>OW618039.2:16537637-17859037 GCA_939531255.2 Thera britannica
GTAAACCTACGGACACTTAGTAAAAGATAAGTAAGCACAAATTATTGTGTGGAGAGAGCACTTTGCTTAGAAACCGCTTAGATAAGGTTAGATTAAAATAAATATAAATATTGTAGACGAGCCACACAACACTATCTAGCCCCAAATTAAGCAGAGCTTGTATTACGGGACCCAGATGCTGATATAATTTTATTTTTTGTAAAAACTTAGAATACAGTTTATAACCCAGACAGAGACCAAACATCTGTGTTCACAACACAAATATTTGCTCTCGGTGGGGATCGAACCCACGGCCTACGGCGCAGAAGGCAGCGTTACTACAGCTTAGCTGAGAGGCCAGTCGAGCCAGCCATTTAGACGCGTACTGTAAGGCCGAGATTCATAGACCGAACTTTGACTTTACTTTGATGGAAAGTTCAACTTTCAACCAAAATTATATTTCATAGTTCTGTCAAGCTCTTCTTTATTCAAAATATTGATAGGAAACTTCAATAAACA
Source organism: Thera britannica (assembly GCA_939531255.2). NCBI lineage: Eukaryota > Metazoa > Arthropoda > Insecta > Lepidoptera > Geometridae > Thera > Thera britannica. The sequence continues at coordinate 16,538,136 of OW618039.2, forward strand.
AAGCTTACTTTGCGAAGACTGCTTTGCTGTAAAGCAAAGTCACGGCTATGAATCTCGGCCTCAGCCTTAGGCTGAGATTCATAGACCGCACTTTGCTTATCGAAGTTTACCTTCAACATTTTGAATAAAGAAGAGCTTGACAGAACTATGAAATATTTTTTTGGTTGAAAGTTGAACTTTCCATCAAAGTAAAGTCAAGGTTCGGTCTATGAATCTCAGCCTAAGTTTGTCGTATACCATTTGGTGAAGTTATTGAGCTGTCAACTGAGATAAATGCTATTGCTTGTTGCTCGTCCGACTGTCATTATAACATAAACAAGCTTACAACGAGTGCTGTAGGCCTACCACAAGCTCTGTCTGGCTCTGGTTTTGAATCTGTGTGAGTGTTGACTAAATAAATCCTACGTCGAAACGTCACACACACAGTATAATACACTGGTGAGCACTCACACAGACTCAAAACCAGAGCCAGAGACAGAGCCAGGTAAAGCTTGTAGTAGGCCTACAAGCCCAGCTTCGTTTTTTTTTGCAGATGTGAATTAGATTTGTACCTCATAGTTCTAATAATCTCTTCTACAGTTCTCACTAGCATATTTATTTTAATTTATCTATACATCAAAATTCCTTTAAAATCTTCAGCGCAAGTACAGACACTTCTCAAAACTTTATTATGAGTTTTGTTATAAGCACTCTGACTTTACTTTCGAGCCGAGTGTCAGGACATGTCAAATTTACCCTCGCTTGTTGTGAACGTGCCTCAGGATGGACAGTCAGCATCGAAAAAAGATGGGGCAATTCAACCAAGCGTTTGAGGAATTAAAATATTATCAAAAATGAATAATAATTCAATAATATTAAAACATTTAGGAATTTAAAATTAGTACAATTAAACACAGGCCGATATAATAAAAACAGAAAACCCAACTTCAAATAATGACATTGCAAAATGTTCCACTGAATCGAGATTGCAAGTGATCATATAGATTTTTGAACTTTTGAGTATAATATGTTATCCTCATTTTTTTTTAATCAGCTAATAATTTTTGATTACCTAATACCTTTTACTAGACCGTCATTATCGAAAATACTTATATATACTTTACTATTACTATTACTATTAGCCGAATCGTAAATGCCCATAGTCAGGCAAAGGCCTCCCCCCAATCCCGCCACTCTCCACGATCTTGTGCCAGTAGTAAAAAATACTTAACATCATCATCATCATCCACAGCCTGCCTTCACCCACTGTTGGGTATAGGCCTCTAGAGAGAGGTACACAGAGGTATGTGCCACTGTTGACGGTCAACTTAACATCAGTTTATTAGATATTCATTTGTCTTAGTTTTGAACCCATCGTCGGTTTATGCAGCTGACAGTGCGTCTTGTTAAACGTGCGAATAATCGCCCACATCTGACAGGGCTCGCTTTGATTACTTTTATGAAAGGGATCATTGCATAAAAGGAAACCATGCGTACAACTCTTTCAATGGTAATAAAAGATTAGCTTTTATGCTCTTTCAAAGTAAATTGTGCGTCATTCAGGATCGTCCGTCGAATGATTTAGAATATCAACCTACACGATGCTTTTAGGAGAGTTTTTTTTGCATAACCTCTTTTAGTTATTTAATTTTAGAGCGCGCTGGGGCGTCCTAATTAGAGAGACGCAATGCACTGCTTACTATACATATCATCATCATCATCAGCCTGAAGAAGTCCACTGCTGGACATAGGCCTCCCCTACACATTTCCAGGAAGAACGATTCTGAGCTCTTTCCATCCACCGACTTCCCGCGATCTTAACAATGTCGTCAGTCCATCTGGTGGGTGGGCGTCCTACATTTCGTCTTCCGGTTCGTTCGTTACTATACATATAATATGTTTGTTTATTAAAGTATGATTTCTCTGTGTGAGTGCATCCAGCACTTAAATAAATAAAATAAAAAATCTGCATTATTTATCTACAAAATGTGCATTGCGGTAAAAGAGAACATTGAGGAAACCAGTTTGTGTTCCAGTTTTGGCGACAGACTTGCGACCTTGTCACGTATATGAAATAATGATGTTCCTCCAAAATGTATAGGAATGTACTAAAATACATGTGCTTCTGCCTGATTACCGCTTTAGACATCTTTAGAATCTTGAGTAGGTAGCGGCGAAAACTCTGCTAGAACTCTGTTTAACTTTCATCATCATCATCATCATCATCAACCTATATTAGTCCACTGCTGGACGTAGGTCTCTCCCAAGACGCGCCACTGAGCCCGGTCTTCGGCTCTTCTCCTCCAGTGCTTGCCAGCTACATTTCGCAGATCGTCGCCCCACCTTGCCGGAGGGCGTCCTACACTACGCTTACCTAAACGCTGTTTAACTTTATAACACGGAAAAAAAATCATCTACGCATTACGACGGCATCTTCTCTCCCGATTCGATGTGTCTCGATGTTCGGTCCCAGTAGGGATGTCCTATTCCCAAAACTGGCTAACAGTATAATAAATTAAAGACCGTTTTGAGAGTACTGGCATGCACATACATTTTTCGTCAGAAAAACTCATTGGTGCTGGAAACTCATTGGACTGGATTTGAACCCACGACCTTCGGATCGGAAGGCGGGGCCGCTAACACTAGACACAAGAGAGCACTGGTGCTCTCTTGTGTCATCCATCCATCCATACTTACAAACTTTCGCGTTTATAATATAAGTAGAATTTGTTACATAATAGTTACATCCACGAGTATAAGACTTATGTGTACTACAGTGCGATTAAACAGAATCTATTAGGACATCTCATGCCGGTTCACGCTGTGTTACATGTCCCTAGAATTATGTTTTGCGATAATACAGATAAATTAAATTACCTCGTCTTACTACCCTATGATATTATAAATGTGATACTGCTTATATAGTTATTTGAAGAGATAAGTTTTCAAGGATAGCGTGTACCTAACGCCTAGAATATAGGATCTAGATGTTTTTTTTAACCATTCCGGCCCTAGATGGTTTTAAAAAAAAAGAATTTGTCGGTACATGGTACTAAATGAAAAAATCTGTAATAATTTGTAAAAGATTTATCGGTAAGAGTAACAAAAAAATTTAAATAAAATAAATTTAAATACGTACCTACTTACATTTCTTTGTCTGGTTTAGTTCCAGCTGGTTATTTTTATAGCCTTATTTGGTACGTTTTTAACGAGATCTGCTGCTCCTTGAGCGATGTTTGTTATGAGTACTAGGAAGAACAGAAAAAGTATTATGATTCAATTAAGCCTATAGTGGATTTATCGGCTTTTGTTCCAGACCTCCTCAATTGTCAATTGGTATTTTTGTGCTATCTAAAATTTTGCATTTAATATATTATTTTTACATTTACTTTTAGCCATATGTATTGCGATACTGTTTGTTTACCCTAATAAAATAGAAAAATATACATTTTATTATCAAAGCACAATGGTATTGATATTCAAGAGTACGCGAATATAAAATGGTCTTTACCATATCGCACGCCTCTCCAAGATGTCTCCAATAACACTTTTATCGCCCGCCAATATCCATAATTCTTCAATGCTATGCTTCATAAAACGCTTTAACCTTTGCTGAGTATGTCGGTCCATCCATAAATTGCACATGCACTAAATCCCTGTAAATTTCGCATTGCAATCGCATAATAAAGTATTGGATCTATATGTTTTATGATCAAAATTACAATTGGTTGGAGCTGTCGAGATTTGTTCGTCTTTTATTGTGTGATGCTGATTTAAGGCTCTCGTAAAATAGGATCATGGAGAATGTTTACATAAAATACGTTTGTAAGAAAGTGATAAAATCATAAAATAGTTTTTGATGTCCGCATTGGTAAATTTAGAAATATTATTTGCCAATTACATTTTGAATTTCTTTATATCAAAGTATTGGGAAGCAATCAAACCACAAAAATCATGGTAAGTATGTCATGTAAGAATATACATATAATTAATTTTATTATACTCATTGCTAAAGAAAATAACATAAAAAATATTCTGTGAAAACAACATGATACGAGAATTTATTACGTTGCTAAATTCACTGCCGTCCTAAAATGTTAATCAAGCATGAATTTTAAACAAAAAGAACACAACGTTGAGTCGCGTAAAGGATGTAAAAGCAGGTAGAACATGGTATTAGAGATTCGCTCGTAAAACGAGGTAATGTTCAGCCGTGTGAAGAAATTACTATATGTATACACAAAGAACAAATAACAAAAAAAACAGGCAAATAATAAAAAAATAAAAATAAGTTAAGGTTGACCCACATCAAGGCATGACAGCGGTCATCAATAACACTGCGATAACATGACAATACCGCGAACTTCGACAGTGCGATATTTGACTTGACACATTGATTGCCATGGCAGGCGATCTAGATGTGAGCTAGACTATGCTTCTGTACAGCAATTCAAAAAGTGATGTTAGAAGACGAGATGAATTCTTCAACAGAAGACGGAAGATCCAATGGCGAAAAAAAAGTTATGACATCTGCAGTGGGCCACCACAAGCTCTGTCTGGCTTTGTCTCTGGCTCCGGTTTTGAGTCTGTGTGAGTGCTTATCAGTGTATTTTACTGTGTGTATGACGTTTCGACTTTGGATTTATTTCGACAGCACTCACACAGACTCAAAAACCAGAGCCAGACAGAGCTTGTGGTAGACCTACAGACGTGAACACAAAATAACGTTTAAATTTATACACATAAAACAAATTGGTTTTCATCGACGTACTTTTTTAATATCACTCACATGTCTACTGCATTCATCATCCATGTATGTACTTTGAGTTACATGAAAATATACCACATTTTATAAGTATTTTCTTGTTGATTAATGTATCGGCTATTACAGTTAATGCATTTTATAAAATTTAAATTATATACAAGCCATGTTTCTTTAAAGCAGCAATAATCTCAATTACGTTGCATAATTCATAAATAGCAGACGATTTCGAATAAAAATATAACACAATTTTACGCAAAATACCGTGGGAACTGTTTTCGTGGACGCTGCATAAACTTTACAAAAAAACGATACAACATCAAAATACATTTTAGTTGAGACTTACGGGATGCTAAGAAATATAATGTCAGGGACAGGATTTTAGATGGTATAGGCTTGCCCAGAACCTATCATACTCACAGTTAAGTCGGCCTATCAAAAGAGAGCACTGGTGGCCTTGTGGTCCTGCCTTCCGATCCTAAGGTCGTGTCTTCAAATCTAGTCGTGTACCAATTAATTTTTCTGCCCAAAAATTTATGTACACTATGCCAGCGCTCTTAAACGGGGAAGGAAAACATCGTGAGGAAACCGGAATGTCGTAGAACCTAAAAAATTCGAGAAAATATGTGTCAGGTGCGTGAAAGTAGCCTCGTTGAGGCGCACTCAAAATCCTTTCACCACACTTGATTCGAAAGAATCAGTGACACGATAAGAAGAAGAAGAAGAAGAACAGGAAAGATAGCGGAGTAAGCCGCGGGCTTTCCCATTTGAGAGCATACAATGCACAATCATTCCTATTGTTACACGCATATAAGAATTTATAATTATGGATTTATTACAAATAGAAACAGTACCAACAAGTCTAAAAACCTACAGTGCCCCGTCGTTATGGCTCTAAAGGGACTTCTATTTTTTGTTTAATTTATTATTACAAATCTGAATATCTTGGCTCATTAGTTACCCAGTTTCAAGTTAACATTCATCATGTCCTGTCAACAATGTGAATTTATTATGAGCAACGACAGTCCGGCAAAAACGTTTTGACTGACGTGTCGTCCAGTTCTTTAGCCTCTAAGATTTCCAAGTGTTTTTATTTATTGTAGTGTAATATTTAGTTACAACACTTATTTGATGAAAACAATATAGAGACTTGCATGCAAAAAATGTAAAACAAATGCGGGTAGTCAATTTACTCAAAATCCATCACCATGCAAGTTCTATTTGAAGTCTATGAAAAAATATATTGCAGTTGAAATTATGACAAAATCTAAATCAATTTATCACAAAAAGCTAGGTTACAACTTTTGTAACTTTTGTATTTCTTTATCCTACGAGTACATATAGAGAAAAATACATGTAGAAAACTTAAAACTAAGACGTGTACATTACATAGCGAGCTTAACCATAAAAAGAGTTCTCTTATACAGCAATACTCCCGTATATTCTCTCATCATCTCATTACGAATCAATAGCAGATAATATAGATTCAAAGTGATCCTTGTTATACTGAATAAAGATCGTTTTGTTTTTGATAAGGGCTTGTTGAAGGGCTGTACTTAAGCACTTATGCGTCGGTACCGGTTTGTCGGTTGATCGCACAATGTTTCATCAACGGACAGTCCAAACAGTCCAATTAGGCAGATGACCGACTTACCATTCGATTGTCTGGACAGTTGAACCGATAATTCTGCCCTTCAAGGATCAATCACAGGGTAGGCAGCTCGCTAGGCTTTGTGCGAGCCGCTCTGGGTGGTACGCTAAATATTTATTCAGGCATCGTTTCACAATGGCAACGTATTTCAATGACGAGGAACGCGTGCTGGGCCCATAGCCTGCAGCGGCGCACAGGTCCTGCCTTTACAAAACAATACAATTACATAGAACCCGAACTCTTCTACTTGCTAAAATTAATGTGACTGCTGCACGTATCATAGGAAATGTCGAGACTGTCATTAGAAAGATGTCATATTTCAGCCAAAATAGACATTTTGTCGAGCCTATCTCAAGCTCGACAAAATGTTATTAGAACAAAATGAGAGGCTATTATGTCATGTGAAATTTCTTTTTTGGCTGAAATATGACATCTTTCTAATGACAGTCTCGACATTTTTTATGATACGTGCAGCAGATACTTGACATCACATTCAAGGATATCCAAGCATTTTTATTATTTAACATAATTTCAAGCAAGTTGATTTTGCAGTTGGAATAGTTTCTAACGGAGTTTCATATCTGTCTCATAATAATTGTCAACGGCAAAACTACATAAAAATATTTAAAATCGAAACAGGCTTTCTTTTATGGAGTACTTATGTCTTGAGGCGACCACACTGATAGCGTAGTAGGTGGCTGGAAAGCCAATAGAATCTTTGGAATAGATCTGCTGATCCAAATCAGTACCTCTAGTATGCGTTGCTACTTGGTATGCATGGAGCTTTGTGCCTTGCATTGCACTCAAGTTTGCACTCTGTTATTTGTGAAACTAGAACGGATGAATACTTAATATTGCAAAAATCCTAGCGATAGTTTTTCTTTTGTTTATTTATATATTTTTGTTTAGAATGCGTTACTTCCTGGAACACAGCGCAAGCTAAAGCAGGAAGGCGCGTTGCACTCTTTATGGACATAAATATTTTTACATTTTCAAGATGTGAGTAGGTGTTCCTTGGAACACGCACATCTTGTCACACTCCCATTCTCTGTCTGTATCTATAGCTATAGCTAGGAGTCAAGTCTTAGATTCTTATTTATCTTATCTTATACCGTAATCGTAAAGTAAATGATCAACTTTATCATAAAATCATAACTCCTAGCGCCATCTGTTGATTAAGTCATGAGTTAGTGGGACAGAGAACACCATCTATTGACGAGTAGTGGAGTTTATTATTATGTCGGTAAGATCGAAAAATATTAATATTTTAATCAATAAGTAAGTAATTCGTATTTAAATATAATTCACAACAATAATTTACCAAAAAAAAATACCGAGCGAAGCTCGGGCACCAACTGCTAGTAGTTAGCAATAGAAGATAACGCTTGATGTTAATTGCTCGTTTTTGTTCAGATTCTTCAGCAGTACCTAAAATACCTTCCAATCAAACTAGTACCTGACGATACGTCGTTTTACGACAAGTCATGACAGCAAAAACACCAGGATTCACGGCACTTTTCCATTCAACACTAAGTAAGCGGGAAAAATTATATGTTCTCGTTGAACGAGTGGGAGCAAACGAACAGAATTATATACTCTTTGATTTTTACTCCAATAATCAAGGTATAATTTTTGTAAACTAACAGGCCTTTGCATTTATTGTAGATAATTTACATAATCAACTGTTTTTGTTCTTGCCCCCACTTAGAGGATGCTATAGTGCCTGGGACAGAAGTTTTAGATGGAGCAGGCTTGCTCAGCACCTATACATCCCGACAGCTTTTTTTTTTTTTTTTACAATTCACACAACACTACCCAGCCCCAAACTAAGCAGAGCTTGTAATATGGGAACCGGATAGCTGATATAATACTTGAATACATTTTTTTTTTTGTAAATACATACTTAGAATACGATATAACACCCAGACGGAGAACAAACATTTATGTTAACCACACAAATATTTGTTCTCGGTGGGGATCGAACCCACGACCTACGGCGCAGAAGGCAGAGCTACTACCAACTGAGCTAGAGGCCAGTCCAAAGCTTATTCGTCCTAATCCTCAGAAAAGACATGATCAATACGCGCGGAGCTGACTAAGCTGCGGGTATTCTCGCGGTGTTTTCCTTCACAGTTTGAGAAATTTAGTTTTGTAATAATTATCGTAGAATTATATAAGTGTTTGCATCTACTGTAGATGATATAACTGTTACTTACTTCATGTCTTTATTTACAAGACGATTTTTTTTTTTTGGCCTTACTTACAAGCGTTTTGTTGTGACGCACTGCTTAAAGTTCGCCCTGTCACTGTTTGATATCACCAGATGGTAAGAGATAACAGTTGCTTAGACACTGATCTTTTGAAAAAGTAATGGTGTTAGTGTCTGGGATAGGATTTAAGATGCACGGCAACGGCACCGCCACGGCCCGGCCCCGTCCCTGACACGCCACGGATGTGTGGGGATAGACCTTAACTAGTGTGTTATAAAAACTGACGACAAGACTTACGATAGTCACTATTTAAGGCGAGGTAAAGTAGTAGTACGATGCAAGCTATGTTTAGAAACTTGCATTAAGTACACATTACGACTAGAATTTTTCCATCACTTTTTACGCCTGTTTTAACCACATTTACATAGTATGCAGGAAGTCATCGTCCTTACGGACGAACATACATTGATAGGATAATGAGAGAGGCGTCTACGGCGCAATGCAAACAAGGTGCTAGACCGTAGACAAAATGCAACTACTGTTAAATACTTATAATAACCACCTATTATCCACGTGTTATAATTCAGTATTTGGTGCCATAACAGCATACGAGACGCGCAAAAAGTATAAAGGCACTCTACTATACGGGCTAGTGTTTTGATTCCACTTTTGTACGAACTGCCAAAGAGTGGAATTTAGGAATTTTCAAGACAAGAGTAAACAGGTGGATTATGGCTAAGCATGCTCCATCTTAGGCCAAATGCTTAGCATCTATAATAATAAAAAAAAACCTTTTCCACATGACGTAACATCGTTCAATCTTCGCCATATCTCTTATCGGTGCATAGCACCTACAAAAACCTGCTTCACAAGCAAATGCGCCATAAGGGCCATATATGACGGGTGCATATTAATGATGGATTGCAAGGTTCTCTACCTCAACTTAGAAAACAGCTCACACCCTTATACCAAAGGAATAAGGTGCACGACCTACCTTGAATAACTATTCAAATAATTTATGTAACTAGAAACTCGTTTACGAAGGTATTAGGACAAAAAATGGCATCATCTAGGACGAGTTACGCAAGACCGGGATGCCGCAAAAACTGTTTTCCCTTTTATATGATAGGAAGTTCATCCACCCTTGGCAGAAACCGGAAAGGGCCCTGGTGTCACGACGAAGCTGTGTTCAATTTAAAATGAACGTTATGCCCGTGATAATATAAGGCTTGTCTTAGCAACTCATGGCAAAATATTTAAAATCTTATGATACTTTAGATAAGTAAAGTTAATATGGTATTTCCAAACAAATTCAAATATGAACCAATTTGGTAGACTGCTGCAACGGCTAATGTCTGAAAAAAGCTCAAGATTAAAAAATGTAGTCTAAAAAAATTGCGCGATGTTTATTCTTGTATTCAAATAAAAAATATACTAATCCAAGATAACTTCAGTGCAAAAATATTGGTCTACCTATACTCTACATGGCTCTACTAAAAGATCCACAAAACCTTATAGGACTTTATCTTGCCCTAATCAAATATCGTCCATCCACAATGCAACTGACCTTATTTTGATACTACAGTACCCATTAAGAGCAGATACAGATTTTACAGCGATAATCGCGAGCGACTCCATAAATGGGCTTAATAAAGACAATGCGAGCAGTTTTCTTTTGAATTCTTTTATTAACCCTTTATATGCTAATCGAGGACAATTTATCATTGCAGGACGTATGAATGGATGAGATTGGGAAGGTAGGACTAAAACCTAGGTTTCTTAGAGGATGCTGTCGACAAATATCGCGGATTCAAACTTTTTTTATTTAGTTGTCTGCTTTAGCTTCTGTCGCTATTTCTGGTTTCCCAGAGAGCAGAGGCAGACGTTTCCCTTTTTTTCCTCTACTTATCCATGCTAATATTTTAAAGAGGAAAGATTTGTATTTTTGTGTGTATGTTTGTAATGAATAAACAAACATAACTACTGTGTAAAAAACTACTGTGCCGATTTCAAACCTTGAGTAACATAGGCTTTATTTATACCCGTGCGAAGCCAGGACAGGCCGCTAGTCTCTTATAAAGCTAAGGAACAACAAGGAATTCTATATACTCCAAAAAACTGACAGTCGAGAAGTTTTCAAAGCAGATTTTAGTAAGAAACTGTTTAATTCTTATAATGTATTTTTTGTAGAAATGTGTGAAAATATATTTGTTTTTTTTTTTAGTTTTTGGCAATGATTCACCATTCTACGACCGCCATAAAACGATCTCCGTTTCCAAAGTAACCAAGGCTAAGGTAAATAATGGTAGTTGTTGTCGTGAGTGCACTGATTGCATCTGACACAGCCTGATGCGTGACAACGGATTACGATAATGCCTTGGAGACAGTGCAGGAACCTCGTGCTTTAATCATGTTGAATAATTTGCTTTTATATTTTGTCAGTCAATAGAATACTGGCAAACTGATTACTGTTTTGAATCGTATGATACATGGATTGGTCACAAGGATAAAGTTTAAGTTTAAATAACTTGAGAAACTGACTTCATGTCCAAAGTGCTGACCTGATTTTGATGAAATTTCTATAAGACCAATGTGGACTCAGGAATCTAGATCCAAAAGTTTAGATTTTTTTTTACAATAAATTTATGACAACGTTATGCAATAAAAAACATAAAAAAAATACTACCGAATTGAGAACCTCCTTCTTTCTTCCTGCTTTTTATTTGAAAAACTGCTTTTTATTTAAGCAGGAAGAAAGAAGGAGGTTCTCAATTCGGTAGTATTTCGGTGCCGATTCCAAATGAAATCGGTTATAACGAGCGGCATTATTGTTATAGGCGATTTCTTCCAGCCAATCATGACGTGTATTCAAATACCCTCAGGGGCCCAATTAGTCGTAATCTAAATAACATAAATGTAGCAGCATTAATTAATTTTCTTTATGTAACTATATTTTATGATTTGAATTAAAATACTAAATAACAAAAACAATTGTTTATGTTCATTCTCGTGGTAGAATTATGACTATTAAAAACAATAAAATTGTTATATGATCGGCTTAAGGCGATGTTGGTCGTAAAGTGGTTATATAATATAATATACACCAGGTTACCTACACGAATCGACCATGAAATGTATTTAGAAATGTGATATCATCATCATCAGCTTGAAAAGGTCCGTGGCTAAGCATAAGCCTATACCCTATTTTCCCTAAATTTGCAGACCTTGGACTATGGGAATCAGATAGCTGATATAATACTTACGTATATACTTTTTGTAAATATATACTTAAAATACATATACTTAAAATAAATACATATACATATATATAGGGGATTGGGGGAGGCCTTTGCCCAGCAGTGGGACATTAAAGGCTTATAATAATAATAATAATAATACTTAAAATACAATATAACACCCAGACAGATAATATGCTTGTTCTATGAGCTGGTTGTATAAAAAAACACCTATTCATCACACAACTTTTGTGCTTTTACTCTACTACCAACGGAGCTGTAAGGCCAGTAGGCCTACCACAAGCTCTATCTGGCTCTGTCTCTGGCACTGTTTTTGAGTCTATGTGAGAGCTCACTAATGTATTATACTGTGTGTGACGTTTTGACTTAGGATTTATTTGGTTAACACTAACACAGACTCAAAACCAGAGCCAGGCAGAGTTTTTGGTAGGCCTACTGTCAAATAGGCAATTTATTTGTGTGCTTTTAAAAATATGTGCATCAATTGATATTTCCGTTCGTAATTGCCGTACAAATTGAAAAAGTCGTGAGTAACTGCGGGAGACCACATGCCCTCAAGGGTTGGCTGGTGCAGGTTTAATCTATGATGTTGATTGGGACTGGACCATCTATCGTACTGAATTGTTGTATAGAAATTCAGCGTGCCTAAAGGAAAGTAGTCTTTGGTATAGAAATCATTAATCCCACTATTCCACTTACATCACACTAAATATAAATATAACTATTATAAATGCGAAAGTTTGTAGATGGATGTATGGATGTTTGTTACTCAATAACGCCAGAACGGCTAAACGGATCTGGATGAAATTTGGCACAGATATAGATTGCCTACAAGCTGACTGGCCTTTTAGCTCAGTTGGTAGTTGCTCTGCCTTCTGCGCCGTAGGTCGTGGGTTCGATCCCCACCAAGAACAAATATTTGTGTGGTTACCACAGATGTTTGTTCTCTGTCTGGGTGTTATTAGTATTATAAGTATACAAAAAAAATGAATTCAAGTATTGTATCAGCTATCTGGTTCCCAGTCGTTCGTCTAGTTCCCTTAGTTTGGGGCTAGATAGTGTTGTGTGAATTATCCACATCATTTGTTTATTTATTTATTAAAAACTCTGCTAGCTTTGGAACTAAATGGCGCTTTGTCAAAATATACACCTCATCTCTACTGAAAGTTGTCAGTTCTGGCAAGCCTAGGCTCTATCTTTTTCATACCAGTCCATTGCTTGAAGTAGTTTTGAACCGAAAGCTTCAAGTGGTATTTTTTTGCAAAATTGCGGCGCACGAAGAATCTTAACGATCCAATTGTATTGAACGAATAACCTACATCACAAACAATAAAGATAGTCGCACGTACATTTCCACACGCTCCTAATGTTTACTTTAGACAAGCGACACCGAAACGCTATTAAGTGAAGGCTTTTGTACTTTATCTTGCAGTATCTTTTGGCGCGATAAGCTTTGGATACTTAAAAAGTTACTTTTGGTAATACAAAAATATTGTGGACAATCTAAATAACACCATCTATGCCCAAACTATTACTTTTTATTTGTACTATGGGAACCAGATAGCTGATATAATAAATTAATACTTTTTTTGTAAATACATACTTAGAATACAATATAACAACAAAACAGAAAACAAACACCTGCGTTTACCTCACAAATATCTGTTCTTGGTGGGGATCGAACCCACGCCCTACGGCGCAGAAGGCATTGCTACTACCAGCTGAACTGAGGGTCCAGTGTGACATGATGAACTTCATTATAGCAGAGATAAATAAATAAATAATTAGAGATGGCCCGTTTGACAGCTTTACTAAATCAACTGTAGGAAAATATATACAAACCTATACCTCTTACAGTATACAAATCTCTTTCAATCTCTTTTCAAAAAGTTTCACCTAAAATGTATGCGTATGACTATCATATTTAAATAAATATAATATTTACATTGGATTGTCTCCAATATTTATGACGGTCACCGTTTTTTTGGAAAACCAGATCATACGTGCTTGTTTTCGTGTGAAGTCGGGCCATTTTTTGTAGTGCAATGTCCATTTAGATACCACTGATTTAAAATTACGTAACCAAATAATAGTGATTCCATCACTTGTCAATGTATATAGCACACAATCATTGTACAGGCACAGATATGATAATACTGGTACCTACAGGTTATATATTTTTTACATCATACATGATCAGTAAGGAGGATTTACTGCTGTGCAAAGAGGCTGTATTAGGCATTTCCAGCTGTATGAATTAATTGTAAATGCGTTCCATTTTCAAATAACCGTCACACTATGCTTGATACGTTATGGTTAATAATGAAGCTTAAGCACAAAACTCCTTGGTGAAACAATTTCTTTGCATAAAATATGTTAAGTAAACTTTTGACGAAAAAGTCAAACTAGATTAGGTTTGTAAGTACCCACCTTCATAAAGACGTACTCTATATAAGTGCGTGTGCAAATGATTGAGCACATTTACAAAAAGCTTAACTCACACATTAGATCATATTCACATAGAAAGCAGGTTGCATAATTTACCGGTTATAATTCATGGAACAATAATTGTCTGTTTCTTTAGAGACAAAATTATTCTTCTATCTTTTTAAAGCACTTACAAATACAATACAAATACAAATAATTTATTTCAGTAAACTTAATCTATGGTACATTTCATGGGTTTGAGACTCTCTTTTAAGTATGGAAATACTTGTGTTAGAGAGTCTCGCTCTTCCGTAGTACATTCTATTATGACTAAGTAGGTATACTAAGCTTGAACTGATCTTAAAAAATAAAGCTATATAAAAGTTCGGTTAGACAAAAAGTACAATTAAATTATGTTAAGTGTGAGTTAAAAAGCAGACGTGGGTGTGTGTGAGTGTGGAGTGTTTTGGGTGTGTAAGGGTGTATGTGTAAGGAAGGCCCTGATGCACCAGACTCATAAGAGCACTTATGTCCCCTCTGAATAATAATTAGCAATTCGACCCTCCAAAGACGATCTCCAACTCTCCAACTCCAATTGACTTGTGGTTGTGACACGCACGTACCGTGTTAAAAACAGCAGACAACTCAGCTGTGAAAAAAATTAGAAACAGGCTTACAAAAGTACAATAAACATCCCTTAGAATTTATGGTAGAGGTTAATCAAAAAACAGTGCGAGCATCACTATCTAGGCGCGATCTGTAATGGCGATGGTGATCAGTTTCAGCATAGCAATTTGCATACATTCGCACAAACTCCCGCGATCTTTGACAGTGCGATATTTGACAGCGGATACACTGATCGCCATTGCAGGCAAGGCTTTACACTACAATTTTT
Source organism: Thera britannica (assembly GCA_939531255.2). Taxonomy (NCBI): domain Eukaryota; kingdom Metazoa; phylum Arthropoda; class Insecta; order Lepidoptera; family Geometridae; genus Thera; species Thera britannica. The sequence goes on from OW618039.2 coordinate 16,553,317, forward strand.
AGGGTTCCGTCCTCAAAGGGTAAAACGGGACCATATTACACTAAGAACTTTCACAGATGATGCGTTTCTGCATTATCTGTTAAAATTCTTAGTGCGGCTATGACAACAAATACTGAAAATAAGAATCAAATGAATAGTTAAAGCTTCCATACAACAGACATGATTTTTCTGTCGTTTATATAGATAATGGTATTATCTTGTATTATTATATATATACGGAACCCTTCGTGCACGAGTCCAACTCGTATTTGGCCGGTTTTTGTACTTGCACATATTGCTGTTATTTCGTCAGTTAACATTTTTTCATCGCGAGCCAGTTCCGAAAACCTGCTTTTAATGTAAATGTCGTCTCATTATTTACATGGATGAAATTGGTATAATACAAAGAACGATAATTTGAAATGCCTTATCGTAATTAGACCTGATCTTGATGGATGGTGTAAGAACGTTTCCAGTACCTACAGTAAAAAGTGGTAGCATCTTAATGCCTAGTGGTCATTCTGCGGTTATTGATCCAACAGGAAATTGGATCGGCTAATTTGTTACAGCACCTGTCTGTCTGTCCATCAAATCGAACCTGCTTTGATTTATCGATGGGTTGTTTTACGCTTCGGTTCTCAAAGAAGAGATAACGACACGCTCAGTTACAGATTGTAGTTATTATTATAAACTCTATAGTGTCAAACGCCACAGTTTGTGCTCGTCCTTGGTAGAGGGTAGAGGGTAGAGGGTTGAAAATGGCGAGACAACTTTATTGCGGCAGTTAGTTGCGGTCATAAGTTCTGAGGAAATTCTTGCGTTTATAAATATTTTTGATATAAAACCATTTAAGTAATGGTAAATATTATCAAAACCAAAGCCTTCGGCCCACCGACGAGTCTAGACCATCCAGTGTTCAGACTAGCAGTCTGATTTTATGTATTTAACTATTAAAAACTTTCACACAAAACAGTGTAGTGCTAAAGGATTTAATGATGATGATGATGATAATCTAAGACCGTTTCAAATTGTTTTAAAAGGCAATCAAAGACGTTAGAGAATTAGAAATTAACCTGTGATACATTAGCTGTCGGTCTCTCCTTTGAGTACGATTCCGATACAAACTGAATTTACACAACTATGGGCAAACAAAGTATAAATGTACACTAAAATAGCTGTAATAGAATTTTACAGTGGTCTTTATTGCCGGCCAGTTATATAAAGTTGGAGAAAACTGTAGGATAACAGAAATATTAATAAAAAAAATAAAAAAGTAATTTTTTCGTCATTCTTTCTAACGGGTACTCGGCATTGAATACGTGAATGAGCTTAAAACATATGTCTCAAAATAGTCGTAAAAGTCTGTTAGTTCTTTTTCTGAAGCCCCGACTGCCACGACCAACGGCTACAACTCCAGCTTTATATAACTGGCCGGTAATAAGGACCACTGTAAAAGCCTATTACAGCTATTTCAGTGTACATTAATACTTTATTCGCCCATAGTTGTGTAAATTAAGTTTGTATGGAAATCTTACCCCCTTAATGGGGTTAAAATGTAGTGTTTATTTTTATGTCGCTGACTGTCTCACTGTAAATACTCACATATTGCTTAATATTTCATTGTAAATGCCTTTAGGAAGGAGGATTCTGTTCCTCTTGTGCTGGTAGGGAACTCTAAATTGCATCTTTCGGCCTCTGGAGCCAGCCTTTTCTCTCTTTTGGTTAAAAACTTCTAAATTTCCACTTGAACACTTTATTACACTATTCGAAAGAGCAGAATTTTCTGATCCTGGAGGTATACTTGATCCTATATCTAAATTAATAGCTTTTATAAGATTCCTTTATAAATGTTAGTATTTTCACATCTTTGTTGACACTGATTGTCAAAACAAACAAAAATCAACGTCATGTGGCTACTTTGATTTACCGATAACTTTTGATAAGCAAACTCGTATTATTAGGGCTCATGTATTTCCTGAAATATTCCCTTCTTTAATCTTAGGCTGGGACTTTTGGAAACAATTTGAACTTGCTCCTAAAAAGCTTTCTTTAAAACTTAACCTTGACTCAACTGATCCTAAAGTGTGTGCTATCGATAATAAAGTTTACACATACGATCATCTCTCTGTGGATCAAAAAGGTATTGCGATGGACATCATTCAGCGTTTTAAAAATATATCTTTTGAACAAAAAGGTATTTTAGGTCGTACCACCTTGGTAACTCATCGTATAGATACCGGTGATACACTTCCGATCAAACAACATTGTTATCGTCTTTCACCAGAAAAGCAAAAGGCTCTTATAAATGAAGTCGATAAAATGTTAGACTTAAACGTAATAGAAAAATGCGAGAGTCCTTGGTTATCTCCAGTCTTAATTACTCCTAAAAAGAATGGTGAATGGAGATTTTGTGTAGATAGTAGGAAATTGAATGCAGTCACTCGTAAAGACGCTTATAGTCTTCCCTTCGTATCTGAAATCCTTGATAATCTGAAAAATGCTAAATATCTCTCTAGTCTTGACATTGCTAAAGCTTTTTGGGAAATTCCTTTAAATCCTGATGATAGAGATAAGTGTGCCTTCTATGTGCCCGGACGAGGAATGTATAGGTTCACTGTAATGCCGTTTGGGCTTACTAATGCTCCAGCGACTCAACAAAGGCTTATGGATACTCTATTTACTCCTGAGTTTGACAATAAAGTATTTTGCTATTTAGACGACATTGTTATCATAAGCGAAACTTTCGATGAGCATATTTCGCTTCTACTCAAAGTTCTTCAGAAACTTACATTTGCTTCTCTTACTATAAACTTTGAAAAGAGTCTATTCTTTCGTAAAGAACTTAAATATCTCGGCTACATTGTAGATGAACAAGGTTTACGGGCTGATCCTAGTAAAATTCAAGCAATTTTGGAATATTCTACTCCTACTTCAAGAAAAGAAGTTAGGAAATTCCTGGGTACATGTAGCTGGTTTAGACGATTTATACCTAATTTTAGTTCAATCGCTACACCACTTAGTAAATTAACTTCTTCTGGAAAAAATTCTCCAAAGTTTGTTTGGAATACTGACGCGGAGTCTGCTTTTGCTAAACTCAAGAATTGTTTAGTCTCAACTTCTATTCTTGCATGCCCTGACTATGACTTACCATTTTGTGTTCATTGTGACGCTTCAAACTTTGGAATTGGTGCAATGTTGACTCAAAAACAAGACGGGAAAGAAGTGGTTATAGCATATATGAGTAAATCTCTTAGTAAACATGAGCAAAATTATTCTACTACTGAACGCGAAACACTAGCGGTCATTACTGCTCTTGAACATTGGCGTTGCTATCTTGATAATGGTAAACAGTTTACAGTTTATACAGATCATTCTGCTTTGAAATGGTTCCAAAATCTCTCGAATCCATCTGGAAGGTTAGCTCGTTGGACTCTTCGTTTATCTTGTTTTAATCTTATTCTGAAACATAAAAAAGGCAAGGATAATGTTGTACCTGACCTTCTTTCACGTCATAAGGTACTTGATACAGCGGTTTTAGGTGCTGTTGAACCTATTGTTAGAAATGACGCGGCTCAATTGGAGCATTTTAATAAACTTTTTACCAGTTGTCGAGATACTCCTGATGCTTGCCCAAATTATAAAATCTTAGACGGTAAGCTTTACCGGTATAGTACTTCACCTAATGATCTTAACAACGATTTTGTATGGAAGGAAGTTCGTCCTCCATCTGAAAGAGTGGAACTTATTAAGTCTTATCATGGGGATACTGATAACCCTCATATTGGTATTTTTAAAACCTATAAGAAATTATCTCTTAAATACTATTGGTCTGGAATGTTCGCAGACGTGGCAAAATATTGTTCTACTTGCGAAACTTGTCTCTCTTATAAACACTCGAACCATTCGCCTTATGGTCCCATGGGTAAACCTAAAATATGTTCAAGACCTTTTCAAACGATTTCCCTAGATCTAATGGGTCCTCTTCCAATGACTAGACAACGTAATCAATTTATTCTTGTAGTTACTTGTTGTTTTTCTAAATACTGTCTTATCTTTCCTATTAAGCGTGCTACAACTTCTAATGTTATTCTAAACTTGGAGAACTCTGTGTTTCTTGTACATGGTGTTCCTCAAACCATTATTATGGATAATGGATCTCAATTTCAATCGAATGAGTTTCAAAGATTTCTTAATAAATATAAAGTCCCTTTCATTTCTTATTCTCCTAAATATTGTCCTCAAGTGAATCCTACTGAAAGGTACAATAGAACTATAATTACGGCTTTAGCACAACTAGTTGGTGAAGATCATAGGACTTGGGACTTATATTTACCAAAAATACAACTGGCTATGAATAATTGTATAAACTCTACTACTGGCTTCTCTCCTTCTTTTCTTGTTTATGGCCGGGAAATAATAACATGTGGTTCTATGTTTACTCCTTGTACAAATCTTGACGACATCAGTTTCCTTCCTCGAGACATTTATGCGCTTAATGTTGGAATTCTAGCAAGTATCTTTGATAAAGTTCAAGTCGCGCTATACACAGCACATACTAAAAACGCTGCTCGCTACAACTTAAGACACACTTTCAAAGAATACAATGTAGGCGACACGGTCTGGCGTAAGAATTATGTACAAAGCGATGCAGCCACATACTTTACATCAAAATTAGCACCTAAATTCATAAAATCCATCATTGTTGAAAAATTATCACCCCTGGTCTATATCTTAGCCGATCCTACTGGTTTGAGGGGAAAATGGCATATTAAGGATTTTAAAATATAACTTATCATTTTTGTATATTTTGTACATTCCTTGATCATTTAGCTCTTAGTTTCTTTATTTCTTCTGTAAATCCTTTAAAGTTTAATTTTAACACTTTTGGCATTTTTAGGGTTCCATTATTTTTAATTTTATAACTAGTTTTTTTCTTGAGCGGTACACAACTCGTTAAATAAGCCTTTGTGTCTAGATTTAGTTGAGCGGTACACAACTCTTTAAATAAGCCATTGTGTCTTAGCTTAAACTTTCTTAATTGCTTTTCTTAAGCACTTAAATCTTAAACCTCTTAAACCTTGACTGCTTTTCTTAAGCATTTAAGCTCTAAACCTTGAACGCTTTTCTTAAGCACTAAAAAAAAACTTTGTAAATATTATTTAATTTTAATGGGTCTTCGAAAAGGTGCGGGTAACGACACCTAATTAAAAAAAATAAGCCTACGTTATGAAAACTTAATATTTCCTTGTGGAGTATGCGTCATTGAATGTGAACCATAGCCCCTCAGTGTGTAAGGATGCGAGTGTAAGAGGGATATTTGAAAGGAGATGAATGATAGAGCAAGGACTTATTTACAACATCAAAATTTTCTTGTCGAAAATTTTCTGGGGTTTTGGGGAAATGTAGTGTTTATTTTTATGTCGCTGACTGTCTCACTGTAAATACTCACATATTGCTTAATATTTCATTGTAAATGCCTTTAGGAAGGAGGATTCTGTTCCTCTTGTGCTGGTAGGGAACTCTAAATTGCATCTTTCGGCCTCTGGAGCCAGCCTTTTCTCTCTTTTGGTTAAAAACTTCTAAATTTCCACTTGAACACTTTATTACACTATTCGAAAGAGCAGAATTTTCTGATCCTGGAGGTATACTTGATCCTATATCTAAATTAATAGCTTTTATAAGATTCCTTTATAAATGTTAGTATTTTCACATCTTTGTTGACACTGATTGTCAAAACAAACCAAAATATGTCTTTTATATTTCATTTTTTAATGTCATCAAAATGAGGTTGGTCCTTAAAACATAGAAGAACTTCTGTGAAAGATGCTGGACGATGACTACGAAACTAAATAAAATTAAATTTGGAACTGAATTCGAAGCTTGAAATGCTGGAGGATTCGGGTGCATCAGTTGAACCATGGGCGCGGAACAAGACAGACCTCGAGAGTCTATAAAAACGTCAGATTCCTAGATCATACGAAGGGAATCTAGTACCTTCGTCCTTGGTTGCGGTCACTAACGACTGCCTACAAATCTGACTGTGCTACGGAGATTCTGAACCTCTATCTACTCCGTTTCGTCGCTAGAGCAGGCTTCACCTCAAGCCAGCTCCATATTAAGGTGTTCTGTTCTCTTCAGATCCACACCTTGGTTCCTCACTGCTTTGCCTGCCAGATAAGTCTGCCTGTCTGCTTGCTTGCCTTCCTGCCTGTCTGCCCGCCTGCCTGCCTGCCTGCCTACCTGTCAGCCTTCACGCCTTCACTTCGCCAGCCGCACGCTGCACGCCAGTACACCTTGGAAACCCAGACGCATCCTTGAAACCATCGTAGGAGTGATTCATCCTCATCATCATTTTTTATCCCTTTTTCTTGATTAAAAATTTGTAAGCTTTTTAAAAATCTTTCCCTCAAACCGATAGGTCTTTTTATTTCTTAAATAACTTGTGCGTGCAGTCCCCCTCTGGGACTGTTACGTTACAAACTCTGCAATTAACTCTCTGAAATGAGAAGTTTTATAGATCTTGGAACTACTGTCACACACTTGAGCCTTCTCATCTGCCAGTGACATCCGTTTTGGCTGGCACAGCGGCAGATCTGGCTGAGGATCTCAAGAGGCGCAATCTCTACAGAGCCTACTTATTTGCTCTTCTTTGGGTTGAGATTCTGAGTCCGTGGGGTACTGAGGCCTTGCCTTGGGTCTTCAAAAATTTGTTTAGATGACTGATCAAAGCGACGCGTGACCCAAGGGCTGGTGGGAATCTGGCGCAGCGCATTACCATTACTATTCTACCTCTATACCTGACAATGCCGCCCGGCGTCTTAGGGACGCTTCCGTGTGGCACTGATTTGGATCAGTTAAGCTATCTTTATATCGATAGTTTCTTGTATTTTGTACATTTTGTAAATATATCTATTATATTTATAAAAGAAAGTCGTGTTAGTTACACTATTTATAACTCAAGAACGGCGGAACCGATTTGGCAGAAAATTTGTGGGGAGGTAGCTTATAGAACCGGGAGAAAGACATAGGATACTTTTTATCCCGAAAAAGCAACGGGAACGGGGTGTTACGGGAACGGGCAAGCGAAGCCGCGGGTGGCCACTAGGCCATATATAAATATAATAAGTTTATTTGTAAAATAAATGTCCAAAAGGAGCTACGTATAGTAAGGACCTAAATAAAACTGCAATAGCTTTCAATGTACCATTTTATTTTTTTAGCAAATCGATGCAAAGTCTTATAGCACGGGACGGTATTGTAATATAAAATGTCAAAATAAATAAATATTGTTCGACAGAAATACGACCAGCGATTGTCCAATGCTCTATTGTGAGTTGCATTTTACGGAGTGGTTTGTGGTTTTAAAACTTATTGTAATTTTGTTCATCTTTTGATAAAAGTAAAGTAAAGAGGCCTTTGCCTCTATTGTAGATGATTTATATAGCGTCAAGGGCAACTGTTTTGGCTTATGCCCTTACTTGCAAGACACTATGGTATGTTGCCTGGGACAAGATTTTTTAGATGGGTTGATAGATGGATTTTTTGAATGACTTGCCCAGCACCTATACCATCCTGCCAGCATAGTCGGCCTAATCCACAGGAAAGACCGTGCTCAATACGTGTGGAGCTGACTAAGCCGCGGGTTTCCTCACGATGCTCTCCTTCACCGTTCGAGAAGATTTTTGTGTTCATCTTTTGATATAAATTAGCTATTAACCCTTATTAAATAGATAAAAAAACAATATGCCATCTTCAACCTTCCAACTTCATTATTTTCCAACGGTTTATAGAAGTCAACTGCTAGATATGGGCACAAAGCATAGGTACTAAACAAAAAAAGTATTCTAAAACATTTCAAACCTTATTTCTACCATCGTGCACAAAACAAACGCTGGAATTAGAAGTTCGTGAGTAGCCATTCTCTTGCAACTATTCGCAAGCCACGACAAGAGCCAATTAAAACCAATTTTACCCTACACTTTAACCGAAACAATTATTTGCTGAGTATCATTTCAAATAAAAATAAACAAAAAGCAATTTGTTTCAATTTGATTATTTTTAAATATGATTTGTGTAAAACAACACTGTACAAAAAGCATTTTTTTTTTCAATTTCATTTATTTTTCCTACAAAAATTGTTCTGAATTTGTTGCAAGCTCTAACTCAAAACCTATGGTGAAGAAAATCGTGAGCAAGCCCATGGTTTAGTCAGCTTTGCCCAAACAAACGTCTTTCCTGTGGATTAGGCCGACTGAGCTGTCAGGATGGTATAGGTGCTGGGGAAGCTTATTCCATCTAAAATCCTGTCCCACGCACTATAACGTCTCGAAAATAAAAGCATGAGCAAAAACAGTTGCATCTGACTGCGAACAGATGCAAATGCCTGTTTACTTCACTTTAATCATATCAAAAGTGTTTATCTTTTGATTATGAGTAAAGTGAGTATTGACAATAAATTTGAAAACGACTAATTAGGGATAAATATAGAATTTATACAAGTTTGTAATTTAAATAAATTAAAGGGTAAAAGAAAGTAGAGACACTCCCTGATAAGTAAAGTGCACTAAGCCCACTCATTTCCCCAAGCGCCATAAACCTCACCTCAAAAACATAGCTTAGCAGTATTTAGCAAGTGCATTTACCTTAATGAGTAATATCTAGCTCTTACCAGCACTTTGACATTTAACATGGTACATGCAGCGTTGTTATAGTCCTTTACGGCCTCTAAACATCACATCTTGAGCCCTAATCCTTACAAAGCAGGCTTTTATTAGCACGCGAGAAATAGAAGCATAAACAAGAACACCCTAGCTATTGCCTCTCTAACGCCAATAGAGGGTTCAATACTCTAAAGACTCATTTACATAAAAAGCCGGTTTCCGGCGCCTCTTCACTTGAACTTATGCATTGTTGTGTGTTATAATAATCAAATGTTTACAGGAAACTGCACTTTTTATGTATTTGTTAACTAACTTATAAGCTCTAATAAGCTGTTCTATTTTGTCAGCAATGTCTATATCGCTGTCACACTTAGAAGGAGTTTTAATTTTTGATGCAGAGGTAGTTTCTTTATTTTTATATTTTGTTTCTTTGTGTCATCATCTTTTGTTATCTTCTCTTCTCGTGTGTCTCTTGTTGCATCATCTCATAGATTTAGGAAAATCCTTGCTGGCTCAGTTTTATTACCACCTTGCATCATCTATATACTCTGAGAATAAAACATCAGACTTGTCAGCTTAGCCCTGCTTTCTATATAAATGTAGACAGCCTGAGCGTGCGCCTAACGAACTAGATGCGCGGGCGCCGATAAAGTCTGCATTTCAATAGTGCATGCCGTACTTGAGGCGCACACTTCGAACGATAATGTAAAATTGTAAACTCTATTTGTAAGATTTCATGTTAATTTTATTTTATAAGCTTCACTCGGGGCTTGAAAGCATCCTTCTATAGTGCAAAAATAACATTTAGAATCGTTCTAATCGTATGTTAAACTACACTTTGAGCAACGTTTTTTATTTTTATGATTGGCAAAATGTATGGATCTTGGATGTGTATGGTTCTGGAGTGTTGGGAGATAAAAAGACGGATGTAAGAAAAGAAGAGTTTACGCAGAAGGTATAAAGATGATATGACTAAGAAGAGAGTAGAAGAAGAAAACCTGTTATCATGAACGTAGAGCGTGAAACGAGGGCAAGAATAAATGATGAGAAACATGAATACGCATTCGCAATTAAAAGCATACAAACAAACCAGACACACGTCACATTACCAAGTACTAAAAAGTTCAACAAAACCTTGCTATATAATTCTACCACGTTTATTCAATAGCTCATAGAGAAGTGCAGAATGTGACGTTTTTACACCTCGATAAATGATGGGAATGAGCGTCACGCAGGAAATCATTTCATGCTTCACTTGGTGACGCCACAGGCTGTGGATGGTATATCAGAAATAATCAGAATACACATAGTTTGATCTAAGTTAGTATAAGTTATATAGTAAACAGGCCTTTTCATCTATTGTAAATGATTTGTATAACGTCAGGGGCAATTGGTGTTTACTTATGCCACTCTTACGGGACGCTATAGTGCCTGGGGCAGACCTTGCCCAACACCTATACCATCCTCACAGCTTATCCGCAGAGGGATTGAAAACCGTATTATAAAAGGCTATAAGAGCTTTTAGAATTAGTTAATTAGAGCTTTTTGTGAAGTGCTACCACCATGGCCTATTTCTCCCGTGAAGTAGCATTGCTGTATTTCGGCTTGAAGGTGCCGGTGAAATTACTGGCCAGTGAGGCTAAATATCTGTGTGCCTCAAGTTGATGGACGCATGGCGGTACATCGTAGGGCACGTTCCTGAGCTGCGTGACCTGCAAGGGATGCTTTGTTATCAGGTGGACTATATGCTTGTTCCATCCGCTGATTGTGTAAAACAAAAAAAACACAAGTATATTATATCATAGTTTTTTTATTCACTTGCTTGTTATCTCTTTCCTGTTTATACATATTTTGTATCATCATGTATTACACTGGCTCTTATAACAGGGTGCTCTAAAATAATAGGTACACAAGTCAGAATCTAGGCCATAGATTATTTTGAACCAACTAGCGAAAAGCTATGTTTTTATAGTTTCTAAGTGGGTATGGTTTATAGCCAATAAGAATACGAGGGAGAACAACCGAGCTCGAAAACCCTTTAAACTCAGAAAATAAGGTACTTAGGTTGTTATGATTTACATCGGGTAACTTTTATGGTTTTAAATTAAGAATGACGAACAGAATGTTCCCAGGTTCATAAAATATTTAACTCAATTTTTCACAATTACCATTACCAATGGTTTTACTGTTTTATTACTTTAAATACCTAAGTAGTTTAATAAAACAATAGTTTATCGTCTGTTAAATACACATTGGCAAAAGACTTGGTAACAGCTTGTGGGCCAAGCTACATTTCATAGTATACTTCAGCATCAGCCCATCAATAAAATGAATTTGTTTTGAAATGTCAACAGCATCGCGTGTGCGATTGCATCCTGTCATGCCATATAAAACATGATGCACAGGACATCAGCTCAGCTAGAGCTTGTTTATTATGTAGCCTGACCTGTGCCTGCCACCTACAATTACAGAGAACACAGGTAGCCACGACATGTCAAATTAATACTCTAGATGCAATCAAAAGCTATTGAAAAAGCGTTTAAACCCTGATGTGTTTATTAAATTGTCGTAAGATATTTACGAGGGAACAACGACTGGTCCGTAATCGCCATGCGCGTTTGTAACTCGACGAGAGTACTGCCACTTAATTAATAGGGTCTAGTTGTTACTTTGCCCACTTAATGTTCCCTACGTGTTTGTTTTTTTTAGTAAATATGCAATTTATCGATGTGAATCGGAAGTTTGATGTACCTGAGTTATTAAGACATCTGGATCAAATAGAGGATATTTCAATTACACATCAACACCAGCTTTACCAGTTGGCAGATGAGCCAATGCGCAGAATGATAAGTAATGATTAGCATGATTACAGTTGATTGAACTGAGAATGATACATTGCATTGCATACCCGTTTAGTGCAGCTAGCCGCGCTACGAACCTATCCCAGCAATCACGTAGCCTGCCGTCTGTAATCGATCTCACGCAATTAAACAAATAGCCAGATCGACGAGTCCTCCGATCTCACCATAAAATTTCTTGTTCCGCGTGAGATAACCGCAATCTGCACTTTTTATAGAAAAACGGGTCGCGCTTAGAAGTGCGTTCACACATAAAAACTGGTATAGAAAACTAGATTTTCACGTCTAAGCGTTTAGACGGATTAGCCGCGAGGGAGGCATTGTTGATATGGTATCAGCTGATGCGCCGCGTGCCGCAGTCCGGCATGGTAGCGCGTTCGGTGCGGTCATCCCGCACCCGACCGACGTCGCTCTCTGCGGCCCTCATCCTCGGCCCATTGCATCGACACATCACATAACATAAACAACCGACACGATGCCGGGGAAAAAAAAAACCATACGCGTTACAAAGTTTCTACTCGCGGGAGTGACGTTGTTCTGCGTGAGTTGGATCGCGAGTGTGAACGAATGGCACGCGGGGGTGCGCTGGAGCAGTCGCGCCGACAAGAGAGGATTCTCCACCATGAGGACTATAGTGGCGTACTCGGAAGGCAAGCAGGCGGAGATGGAGCGGCCTTCGCCTCTCGCCTGCGACCGTCTGCCCGTCTTTCCAGACATACCACAAATTGTTAGCATAATTTTATTCTATTTCTCCAAAATCATACTCCTAATGATCAGAACGAACAACTAATCTTTTTAGCACCATATAAATCATTAAAACTTGTTTTACCGTGATCTCGAGCTTCCTTTAAATTCAATTTAATAACGTTGCTTAAAATATTTTTGACCGATAAATTGGCAATAAAGTTTATTAGGTGGACGTACAATGTGGATTTATCATACAAATTGTTATTCGTAACGGCATTATCGATATCATCAGATCCGATATGCAAATTAATATACCTTCCTGTGCTTCCTGGCAGATCCTCATAATAAGGACTACCACACGGTTAACTAATAGGAATGCATTATTCAAACTTAGTCCCAATACGATACAGTCATTGTTAGCTATAAAAAACGTTTATCACACGAAAGACTTTTTTACATAAATTTATGGAGTCAAAATTATAATTTTCTCAAAAAACAAAAGTTAGGTAGGTACCTCTGTACTCTGTGGTAAGTACCTATATGACGACAAAATTAATATTTTAACAAAATATTAATACTTTAAATTGAATAAGTATAATTTATTAGCACTTTGTATTTTTAAGATTTTTTATCATTCCGGTACCTTTACAAATAAATAGAAAACATTAGCAATGTAAGAAGTTTTAATGCAAATATCAGACATGAATGAATGGGAAAAGATAGTGCCGAAGTAAGATATGGCCTATTGTCGCTTTGTGTGCGGAACTTCCTGTTGCAAATGCAGTTACAAACATAATCTGCGTCTTTTTGCACAACTTACTTATCTTATTTCTTTTATAAATTAATAGAAAAAATGACATCAAAAACTAGTTAAAAATGAAGCACAAAAGTCAAAGATGAGTTTTCATTTTTAGGGTTCCGTAGCCAAATGTCAAAAACCCTTATAGATTCGTCATGTCTGTCAGTGGTATAATGTGTCCCGTAACTTCTAAAATAAGAGAATGATAAAACTAAAAAAATTATGTCATTACCATTTGAACGAGATCTAGTAAGTAGTTTTTTTAATAGGTACCTATGTCATAAACCGTAAACCGCAATTTATCTTTCATTCAATCAACTCAAATATTAAACAAAAACAACAAACTACATGAACTGTAGGTATTATTTTACTTGCTGCTACGGAACCCTTCATGCACTTGGCCGCTTTTTTAAGTTGTCCTAAGCCGCCCTAGAAAACAAAATACACGAGTAAAAGAGCAACTGCCTCTTTAAAAAAACTTTGATATCCCCTTTTCTAGTTTCTTGTCCCCTAGAGTCTAGGGGACAAGAAACTAGAGTCTAGGCTAGGGCCTAGACTACTTCGGGTTGACTGTTTAACATTTAATTTGAGCTCAAATGCTTCCCATGCTACTGACTTGAAACCGTGCACATCGTTCAAATTGTTCACGCGAGCCATTGCCAATAAACGCTTTTAACGCAAATGATGCTTAGCAGTTCTGAAATAGTTGAACTTGAGCTGGCTTTGTTGAGATAATCTATTCCGATGCTGGTCACGAATAGAAAATAAATCGAAATCAATATGCTCCAGCATTTCTAATAGCACGCCGCCACCGGTCAGATACCGATTGCTTTATAGTTTGTCTTTGAATCAGATTCTATCAATTGATGCGAATAAACACTTTGCGTTGCAATAAAATTTTACACAGTTCGTCCGAATGCACAATTTTCTACGTCTAATATTAGCGAGGCTTAGAAATAGTAACGAGAACTCATTTCTGACTTTTGTGCTTCAACTTTAACTATTTTTGATTGCAAATCTAAAAAGTTGTGTACAAAATGCAGACATCATTAATAGCAACCTGAATAATAACACTGATGGACATTATATTTCCACAGAAAAATCGATTTGAGCCTTCTCAATCGACTTTTTGCAATCTTCACATCGTCAATAGATCGGTACAGGTTTCGTCCTTCGATTGTTTGATCTTTCGATTTGTGTTCCGATTAATGATTGCGCAAGCACCAGTGGCTATGATTTTATTGTTTGCAGGATATTTTTCCTGAAAATCGATTTGAGCCTTCTTAATCGACTTTTTGCAATCTTCTCATCATCAATAGATCGGTATAGGTTTCGTCCTTCGATTTTTCGATCTTTCGATTCGTGTTCCGATTAACGATTGCGAAAAGTCAAGGGCTATGATTCTATTGTTTGCAGCCAGAAGACGTGCAACTTTTTTTAAGGACACCATGTAAGTAAATCGATTAAAGCGACATTGCGCAACCTTCGATTAAGTTTGCAGGAAAACCACACTTATCATGACTATAAATAGGTAATGCCTAGTAGTTAGTAGTTGTATCCGGTATATTCTCAGCATAGACTAAAGTTCCCGGAGGAAAACCGCTATTAGATCTTACATAAACACATAGGTTTAAAAACCTTCAGAAACTGATTTCATGATGGCTGAACCGATTTTGATTAAATTTCTATGGGACCAATCTGAAAGTATAACCTACCAGATAAGAATTTACTAAATCGGTTCATAAATTATGCAGTAACAAACAATTAAAACAAAATGGCTAAACCGATTTTTATGAAATTTCTTTGAGACTGAGTTGGTTTAGATTTTTTTTATCAGGTTTCCTTTCTGATATTTAAAAACATATTTTTTTTTAAATAACGATGTAATGCAAAATGTTTATTTTAAACAATAATACATGAAACTTATCAGTTAGAGAGAAAATTATTATCAATATTATTTTAAATTAGCATGGGGGCAAACAAATAGATAAATACAGTTGAATTCACACTACTTTTTTGAGCAAGTATCTAATATAGAATGTCTAGCTGCTTAGAATGCCTATCTAAGCTGTGCAAGCTGATTACATCGTCGTCATGCAAGTATGTACGAGTAGTTAGGTATATCATACGGGTTTATGACATACTTGGTAGGTAGGTACTACACGTGACGCAAATAGAAACAGACGCATTACACTGAGACAACCTCCTTGAATTTATATGTTTACTTGTTAAAAACAATAAAGGTAGTTGTATAAAATAGCAGTACCTATACCATAAGGAAGAAGCCTGTTTGAATTACAAGCAAATTACCTAATCGATATTGCAAGAAAGACATGGACTAGGGCAGCGAGAGATACAAAGGAGTGGAAGAGTTTAGTTCTATAAGCTTTTCCACTGTTTTCTATCTCTTTTGCCTTAGAGGACAGAAATACTTGAAAAACTGGATCTCAAAAGCGCAAGGCTAAATTTATTCTTCATCACATTCCATTACTTTTATTATTTTATTTTCTTAGGAAAACTTACAGCTAAAAATAGGATACAAAAAAGGGATAGATACTATAAGCTAATTAAAAGTTTCCACTTATATAAGTTGATTGACTAAAACAGAACAATCACCCCGCATTTTCCCCCATGTCGGTATATTTTGATAATATTTTTTGATTATTCTGCTCAAACTGCAACAAAAAACCCTAAACTTGATTATTTATCGACAAACAGTCACCCCACATAATCCCCTCATGACGATATTTCATAATGTTTGTTGATTATTCTACTCAAACTGCACCAAAGGAACCCCAAACTTGATTATCGACACGAAGCAACTAATAGTTTTATGGACCTTGGTCGAAATTCAATTTTAATATCGCAAAAACTGTAATGGCTAACGTTTCTGGCACTATTATTATATAATTCAGTTACATTACAAATGGACGGCAAGACGTGATTTATCGGTACATTAGCATAAAAACTTCTAAAATGAACCCAGGGCTACGTAGAACGTATAAAATATAACATATAATACGCACATTACATCGCAATTACATGGTAATTTTTAATGAGTTTCTGTGTTTTTAATTTTTTTAAATTGTTTATAATTTGAAAATTTCATACATTTACATAACCTCTATTTGCATACAATAGGAACAATACGTCGTCTAATTATACAATGACAGTCACTAAATTCAGTCTTATTTTTTTTTATGTTATTTCTTCGCATAACTTCGTAATTTATGAGCACATTTGATTTATTTTTTTATCTAAAAGATCTTCCAGTTTGGTCCCATAGAATAAGTCCAATTTCATAAAAATCTGCTTAGTAGTTAGTCCATGAAGTCGGTTCCTCCCAGTTTTTTAATATTTACTTTTTTAAATAACGACCAAAGTAAAGTCAAATAATGGTTAACATTATTTTAATATGTTTTTATCTTTACTAATTTTATACCGACTGAAAAGTTTATTTCCAATCGCGTTTTTCGGCAGCTTTTCTATCTCACAGAACCACGATGATTCCTTTTCGCAGTGCTAGCATTACTATTGGGTAATGACTAAAGCGAAATGATCTGATTTGATTACATGCTATTACATAGGCATTATCTGCACACCTCTGTACGTGAGTGATATTTTATATTTTTGGATCGGAATTATTCGGAATAGACCACGTACCGTTTTCGCAAGATCGTATGCAATTATTTTTTACGCGCCTCTCATTTCTTTTAGTCATTATCACAAAAATAATATGCATTCTGTACAATTGCAGCACTTCAGGACTATGCAACTAGGCTATGCTCGCAATTTTCGATAAGTAAGATCGATAATTTTATATCTTTGAAAAGGCCAAGTGTGCGAGCGAGAAGTTGTTCCATGGTTTTCAACGCCTTTACATGATTCTAAACGTTCTAAACATAATGGAGTTTTGATTAGTACTAGTAGTCGTTTATTTACACCTTTTATGATTAAAATATTTACTTACTATGGTACTGCGAGTATTGGGTATGCCTGCTGGTTGGTCTTCAGAGCTTTTATCATCTGATTTTTGCGACAATATTCATTAAGATAAATAAATAAATAAATAATGCGGACAATCCACACAACACTATCTAGCCCCAAACTAAGCAGAAGATAAAACTAAGAGAAGATATCAAAGAAATTGTTATTACGAACTGTAAAACCAGTTCCAAATGCATTATTTTGACATCAAGCTATGATCTCATGCTTGTGGGTGGAGTAGGTGCTAAACCCAGATTTGGATCCAGCTTTATAACCTTTTTAGTCTCTCTCCCTACATAGTACAAAAATATTTATTATAAATTAAACAAATGCTGGTGATCGACTGACGATTCTTACAACGCTACCGGACAATAAATAGGATAATTATAAGTTTAAAAAACTTGAGAAACCGACTTCATTGTCAAACGGCTAAACCGATTTTAATCAAATTTGTTTGGGACAATCTAGACGTAAGAAAAACCAAATAAAAAAAATAATGTTCTAAATCAGTTCATAAATGACGGCGGCATGCAGTTACAAACATTAAAAAAATTATTTAAAAAAAATGGCAACACCGATTTTAATAAAATTAAAATGGAACTAATCTGGAAGCAGTACCTTTCAGATAAAAAAATAATTTTTCAAATCGGCTCACAAATGACGAAGTTATGCGGTAACAAACATAAAAAAAAAATAACAAAAAAAAAAAAAAAAAAAAACATGCAACCGAATTGAGAACCTCCTCCTTTTTGATTGGAAGTCGGTTAAAAATGAATTAAGATTACTTTTTTAATATTGGTCCATCGGGTGTGGGTGAGTCCTACGATTCGACTTCTGGTTTCTGGTTCCTGAATGTAGTCGTGAATGGCACAGACAATAGCCGTAGGCATAACATAGCAGCTAACATTGTAACTCGGATCTTGAACTTCTGGATCGGAGTCGAACCCCGCGCTCATTACCGGGAACGTGACACAAGAGCGTGGGACGCGGGTGGTGCACCGTTACTTATCCAGAGGTGACGTGGACACGATTCTTGATGTGCATGACCTTTGAATTATAATACAATGCTAAAAGTCTGCTCAACCTTAACTGTAAAATGTATCATTTTATTAGTCAACGGACTATAAAATGTATTACCTACTATTCAGAAAATGGTTTATGTTAATAGCTGACTCCTTTATGATGTTTAGAACGTTTTCTGTACGCAGGAATGCTAAGCATTTTATAAAATGTGAGATATAAAATCGAATCGTCTTATGGAGAATTCGATATGGAATATGTGGTTTTTTTTATATCTTGAGAACTTCTTTTGGGAAAGAATTAATAAGTTCAAATATTTTGGAGTAGGAAAATAATGTATCAACTTCATGTAATCAAATATTCAACTGAACTAGCAAAAGTTTCCCGGTGTAGGCGTTAAAACAGTAGACCATAAAATAGTTTGCTCTGAAATCTCAACACTACACGTGCCTGTTGCAAATTCTTCGCTTTTCTGTTATCTCTCGTATCCGTGCAGTTTATCTTTCCTCCCACGCCACGAGAGCAATGTTACCTTTTTTGGCGCGCGGAGACCTAAACGCGATACTCATAGTAAATCAGGCTGCAGCCTGTCTTACCTTAGAAATTTTGAAAAGAAATGTATCTAGCAGTTTTTTTAGTTAGGTACCTCCTTTTCAAATTCGTCGTCACACACGTTGGTTGTAATTAATACGGTATTATGTATCTAGCTACTAAGTAATATCCCAGAACAATTACCTACTTTTTTTGCTTTAGTTTGCTTTACTTTTGAAGCTCTGTCCAACTAGCAGTTCTCTGTTGTAAAAAAAGGTTTTTTTAAGCTATGTACAGTGTGATGAACAATGAAATGATTTAACTTTACACTACTTTTGAAGTAAGAAGTTGGTCCAAAAATCGACAATAAAGATGGAAAGATAGTTAATTGTTTAGACAGAGAGGTTTTTGACTTCAACGTACTCAAACTTTTTGTTGAGCTTCTGGTTTTGTTGTTCACCACCGTAGTAAAAACACTTCTTAGATTCAAACCACTTTGCTGAGATCTCTCCCTACAACATTTCTCTTTTCTACATTCGTATCTTTCGACCCACACGCCGCAAAGCGCAATGTTACCTTTTTTGGCGGCATCGTCGGCGTTGTCTAACCCCAGACGCATATCATAATAAATCAAGTTGAAACCGCAGCAGTTAAACTGCAGTTCGGTGAAATAGAACAAGCTTAGACTTATGCAAATTGGACGCCCGATGCATTGCTCCTTTGAACTTGACAAGCCCTTAAATCAATTGTGGTTATTGCAAAGGAGCAAAGAAAAAGGCTGATCAGCTTGTTAAATCCTTGCACAATAAAGCTTTTGCTTAGCTCGATAGTTTTTGTGTTTACTTGAGATATAGTTAAGATTCCTAATTATGTTGATTGGACTTTTGAACAGTTCAAAAATATAAAACCACCGGAAATAATTTTCAATGCATTATGATTCTAGACTTCAATCTTTAACCAGATGTCCACAAAATAATTGGAAATTTTCAGACCTTCGATTTTCTATACCATCTGCTGGGATAAGTCCGCTAAGACTGTCCCAATTTTTATCAAATCATTGAATTGTATATTGTTCAATTTGGGTACTCAGTTGATAAAAATGAGTTTATCGACTTAGAAGTAGTACGCAAGTAAGTGTCCAAACCATGATTTTTTACCCGTGGTCATTTAGTCTGTGCCCTGTGGTATAAAGGCAGTGGTTTTTAAACGTGCCGCGGCACACGTTTGTAAAGACCACTAGATTGAAAATGAGCACCGTAATTTAGCTTGAAAGGGCTATTATATTTTACTGAATGAATGTGAGCTGCAATAGAATTAAAACGTTTCTCTTTTTATTGACCCTTCCTTTGCACTTCTATTCCCCCTTGCTTTAAGTTCAAATGGTATATCCGATTAAATTATTTTAAGGAACAAAAAACCAGTTCTATGCGAGGGGTTCCAGAAAGGGGTGAATCGATTAGTAAAAACGTCACTCACAATCCATAAAGACTAACAAGCTATTATTTTATATTTTGCCAGGGAATTTTAATGTTAGAGGTGTGTGCGCGTTGGTATAAATTAAGTTTTCTTTTCATTATGTTTCTTGTATGTGAACTTACTTGGACACCAAACTACATTCATATTAGTCGTTTTGTTTCGTGCTTTAATTGTTTTTGTACTGCACTCTTTTAAGCCTTGCGCTAATCTAAGCGTTCTGCGGTGGTGATCAGTGAAACGCTGTCAAATATCGTTTATATTTCACAGCGTTTTACTGAGGCCACTACAGAACGCTTAGATTGCCGCAAGGCTTCAGATATGCAACTTGAACGACATATTGGCATCATATTCAACATGAGGCAAGCATGCCTGGCCTCGCTCGCCGTTACCGTTCCCGTTGAAAAAAAAAAAGACGGGTTGCACTCCGGGAGTGCCGGCAGAAGTGAAAACTTGCCGCTCGTATTAAAACTTATAAAGTACTCACTCATTTTCTTTCGCTATTCATAATACCTAAATAAATACAGTAGATCTATAAAATCATGTACCAATGACCACTACTACCTGCCGCGGGCGGCCGCTAGTTCATAAAATCTATAATAGGTATGTACCTATACCTACTACAGTCACGAAAAACGCCTTGGTATGCTTGCTACTAACTATTATCTATTCTGTGACGTTACCGTGTCATAGTAACTACTAGCGTATCTGTAGCGTCTTACGCTTTTTCGATCAAGTCACGTGATCCTGACGCCCTGACGCCCTGACGCGAGTTTAAGATTTTATACCCATTACAGAAAAAGTGCTCAACGCCGCTAAAGAAGTTTTCACTTCAAAAAATACGGGTTGCACTCCGGGAGTGCCGGCAGAAGTGAAAACTTGATTATTAACGTTGAGCATGTTTGATATTTTGGAATGGTTAGGGGGGGCTTGTTTGTTATTTGGCACGCTGTAACATACACGAACATTCGCGCAAGCGCCCTGCGCTGCCTAAACGAAACAGTAGGCCCAGGCATACATTTTCGCCGCGCCGTAGAGAGGGGATAGCTGTCTACTCTCCATCCGTCTTACGCTTTTTCGATCAGGTCACGTATCCTGACGCGCTGACGCGAGTTTAAGATTTTATACCCATTACAGAAAAAGTGCTCAACGCCGCTAAAGAAGTTTTCACTTCAAAAAAAACCTTTTAAACCTTCTCTAGACCTCCACAAATCATTCAAGACCAAAGTCAGCAAAGTCGGTCCAGCCGTTATCGAGGTATAGCGCCAGGAAGGAAAACCCGACTTATTTTTATATAGTAGAGAAGATATCTAAAAAGTTGTCGACCTTGTCATTTTTGAGAAGTCAAAATTATTTTTTAAATTGCTTACATTTTTTATACTTTGCAACAGGTTCATATTGTATTTTACTTAAAAGTATTGTATCATCACAGGTACCGTTTCGTAAAATCTCCAAATAAAATGCATTTTTAATTAGCTGGATGCATAACTGTATATATTCCATAATCGTTGCATGAATGGAGCTTTTAAGTGAACCTTTTTAAACGAGGACTCTTTTTGTGAACCATTTAAACTGTTTATGTGAAAGTTTATTTGAATTTATAACTCAATAAAAATATTTTTGTTATAAAAAATAAAATAAAAAATAAACCAGAAGTATAACTTCATGAAAGAGACCCATACCCAGCAGTGGGTGATATCGTGCTGAGATGATGATGATGATGATAACGTTCTAGCATATTCTTTAACATTCTGGAATCATTTAGAATAATCAAATTTAATCCACAGACTTTGAAATTATTTAGAATAGTCTGTCATCAACCAGAATGCTCCTAAACGTTCTAGAATTTTTTATTACATTCTGGAATGATCTAGAATAATCCAATTTAATTTAAAAACTCTACCCAGACTACACCAAGCTTTTTTTTTTTGCTCCTAGTAGAAGATACAATACTTTCTAGTAACATAATTTGCCTATCTTCTCCTTATCGTGTCACTGATTCTTTCGAACCAAGTGTGGTGAAAGGATTTTAAGTGCGCCTCATAGAGGCTCTTTTCGTGCACTAGACACATATTTTCGAACTTTTTAGGTTCTACGATATGCCGGTTTCCTCACGATGTTTGCCTATGGAAAGATATCAACGCGCTCGCGTAGCTAATTGCTACGATCTACGATAGAATGATTCTAAGTTAGTGTTCATTCACTTTGAGCCTTTTTCATGTGTGTTTATGTAGTTTATTTTATGCGGAAAACCAACAGTATTACAAACTAGGAAATAAGCCACTTAATTAACTAATTATCAATTAAATGTTTCCGCATTCCCATATAAAACTAAAGTAAACTGTAGGTCTACTACAAATTCTGTCTGGCTCTGTCTCTGGCTCTGATTTTGAGTCTGTGTGAGTGCTGACTAAATAAATCCTATGTCGAAACGCCACACACGCAGTGTAATACACTGGTGAGCACTCACACAGACTCAAAACCAGAGCCAGACAGAGCTTGTGGTAGGCCTACTAAAGTGAAAAAATTAAACTTGAAAAATAACAATAAAAAAACGAAAAAAAATGAACAATAATAAAAATAAAAATACAACTTTTCTACTGCTACTACAGAACCAAACAGCTGAGACAACACTTCAGACCTATAGGATTCAAAATATCTGGGAGCACGCCTACCGTGCCTGATTACAGTAGTTCACTTTATAATTTCAGAATCGCACCTGGCACGCAAATTCTCCAGAACAGTCATGGCAACGCGTCCCCGGAACAAAAGTATCGCTGTATGCTGCGTTCTACGACGAAAGGACGCCGCAGAAGTACGTGCGGATACTAGCCAGTTTTCGTGGTAAGATATCGTATTTTTTTTTGTTTGCCTGATGTTAAGTGGTAACATATAACAAACCATTGCCTCGTAGGTAACGCACGTCAGGAACGTGCCCTACACTTCCCCACGTCCATCATCTTGAGGCATACAGATGTTTAGCCTCACGAGCCAGTAATTTCACCGGCACTTACACCCTTCGAACTAAAACACAGCAATGCTGCTTCACGACAGATATATAGGCATGGTGGTAGTACTTCCCCTGACGAGCCCTTCACAAAAAGCTCTACTGCTACTCCATGGATGCCGTAAGAGGCGACTAAAGGAGCTCATTGAGGAACCAGAGACTCATCCAGGGAACCTGCAGCACGGCGTTAGTATTTCCGGAACGTTTTAATTTAGGAATCTTTAAGACAAGAGTGAACAGGTGGATTGTAGCTAAGCATGCTCCATTTTAGGCTGCATCCTCAATTTCCATCAGGTGTGATGGCAGCCAAATGCTTAGTATCGCATGAGCTCATAACCTAAATTACAGTCATCAATTCGTATGGTGTCCGGGGGGACACTGGACGACAACTAGTTAACCCCAAATTAACCCGGCTTGGTTTAATTTGAGTTAATTTTTTAGCGAAGGTATCCTTCCATGTTTTATTTGCGTTCACTGTGATAACACGTGGAATGGCGTTCCATTGACGCTTTCCTTACTCAATGGTTTGTTTAAGCTCCGAGCTCTAGCAAAGACAGCCATGACAGAGCTGAACTGCGATTTGCCGTCGCGTTTGCTAATACATTTCATCGTGTGTTTAAGTTTTATGGCTTAATCTCATTATGTTAATGAGCGTGAACTAGGTGGGCTCAGGATTACCATCAGATAAACAAAACAGGGACATAAAATCCGCAATAGCCCTTTGGCGTGCGTGTGGGACCAAAGGCGTGAAATGGCGATGCTTTTACTTTTAATTAGTCGTAATTAATTATTATCTAGCAGGCACGTTGTGAGCTAGAAAGCTTGTGAAATAAAAATCTACTTTAAATTATGAATGAAAAAAAGAGAGCACTGGTGGCCTTCCAATCCTAAGGTCTGATCGGAAAATTCATGTATAAAACTAACAAAGCATTTTTTATACTCGTAGTTCAAAAATTTGATCTGCCAAAACATCTCTTCCTCTTTTATTTTACTTAATGCTAACCCAACCAGAGCAGTAAAAATGTGAAGTCCGTTTCATATTCTGATTTTTAGGAAGTTTAACTCATTAGGACTCATTATTAAATATTACAAATATTCAAAAGCATGTATTATTACTAGATACTTATAGGTAATTCGTGACTTCTGTGCAAAGTAATACCTATTTTGTGCATGTTACAATTAATTCCAAGAATAGGTGGGTGTACTCAAACAACACCTGCATTACATTTTTGTAATAAGATACCCGTTGACATACCAGGCTCCGTAATTGACAGGACATTCGTGTGTACATTTTACTTGGTTCAATCGAAACATTTTTCTTACTTAAACCCACACGCTGGAACAAAAATATCGTTCGTTTGTATTAAAAGATTTAAACATTATTTTCATGTGGGATCTTAATCGTCAATTAAGTTACATTTTGTGCTAGCACGAGCCGCCCGAAGCGCTGCCGTAGGTATTATCTGTATAAATCTGAATTATAATTTTGTGCTAGGTTTTCTTGATTGACGGTTACTATTAATTTATAGCACAAATCTTAAGAATATCAGCACAAAATAACTCCGCGCTCGGCTATTTCTAACCATAATGATGAACATAAATATTTATGATCAATATCACGACGAAGCTGGCTACCAACATGTAAAACTTCCATGTAAAACCAACAGTCAATAAAGACATCGCATCGGTAAAATCTCGCGTACAGATAATACAACCCCATAATTATTATTCGAGAGCGCGATACTCGATCGCCGCTCGTATTTTCTTTGCATCACGTTGAAAAAAGCTGGTATTTTGTTCGCAACTTAATCACGACGATTTTTCTTTTATTTGCGAGCCAGATGCAGTAAGTCACGTGGCCGGTGTCTCATTAAAGACGGGCGGCATTAAATATAGCTTAAGTTGTCGATTTAAAACGTTTATTTATTATCTGGTATCGTATGGAATAAACAAAAGTGGTAGAAAGTGCGCGGTCGACGACGACAGTGCGAGACTCCGCGATAAGCTGCGCTCATTTGTCACTGGAGGCGAGCGTACGCGTCGTGTAGATTCCTCCCAGGCGAGATAAACCCACCCAACTTCTACATACATTGTACGCGAGTGTACCGAGCAATACGGGACATTAAAATACCTTCCAATGCGTTTTTGCATTTAGTTGTTTACGTTGAAGAGCCATTTGTTTTCAGAGGAAACAGCTTGACTGGCTAATTTGCTGTAATCAGGTAGTCTGGGAAGCTTTAAGTATATAATCTGATGAAACTGATTAGAGGGTTAAGTACATGGTACTTGTATGTCAGGAACTTTGAAATTCTGAGAAACTTCCATTCCTCGTAAACTTAACATAATTTTATATGGACGTCAATGTTGGTTAGTTAAAGAGCAACGCCCTTGCTTGTAGCTAGGGACTTTATAATTTTTTAATCATGATATTAATATGTGTACCTATATTTGAATATTTTAATTTTAGTTCATACGAGGCAAGTAAAATACAGGAAATAAAACTACTATTTAAAGCGCGTTGCAGTTACTTTGACCCTCCCTCATGCCAAGAGCTTATCACGAAGAATGTGTAAAATACGAAAAAAGAAACCTCTCTAGACGTTAGCGGTACAGGCACTTGCGCAGAAGATTACAGTAAAAGAAATCGATTTGTAATTCAAACACTCGAGTCTAATGAGACGCTGCAGTCCTGTTCAAGAGCCTGCAATTGATGCACCGTTTTAATGACAGTTCCTTGAAAGCACCGCTGCACCAGCCAGGGTAGAACAGCTAGTTCACTCTCTTCTTTGTTGTTTTAGCTCCTATAGTTACGATTACTGCTACTAGGAATACGGCTACGGCTCTACGACTATTATAATTTCAGAGAACTGTGTAGACATTAACACTCTAACAAAATTTTAAAAAGTAACGCCAATAATCCTTCTGGTGTTATACTGATTTTAAGTATTCATTTACAGAAAAATATATATCTAAAAAATTGCTATCTGGTTCCCATAGACGCTCTGCTCAATTTGGGACTAGTGTTGTGTGGATGTCCACAATATTTATTTATATTTATTCTAAGTAACAGTTAAACCGTTGCTCCAAAAAAAAACATAAGACATTTTACCCACAAATTAAGAAACGCTTGTACCTACTAGGTATAGAGTAACACCAAGAGAAGTGCTTAACTATCAACAATCAGTACAAAAAGGCCGAGCTATTTCAAACTGAGCTGTGATCAGTCAAAAAGCTGCTTAATAAACGAAGCCGGTACTTGGTAAATTCTTAAGTTTATAACGAAATTAAAATAGGAATTTACAAAGTTTAAAGTTAGTTGTCTTGAGTATTGTAGAGTAGAGCATAAAGTAGTAGCCTTTCTAAATAGACTATGTCTATAGTGCATTCTGAGGAAATGACTCGAGGAAATTACTATTATGTTGGAACAGGTAATGGAATCCCGATATGAAATTGCAACTGTCGTCATGTTTAACGGTAAAATGCATTAAAATAATGTAAACATTCTTACGTAATGCGACAACAAAATAGACTAAAGTAATGCAAGTAAATTAAATTTGAAAGCGATGTATAATTGAATTGATGATATAAAATGTATGACACCAATACAGTTTATTACAGATGTATCAGTTATTTGGTTCATAAAACTCTGAAACTTTGTTTAGACTGTCCCAACCTTGATGTTTTTATTCGACTGACGCTCATTTTTGTTTGCTTTATGTCCTTGTACGATGTCCATTATGTATTTACAATTGCACTAATACAATTGTTACTTGTACAAATATGTAGATTATATTCTATAGTCAATGTTTTCATTCATAATACATATTCATGCTACCTTTTAGATTGTTATCTATTAAAAAAAATTCTTTTCCTTTGTCTGCAGGTCGCAATTTCTCAACAGAAGACACACTATTTTGCCAAACAAGATCAATAAATCCTGACGAAGATTTCATCGAAGTGGTGGCTGCAAAGCCACTTGAAATATGGTGGCACGAATGGGACCATACTTCAACAGAAGTTGACACGTCATTACTTTTATCCTGCCCTCTGACAGAATCTCTATACAGTCCTTCAGTAATCTCTATAGTAACATTACCATGCGACGATCCTACGAACGCATTCTCATTGGACCCTATCAAAAGAAAGAAATATACTAGAAAGTTCACAATATGTGTCAAAGATATGAACTTTGTTAAAGACATTTCTACTAACATTATTGAATGGATAGAAACTAACAGAATACTTGGAGTAGATATGGTAGACATGTATGTAGATAAACTTAGCCCAGAAACTGAAGCAGTTTTGCAATATTATAGAGATAAAGGATATGTAAGGCTTTTTAGCGTTCCTATTAGAAATAAGGGAGATAGATCTCTGTGGCAACGGAGAAGAGATCATATAATAACATACAATGACTGCTTGTATAGAAATATTATAGAATCCGAATTCATCATTCCACTTGATATAGATGAAGTTATTCTACCGAAGAAAGCTGGAAACTTGTCGGAACTGGTTCAAAGGCTTTCAACCTATGGATGGGGATCATCACAGCATTCTGCCATAATGATACGAAACGTTTTCTTCTTCGACTTCATGCAAGGGGTTCTTAAATACAAGAAAACAGCTCACCTGAGTAAAAGCAAAATATATACAAAGCGAGACGATGTTCGGATAAAAGATTCTGAAAACATAGATATAAGTGACATAGTGTTAGTCGGTGGCATGGATAGCATAAGCAATGAAGTCATAGATGTTACTGAAAAACTAACGTTAGACAAGTACAAAATGAGATGTGGGAATGAAATGCGTGTACCGAAAATTGGGAGACATTTTATAAGCTCAGCGCTAGTCAGTCCGTTAGGATTGTACACGAAGAGTTTGATGATGACAAAGAAGGTGCTGACAGCGTTCAACCATTATCCATTGGCCAGTTTAGGATTTTCTGGCTTTGCTGGATGGGCAGCACCGTTTAATGAAGTTCAACTCAATCACTACAAGGTAAAATATTATTTTGTACAGTATGTGGTCAAGTAGGTAAAACCTCTCAAATCAAATAGTCCTAATTTTATTAGTAACTTAGAAACGAATATTAGCGACGTTACAAAGACTATTGTTTGAGATGAGCTGCATCCAAAAGTTCTTCGGGGAAAGTCCCAGTATCAACTGACGCGTAGGAATTCGATAAGCGAAAAAGTTGATTGCAAAAAATATATAATTTGCGTGGTTTTTAAAAACGAAATCCACCACACAACCACACCAGTACCACACCAACCACACCCACCAACCACAGTACCACACCAGTAGCAGTAGTTTACCACAGTATTTGGTCTAATGTTGTATTATTGAATTTAGTAAAATGTACTTATTTGTTTTCAGGAGTCGTGCAACTCAACTTTAGTGGCAGAATGTGCTCAGTACAGCCGTCGAGCCCGTGTTGACACCTCTGCTTTGCACCTTTACCACCGGCTGTCCTCAGTGCTTGCAAAGAGCCTGTGTGCCTACAGCAATAAATAGCAGTAGAAAAATAATGTGTTTCTTTTATTTTGCAACTATTCTTGTAACTACTCTTGCAGTGTAGACATAACTTGATTATTTGATGATCCTTGATAATACACAGACAGAGAATATTCTCGAGCATAACAATATTATAATATAAATATTTTCCCTAGGCTGTGATCGAACCCACAGCTCAATAATAATTATAAGTTTAAAAAACTTGAGAAACCGACTTCATTGCCAAACGGCTAAACCGATTTTAATGAAATTTGTTTGGGACAGTCTGGACGTAAAAATAACCTTACAAATAAAAAAATAATTTTCTAAATCGGTTCATAAATGACGGAGGCATGCAGTTACAAACATTAAAAAAAATATTTAAAAAAAAATGGCAACACCGATTTTAATAAAATTAAAATGGGACCAATCTGGAAGCAGTACCTTTCAGATAAAAAAATAATTTTTCAAATCGGCTCACAAATGACGAAGTTATGCGGTAACAAACATTAAAAAAAAAAATAAAAAAAAAAATAAAAAAAAAAATAAAAAAAAAAAAAAAAAACATACAACCGAATTGAGAACCTCCTCCTTTTTGATTGGAAGTCGGTTAAAAAAGATTGTAAAATGACAGTTGACTTTTTTATAAGCTGACAGAGGTTCGAGGCCTATTTATTATAGGAACATCTTTTTTAAAAGCAAGCAAAATATAATTTTTAACCGACTTCCAATCAAAAAGGAGGAGGTTCTCAATTCGGTTGTATTTTTTTTTTTTTATGTTTGTTACCGCATAACTTCGTCATTTGTGAGCCGATTTGAAAAATTATTTTTTTATCTGAAAGGTACTGCTTCCAGATTGGTCCCATTTTAATTTTATTAAAATCGGTGTTGGCATTTTTTTTAATATTTTTTTTAATGTTTGTAACTGCATGCCTCCGTCATTTATGAACCGATTTAGAAAATTATTTTTTTATTTGAAAGGTTATTCTTATGGCCAGATTGTCCCAAACAAATTTGATTAAAATCGGTTTAGCCGTTTAACAATGAAGTCGGTTTCTTAAGTTTTTTTAAACTTATAATTATTATTGTAATTATACCTACAATAAAAGGCATGCTTAGGTACCTACTCATTTGAAGGAGTTAAGGGAAAAATGTATCCCTATCTTTACGAGATATCTGATCTGATAGCGTGAAGTCAACGTACCCTACACGCATATCAGTATAACTACAATAAATATGAAAACAAAAGGCGGTATGCAAAGTTATGATGCAGATTATGATAAAAATTCCATAAAAAACTTTATATTTTTTTGTATGGGTAGACAGAAGGCACGTGCTTGCAGGTACAGTCACTTGTAGAAGTAGCTTTAAGTTCCATGTGCAAAAAGATGTCATTTTCAAAGATCAATTTATTTTAATGAAAAACACTGTAGCGGTTCTTATATGCCTCCGGGAGACAGCTCCGATATTTGCCTCCAGGAGATAGCTCAGAGATGCCGCCGGGAGACAGCTCAGGAATGCAACCGGGAAGCTTCCGGAATCGCTAAGGGACGCCACCGGGATACCTCCAGCACAGCTCAGGGTATTCTGGAGTCATTCCAGAATACCGCCAAGACGAGAAAAACTAGAGTTCTGTTTTTTGGGTCTAAAGCTCAGCTGCAAAGCTGGTAGCGACGACAGTCTAAAAACTTAAATATTATAAGAGAAATGGTATATCTTCAATCTTTGGTCAGTGATTGATGAGACTGTTCAACTGGATGTGTAACCAGTTCTTGTAGGCAGGTACTGTATAGTAGCTACTATACTGATGTCAATAAGATTAGGAAATTTGTCCAGCATATAAGGGGCATTCGTAGGTTCTAGTAGTAGAGGCAGCAAATATTGCACATCGGCTAATTTCAGCGTCATAGAGCTTATTTGTGTCAGAAAGAGATAGCGCTCTACGAAAGCAGAAAAAACAATGTTTAATATTTATTGCCTAGAAATACTAGGCATAAGCTGGCTCTTAAAACCGTGTTCAATTTAAACAGCATCATGTAACTTGGCGCTAAAGCTGTATGCGGATACTTAAAGACCCGGCAAAAAGTCTTCAGTGCGTCAAATGATGTGTAACAAAATTTACAGGTAAGGTAATGTTATTATAATGACGAGCACATTTGCATTTTATGCAGACGAGCATTACCGACACAAATTGCCTTAAGCGACTCAAATTACAATGAGGTTCATGGTCAAGGACTCATTGAAGGGTTAATATGCGAGAAAGGATTTAAGGTCACCGCACCAGCCAATGTACAAGCTTATAAGAACCTATCAAATGAATAAAATAAAGAGATAATCAGTTTAGCTCTTGCTCTTACTAATGGGTACAAACCGTGACGTTGCTTTGAGAGGCTTTGAGTAGTCCTGGTAATGTTTAAACGGGGGCTATTCAGCCTACCATTCACTATGGCTGGATATTTTAGTTTATCCATTCATTAATAGTTATACAATTGAGTCTGAAAAAAGTACATATACTTAAGCAAAAATAATATGAATACCTTAGTCATAACATGAATTAAATAATATAATCAAGTAGTTATTTAAGTTATCTGATTTCCATCAAGCGTACAAAATACATTTAGTTTGGACAAGATTCTGGATATTCCACTTAACACTATCTAGCCACAAAATAAGCATATATAGCTTGTACTACCCATGTAACTGATTTAATACTTACTATTATTATTTTTTGGTTTATACATGCTTATAATATAATATGACACCCAGACAGAGAACAAATATCTGCGTTCACTACACCAATTCAATTCAATTCAATAAGCGTTTATTCAATACGATACAAGAATCACTTTGAAACGTCTTATAGCTATTAGGTGAGTCTAGGTGCCAGTTCCACGCGACCAAGCCTAGAAGAACAGGCAACAAACTACGGCTCCTACCGTTTATTTATATGATCCTTTTACAAATCAAAAATAGTCTAAAATAATAATATTATATGTACAATATTTTGTTTTTACAATATTTGTTCCCACGATACATCAGTCTATTACAACATTTTATTTGTTCACGTAAAAACTCACTTGGTCTGTAATTCAATATCATCGTCATAAAATATAAAATATGCAAGGGACACATTTATACAATCCGTTCCAATCCTTTTATGCTCAAAAAACCACTAGGTAAGTACAAAAAAGGAAACTTAGTTCCTTGGTTGGGTGTTGGGTGGGACCCTATGTCACCCATTTTATTAGGCTTTACCTTATCGGGTGTGAAAATAACGTACTTATACTAATTCGTAAATAGAATGGTAAATATGTATATTTTTGAAAGAGGTTCTAGTATTATCGGCTGGACACAGGCGAGGATCAAAGGCTTTAGCAAGCTTGTAGTGTATTTTATTACATTTTACGCACTTCGAAGTGCCAATAGAATATACCGGGTTTGAATAAAAAAGTCACATTACTATACTGGCATAAAATCTACTAAGAGCATTAATGCCCTTAGTAGATTTTTTTTTAGAAAATTTCGTAGGAATAACGTCTCGGTTATTCCTACGACGGGATGACTGCGTCTCTTGATGATAATGAGACGCAGTCAAGACACAGACAAGAGTCTGTGATCATTCTCACAGAACCATAACAAATGAAGAGACCTCTGAGTGGATAACGGCCACTATAAAACGGCAGCAGGTTTTTAGGATACCAAGCTCTACCACTCAGGCCACACACCTCTACAGACTAGCAAAACTTACAGGGTCACGCTTTTGCGATAAAATAACATAAGCATAAAACGCGGGCGGATTTTCGGATTACTAATCGGCCGATCGACAGCTGTTTGTCTCAAAACTCTGCTTGTATTTGATTCACATGACTGTCAAATATGAACCCTGATAAATACAGGCTAGGCCTTTTATTAAAAAAAAAACAAGTTAAATTACGCTTTCATGTAGTAGGTATTTGTAATTGGTCCATTAACAAGCAATTTAGGTATTTTGCATGATAATCAATTTATTTCATCTAGAGTCCGTTTCTCATATACTTGAAAAAAGATGATTTTAACCGACTTCAAAAAAAAAAAAGAGTTCTCGATTCGGCTGTTTTTTATAACGTTTGTTATCGGTAGTTTTATATTTGTGCGCCAGGATTATAAGAATTGAGAAATAAATGGTTTTTGGTAAAATGCTCTAAAAACGAATTCAGCCTGCAAGGACCTAAACCTGAAGTGATTCATTTACAACGTCAGATACCATCGCCTAGTTTATTGGACATTGTGCGTTCGTCTTGATTTGAGATAAGCCGATACGGTGTTCGCCACAGTAATCAATTACTACCGCCTGCAAACAAGATACATATTTTTAGGGTTCTTCTTCTTAAATTTAAGAGCTCTGATTTCAGGTCTTGTTGGGGGGTTTGATGCAGTTTTCTCCGATTCAATATTTCGACCTCCTTTTCGACAGCGGCCTTTTCTTTTATCTGGCTCACGTAACTTTTTCTTGGCCTTCCTCTTCCCCGTTTTCTTTTCAGAGTTTTACTAAATTTTTAGGATTATAAATAAATAAATAAAATAAATATTGTGGACAATCCACACAGCACTATCTAGCGCCAAATTAAGCAGAGCTGGTGCTGCAACCAGACATCTGTGTTCACCACACAAATATTTGTTCTCGGTGGTAATCGAACCCAGCGGCCAACGGCGCAGAAGGTAGCGCTACTACCAACTGAGTTGAGACACTAAAACACCTGAGGAGGGAATAAAAAACCAAACCAAATATCATGAGTGATGGGTGTGAGTGCCAGTGAAATGACTGGCTACTCAAGTTGATGGGCATAGGACAGTGCATTGTAGGGCACGTTCCTAAAGTGCAAGTACACCTACGAGACGGGATGGGTACCACACACTTCGCAGTATTCCATGCAAGTATACGAAACTGTTTTTTTTTTCAGAAAGTCGCTCGGACAATTAAGTTTTTTCGAAATTAAGTATTAATTAAAAACGCCACATAATTTCTCCTCATTATCCATTCCTAATTTAAACACATTTTTAAAGTAAAGTTTTTTTTATCTATGAGTTAAGGCGAATAAAACACAAGTTACAAAAACGACACGGGCGGAACCCACAGCGTCGAGATGGTCTGTCACGCACTTGTTTTTTAGTTTATTTATTTGGATCATTGAATAGCCATACATTTTTATTGCTGCAACCACCGCGAAAATTAAACACTCGTTACACACGCTGATTAAAGATAAACAACGATTGTATTTAAAGAAAAGAAACGAAAATGGCGCTCTGTTTATTTAGGTCCGGATCGAGACAGTTGCTTTAATTAAATTAATGTTTTGCTTATCTCTTCCGAGGTAATAATAAGTATAACAAAAGGTATCTGGAACTTCAGCAGTAGAATTTTACATTTATTGTTCTTTTTTGGCAGAGATGATTTATTATACTTCAGAGATAATTGGTGAGGCTGAACATTTGCATGCCTCAAGTTGATGGACCCAGGGAAGTACATCGTAAGGCACGTTCATGACGTGCGTGACCTACAAGGCAATGCTTTGTTATAGGCAATTGTTACCACTTAACGACAGGTGGGTCATATGCTCGTTTCATCAGTTATTTGTATAAAAAAAGCTTAGTTTATAGAAAAAAATGCAGAAAAAGATCAATAAATGTAGCTCTAGCTAGAGTGATTTTTACTAATAAAAACCTAATTAGGGCTGGTATAACATGCCCTTTATGTCTAGGTATTTTAATGTCTAGGTATTTTTTTCTATAGGTATTTTATGGAGGACGGATCCTCGTAAACGGCAGTGTGCTAACTCATCCTTTCCACTTACATGCCAGGACTTTTTAAGTAGTCTCAAGCACCGAGAACCAAAGGTATAAGGCACAAACTATCTCAAAGTAATAAGGCACAAACTCCCTTGAAAAAGAATACAGCTGCTTTTTCATCCTTCAAGTAGCAAAGTACTAAATTATACAAATGACATGCGAGACAAGTCCGAGTAGTGTGCAATCTCAGACCTACATACGAAGCAAAAATAGGACTAAGCTAGTACACTCATAAAGTTTGAGAATAGGCATGAAGACAGTAATCAAGTATCGCCAAAATATTTATCTGATCTAATGAAAAAGGATTCAAAGATTTTGAAAAATGTATTTATACTCATAATAATGTCGAGATTGACAATTTATTTGATAATATAAATCTACAAAATACAACAATCCGCCATGATAGCTTAAACACCGGTCAGAGCGAATTACGTCACGTTTACGTAAACGTCATTCTGATTTAGTACAAAAGCACCAATGTTTACTGTTGATATACAGAAACGTGACGTAATAACAGACGCCATGACAACAGCGAGCGTTTTGGCGTGAATTTGAAAATTTCAATTTAAATGTACTTTTATTGCACAAAAACCTTAATTTTTTACAGAAATATGATATATTTTAGACATAACAGATACTTCTGAATATTATTATGATAGAAGAGATTTTGAAAATTAGTCGTCAGGCCTATTGTTGAGAATTAAAAACAAAACATCGCTGTGCTTCTCTTTAAAGAATGCTGGTGATATTACTGGCACGTGAGGCTAAACATCTTGGTTATAGTTCAGTTCATCCATATTTTCCTTGGCCTATTACCTATACCCACATAACCCATCCACTTTTATATTCAACATTTATGAATCATCTGTATCAAAATTTCAATAAGCATTGTTGTATAAAAAAACACCACTCATAGTGACGTTCACCAGCGAATGGCAAAGCCCCTAAGATTTGATTTTGATTAGTAATTTTATTTTATTTTATGTATGTTAGTCTCTGAGGTATTTATTAACTATGGACCTAAGATGTTTCATTTTTGTAATGTGTGCATTTTATGTTGTCTGAAATAAACGATATTATTATTATTAAAGCTTAGGAAAATTAAGCTTATCTTCTTCTTTTCACTTTTTTCCAAGGTCTAGTAGAGAGACAACTTTATAGAATGAGCTAGCTTCAGGGTAACATAAAAGCTGTTCCCAAAGGTAGCTTTTAAGATGGTAATAAAAGCAACCTCTTCGCTCGGCAGAACAGATACAATCAAATGATGTCAGGCACTAAAGATCATGCTTCGTAGTAATCACTAAAAAAATACTCAGTCACAATTTTTCTGGCTAACCCTTAGGCCAACTTTGGGTCACAAGAGCTGAACAAGACCGCTCCTTCTTATCGTGTTACTGGTAAAACCAGTGTGGTTATAGGATTTTAAGTGAGCCTCAGAAAGCACGCCAAAGAGTTCAACATTGGTCTCTGCTATGTCAAGAAAGATCAAAATATTTTAGGTGGCCCACCTGTAGGCCTACCAGAAGCTCTGTCTGGCTCTGTCTTTGGCTCTGGTTTTGAGTCTGTGTGAGTGCTGACCAGTCTATTAAACTGTGTGTGTGACGTTTCGACGTAGAATTTATTAAGTCAGCACTCACACAGACCCAAAACCAGAGACAGAGCCAGACAGAGCTTGTGGTAGGCCTACTGATGTAGCCTAATGATAATGTATCGTAGAGTTAGGTTTGGGTTTTTTTAATAGATATTTTTAAAAAAATATTGACAACTGAAGAGTTTCTTATTCTATATAATGACTATTAATTTCTATTTTATTTGTTTTAATAGATATAAGTTAGATTCAAACATAAACATTCACATCATTCAGAAACAGGCAGCCATACATACAGTCACAATAATTAGTAAAGTTCTTGGGGATTCAGTTTTTGTCAATCGGGGGGAACTGATAGTATAGTGAGAGGGAGTCTGAGAAACCTTTTCCCTGAGGGTCTTGGGGCGGGTGCTTGGAAATAACCGAGCTTAACACCTCTTGAAGAAAACTTTTCACCATATTAATAACCAAGTGAAAATGACGAAGCGTAAAGTATAAACAATGTCTAAAACGACGTTGCAGCGACGCCGCGCTGGCCGCCGACGAGACACCAAGAATTCGCCGGACGACTAGCTCTTAAGCCTGGGGTCTACTCTCTACATCACAAAACGATGGCAAAGATTTGTATTCACTTTTTGTGCGACAGCGTTTTGATTGACTGGCCTCGGTAGTAGCTCTGTCTTCTGCGCCGTAGGACGTGGGTTCGATCGCCCCGAGGACAGATATTTGAGTGATGGAACGCAGATTTTTGGTGATGTATGGTGTTATATTCTATTCTAAGTATTAAATATCTGGTTCCCATAGTTTAATTTGGAGCTCAATGGTAGTGTAATTGTCCACGATATAAAAAAGAACTTAAAACACCCCGCGTCAGTTAGAAAGAAGAAGGTAAGAAAATTTATTTGACATACAAAAAAACTTACGTAGGTTTGGAACGCAGTCTGTTAGGAGTTCATTTGTCTGATAGATTCACAAACTCCACACTGCGAGCACAGACCAAAGTTTGTGACGTTAGTAGAAAATCTGCACAGCTCAAATAGGCTTGGGCTGGCCACGTCTGCCGCATGTCTGACGATCTTTGACCGGGAAAGCTGGAAAAAAGGTAGGGAGGCCTTTGCCCTGCGGTAGGGCAAGGTAAGCTGAAAAAAAAAACAGATTGGATGGCAAAAGACAGACAATAATAGACGTTACCGCGTATGCCGCAGTGTAACTCAAAATGTGCATGCGAATCTTGCGTTACGTTTTGTAGAGTAGACCCCCTGGGATTCTCTTCATTCCTCCACGCACTTTACTGTGGAATTATATAATTTCATAATACATGCAGTACTTAGTTGTAATTTGATGTAATTGTGAAATATGACTGTGCACGTCTAAATTATTTCCTACATTCTGTAGATTCCTATAAATAGCAATCATCTAGTTCTCATATTCACACATCACAGACACACAGACAGACCGTTTTGTGCACCATTTATTTATGTTCATTTTTTGTTCTTTCTGTTTATTATTTTATGTTTTATAACCTACTTTCTATTTTTTATATTATTTAGTTATTTTAAAATCGTATTGTAACTCTGTTTGTTCTGTGTTTATGTGTGTTGTGTGTCCAAGTAAATTAATTAATCACTATCTGTGTTCACCACACAAATATTTATTCTCGGTGGGGATCGAACCCACGACCTATTACGAAGCAGAAGGCAGAGCTACTACTAACTGAGCTGAGAGGCCAGTGGACTTCAATAATAAAGGTTTTAAAAGTTATTCTGTTTTATTAGCACAGACCCATTGAGTTATATTAGCCTCACTCAGCTTTGAACAGCTTTTTAGAGCAGTAATTACCGTTAATTTTACTACTTCAGTGCAAGTGTTGTAAATTTTTAGAGCAGGTAGGTACAGTCGGCTGTACCAGAATGTGGAATTACTGGCATTTGATGCATCATTCTAACATCGGTAGGCTTATTTTGAATTTTACATCATTTTGTCGTTAAGGTCGTACGATTCCAATACAAAAAGATTTTTCCATTTATAGGCCATGAGAGTATAATTGTAGACTAAAATAACTGTGGATGGCTTCGTATTGGTCTATAATCCCGGCGAAACATATTTGGTTGAACAAAACTGTAGATTAACAATAAAAATAGCATAAGATAGAGACATTACAATTATTCTTTATAACACGTGACCACATATGACTTAGCAATAAGTAATAATTTAAACAAGAACCCTGTTAAAATTTTTAGATTACTTCCTCTATGGTAACCCCGAACTCATGACGCAACTAATGAAAGCAAATGAAAGGCGTAAAACTCTAGAAGCGTTAATAATGTTCTACATTATGCCCACATATTTATTAAACTTAGGAGTTAATTTCCCGTGGTTACGTTTGCACCAATGATTTACCCCATTGATCGTGCAGACCTAACTATTAAGTAATGTTTGCACCACAGAGTACTTTGGTTTGCACCATTTCAGGTACCTTTAATTTGGACTCGTGTATAAGACTATTCATTGACATTGTACATTCAAACCAACTGGATTTTAGTCTAACTAGATTCTAGCTTTATGACCAATAAGTTACCTACTGGCAATGTTTTTTCATAAGACTGATTCCGATTAGTTTATAATACTGAACTGAATAGTTTAACTGGCCTCTCAGCTCAGTTGGTAGAAGCTCTGCTTATTGTGCGGTCGTAGGTTCGGATCCCACCGAGAACAAATATTTGTGTGGTGCATAGTATTTTACAGGCTTTTTGGTTCCCATAGTACAAGCTCTGCTTAGCTAAATAAAAAAGTGTAGGTAATGGGGATTGTACACAAGGATACGCATCAGACTATACACTGCTAGCTCTTATGTCCTTGCAGTAAGAGTCATTTTTCTTTGTTTTTAGGTAACTTGAGCTGTATCCCACTGTACACAATATTTATTTATTTATTAAAATATATTCCCGCTAAAAGAATTATTTATTCATTTTTTTTTATTGGTTCGAAAGAACTGTCACTGGTTCTTTCGATAAGAAGAAGAATCACATTTAAGCCTTTTTCAGCCAAAACTTACCGTGCATTGCGATAGCGTTCAATGCAACTAACAATCCTGACTTCGATTCCGATGAGGCACAACTAATCATCTACGTATTGTAATAAGCAAGAGGTAGTAAATGCAGGCATCCGGGTTCGTCGATCCAGTCTGCCTTAAGGCATAGCACCATAGTAGTTCGTGAAACCCACGAACCTAGGTATCCTAACGCTGTTCCTAGGTCATTGACCGCCTCCAGGCACGGAGGCGGTAGATTCGCAGGATACGATAAATTTCAATAGTGCATTGACTGCATGCAGGGCCCGATCGTAGGGCCTTAGCCAGTGGGAACTCTCATATACGAAATAGCATTTATGTTATCTAAGCTCTCGTAAAATTTGATGTCGCGTCGCGGTACACACACCTATCTAATTTACACACACAACATAGGTACCTGTAATGCCTTTGTAGTAGAAAAAGGATTACATTTTACACGTGAGTACGTATGGTATGGAATTATGGATGCTGGGAGGTCTACCAGATGACGTTGTAAAATATGATAGAAGACTAATAATAGTCAGCATTTTATTATGCAGACTATGCAGTGAGAGCATGACTAGGCCAACACTCGGCATCGGCATTCGTATAGTCAATTCTTTTTTTTCATAGGCATCCTTTTTTTATGTTTTGTAACTGTTCTACAAAACAGTTTTGTTTGCGCATTTTAGGGTCCCGTACCCAAAGGGTAAAACGGGACCCTATTACTAAAACTCCGCTGTCCGTCCGTCTGTCTATCTGTCACCAGGCTGTGATAGTTAAATAGGTAGTTGAAAATTTCACAAATGATGTAAGTAGGTCTGTTTCTGCTATAAAAACAAATACTTTAGACACAAAATAACAGAGGAAAATAAACATTTAAGAGGACCCCATATACCTCACATTTTTTGCTTGATAACGGCAACTGGTAAACGCTTGAAAAATTCTCAAAATATTTAGTTTTAAGAATTCACATCAAAAATAAGAGAAAAAAAAAAAGCTTTCATGATTTTTATAGATGTACGGAACATTTCGTGCACGAGTCCGACTCGCACTTGGCCGCTTTTTTATTCTTAAACACATTTATAATAACTTCAAAAACTTGTTGAACATTGAAATGTGAAAGCGAGAAGTTGTTTAGTAATGGTCTAGGGAGGAGGTTACTAAAAAACAACAAGCACACGAACAAAATATCAAAGTAAAACAAATCATACTACTCATACTACTACTGCATCCGCCTGACATCGCTCGCCATTATAACCACCATTACACAAATGCCTCCATGATATATTGTTATGGGATAGCGCACCTATTGACTGTCAGCAACTTTCATATATAGACGCTTATTTTATGCAACCAATCTTCGATATACTCTTATCTACCTCCTACCTAAAGGCCTGCACAGCTGCACACGCATCTACGCGATCAGCTGGAACGCTTTCTTTCAGCTGGAGCGATAATTCAAGCAAAAGCGTGTTTGCTGCTCTGAGACAGCGATATTTGAAAGTGTTTCAGCTGATCGCCATCGCCATTTGAAGATTAGATTTAGACATTTGAAGGCACAGGGTGTAAAAGACATAAAAATAAATAAATGAAATAAGCCTTTATTTCCGACCTATAAAAACATGATTGCTTAACTTAAGGTAATACTAATCTTACTTAATATTACTAAGCAATCTTACTTACTAAATATACCTAGGTATAACTAAAAAAAATTATGTTCTTTTAATCAAATCAAATTAGCAATAGCATAAACAAAGTGTTAACAATAAAAAGGAACAATGACGTTAAAATTTGGTGTGGTGCAGATCATTTGTCTGGACCGCACCAAATTTGGCATGTGCCCAATGCTTTGAACTTTGAGACAAAATACAATTTAGAGTAGACCTGTATTCCTGGCATGGTTATTTTTGAGTCCCTCTAGCGGGCCTTTTCAGCAACTCATTTCGTTCTTTCATTCCACTAATTCAATCTAATAATAAATCTACTTATATTATGTTACATTGTACGGCATTATAACCAAACTTCTTCTTCTTCTTCTTCTTCCTGCCCTTATCCCACTTTATGCGGGGTCGGCACAACATGTTCTTCTCTTCCATTCTCCTCTATCAGGCATTATAACCAAACAATTTGTTAAATTTTATTGCATCCAACTACTCATTTAGTTACAGTAGATTTCACAAAGAGATTATTACTTTCGACTATTCGTTCAGCGGTCCCATGGTGTAGCGGTTAGCACTCAGGACTCTGAATCCTGCGACCCGAGTTCAAATCTCGGTGGGACCTGATAGTTTTGCACTGATTTTATTTTAGAATGCGTTGAACTTTCTTTTATGATTTTTAAGTGTCGTTTCTAGAGTGTTTATTACGCATCTGCATTCGAATTTAAGTTTTTTTATAGAGGAATGATTTGCATGTAACGAATAAACTCGAAAACTACTGAGCCGATTTCAAAAATATTTCAGCATAAGAAAGCTGCATTATTCCTGAGTAACATAGGCTATTTACTAGCGACCCGCCCCGGCTTCGTACTAGTGTCATTTGTACACCCGTGCAAAGTTGGGCCCTATCAATATAAAAAAATCTTCAGTACTGTACTGAAGATTTTTTTGATATAATAGTCGAAGTACGGCTTGGTGCTAGAGTGCATGCGCGCAAGATAAATCTGCGCGTGGCAAATGGCGAAAAAAATGAGAACAATGTGCTGGAATCATCCAATCACAAACATGAACTTGCATTAAACGCAATACAAGTTCGATTTCCCAATCCATGTTTGTGAGATGTGTGTGATATTTCAAATCCATGTTTTTCATGATGTCTCCCATCAGTCACCCGCAGAGTTAACTTGTCCGCACTCTAGTTCCATGGTTTGCTGCTTTAGGCAGGAATAATAATAAAAATAAAAGATGGCACCATATCCTACTTCACTTATCTGTGGTTTTACGTTACCAAGGAAATTGTACTACAAACAAACCCCTTACGAGCTTTGTAGATTTGTGGTGTGTTTATATTTTATTTTGCTCGTCTAGTTTGCCACTTTGAAGATTTTCTGAAGTGCAATAAAGTGTTTAGGATTTATTATCATCATGCAACCCAACAAACTGAAGATTTTGATGATTGGGCCATCAGAAGTGTGTATCATTGTTTTACTAATGTTTCTTCTAATTAGTAGCTTTGTTACTTTTGTACTTACCATGTTATCTATAAAATTGTTTTACTTACAGTGCGGTAAAACACAAATAGCAAATTTCATAGCGGAGTCTATAAATATTGAAGAAGCAGGAACTCCG
Organism: Thera britannica; assembly: GCA_939531255.2. NCBI lineage: Eukaryota > Metazoa > Arthropoda > Insecta > Lepidoptera > Geometridae > Thera > Thera britannica. The sequence goes on from OW618039.2 coordinate 16,595,564, forward strand.
AAGCCAACCCAAGGCGTTAGAATCGTGGAATTTGAGCTTTCGAATCTCAATATCAATGGGAAGACTACGAATGTTGATATCGAACTTTGGGATTGCAGTGGTGATCATAGGTAGGTTTTTCATCGCCATCAGTCTGGATCCTTGGAGAGACCAGCTGTCTCTGCTAGCTGATCTGGACAAAAGCATCCCCCACAAGTTTACAAGAAATTCGTGGCTCTCCGGCATTCCAACAGAAATGGTTAATATCCCCCCAAACTTTTGGCGAAGTGTGTCAATCTTTACCGATCTGTGTCGGTTACGTGACAGTGTTGCGAGCTCATTGGTTTTTACCCACCTCAAAAAATGCTCAAGCCCGCCAAAAAAGTTTTAATTAAACAATGTTTTCCAAGTCTTCTTCCCAATCGAGTTCCGTGGCCTTTACAATGTCGGTTCTATGGCTTCCCCATTGCCTTTTGTTAGTAGTACGGCAGAGACGTTGCTCTTCCATGAATTTCATCTGAATTTAATCACGTCTAGCTAATCATAGCTCGCTGTGTTGCACTTCTTGGTTTTTTACCAGAATTTAATCTGACATTTTAGGTAGGTACAATACGGCAGGCGGATCTTGCCAAGTCTGAAATTAGCAGTTTGGCAAACCTTGCGTCACTCATTGGCCATTTTTGCACAAACGGCTCACTTCAGACCCGTCGGCCGTATCTGCTACCAGGTAGGTCCTACTCGTCTATTATTTTCTTACCCAGAGAGAAAGTACCTAGGTAGGTGTACTTACAACCATCTGATATTTTTTAATTCTCACTCTAATTAACTTTGACCATTCTGCATAGAATGGGCACTAGTAGGTACTAACTTTCCAAAGTCTACTTAATCGGAACTTGAACTTCGCAAAGAAAAAAGCTATGCAGATGCAGACTGGGGGCAAAACTGGTGTACCTACTCCTATTGAAAGACCTATGAAAAACAGACAGTTGCTAAGCAGACCAGCAGTAGGAGTTTAGTGAAGACAGATAATTTACCTGTTATTTGTCTTTAGTTGATCGTACTCTTCTCTAACTGCAGATTTGTTTTGGAAAAAACTGGTTTCATCTCCGATTGCCACTCAGCTTGCAGAGTTCACGTCATCTTAACCAACATTGCCTATTCGGTTTTTCTAGCTTTTGACTCAGTTCGAATTTTGGTAAAGGGAAAATGATCATCAGAAGTTCTTAGTAAGATCTTTTTTTTGTTCGGTGATTCATAAATTGGGTAAATACTCACTCACATAGGTAATTATTTAACTATAGGTCTCCAAATACTTACCTACGTAATGACTCAGTTATGATACTTCGCCGCAGTGATGACATAGGTATCTAAAGTTAGTTTGGTAAACATGTTTTTTTCCTGACATTTCATCTGCTCTCGCCTGAATGCTACGAGATCAAGATGAATTATTAATAGGATGCGTTTTTCAGTCATCGTTAGGAGTAAACTTCTCATTGTCTGTCAATGTTAGAAGTGCATATTTGTTTGCAGATTTGAATCATGCTGGCCTGCCCTAAGACTAGGAATACAAGGCGTTATACTTGTATGCTCTCCGAATACTTTGCAAGCAGCTGCAAGAGAAATGGAACTACTCTTCAACTATTTCGTGTCTCAGCCAAAGCTATCTGCAAAACAATGTGTATTGTTCTATAACTGCACCGATTCCGATGATCAAGAAGATATGGACGCCCTAACACTCTGTTAGTGTCACTTTGTTGATACATACTTAGCCTAGCCTACAGAGTATCCAGTATCTTACAAATGTTTTGAATTTCAGCTCCTACATTTTCAAAAGTATCTCGGGTCTCCATCAACCTCAAGTCTGGAGGCAACCGTTTGAAAATAGATTTTTCAAATTACATAACTTCAGTTCTGCAATCGCTGAATAAAGATAGTTAAGAAGTGCTGAAGTTGTTTCATTTTACTCACCACTTCATTTCTATAAAATCAGGGCATCCTTTTTGTAGGTATAATATTTCATATTACATCCATTTCATATTTTCTGAAAACATCAATACACGTAAAAGGCACCATACTAATGTGCATCGGTATAACATAAATCTTTAGTATACCTAACCTACCTACCTAAGAACTTATAATAACATGTATGAAACAAAATAAATTAGTAACCGCCAAAACTTACCTACCTGTCTTGGCTACTCAGTTTTGCAACTATAGGTCTGGAATGAATAGAATTTTAATTTAATTTATATAAACATTTTTATTATGAGTTTAAAGTTGGGTAGGCCTTCTAAATGAGTACGAATATAAGATTACTAAAGCCAGAACTAATTTTACGTCAGTATGTACAATTCTCATAAAATAATTTATGTTTGTATATCAAGTAACCTACTAGATAGGTTAGACAATGCAGAAAGTTATATTATATTGCTTTGCTATGACTAAGCCTAATGTGAAAACAGATATAAATTTAGAAATTGAAACTATTAACATTTTTATCTATCTTTTAAATATTTTTAACCTGCCCTTCAAAATTTCTAAAAGCTTGCAGATATTCTCATATCATGGAGTTACAATGACATTATAAAAGTAGCGTATTGTATTTATAATGATCTACTTATATTATTTCAAGAAAATAACACTACTCGTATGAACTTTATACCTACGCAAAATAATATTCATATGAAAACTTAAAAATATTACGATCATGAACTTTCGCTCAGTCTTAAACTTTTGGCTCTTTTGATGAGTACTTTCCGGCACACCTATTTCATTGATCACTTAATTATAAATTTATACAACAAATTATCTACAGTTAAAAACGTAAAATATTTACACAAAACCAGACTGAATTCAGAACGAATATTTACAAATTAAACCTATTATTGACCACATTATTTTAGTATGATAATAATCCTAAGTCTGTCATTTATAAACCTATATTAACTATCACCTTGATCACAATTACACTAACAATACACGTGGAAGGGTTCATATTTCATTGCGAATCTATCTAAAATAAATTAACTAGCTATAGTCTAACGATATCCTTACAAAGTTACTTGAAACAGAAGCCTTAATTCCTGTCATTTTTCCAATTATTGCGATCATTAAAACCTTTCCTATTACCACCTCGTGAACCTCCACGGTTCCACCGCTCGTTGCCTCGACCGCGATGTCCTCCTCGGTTTGGAAATCTAGGGAAGTTCTGTTCGCTGTCCATGAAATTGAAATCGTTGCCTGGGCCTGGTCCATTGAATGGCATATTACCATAGCTATTGGGTGCGCCAAAGTTATTGTTGTAATTATGAGGCATGTTAGGAGCTATGCCTAAAAGTCCGGGCGCGGGTCCACCACGAGGGTCCGGCAGCGAATTATTAAACCCATGCATACCTCCCATGTTCATATTATTCATTCCTCCCATACCCATAGGTGGCATGTTCATATTGTTCATCATGTTCATATTATTGGAATCAACTGATACGCCGGGTACTCCCATGTTACTGTTCATACCAAAAGGATTTTGATTAAAATTATTTGGAGTTTTTAACAAACCTTCCTTGGGTTTTGGCAAGTATGAAAATTCACCATTTTCCCCTAAAGTTATACCTAAATTTGTGAAAATTGAGCCAATTACTGAATTGTTTTGAACTAAAGAAACATCAAACATTCTTCCAGGTGTTTTATCTTGTTGAAACTGTTTGACTGATTGGGTCACTGGGGCTAAATGCTGATTTACAAATATTTTTTGAGTAGAACTCAATTCTTTGTACCAGTTAGAATTTTGTAAAACGGTTTGCAAATCTAATACATTCGGTTTACTATCCTGCATTGGATTTTCCAATGTACTTGGTTTTCTTCTTGGGTCCACACGTGGTCCTGCTGGAGCTGATTTAGTCGACTTTTCTTTTTCACTGTCACTGTTTGATTCCTCGACAGATAATCTAAATACTTTTCTTAATCTAGGGTCAACTAATGCTTGTGATTTCGCGGTACTGTTTCTTATATCTGTGTAGTCTGGGCGTGGTATATCGATTGGTACTACCTTAAAAGGTATTGGAGGATGACTGTTTATAGAACCGTCGATTTCAGAAGCAGGTGTATAATTCGGTATAGCTTTGAAAGGTAATCCTAAGCGTAAATCGATATCTCCACTGGTACTTTGTCGTAAGTCTGTATCTCCAAAGGATGGTATAGTAAAGTCAGTTTTTCGTAAATCCACGTCAGTTCTTCTTCGACCATCTGTAGGTTCACCATCCACACACTCATAGATGGAAACTCTTGGAGGTTTTTTGTGCCCTGCGGTTTTAGGAAGATCGCTTACTTTGTCAGCTGATAATCTCCTAGATCTTGGGTCCTTTGGTTTTGGAGACAGTTGACTTTCAGAATTATTTTCAGTTTTATTTTCATTTAGATTATTTTTCATCGAGTTTAACAATTTTGTTACTTCCTCACTTATATCAATTTTAGACAGATCTCCAAGTTTACTTATTACAGCTGAAGGTTCAATCACATGGGGAACAGGAGCTTGAGGTGAAAAGGTGTACAAAGGTGATGATGCTGGAGATTTTCGGTTTTTACCACCTTTTTCTTCGTCACTAGAATACCATTTTTCATCGATAAGCAAATTATTGTCTTCATCGTCAGTAGTTGAACGACGATGCCGTTTTTCAGGGCTTTTGAAAATGTGCTCTGGCTGACGAAAACGTATATCAGTGTCGGTTTCTTTCTTACTCTGAAAATTTTCAACAGGTTTTGCTACGGCTAAAGTATTTTCACGAAAAGGTAAAACTCTATGGTCAGTATCTTTTATTTCAGTAGGTTTTTCCCCATCGTAGCCATCAGTTGATATTTCAATATTATCTTTTTCTTTTGATGCAAATTTCAATGCATCTTTGGTGTATTGATCGATATCAATCATATCTTTGCTTGTTGTTTGTGAATCTTTCTGTGTAATTTTAATTCGTGATTTATCTTCTTCACCAGAGCGTGAAACAACAGGCTGAAATCGCATGTCGATATCTTTGCCAGGCAAGTCAGAAGAAACTATAAGATTATTGGATACTGCAACTGATGGTGGCACTCTTAAATCCAAATCTTGTGTAGAGCTTGGAAACTGTTGGGAGTTTTGTTCATTGGAATTTATTAGCCCCAACTTTTGAATACTCATTGTGTTAAGCTGTATTTCAGTTATTTGTTTTAAAGATAACCCGATACTATTTAACTGCAAAACAGTCAGTTGTCCTAATTGATCTAAATTTTCTATCCCCATTTTAGAAAGATCCAAAATCTGTCTTGGTGTTAAGACTCCGGTTAAATTTCTAATATTCAAAACATTTGACGAATTACTATTCGGCGACAAAGACATATTATAATTCTGATTTGCATTTTCATTTTGCCATCTTGACTGTCGAACTTTAGGAGATACCTTGCTTTGTCGATCATTATTAAACGAATTGAATGGACTTCCCTCACCATTCGAAGGATTAGGAAGGTTTAATTCAAAAAGAGATGGAATGTTTCGATCTTGGCCATCTGAACTTTCAGAATATTGTTGAACGAGTTTTGCTTGAGTTGTATGTATCATTTTTAGAGCGCCTTCTCTGTTTAACCTTGGAAAATCTCCTAATATTTCTTTCGGTGCTGACTCTATGTGTTTCAAAAGTATATTTTTTAAATTATCTGATAATGGTTTACCATGTGCGAACTTACACTCATCTTTGTATATGCACGGAAGCCCTGTGTGATAATACTTGCAAGGAAAATCTGCATGCATATAAAGACATTTATCTCTTTTTGCACAACAATCCATCAGGTAAAACTTACACAGTTCCATTTTACGAGGAGGATTTGCGTCATGTGAATATAAACAATCATCTCCTTTATGACACTTCCCTTGCATGAAATAAAGACATACTCCATCAGGATCCTGCATAGGATGAGCACCGCCTCTTCTATCGTTTTTAATGTTTTTATTACGTACTCGTTTAGGTGGTCTTTGCCTGTTATTACGGTGTTGATGATGACCTTTATCTTCACTACTGTCTGAAGCATAAGAATCCCTCTCATCCTCTGGGTAAATATTATCAGCATTTGAACTCCTACGGACTGGAGAAGCTCCTCTTACACACATCATTTCTGTTTCATCCATTTCATCTGAATATTCTGGTTTCTTCCTTTTTTTACCAAGACCATCCTTATTACCATCGTATTTCTTTCTCTTTTTTGGTTTGCGACGTTCATCAACGTCAGTTTCAAACTGATTTTCTCCATTATCACTCCTTTTCATAGCACTTCTGATAGCCTTTTCAATGCTACCCGCAAAATCATCTTCAGCAGCACTAGACGAATACTTACGCTTATTTTTATTTTTGTTCTTGTTTTTGTTTTTATTCTGGTCTCCCTTTTTAGACTTGTTTTTCTTTTTCTTACCTGGTTTATTATACTGTAAGTCTTGATTTTCTTGTTTTTCATGGTGCATAGATTCAGGCTCGATTGAATTAGCTTCGTCTTTCTTCTCAGGATTTGTAACTTCGGATATTTCTTCGCCATCACTTTCAATCTCTCCGTCTTCAAGGTCTTCTACGTTTGTTACCTCTTCTGCCATATTGAAATTTTGTCTGAAATCGGAAAAAATATGTTATTAATTGTTGGATGTATTTTGTTTAAATTTAGTATTTCAGGTCTGCCCTTGAAACTGTGACCTTAAATAACAAGCAACAAATAGCGTCATAGTTTTCAAAATTCCTAATGTTCAGTCATACATAAACCTACATTGCATTTGTTTGCTTTTGTCAACACGCGATTTAAAAAAGGCGTAGATAATTTTGCTAATGATGAGTAATGATATGCATAATAATTATTATGCATTATAAATACAGAACAAATAATTCGTTTATCTAAAATCGCCTAGCTAAACCTATTACTTTGTTGTTTATCGCAAAAGATACGGTAGTAGGTAGTCATTTTATGATAAAAGTGATATCGGTCTCACCTACATGACGTGTACCTATGCATAAGTACTTAGGTTATTTCTTTGTGAGCCCTTTATAAATGTTTTGGCCCATTATATAATAATATAAAGACTTCCCCCCCTACCGATTATTTTTAATGTTATGCAAATTTAACTTGAATTAGCGAACATAAATATTTTATAATCTAGAAATATAGATAGGTATTTAAAAGAAAACCCTAAAATATTTCTTTGAAATGTGAATATACCTTACTAAGTTAAGTGCCTACCTACCTGAAAACGACTTACGATAATACGAAAGTTTTTGAAAGTACCTATGTTATTATTTTATTTTCCTTCCTTGTCCGTGTTACACGAATGCGATAGTTTAAGAAAATTTTAAGAAATTATATACCTACTCATCAAAAATACGAGACAATAGGTACCTACTACATTACTGCCAAAAAACAAGACTTGTTTTGCCTAATTTGTTCCATTATGAACCGCATGGGGCTGTCATTAGAGCTCGGGGACGAAATACGAGATACTGAATAAAGTTTTTGTAAAAAGAAGTGATTTTACCTCATTGTTTTTTAATTTTTCATATTTTTCTCTTTTTTTTACATACCTACTACCGTTTGAACAAAAAGATGTCTAAAGCAATTTAATTGTAATTTTAAACATTACTATTCGTTAAACGACACCACAGTATAATATCCGCACTTATCTGGCATTATCATATTTTTTTACCTATTACAAAAAAACTCATGAAACTTATTCAAAAACAAACTTTGGAGGTGTTTATTTTATTTGAAAAGGGGTATAAAGTGAATCTTATTGCTCATAGAGTTTAAACTCAAGCTAGCAAACACCACCCTTATTCATAATCACAGACAAAAGAAATAGGGTTACACAAACACGTCCGTCTTTAAGTATGTACCGACATACGTCATGGATTTTACCTCGGTACATTGTAATTACCTAGAGTCAACACAATTTGATACAAAAAACGGTATTTTAAGAAACATTCTTTACCTACCTAGGCATATACCTACCGTACCGTGTTTTTTTCATTAATGCCCCTATAACTACATACCTACTCCTGGGTCCAAGCAATTTTTTGAAAGAGTGTGGAAAGTTAAAAGATTAAACAGTAAATTATTTTACTAGGTTCTGACAAACTGTTATAGGTACTTTAGAATCTTGGTAGGCATCTTCCTGTCTATAAATAGATAACAAATTAAAGTACCTAGATAAATAAGTATAATAAGTAGATACCTACACGGTTTTCCATTAATATAAAACATAGATACATAGATAAATTCACAGAGTGCGGTTAGAAACTAAGAGATGCGTCGTCATGCGGTGGGGAACACAATGAACTCTACCTACGCAGCCGCGGCCGCCGCCATTTTCGTATAACCCGACCAATTTAAATAGGTCTAGGCCTCATAAATGCCACAAGGTCAAAATAAGTTTTTAACACGCACATGGTAAATTTAAACCGGGTTATATACAACATAGGTATTTTCTAATCTTCTAACATATTTATATTATTATCTTTCTGGCTTTCATTATTATTAGGTTGATAGGTAATAATTTAAGAATAGTTATACCTAGGCATACAGACCTTTTGAAAGTTTTTAGCTAGGTAAGTCAGTAGGTAAGTACCTACAGTAGTAGGTTAATTTAGTAAGTATAATGAGTAGGTACCAAACATATTTTTTGCACGCCTTTGTCAGAACAAAGAGTAGGTAGGTATATCGACAGTTTATACTGTATCTACCTAAGATTAAACGGAACAATTAACATTTGAGAATATTTATATCCGAAACCACAACAATTACTTGGCGTACCTAGTTAATTTTCAACATGAATGGCAGAAGTTACTACAGTGAATGTTCGTGCCACTACTTTCAAATAAAAAATTTAGTGATTCCGCCCAGCTAGCCAACAGGCAGTGGGTGGCTGTTCACATAATTTCACAATGTCCAGCTGTTGTGTTCTCTGCGTTCTAGCCACTATTGAAATGACGTCAGAATTCAAGAACGGCAAGAAATCTATGCATGTGCCCTCCCTTTCAACGAGAAACGAGGTCACGATACGAACACAACGCTCACCCACACTAGCGTAATATGCTATAGGTAGTAAGCTTTTTGCTATACGATAAACGAAGCATTACATTGAACCTGCCACTGTACCTTCTTAATTTGGCTGTGATATACCTACTTAGGTAATGATGACTAAATGATTTCGCTAAACAAAATAAATTCTAGGAATAAATATTATAGGTAGGTAGGTACGTACCTAGTGGTTTGACCTACATGCCGTGCAAAAATGGTATGTAGGTACCTAATAATGTCTGCATACAGTCGTAATACAGGTATGCCACAAAGTTGGTACCTACACACACTCGATAAAAAAACACAAAATGTTGAGTAGGTAGAGGTAAGTATTACCACTTACATTGCCAAATTGACAATAATTGTTTATTTCCGGAATAAACAAGTGAAAATACTAATGTACCTAGGTACTTACTTAGCACACAAAAGTAGGAAAATAATTACATGCAAAACAACAAAGGCCGAGCGAGATTATCACTCTGTTGTTGAAAGACTTTCAAAGACGCCATTTTGATTTACGAAGCAATCTTTTTGTAATCTTATAAAAAACTCGACTTGCTATGTGTACTTATTGTATAGTTACCTATGTACAAACATAATCTTTTCGCTTAGCGAATAATTATATGTGTACGGAAAGGTGTGGCAGAAGATTACACCGTTGTTGATTTCCTAAATCGACGTAGATTGTCTGATCAAACACGAACGCGCATATTCCTAGCGAGTAGGTATTAATACTAAGTGTTACCAAATCTTACATTAAATAACAGTTCACTATGCTCCTACTACTATATAAAAATTGATTTCATATCATCAGCATAAATGTAACTATTCGTGTACGATAGATTGATTTCGAACGACGACTGCTTGCGAAATAAAAGTAAAAATTCGAAGCAAATTAGTTCCACATTCTAACACTCTCCCGGATGTCGCTACAGACGCAACGCCACACGCCATCACTGCAAAATAATAATACCTGTACACGACATCCGTTCAACTTCAACACCAACAATTCTTTTCCATTCTAGTTCAATCGATTAACAATAAAATGTGTTGTAAAATCACCGTTTTAAAATAATTTTTAGTTATTCATAAGTAAAATAGTGTTTTTGTCAGGTTTTAGGTTTTAGTGTTTAAATGAGCACTTAAACAGTTCAAAATGTTGCTAGATGAAAATAATAGTGTGCGCGTTATGTTTCGGCCCCGGGGTAACTTGGCAGGTCTGAACTGAGCCGTTTGTGTGCTAATGGCCAATGGCGAATGGAAGATTGGTCAATCGGTTAACTTCAGAACAACCAATTTACAGTCTTCTGCCTTTTATTTGATAAAAAATTATGATTGACGATGATAAGACAACAAACCTAGCAACAAGCCTAAAATGGAAACTAATTATTTACGACAAACGAGTGAAATCAGTTTTAGGTTTTAGCTAAGTTAATCAAAATAAAATCGATTTCACTTGAAACTGGCTTGATTGTATGTCAAAATCAAAAAGAGCTATCAAAATGGAGAATAGAAGAAGAAATACAACAAACTTTAGCCTGTTTCCTGTTCAGAGTAAGAAAAAAAAGTTAATATAGTTATTTCTGTCAATGTCAGCTTTTGTCACTGTCTGTTTGAGGCTGGTGCGTCAGTGTTGCCAAAAGATTTTATAAGGGCTACTTTTAGATTTATAGATTACTTTTAGCTCCATGAGGCTACTTTTAGGTTACTTGATTTAAAAGGCTAATTTACGTCATTTTTAGAATTCACCACTTACTCATTCGATCCATCCATCGGGTTTATTTTTTATTCATTTACCATTGTGCCATGACGTCACGTCAACTCGGCTTGATTATTAGTTGGTGCCTGTCAAGCGTTTTTATTGTTCATTACGTGTTTTCTATGTACCAGGTCAAGCTTTTGTGGCACGTTATACGCGTGTCGCGCAACTGCATGGTGGCATAGTAGGATTAGAACATTATTATTTTGAACATATTTATTGATTCGATTTTGTTTCAAAGAAGAATCTTGATCTTAAGCATAGTCACGGTGTGGTAGAGTGGGGTAGTGGCCTCACCTAAGCCTGATCGTTCAGTCTCATCTTTACCTATGTTGTGTGAGGTATGCAGTGAACATGGGTGCCGCAGTTGCTAATGGGTCTTGTATCGAACTAGTTACGCACTCATATTTTTGGTCATGCTTGTCATTTTAGACACGAAAATTTTCATGGCTCACTCCACTCACCTGTGTCATGTGTGTTCTCTGATATGCTTCTGTTCTTTTATTGGGTTCGTTTTTGGTCTATAATAGGTAGCTAGGTTAAGTAGGCTTTACTTTTTTTAAGCTACTTTGCGTCACATTTTTGGCGACTTGGGTCAGTCTAGAACTAGCAACACTGGTGTAGTGGCTTTCATCGTTTTAGCATCTCATTCTCAATTTTTGCAGTTATTTGATTATTTTTATTTCTTCCTGGTTTCATTGCTTTGTACTTGATACAAAATCAGAGCAGCAGCAATTGTGAAAATATAGAAGTAACTGTGTAAATCAGAGTAACAACCTACTCCAGCAAGTATACCTTAGAGAGGATTAAACCCATCGAAAAGGATCATTGCTACTCAGCAACCGTAACATTTTACATGTCTTTGCTGTGTTAGTAAACTTCCACGATGTCTGACTCAAATAACCCGTTCTCTGGATTAATGGAGGTATCTGAAGATGGAGGTCCTGCTCACGATGACGAAAGAACCTTGGAAGCTTCGTCAATAGATAACGTCGAGAATGAACTTGTAAACAACATTGTTGAAAATGTCTTTCATATTACAATCAATCCTAACGCTCTTGAAGGCGTCACAGATCGGCAAGTGGTGTTCCTAGAAGATCTAGCAGAAGCATTGAAACCCCGGCTGCAAATTGATTTAGAGGCTTTAGAACAAGGGCTGTTTGAAAGGCTCTTGTTACAAAATCCGGAAGTGTATGTGCTGCCAGTGAAATATAAACATTACCAGTCTCATGTAATTCAACGACAAGTATTTCCATATTTATTCAGTTCTCTGCAAAACCTGCAAAGCTATGATACAAGTTCCAATATTATTGTGAAAAATGTGGTGCAAAAAACAAAAGAACTTATATTCCGGAATGCTGTGACGGCTCTCAAGCAACCGGCTTTATTTGAAGGCCAAAACTTTTCTACACAGCTGTTAGAACTGTTACAACATGTTGACCCATTGAGCCATACATTTTTTATTGATATTGTGAAAGCATTTATGTCTGATGGTGAGTTATTAAAACTAAACTTGAGAGCTTGAAACTTGAACTCTTCATCAAGACAATTTATTATGATTTCTATTCAATGAACCTAGGATTGTGGTAGATATCATTTGAAAGGCAATTTTGTTAGCTATCAAACCTGACTGGCCTAGACATCGAACATCAGCTCAGAGAAGTTCAAGGGTGAGCGGTGAGCAAGTAGGCAGTCAGACGAACACTCAAAGACAGGATCTATAATGTCTCCTGTCCAATGACAAGACACGGCTTTAGTTTAAAATTTTTATTATTCATAATACTGCCTATTTATTTCAACTAATTCCCTATTCCCTAAATTTAAGTAGGAAATCTAATTAATTCTAAATCTTCTTGATATCACTTGAGAGCTAGCAAAATTGACTTTCATTTTTTTGCAGTGAACTATGAATCATTCATATTTCACTGCAAAAACATGTAAATTAGTTTTGAACAGCCAGCCTCTTTATACAACATAACGGCGATTGTAGCTTATCCTTGGTCTGCCTCTCTTTTCTTCTACTTTTCCTTCAATTATATTTCTGATAAAGCTGTCATGTTGTACAAGATGAAATCAGTATTACAATACTTTTATTTCTCTGTTTGACTGATTCTAGTGGATTGACCAATGATGTTCTTGAAGTAGTATTGTATGTTTTTAAATTGTCTTTGACTTTTAAGGTGAACCAGGTAGCCAAGAGCAACTACAAAACACAATGCTGCCAGTCCTGAGCCAAATCCAGGCAGAAGTCACCAAATCCAACTTAATAAACCTTCCTATTTATGTGTTACCGTCAATACAACTTTTTGCAGGTGAGACATTTAATACAATTGGTGTAAATTTAAGTCAAGGGGCAGACCCCCATTGGTGATATTCTCTCTTGCACACTTTTACTTTTAGAAATACAAAAAATTTAAATAAAAACTATTAGGTGTGCATTCAAAAAATAGTTCTATGTTTTATGCATTTGACTGGCTTTACAGCATTTTAGTAACTTTATATTTTGTACTGTAATTGTGAGTTTGATTCTCACATAGAACAAACATTGTGTTACAATACTTTATAAAGTCTGTTCTGTTATCTTTCCATTTGGTTTTGGATGCAGCTCATAATATTATTACATTGCACCCTTGTTGAGTTAAATTATGCAAAACACCTACAAAATAAAGTTATATTCAGAATTTTACTCTCTCAAACCTTTTTGGAAGTGAGCCCAACAACAAAACAGTTTTATTTCTGATATAAAACTATGTACGCTTTGTATAAAATCAGAATGACTGGCATTACGCATTGTTTTGAAGGCATCTAATTACAATTTAAGAAGTGGAGGGAGGAATAAAATCTGCACTGATGTGTTGTAAATAATTTATGATTTTAAAAAAATCATAAAAATAGTGTTTAAAACCATGATAGTTTCAAAAGTTAAATTCAGAATTAACAATATTAAAATTACTTTCAGCTAACCCATACTTGGCACCTATTTTAATGACTTCATGTGAACCTAAAATCCCGTCAAATGGGAGACTGTATCAGGAAACTGTTATTGGTTCACTTCTTGCCTTGTCGGTGCTGCCTAAGTCACCTACTGCTGTTCAAGAGTTTTTTGACAATCCGTTGGATCAGGTATGATTTTTTAAAAGCCTAACCTTTTTTTTATTTTTAGTAAGTGTGTGTAGGCTGTAGTGTCTGTGATTCCACCAGAAGCAGTGTCAGTAAACAGTAGTGATCAGACCACACGGTCTACTGAGTCTCTGAATAACTGCTTGTGAACCTATTTTGAATGTAGTACGATAAATAAAAAAAAAACACCTATCCAAGAATGTGTCTAGAAGGCTTGTCACAAAGTTATAATGCATGTTTTTAAATCAAAACACAAGGATCACAAAAAACTGATTTTTAAATTGTGCAAACAAAATAGGTTATAACTTCATACATAAAACATGAAACCTATTTACAATATGTTTGTTATTCCAGGCAGCAACGTCCATGGTGGAGTCATCAATATGGAACGCTACTTCACATCTAACCAACAATCTGCACAAAATATTCCTTTCCCTATTGAAGGCAGGTCCAGATATGAGAAACCGTGTTCTCACTTGGATCGGCAAGTGTCTCAAAACAAATGTTTCTAGAGGGAAAATTTGGAATCAGGTTAGTCTAAATAGCCGACCGTAAAAAACGGACCGACTTTGAGTCCAATTGCGGAAACAGGAGTCCCACACATACACATACATAGTCTAAATAGCGAAAAGATTCTCTTTTCGGTGGACTAGACTTATGAATAGGGAGGAAGTAAGTGAAGGCTCAAAACCATTCTTTCTTCTGAAACCAAAATGGTGAAATTAAAAACACCTCAAAAAGGTCTAGACTTTAACAAATTAATATGGGCAGTTTTTATTTTTTAGTCCTCCTAATAATGTTCGAAAGATTAGTATGATTGTAACAATTATATTCAAATAGTAATGGACCGATTTCAAAAAATATTTCATAGGTAGAATGCTACATTATCCCTGAGTAATAGAGGCTATATTTATTACTAGCGGCCCTCCCCGGCACGGATGTTATTTTGAAAAAAGAGATTGAAAAGTGTGAAGTCTTGTGAAGCGTTTGAAAAGGGTCGGGAAAGCGCTGGCGATGCCACTGGTATTGCAGGCGCCAATAGGCTACGGTAACCGCTTCCAATCAGGGGGTCGAATGTTTTTTTTTTACTTTGAAGTATTAAAAAAAAAATCTTTAGAATTTTTCCACCCGTGCGAAGCCGAGGCAGGTCGTTAGTTTATTATAATTATCTTTTTAGGTGTCTAAGTTAAAATGTTTGCTGTTCCAGGCCAATGAAATAAACGCGGCAACCCTGCTCCTTGTGTCCGATGGTTTTATGATAAACCTCGGCGGTGTTTTGTTAAATCTTTGCCAGCCCTTCTGCACGACGCCCGATGATCCCAAATCACTCAAGATTGACCCCACCTATGGAGCTGTACCAGTAAGTATCAACATCATCAGTTCATAATTTACCTGCATATTTTTTTCCAATTATTTTGAATGGCACACAATTCAAACTTTACCCCTGTACATCAACAGTTTATTTAAAAAATATTTCATAAAATATAAAGAAATAATAAAAAAAAAAAAAAATCCTGTTTTCTTTACTGCGTCATTTCACGCCGCATAAACCCGATTTGACAAATTATTTATTTTTCTGAAAGGTTATGCTTTGAGATTAGTCGCATAGAAAAATGTCATCAAAATCGATTCAACAATTTAGTTATGAAGTCGGGTTTTTAACTTTTTTATTATTAACATACTATTTCATATTTTGAAAACTGCATGAGTATTTTGCTAATTGAATCTCGAAAATACAGCCGGAAGAATGTGTAGCGAAGTCAGTTCACATGGATTTCCTTCACGACGAGACCTGCCTACTGCCAGCACAAACTGACGAGAATGACCAATCGCTGAAGCGA
This sequence comes from Thera britannica, assembly GCA_939531255.2. NCBI lineage: Eukaryota > Metazoa > Arthropoda > Insecta > Lepidoptera > Geometridae > Thera > Thera britannica. The sequence goes on from OW618039.2 coordinate 16,611,338, forward strand.
CCCACCGCTGACACCTACAACTTTGTTACCGAGTGCTTCTTTATGACGCAGAAATGTATGGATATAGGTAAGCCACTTTGCATATTACAGATAGTGCAATTCACGAAGACGCGCCCCCCGCGGGGTGCGGGGAGTTTGCTCCGAGCGGCAGTCGCGAACCGTAGTCTATTCATTGTAGTGTGCGTGTGCACTCATAGGTAATTAGTGTGTACTGATAACACTCAAACATTGACGGAAGCTTGCACACATATACTATAAACGGTTAGGAGGAATAGTGGGGCGCGCCTTCGTGGATTGCACTATCTATAACCCGAATGCACCTTTTAAATTAACGCAATCGTTATGCATAATTATATTTATATGGAAGAAACGCGTATTGGATATGGAAGAAATAATAAAGGCGAATATAATCGCGATAAATACCCGTTTTTTCCATATAATTAACACGAATGGTCTCAATATCTTTCGTGAAAGTGGATTAAAGTTAGTCTATTATACACCCATATTTGGTAACTGCCAGAATAAAATTAAGTACAGTGTAATAAATATTGCTCATCGACTAATTTCGGCTTCATAGAGCGTAGTGTGCGTCAGAAAGAAATAGCGCTCTAGCCTATAGGCCTATAAGCCAATGTGCAATAATTATTATTGCATAGACAACTATACTTTATTGCCTATAACCGTACTGTTTTTGCAGAGGCTACTCATACTCATAGTCATAAATTATTTATTGCAATTATTATGTTACATGGTGAGGTCTTAGGCTAAGAACTCACGGAGCGATTTTCACCCGCGTCCGCCGCGGTTGCGGGCCCGCAGCTTCTGTAGAGTGCAGATATACATGTAAAAAATTAAAGCACATTTCACGACGCGTTTTACGCCCGCAGTCTGCGCGTTTGTTTGCGGGTCCCGCTGCACCGGCGGGCAACTAGTAGAATCGCGCGGGCCGCGGTTAGAGCCTGTCCAGATGGGGCGTTTTACGCGCGTTTTACGCGCGATTCCTCAATCGCGCGTAAAACGCGAGCTACTATTTGGTAGGAGCGCGCGTAAAACGCGGCATCTGGACGCAATATAAATTGAAACGCGCGAGGGCACTCGCGCGTAAAACGCTCCATCTGGACAGGCTCTTACCCGCAGCCTCGGCGGGTTGCGCCCGCGCGCTCTGCGGTCGATTGGCGGGCGATCGTAGCGGCGCAGAGGCGGCGGGCGGCGGGGCGGGGGGCGTTTGCGGGCGATAATCTCAACCGCGACGGCTGTGTAACCGCGCAAATAACCGGTCTCGTGAGTTTGGAAATAAAACCGCAGTTCCGCCACCGCGGCGGGCACGGTTCAAAATCGCTCCGTGAGTTCTTAGCCTTAAAGTTAAAAATGGTGAATACATAATAGGCCCTAATGTTCAGGGCATAGCAATATTACTAATGATAGTAGCAAGGTTATAACAGTTTTTATGAGTTTTATTTTGTTTTTAGCCAAAAATACGACCATTTTTAACCGACTTCCAATCAAAAAGGAGGAGGTTCTCAATTCGGTTGTATGTTTTTTTTTATTTTTTTTTTTAATGTTTGTTACCGCATAACTTCGTCCTTTGTGAGCCGATTTGAAAAATTATTTTTTTATCTGAAAGGTACTGCTTCCAGATTGGTCCCATTTTAATTTTATTAAAATCGGTGTTGCCATTTTTTTTAAATAATTTTTTTAATGTTTGTAACTGCATGCCTCCGTCATTTATGAACCGATTTAGAAAATTATTTTTTTATTTGGAAGGTTATTCTTACGTCCAGATTGTCCCAAACAAATTTGATTAAAATCGGTTTAGCCGTTTGACAATGAAGTCGGTTTCTCAAGTTTTTTAAACTTAAATTATTATGGACACAGGACTAGAAAATACTTCACAAGTCAATTTTTTTTACTTCTCTGCCTACTATTTTGTGTTTGACGTGTTGTGGGTGTATTTTATAATAGTTTTACTAATTTGTAAGGTGTCAGAGTATGTGCCGAGCAGTTATGGCGGTGTGGTCAGGAGTTGGGAGAAGCGCAGCGGACATTAGCTGATGCCGCGAACGAGTCTCATAACTTTTTGGAGGCTATGCGGCAACGGGCGCATCGTCTAATGTTAAGGTTAGTCTTTTATTCGTCATCACATCAGCTTCATCATAACAATGAACCTCGGAAATACAAAAAAATGTTGTAGAAAATCCACACTACACTATCTAGACCCAAATAAAGCAGAGCTTGTACTAAGGGAACCAGATATTTAGCTGATAATTAATACTGATATGCATTTTTTGTAAATACATACTTGGAATACAATATCATGTATATAACATCCAGAAAGACATAATATCACGACATAAATGTTTTTTCTTGGTGGGGATCGAACCCACGATCTACGGTGCAGAAGGCAGAGCTACAACCAACTGAGCTGAGAGGCCAGTTGGTTGTAGTTGTCGTTTGAAGCACATTTTTAAGCTCTATTCTCGAGCTAGAAAAACGTGGTTACTCAAGTCATGTCTCAAATACACGAAAAAAGCCTCTTCGAGGTGCACTTTTCAATCCTTTCACCACACTGGCTTCAAATAACTTGACTACACACACACTTTAGGATAAATTCTAAATTACACAACGTTATTGCAGATTAGTGAGCCTACGTTGTGCCCTTCTCGAAAAGGACATGCTTAAAAACCTCCATCGTTTTCAAGCGATGTGTTGCATATGGCTGGTGCAAGTCGCGATCAGGCCTAACGCGGAGGGACCTCAAGCGAGCTACGCTCCGGGTCATAAAGTTCCTCTTGAGCTGCCAGTCGCAACGCCCCCGCCGGACACTTTGAGGTGAGTTAATAGAACATAGTTTGCAAATATGTGTTAATACCGCTGAGCCTCAAGAGATGTCTCTTGAGGGGGCCCTAGTAGGCTCTTTAGTTGAGTCTGCCCGTGACCACGGCTATTGCAACATAGCCGAAACGCCGGAAAATATATAAAATAAGGTAATATACGCGATTGAGTGAGATGGTAGGAGGAGGCTCGAGAGAGAGATAAGTGGAAGTTTGAGGGAGACCTTTGCCCAGCAGTGTAACAAAATAGGTTGACTAAAAAAAAAAATTACGCGATAGTTTTCTTCTTATCGTGTCACTAATTCTTTTACCAACCAAGTGTGGTGAAAGGATTTTAAGTGCGCCTCAAAAGAGGCTGTTCGGCCTTCGGCCTTTCGTGAAATTGACACACATTTTTGAACTTTGTAGGTTCTACGATTTGCCGGGTTCCTCAGTAGGCCACCAGTGCTCTCATAAATACCCGTGTAATACTATTTTTATGAAACAACGGGATATTTACCATGATTATATTTTGTTGAGTTGACTTCCGTTATCAACCGTGTCGTTCAACCGTGATCATGGTGCATGCAACTGTGCCGAAATATCGGAAGTCAACTCATAATAATTTAAGTTTAAAAAACTTGAGAAACCGACTTCATTGTCAAACGGCTAAACCGATTTTAATAAAATTTGTTTGGGACAATCTGGACGTAAGAATAACCTTCCAAATAAAAAAAAAAATTCTAAATCGGTTCATAAATGACGGAGGCATGCAGTTACAAACATTAAAAAAATTATTTAAAAAAAAATGGCAACACCGATTTTAATAAAATTAAAATGGGACCAATCTGGAAGCAGTACCTTTCAGATAAAAAAATAATTTTTCAAATCGGCTCACAAATGACGAAGTTATGCGGTAACAAACATTAAAAAAAATAAAAAAAAAAATAAAAAAAAAACATACAACCGAATTGAGAACCTCCTCCTTTTTGATTGGAAGTCGGTTAAAAAATAGTGTTAAAAACCATGATAGTTAATAAAAATAAATAATGCGGACAATCCACACAACACTATCTAGCCCCAAACTAAGCAGAGCTTGTACTATGGGAACCAGATAGCTGATATATGACATAAATACTTTTCTTTTTGTAAATACATACATAGAATACAATATAACACCCAGACAGAGAACAAACATCTGCGTTCACCACACAACTATTTGTTCTCGGTGGGGATCGAACGCACGCCCTCCAGCGCAGAAGGCAGAGCTTCTACCAACTGAGCAGTGAAGGCAGTCAAAAGCAGCAGTTTCAAAAGTTAAACCCGTTAACTAGTTTCAATATATATTGATGTTTTTGTAGATGCATACCAGAATTCGTGTTAGAGAACATAGTGGTGCTGGTGACGATGGCGCGACGCACGGTCGGCGCTATCACGGACGAGGCGGATGTCTCTGGCTCGTTGGACCCTGTCCTTACGCTGGTGCTCACCTTTATGGGCGATCATGAACGGATGAAGAACCCGCATTTAAGGTCAGTTTCCTCCTACATAGTCGGTCCCTCATTGTTGAGGATCGTGACCCTTTCCCCTTCTGTGTACAATATCACTTCACTTTACAAGCTGTCCGTCTCTGGAATTCTCTCCCTTCCCATATAAGATTTGCTAAATCACTCCCTATTTTCAAGAAGCTTTAGTTCAATCACTTTTTACCAGTCTAGTATTTATGTTTATCATTATATTTATTTTCTGTATGTTATTTATTTATGTAGGTATATTATATAGTATATATTAGGTATTATATAGTATATATTAGGTATATATGTATATATTAGGTTTAGGTATATTGTGGTATGTATGTATTAGCATTATCTATATTGTGTAAATGTAATAATGTAAGTGTGTATGCATTATACTTATTGTTTTTTCTACACCATCGTCCTCTATCGTTCTTTTCAAGTCCAGTCCATCCCAAGGTTGTCTGGAAGAGATCGCTTTTAGTGATAAGACCGCCCATTGTATTCCACTTTGATGTTTTTCTGTATTTCCTTGTTAATTTTATGTGGTGTGAATTTTCTATCTATCTATCTCTCCATTTGGAGCGGTCGGTGGCCTGATGAAGCGCCTGATGCATCGGCATTTCAAGCTGCTCAGATACCTGGTCCGACCAACGCTTAGGGCTTCGGCCTCTAGGTCTTTTGCCTTCTACTTTGCCTGTTATAATCCGTCTCTCGATACAATCGGTATTTCTGCGAGCAATATGGCCAAAGTATTTCAGGATTCTGTGCAGGCAAATAGAAGGTCAGTTTAATTTTAAATAAATAAAAGCCGCTGATTCTAGCAATCTGCCCGTCCGAGCATTGAGCTTGAGTTTGGTAATTTATCCAGTTCTTCGTTGACATGTATGGAGAACGCCCAGTGGTGTTTCCATTTTATCTGTTTTCTTATGGTTCTTATGGTTTCAAGTGCTTGCTTTATTTACATTCATACACAAAACCTCGTAAAATATATACTTTTTTTATTGATTATCAAAGCCAAAACCCTAGTAAGCTGCCATGTCAGGGAACCAGATTATTTTTAAAAAAAGTTTACCTAATAAATATCAACGTTTTTCTATTTTTCATTCCTGAATGTGAATAATAAATTATAATAATAATGAATGTTTTATGGATTACCCTAACTTTAACCCTAAGGTATGTACTTAATTTTATAATATCATGATAATAATGTTGATTCCAGAGCCCGTTTAGCAGAGTGCCTGGAGGCGATGCTGCCGAACCATCCGGACGATCAACAGCCGCTGGGTAACCTCGCCTCCTTCTATCGGGAACAGCTTTTCAAAGAGCATCCACATAGATTACAGGTTATTTGTTTTAATCTATACATTTACTTCTACATAATCATATTTATCATTGTCTGCTGGGAGCCGGGGCACAGACAATCTAGTCCGGCTTTTAGCGCACCAAAATCTTCGTAAGATTTATTTTTGTTATAGAATTGCATGCAAAAAATACCTAGCTACATGTCAAGACGTAGCTTATTGTCTAATAAGTTATAGTATATTGTATATATTTCATGTCATCCTTTACGTAATTTTATTTGAATTAAAAAATTAAGAGAAAAGTCCAACTTACTACCTAAGCAAATACCAAAACCGATTACCAAACTAACACCTTACTAATTAGCGAGCTCTCCGCCAGTCTTACTTTACTTACCTTACTTACTTTCTGTATTGATTTCAGCTAATGAGATGCTTACTGGACGTTTTCGTCGGTATTGAAATGACAGGCAGCAGCGTACAGTTTGAGCAGAAGTTCAACTACCGCCGGCCTATGTATCTGGTCATGGAGTTCCTTTGGGGCATTGAGGAACACAGGAATGCTCTCACGTGAGTCAATATTGATGTTATTTCAATTTAGTCGTCCTTCCTTTCAAGCTAACAGGTGCAGTGCTGCCAACTCTAATAGCTGCTTTACCATCATTACATTCTCGCCTCGCACTCACACTCACGATCGCTAAATGAAGGTTAAATGTGTATGTTAATGTTAAAATGTAATTATTTTGTAGCCTCAAGTATTTGAAATACTAATTACAAAATACCTCGGCGTCGTACCATGACGTCAGTGCATACCTTATTCCCCCAACTCAAATTAAAATTAGATAAATCCATATACAGATAAGCATCATAACCCTCGCTTCCGTCGGCAATCAGGTATAAAACTATAATATCTTTTTCTAACCTGTTCATTTCAGGGTGCTGGCAAAAGAAGCTGAATCCAACATGGAGGCAGTGCACCCACCGATATTGCTTCGCTTCGTTAACCTGCTGATAAACGACTCCATCTTCTTGCTGGACGAGGCACTTAATAACATGGCACAGATACGCACAATGCAGGCTTTACAGTAAGTACTTGCATACTTTTCTTTTGAAACTAAAAGTTTTTTTATTATTGTTTTGTAAATATTTTTTCACTGAGTATAGGCTTCCTCTTTATAAATAAAATGTATTCATCATCATCATCATAAGCCTGATGAAGTCCACTGCTGGACATTTCCAGATCCCCTACACATTTCCAGAAAGAACGATTCTGAGCTCTTTCCATCCACCGACTTCCCGCGATCTTAACAATGTCTTCGGTCCATCTGGTGGGTGGGCGCCCTACTTTTCGTGTTCCGATTCGTGGTCGCCATTCGAGAACCTTTATTCCCCAACGGTTGTCGGTTCTTCGAGCTAAAATAGCATAAAATGTATTTAATTTCCAATTTTTATTCTAATTAATAAGAGTTTTAAATCTTAGGTCCGTATTAAGAGACAATGCTTGAGCCTCAAGCATAGAGTTTTGTCATTTTTCAATGAAGAACTATACTCAATACTCAACTTTTCATATAATCCTATTAATATAATCCTTTTTAATTATTTTCATAGAGACTCAGAGAGATGGGCGAATATGCGACCACAAGAGCGAATACAAAACCTCAACACGCTATCCCACGTCGGGATGATGGCGCGATTCGACAATATCCTCGGAAGGGAGACCATAAAGATGCTCGTGAGACTGACGGCGCACGCTAATTACGTCTTCTGTCATCCCACGCTCGTGGAGAGAATCGCTTCTATGCTCAACTACTTCTTACTGCATCTTGTTGGGCCTAACAAGAAGAATTTTAAGGTTGGTAATTGAATTATTTATTTTGCCTTATATTCGTATAGTATGCAGGTGTTTTTAAGAAGCCGTTTGGCGAATCTCCCATTGTCTATTCACATAGACAATCATTTATTTGCTTTTGAGCTTAAAACAACATGAATGGTATTTGTTTTGTAACATGAATGGTAGAAAAAAAAGATTTGTTATTACTATTGGCCATTTACGATAAAAAATTAACACTAAAATATACAACAAACACTGCACTGAAATCATATGCTGCATCCTAAATCCTAATAGAGGGAGTAAAATAATTTCATTTATTCACAAATTTGCCTCAGAACCGTATTTGAAATCACATTATCTCTTCTGTACAATCCAAAATCAGCCAGTTTCGTCTATTTTTACTTTATTACTCATAGTAGTCGTATGGAGACGCGTATGTGCGTCGGTAGGGAACCGACGCACATACATTGGCGAGCTAAAACCGACGAGCCTGCGAGCTAAAGGTATAAACCGCCAATGGAACACCTATAAACCCGCGGTTTTGTGGGCTCGTCGGTTTAAGCTCGCCAATGGATCGCCCACTTTACAGTATAACCAAACAATGGTCATAGCAGAGAGCCGCGGACTTAGCTTTAAACCGATACAAATTTATGTTCCAGGTAAAAGACATGAAGGACTATGAATTCGACCCAGCAAGTACAGTGCTAGACATTTGCCGCATGTACGTGGAACTGGGCAGCAACGAGCGGTTCTGCGCGGCGGTCTCCGACGACGGACGGTCGTATTCACCCACGCTATTCACATTAGCTGAGACTGTGCTTGGTGAGACATTATGCATTATACACTAGTAGGAAACATGATCTAAAAAAAAATTGAATACTCTCGAACACTGGCTAAATATAATTTTGATAAGCTATAGCATGCCTGACTTGCCTGCTTCTTTTTTTATTCATCTAGATGACAGAACAAGCATATGGTTTACCTGATGTTAAGTGGTAACCATCGCCTATAACAAAGCATTGCCTCGTAGGTCACGCACGTCAGGAACGTGAACTTGAGGCATATAGACCAACACCCACACCATTCAAACCGAAACACAGCAATGCTGCTTCACGCAGAAATAGACACGGTGGTAGTACTTCCCCGGACGAACCACACACAAAGAGCTCTGCTACATTTAACTCTACAAAAACTTTTTAAATAAATTTTGGTACAAGTATTCAAATAAAAGTAATTTTGTACATAATATTGGTAAGTTTTGTTTTATTAAAATATGTTGGAATGTTTGCAGTTCGCATCGGCGGTGGCTCCCTTATCGGTTCCCTACAAGAATTCGCGCAACGCGTCGCCATTATCGCAGAGCAGCGGCAACGGAACGAAGAGATCCTCGCCAACGCGCCCGAAGAGTTCCTTGACCCTATCATGAGCACGCTCATGTTGGACCCAGTAATACTGCCCAGCTCACGGACCACCGTTGATAGAACTACTATTGCGAGGTATGTTATTTTAGCGAAACGGGTGTGGTGTGTCATAATATGAACGCGGAAATTTCTGTAGACAAATGAGGTTAGTTGCAACTGTGTCTGTCTTCGCTTCTCGACGGTAACTCAAATGAACTTCATTCTGCCCGCAACCACGGCTGTAACCACGGTCGAAATACCCGTTTCTTCCATATAATTATGTTATTTTATTCACAGTGACAAACAGCAAAACATTCTTAACCAATTCTAAAATCAAATGAAGTACTCTAGTACTTCATCACTACAGGCAGCCATTTTAATTAAATGATTGCTAGGTAAACTAGGATTTTGTTTGCTTGAATTTATTTTCATACAAACTTCAGCTCTCGTTTAAGGAATCCTTTCCTTAGTGCACAGTTCCTTATTTTTTCAACGTTAAAGTTATGGGTTACGAAATAAGATAAAAATTCAAGATCGGCCTTGTTTCTCAGGCTCGTAAAGACCATCCAAGAACTTTCTAATTTCCTTTGTATTTGACTGTGGTAGTTGGAAGATGGTGGCTGAAAAAACATTAATTTCATTCATGAGTTTGTATTCCATCCATTGGTTTCAGGCATCTACTGAGTGACCAGTCTGATCCCTTCAACCGATCGCCACTTTCTATGGATCAGGTGAAATCCAACACAGAACTCAAAGAGAAGATCGAAACTTGGATCGCCACGCAAAAAGAGAAGTTTGCTCAAATCAGTACTAATAGTACTCAATAACATTTGTAAATAGGGATTACTAGGAGAATTGGCTGCGGCAAACATCCGTCAGTGTCAGAGGCGTCTCTAGCCCATGTAGCGCCCGTGTGCAAACATTACCCAAGCGCCCCCTAGTAAGTGCGCGTTCAAAATGGAATGGATACAAAGTACAAGTAACAGCATATCAAGTTACAACAAACTGTCAAATTTCCCCAATGGGTAATTAACTCTATTGCTTGGAGATTTTTAAGAAGAAATTCAGCTTGGTAACCACAATGTCCTGTTGACTATATTAAGAATTATTATGCAAGGTGTTCTGGATCTGGTGTTTACCAAGCCAAAACTTATCCATGATTATGATGTTGACATGACTATCTTCTGCTTCTTTTTTCTTCTTCTTCTTCTTCTTCTTCTTCTTCTTCTTCTTCTTCTAAATATATAAAACTCTTACGTTACTGACTGACTGACTGACAATCAACGGATAGCCTAAACCGTTAGTCCTAGAAGCATGAAACTTGGAGGGTGTGTTTCTTTTATAGCGTAGAGGTGCACTAAGAAAGGAAATTGGAAAATTCTCTCTTTATGATGAGAAAAAGGGGGAAAATGGTTTAAAAAAAAATCAACGCACAGCCTAAACCGTAAGTTCTAGAAGCATGAAACTTGGAGGGTGTGTTTCTTTTATAGCTTAGAAATGCATTTAGAAAGAAAAGGGTTTCCGCCAAAATTGCCCCAGTCCCGGCGCAAAAGAATTGTATCTCAGATTTTAGATAATCATTAGTAGAAACAATATTAGTTGTCGCTATTTCCTGATTTCGTGGCTAACATGTGTTTTTTACCCAGAGAAGTTTCATAGGCGCTACATGCAAAAATGACACTTTTTAGGAAAAACTTCATGTTACTTTGCTAATTGACATTGAATTGGCAAAAAATGAGTAAAACACATAATATAAACACATTATCACATATGTAATATAATGTACCTATACCTATTATGCCAGTTTTTTGAAAAACTTCATTTTACTGTACTAATTCACTCGTTAACAACATAAACAAGTGGATAATTGCAAAAAATGAATATAATAGGTACATATGCGTACACACTGATATGTATAGCCTGCATCATACTTATATACATTTTGTAGTTATCTTTATTTTATAAGAAAAAGAATACTGCCTTTAGTAATCGGGGTTTAACTTTTCTCTGTTATATTATTAATATTACAATAGGTTTTCATTATCGTTTCTCAGAATTCAATAAAGGCTTGTGACGTGAGTGAGCGCGCTCTCGCTCCCACTCAATTTGTTAAAGGGAGAAACATAGTCACCCAGATTACTAAAGGCAGCTTTTAAAGGCGATTATTTTCCTTATAAAATAAATATAACTACAAAATGTATATAAGTATTTTTTTTTTTAATTTTTTTTTTTATAATATGGACAATACATATTTTATCTACCTATTATATTCATTTTTTGCAATTATCCACACTTGTGTGTCGTAAATGAGTGAATTAATCAGTAAAATAAAGTTTTTCAAAAAATGAAATAATAGGTATAGGTACATTATATTACATTAGTGATAATGTGTTTATATTATGTGTTTTATTAATTTTTTGCCAATTCAATGTCAACTAGCACAGTTACACGAAGTTTTTCCTAAAAAGTGTCATTTTTGCATGTAGTGTCTATGAAACTTCTCTGGGTAAAAAAAACATGTTAGCCACGAAATCAGGAAATAGCGACACCTGATATTGTTTCTACTAATAATTATCTAAAATCTGAGATACAATTCTTTTGCGCCGGGACTGGGGTTTTTTTCTATGGGCTTTGGCGGAAACCCTTTGAAAATTATTTCTTTATGAGGAGAAAAAAGCGGGGGGAGGGCGCCGAGTGCCAGCGGCGCTCGTCGGAAAGCGCCGAGCGCCCCACCGCGGCGCTCGGCGCCCCCTAGGAACGCTGCGCCCGTGTGCACCGCACACCCTGCACAATAGGTAAAGACGCCGCTGGTCAGTGTTTTTGTATAAGCCCTTAATTAATAAACGATGAAAATAATATAGGATAATGATGATTAGTTGTAGCATGTGCTACCTTTTATCGAGGTTAATAGAGATGTTAATAGAGAGGTTAATAATATTCTAAAATCGGCTAACTTCAGACCACGGATATTGGTCTGAAGTTAGCCGATTTTAGAATATTTCGCAACTCATTGGCCATTTTGGTCTTATTTTGGTACAAGTGCCTCACTTCAAACACACCAGGATCTGTACCCTTAGTCTGAGTTTTACTCAATCAGTTTGAACAATTCGTTTTGCCTACGTGTCTCTTTCTTTTGTATGGAGAAATGATGAGACAACAACTCGTTTCGATCGTTGCTACGTAACGTATTGTTGTTGTCTTATCTCATCTCATGATCGAGTAAAACTACGACTTGCCCTTCTGGCGGCCGTATCGTGCGTCAAAATCTACAAATGCCACAAACAGCATACATTATTCTACTCAATAAATTATTCATCGTTTGTTAATACGGGGGTAGAGGTGTGTAGATTTCATACTTATTCAAAATAGTCCTGCAGTCATTTGGCTGAAAAGACCAGTAAGTCTGTTGCCATCTCTATTTGCTGACATGAAAGTGACAGTGACAGACAGAGATTTTTAGCGAGCCGCTAAAAAATGTCCGGTTGTGTTTGCAGGATTGTCTAATAAAAATAGGTGTCCAAAATAAAATTGCTGTGTCGTTTATTTAGTAAACATTTTGTGGTTCATTCCTTTGAGTTTTACTTGCAATTTATAATCTGTTATGCCGGTACATAACCTAATTATATTATGTTAAAATTACTTGCAATTTATAATCTGTTATGCCGGTACATAACCTAATTATATTATGTTAAAATGGTGCGAGCCATGCGAGGGGTTCGGAAGTTAGTTCCACCCTATTTTGTGATATTACTTGTTTTATTTGAATCAATAGTTGTTTATGTGTGCATAGAACGTTCATAATATAACTGAGAATATTATTTTGATACTTTTATTTACAACCCTATATTACACTAGTTTTATGGAAATCGAGGGAACGTGGTATCGTGACGACAGATGTCGCATTTCTTGATTCACGAAAAGGCACAGTACAGCCTAGCGCCTAGCTTAGCTTCAAGCCTTCATGTAAGTTTAACACTGGAACAAACTCTCAGTTATCTACGTCACTTAACAAGCTATTATATCCTGAACGCTCAATAAAAGCTTTATATTGAGAAGGCGACATCCGCTTCCGTCGAAATTTTACCAGTTTTCATACTTTTATACAGCCAACATCCGGTCAAGTGGCGCCACCTGGCAGCCGCGCGCAATTTTACTTCGTAAAATATGCAGCGCCATTTTGAACTCATTGGCGTTTTGTTTTCCGTCGAAGCAACACGTGTCCAGCAGCTATCTCTGCGACGACCGTGGTTGCTAATAATATTTTAAATCTTTGTTCTTACAAAAGTGAATAAATAATTAATTTTATATTGTGAAGTGTTCTTCTTTGAGCAGTGCAAGGAGGGAAAACCGTGAGTACCCTCATAATAATAAAAAAATGAACGTGATTAATTTTATTTAACGATTTTTTCGTTCGGATCACGTTCTTATAGTTTAAAAATCCAGTTTATTTATATAGTTAAGTTTTATTTTCAGCAGTACATTTTATTGTGCACATAAGCTGTGGTTGGTATACGTGCCGTTCTTTGAGGCAAAAGCCGGAACCGCTGCCATAGCTATAAAATGAACAAATAGGCATGGCGTCGTTTGAACGTATTTTTAGAATTGTTTTAACAATTTACTAATATTTATTTTTCATAGTAGTTCTGCCTTCTGTGTGATCGTGGGTTCGATCCCCACCGAAATACGTGTGATGAACATGGGTCTTTGTTCGGAGGTTACAATGTTTTTTTTGAGGAGGTTAAATCAAAATCGTAGAAGGAATAGTAATTTATTAAACCCTTAATTGAATATTATAATTCGTTCATTGCTTCATGTTGACTGCTATTTTGATATCCAGTGCATTTTGCTTAAAGTCTTATACCTTAACATACTCCAGGTTTCATAGACTTGGAAACAAACAAAGAGGGGTAAAACGTATGATACCTGACGTCATCGGGCCATACCTACCTATAGGGTTAAGCTTACTGCATTGTAAAAATAATATTCAATTTTATTTTGTTTTTGATAAAAATTATGCCTACCTTCCCAAAGCAGAAATAATGTTTGTTATATTCTCTCTTGGGTTTATCATACAAATACGTTTACTTCTAGAAAAATCTTAAGAAACTTTTTCTTAATACCCACTTTATTATTTTAAAACTATGTTCATCACACCATCGTTTTTCAAGTAAAAAGGCTTACTTTATTAGCAGGAAAGTATTTTTGGGCTTGAGAACCTACCAGCCCCCTCGCGCTACACCCCTCGCGGGGGTAAGGCGTTTAAATTAGCTGCGTTCTATGGAATGGAACTCTATAGACTTCCTGTGAAACTGGCCTGTTCCTGTTAAATCTGAAAAGAGAAACTCAATCAACCTAACAACGGCCCCTCGTGGGGGTTAGGCGTTTGTAAACTGTGTTCTATCGAGTTGAACCCTCTAAACTTCCAGTGAAACTGTCTCGCTAAATCAAATAGATTCTCGCAAGAGAACCGCTATCAACTTAACAGCCACCCCTCGCGGGGGTTAGGCGTAAATCGAAAATGTGTTCCATCGCGTGGAACTCTGTGAACTATAGGTAAGTGAATCTAGTCTCTGAAATGTAGTGGTTCTCACAAGAGAAAATCAATCTTACAACTGCCTCTCGCGGGGGTTAAGTGTTTTAACTGTGTTCCATCATACAGATTTGATACAATTTTAGCAAACCTGCCCTCTCAAATTATGTGCCTATATCAAGTACAGCCTCGCGGGGTGAAAATTTTAGCCACATTTAAACTCGCACAGGGGTCAACCCTCGAATGTGCAATAAACGAACTGTGTTTTTTACAATCGGAAAGGTAAGTAACGAGTCGCGCTCGCGACTCGAAAGTGAAGATTACAATGAACTCGAGAAGTTCAAAGATGGTATAAGTGCTGGCTTAGGCATATATAAAATAAAAATAAATATAACACTATCTAGCCCCAAACTAAGCAGAGCTTGTACGATGGAAACCAGATAGCTGATATAGTACATGGATACTTAAATAAAATAAATATACTCAAGGTAAGGAAAGCCAGTTACACACTTCCATCCAATAAAGTGTTTTACATCAAAAGCCTAGGAAATGCTTGTCATAGTGTAAGTAGACCCTTGTCTGCTTTTGGACCCAATCCTAAAAGTGCAACCCTTAAAGTGTTTGGCAAAGATAGGAATTTCTTAATTTCCGAGTTAACCTTAACCGAACCTACTCGTAGATTTACTCAGTACTGTGTTTTTGCAAGTCGCACACATAGGTGCGTTTCACATAACCTCATTCAGGCTAAGCACGCTTTTTAAACAAATGTTTTTTGTGAATCTCTACGATCACTTGTCTTGAATGGGACAAAACAAAGACATTCTTTGCGAACATTTCAAAATCAAGTGTAGAAGTTGCCTACCTGCTTAAAAGCTTCAGATTTTTAAACTTTACCAGCCTTGTAGTTCATCATGGTGCTAAATTAAAACACATCGATAAATTAGGTACCTCTCGGATATTTTTTTCTAATAGATGTGTCAAAAATAAGGGTTCAGGAGCAATTAAAATGAAATGAATGTTTTATAGCAATTTAGTTTATAGTCATTTTTCGCATTGAGAAAAGATACCAAGGAGGACCT
Organism: Thera britannica; assembly: GCA_939531255.2. NCBI lineage: Eukaryota > Metazoa > Arthropoda > Insecta > Lepidoptera > Geometridae > Thera > Thera britannica. The sequence continues at coordinate 16,626,803 of OW618039.2, forward strand.
TGTTTTTCCTAGCAAGACAGTGTCTTTTGACGTTTCAGTTTTGACAAAGTTGTACCAATTTGTACCTTATTTGTACTTTGCCGTTTGGTTTTTGACACTAATAACCCGTTCATTAGTGGCGTGTGGTACACGCACAAAAAACGCATTACTGCCGATCGAGTCCGGTTAATGTACGGCCAGTTAATGTACGCACTGTTAAAACGATGCCCCTTTTTTCCACTGGAAAATTGTAAAGGCACATGTACACTGTCGCAGATTAATATTTCAATTATTATTATTTTTATCTAGCGATGAATAGTTGTACTTAGTTTAACAGACAGCCCCTTTGAGGTTATCGGAAAAAATCTATAGCACTGCGCCGGCCGCTACTACGTAATTTTTATGTTCTAACATAACCTAACCTATCCAAGTCGGATCCGCCCTATAGAGTATCAAGGACAAGGTATAAGTATCCAGTGCCAGAACAAAAAAGTAAATGATCATGTTTGAATTGCTCCAGTGTGCATGTGGCTTAACTGGCATCGTAATAACAGTGTGTACAGTAACACGATGTACATTATCGCCTCCCTGCCGGTCTATCTGCGCGAGCAGGTGTTGGTATGTCGATGTGTTTACGTCATTACCACCCTCCTGAGTAACGGCCAACCTATGCTTCTATAATGCTTGTAAAGTAAGGAACTTCAGTTTTTGACCTATTTGTCTCTGAAATCGCACATGCAGTCTTTAATCAAGAAAATATTTTTTTTTGAGAGCCGATGACATGCTGTCTACCTGCAATTATTTTAGTAAAGAACCGTCAAGGTTTACAACGCGGTCACTGTACTATGGAACTACCCACACATGTTCGTGGATGTATCTACCACCCTAAGTACACACTCCCCAAAGTGTGTATGCTATTGTTCCTAGCGAAAAACTGTAGTTTTCCGAAATAATTTCTTTATATAAATAAATAGAATACGGACCGATACCGATGCTTAATAGGTACGTTGCGTTGATAATTATTACCGTTGCTTGATAAAAATTTGCTTAAGTAGGTATGTAATAACGTGTGGTTTGTAAACATTTTAGTGTAGCACTAAAAGCTACTTTTGGGATCACAACTAATAATGATGACCACATTTCTATGTGATTTACACTTGATTAGTGCTATCAAAAAAATTCATATTTCCTATGCTATGAAGCAGACACTCGTCTTTGTGTTTTTTATGCTCAACTTTTTGTATTTTGTACAATACAATACAACACTAATGCTAATTACGACGAATGTTCTCATGTAAGTGACCTAGTATTGTCTTTTTGAGAAAAAATATCTTAAACCAGAATTAGCATTAAGTTCGCCTGTGTACTGCTTTTACTGTCCGATAAATAATTTTCTTATCTTATCTTAACACTCATATAAATCCGTATTTCCTTTGACGCAGACACTGTCTTTTTGTCTTTCATGTTTTACTTTTGGTATATTCTATACAATACGACACTATCGCATGAATCTGTCCTTCCTACGTTATAACGCAGACACTGTCTTGTCTGTTATGTTCTAAGTTCTGAATATTCTTGAGTCAATGATGATGGTTTAGACTTTAGACAAACCAGAGTTTCCAATGGGACGTTAACAAAAGTAATTCACTAAGATACTGCTAGAAAAAGTATAAGAATAAAGAATAAGCTTTATTACATATTATACTGCTAATGATAGGTATAGGTACTGCTGATAGTACATTGCAGTAATATTCTTAGCTCATAAAGGTCCTTACAGGATAAGTCCTTATTCACCACAGATCTTATTAGCATTTGATTTTATTCTGGGTTAGATATAGGTACTTAGTAGTAATGATTTCATCCAAGTATAGTTAGAAACTGATTGCGGTTATTATTTATGCAATAATTATGTAACAGTACTACATATTATCAGTATTTACTGATCACAAATTCCTTAACATGAATTTATAATTAGAGTACATAGGTAACATAGCCCCTTACATACCTTTTTATTGATTTTTTACAATAAAACAGTAAAATATTAAGCTAAACTCGTTTTGCGCAACGTCATAGCAGACAATCTAAATGTTTATTAAGGAGGCTGTTATTACAGCACTGCAAGGTAGCATTTTGAGCTACGATTTATTGTTCTAAGCATTGTTTTAAAAAGAACTTGACGATATCTACAGGAAGTAAATAATTGTTGAGTTTGATTGTCGCTATCTATCATCTCTTTACACTAGCTACATAGCGTTTGACAAAGTTACGCGACCAGTACGCACAATTAGGTATAGAGATTAACCAGGCCTATCGCGCGGCTTGTTTGAATGCATTCAATTAACATGACATTATGATAACATCGTCATTATGATCAGCCTAAAGAAGTCCATAGCTGGACTTAAGCCAGGAACTTGGGGTAATTTGTCTGTTACTATGCTTAGCTGATTTTTTAAGATTACTTACAATCTCTTATATAATTTAAGATTATAACAATGTCTGATAGTATGAAAATAATCATGTTGTTATTAATAATATAATATAATCAGGTACTATTTTGTGCACAAATGATTAAAATACGGTGTTATTTACTGTTGTAGGCAAACTTACCTACATTATTGAGTATAAAATATAACATCACATTGGCGCTAGAGTAACCCAGATCTTACAAGTGGCGTCACCAGGCGATAACAAACAGGTCTCAATATAAAGCTTTTATTGAGCGTTCAGGATATAATAGCAGCGTTTTACCTGAAATAAAACGCACATTATATACTTACCTCAATAAAAGCTTTCACTTTAATTGCTGCCTGGTGAAATAAAAAAGCCAATGAGTTCAAAATGGCGCTGCATATTTTACGAAGTAAAATTGCGCGCGGCTGCCAGGTGGCGCCACTTGACCGGATGTTGGCTGTATAAAAGTATGAAAACTGGTAAAATTTCGACGGAAGCGGATGTCGCCTTCTCAATATAAAGCTTTTATTGAGGTAAGTATATATCGGCGCAAAGACGTTATCACATACCACGAGAATACACCACGGACGTGAAGCAACGTGTTTTACTTAGTTTGTTTTGAAATTGATTTAGTTAGTCGTTTGATTAATGATTATGAATTATGTAATCTAGTTAGTTAATTTAACTATTGTATGACAAATAAAAACAGTTTGTGATTTTAAAAGCAAAAATCAGACACGTCGAAGCAAGTTTGTGTTTGTTCAAACACTTGCTTGGCCGGGTCGAGTTTTTGCATAAATACGGGCGACGGTCGAGGCAGAATTCATTCTAGCTCGAGTCATCGCACCGATCGGACCGAAAATAAAGAAGTTTGAAGAACATCTCCTCGTGTTTTTGTGGCCACCATGAGTAACCAGCCTGACGGTGATGATTGTGACGTCAGCTTTGCTGACGTCACGGTTTTTAAAAACCAATCTGGAGCTGGTCCTCCGTTATATATAATGTGCGTTTTATTTCAGGTAAAACGCTGCTATTCACCTGCCATGATACGTAGCGTGATTCTTGCAAACCATGGAACTAGGATTTGCAGACTGATGTTCATGCATTTTCGCGCGCACCGCGTTAATTTGCAGGACCATGGGACCAGAGGCGTATTTAAAGATTTGGCGCCCCGGGCCTAAAAGATATGCCGCCCCATTTTTGTCTAGAAATTTTCTCACTTTTTTGCATATAGCTTCTTTAATAACAATAATAATAGTCGTAGCAGGTAGATGTTAATTTGTCCCCAAACGGTAACCCGCACCTTTTTTACCTGCCTAACATTATCGAAAATGTACATTCCTCTTAGAAATTACTACAAGAAACAATAATTTGGAAAGTTCTTTAAGTAAGGAAAAGAGTTAGCAATGAAAAAATGCAAAGCTTATGTAACATTTCAATTGACTAAATAATTATTTAAAGTTATAATTGTATTGCGTGCGTGACAGTACACATGCACAGCTATGGGACTAGGATTTGCAGCCTGATGTTCATGCACTTTCGCGCTAACCGCGCTAATAGATCGCGGTGTGTGCAGTATTTAACTATGTAATCAGCGTTGAAGTAGCGTACTCGCGGTCATGGAACTATTTGGAAAACCCAACACAGACGTAATAGATATCTTAAATGTTGCAAAAGTTTTTTTTTTTTGTACAAATCAGTTATAATTTATAGCGATGATTCATTGTTTCAAAACCCGTCATGAAATAGTGCTTAATTATTTCAAAACCCAGCTTCATTATTTTCTAAACTGGTAAGTTCATCATCATCATCATCAGCCTGAAGAAGTCCACTGCTAGACATGGGTCTCCCCTACACATTTCTTGAAGAACGATTCTGAGCCCTCCCATCCACCGATTTCCTGCGATCTTAGTAATGCCGTCGGTCCATCTGGTGGTTGGGTGCCCTACGTTTCGTCTTCCGGTTCGTGGTCGCCATTCGAGAACATTTATTCCCAACGGTTGTCGGTTACGGACCTTGCCTAATATCACTAGGAAAACAACCTATCATTCTGAAACGTAATAAAACACAGTGTTTTAAATCAGTCTGTATAATGGATATGTCTGCAATACAGCAAGATACATTACAGTGAAAACAGATAAAGTGATAAAATATTGGAAACAAAAATAGTAATTAGAATTTCTTCTCTGAAACAAAACTATAATAAAACCATTCTTATTAATTACTTAAAAGTACATACTATTCGTATCTGATGTTAATTAATGCCTCTAACTAAACAAGTACTTTGTCCACCACAAAAAAAAACTAAACATTTTTTTATTTATCAATAAACCTCAACAATTTTAGTTAACTAAAATTCAACAACCATTATTTTTATTAATTTCTAATTGATGCCTAAACATTTTTATTAACAAAATGCCGAACAAAGCACTTGTTTGAAATATAAACTTATCTCAATGGGCACTTTTGGTTTAGTTTAAATGTTAGTATTTTAATCTAAAATTGTAATAATCAAAATTACAAACTTATCATTTGTCTAAAAGCAAACTTAAAATAAAATTATCCATCTAAAAAAGAATTATCAAATCTAAAGTCCTAGCAGTGTTACATTTATGTTACATCTCGCTTTCCTACCCTGAGAACATAATATAAAATATTTTATGTACTTAAAAAAAATATAGTTCCTACAAAAAGATGTTTTGATGACTTATCAGAGTATCGTTTGTCAATGCCCCCTTTTTGAGACTATCTATTCATGATATAAAAACATTAGGGGAGCAACTACTAACTGCAGGCAATACAAAACATCTTCCTAAAGGAATCTCCCTTCATTGACAAGTGTTTTACTTTCAAATTAGGTATCATCGGAAATCAATATTATAGCACACATTGAATAACAGTTCATAATTTTCGAGTCCTTCACTAAACCATACTAAATGTTAAAGTAAACGACATCGGGATACACTTACGATTAAATCCTTTTATTACAATCTGGACCTGTGACATAGTATGTCGAACATTATTATAAGTGCGTAATAATGTTTGGATTCCAGAATACTAAAAGCGACATGGAAGCAGTTAGGAAGCAATGCAAAAATTACAACCAAGCATATAATATAATTGAGTTAGGTATACATAGTGATTACGACGATAAAAGTGCAAAGGAAAGTTACTTTCAGGCATGAAGAGAATTTACAGTAACAATACTAACATTGACGTTTACATCGAAAATATTTAGGTTTGTTTAATCAACACTACACCTATATTGCACTTACTTCAGAAACATTTTTACACAGAAATCCGGATTTTAAATACTGGCTCGGCTTTTCTATAATGTTAATGTTTTGCAAAATACATACATCACTACTACTAATGAAAACATTTAACTTTGGAGTGACATTTACAACAATCACGGGGTTTTTACCTGACGATTATGTGCAAACAGAGAAGATAAATATTTGTACAACAGTTGTGATTTTTCGCTTCTTAGCAATAATGGGGTATGGTTTTTGATTGTCATATTGATGGTCAAATTTGTTACTTAGACAGCCATCCCATACGTTTATTAAACGTAATACATTCGGATTCCAAACACCCTGTTCACTGGTTCAAGTCTGTCTGTACACTCTTACATTCACTACTCAGCACCTTCGTATTACTTTACAACTTGTGGCTACGTACCCGAAGTCCCAGTGCATTTACAACATTTCGTTACCAAATGTTGTTTTCGTTTCGCCTATTTGTCTCTGTCTATGGATCTGTTTGTGTATGGAGAAAAGATGAGACAACAACTCTAACTACGTAACGTATGTTTGCCATCTCATATTTTCTCCATGCAATAGAGAGAGACAAAAAATCGAAACGAAAACAACATCTGGTAACGAAATGTGGTAGCAAAACCCCGACTTCGGGTACTGGTGACTGTGCATGTCTCGAGCTCTCAAATCAGGCGTCAATCGACAGCGAGCACTAGCTTGTTGACATCAGTACCATAGTTGTCAAGCTACAATCAACAGTCGGCTTCCAACGATTACATTACTTACATTATCACATTCGTTTTATTGATAAAACAACATCACTAATTTACATTAGCATAATATGGAAACATTATCATACTAAGTTCAATTTTTCAAATTCGGCGTAATGGCTCTTAATAAAAATTTTGATTTGAGCAATGTCGAGATTTATATATTATTATGTATTCCAAAGGTGAGCCTTCCAAAATATATATCTGCCGTAGAAATTTACAAAAGGTTCAAAAATAATTGCGTTATGTCCAAAAGCAGATCTAACTATGGGTAATTCGTCATCATACTATGTTTATCAGTCTCGATGATAAAAAATGCATTTTGGCCACGGTAGAGACCACTTTCCCCTAACCATTCGTTTAAATCAAATACACAACTCAGTTACCTGATACAGATATTGACTAAAGAGTCATACATATTAATAACAAAAGATAATACATAGAATTTTATTCGAGTCAGAACAATACATATCAATTTCAGCGCTAGCATGCACGTGAGGCACTTCCAAATACACTACTAAAAAAATTAAGTCAAGGTACCTGTATCAAAGTATGAGTAAAGTTAAAAAGTCAGTCTGATTTCTTCCACTCTACCCAATTCCATATTTAAAGCTTTTGCATTAAACATGTTTCTAACCTGATATGACCATAAGATGATCTGGCCCGTTTAAGATATTTGGTCCGAAAGTAAAAAAATATTGATATGCTTTCATGTCCTATTTCGCATATAATCAGAGTAAAATCAGAGTTTACATGTGAAAGAGGGCACTGCACACTTTACTCGAATAATACATATAATGAGATCAAATCAATTTATCCAGTCATAATGTCAAAAATTAAGTTGTATAATGAGTTCTAAACACATCTAAAATGAAGTTGTTATGTTACAGTTACTTATACATAGACACATATTTCTTGCCATCAATCTAGTTTGTGTATTGAATACATTTAACAGATCATGCAAATATTAGAGTGGGTTTCAACTATTAGGTTACACAATGCAGCATTACATATATATTTACAATAGCAATTGGAAAGTTACTTCGTTTAATAACTATGATAACTATTTGCATGACTGTATCTACTGACATATAAAAGGTAAAAGTTGTGATTTTCGCTTTGGTTATTCCGCAATTCTCTTACGTTTATACATTGAGACTTTGAAATCTCACTCATATTAGAAAATTGACAAACATATTCCCAATATACATGGACTACACATCGTCACTAATTAAATGTTTATTATTGTCACAACAATAGTGTAGTTGCCACAAACATGAGAATATCTATATTGCCATGACATTGTGGTTCGAAAAAATCTCAATAGCTGAATATTGGGAGCACAGAAAATCCCATTGTCTTAAAAGTTGCATTCTGTCGTCAGCCTACGAATGCTCAGCGTTGCACCTTGAAGCTGCTTCATTTGTATAGGTGATAAACAAAAAGTACCACAAGGTTTTTGACGCACTGAAGTGAATACACCATTGTTCATACAAATGGCGATCAGTACACAACCACACATTTGAACAGCAAGCATTCTAGTCTCTATCAAGATGGTAAAGACGCAAACAAATTGAACTCTGGGAAACGCGCCACAAAAGCGAAATTCTGTTCATAAAATTCTTGTAGTATTTGCAGAGTTAAATATTTTTACAGGGTGTTTAAAAATTGGTCAACAAGTTGATCTCCGGTCCACACGAATTCTAATAACGGTCTGCGTCTAGCCACGTGGATTGCCAGGGACCAGATTGTTTGCCGGCTATAACAAAAAGGTCTTATATGGTTCTAAATCAGGTTACGGAGCTTCGAATCCGAAGACCTCGGCTTCTTCGTAATCTGAAATTAAACTGGAACGTTGCTTTACTTATGCGACCTATGCTGAGTCCACATTACCGAGTGTTGACAGATAATTGCTGTCTTTTCTCGCGTGAAGATTCATCAGTTTTTACTCAATATGGTTTTCACGTAATATCCCTTCAAATAAAGTTGATTTATGTACAGACAGGGGCTATTTTTTATCATTTGCGTATACACGATAAAGTTAGTTTTATAGATAAGGGTAAACCAGCCTGTAGAATCTTCCAGCCAAGTCGGACAAATCCGTCTGACTTGGTTGAATAAGGCAGAGTCATAAAGTGCAGAGCTGAAGTTGCCATGGGTGTAAAACATGGGTGGCATAGAACAAGTTGAATCCCTCGCGACTTTAACTGGCGTGAAACTATTTCTCAACAAACTTTGTAGTGCTAATTCTGTCAAAATACTTTATGAGCCCTCATAGCTAGGTTTTGTAGTTTTGGAAACTGTGACGATTGAGACGACTTTTTTTCAATTAAAGAGTTATCGATAATGTGGTCGCATTATGATCGAGCAAGCAAGTGCGTTCTATAAGGTACTTGGTACCGCAGGTTGTCTAGTTGGTGGCGGGCGGTGACGGCGGCGGCGGGGAAGGCTGCAGCGGCTGGAAGGCTGAGCCGAGTGATGGCCGCAGTGTGAATGTAGACACAGCTGGCTTCATGAGATGTGGCTCTGCGTACGCACCTTCGCCAGCTCTTAGGTTCACCTGGAATATATTAATCACGAATAATTAACTGCTTAAAATAGTTGTCGCTATGTTGGATTTGTTTCTTTATTTTTAACAATGAGTTCGAGTAAACCTACTTTTACAGGTACCTCGGCGTACGTATTTCGATCGAATAGCAGAAGTTTTAGAGAAAGGCTAGGCACATCGACGAGCATTTATAATGTTAGAGGAGTGAATGAAGAGTTATGTCAGGAACGTAGCAAGTGGGAATCCTCCACTCATAAGGAAAACAGAGTGATATTATGTTTGTAAACCTACTTTTAACAATTATACCTATTTAACTTTCTAAACGTATGTCCATGGTTAACTAAGGCTATTTTGTAAAAGAAGGAAACTAATTCTACTAAGCTTTATCAAGAAACAAGTTTTCTATTTCTGATACATGCATATTAACAAACCTTTTCACAGCCATCTGGAGGCTCCCGGGCCAAAAATCTGTTTATCTGCGGCGACGTGCCTAGCTTGGAGCCATCGAGATCAGGAGACGAACATACGCTGCCTCCTGAAAAACATATCCCATACTTTAGTATGAACTGTTAATATTTATTATTGAATAAAAATATCATAGCTGACAAAAAAAAACTTAAATTGTTAAAAAAGGGCTCTTTACAGTCCACTTTTGGTCGACGCTATATATTTTTTTTTATATTAACGTTTTTCTAACTTGAAATCTAGTTATTGCATGCTTAACTCTCTTTCTTTTCCTTTATATTCAACGAAAATCTACATATTTCTATTTTTTTAAACATTCTCCAATGAAATAAAACAACTAACGGATGCATGTACGGTTATAGTTCTAGGGATCGGACATAAGTCGACCAATCGAGAGCGTCTGTGCGACATATTGTAGACTACATTTTAATTAAGTCTTTGTACAACAATTCAGTGGACTGTGTACAACAATTCAGTGGACTGTAGGCCTCTTCTAAATATACACAACAAATTGTATAAAAAGCGAAAAAACTAATAAGTTTATCATGCTAGGGGATGTCTAATATCTTCTATGGCCGGTGGGAGGGATCTAACCTAACCTAAGTTGCGAGGGGGTTGGCACTAAAAGCGTACACACCTTGGTTTTAACAAAACACATTTCTGTCAATTAAACAATGATCATAAGGTGTTTGTATCCGTCGTATTAATAAGAGTAAGTGTAAAGGTACATGATTTAACATGTCTTGAATCTTTTCTATGTTTTCTGTATGTTTTGTAAAAACCATAATTATGATAGGTAGGTGTGTGCGCGCCCTAAAAGCAAAGTAGTATCGGAGACCTGTTGCCAACAGCAACTCCATGGATCCACAGCTCGATAGGGACCCTCTGGACGGTGGATCTATTCCCATAATTATTAGTTTAGTTTAATATGACAAAATAAACTTAAATTGTACAAGTGTATGAGTGTGTGTTGTAAATTGGATTCATTTTGTCAAGAGAATCAACATGATTTGAAACACAAACAACACATAGAAACAGTGACGCGGTAAATAAATGATATTTCTATTTCATAGGCCTTTATTATGTTTGCAAAATTTCATTGAAATCAGACAAGTAGTTTCCATATGAATCAGAGATTACGTTTGTATGGGAGCTTAGCTGTTTACAGCCTTGTTATGTTTAAACTGATTTTTATAAGTATTAATTTTATAGTCGGATAATATAATTTACCTGAAGAATGAGCGGTGTGGCAGAGGTCGTGGGGCGTCTGCGTATTCACGGAGCGTCTAAGCATTTCGGCGAGCGGCGCGCGGTGCCCTTCCGGTGTTATCTGGAATATATAAGAGTTTGAAAAAACTATGTGAATAGAGCGAACTGAGCGACATTCTATAGCTTTGACAAATTCAAAGAATTACCTACAACTCTAACTTTTAAGCAGTTTAGGCACAAGATTTTATGTATTTATAACGTTTATACTTTTTCCATGACATATAATTTGACCCATTTTTATTACCCATAGATATTTATACGTGTTTATACCGTAAACACCACACAATCGGTTTAACAGTCCTTTTTAAATAAACAAGGCTGTTATCTAATTGTTATTTTTGTCGAGAAGCCAGGAAACAAAGAAAAAAAACAAAATGTATTTATTTGGAACTATTAACAAATATTACTAGAACAATTTTAAAAACTATTATATCCACAGGAGGCGAAAACTGTGTCACTAGTTATTTCTTGAAGAGTATTAAAAAGAAGAAAACTGTCAAACTATTTCTAATACAACTGCTAATTTTGATGATTGCTGGAGAATTATTTTGATGCGGCCCGAAAAAACACGATTTTTATTTATAATTATGTATGCTATATATTTAAACAAGAAAAACGTATGCATACCTTGTCTCTCAGGCGGTCATGGTGCGGTGTTTGAGTGCCGCTGGCTGGAAAGAGCACCAGTCTCTCTATCTCCTGGTTGAGTCCCTCCACCGACGAGCGCGCCGCCCGCAACGGGACGCTGCCGCTACTGAACCGGAGACCTGGAACACAATTATCATAATACACACATGTTTTAACAAATAATGTAAAGAATTTTATCAGCCATCTCATCTGGTTATGTTGACTGAGCAAGCAAAGCATCTCTACTTTAAGTCAAAGTTAACTTTAGACTGTTCATTTGTTGTTGCTCCTCTTGGTTCGAAAGAATCAGTGACACAATAAGAAGAAGAGTTGCAAGTAGGGAGCAAAAAGGATGACTGAAGGAAGGAAATGGTAGGTCTACTGGATAACTCCAACTTGAGATATAACTTCGAAAGCTTTTATTATTTGGAATTAAGATAGATAGATAGATAGATAACTCTTTATTGATTACTATGACACATATAGGAATACAGTATTTTGCTTAAAAATAAAAATTCACAGTAAATCATTAAATAAGGTAAGGTTTAATTAAGGTAGTACCTTTAACGTAAAGGTAAAAACTTGGTCAAGATCTAAAAAGGATCTTCGATGTGATGAACAGAACAGCTCATGCGCGTTCTTAATGATTAAGTCTTCTAAAAAATTCAATCATCAAGCATTGGCGCTTCTGTGAGGGACCCATTCATGACAGAAGCGCTCAAACGACAATGCAAATCAATTGCCTTAATATATAGCACAGCATTGGTGATGTTTTGATGATGGAACTAGAATATGGCCCACCTGATGCACTATTGAACTATAGTATTGAGGGCATGTACTTACTACCCAAGTTAGAGCTCAAGCTGTGAGCGGAGTAGTCTCCCGACGCTGAAGGCTTGTGCGGGCGCGACAGCCGGCAACGCAGCAGGCGATCAAGCTTGTCGTCGTCGGAGCTTCGCGACGATCGCCCCGAGGTGCCACCGCCTTCGTCAGTCTAAAATAACAACAAATGTTAGTGTGTGTGGCAGGTGTTTGCTGGAATATCACGCAATAAGGCCCGCAGCGGAAACCAGTCTGCACACAAAGTGTGGATCAAAGATAAAAATATTTCTACCAGCAGCTGTCTGCTGGATAAGCTCTAATCTTATTGGTTAGTAATAATGATAGTTAATTCTCTGCCCAATTATGTCAGTTATGTTTCTGTGGTATTTTGTTACAAAAATGTCTAGCTTCAAAGGAATCTTTCCGCCCAGGGATCAGGGTGTATGGTATGCTATTCAGCTACACAATGCCAAATTCAGCTTCACAAACCAGGAAAATGAGTCCAATGATTTAGAATTTCAGATAGTAAGGCACTCGAAACATGGACATTAAATTGAATTGATGTATCCTAATTACTTCCTAGCCTAAAAATATGAGAATTCAAAAGGTAACAGTTATTATAACATTTTCAATGCCTGGCTCTATGAAATTGTTGCACAAATCTAAATTGTTATCACTACATAAAACTACTTATCACGGAGCATAGACAGGAAAATGCATTAGATGACATACTTGCGTGGACTTATCAACAAGCAGCTGGCCGGCATGGAGATAGTAGTCTCGGGGCCAATGCCCTTTGTGATACAGGGTGTCAAGAGAGGCTGTGCGACGAATGTTGGCACCAAACTCATCTTTACCTACAATAATAATTTGGCTATAGATTACATAATACACTTAGCACAGAGGAATGGCAATACAGCTAAAAAAAACAGCAAAACATATACCAGGCATTATCATTTGGTCACTTGACTAAATGGTACAGGTAAGTAACATTACAGTAACTGTAAACCCCAGATGTGGAATTAAATACATTCTCAAATTTATTTGTTACCAGGTTTACATTAGATTCTTTGAGGATATTTAAAATAGGTTATGTCAAAGACAAAATAAAACATGCCTACATTTTCGATATTTTAAAGAACTTTAAGGGTTCTGGCTGTTTTAATCTAGGCTTGGTTGAGAGCACATGAGTAATAAAAAAAGTAAACAGGCCTATCTATTGGACTATTGTAGATGATTTATATAACATCAGGGGCAAATGGTGGATGCCCCTACTTAAGGGATGCTAGTGCCTGGAACAGGATTAAAGATGGAATACGAAGAATAGGTGCTGTGCTAACCACAGCACCTATACCATCCTGACAGCTTAGTCTGCCTAATCCACAAACAAGACATAGTCAATATGGGCGGAGCTGACTAAGCAGTGGGATTTCCTCACAATGTTTTCTTTCACCGTTTGAGAGTACTACTGGATGTGAGCCCGCGACCGTAGGAACAGAAGGTGAGGTTACTACCTCTAGACCACCAGTGCTTTTAGTACAAGAGTAAGTCTTCATAAAATCAGGCTAGCCATGCAAAGTAATGTATTTCATCATAAACATTACGTAACTCCTTGATTTGTGTATAGACAAAAACACTTAAATGCAAATAAAGGTAGCTTTATGTTTTCCAGCGTATGGATTATGAGCAACAGGCGTCTGATTGCTGCTTGACTCTAACGGTAGGTTTTGAGTGAAATCATTATCTGTTTAGCCCTGGAGATTTGTGAGAAACACGAGCACATATTTGTTCATAAGATCTCTCAATAATAATAGCAGTAGGATAAATAAATACCTACTTAAACAGGCTAACAGGCTACATTATACTTTCTGTAGCAGTCAAGTGCTACAGAAAGTATAATGTAGGTTATTCTACATTGTTTTCTACTGTAGATTATATTAGTCAAGATATAGAATGAAAGTAAAGGCCTATGTAGGTCTAAAATATCAAAGCCATTGCTTGAGTTCAGTTGATGAACAAGAAACGACATCCAAATAATGTATAACAATAAATGAACGAAACTATAAGTACATATAGGAAAACAGTTTGTACTTACTTTTGTCAACTAATAATGCTCCTGGACTTCTTTGACCACCAGATAGAGCATGATCTGGCGATATTCGCGGCCACACATTTGTAGGGGACAGCGTCGGACTGTTGCTCGCGTTCTTCTTGAGCCCTCCACTCTGCTTCATTACAGAGGACACCGGCAGAGTCGCTCGCATAGGACCCTTCCCGACTGGACAGTCTATCTGCTTGCGCACCCGTCCCGACATTATCACAATCGGGCAAACGACACAATCATATATCCCTGTTACTCAACCGAAAGCTATCACTAAACATGAAAGACACAGTTTATTTGCAGACGCCGTAAATTGTCTTTGTATTAACTTCATAGGGCCCGGATAGCCGATGCTTTGACGTACGTAAACCCTGAACCTGTTTTATTAAATTATGGTAGATCGTTTGAAGCTACTTATAGGTACAGTTTTAACCGACACAACTAAGGACTTACGATGAAGTGTAGTGAAATTACCCCAGTACAAATAAATTTCTATGCGAAGAAGTCACATTTTTCCTGCACAATGGAATGGATGAAGCTGACAGCAACAGCAGGCAGGCAGATGACAAGAACATCGCGCCATTCTTTTTTCTTTGTTTATCGCACGCACAATTTTTTGTTGTAAAATAAGTGGTTATATGAAGTAAACTGCGTATGAGCTATCGCGTTAAAAATTGAAGAAAAGTATCAAAGCAAACTACCGTAATCGATTAATGATTGGCCTAAAGTTAGAAAAAGTTCTGTCGGTAGCAGCATTGCAATAACACAGCTGATTACTCCGCCATGTCAGAAAAAAAACTTTTATAACAGTTTGTCTATGGATAAAATGGGAAGAAGGCATAGACTTATAAACCTGAAACTCCTTGTTATGCTATCAGAGAGTACAGCGGAAACTTGGACGAAGTATACGCTACACGGAACTATTCGGGTCATTCTGCTTCACTTCAGCCCTTGGTTGGAAGAATACTCCAAGTTTCTTTCATTCAGCAGCATTATAGGTGCTTTGCTTGCAGCTACGGGTAAAGGCCAGACCAGGGACGAGGGATGCAATGTCATTGTAATTATAATACTCACCATACCTTTTAAGGTACCTGTACTTTTTTAGAGTTTAAAGCCTATTAAGCTTTAGCAGGTAGTTTACGTAAGCA
Organism: Thera britannica; assembly: GCA_939531255.2. Classification (NCBI taxonomy): domain Eukaryota; kingdom Metazoa; phylum Arthropoda; class Insecta; order Lepidoptera; family Geometridae; genus Thera; species Thera britannica. The sequence continues at coordinate 16,642,240 of OW618039.2, forward strand.
CCCACTACTAACTGAACTATGTCAAGGCTAGTCTTGGCAAATCTTATAATTATGTAAGTTAAACATAAAAACTGTTTCATTCATAATTCATTTATTGGTAAGTATCAGGTTTTAGGCAGGCTGATTGTGTTACTTATACCTACTTATGAGAAAAAGCAGGCAGGAAGATGTTTTTATTACCAAAGTCTAAAAATAAAGCACTAATATTGCAAACTTCTTTTAGTTTGAATATCGTCAAGCAATATTCTAAGTTCTTCATCTTCAAATCTTCCTTCTAATGAAGGAATTAGCGCTTTTGCTTCTTCCGGAGTTTCAGGACACAGATTTGCTAGGCTTGCTACTTCAAATTTATGTAGTTTCTTGCTTTGCAGAAGACTGAAATAAAACTTTTTTATTAGGAAACTCAACTCATGGTGATAGGTGGCTAGAAACAGATTACATTTGACAGAGAACATTGGGTGTATAGATAGCTTCATATCATGGATTAATAGCGCTGAGCCCATAAAAAAGAAGGGATAGGGCTAATGTAATGACCACAAGAAAATACCTCCGCTACAAAATGTGAGTTCATTTGACGTCAGCTTGTAGGTTGCCTAATAGGTATGGTCAGTGTATTAAACTTTGCAACAGTAAATAATGCAACCACCAAACTTATAACTATAGAGGTACATTTATGTATGTTATTGTTTATCTCATACTTTCTGATTGCAGCTATTGTTTCCTTATTTTTGAACTTTTTGAACATGTTGGTGTATGTGAGAGTCTTCATAAAAACTTCAGAGAATTCTTGTTCTTCTTCTGCAGATTCGTTCTGTGCCTTCCGGTGTTCTAATAGCATATCAACTTCTGATATCAGCAGGGTCTCAGCGTTTTCAAACTCTACAAACAATACGAAATCATGATAGTTCAGGCAGAGAGATAAACAGAGGATACCTAAAATAAGCTTTTATTCATCATTTTTGTAAAAAACCTTTGGGAAACTGTAAATCAGCGGCGTCTTCCTCGATAACGTCTTGCAGAGGTCCTGACATTCTCACACGATTTTGTCTGACTTGAGAAAGATTGCACGTTCGTATTATTTATTTTTTGTTCCAACTTTGTAATTGCAAGTTAATTCCAAAACTCCATCCGTTCCGTTGTTTTGTTTTTGTTTGCAACTTGCACTTCTTCTTCTTCTTCTTAATAAATGGCATCTGTCCTTTCGGGTCAATTTTGCCAGTGTCGAGTAGAATAATGAGAATGATGATAATATATTACATAGTTAAAATACTTTTCCGTCAAATCTGACGATTTGACGGAAAAGTATTTTAACTATTATCTGTCTTCTGTCATAGTCGGCCCTACATAATTGGCTTTGGAAGAAAGATGGCCGTTTATTCCAAAACCATCTGAAACATTTTCGATCAAATCATAATATCACCTAATACACTTTAATTCTAATTGCTAACACTTTGAGCTAAGACCTCAAGTAATGTTGGTTAAAATACCACCGAAATTACACAACAGAACTCAAAATAACACCAGTAAAACAATTAAAACCAAAAACCTATGTTCCTTCCCGAAATGACAGAAAACGAATCCAATCCAACTTGCCCAACTTGCACTTTGTTTTTTTAGTTTTTTTTTGTTTTGATTGATTATACATTTGACATTGACACTGGCAAACGAGTACAGGTGACAGAAAAACCGTGCTGAGTAGAATGATAAAAAAAAATGTGGTTTATTTTATTTAGTCTTTAAAAAAGTTGTTTTGTTTTTGTTGTTGTAAGTTTTAGAAGTTTATTAATATTTTAGTTGCAGGTGCCCAGGTGGTCAGGGTCAGGTTAGGGAACTTAGGGATCATTGTCGGCAGATTGAATTGTAGAAATCTAGTTCCATTTCATGGCAAACAGTGAACCTTTCTTTATAATAACTAACTGAAGTGCTGCGAAGAGCCAAAAAAGGAAGTTTTAATTTTCTTCCAAACCCGGTCTATGTACATATTCTTTTCAATTCAGTATGTCGAAAACACCAACCAAAATTGAAACATCACAGTTTCTAACCAAGGGTATGTTATTCTAACACTGTTATAGACAGGCTATAGGCCATAATAGGTACTTTACTTAGCCTCAACTCTATGATTATCTCAATCACTGACTAGGATTTTTTTTCAGAGGTCCTGTTGTCATCTCCACAGAAGGATCAACATGGCATATCGAAGACGGTATTCTCCCACATATCAAACCTTCATGGCTTTCTCAAGGACTGGGGAAGAATGAGAGACAAGGGCAGTCGCCATCTGGACTGCCTCTCAGTGCTTAAGTTGCATGAATGTAATGATGATTATTACCCAAGTCAGTTGAAGTTGCTCATGGCTAATTTGGTAGAAATAATGGATAGTTTGAAGAATATTGTAGAAGGTAAGCATACCAAATTTATGTGCACTGCACTATATCAGTACTCTCAAACAGTGAAGGAAGAACTATCATCTTTGTCTCATTTAGGACATAACTTTTAGATCTATAAAAAAGTTATCTAACTTTTTCAAAATGTGCTCTTGTTGTAACTCTATTTTGTAGTTATTTATTGGGTTTCTTAGGGTCATCACAGTCCCTCTTGTTAGCTGCATAAATAATTATTACTTTTTCCCCACAAATCTTAGTGGTTTATTTAGTGCTATTTATAATAATTTTATTATGTTTTTTTTTAAGATAATTAGTTAAAATAAACATTTATACGAATTTGTCCATTTCCAGGTGTAAACATACTCAAAACTCAAATGCAAGCGCTGGCCAAACTACAGCCAACTGACAGTCCAGTGATATCAACCTGGCCAGTCAGCAAGATCTCTGATCATGTTGACAGTATCTACAATCAGCTGCAGAAGGAGTATCGATTAAAATGTGTGATCACCGGTAGGTCTACTAATAAATATAAAAAAAAAAAAAGTAGCAGAACTCTTTTTGAAAGAGTTTGTCCAAGAAATAGTACTGATGTCTGTCATCAAGTACACCCTGTATTGTGATACAGGTATTATTAAACTTCTAAAAGCATTGTTTGTCTAAGCAGCTTTTAAAAAGCTGCGTATTTAAAATAAAGGTTCCAAATGATATTCTAGATGGCGCTGTACGAATCGGAAACGAAAAGTTTATTTCGTTAGATTAATCTGGCAATAGATAACCAGGCATATAACATTTTCTCCACTAGAATAAAATAAAAATAGAAATAAAAAACAATACAAGGCAGTATCTGTTTTTCTAGGATATTGCTTATTAGCAAAAATCCAGTAGGCCAGTATCAACTAAAAGCTTGAAACTTTACCATATTGATGTTTTCAGAAAATATTGCACATAGCCGGGACGAGCATCTTATAGAAGTTTATATGTCTTCATGGGAACTAGAACCATATATCAGCTCTGATACAAATGCATACTTATTTGCAGAAGTTGGAGTCACCTAAAGACTGACTAACATACAAATTGTAACACACAGGCAGGCATACACTTAGGAACAATTGAAATTAAAGCTATTTATTTATTTAATAAATTCTGTTTATTTGAATAAAAAGTTTATTTTATAGCTTTTTCTTATGAATTCCTCGAAAGTTTAATTCTATAAGACTTTAAATAATACATATAAGACATCAAGTGTATCAAACCTCCAAAGTAAGTAAAGCGTGTACTTCTCGTCTCACACTACTTTTTTCGAGTCAGTGAGGCTAATGCTAATTCTAATTGTGTTGGGGGAATAAGATCTGCACTGACGTCCCGCGATGGGGTGTATTGTGCAGTCAGTGAGGCTACCTTTGTACACTTGACACATGTCGTGTTTTCGAATTATTTTGGTTCTACGACATGACATGCCATACCATGAATGTTTTTGAGAGTATGTCCCTAGGGACTGGCATAGTGCTCATGTATATTTTTAGACAGAAAAATTCATTGGTGCAGGACTGGATTTGATCCCACGAGCGACGTTAGGATCGGAAGGCACGGCTGCTACCACTAACTACCGGTGCTCTCAATTTTTTTTGCATTGATTTTTAGATTAACTGTTCAGACTGACCTCTATAACCTTTTCGGGTTATGATATGATGTCCACTATTATCATAGTTATCATAGACAAAAATGTAGTTGGTACATGACTGACCTTAACATTTCAATAAATTTACATAAGTACCTACCTTTTGATATCCAATGTGCTTGAGTTACTATCGTGTAAAACATCAAGATATCTACACCTACACCATAGCAACGAACACAACAACAAACGTATGGAATAATTGGAAACTTGTGAAGTTACAAGTACAAAGCTTACCAGAATTAGTTTATTTGACCGTATCACCTACAAAAGGAATCTAATTTATTTACGATGTCGTAGGCCAGGATCTTTAAAAAGCTATAAAAGTCCAAAAATTAAAATATAAAAGTTTGTAAAGTTAGAACAGGGTAGTCCTTTGCAGACTCCCTTCCCCTATTAGGACAAGTTAGGGGTAAAACAAAAAATTGGTAAGTCGTCGGAACATCGTTAGCAGTTTTAAAATATTCACCGAATGTTGGCGAACAAAGAATGAGCTTTTTTCGTTCAATAGAGACTCAAGACTTGAATCATCATGCACCCATATTCCATCGTCTTACGAACCACGAGGATCAATGTTACATAAGAATTGACTTGCTAAATTATATGTAGGTAGGTGGATGGTAGTTAAAGAAGAAGAGGTAGACCGAAGAAAATATGGATGGACTGTGTCAAAGATGACATGGCATGAGCAAGATAAGAGTGAGCACTGAGGTGACGAATAGAAAAGTGAGTGGAAGAAGAAAATCTGTTGTGCCGACCCCACTTAGCGTGGGATAAGGGCAGGAAAATGATGATGACAACTATGACAAGGATCCCTTTGAAACGCCTCTTAAACTAAGAAAATCCAAGCTGTAGCAAGAAACTTATTATGAGTTACTTCTGGTTATTTCGTGGCTTCTTTTACAAATAATTTTTATTTATAATAATAATACGATTCCCATCAATTTCAATTCATACTTTAATCTTCAGAAGGTTTCGTACGTATTTATATCTTCATCGCACCAATGACTCCGTAATTGTGTTGGGCGGAAGCTAAATTGGGCGGAAAATGATGACAGCCTTCGGGTGGTACATTCCAAAACCCTAAAGCCTGAACCTGTAGACAAGACCCAGCTGAAACGTTTAAAAATAGCGTTTTGTATTTTTAATGCAGGCACCGTGTTATAATTTCCCCAATTAAGTATGTAGGTACTTACGTTTATTAAAATGACTGTTCCTATCCTTTCACTCCGATATTTCTTACCAGATAATGATTTTGTAAGCTACATAATATGTACTTAGTTGCTCCCTGCATGCCTATTTTGCCATAGACCATAGAAAACAACCATGCTTAGTTCGAATAAGTCGGGATTAGTAAAACTTAAAAGCTAACCCGATGGGGATGATTTTCGACACTCGGGATTAATAAATGGGACAGAACACCCTGAGTGCCGATTTCTACCTGAAGCTGCATTGCTGTGTTTCAGTTTGAAAGATGTGTGTGTGGGTGCCGGTGAAATTACTGACACGTGAGGCTAAACGTCTGTATGCCTCAAGTAGAGGATGCAAGGCAGTGCATCTTAGGGTACGTTCCTGACGTGCCGTAACGGGATGCGAAAAAATATGCTAGTTATCTCGATACTTTTGTAAAGTCGCTTGTCTACGAGGACTGAATTTGGGTCAATTTCGCATCCCTAACAGAGGCTTCCCTTCGTCATTCTATTTATAACCACTAACGCCGGGAAATAAATTGATGTTTCGCGAAAAGCGGTAGGTACAGGGTACAGGTGAGTGGGGAAACGAAAAACATTTTCCATTATTCAGTTTTCCAATGCAGGTGCTCTATATTTACTCTTTTGGAGCAATGATTTGTTGTTTCGTATCCAACCTGCGTAAGTAAGCTGCGAGGCAATGCTTTGTTATAGGCACTGGTTACCACGTAACATCAGGTGGGCCATATGCTGGTTCGAGTTTCATTAACAAGTTTTGTTCAAAAAAATTGTTCTTATTCAAGGGTTTGCAGGCAGTTAAACTAAACAAATACTCGAGCTAATAAAACTCGCTGCAAAAAAGTCACCCCACACAAAGCCTTATCCACTAAAATCGTGATGTACACCCTACTAAAGGTCTTTCGGAAATAGCTTATCAGTCAGTAAGGGTCAGTGGGTCACTAATTTGTTGGCCCCTGTGAACTAGATTGTGTAAAGTCTTTAGGTACGTTCATTGATGTTGTTAAGCAAGTTACCTCATCATCGCCCTGATGAAGTCCACTGCTAAACATAGGTTTCCGTCATATTTTTTATTTGAGATCTCAGCGCTGACTGATGTGCACCGTGCACTGATGTATATAAGTAGATACTTGCGTCACTGTCGACCTACGTTTTGTAGTCGTATTATGAACCTTTTTAAATGTCTCTATGTTTGTGCTGTGTCTATGTGTGATGTTGTTTGTCCAAAATAATTTTTTTTTTCTTCTTTTCTTTCTTTCATACATTTGATGGACGTTACATTTTGATTTTGAGAGCACTTTTGGTCTAGTGTCTAGTGGTAGCCTTCCGATCCTACGGTGGCGGGTTCCAATTCAGTCGTGTACCTAGTTTTCCGTTCGAAAACTGTATGTACAAAACTTTGCGAGCTGTTGTGGGTTCTGCGCGCTATGGCCTACCCTTGGGGCCTACCCTGTCTAAGTACGCTAGGTCTTTGCCATTTCAACTTGCTAATAAGTATAATGCTATTCTAAATAAATAAATAAATAAATTCTAAACGCTAAGTAAATGCTAAACTGTAGTACTTATGCGGTTGCATATAGTATACTTATAAATAGGTCTAAAATCACCTTGTGTGAATCCTAAGATACAATGAACACATCAAGATTGTACTCGGCACCCTTGTGTGAATCCTAAGATATAATAAACACATCAAGATTGTACTCCAACACGGAAAAAACGGAGCACTAGCAAAGTACCAATTTGGCTTGGTTATTTTTTTTTTGACTACTTATAACTAAGACTTATCTAAATCGCACAATAAAGCTCTGTTAATAGTAAACAAGCCGGTTTTGCTGTATATTCTAGGTAATTCTAACAGAGTACTTGATAGTTTCAAAGTGAGTGCCTCAGTTATAGTAACCTATTCAGTTTCCGTTTGAATATAGATAAGTTTTCAGATTTATAAACTGACAAGTTGACCTATCTAAGTTTAGACTACTCCTACTCGGTTAAATTTGTATAGATTGGTATGATTACAAATAACCAAGACTCATTTAAAACGTACAATAGACGTATGTTTGTAGTAAACAAGCTTGTTTTGCTGTATATTCTTCCGAGTAAATCATTATTTCCCAGTGAGTATCTTTGTTAAAGTAACCGTAGCAGAAGTTTAAAAACCTATGATTCTTCTACTACAACTATAAATGCGAAAGTTCTTATATACATTAGGGATGTTTGTTGCTCTTTCACGCTCAAGCCAGTGGACCGATTTGGATGAAATCTTGAGCAAATATAGATTGTATCCGGTATTGAAACATAGGCTACTTTTTATCCCGTAAAAATAACAGAAACGGGGAATAACTTCTTTAGCGATGGCACTTATCACCAATAAAGAACCTTTCGAAAATTCGTGTATAGGTCTGTGTGCATGTACCTACTTTTACCTCCACAACTGACAGCGCAATGCCGTACATAACAAAACTCGACGAACATACAAGAACTTATATATTATGTTACTTGTTGCTACGGAACCCTTCATGGGCGAGTCCGACTCGCACTTGGCCGCTTTTTTAGGGTTCCATAGCCAAATGGCAAAAACGGAACCCGTCAACGGAATTCGTCATGTATGTCTGTCTGTCTGTCTGTCCGTCCGTATGTCACAGCCATTTTTCTCTGAAACCGTAAGAGCTAGACTGATGAAACTTGGCGAGTAGATGTATTTTGTGAACCACATTAAGGTCTTTACACAAAAATAGAAAAAAAACTATAATTTTTTTTCATCGAACCCATACGTCTGGTATAGGTGTGGTGAATAGGTCTTCAAAAATGATGTTGAGGTTTCTAATATGGTTTTTTATAAACTGAATAGTTTGCGCGAGAGACACTTCCAAAGTGGTAAAAAGTTGCCCCCCCCCCTCTAACTTCTAAAATAAGAGAATGATAAAACTAAAAAAAATATAATTGTTGTACATTACTATGCAAACTTCCACTAAAAAGAACCTTTTTATTATGATACTTGTTGCTACGGAACCCTTCATGGGCGAGTCCGACTCGCACTTGGCTGCTTTTTTATCCCTACATTTGTTATTTACGACTGTGGGTTATAAAACTTTAAACAAGTAGATTAGCTATCAACAAGCAAGTAACACAGCAATCAATAGATAAGTGTTTGTCTATTTTATATTTTAAACAAGTAACTTAATTGGAACAATCGAAGAAAATGGTTATTCGTTGACATGTGAATTGTGTAAACTCGGATAATGCGTTTAGACACGCGTGCAATTCAAGGACAACGGCCATTTCTTTTCAACAAGTTCTTGGGTGCGGACACGAGAGTATCTACTTTTATAATAAACAGTGTGAGAGCAGAGGTTGAGTGAGTTAAGTGAGAGTGGCACCTGAACATAGAAAACTTGCAGCGCTTTACCAGTTTGTCATTCATCATTTTTGATAAAACTGCATTAAGTACAAAACGCCCGATGGATGAAGACGTAAGGAATCTCCTTACTGCTTGGGGCTTGGAGGAGTATATCGAAGTTTTTCAAAGTAAGTATTACCACGGTGATTATTGTAGTTGGCAGAACTCGTTGCTATATCGTGTGTGCTAATTGGTGCTTGAAGCCATTACTTCTACCTACCTACATTAGGTGAAAGACAAAGAATTACCTGGTAGAACTTTCTGCAAAAAAGCCGTAGTTTTGTAATTATATGTGCCATAATACCTACCTAACTTAAAGGTACCTAGCACACTATGCGTGGCTTGCCACAGCATCTTTACCGGCCGCGCCGCGCGCCGGGCAAGCCGCATCAGTGCGCCCGCGGTTGGCTTGGCTCACTAGGTATAGCAAATAAAGTGTGGTGCGTGCCGCTGAACAAGCCGATTTTTTTTTTATTTATTTATTTATCCTTTTACAGAAAAAAATCCTGCTTTGAAGGACAACATCTTTGAGCTGGCTAAACTGCGCACCAAGACCAAGGACAAACCACTTATCAGCATGGTAATTTATTTTTTATATTATTAATATTTCTTCTCGGTGGGGATTGAACCCACGACCTCCAGCGTAGATGGTAGATCTACTACCAACTGAGCTGTCAGGCTGTCAAACGAAAAATGCTCTCATAAGTTTGAACATAGTATTTTATTAATTCATCCTATTAGGTAAGTAACTACGAGTACTATATCTATTAGCGTTTATAAATTATATTTTCTAATTTTAGGTTCAGAGGAGGCATCAAATATAGCTTGTTTGTTGCTTATGCCATATCTCGTGGCTGTTACAAGTGTTCGGCTGAAGAATAGTCGCACAAAGATTTGGCGTCCTTCGAAAGCTGAAGCAACTGCTAGTTTTGTACAGCATGTGAAAAACGATTCGGATATCCACAGTGCAATAGCAAGTAAGCGAACAAAGTTTCAAGAATATAGACTTACAATGCAACCTTTTATCATGATCGTAGGCGAATCTCTTGACAGTATAAATAACTACTTCGTGGTTATAGATAGATGAATTCATCAACACCCTTCCAGCTATTTGCAAAAAGCACAAACTTCGTATTTATAATATAAATGTGGTAAACATAATTGTAACTTACCAGTATGGTGCTTACAAAATAGGGGTGGGTATAATTATAATGTTTATGATCTAAGTACCGATCTCGCATATTGTGCATTTATATGAGAAACTGTATATTTTGCTAAGACTATGTAGGTAAAAGAATCTTCATTTACTTAAGTTAAAGCCATCATCATCAACATGATGAGTAATTTAAATTAAATACCTAAAAAAAAATTAAATGTTTTGTTATCATACAAAATACTTATGTATAAGTACTCGTTAGACTTATGTTTGTTAAAATATTTTTAAGTACCTATTTCATAAGTTAACAAACAATATTTATGATAAATATTGGTTAATATAATAATTGAAAAAGTTGAGGTAAAAATGACTTTGTACAAATTAACAATGTAAGATTAACTACTCTCGAATGTAACTTTTTATGTTGATTAACGAATAACATATTTGATTCTTCTCTGAAGCATACATCGTTATTTAGTATCGTGTATGTACTAGCTATTAAGAGCGCTTACATCCTTCTATTGCCTTTAAGCTTTTTTTAGAAATAATAATGTTTCTATGTGAGTAACTTAAAAAAAAGTTATATTAGCATTTATAGATATAGGACATCAATCATAATTAGCTTTTAAAGATGGTTACAAAAAAAATCATAAACATATTAATTTACATATATTTTTTTATTAAAATTTTATAAAGATAGCTGATAGATGTAAACGCTCTTAAAAATATTATTTTTAGTTGGTTTAATTTAGAATTTTAGAATTTATTAACGATTGTTGAAGAATTTAAATAAAACTTTATTATTTCATATACATTCTTTTAACTTTGAAGTACGGTCTGTGGGCAAATGAAATATGATCGTTCAGTCCTTTTTTTAAAAGGGTGATTTAACTTTTTCGAGTTCGCCAGATTAACGATCTTTTTCAATTCCCTACATATCAACTTGTCACTAGCGTCAAAATGAAGAACTTTTTTACTTCTAGCCTACTTTAATTGGAATTTTAGCAATGTTGTTTTTTGTTCTGCTGGTTTATTGGGTTGATTAATACTGCTAAATACTTAGCTGCTGGTACCATTTCCGATTGACAACAATATTATACTTAGTTATTCTACAGATTTTAAGTTTGAACGTGCATTGTACTAAAAGCAGCTATCAAAATTAAAATAAAGCTTATTAATATTCATGTCACTTGGAAATGGTAGGTACCTGCAGCTAAGTATTTAGCAGTATTAACCCAATAAACTTGCAGAACAAAAAACAACATTGCTAAAATAGGTACAAATTAAAGTAGTCTAGAAGTAAAAATGTAGATGGGTTGTAGCGAACCCAATAAACCCGCTTAGGAACAACAAACTAGATGGGTTGTAGCGAACCCAATAAACCCGCTTAGGAACAACAAACTAGATGGGTTGTAGCGAACCCAATAAACCCGCTTAGGAACAACAAACTAGATGGGTTGTAGCGAACCCAATAAACCCGCTTAGGAACAACAAACTAGATGGGTTGTAGCGAACCCAATAAACCCGTTGAAGAACAACAAACTACATTGCTAAATATACCGATTCAAGTAGGCTAGAGGTAAATATGTAGATTGGTTGCAGCGAACCCACTCAACACGGCTGAAAGCGCGAGTAACTTTGCTAAGTATACCTATTTGAATTGGTTAGAAGTAACAAAGTATATTGGGTATGGCTATCCAGTGGACACGATTGACAGCGCCGAGTAACTTTGCTAAGTATACCAAAATTTGACAAAGTTACTTTGTTAAACATAGAAACGTTCATTAGCTGTGTTTACAAAGTTGATTTGATAAAATCGACGATTTAAGCTAAGATGCTTGGTTATAATTAACAGAATTACTCGATTCACGTTCACAATTAGCTTTGTTGTCTTTATTAAATTAAAAGGTTGGAAGCTACCTAGCCCAGGTTATCAAATTTAACCAACTTTCTAGATTAATATTACTAACTTACAGTAGCAAAGATGGCTTGTCTAGCATTAGCAATACACTTTGCAGGTTCCCTCCGAAACGAGTTGCTTTGTTGTAAATAGCAATAAGTTATTTAAATCCAACCGTTACGTTTTTTCCGTGAAGTAAATATGACAGAAGATAATTTATGTGGTTTAAATATACTTACCTACTAATAATAAAATCAAAAATGTTTTGACAAAACTTTCCTTATGAAATACTCTACAATGTTGGCATTTCTTTATTGATAACGAATAAATCATTATAATTATATTACTCTACGAACATTAATTTGATATCATAAAATACTTAGTTATTTTATTGTTTTTTGTACCCTAGACAGATAAAACGAATGAGTGAAGCTCATTCGTTTTATCTGTAATCTTTAAGGTCTGCACACATCTACCACGATGGCGATGGCCATCAGTGAAACGCTGTCAAATATGACAGCGATATCTGACAGCGTTTCACTGATCGCCATCGCCATCGCGGTAGATGTGCGGGATGTGCGAATAGTGCGGGATGTGAGTTAGATATCCCATCAGATCTCTTAAAAAATAAAAATGTATTGTACAAAACTTATCAGCTATCTGGTTCCCATTGTACAAGCTCATTAATTTGAGGCTAGATAGTGTTGTGTGGATTGTCCACAATATTTATTTGTTTAAACGTGACAGTTGCAAGCACATCGATGCCATTGAACTGGTATACTTACTTTACTCGCAGTCGCTGCCGATAAAAATAGTAGAATAAATAATGGTATTTTCTCGAAAACCGTGGAAATCTTGTACACCTCTTTGTCTGTCTTGTGTGGTGACGTTTATTTGCATTACTTTGCCGCGCAGAAGCAGATATGTATCTTTATTGTTCCCTTGCTAATGTCAATATTACATGATGCAACAATACATGGAGTAGAGTGTTCATATTAAAAAATGTCTAGTCAAATAATTTAGTTAATTTAATTGCAAGGACTGCTTTGTATCGTTTTTCGAGTTTCTTTTATTTGTAAGAAATAAAATACATGGAGTAGAGTTAGGTAATATTAAAATATCACTAAATTCTGGGAATCTAACTTTCACTGTAACCTCATGACTTATAACAACGTTATGAGGGTTGTTTCAGTAGGCTGTATAAAAATTATAGATTGTTAGTTTATATTTTATGGTCATGACATATGTATAAACTTTACTATGACTGACTTCAAACCCTTAAATCAAAAAAACATAGACTAATAAAAAAATATACTAAGGGCTGGTTTCGCGAACAGCAAAATATTTAGTAAAACAGCTGTCTAGTAAAATAGCTGTGTGTTTTAATTTTTTTATTACCAATCCATGAAACACGTGAAGCCTTATTTATTTTATTAATTAGTACTAATGAACGTGCAAAAAATGTCTACTCCATACATTTACCTGTGCAGCTTCCTATTGCCGCACCTATAATTTCGGTTAGCACTCAGTTTACATCACTTGTAAAGTGGATACGATACATAGTACATTAATCGGGCTTTCTTATTAGAAAAGCGTGTTAATCGAACTTTGTATAGAGATGTAGCCAATTATCGTTCGACCGACTAGGGCGGTTTTATCATATAGGTTAAAATCCTTTTTTCCTTAGTCGTATGCATCGTATCAGTAGTTTCTGCCCATAAAAACGTGTAGACCTATGTTTGTTTCCTACAAAAGTAGCGCTATAGTAGTATTCTCACCATTATTTACTTAATTTATAAGCACAACTGAGTATTGTAAAATCGTGTGCCGTCAGCAGTTTTATCGTTTCGTTACGTCATCAATATTCAAGATGGTGTTCGTAAGAAGTGCATTTGTTCTCGGCGTTGGAGATGACAAAGACTACGAAGATGGTAAGACATTTTCAGTTATAGTGCACTGTGATTGTAACTTTAGATCGATGTGGTTTTCTGTGCCTTTTTCTGTAATTTTACGTGTCTTTTTCATCACCATTTCACTGCTGGGCATATTTATCTCTAAGGACCTTAGGCTACAGCTTCGGCAGCCTGCATTGTGTGTGAACCTTGACTACTAGTTGGCATCTCGTAAAAAGAACGCTGTAAAAAAGTTTGCGCAAGCAAACCCGAACCTATTTTTTGACAGTTCTCTATTCAAAAGTGTCACAAATCTATCCTTGAAGCTCGGCTCAGGCTCAAAAGTATTGTTTCTGAGATGTAAGAGAGATATAAGACTCAAGCTGCAGTCAAACGAAAACGTTCTCAGTCTCTGTTTGTTAATGCAGCAAGGAGATAAACAACTTTGACTTGTAGTAGCCTAGAGCTAGAATACCATCTCTTTCCACCCCCTTTTTTTATTGCTTTCGTCTAGCCTAGCGTACCTACCTACATTGTAAATATTAGATGGCTTTGTCACGAGCCTGCTTGTTTGTTAAAAGGTGACAAAAGTATTGTTTTCCGTGATAGACGTAATATATTCTACAGGGTGTCAGAGCTAGTGTCGGTATATATGTATTATATTATTTACTAGCGGATGCCCACGGCTCCGCTCGCCCCGTAGCCGTTACACCCCGTGATTTTTCTTTTAAAAGTTTTTCCTCTTTTTCTCCGTTTAGGGAAATAATTTTCCGATTTCCTTTCTTAGTGCACCCCTATGCTATAAAACAAACATACCCTCCAAGTTTCATGCTTCTAGGACTTACGGTTTAGGCTGTGCGTTGATTGTCAGTCAGTCAGTAACGTAAGAGTTACTGACTGACTGAGATATGAGATAATGCCTGTTGTGTCCCACTGCAGGGCAAAGGCCTCCCTTCTTTATCTCCATTAATTTCTTATTTGGGCTACCTACTGTGGACATCTAATTCGTCCCTCCATCTTCGCCGTGGTCTGCCGCGAGGTCGTTTTCCGTTTTGAGGCGTCCAATCGGTTGTGCTTGCCCTCGTAAAAATTGAAGAAATGTTTTTTTTATTTATGTTTTCTAGACTCTCTAATAACAAATAAAAAACTTATCCACGATTTTTGTAATTGTTGCAAAACCTTGTCATCGTGATACCTATAAAAGTAGGTAGCTGCGATGGGAATGTTCTTTTGGTTTCAACTTCCTTTGTGCGCTCTTTTATTAAACCTTGAATGAAACTTTCAACAAAAAAACATAAAAAAGGTAAAGAACTGGTACCTAGCTGAAACACGTTTCAAAGTGAACCTTGTGATCCTTCTGACTGTGACTTTATGGATTGTCTTTTGATTGAGTACACCTACATACAGTAGGATTAGATTAACCTACTGGATTACCTATCCACAATTTCTTACGTAGGCAAGGCGTTTCGCAAACGTAGACTCTACTGTTAGGTACCGGACACAGAAACCACGGTTTCCTGTGACAGTGTATCTGTGTCAGCAATAAAAGTGTTCACGCTTATAGATTATAATAGATAAGCAGATCGCCCCGGCTTCGCACGGGTGCAATTTAAAAATAAGGAGGTGAAAAATGTTAAGTCACTTCGTTTGAATTTTTTCACAAATGCGAAGCCGGGGTTAAATAGATGTTCGCCGACTATTTATATACCTTTACTTCTTCTTCTTCTTCTCATCATCAACTTTTCGAGTCTCGTTATGCTCAACCCATCAATAGCAATTTACTCACCGTAGTTATTTTACAAATAGTATTTATTTCACTTTGTAATATCTTTTGAATGGGACGTCCGATTTCAATATTCAAAGAGTATTTTAAAAGCCTTAAATTAAGAAGGATGTCACCCGGGGATAGTAGGTAGGTATAAGCTTCCCAACGGCGAAATACGTTTTTAAATCGTTCCAGTAGCTTCGGGCCTATTCAATGCAAACAAACAAACAAACAATCTTTCCTCTCTATGATATTAGTATAGAACAACGTTATATTTTCTTGGGAAAAAATCAGAAACTTTCAGGCTCCTCATTGCTACTACTTAAAGAAATGGCTTCATAATATTTTTATCAATCGCCGTTTTACATTTGTGTCTACTCACAGAAACCAAACAGAGCAAAATGATAAGGTGGTGCGCAATACTCGTACCTCCTACATTTACACGAGCTTTGGAGAGACACAATGCTAAAATCATGTCACGAGTTTCAAACAAGTCTTATCTATTCAAATAATTCGTTTGTACATTTTTATCTGATGTAGTTATTTCATTATCACCATTTTCTGTTATATTCCTTTGTGTGAGATTTGAGATCTCGACGTACAAAAGCATGACTTCCAGGCACTAACAGCACCTAACAGCACTAATTTGTCATGACTGCGATATTGTGATAAAGAAGTAGTTGGGTACCGTCATTATCAAAAGTAGACTGGTAATATCAGTTGGTAAATTACTATTTTCTCTGGATTTGCCATATTAATGGCAACTTCAGTTTACAAAATAGATTCAGCTAAAGCGGATCTTCAAATTTAAACTTTACAAACCAATCTACTTTTGTCGCTGACTGTACAGGTAGTACCTAGATGACTGTTTATAGTTTTTTTTCATCTCTTTGTTTAGTATTTACGGTTATGCAGTATAACTGCACTGAAATCCATGAGATTTGACACAGATATACTTAAATAAATAAATATAAATAATTAGCAGCCGCCCAAGGCTTTGCTCGCCCCGTTCCCGTTACTTTTCGGGATAAGAATAAAAAGCATTCTTGTTTTTATATCCGTCTCCTGGCTCTTAGCTACCTCCCAGTCCCAACCAATTTTCAGCCAAGCCGTTTCAGCCGTTCTTGAGTTGTATAACTAACCAGATACCTAGTTGATTATAATCCACAAAACACAAAACATTACATATACATTTTTATTGTAAATACATACTCAGAATACAATATAACACCCAGACAGACAACATGCATAAGTATTTGAGATTAATATACAAGTTGGAAAATATATTAACGCAAAAGAAGTCACAAACGGCGAAGTTAATCTTGCGCATCATGTTTCTGTTTGCATGACATAGCCCGAATATTTTATCAAACTAGAGCATAATTTAAAAGATTCAGTTTTATCTTTTGCATTTTAGCACTTTACGTTTAGATACGTCAGAAATTAGGTTGATATGGCTATTTGTCAAGGTTTTATACATGCTAAATAACTGAGTCAGTAACGACTTATTCGCACTATAGTCAGTCTATTCGCGTCTTGCGTCAACGCACGGTCAAGCTTTGGCAAACGATAGAAAAATTTAAAAGACAAAATTTTTATGATGATCAATTTGAGATCGGTATAAAATTCGGGTATCGAGAAATAGTAGAAATGTACGGATGGTACAGAGAAAGTGCTGTCACTGTGAGTACCATACATTTACTTGCATGACTTCATTCAAAGTAAAAATATTCGCCTGTTGTCTTTGGCTATCTTTGATCTCTTGATTTTTTTATTCTGATCATCTTTGCATGCTTTTCTTTTGGCTAGAACTTTATCAGCATCAATTAAGGCAAAGACAACCGTCGATGTACTTCTCGTTAGCACAATTTTGACCCTTTGAAAGATTTATAGCCACTGAACATACATATTTGTCAAATCCTGCATCATAATAATGTTATCAATACATTATCAAAAATTGCGAGCGTTTTGTGTGCAATACGATTGCACACAGTTTAACAAAATATTTTTTTAAATTAACACGTTTTTCTACTTAAAAGTTATCCCAAATGGTTTTTCTACTTGGACAGTAGGAAAACGTGTTAGGAAGAAAAATATGTTTTTGTCTAACTGTGTCGAATCGGATTGCACACAAAATAGTTGCTCGCAATTTTCAATAAAGTTCAGTTTTTTTATGACTCTCCAAAGCTCAAAGTGTGCGAGCGAGAAGCACATCGAAGGTTGTCTTTGCCTTAACGCTTAATATTAATGAATCGGGCTTAATAATTTAATTTTGAATAAGAAACAACAAATAATTTATTTCTCAGATCGGATTCATCCAAGTTTTTTCGGTATTCCAGTAAATTTTCGGTTTCTCTAGACATTCGTAGTCGTTGATATAGGATCCGCAAAGTTCAACTCATTTGCATTGAAATTGTTTAAAGGTGTGTCTTAGCTTTTTATGCCCAAGACACAGGTCACCTAATCTGGGGTCAAGACTAGCGTGGCACTTTTTGCCACAGATAATATTATTATACAAACATTATTTATATTTATACTGACGGGTCTTTTCACTTCTTCTAAAAAGTTTTCAGGCTTTGAAAGTTTTTCAGCGGCCCGCATGCGCTGGCGTTCCTCTTTCCTGCTCTAGACCTACCTATACTGGCGATAAATAATACCATGAAATCTATATCCCCAGAGCTGATTTAAATAGACATTCAAAAAATGTAGCCGGTTTACAACTGCGGTAATTCGCAGTTTATTCATATAGAAATTAATTCTTTGGTCGTTACCAACGAATCGCTCTACATACATGTTTTTTATCATTCTTTATGATGTGTATTGAGGTTTCTGGGACCGGTTGCCCTTAGTTGCGTATAATTTAGATCTAAACCACCACCAGTTGGCTAGTAGTACAAGGCGAAACAAGTCCAATTATATTACTTTGTAAAATTACACCAGGAGGACCGGGCTCTTCTTTTTGTTCACGTTCCTCGTAAACAGTTTTTTTGTTGTACCTTTAAGTTCATAGCAATTTATTTATTTATTTTTAAATTGTTTTTTTTTTGTTGTTAGGCAAAAGCAAAATGGTAACATCTTGTACCTACTTCAGACTGACTCAGACAAACAATAATAAAAATATTTTAAACAGAGCGTTTCTTTACGATGGCCTTCATATTTGAAGCCACTTGCTCATATTTGCTCTTTTATCCAGCTGATTGACATTTTGTTTAAAGACAGTCCTTTGATTTAATATACCCTTCCAAGTGTTCAATTCAGAACTCATCCTGAAATACAAATGAAAATGTAGACTGACTCGAGAGCCAGAAAGACCTCATTCATATACATAGTAATAAAACAATCTTTATTTATTTTACCTATGCTAATAAGTAACAGTGTACGAGCACTTTCTTATTTGCCAACTGAGACAATACGTGACTGCGTCAAACGGAATCTTAAGGCATTACCATTACAAATATATTAAACCCCCCATTTAGATAGCGTTACACACAATTTATATTATCTTTATTATTTCTTAAATTAATTATTTACTTTAGGTATTCTTTCCTCTGCAGTTGAACGAACGGATAGTTGATAAACACCGAAGGTCGATGTAGGTGATGGATGAACATTCCTTCTGACATACTCGAACAAGTAAACATCTTTCCTAGTGGTGATTTTTTACATCTCCGTTATCAATGAAAACCAGTTATAACTTTGCTAAAAAAAGCTGGCAGTTAAAACGGGTAGGTAGGTAATTAGGTATGCTTTAAAAATAATGACCGTGAACTTTTAACCTTGTGTACTACATTTGCTAAAGTATTAAAAAGTTAAACAAAACGTTTTGGCACGGTACCAACCCAAACAATACCTAAAAGCACTGACTGAACAACACTTATTTTCCAAAGCTGAAGTCGGGTTCAAACTCCTAGAAAAATGCATAGGAATTAGTTATAATCGGGGTCACTGTAAATGCAAGTTAGCCGATCAGCAGTTTTAGATGTCTGCATTTTTTTGTATAAAGTTATAAACTTCTACATAATGTCGTATTTTAGGTACAAATTTGATATGGATTGCGTAGGTATATTTCAAAATTGACAATACCAATACTTACCACTACCTACGTAGAGAGACATGTTTATAATATTAGCAAGTCCCTGCCAATAGATTCGCTGTATGTATTATGTGTTAACTGACTCAAGGATCTTTAGGTATATGAAGGATATTTATTTAAATAGGTATACTTGAAACGGTTGCCTAGGTTGATGAATTTCTTTACAAACAAGTCCATTTCCGATATGATAATGGAGAGAATGAGTTAAAAATGTTATTTTCATTCTCGGCGCGGTCAAACTGAGACGTGTGTTTGCGTTCACCGATATTGTTTTCGTCAAAATAAACGTTTCGTATTCGGTGGCATTCGGAGCTCTAGACATTGGACATCAACCGGTCCACATAATAAAGCTCAGTACTCTTTAAGAAACACCGGTTTCAGAGAGAAACATGTTGTAGTGCCTACTGTAGGTAAGCTTTCGGAAGCTTTTAAAAAAAAGTGCTTGATATTGCTAGTTTAGTTCGTTTGTATGGTGTACAACATACACAAGACATGGGAATGCAATCAAATCGCGTGTGACTTTGTTTTTCGTGTAGACTGAACCGTTTGCGTCAAGACAAGTGTCAAACAACTCAAACACACCGTGACTTTTTAATTTAGTTGGCGTTGATACCGGCGCCTGCTCATATAGCGTGATCAATGACTACATAGAAGCATGATCATCATCAAATGTTCATATAAAATAATAAAAGCAAACATTCAACTAATGACCCTCTATTTTATAACTAATTTCCGATCGTATTTCATCTCGTCTACTTGTGAATACTTAATTGCAGTTCAGTATCGGTTAAACGCTAAAGCTGGCGTGGTGTGTGTCATGTAACAAGATAGTGCGTATACTTACGTGAGTTTTTTGTTAAGAAAAATACGTAGTGTCACAGTGTATTATGGAGTTTCAATACTATGCGAACTACGAGCGTCCGATCCGAAGAGTTCACCATGACCAGCCATGGTGGGATGAGGAGGACACACTGTCTGACAGACGTATCAATGGTAAGCGATCATATCATCTAGACTTGCCACTTGGTGGCAAACAACAAGTAGCTAGCTAAATTCACTGTTTAGTCACGAGCCTTCATTTGCCTGAAGGTCGTAAACATCTTGAAGCGTCTGTTGACTTATTGAGTTTCTTGACTTGTTGCTTCTTTATTCAGTTGGACCGTTAAACACGTATTTTTAATTACACAAATCAGCGTCGTTTTGTTGGTATTAAGAGAGAGACAGAAGTGAATACTTGAACAATTACCCCCCCCCCCCCCACACACTTGTGGCGAAGTTTGTCGATCTTGAGTGGCAGGTTTATTGAATTTCTGCCCTCTCCCCCCCTCAAAAATGCTCAGTCCGCCTGTTTTCACTCCAAATATTTGTGGCAACCCTGTGAAAAGTCTGACCCTGACTTGAATTGAAGGCAAGTAGCTTCAGAGTTTTTCTTTGGTTTTACTTCCTTTTCCGTATGAAAATATCTGTCACGATGTATAAACGCAACATACCTACGTATTTGTCGTCTATCTCATATATTAATATCGCCATCGCAGATCGCAGCTGGATCACCTAGATGTGCGCAATTAGTTTTCTTAGATGACCCACGGTTGCAAAATATTAAATGTTTTCAATAAGTATTCAGGTTTTTCAACATGGTGTAGAGGAGACATGAGGTCGTATTGAAATTAAAATATTCCCAGCTTCCGTCGCTATAAAGGCCTGATTGATAACTGGTTTTGTATTTATTTATACAGCACTTTACTTTATCATTACCTCCAAAATGTTTATTAAAATCTTGTTCTAGGCTACATTCAAGGTAGGTAGGTAGATTCTACATAAGTACCAAATTATTTCCCAGAGCGTAATTTTTTGAAGTGTATTTAACTTAACTTTACTTTAACGCCGCGGGCGCCCATAGTAATAAATAAAAATTAAATATAAATATTGTGGACAATCCACACAACACTAACTAGCCCCAAACGTACGAGATTGTACGATGGGAACCAGATAGCTGATACATAATACTTGTAGGTAAATTTTTAATTTTAAGTAGGTATTTTGTAAATGTACACAAGGCTTTACGTTACTGACTGAGCGAGGCTGTGCGTTGATTGCCAGTCAGTCGCTCAGAGCGACTGACTAAACTAATGATGGATGGTAAATCCCTGGTCCCAGGGAAGGCGTGAACTAAGAAAGGGATTCCCAGAACCAAACCCCTCAAGAGGTGGCGGAGGTTGAAGTTTGTATGGATAAAGCTTAACGCAAATGAAGTCGCGCGGTATCCTACTATAGTTTAATTATAGGTAACTCGTAAGAGTACAATATAAATATGTATAGTATGATTTTATATTTCGTAAAACAGTTCAAGGGAGTGCATTGGGTTGTTGATCATGCGACAGCAAAGTCATGGGCGTTCATGTAATATTCCTGCTTTATGTTATTTTCTTGTCGTGTTATCTTTGGAACCAGTGTGGTGGAAGGCGCACGGCCTATTACCACCCATACCAGGTGAGTATACCATCCATTCGCACCAAGCGTTTTGGCTCAACTTTTATCATGCGAACATCCAAGGAGTGGAACTCATTGCTGTGGTCTGTTTAACCTGACAAATACAATCTGGGCCTCTGTGAATAGGTGTCTTCTAGACTGTCCTGCTACATCGTCGCTTACCATCAGCTGAGATCGTAGCCAAAGCAGAGTTAATCAATTTTTTTTTCATCCTCATACCTTGGAGCCGGCATGGTCGCGCACCGTTCATTTTTAGAGAAACTTCCTCCCGCACACTCTAAGGTTGTGGAATAATCTTCCTGCTGAGGTTTTCCCTAGCGGCTATAGTATGGGGTTCTTAAAAAAAGGCGTTTTAAAATATTTAAAGGGTCAGCAACGCGCGAGTGATGCCTCTGGTGTTGCAAGCGTCTTTATGCTACAATAACCGCTTGGGCTTTGGCCCATCAAGTGGGCCGTATGCTTGTTTGCTAACTTAGTTGTATAAAAAAAAGGGTTTTAAGATCGCTCCTTTTGTGCACTTGTTCTTTGCATGGTTATCTTCTAATTAATCATGTTCGCTATCTTTATCGTTATCAGGCGTTGCATTGCATGCGATGCTGCTATGTCAGTTGGCTATCAGGCGCTTAGTCGTAAATTATCATCATTTTATGTGTCGTATGTTTATTTATACAAATATTTATAAACTATTACGAAAATAATATTTGTGAAATAAATAAATAAATATTGCGAATAATCTACACAATATATATCTATCTAGCAGTAGCAATGAAAATAAACGTCACCACACTAGACAGACAAGGAGATCACAAAGATTTTTATAATGTCCTAAAAGTTAGGAGCCGAGCGAGATCCCGCTTTTGGGACATAATAAAAATCTTTGTGATATCCATAAGAGTAGATAAAATAAATAAAATATATAAAATCAATAAAAAAAAAGACAAGGAGATGTACAAGTTTTCAACAAAATACGATTATTTATTCTGCTGTTTTTATCAGCAGTGATCATCGTTGGTACATAATTCAGTAGAAAAGCAGTGAAGTGCTTGCAACTGTCACGTTTAAATAAATAAATATTGCGGACAACCCACATAGTTCTCTTTGATCTCCATGTTCCCTTTTTATTATTCTATTTTATAGTGCGTAGCTTAGCGTATTGGAATATTATTCTGTAATATTAGGCTAATGATTTTATTAAACAGAATTTGAATTTGAATAACACTATTTAACCCCAAACTAAGCAGAGCTGGTACGATGGATACCAGATAGCTGAGTTATAATTCTTAGTATATTATATTTTTTGTAAATCCTTATTAATATTATAAATGCGTTTGTAACTCTGTCTGTCTGTGTGGCTTTCACGCCAAAACTACTGAACCGATTGAAATGAAATTTGGTACACAGATAGTTGAGGGCCTGGGGAAGGACATAGGCTACTTTTTATCGCGAAAAAAGTTTAAGGTTGTAAGGGGTTGAAAATAGGGGTTGAAAGATGTATGGAAGTATCGTCATTTTTAGAGCTAGAAACATAAAACTTATTTTTTAGTCTGTTGATTTGATATAAAAAAATATGACATTCAAAGTTTGTGCTGGGGGGGTTGAGGGAGGGGAGTACAGGGGGGAGTGTGGAGGGGAGGTGCGGGGGGAGTGTGGAGGGGAGTACAGGGGGAGTGTGGAAGGGAGGTGCGGGGGGAGTGTTGAGGGGAGTACAGGGGGAGTGTGCAGGGGAGGTGCGGGGGGAGTGTGGAGGGGAGTACAGGAGGGAGTGTGGAGGGGAGTACAGGGGGGAGTGTGGAGGGAAGGTGCGGGGGGAGTGTGGAGTGGAGTACAGGGGGAGTGTGGAGGGGAGGTGCGGGGGGAGTGTGGAGGGGAGTACACAGGGAGTGTGGAGGGGAGGTGCGAGGGGGGGATGCGGGGGAAGTACAGGGGGAGTATGAAGGGGAGGTGCGGGGGGAGTGTGGAGGGGAGTACAGGGGGGAGTGTGGAGGGGAGGTGCGGGGGGAGTGTGGAGAGGAGTACAGGGGGGAGTGTGGAGGGGAGGTGCGAAGGGGGATGCGGGGGGAGTGTGGAGGGGAGGTGCGAGGGGTGATGCGGGGGAGGGGTGTGGAGGGGAGTGTGGAGAGGAGTGCGGGAGGAGTTTAGTGGGGAGTCATATGTCTAAGTTTAGTAAGAGGGCAGACGACTGTGTTACGTGCACGCGAATATGACGTTGTTATTTAATTACTGTTTTCTTCCGCAGCAAATTAAAAATGCTACCCATAGACACTTTACCACGCGGACGAAGTCGCGGGCACAGCTAGTATATTATAAATGCGTTTGTAACTCTGTCTGTCTGTGTGGCTTTCACGCCAAAACTACTGAACCGATTGAAATGAAATTGGTACACAGATAGTTGAGGGCCTGAGGAAGGACATAGGCTACTTTTTATTGGGAAAAAAGGGTTGTAAGGGGTTGAAAATAGGGGTTGAAAGTTGTATGGAAGTATCGTAATTTTTAGAGCTAGAAACTTAAAACTTATTTTGTAGTCTGTTGCGCGGGGGAGGTGTGGAGGGGAGGTGCGGGGGGAGTGTGGAGGGGAGTACAGGGGGAGTGTGGAGGGGAGGTGCGGGGGGAGTGTGGAGAGGAGTACAGGGGGGAGTGTGGAGGGGAAGTGCGGGGGGAGTGTGGAGGGGAGTACAGGGGGAGTGTGGAGGGGAGGTGCGAGGGGAGTGTGGAGGGGAGTACAGGGGGGAGTGTGGAGGGGAGGTGCGGGGGGAGTGTGGAGGGGAGTACAGGGGGGAGTGTGGAGGGGAGGTGCGGGGGGAGTGTGGAGGGGAGTACAGGGGGAGTGTGGAGGGGAGGTGCGGGGGGAGTGTGGAGGGGAGTGCAGGGGGGAGTGTGGAGGGGTCTGGGGGGAGTGCGGAGGGAATGTGGGGGGTGTTGAGGAGAGTGGGGGAAGTTTGGAGAGGAATGCGGGGGGGATGAAAGTGTGGCGTAGTACGACGCCATATGTCTAAGTTTAGTAAGAGGGCAGACGACTGTGTCACGTGCACGCGAATATGACGTTGTTATTTAATTACTGTTTTCTTCCGCTGCAAATTAAAAATGCTACCCATAGACACTATACCACGCGGACGAAGTCGCGGGCACAGCTAGTAGGTACATAATTGGAATACAAATAAATGATGTGACGTTAACCTTCTTCTGCGATAAGTAGGTTAATTATGTATTCCAGATAATATCTAAATAGGTATTTGTATCTCTGTGTGTCTTTAAATCTCATAAATTGCGGAACTGTATATTATAATCTTGGGTCAGTTATAAATTTAGAGGTATAATATACATGATGTATATTATTCTCGTATTTTAGTTTTCAGTATTTAATTAGTTTATAAATAAGATTAGTACAAAATCATCATCATCAAAATATGCCACTGGTATCACCCACTCGAGGCGGTCGAGGGCAACGACCCTTGACGGCAAGTCGTAAGACGTCCGGTGAAACTGACCCGCACCTCCCAGCTGATGACTGACGGTCTTCTAGAAAAATAAAAATCTTGTTTTATTAATATTTTTAAATAAAATTAAAACGGCGCGGATGCCGGTGTATAAATAGTAGTTTTTAAAGGTTCATTAATTTTGAAAAATCTCCATGATTTTCTTAATTCACAAAATCGTAAATAGGTAATAATATATTTAACAAATATAAGGCGTAAGGGCGTTGTCCTGTCCGTTTAACCCACAATGTGCAGTTCGTACGAGCATAATGTTAATTGGAGAGTTAGTAATGTCTGTCTAGACAGGAAAGCCCGCCGGATCGATTCGACGCTGGGATAAATTTAGAAAACCCACCCGAAAGGAAGTTTTCAATTTTCAGTCAACCACGCGGCGCAAGGCGTACACTTAGCACGATGCTAATATAATAGTCATACTTATATTATAATCACACCAATATTATAAAAATAAAAGATTTGTATGTTTGTAACGAATAATCTCAAAAACTACTGAACCGATTTCAAAAATTATTTCGCCATTAGAATGCTTCATTCCTTGTACCTAACATAATATGCTAAATTTATTACTAGCAATCAAACCCAGCTCCGCACGGGTGCAATTTAGAAAATACGGTGAAATATTATGCAGACCGCCTTTTGAATTTTTCCACCTGTGCGATAAGTACCTAAAATAGGCTCACTAGCGATCCACCCCAGCTTTACACGGATCTAATTTAGGAAGGAGGTGAAAATGTAAAGTCACTTGCCTTTGAATTTTTCCACTTTTGCGAAGCTGGGGCGATACACATATTTTGCTTCACTCCTGTCATATAGTAAGTAAATTATAGCTTCTAGCTTCTTATAGAAGTCCGTTCATAAAACAGTTCTTCTCTAGAATGGGCCAGTCATAAATCAAAATCAGTTGATAGTGTATTTATTCAGTAGGATCGCAAGAATCACTTTGAAACGTCTTAGAGCTAGGTGAGTCCTAGGTGCCAGTTCTACGCGAGTTGTCTATCGTCTCCTTATGTGCCTCTTTTATTACAATTTATTTAATTGTTTAAACGTATGTTACACACAATAATGCAGTGCTAGGAAGATTTGTAGCTTACTAGCGGCCGCCCGCGGATTCGCACGCTCCGTTTCTGTTACTTTTTTGGGATGAAAAGTATCCTAAGTACCTATGTGCTATTCCAGACTATAATCTTTCTGACAAATTTCATCCAGATCCATTGAGCCGTTCTGGTGTTATTGAGTAACAAACATCCATCCATCCATACAAACTTTCACATTTTTTAATATTAGTGGGATTAGTGGGATAGCTTTTAGCCACTGTTTACCAGTTATCTAGTGCGTGCTATAAGATATGGCTCATAAATTAGTTTTTTTTTTTTTTACATTAAATAGAACATCCTTTGGCTACAATCTCACCTGATGGTAAGCGACGATGTAGCCGACGATGAAGCAGGATGGTCTAGAAGACACCTATTCACTCTTGCCTTGAAGAGGCCCAGATTGTAGTTGTCAGGAAAAACTGCCGACGGCAATGAGTTCCATTCCCTAGAGGTTCGCATAATGAAGGTGGAGCTAAAACGCTAGTGCGTTATTAGTGATTATGATTGTACTTTGATCTAAAATAAAGTCGTTTTGAAGCATCAACGTAATGCAGTAGGTAATAACGATCTAAGCTACATGATGAATGGAAAATTAAATTAGACAATCAGTTGCATGATTCACTTGAGGGTGACAATCTATTAATTGCTATATTATTATGATTCTTAGTCTTTATTGTTTCTAGAACTATCTTATAGGTGTGCATCATAACTATTAAATAGAATCCGCGCATGATAACTACGCGTGTCTGATGACGGAAAACTTAAAAAAACCTGACTGGAAATCCCGATCACAAGCATGAACGTGCATTAAACGCAATGCAAGTTCGATTTCCCCATTCATGTTTGTATCGGGAGATATTTTTCCAGTTTTCATGTTCACCGGCATCAGTCACGCGCAGAGTTACCTTGTTGCCTAACAAGGTCTAGTATTCGAGGGAAACATGGCTGCCCGCAGGGCAGCTCGCATGGGCAGTCGGAAACTACCGGATATTTTGAATATAATCCTACAGAAAAGTAGCTACCTGTACCTACTATTTGTTGTTATTTAAGACTTGGATTGCCTTACCTCATTAATATTTTTTTATTTATTTCATACCAATGTCAAATGCTGAGAGTGACAGGGATGTAAAGAGTAGCATAAATGCAGGATGGATGAACAACGTGTGATCTGCGAATGTCCCTTAAACTAAAGGGAAAGATTTACAAGACAGTTATAAGACCTGTCGTTTTGTATGGGTCTGAGTGTTATTGGGCCACCAAAGGGACTGATGAAAGAAGAGTGCATGCAGCGGAGATGCGACTGTTGAGATGGATGTGTGGAGTGACGAGAATGGATAAGATAAGGAATGATTATATTAAGGGCAGTTTGAAAGTGGCGCAAGTGACTGAAAATATGAGGAGCAATAGGCTAGCACAGTTAGGGGCATGTGATGCCCGTACCATTCTGGGCATGGAGGGAAGAATAAATCATGTAACGAGAAGAGTGCTAGATATTAATGTGGATGAGTATAGAAGTAGAGGTAGGCCAAAAAAAAGATGGGTGGATTGTGTGAAGGATGACATGGGTAAGAAAGGAGTGACTGCTGAAATGACGGCTAATAGAGAAGAGTGGAGAACGAAAACCTGTTGTGCCGACCCCACATGAAGTGGGACAAGGACAAGAAAATGATGATCAAAGACCGACTGATCTTGACAATATTCTAACAGTCGGTCAAGATCAAGTAGAGGTCACAGATATATTTATATCGATGTGACCTTTTACATAACATATTCTTATATACATATATCTTTGCTTATGTTACATATTCATAATGCAGGTTTTGTTCCACGTAATAAATGAAAATTGAACATGAAATTTCATTTACGAAAGCTCGTTAGGATTTTTATACCAGCGTGAATGACCTACTTTGGCTGATAACTCACTAAACCAGTAACAAGCGTACTTATCTCACACAGAATTGTAAATAAACAGTAAATACGATTTGCGAAAGACAATAATAATTATAATAGTTTTTATCATCCAAAGGTGAACCACCGCAACAACGTTATCACTTACAGGGACAGCATTTCAATAACAATATTGATATCACAGTATGCTTAATAAATAATTTAACTGGCCATTTCTTCCGCGTGGATACAGTTTTTTCTAGGCACAAGCTATCACTTTCTTTATCAGCACACTTTAAATTAACGCGTTCGTCCATTTATTTGTTGTTCATCAATAGCAAAAAGAAGTCCACTGCTGGACATAGAACTCCCCTATACAAGGACAAAGGATCTATTCTATTTTTTGAAATGATGATGATGTCCTCCGCGACGTATCCGTCGATGGCGAACCTTACTGCGAACCTGAATTATTTTTCATATGTGAGCGAATTTTCAGAAATAGTGTGCGGTGGACATCGTTTTAAAGAAACTCACAAAATTAACTTTGACCTCTATTTTGCACCGTTTAGGACGTGAAGTCTCAAAGCTTTGTTTTAGTGGCGCTCACTTCCTTTACTGCAAGAAATATCTTCTGAATTTCAAGTGTCTATACGAGTGGTTTGAGCTGTGCGATGTCTGTCTGCTTCTATTCATATTCTTATTAGATTATTAGAGATTATTATTACACTAAGTATAACTATATGGGAGAAACGGGTATTTATCGCGATTACCTTTATTATTTCCCGACGTTTCGACCGTGTTACAACAGCCACACACAGAGCGTGAGCATCATCAACATAATTATTATTCATCCATAACATTACATCAATTTTTTTTTCGGAAAAAAATAAAAGTAATCGCGATAAATACCTGTTTCTTACATATTATAATTATGCATAACGATCGCGTTAATTTAAAAAGTGCTAAGAAACACTATTACAAATAGCTGAGCCTTAATACCCTTTGTACCTACTTCAAATCACCAACTAGTTCTCTACACTCCAACACCCATCAAGTTATAAACCCTTGATGGTGATTGCGGCTACAGCTACCTTTATTATACACAATGGTACCACCTATGTATAGAAGCATGGTAGGCGCTATTCAGGTCAGTTCATGACCCCTCAACATTAGGGTTCCACTGCAAGGGAGAAACATTATTTCTTCATGAAAGGGCAAACAAATGAAACAAAGGCCATGCAGCAATCATTTGATGTTCCAAATATATCTTTTGGTACAATACAAATAACCGAACAAATTAATCTTGATATTGATTAGCTAATAATAGAACTCACTGACGCTTTTACTATAATTGTACAAATTAATGAAACATCATAAATCACTCCCCTTATTACACTGTTTTTATGCGAGATACGAGTAGCAAGCTTCTGATAAATTCCGAAAAGTTTTCAATGGAAGAATAAAATAAAAAAATTTAACGAGATCTTTTCCGGTAACTCGATCTTTTCCCTCATGAATACTGCAGGTATCCTAGTGCAAATAAGAGTCTTCCGAATCCTTTTATCCTAGCTAGACAGTAGACAGGTGGGTCCCTAGCTGCTCGCTCCACAGCTTATTTAAATATTCCTTTGTATCAAGAGAGAACCCTGTCGAATGTGCAATCTAGGCACGGGCGCAGGGATGTTAATTGAAAAACGTTGTTCAAACAAAGCGAACTCAATTTCAGCTCGAGCGATACACGTTCGTTTCCTGTATTTTTATGTGGTTTTGTCTGTGGTTTTGTCTTTGGATGTAACTGATGAAAGGTAACTGGCACAACATCCTAACGTGACTGAAAAAAGCTGTTCTGCTCTGAATCTATTCGAGAACGAAGATTTTTATTTTGTTCGTTAATATTTTTCGTTTGTTTTAATTTTTTTGTTGTTTCTTTGTCAATGTTTCTTAGTGTATCATTCGGGCTTAGTTTTGTAGCCCAGAAGAGGGCCATAAGTTTCTCAGAGGTCACTTTTATGTACCTATGGTAATCATTCCATAAAGTATACATTACATTATTTGGTCTGAACCGCGCGTTGGAATGGTTTGATAGCAACATGAATTTCTTGTGCAACGGTATTGTAAGCTCCAATTAAAATGTCTTATCTTTCGGAAGCATCTATCAACTCTTCCCCCCTGCCATATTTCACTTTACTCATTTTCTCGCTATCTTTAAATTGATTTCGCGAGTTGAGTTTTGATACTTTTTGACCGTGTTCTACAAAGATATCGTGAACAAATGATAACAAAAATGAACATGAATTATGTTTCGTATCTATGATGCTGAATAAGATGTAATTTATTTATTACACTATTGAAATACTTACCTACTTAAACAAGTCATATTTGCTTTATTGATGGAATAAACATGTTGTGAGCAGTTAATCAATTGAGGTTTGAATTCAAGCAGATGGCTAACAATCAGAACTAGTTGGGTTCAGACGTCTATTTAGAGACTGAGTCAAGGTTCAGCTTGCATCATTTCTTTGCAGACAAGCTTCTGGTCGTCACTACGAGTATAATCGTAAAAGTATCTTCGTTCTTGTTCTTGCCTAACTAAAACAAAGACGGAGAAAGTTTTATTTGATAGCGTTACTGACAGATAAGAAAACAGGCACTTATATTAACAAAAAAAATTACATAATTTAGGTACTACTTAACTATTAAAAAAAATATACCTATTCGTAATTCTCCTTCTATATTTCTTATCGTTGGAAGTATTTATGAGATTAGGTTCAATTTACATATTTTATCAATAATCTAAAACAGGCTTATTAGATTTTTCCGATGTCCTCAATGCGCATGCAAGCTCCAATCAAGAACACTACTTATGTACTCTAATTAATTAAAAAAATAAAAATTTTAGGTCATCTATATGCATTTTATAATGTATGTTTTTAATATTTGAATATGTCTGAATAAAACCAAGGAGTGCTCGCTCATAGGTCAATGTTGTTATATAATTATATATAGGTACGTATTATTAGGTATGACGAAGCAACTAGGTTTTATGAATTAAACCTAGCTACTTCGCCTCGTTCCAGTCTTCAGTAAAATATCAGGAAGTACTGTCTGCAATAAAAATCCATCATCCAACCATAAAAATGAAAAGACAACGTCACCACAAAACTTTTCAACCGCTTTCCCGTTGCTTCTAACTTTCTCATGCCAAAGTTTCTAGGACAAACAAATTGACCCACAATTCATGATTGTTTACTATTGTTTCAGGTAAGTGACACTTTCACGTTATCCGAGAATACATCTTTTCACCACGATGGGTCAAGGAATGAGACCAATATCAGATACGATGGCATTTCTCACGCCGCCTGCCAAATGGGTATGTTAATTTTTACTGAAAAACTATAGACTTATACTATGTCGTCAATCGATTATACAGAAGCGGTAAAAGGTAGAGTGTGACCGTAGATTTAAAAATAATTAAGTAGAATTAAAATAATGTTTAATATGGAATGGAAACACTAGTTAGTAGTTAGGAACACAGTGGTGTGGAAAAATTGAGGTTTTTAAGAGATACAATTTGACACCTTCTTTTATTACTGAACCAACCACCACACTTTAAAACAGAAAATCTATAAGCCTTGCGGCCACTAACATTTTTAGGTAGGTTTTTTTTCCAATTTAAAAAACCAGCAGCCAAAAAAAATGTTGTACGCCAAGTAAGCAGCCATAGATGTTGTGATATCAAAGAGCGTAGCGAGCGAGTCGCGGCAAAGTTATGATAGAGCAGCAAGATCTGGCGCACTACTTATACTAGTATCGTACTACGTTGTTCGTGGTTTACTTTGAAAACATTTCCTATGTTAATACCTAATTATACACAAACAATCTTGGTAATAACTTGATTAGATAACGGTTATGCAATGTTTACTGGGTGTATAAAACTACTCTCAAAAATGTAAAAAATACCTTTATATATTTTGGGTGTCAGATGTCAGGGTGTCAGATCTCAGACTTATACGAAACTCACTTATAAATACCGGAACCATCATCATAATTATTAAACTAAAATGCTTGGGGATAAACTTATTTGTCTAGCTAAATAGCGAGCTGTTTTTGTACACCCTAATTAAGCTTATATTCGCAACAGCTAGCTCAGTTGCTTATTACATAATTAATTTGACTTACCGGAAGGGCATCTTTGATAATACTACTTTTTACATAAATATATTATGTAATATTATAATACTGACGATCCCTACATAACTTTCTGAGTAATAAATAGAAAAGTTAACCCTGGCTAAGCATATAGGCTATATTTTTAAACGGTATATTTTTTTTCCTGATCATTTTACAGAGACAGAGTCGAAAAAGTGAACGAATCCAAATAAGACTGGCATAATAATAATCTTCAGACTGATACACCACATCAGTCTGAAGATTAGTTTAACTATACAAAACAGGAAACCGTAGAGCCGCGTAGCACGTAAATCGTAGCACAAAATTCTACGACACGTCTTTGGAGTCGTGCATCGGGTCAATATGTTACGGCTGGGATGCAAGGATGCAAAAACTGTCGGAATGTCGTCCTCTGCAAATATTTATTGCGGGACTGTGAGGACTATGAAGGTGTCTATATAAATTATAGTCCTCACAGTCCCGCAATAATACCAACTGTATAATATTTGTAGAGTAATTATAACAATTCTATGTTTGCAGTGTTTTTGAAAACAACACAAAAACATTTGTGATGATTGTCCTAGCTGTTTTGATAAACTAAACATATATAATATTATGTAAATCAACATGGGGTGTATTTTATCACGGTTTTATAGCAAAGGTGAGTTCCGGCTTCGTTTGTTTGTAATGACGTAATAACAGGAGTGATAATACAATTAAGGCTTTTGCACATCTAGGCGATGGTGATGGCGATCAGGTGAAACACTGTCAAATAAGACAGTCATGCATATTTAACAGCGTTTCAGCTGATCGCCAACAGTAATAACGCAACTTTGCATACACTAATTTTATTTTTTTAAATAACAATGCAGCATGTTATTAAATTTGATAGTTGTTGAACTCTTATTAATAATCCTGGCGTAGCATTGGACTAGTTAATCCGTGTTTTGTCACATTTACTCGAGTTGACAATTGCATGTCAATGCAAGATACAAAACACGGATTAACTAGTCCAACGCTACGCCAGGATTATTAATGAGGCCCTTACTTTACAAGCAAAAATGCGACCAACTGTCAAAATACTTGACTGGGCGATTAGTAATCCGTGAAACGGAGATGTAAAGTACGAATTACTATAGATAGATAGATAGAACATACTTTATTGCACAAAACAAATAATTAAAGAACAGGTACATACAATACTTAAAACTATTTGCCTCATACAATGGGCGGCCTTATCGCTAAATAGCGATCTCTACCAGACAACCTTTGGATGGAATGGACTCAAGATATTTACAAGGGGACTGTGTGGGAAGAAAGAATAAATAAATAAGTGCCTAAAATTTTTGATGTGTAGCTAGCTAGGTACATACATACAAAAGAAAATTAATACAAAAATACTTACACCACCACCCACCCACCACCTACCACCTACCTTGGTACCTGGTTTGGTGGGTTTACTATACCTACTGGTAAAAGCAGTTTTCTTATCTGATTCAACAGAATACTAATGATGGTAACTTCTAATGGTGAATATGGGTTTCAAAGGGTTAAAGTTAAATTCTTATTAAATTTTTGCGCAATATTATTGAAAAAAAGTCCAATCAAATTGAGATAAAGATGAAGAATAAACGTGAAAACTAATTTCATTATTTATGTAAATAATTAACTGCATGAAAAAAATATTCTTCTCATCGTGTCACACTGGTTCTTTCGAACCAAGTGTGGTGAAAAGAGTTTTAGTGAGCCTCCAAGAGGCTCCTTTCGTGCAATATACACATATTTTTGAGAATAATAATATATTAATGAATATTAAATTAAATTAAAATTTGTTTATTCAAATATACGTGGTTATTTTCACTCATTAACCCCAAAGCAAACTTATACTATGGGGACATACACCGATTAAAGTTCGTTTAAATTATTACACCAAAAACTCGGAAGAGTTCCGAGCTTTCAACCTTGCCACAAAATGAGCGGAATCGGGTTCACAGAACTCAAGGAATGCATTATTGACGAAAACATATAAATACAATTCAATGCCAGCTTTTAAAAACTTGCGATCTGTAGGCCTACCGTGAGCTCTGTCTGGTTCTGTCTCTGGCTGGTTTTCAAGATTCAAGATTCAATAAGCGTTTATTCAATACGATACAAGAATCACTTTGAAACGTCTTAAAGCTAGGTGAGTCTAGGTGCCAGTTCCACGCGACCAAGCGTAGAAGAACAGGCAACAAACTACGTCTCGGTTCCTACCGAGACGTAGTTTGTTTTTGAGTCTGTGTGAGTACTCACCAGTGCATTATACTGTGTGTGTGACGTTTTGACGTAGGATTTATTTAGTCAACACTCACACAGACTCAAAACCAGAACCAGAGATAGAGCCAGACAGGGCTTAAGGTAGGCCCACTGGTGCAGGTGCAAGTTTTTTTATACAACTAGCTGATGAAACAAGCGTATAGCCCACCTGATGTTAAGGACAACCATCACCTAGAAAAAACCATTGCCTCGTAGGTCACGCACGTCAGGAACGTAACCTTCGATGCTCTGTCCTGCGTCCATCAACTTGGTTGTAATTCCACAAACAAAATGTTGGTAAATTTATATTTTCACTTAGACTAAGGGCCAGTTTGATGGATTACTAATTGATCAATCAAATATTTTACAGTTTTTCATGTAAAAGATTTGCTTGCTTAATTTGAATTAAAGATCTGTTAAATATTTGATTGGTCGATAAGTCATCTGTGAAACCGTCCTAAATGAGTATTTTTATAATTACTTAGATACCATACGCACCGTTTTAAAGTACATTCGATAATTCGGCCAACTAGATTTCTGATAGCTGTGTAATCTAATTTTTTCATACCAAATTTGAGATAAACAACTGTCAAATATTTAATTAGTTAATTAAAAATCCGTGAAACAAGCCTAAGGTAGGTGAGTATTCAAAGTATGCCACTAGAATCTGTTTAAATCCATTAGTGCACGGCCGGATTCGAACCCACGACCATACGATAAATGTATAATTACAAAAAAACAGTGTAGTGACGACAATGAACTTACCGTGAGGTTATCTATCCCCGACTTGAGGTAGTCTCTCTAGACATGAGTCTTTGATATCCGTATATGCAAATATAAACCTTAAGTCTAACAGAATAAGAGCCAAGCTGTAAAATTAAGCGTGTGTATGACCATGACCGATTGACACAGCAATCATGATATAAATTCCTTCTGCATGTCATCTCTTTCTAGAAAGTTCCTGAGTAAAAATTGTAATCGAAAACATTTTTGTAGTTATCTCATCAATTACAGTTTGCAAGAAAGAGAAGCACTCAAAATGATTATCGCTTCTCTGGTTCGAAGTGACATGACAGTATGAAGGAACAGTATAGGCCTATCACTGTCTCTGGCTCTGGTTTTGAGTCTATGTAAGTGATGACTTCTTATAACCTACGTCGAAACGTCACACACACAGTATAATCACTGGTGAGCAGATTCACCAGTGCCACCAATACACAGACTCAAAACCAGAGCTTGTGTTACCTACTGTAGGCCTACGCCTACATAAGTAAGAGGAATCATAGATTTTTTTTATTTATTTTGATGTCTTAGATCCCACAATTTTATTCAGAGTTAACTAAAAAGATAGGACTGGGTAATAGCGCGTATACAAACAAAAATATGGTAACTTGGTTTTTGGTTTGGTTATGGTATGGCATCTTATTAGTCCTGGAATAACAATATAAGCTTATTATATTATAGAAATATACAAAGTGATCTGAAATAGATCTCTATTTCAGACCACTTTGTATATTTCTAGTTTCATCCAAATCCTTTCAGACGTTACAGAGTTGAGTGAGTAACAAACAAAAGGGTTATTCCCAATTCGTACACTCTATTCAGTGTACGAATTGGGAATAGCCCAATTTTGAATGAGTCATTACTCAAAATTTATTAACAACTTGAGAGATAGAATAATAATAATTTCAACATTTGTTATTTACAAGAGTAAAAGAGTTAAACGGTAGGTATTTGTTGTTGCCATGAAACCTTCTTTCTACAGCAATTAATCTAAATTAAATACATGTTTATTCATTGTAGCCTTGCATTGCAATATCATTGAACATTATCATTATCCAGGTTGCAATTAGTCAGGAAAAATATGCAGGCACTTTTATACAATAAATAACTGAATTAAATTTACAGGTTCTTGTGAATATTATGATGTAAATACGATTCGAATACTTAGAGTTTTTTAATTATAATAATTAAACTCAAATTCAAACAGTTACGGGGTGGTTTTTTGAGAAGGGCGGTGATGGCCAAGTCCGAAACCACGAGAGTTAGGAAAAAGTCGTAAAAGGAGTCATGCCCTCGATTTATAAGAAAACATATTTATACAGCATTATAATTTTTACAAATCTTTTACTTGTGACAGAATGAATTTTATTTTGCTGTAAATAGAGATAAATGAAATAGAGATCTTAGGTATTAATAGGACTAGGATTGAGCGACCATTCCGAATCAGTCGCTCAAACAGTGAAGAATTATAAATAAAAGTGTTAACTACTTAGTACTTTGGTATCTTTTATGGCGTCACGGACCCGTTCTCATATAATTTACCACATGATATATGATACACAGTCAATATTATGCTTATGTTATGTATGTTTGCATGCCCACGTACTTCAACGAACATTTAAAATTGATTTGTGTTTTCAATCAAGTCATAGTTATATACTCGTACGAACGACGTAACGACTTCCTATATACATATATACACATATTATTATGTTACCATTGTAGATAGGTTGGATTAGTTTTTACATAAATCAATAAAATGGGTATTGGGTGGTGGGTATAATGATTAATATAATTTTTCGTGTGTATGCATTCAGAGTTACGTTTTTATATTTACAATAAAATTATTACTAAGCTTTTTATAGTACTGAAGTCGCGCAACGAGCTATATATGGAGAGAGCTATGCTGGGAGTTTCACTACGTGATAGAATCAGAAATGAGGATATCCGAAGAAGAACCAAGGTCACCGACATAGCTCGTAGAGTTAGTAAGTTGAAGTGGCAATGGGCAGGCCATATAGCTCGAAGAACTGACAACGGTTGGGAAATAAAGGCGACCACGAACCGGAAGACGGAGCGTAGGGCGCCCACCCACCAGATGGACCGATGACATTGTTAAGATCGCAGGAAGTCGATGGATGGAAAGGGCTCAGAATCGTTCTTCCTGGAAATGTGTAGGGGAGGCCTATGTCCAGCAGTGAACTTCTTCAGGCTGATGATGATGATGATGAAGCTTTTCATATAATTTGAAGGCCCGAAAGCAAAAGTAATGCTTCTGTTTGAAGTGAGCCTCAAGTGCGTTAAGTATAAGTTTTTTGGTACTTCTTCTTCTTCCTGCCCTTATCCCACTTTATGTGGGGTCGGCACAACATGTCTTTTTCCTCCATTTCCCTCTGTCAGCCGTCATCTCTGCATTCACTCCCCTCCTATCCATGTCATCTTTCACACAGTTCATCCATGTTTTCCTTGGTCTACCTCTGCTCACATATCCATCAACATCCATACTCATTACTCTCCTAGTCACATGACTTTCATCCCTCCTCATGACATGCCCGTACCACGCCAACCTATTGCTCTTCAGTTTTTCTGTCACTAGCGCTACTTTCAAACTTCCCCCCCTGATATACTCATTCCGTATCCTATCCATTCTTGTCACTCCACACATCCATCTCAACATTCGCATCTCTGCCACATGTACCTTTTTTTCATCCGTCCCTTTTGCTGCCCAACACTCAGATCCATACATAACGACAGGTCTTATGATCGTCTTGTACACTTTACCCGTTTTTTTGGTACTTGTCGTAATATAATTATGGTCGGGGCTAGACTCAGACTCAAGCACTGTTTCTACACACGGTCCTAAGAGTTCTCCAGATATAGCAATACTACTGTTGCTGCAAGCTGGTAAAAATAATCATGAGTACTGTTAGCAATAAGAACATTTTCGACTCAATCATATTAATCAAATAACGGAAGCAAGATAAACCCGATGAAAGATCTGTACCACACACTGAACTAATAAACAAGATGAAAGGAAAACGCGGCGTAAAGTTAACATTGTAAACGATTCAATACAATTTTTATGAACAACGGGATATTTACCATGATTAAATTTTGTGAGTATTGACTCCCGATATTTCGGCACAGTTGCATGCACCATGATCACGGTTGAACTGAAGCCGAAATATCGGGAGTCAAAACTCACAAAATTTAATAATGGTAAATATCCCGTTGTTCATAAAAATTGTGTTAAAATAAAAACCATGATAGTTTCAAAAGTTCTATGATTCAATATAAATACAAAAGCAAAAGCGTTTCACTGACCGCCACCGTAGACGGCTTAGATGGGCGCAAGGCTTTACTGTAAATGATTTGCTAAGTTTCACTAAAAATTGTTTTTATTACTCAATACTAGATTTCGCCAGTGGCTGGCTCGTTAGGCACCGGGATAAAAAAGCTTAAATGGATATCTAAATAAAAATCAAAATATCGTTTAATCAATTTGAGCTAAAACATCGAAACATCAGTAGGATGAGCTCTGTCTGGCTTTGTCTCTGGTTCTGGTTTTCAGTCTGTGTGAGTGTTGACTAAATAAATCCTACGCCAAAACGTCACACACACTGTATGCAATGGTGAGCACTCACACAGACTCAAACCAGAACCAGAGACAGAGCCAGACAGAGCTCATCGTAGACTGATCTTTCGTATTCACAATAGTACTTACCTACCTATTTATAGTTTGTAAGTTGTTTATGAGCAAAGTAACGGTCGATACTTGGAAAAAGATTTTGCCTGGACCATTATACTTTTACCTCCTTCAAATAATTATAACAAAGCAATATCCTTATCTATTTGTATTAAAGTGGTATTGCAAATTATAAATATGTAAAAACTCGCTTTTGCAACCGGCTTTAAAGTAAAGTAAAAAGCTTGTTTATTCAGGGATACTTAGTAGTAAGATGTTACTCAGTAGCAAAGTATATAAAGCAGCAAAACAACATACGAAATTTTAAATTTTGTACGTGCTAGATCGTTTAGAACCTGTGTTACGGCTGCTAAATTCTTATCTACTCAATACCTATACATAAAATTATAATATTCTGTCTTAGAAATAAATATTAAACTATTTACATACATATATATTTCCATACGTCAATCCGCGCACTTCCCGATTTCTATATCAGGCTTTGCGACCTTCGGACACCGTGATATAATACCAGTATCTCTACCTACCTATAATTGCAAATACGTAGGCATGCATTATATTCTAATTACCATATACCTTCAGCTTAACTGGTTTATTTTTACAACTTAAACAGAATTGTAAAAATAAACTTTCCTGTCTAAATCAAAGCGTCCATTTTGATATTTCGATTATTTTATACCTTTTATCATCATCGCCATCTTGCTATAACTTATTCCTTGAGTGAGGGGCAGTAATAGCATTTAAAAATTGTGCTGTTGACGTCAAATATCGGTTTATATTTCACACAATACCATCCTCTACAACATAGTACTCAATCATCTCCTATATGCTTCTCAAAGGTTTAAACTAAACCTGTTCACTATCGGAAAATTTGTTGCAGAACTCTGCGACAAACTAAAAAACCTTATTTTAAATCGCACGAAGATCGACAAGATCGACGTTTTGGCAAGTTTTGGTTACGAATGACTTCATTTTTCATTCAACCATAGAAAATAAGCTGCTGTACCGGTGAACTGATAACTGTATTTTGAATGTTTTGCGTGTTCGTACTCTTCACTATAAGTGAATAATATCAGAGTAGCTAGAGTTAATCACAGTAAAAAAGACGGTTATAATATACTTACTTACCTGTAGGTCTGTAGGTGTTATTAGATTTTAGAGTTCACGTACTGCCTTTTAATGATAGAAGCGCGTTGAACTCTTTTGAACCCTTTTTGCAATTATTTTATTCGGCGAATACATTAATTCATTCAATCCAAAAGATTATTGATCTTTTGAATTAAATAAAGTTGTACTAATGTTTTCTATTACCTCTACGAATTTGGTTTAAGTTATGAAAAAATCTATTATTTTATCAAGTAAAATGAAAACTGAACTCAATCCAATTTTTCCCCCAATAAAACACCTCATGTCATATTCCCGTATTGTTGGCTTCGAAACTGTTTATATATTTTCCAGAGTGAAGACGTATGGATTTACGATAGGATCGCATCAAAGCTCGTTTTGCCATAACCTTCTTTACGACTCTATCCCTCGACCGTAAAATTGGAAGGTTTCAATTCCATCAATTGGCGGCAATAATCACGTCATTTCGACGCGAAATCCGTGCATTTCCTCGGTTTTATTATATTTGAGACGTGGTGTTCTTTCTTTGCGTGAACTGAGTGCTTGAGTCGGCAGTCGCACGAGGGCGCCCGCATCGGCAGCACGTCGCGTTGCGCTCCCTGTCTCCATCGAATCCACTTGCGTTCACGTACCCTCGATACGATGACGGCTGGTCTCCCCCGGCCGTGCACGAAAACTCGCTTTCTACGCGCCAACGGTACAGAAGCGTCCGTCATCTAATCCGTTAAGTTGACATGTTTAGACTGTTTTACTATAAGATGAATAAAGTTTTTATCGGCTGCAGACATTACTCTAACTCAGCGTGAATGCGCACCGGCTGAAGTATTGCGAAACTGTACAAGTGAAGTTTAAAAATACATTGGCACTAGTGCGTTGTGACGTCCGATCGAGATGTGTTCGTGCAGCAAGTTTTGCGACTTTTGGAAGAATTCATGCGGTGCAGGTGAGACACTCTAAGCACTTTCTAAATGACCTCACAGCACAGCATGCATAGTCTCCGTACAGTACCTATGTGGCTGGGCCCTACCCTCGTCCTTTCTAAACGCTTCGAAACGGCCGAGCACGATCACAGTCCAAAACATGTTCCAAATGAAATCTCGCGGAGAAATCTATTATTTGTTGTTGACGGTGCCGTCCTTAGAACTATAACGACTGCTGCCAAACACATTAATATTCAGTTGTAGTCACCCGCTAAAACTGCCAAGAAAAACGTTGGTTTTTTTCATTCATCAAACTAAATTTACAATTAGAAAGTTGTTGTAATTTGTCGGTAAATTGCAAATTTATCGGAATGGGTATGCAAATTAGGATGTCAAGGTGTTACCAGCAGAGATGACTGAATCATTATAACTTGTTGTGTTGTTAGCTTAAAAGCTGATCAGTGAAAATGAGCAACAAAATTCATTTCAGCTTATAAATTTATGACTTACCCATCGGCATTTGTTTTTAAATAGCCAGCTGCTGAAATATTTGACGCAACAACTTTGTCTGGTTTACATTCTTTTGCATCGAATCCTTACCCCTTTTCAGTAACAATAACGTTAGTTACTTGCTCTGGTTTTTATTTCGCATGGTTTTTTATCACTGTCTGAAACTGTTTTAATTAACAATGTCCGTTTAACGTTCTAACGTTTTCGCTAGGTGAATGTGGTTTCGTACTCAAGGTCATTAGCATATCCTGTTGGTATAACATTACATATCTTGGACATTCATTCCCATCACAAAAACAGGGACTCGTCTTACAAGTTCCAATTGCTTCTTTGCAAATAATAAAAGCTATCCGGTCTGCCTCAAGGAGAACGGGACCTATAGGTACTCAACTTATTTTCAAGATGGGTTCCGTTCTGGTTTATTTGTCTGCGTATAGAAAGATAAGGGCTAAGGGTTGAATAGATTATACGTACCTACCGCGAATAATTCGACCTCTTTTAAATATAAAAATCTTGTCGTGGCGGTCTGTATGTACTTTTCGCAAGATTTTAGCTTCAAAATTTATTTATCACCAGCGGCCTATACCAACTTCGCACGAGTGGACATTTATTTTTTAAACACATAAATATAGGCTATGTTACTCAGGGTGAATGTAGCTTTCCAATAGTGAAATAATTTTTGAGTGTAAGTATTCATTAAAAACATACTAAAATACAAAGCTTTCCTCTTTATTAGTACCTATACCTAGATGAAGGAAAAATTCACGTTTGTTTTTGGGGTGTTCGTATTCTGTTGGTAGTGTAATAGGTTTAGGTTTAGGAACCGAAGAGTAGATTATATGTCTGGGAAGTTGAGAAACAATGTAAATAGGCATATAATCGGCGTAGTGCAAAGCGGAAGCGCCGGCGCAAGGTTAAAACTACTATTTGAACGATTGGAATTAGATCACTGAATAAAAATACCTACTTATTTATAGCGAAGTACCTTCTGTACATTTTAGCTTCCTTCTTAGATTGTTTTGTATTTTTGTGATTATTTGAACTCTGTTACTAACTGACAAATTTTACGATTACGAGTGATAGGGCCTCTAACAATCTGCCTATATAGGTAGAAGTTACATTTGAACATCGCCTAAATATTCAACCAACGAAATATTTTTAGCACTTAATCGGCTGATCATCAATAATTAAAAATACGAGTAATGATAAGCAAACACCTTAGTAAAGCACCTTTTTCACTAGACAAGAATTATAGAACAAAGCAAAGTCAAACA
This sequence comes from Thera britannica, assembly GCA_939531255.2. Taxonomy (NCBI): domain Eukaryota; kingdom Metazoa; phylum Arthropoda; class Insecta; order Lepidoptera; family Geometridae; genus Thera; species Thera britannica. The sequence goes on from OW618039.2 coordinate 16,685,455, forward strand.
TTGCCGTGTAAAACAAAGTCCTCGTTTGCAGAGTCAATCTGTTTGTATGGATGGATTTAAATTACATTTCCCGCAAAATAAACCTTGAAATCAGGAGAAGGTTTGAATGTTTAATTAACCCGCTAAATTGTGGCGCGTCAGCCCCAAAATTCAGTTCTAAAAGCTCTGATTTCTTGTGTACCTTTATTCGATGCTCTTCTTTTTCCGTATGTTTTGTTTTCTTGATATATTATGCTATACTTTTGTGTTTTGAGTCAAATAAAAAGTTATATGTATATCTATCTAAATTATTTCAAATAACATAATAAAACTTGTTATCTCGTTTGTTGCTTCCAAATATAACTTAAATCTTCTTGCATGTCAGCTGCTCTACTGTAGGTAAGGTACCTACTTGTACTGTATTACAGTTTCATACAAGTACATTGCGTATGCATCGCATTACACCTTGACATCCTTGTCGGCTTGCCACAGACCAAGTAATCCTATACGAACTACAATATTCTATTTCTCACGTTTTCTTGGTTTCATGCCCATTGTAAGGTCACACGGCCACTGTAACGGAAGTCAATAAAACAAAGGCTAGAAGTTCCGAAAGTGATGAATGATTAACGGCCTGTTACTTACAAAGTTTCCACCTACTTCCAACTAAAGCCTTGCGCACATCTAAAGCGTTCTGCGGTGGTGATCAGTGAAATGCTGTCATATTTACCAGCGTTTCACAGATCACCACCGCAGAACGCTTTGATGCAAGGCTTAACGAAAACTTATTGTTGCTGTCAAAGCATCCATTAGGATGACGCAAACAAAGAGTTCAGTTTTAATAGTCAGCTAATTCTATACGCATGTAATTCTATGAAATTATACTTAATATTTTTTGTGAATAAAATAATAAAGAAATAAATATTGTTTTCATTATTTTTGCATAATCATCCCTAAAGAGAGAAAGTAGGGAATTAACATTATTTCTTTAATATAAATGCGGACTAAGTCACGGGCATCAGCTAGTTAAATACATAGCTTAATACTTTTAACGAGCAGTTATACCAGTTGTAAAATCTACTTCCTATCCAAAAATTAAGCTCATGCACTCGTATTTATGAAGCCATGGTAAGGTCACACTTTACTGTATGAAAGTTCCTGGTACCCTTATATCCGGAGTTCAAATGAAGAAATATTTTCTTATCTGTGGTCACACTGTCATTTATTTTGTCGTTTAGCCCTTATTATACGAAATTGTTATGTTGACGCAAGCAACAAATACGGAAAACGAATATGGAATGCCATTTCACTAGACCCCGCGCAAGATAACTACACGCGTGATTGATGGCGAAAAATGTAAAAAAACTGACTTGAAATAATCTCCCAATCACAAATATGAACAAAGCCAATTTCCCAATTCATAATTATTTGATCGGAAAATTTATTTCATTCTACTGATGTTTTCCGCCATTTATCTTGCGTGGACATTAAAGTTAACATTAAAGTTTTCCTTATGTCAAACCAGATCTTAATATAGTAATAATATACTGTACGTGATTGTAGAAGTTACTGTAGGTGTAACAACAATCGATTGCTTCACCAGCAATGTGGACCGCGTGATTCGTCCTAAGTGATATTTAAATGCCAATAAGTGTTTTGACCGTCCGTTTCTATGGTAATGTTATTAAGGCAAATAAAAATAAGGCCACCCCAATAATATTAAAATACTAGTGTATATAGAAGTGAACTTCCGTAACCCAAAGTATTTGGTGCTACTGTCTGTGGTAAAAGAAAACTAGGAAAAGCAGTTTGTTAGGTAATTTTCTCAGCTTTTCAAATACAAGATACTGGTCTATTCATAACAGGAAATTATTTTTACAAAGAAACTTCTTCTTTGTGTGTGCGGGAAATTTCAGTCATGCCGGTCGGTGTTACCACCTATAAGGCGTTCTACATATTGATAAATTGGCTAGGTGTGAGTGCCGTTTCTGTATGTCGAAATAATTAGTTTTCTTTGCTAAGGTTTGTGGGGCAAGTAAAAACAGCATTTACTTGAATGTGCTCGGAATTTGTAGCAGGTAATTAGCCTTCAGTTTATTCTGGCCTTACCTCTTACAAGTTCGACAAGTTGGCAAAAACAATTAAAAACATGTCATTGCAATTAATTCTACCGGTTTCTTGACTTCCATTAACAAAGGAACAAACGATTATGCATTTGAAATTGCCAGGACAGCTTCCTGATTTTACGATTCCTTGTATTTGAATTTCATAGTATACATTCTGATATTTCTTTTATCTCAAAGCAAGGTTTCGCGCTTGGGACTGGATTGTTTAGCCTAGTGTATGTCGGCGTAATCGGTAGACAAGACGTGGTCCGTACGTGCGTAGCCGATTAGGCCACAGGTTTCTTAGCGATTTCCTTTATCGTTTCAAAGGACTGGTAAGGTGATTGAGCACGTAAGTTAATCGAACATAAAAATCCATTGGCGCATAAAGATTCTACGACCTTCTGACGATTGTAAGGCTGTTATTCGACCACTAGTACACTCAAAGTCTTGGTAGAGAGGTTTTATTCGTATCGTAGTATTGAAGTCACACTGTATTTCATTGATTTCATTTATTTTATGTTGTCATGCCCACAACCTGCATGCATTTTAAGATATTTTTTTTATAGTCGTACGTAACCAATCAAATTGTGATTCGATTGACTGCATCATGCTTACGTCATTATTTAACTTAAAGAGCAGTGCATGAGCAAGATTTAATATTGAATTACGTCAGTATTTTCATGGATTCATAGAAGATTAAAAATTCAATCAAATCATTTTAAATTCTAATAAAACGCTGATTTGTTCTATTATATTCAAAAATATTTAATTGAAATGTATACCTACGACGTTTGAAATAACAGGTTCAACAGGAAACCCAAGCTATTCGACCTACCTGCGTATACGTAAACGTTATACGCATTATGCGAAACACGTCCTAGCCGGTAGCATTGTACAATTGTATGCTATGCATGTGTGAATGTTACAGCACACTTGATAAACAAAGCTGAGAAATAGAGCCACAGAAAAAATAACTGCCTAAACCAAACCATAGACGAAATAACAAAATAGAAACAAAAACAAAATAATGGCGCTCCTGCAGGGCTACCACGAGCTCCATATGGTTATGGCTATGGCAGTCAAATTGTGTATAGATTGGCTGACCCACACATTCATTTTCTTCTTGGGTTTGAATGTGTTGACACTGTTGACACAATTTTGACAGCCATAACCATATGAAGCTCATGGTAGGCCAGCTGGAATGCCGACAGAAGTGAAAACATAAACAATTACTGTTTTTATTATAACTAAAGTCCTAAGTATCTTTCATGACACTGGATTATTCCCATCTGCTCCTTAATTTTGCACGTTCGGGGACACACGCGAATTCAAATTTCGATCTGTCCTCTTTTTTTATTAACGGGGGGACAGATTAAACTTTGAGATCTTCTAAGAAAAAGCTAACTTCTATCGGTTTTCTACGTTTAATTCACCGTAGATTATGTTATAGTTACAGTTACTACGACCTACTGCATGGAGATTAGCTTCAGGAAATAATTGCCTTAGGCTTAGGCCTTTGCTTACGTGAATGACCCACTTGTGTGACAGGCAAACGCGGACGTGATGAATAGGGTTGTTCGAAGTACAGTGTTGATCAAAAGTAACTAAACTACTCAGGTAAAAATCCTTTACTGCAAGATTTTACACTATCAAAACCTTTTACAGTAATATTATAACAATTTTAATAACGTAAAAAAGAGGCCAAAGAAGAGAGGAGAGGGAAGAAGAGGAGAGGAAGGGGGAGGAGGAAAGAGGGTCGGAGGGGGAGAGGGAGGAGGGTTATCGTAAAATATGATGATACTTTACTCCACTCAAGTTATAAAATAGAATCTGTGAAAAATATTGATATACACACTGAACATGATTGAATTTGTGTATTAAATCTACCTGGCTATGTATTGTCAACTAAGCTGCTTAATTCCACCTGGTTGCGACTGTACTTAGGTAATGAAAAACGTTTTACGATGCTGAATTTTTACAGTCGTCTTTGAAAGCGTCGGCCGTAAAGACGGAGCAATGTCCGACAGAGGTAGGTAACCTACTTAGAAACTGCGAAATTAGCTAAAATGGTAAGCAAGTTAGACTATGACTGAATCGCCGAGTTATACTCGGTGTTTCACAAATGGAAATGTGCTTCCTGAAAGTGGTCATTCACCTCATTCAGGCGAGAATAACGGTTGTTCTTTGATATTTCAGATTCAGATGTTTTTCTTTTAAGAAACGACGAGCAAAATAACTTGTAAGCACTGCTAATGCAGTAAGGGGCTGTCAAAAATGTTGAAAAATTAAAACAAACCTTGCATCAATAGTACTTTTTAGCGATAGCAGAGCCTTTGTGGATTCAGGCCCCAATCACTAGGTAGAATTGCATGATCTCAAGGGGCTATCATGAACGGCATTATGACATAATTGTAAGTTTAAAAAACTTGAGAAACCGACTTTATTGTCAAACGGCTAAACCGATTTTAATCAAATTTGTTTGGGACAATCTGGACGTAAGAATAACCTTCCAAATAAAAAAATAATTTTCTAAATCGGTTCATAAATGACGGAAGCATGCAGTTACAAACATTAAAAAAAATATTTAAAAAAAATGGCAACACCGATTTTAATAAAATTAAAATGGGACTAATCTGGAAGTAGTACCTTTCAGATAAAAAATAATTTTTCAAATCGGCTCACAAATGACGAAGTTATGCGGTAACAAACATTAAAAAAAAAAAATAATACAAGTGAATTGAGAACCTCCTCCTTTTTGATTGGAAGTCGGTTAAAAAGGATGGTGTGTTTGCGATTGAAATTAGAATTCGAATTCTTATTATCTTACAAAACGTCATCAGTGAAAATAACATGCACAAATGCCTTAACAAAACACCTAAGACAGTTTATACCTAAACTAATTAATGTTTTAGTCAGTAAAATCTTATGAAAAAACTTGCGGCGGCGTGGAAGATCCAGAATGAGATGGTGGAATGAACCAGAGGTTCTTAAGCCTGCAGCCTTGACCACCGGTAGCTTGGGCCTAGCCCCGCTGTTAATGGCGCACTAGTTTTTAAGTTTTTTGTAATAACATGTTTTTTTTAATAATTACAATGGTGAGCTCTCACACAGACTCAAAACCAGAGCCAGACAGAGCTTGTGGTAGGCCAACAGATAGTCAATAATGTCACGCAAGACGCTTTCGACCTAATTGTTCATTTACCTTCCCTGAATTATCCACTATTGCATTAAATATCTATTAGCTACTGTTGCATGGCGTTTCGTATACAGTTTGAAAATTATTTACAAACAGTTGCCATTACAACCAAGCAATAATCGGGCACAATAGTGCTGCTAGCGCATGTCAAATAATGGTTATAAGAAAAAACGATGGAACAAACGGCTATTCTTCTCACGTTGACGGAAAACACGAATGTTGTTTGCTGTTCATGTAAACAATGAGTTCACTGCCGATAGGTTCCTAATTAATGATTACTAATAGGTTATTGGCACCTTGGAAATGTTGACTGTGTTCTGTGTTTCCAACCGGCCTACACCACGAAACATTAATATTATCCTGACGGGCGCCTACACTGAGTAAAGGAATTCATTTGAAAAACTACCCTCATTAGACCAAAAATACTTGCGTCATTAGATTGTTTAAGTGTTTATGCCATTGATTTCATAGCATTTGACTCGAAAAGGGCCTTCAACTTCAATAACATCTTCTCTTTAGGATAAAAGTACTACTTACAATATCATTGTTGAAATCTAGAAAATTATGTAACGTACCTTTACACTACCTACTCGTACATCTTAAAAGAGCTGTAAAGTTAATGAATGTTATTTAATTCCACGTATTTTAATATTACGGGGAAAAACGTGCATCTTATCTCGCCTTTGTTAGCCTGGAGACTGATCTTAAATGTATCTCTTTATTTATTCTTAATTAAGCCTTAAAAGAGCCTCTTTGAGACGCACTCGAAGTCCTTGCGCCACGCTTGGTTTTAAGAATCAATGACACGAAAAAGAAGAAGAAGAAAAACAAAGTCTTGCGCACATCTGAGGTACACATTTTTTTTTTTTATATAACTAGCTGATGGAACAACCATATCACCCACCTGTTGATAAGTGGTAACCAGCGTCTATATCTATAACAAAGTATTGCATCGTAGGTCACGCACGTTAGGAGCGTGCTCTACACTGTCCTGCGTCTCATCAGGCACTATAGCTGCTATAGCGTCTGCAAGAAGGGGTTGTAATATCACCAGTTGCCTCTGACGCTATATAAATCATCTACAATAGATGCAAAGGCCTGTTTACTTTTTATTGAAGATGTGAATTCCAGGAATAACGTTCTCCCTAAAACATAGGGGGGTCTCCACCGTTTTTCTGAGCCACAGGACTACACATAGTATATAACTAGGTATTATGTTGAAAAATTCAAATTCGACGATTGGGATTTATAGTCTGCCAGAGACCAATCGGCGTCACATTATTTCACTTTGCAACCAAAGCATGATTATTAAAAGTTCTCCTCCAATTATTTCAACCAAATATTCATAAAACACTGCACGATCTATTGAGAATGTGTGTCATGCTATATATTTTTTTCCACATGCGTGTCGCCGTGCTAATTTTAGTTTTCCGTGCATAAAACCTCAGATTATAACATTGCTTGCGTAACATTTTACTTATCAACACGTTCGTACGTTCCACACTGTTGTTAATTTGAACTCCATGCGTATGGCTTCTACTACGCTTTGGTCGTGTAATTTAGACGTGCGTAGGTAAATGTATGCACAATCACTAGAGAACCGTGTAGAAAAACATGCATGAACCAAGCGCAAGCGATCCAAAAGTTCGCATATCTCTGGTTCTTTGCGTGATCGCTGATCTAATTAGAAATGTGATTGTGAATCCTCATATATGTATATCCTCATGTTTTATTAGTTTCATATTGGTTGTATTGACAAGAAAAGTTTTAAAATAAAATACAACCGAATTGAGACTATATCCTCAATTTTGAAGTCGGTTTAAAACGCGTTTAAATCCTACTGTCACACTGCACAGAAAATCAAGGCGAAGGAGAAGTATTTTTGTTCTGTTGCTCAGAACAAAAATAACGCTGTCTATAACTTCGGGATGTTATAAAACCTTTGGAATATCAGAATTAGTCTCAGTTATTATCGCAGATTATTATTTTCAATCGATTGCATTAGGTCACGCTCGACCATTCGCTGGAAATTGTCCCCAAGTAAATGAATTCGTTTCAGTGGGGATTTCTCGTGACTGTGCATCGAACCATTACAAAACTGAACTCACGCTCGGCTATTACAATTTCAGATCAACCTACCATTGATGGGGATTTCAATATCCTAGAATTTACAAATGCGAAAGTGTGTCTATCTGTTTTTTACGCTTTCACGACTAAACCACTGGACCGATCTAAAATTTGTTAAAGTGGTAGCTTGCCGCAAATGAGCACTCAAATAAACAGAACATGAGTGAATGTGCTCGCTACATCTGTCTGACCCACGACCTAGCTACCTACTCATAGCATTAAATTAGCTTAATAGGCTGAGGCCTTACGCTATAAAGAAAATGTCAGTCATGGTTTCTTTCATATGCCCATCGATTTATGCGTCTTCAATGTCATGCGACTACATTACAATTTAGCAAAGTATTTTAACCTAGAACCTTATCATGTATGGAATACTAATCGGCAGTTAATTTTGTTGAAAGATTATGAGTGGTATTTATCGGCAGGGTATGGGTCAATACTTTGACGATATTGTTTTGTTCGTTTGAATTTTGCGATGTGCGTGATACCCATACAAAAGGCTTCATGCATTACCATCTAGCTATAAGAATATTATGTTTTCAATATGATTAAATATTACAATCAAACTCAATGTTATTGTGTATACTATAATAGCAACAAAATATTAGCTGATAGCTAACAAAATTACCTTTCAAATAATATACGACAAATCATATTATAGTTCACTGCATAGAAATTGTACATAAATTAGTCTTGAACAACCCACCATGAAGCGATTCCAGTTAAAAGCTCGCAAGTGTAGGTATTTAAATGGCTCTATGTAGGTGGTAAATTGTGTGTATCTTCTTAAGTTACATTTACTTACGGGAACGATAAAACACTGTTTAAACGCTCATTGCCATAGGTGTAGCTGGTGACACCATATGTGAGTGTAGCTAATGGGTCCATATTTACATTCCATTTAGCTGAAGCAACGCCAATTAATCGAACCTTATCCAGATGGTATAAAGTCCGATTCAAGTAAAAACGCCTTGATTTATTGAATGCGGAAATAACAAGTAAAACATTATTCGAATACAACGAAATTCACATTCGTTTGAAAGGTCTCGGGCTCCGTGAGGTTTATAGCAAAGAAAATTCAGGAAAAATTCAGGACAAACCAACATTTTGAAGCCATCTGGTGGCGAAACGGAGTTCGCCGGGTTTGCTAGTCGATATTATACTTATATCGTGTTCAAGCGAGATACTCTTCACATCAATTCTATATGAATATCGTATCAACTATGTAGGAAGAAAATCGTCTATTAAGCCGTGGTAATTAACCATTTTCCACCCAAAAAAAACATTTATATACTTTTCCCAAGTAACTTTATTGTGGCCAAAACAACCTTTTACTGCTTACTAAAGGTATTCCTTCAGGTAAATCTGCAGGTGTCAAGTGAAAATATTGATTCATGGTTCTTTATAGCATTCAGCCCTCCTTCGCAATTGTTCCAAAAGTTATGAATGGCGGAGGGCGCGAAAGGGGAATGGATGGGAATGCCAATATAACTATAGGCCTATATAGTTATACAGTTATATTGACATTCCCGCGCTATAGCTCCATTTTAGTGTTATTTATAATTTTGTATTGAGAGTTATCAACTCTGCGTAACGGCGGAAAATTTCCATTTAAACCGCTCTGTTGATTGGCTATTGACTAAATGTTTCAATTTGCTGCTGATGGTCTTGGTTTGAGTGTTTCAGTTAATGAAAAACAGTTATTCGTGAAATCTTATCTTAGATTTTACCGATTACGGACGGAATACGTATCGGTTACCCATTGCTATCGGGAAAGCAATATTTGGATTAAATTATATTAATTATTCTTCTTCTATTAAATGAATTCTTCTAATAATTAATATAATTTAATAGAAATTATATTAATTATTAAAAACGTATGTATCTAATTCGAAATTTTCCTTTGCGTGTTAAAGAGTCCTTTGTGAGGTTTTATTTAACAGGACATATTTTTTGTTTGTTATGATATCTTTCCCTGATATATTCTGTATCTTATCCATTCTTGTCACTCCACACATCCATCTCATCATTCGCACTCTCCCAAGGAATTTGTGAACTACGTAACCACTTACCTATATCTGCCAAAAGTTTCTAAAATATTTAAATGAAATTCACTAAAGAAGTTCACCTTTGTGTAATAGTAATATTTTAATACTCGTTATGCATAAAATAATCCCGTATGATTTAAATAAAAATATGAGACTTAAATCGCTTATCTATTCGGTATAACCGCTTTCAAGTACGTTCAATCCTTTTTCGTTTGCCATTTGAAAATGATCAATAAACTTTTCATTTATTTTGTCTTTCATGTCATTATTTTTCTCAGAATAAACACTAATGGCCTGTGCACACCTAGTTCGCTGGCGGTAGCGAACAGTGTAACGCTGTCAAATATCGCTGTCAAATCTCAAATCTGAGAGCGATATTTGACAGCGTTTCACTGACCGCTACCGCCAGCGAACTAGGTGTGTTCGAGCCTTAAAGTATATCTAGAACTTGAAGGAAACAGCTGCTTTTTGCAAACCATTACTATCTCACTCATTTATTCAGTGAAAATTATGACGTCACCGACGAGCAATAGCGTTATTCCGTAGTTTAAATAACTATTCACGTGTGATTGTGTCTTTTTTATTGTGAATAGAAAGAAAGAAAGATAGAAAACTTATTTATTTATGACGGCACACGGTAGATATGAGAAACACGAACATTTTAGATACAAGAACACATTTACATAATACAAGAAGTGGAGTGATAGAAGAAGAAACACAGATACATTATTCATTTAAACCTAATCTTAGCTATTTTGTGGATGTTTGTATCCAGTATAGTTTTCTGATCTGCATGGAATTTGGACTTGGTTAGAACAACAGATTGACAGGCAATCAAGATAGTTCAAGAGGTTATTTAGATACCTTATACCAGATATAATGTAGGTAAGCTTTGTTCCGTCTGGAGTCATGGTGCTCAAGAAGTTAAAATTCAGCATTTAGATCACTGCGAAGGTATAAATTTATCAACTCGCACGGCTGAATCAACAATTCTAAGTGTATGTTGACATCATGGTCAGAATTTTGCTTTGTTATATCCACAGTGTGTGTTCTATAGGCACAAAATCAATAAAAGTAGGTACTACGCATGCAGAGTTGTATTGTATCATCTGAATATTAATAATTTGTATTGTTTGCATAGTAATAATTTGTATTGTAACACCAATCGTCCCCAAGACGTATTGTTTTGTATATCTTGTTAATACCTGTATTATTTGTAATTTTCTTTGTGAATAATGGTAAAGTTAAATTAGTGCCGCGTATAAAGAATTCCAAAACAAAGATTTTTCTCTTTTAATTTAGTCCTACTTTTATTGTTTCTAATAAGTATCGTGATAATGGATGAATTCTTAGATTAATAATGTTAACGAAAAATGAATTGAAATTAAAGTACCTACTTAAAAATACTCATTAACCTGCAAGTATGGCGGCTTGATTGTAATCCAGTAGGCCTACCACAAGCTCTGTCTGGCTCTGTTTCTGGCTCTGGTTTTGAGTCTGTGTGAGTGCTAACTAAACGAACCCTACGTCGAAACGTCACACACACAGTCATACACTGGGTGAGCACTCACACAGACTCAAAACCAGAGTCAGAGACAGAGCTTGTGGTAGACCTACTGGTAGGATCGACGCTAATATCTTATTATACGTAGGTACATAAGATATTCAAGTTTAATCGAAATAGGATCAGCCGATAAATCGAGACGGTGTCATAAACAACAAAATTTTTGCAATTCAATGTGAACAAGGGATTAAATTACTCGTAGATATAACCTTCTTCTTACCTATTATCACGAGGAAAGTTGAGTTAAGTATTTTCGCTCGTTAAACTAGTAGGTTAATTGTAATGTCAAGTGTTGTTAGGATGAGAACGAATAACTTCTTTTGGTGTGCGACGCGACCCGAATTACAGTGAATAAAATGCTTAGACACGACCGGACCTCATGACGGTCTACTCTGTAACCAAAGCATATCTTGATAGCCTGATAGTACGTACAATCTGTTGTCGTAACAAAGTCCAAATTCCATGCAGATCAGAAAACTATACTGGATACAAACATCCACAAAATAGCTAAGATTAAGTTTCAATAAATTTATGCACAACAAAAAGACACAGCCACACGTGAATAGTTATACATAAACTACGGAATAACGCTATTCTTCGAATAGAGAAAGTTGGTCATTGTATTTGACAAGCCTAGAAAGGTGGATATATTTTCATCTGATGAAAAAAATAGCCCAAAGTTGTTTGAGAGATCCCAATATTTGCCATGGTATAAGCCATACACACAGTACCACACAGGTATATTTCTAAAAGATTACAGGAATTTTGTCCCCACTGGCTACGTCGTAGCATGCTACGGTGTAGCAGTGGGGATTTTAGAAATAGTTTTTTCGCGAATCCCCACTTAGTCATGAGGTTGCTAATAAATCCGATTTAAATATTCTATTTTGGTAAGTTTTAGTCCTGTTTAAATAAAACTGTAAATAAAACTCGTGGTAATATGTTACCTCACACAACAATTTTTTACGGGCTTAATTATGGGTGAAGAATAATAGATCTGGTTCGAAAAAACTAGTGACACAAGAAGAAGAATTGATCACAGACATTCCTATCAGACAGAAAGACGGTGAGCGGACAGCTCGTCCAGAAGTAGTATGAAATAGTAGTACCGTTGTCAAAGCCACGTAGATCCTGCCTCATTAGCTTTGGGCACGACTTAAAAAATCTGTTTTCTAAAACAGTGACTTATTTAGCCAAATGCGTGATATGTCAAACAGTTAGTTGTGATGAAGTGTTTTGATTGCGTTTTTAATAGGTACTGGCCAGTATGGTGGTCGTTTATTTCATGATAGCGGGCCATAGCGTGTCAAGTGGCAGTTAGTGTGGTGCCTATAGATTGTAATAAATGTTAAACCCGCACTGTATTATTACTATTAATATTTTAACCTCTAACATGGGTGGATTGACTTTACTTATTCAAGAGAGCCAGTTATTTTTGCAGCTTAAATTTTTATAATTCTCGAATGGAATTGAATAATTCGATTATTTCCATGATATTTCTAAAGTTTTTATTTCAATTATTTTATTTAGCTATAAAGTGCCATAGCACTTCATGGCTAAATAATTGAAATTTAAAAATTGATCGGCAAAAAGCTACAAGGATAATACAATTTGCATTATTTTTAAAATTTGCAATTTGCATACAAGCATATTTTTGGCCTATTTCTATAAAGGTTAGTAAGGTAGGTAAGGTTATGATCAAGCACAATTTTACATTTCCATTTTCAGAACGCCTCGATAAGTCTATTGATTAAATTATCATTGGTTTGGGAGAAAAGCTTTGAATTTACTCGACGAGTACTAATCATGTCGTGAATAATTTATAAATAAATGTTATCATTAGACACAGACATTTACCTTTTTAGTATATTGAGCCTTACTTTTGTATGCGATCGACTGATTGCTCAACGACATACATTTTTAACAGCATATCGATCAGCCTGGAAATGTGTCAGCCAATGGTGACAAGTGAGGAAGGGGGCTAAGCGGCATTTCATGAAGTTCTTTCCATTGCCTTATCTACAACACATAGTAACATATTAGTAATGGTAAAAGTTCGGTGGTTTGAAAGGTCTCTCGAAAAGAAAATTATTTTTAGATTTATAATTGACCAGGGGGGCCTGTACCTATTATTTACCCCACTAGTATTTCTTGTGGCGTGACGTAAATCGCAAATTCGTCTTGTATACAGAACTAGACACCTTATACACTTTACTAACATAGAAAGATTACAATTATTTGCTTTCTTTTATAACCCACTATTCAATTATCTTACGACAATCGTGGGTGGTTTGTTTTATTACATTTTCGAACATCGCCGTAAAGTTGCCAGTCTATCGGTATTTTACAGGATACATTTCGGAGAGTGTGCTACGGAACTTCACAATTTAGTTCCCCCATCCCCATTCTACCATCGGTCCACTAGACGCACGGAAATGCGGTATCCATACCTACTTGGTTGATGATGTTCCAACTGTCCGAACCAAGCGCTTTGCTTCAACTTTTATGTTGCGGACAGCCAAGGAATGGAATTCCTTGCCGGCGTCTGTCTTTCCGAGCACCTACAAATTGGATGTTTTCAAGACAAGAGTGAATAGGTATCTTCTAGGTAAGCGTGCTACATCGTCGACAGTATCATCACTTAACAGCAGGTGAGATAGCGGTCAAACGCAAAACTATAAATTGTAAAAAAAAAACAAAATTGCACTAATCAGTAAAATGTACAACTAAAATATACAAACAAAAAAAATTAATGTTGCTTTTATTAGTAAGTAATGTAGATCTAGCAAATTACAGTTATTTTATAATTTTGTCTTTTTGTATATCAAACTGGCCTGAAATGTGATCTCTCCTTATCGATCACATTTCCATCATAAGTAAGTATCGATCACATTACCTTCTCTCCAATCTTTGTTGATATTTATTCGTATTTAATAAAGTTTTGCGCACATTTAAGCGTTTTCATCTCATCTTAAGTGTTACACAAACTCTTACTTATGAACTTATGATCCAAAGCATTTACTCTCTTTTCGGGTATCGCAAAAATATGTTTGTTCGACATACATTTGTTTTTGAATACTGTTGAACCAGCCCATTACCATTCGTCTCGCCATCTTTGCCACGGTCTGCCGCGAAGGCAGTAAATAAAACTATTAATCATATTTGTTTTGTAAAAATATCGACAATTATCACTTGTTGATTAAGATAGCCTTAACCATATCTTTAACCTTTAAATTCACGGTAATCTCTTGATGTAACTACTCTTGACCTTAAAAAAATAAAGACATGTAGTAGCATTCTTTAGATATAATAAATCTTAGATAATTCAAACAGTACCCCTAAGGGGTTAATAAGGTTTTGGTTTTAGTAAGGTTTTTTTTTCATGAAATTAAATTTAAAGTTCATTAGGTAGATAACACTCTATTGCACACAAGAATAGGACATTACATATTTAACGAAAATACTAAAACTATAGCGAAGTACAATAGGTGGTCTTATCACTATGAGCGATTTCTTGCAGGCAATTTTTGGATGGATAGGATTTTATTGAAATACAGAATTGCGATGCCTAGGGGCTTCTACACTATACTAGGTAGGAATGCAAAATGAATAATACGGATACATCAAGATTTACATTTTATAATACAAAAGCTTTAGATACAAAAACAATATCATTTAATTACGCCACAGATAAATAATATAGCATGAACAACAAGGGACATTAAAAAAGAACGATACATAAATGAACAGATACCGACACTATCTGTACTCTAACCTTGTAAGTCTAATTATTTTTTTCTTGTTTACCGAGGAATTAATTTATCAATCTTTCTCAGTGCTTCTGACGATTTCGCACCGTGAAAAAGCAGCAGATAAGATAAAAAGCTACATACAAAAGTCGTTTTTGAAAATAAGTGTAAGCATAAAGTAGTTAAAAAATTAAGGCCCCTATTCACATCTTTAGTCGACATGTTGTCCACGAGTGGACGGAGCAAGTGCGCGGTGGGCCTGAGTTGCCACTGAATAGCTTGGTCAACCAGTGTACCCCGGGTGGCCAACCAGTGAACTTTGCGTGGTCCACGTTCATCCGTAAATTGATGATTTCAGACGGCCAATAAAACAATATGTGTAACTTGCACAGAAGATAATTTGACCTCATATTATTGGGAATGACCAAAACTTAATCATATGGGAAAAACATTTTCAAATGGTTGTATAGTTTTTTCATAAGATTCATCTGTTTTTCCTAAACTTTCGGTTGATGGTCTACGCAGATGCGATTCAATGATAAAACTATAAACGACAAACTTATAAAATTTTCGTATAAAAAAGCTAATAACATTTTATTAGTTCTTAGTGGCAGAATAAACACGATTCCTGTAAGTTTTCATTCATGAAAAAAATAATCAAAGGAGTAATTTTTAGCCACTTTTGGAGATATTAGACGTGTTAGTTTATGATGAAATCCGAGGTATTTTTGTTATTTTTTTTGCCTAGTAAATGAAGAAGTGTTCGTTTTAAAACATGTTTGATTTTTTTTTTTATAACATGAATATTTATTTTACTATGAATTATTTCGTATTACTATATAATCGGCGCGGAATCAAGTCAACGCTCAGTGCCGGCCGAGGCCTTTCAGAGGTAGGACGTGCGTCGCTCCCGGTCGCTGCAAGCAAGCAGCAAGCCTCAAAAAAATGTATTGTAGCTTCACGAGTTTATAGCGCTACTGGGACGTTTTGATACTTTTTATGGTTTAACAAAACTTTGGTGAGTTTTTTTTTGTATTTTAAAGTAATGGTGTTGTATTAACTTATTAACTTTAATTACCCCCGGTTTCTGGTACGCAAAAAATAGTTAATTATTTTTAATTTGTATTTCTTTTTAATTCAGGTTTCATTCTTTACTTTTATTTCAGATATGGCATAAAAAGCCGCTTACAGGCTTTCTCACGTAAAAAAAGTAACGAGTACGTCACCAATTGCGAAAATTTGGTCAAGGCTAATGAAGCTAAAAGGTATGTTACCCAGGGGTTACTTTTTACAACGTAACATGTTATAGTCAATTCCCATTTTTATTAAACGTACACGGAGATAGAAGTAGTAATAATTTGCATTATGAAAATCATTATTGCTAACTTATCATAAAACATAACACGCCGAAAAAAAGGTCGAAATTAGCGGGTACTTTCAAATAGTCATCAAGTCCGCACGATACCAAAGCTAGTGTTCGAAGCACGGAGCCACTTGCACCGAGTTGATGAGCTATCTATGATTGTAAAGTAATCAATTAATTTTATAACACATTTGCTCGTAAAAGGTCTCTAATTTCACCGATTTCAATATCGTAATGTATGTCATTACGCACTAGTGCGGTAATGTAATGTAAAACGCACGGGTTGCTTTTTAATAAGGTATAACGTACGGTTTATCCAGATGCTAAATGTATGAAATGAAACTGAATGAAACCGAATGAAACTGCATGGAACCGAATGAAACTGAATAAAACCGAATGAAACTGCATGAAACCGAATGAAACCGAATGAACTTAATGAAACTGAATGAAACTGCATGAAACCGAATGAAACGGAATGAAACCGAATGATACCGAATGAAACTGAATGAAAATGAATGAAACTGAATAAAACCGAATGAAGCTGCATGAAACCGAATGAAACTGAATGAAGCTGAATGAAACTGAATAAAACCGAATGAAACCGAATGAAACTGAATGAAACCGTATGAAACTGCATGAAACCGAATGAAACTGAATGAAACCGAATGATACTGAATGAAATTGAATAAAACCGAATGAAACTGCATGAAACCGAATGAAACTGAATGAAACCGAATGAAACCGAATGAAACCGAATGAAACCGAATGAAACCGAATGAAACCGAATGATACCGAATGATACCGAATGAAAATGAATGATACCGAATGAAAATGAATGAAACTGAATAAAACCGAATGAAACTGCATGAAACCGAATGAAACTGAATGAAACTGAATGAAGCTGAATGAAACTGAATAAAACTGAATGAAACTGAATTAAAATGAATGAAACCGAATGAAACTGAATGAAACGGGATGAACTGGAATGAAATTAAATGAAATGACATTTACAATCTGCTATGTCATTTCATTTAATTTCAAATTCTCTAACTGCTTTAACAAGTGATAAACAATTTATTCGTTTAATTTTTATTTATTTCCTCGCAAATGTGTTATAAAACGCCTCTGCTTTCTTGTAGCCCTCGCCTACGGCTCGGGCTTCAATAACGCCTCGGCTGTAATTTTCAACCTACCGCACTTATATCATAATGTACTATTGTTCGAAATACGTACATCAGTACCTACCTACTGCATATTTTATTGGGACCTATTGAATGCATTATATTATTTTTTTAATGATTTTATGTAGTTTCTTCTGAGTTCGCATTATGGTTTCGATTTCTGACCTATTCCTTGTTTATCATTGTTTTCTTTCAATTTATTATGGTTACAGGTGCTTCGCCGGATGGACTAATTGAAGATGATGGTATCACCGAAATAAAATGTCCTAGTCCGGCATTCGGATTAGAGGCAGATATCGCTATTAACCAAAAAAATGTTATTCTGGTAAATAGATGTATCCGTGAATCGACGCCATGACTGGTTTTATCAAATACAAGGGCAGCTGCACGTAACGAATAGAAATTACTGTCTATTTGCTGTGTGGACAGGCAAAAATTTTTAATTAAAGACAGAAAAAATAATTAGGGACGATACATTTTGGAGCGAGAACATGGAGCATCGGCTAGTCAGTTTTTATAATAAATTTCTATTACCCGAAGTTGTTGATCCCCGAAAAGCTAAGTCCATGAAACTTAGAGACGATAAATATTAAAATTGTATTTTACACGAAATTTTGATTTATTTTAACATACCTGCCCGTTTTTGCGTAAGTAGGTACTCATTCAACAAAATGTTGTACCTACTTACGAAAAATGAATACATTCCCTACTAAGAGCTGGTAAAGTATCAAGGTGATTAATTCAATGCGGCGCATGATACGCGCTCCAACACAGACGGCTGTGTGCGTGCTAGGTGTAACTGTATAGCTAGGTGAGTATATTTACCCAAACTTGAGTCACGACGCTCGGGATAAACGCTCTTAAGTAGGCAAACTGTTAGCGGCTGACTGAGTGAAACATACTGTACTGACTGAGTGAGTGCTGCAAACTGCGTACAGTGAGCGCAAAACTAGCAAACTGTGAACACTCTATTTGAAATATATGGAAGGGCGTACTAAACCGATACGCCGCTAACTCAGTCAGCGGCTAACAGTTTGCCTACTGGGGACGCAGCCTGGTCAAAAAGCAAGAAAAATAAACCTCCTCACGGAAAAGGGTAATTTATATGGGAAAATTACGTATGAAAATAAAATTTTAAAAGAATTCCAAAACAGATGATTCTTTATTTGCAATAGTGTTTGTAGACGTATGTTTGACGTCGAATTTTAAGTTGTTTTTGTATTTTACAAAACGCGCTTTAAATTTCGTCATCATGGAAATATTTTCTAACAATTTAAATAATGTTTATTTAGCCACTTAATTATTTTGTACTGGCAGACTATTATGTTTAATCTACACCCATGTGTTTATATACGTTCGTTTTAAATATACAGTTTTTTTCTTTAACTGGAATTTTGAACACCAATTTATGTCACTCATTGATAATGCGAGATGGAGAATGGAAATAGCACATTTTCACTATTTCGTATTTTTTTATGGAAGAAAACTTAAAAAGTTCCGACAAAAGTATAATATTTTAGAAACAGATAATATGCAGTTATTGATTTTTTTATAAATCGAGGGCATGACTTTTCCCTAAAAAGTACACGTTGGCAGTTGGCACGTTAAACGTTCAACCAGTTCAACCGTCGCGTCTCCAAAGCGCGACCACTTTTAGATATTTGCTTAATATTTCACGTATAAAAATTCCTCATTGGAAAAATATCGAAAGCAAACAAAACGACCTAAAATGTCAACTGGTGGCTGGGTAGAGTCATTAACCGTTCAGAAATAGACAGATTCCGTGCCCCTACCAAGAGTTTACTTTACGAAGTAATGGAGTCAAGAGTTTGGTTCATGTTCATCACTTTTTTACCATACTCATCATACTTCCTACTAACATTATAAATTCACGATCTTTGGATGTGTGTGGCTCAATCACGCCCTATCTTCTGAACCTCATGCGATAAAATTTGGAACGAATTTAATGTAACCCGGATTAACATACTCGTATTAAAACGAATCATGGTAGGGGCATCGAAGGTGTATTTCACGTGTTAGCGCCTCAGAGTGAGTAAACTTGCTTCTATTTACAGCCTCACGGATCCGAAGCGCTAATTATATTAGACGGCATATATTTGCATTATTTATTTTATCTTTTGTCAGATTGTAGTGACAACTTCTACATGTAGTGGCGATGACTACCACTGAACCAACTGAAAGTCATCATTGTTATAAAAGAGGAATGGAACATTTTTATATAATCAGAGAAGAAACAATAGTTCATACGCCAGGCCTCGTACGACCAAAAATACGGTAATGTATGTCTCGTATGCACAGGTATGTCTCGCACGTTAGCCCCACCGATCAAAGCAAACTCAGCTATTTACAGCCTCACGGAACTAAAGTGCTAATTACGCTACAGAGTATAATTGCCTGCATTTCTATTTTTAATCCGTGTTTGAATTGTCGTGACATTTGCAGAGGAAATTTTGCGCTGAGATGCTCTTGTAACTCTGGTTTCATTCACGCACGACCCTGTAGGTAATAGCTACGAGTCCTATGGAGGACTACGATTTGATTTTATCGCAAAAAAATATGTTGCAGGACGCTTTGAAGTGCCTTTTGTTGTTATACTTCGCAAAACTTTTACCGGGTATTCCATTCTGACATAATCAACAAATATAATTATGAATCAGTGTGATAAGAGTCACTCAGTGTTAGTTATAATACCTACCTCTATACTTACGACTATCTAACATTGTCCTGTCGTTTCAAGATGATTACAACGGTGTGATTATTGTGAAATACATGTCCCTAGTGTTAGCCGGTTTTGGTAATCAGACATCACTACTGAGACCGGATGAGGAATCACATCACTAGTCGGGATAGAAAAATGACGTCGTAATGCGTAGATGATGGTTTTCCGTGATAAAAGATGAGCAGAGTTTTAGCTGTATTCAATGGTTTTCTCTTTAATACTAAGTAGTTATTGTATATGATTTAATTAGTAAGTTTTGTTATCATTTAATACAAATTAAAAAACAAATCTGTAAGACTGGGTTGTGTTTCAAAACTTCTCCAAGGCGATAACACCGCGACAGCGATGATGCTTACTTTTAGACTTTTAGGTAGTATTCATTGAGAACCTCTAAAAGGCCTCTATAGCTAGATAACTTACCTACTATAATGTACACACAAATTATATGCTTAACATAATAATATTGTGTGAGGTGCTAATTAACTAAATTATTCCTATTCCCACAAGAATTGTAAATGCCGAAGACGACGAAAAATATTTGTAAAATATGACAGCTGGACTGATAAGAGTGAAATGTAAAGAAATAGCTAGAGGCCTGGATTAGCATAGGATTTACCTTATATCTGGGTGGGATAAGTTACCACCGCGGAATGAAGCAATCAATCTATTGCAATACCTAATAGTGGCAATCAACAGACACCCTAGGATGAAATGCGTAGAGAATATTATTTTGTGGTATGAAATAGTTACCAAATTTAATTTCCTTATCAGTAAAGCTGCAGTCAGGGTTTGAAAACAACACCACACAAACGCAGTCACGGGCACTCCCAGAGTGTTTAATCAAGTAAAAAATATGTTATCGTAAGATACATACCAGGAAAATAACGAAGAATTCCTATATCAACTAATTAATAAAAAAACATTGTGAAAACCACTAGTAAATTCGATAAAAAATAAGTGGAAAACGTATCATACAATAATATTTACCTGCCTCAACACGCAACTTGATTACGTAATAAATCTTAGACTAAGATTGTTGTTTGTATGAAGAATATCCTCCTAGATTTCACTGCAACTCCTTTGAAGCAAGAACAATTCTTTCATCTAGTACCTTGTCAGGACATTCGTCTACTGTGAAGAGGTTATTTGGTGGTTTCTTGTTTCCATTTATCATTAATTTCTGTCAGCCATTTTCGAACGAAAAACAACGTTGACCTTTGCCACGAAACCTCAAGTCCGAGTTTTTTTCTGTTTTAGTTTTTTTATTCCGTTATTGCAATTAAATGCCGAACCCTAGTGATTCATACAAAATCCGCGGGAAAACGGGCTTGCAAAAACAAAACTGAAAGAATGTACTGGAAAGGCAGGAAATACCTGCCAAAAACGCGATTACTAGAAAATGATGAAACCTCGCAGTACTTTAGTGCTAACTTGTTTAATAATAAGTATTCTCAATAGGTATACGTGACTTTGTGCATGGATACGATTTTAGATAAAAACTTCTATAAAGCAATTACGAGTATATTACCAACAAATATGATTTTATCTCGCTAAGCAAGTCTACTGCGTCTGTTTGTCTACACGGGCCAACGGAAAGACGGATGTACGGATTTTACTCCTATTTACCCTTCATATTTCTGACTTGCGGTTGAAACTAGTAAGTTGAAATGGCATCAACATACCTGAGCTTAAATCAAGGCATAAATATCATTATTATTTTGGAAATATAACCGTACATAAACCAGCATGAACCAAGCCGCAAGTTTCTTTCATGTTTTTCTACGATTCAGTGTATGTATCTGGCGCCTAAATTTACCTTATTTATAAGAAGTTCCATCACATACTTTGGGTAACTTTGACTTTCGGAGGTTTGAGCACATCATCTATCTCAACATTCGAAACCTGGTAGGTCCGCTTGTATAATAATAATGTAGGTTATTAAACGATTGCTCAAGCAAAGCAATTATAATGATAAGCTTTGTCAACAAAAAACATGTCACCATGTATAATCTTAGTTCTACATCATTTGTTACTGACTTCAAAAAACAACAATTGAAATTCTCAACAGGCTGTATATTTATATATCAATATGAATATCCCAATTGACTTGACTCAGAACCCGATGGATTGTAATTACAAGTGCTTTTTGAACTAACGTCTGTAAACGAGTCGTTTCTTCATTGGGATTTATAAGTAAAACACGCGTTCGCTATTGCTAAGATCGTAATGATTAAATCTTTCACAACCTGAAACACTGTCCGCTTTAAAAAACTATCCCTCTCGATGCTTTTTCCTCTTGAATCACCTGACAGCGCGCCAAATACTATGACATTCCATGACACGACAGCTAGTAGTGTATGACAGATGACCTAGCTTGACCCCAGATATTAGAGTCATAGCTTATTAAATATATTATTCAAATTAGTAACATAATAATGTGTTTTTACAAGTCATAGTCAGAGCCGACTTGGATGTAATACTACACTAGGGGTTTTATATAAAAATCTTACTTGTGTAGTACCGATAACTCAGCAAATCTTTGATAATAAGACTGCAAGTGGGTTTTACCATAGAGCAACAACGCAATTCGTTAGATTAAAATATTTCCGGCTCTACTTTAGATTTGTAAATAAAAAAACCAAACGTTTTTATAATGATCTATAATCGGAGGTGGTTAAGGCCCTGCAAACGTTAATTTTACCTGTTTTTGAAGTACCTAGGTTTTATTTTTTACTAAAAATGTTTTATGTTATCACAGAGATGTATAAAAATACTAGCTATAGCATATGTATTCATTAAATGATCCCTAACTAAATGTTAATGGTTTAAGCAACCCACATACCTACATTTATTATTACCAAAATCTAACAAAAAAACAACTTTAAAGTTCAACATTAATGTTAAAAGACGTCACGATATAAAATAATCAAAATATACGCTATTTATATAGGAAGTACTAAATCATAATTGCGTAATAACCAGTCATAATAAATTTTTACCAAAATAAGGTTTCAAGTGTGTGACGCTTCCCAAAAGCTTTGCCAGAAGGCGTATTAATGACGTCACATCTGACCTACCAGCGGCATCTGACGCGTCATAGCGCCATCACTTTGTCACGAATGACCACATGACAAAACTAACAGCTGCCTCTGTTCGCTTCCATACGTATTCCGAACGTTGATGAAACCGCTCGTCTGTATTAAACCAAGACCTTTGTTATAAAATTAATTGATAAGATAACATGCAAACTTTACGTCGCTAGTGATTAAATATTGATCATTTATTTGAGTCTAGTAACGTGTTGGACGTGTCCGTGGAAATATTGTGGTTGTGATTTTGTGGATCACCGGTATTTTAACCTTGCTTTTTGGAACTTTGAAGGTACGTATTTTTAGTAAAACATTGCGGAGGTGTGGCCTAATAGAACACGCAAAGAATCTACCAAAAATAACACCGCAGCGTGAAATGATCATTCCCCCACTTAGGATGATTCAATCGATTGATGGTCTTATAACTCTACTGCAATCATGAGAAAACCAGTTAGTGTAGTGGTCTTGACAGTCTTGACATAGCTTGCTTAGTAATAACTATAGACTAAGTTAAGCAACGATCTGCGCGATCACTATATAGGATGGGTGACCGCTAGTGGCGTTTACATCAAAGTCCTTGCTTTAGAGGCGCGATAAGCTATCGGTCCTGGTTACAACTATATTTAAGCCAGGAAGGAGGCTTTGGGTGGCCTAACAAATTTGTCACCAGTAGGACTCCATACAAACTTACCAGTCAGTAGGTACTCAAACAGCTAAAAAGGGATTACAATCTGTCACATTATGAAACACCTACTAACTATTGCGTGGGCATATACCAAATGTCATTTTGTGGGCCTCAATAATTGGGTTACTCCCACGTATTTGCGTTCTTAGAGGGGATGGTCACTGCGTGAGCCTACAATCAGACCCTATTTCGGTTTTCCTCCTATTTTATTTAAATATGATGTTTGAACAAATGCACACACATTGTGAGTTCGGGTCTGACTGTGAATCCGACTTCGGAGGTTGTAAACGTAGCAGTTCTGAGAATCGTTCGCTGATTCACAATTATTCATATGACTGGATTGACTGGTCTCAGGTAACGGATTTAAGAGATGAAAGTTTTGAAATTATCTGAGAATTGCGCAATAGCCATTTAATTGTTTGATGAGAAAGATAATAGTAACATCATAACCACGTGTCCAATTATATTATTGAATGATTTCTAGAGCAATATCCGGCTCAACAAGTTTACCTACTGACATAATACCTACATAGGTACTTGGTTAATTTTGTATGTTTTTTTATTAAAGTGAGAGTTTTACGATTGGTAAAATTACATTGCAAATGAAAGAAAGAAAGAATGCGTCGCAAAAAAGTTTCTAAATTGTGGCTTGGGATTAAAATACGAGTGCAAAATAATAAAGGATAATACCATGGTGACATAGTGGGAAAATAATATTTGGTAGACTATATATAATTATTTGTACAGCAACTTCCCATATAGATTAACAGTATACACGGTCATGTTTTCCTTCTACGTTACTTTTTAAAATGAATAAAAATAAATCGTTCTTTCGCAACGGACCTACATATTCATACATCTTTAGAATTCTTTACAAATAAAAACTAATGCAGATGATAAAGCACGGCAGATCGCAATATAAACCTTTTCCATTAGGTAAGGTTCTAAGATCACAATTATAATATTTGCGTAAGTACTACAATAGATATAGAAAACAATACATACACCACATACGAACAGTGTCTGCACAGTGATGTAGGTAATTTATAAACGCAAATAACTCACTCTGAAAACTATGAAGTGTACCTAAACGAGGCGACTGAACTAAGTTTAGGTATAGCTACTCTAACAAATAATATATTATTTTTATATTTTTAATAATATTTGTGTAAAGATAACATAGGTATCTAGAACCATTATTTTACACAAAACAAGTATTTTTCCTACTGGTAAAATCCTAAAAATAAAAGTCTGAATAGGTACATATTTATCCTCAGAACTTCAAAACTGCTGAATATATTTCCATATCTATCATTCTATAAATGATGTCATCGTTGTTTTCTGGACTTTTTCTAGTTCATATAACTATAAAAATCCATACAAGATTGACCGCTTTTCAAAACAATCTCGAGATTGCAAGCGTCTCCTTCATTATCTTATGTGAATAATATAATATGTAAATGGATATTATATGAACCTCCCGGATACTATAAACCTATAACCTATGCGCATTCGTTTTGAAGCACTACGGATCGTCGTAACAATTTTTAAATTAACGCGATCGTCATACATAATAATATGACGATAAGATACGATATAGCTATACGATATTTCGATATATTATGGATCGAAATTAGGTAATTTAAATGATTTATTGCATCTCTTAATAATTGGGCTAAAAAGTAACAAAGTTAAGTTTATAATGTTGGTACCTACCTACCGATTTTATAAGCAACACCTAAAAGAGGCTAGTCCCACGAATGCCACGTCCATACAAATGAGAAATCAAAATTTTCATACATTTCGTCCCAGCCAATGGCCATGACGTATTTTGGTATGTGTAAAGCTGCAAATACACTTCATGTACATATTTATATAAATAGAAGTAGGCACTTAAAATAACAATTCTAACCTTCATTATGGCTGGATCGATGATGTTATCGACCATCGTCTGTTATGTCGACATTATGCCGTACCAACTGTTCATTAATCTGTGCCTGTGGAAAGTTCTTGGCCAGAGGCGGATATGTTGCAGACCCAATATACCTCAAGACTCTAAGGCCCGTATTCAGAAACAGTGCTAGAGTCCAAGTCGACCTTCAAGCACTCTCAAGCATCGATTTTAATCAGTTCTCCATTGAAAAATGACAAAAATCCATGCTTGATTGCTCAAGCACTGTTCTGAATACGGCCATAAGAGTCTATTACCTAGAACATGCAACGCTTCACGATTTACAAATGTTTTAATTTAGTGTTTAAAAATAAAAAGTTGTTGCATAGGTAGGTATTGCATATTTTTTTTTGCTATGTATATTGTCGGTGGTTTTCGTCTTGCCAAACGTGATTATGTTATTTTTAAAACCAGCCGGTCTACTCTTGAGCGCGATTCCGATCCCAATCTTAAGTTTTGATGGAATTTTGAAAGAAATTTGAGTTTTCTGTCAGAATTCCGTCAAAACTTAAAATTAGGATCGGAATCGCGTTCAAGAGTAGACCGGCAGATGTCTTTACATTTCAAACGTCAAAAAGTGGTCTGGGTAATAATGATACTTGGAGTATTATTTTGGACCTCTCGTAACAGGTTAAACTACATTAGATAAAAGCTACTGATCTTTAGCAATTGGAATAATATTTAAATAGTTGATCTAGTGATTAGGGTGTGTCTGTATCTGACTTATATAGGGTAAACTAGATTTTGCGGGCGACTTCTTTTGGGTCGACTCCTTTTTCAAGAAATCTTATGGTAGGTATTCGTCTCTCAAAAAACAAGCTATGTCGGTATGTATTCGGTAATTTTATTTACTATATATTTTCTCTCGAACAGCTTCACTTTTAACTTCGCTGAAAGCGAGATCTTAATAGAAAAATGGTTTTACTATAGAAATATTATGTAAATGCAACCACACATAAATAGAACTTGGGCAATTTACTAAGAATATTTAACTTTTTAAAATTTCCTCTCTAAGTGAACATGTAGAGTAGATCATAATTCATAAGTCACCCACGAAACGAGAATAACCATTTTCCGAGTCAACATGGACGCAACCAAAATCAACATCTCTCTCAACTGAGGTTGCTCTCGGTTTTCCTGCCCAATTTTTCAATCAATGCCTTTTAGTCCTGGCCTTCAGTCGATTCTTGCCCACAAAAAGTAGTCTTGTTCTTTTTGTGTTTGTCTAATCTATTTCCAATACAATACCAGTCATTGAATTCTGTTTTTACTTAAAAAATAGTGAGTATCTTTGTATTGGTGTAAAGCAAACTGAACACGCCTTTACATAATATTCTTGATGACGCATTCACGTCTATTTTTTATGGTGTTTGTGAACTCCTGATGATTTATAAATACGTTTAAATAGATTTTAAACTTGATTAACAGGTGAGACTTGTTTTAAACATAACAATATTTTTTGTATTTAAATCGTTTTTTTATAGAATTCAAGTATAATTATGGAAAAGTACACGACCATAGTCATCGTGGTACCACCCAGCTAGGTCATCGAACCAATCCCCTAAGTAATAAGCCTCTTAGTAACATCATAGACTAAGGAAAAAACATCTAACTCTCGTAAAGTCAAGAGTGCTTTTTATGGCTTTGTACTAAAACCTTTGTAAAAGCACCAGTGCCAGCAACCCCACACATAAACAGAACTTGGGCAATTTACTAAGAATATTCAACTTTTTAAAATTTCCCCCCTAAGTGAACATGTAGATCATAAGTCATAGTGAAAGTGTGGCCCCTCTTTATGGCAGTAGCACGCGTGCCAGCCTACATCCATTATGATGCCACTGGCGTTCCCGTCGGGCCCTTCTGGAGTGCCCCTTTCCATTATAAGATAAACTTCGACGTCCCTTTATAATTAATTTGTCTACACAGCTTTTTTATTTGTGCCAACTTCTTAAAACTTGTTTTTCACCTTTATGTTCGAGGAAGAGACTATATAAAAGCTAAAAATAATATTTTGGATAATTTTGGATGCTACTCCGCGCTACCAAGTCTCGGAATTTACAGTAGGTACCTTTTCAATATACGAGTGTTATCATTATCACCATTTCGTGCCGGAATGTCTCATACTCCTAATGGTATTTGCATGGCCGTCGATTTTCAGATCACGTTCGATTCGAGCAATATAATCATAAGTAGGTGTTGTATATGAAAACCAAAAAAATATATGAAGAGATAAAAAAGTCTCCGAAGCAAACAAGCTTGTTTGCTACGTGGTTCAGTAAAAGGCCTGCCAATGATCTGAAGGTTAAGAGGCATTGCTTCCGCGTAAAAAGGTTAACGTCATACACACACCTTAAAATTGAGTAAGTACCTACTATAACACTTATGGGTTACGATGACTTGTGGGTTATGATGATTCATGGTTACTTTTATCTTAGTATTCATTTAATTAATGGAATCGTGTTATAAAAACTTAATTCCTTTTTTTATCTTCTGAAAGTAATAAAAAGTAGATAGTGTAGGAACTTAATAGTCACGTTTGCAATTTGCGAATGTTAATGAATATATTTATTTTCTACTGTATTTTAATTAGTAGATACTCTATCTTTTTAACGTTGCAAGCATGAATGAGGTCATGAAAGAAGTTACTATTTATATATTACTTACTACTCGTACTAGCCTGTAGCGTCCAACTGTTGGGCTAAGGCCTCCCCCAATTTTCACCAGTAACTACGATCTTCTGCTTTAAGTTGCCAGTTCCGCAATTATAGGCATAACAATTTATAATATACCTACATATAAGCCATAATAATAAAAGCCGTTTAAAATTACAATAGGACTACGCAGTTCCATTACATAATATCTAATAGGTATACTTGAATATATTGAAGTATATAATTATTGTAATATTTTAACATATAACAAGGCTCACTGAATTTACTAAGGAAATTACCAGTTTCTACAGGCAACTCTCTTTTATCATCATTAAGTATTGATTAGTTCCTTATCGATCCAATATTCATTTGTATTTTACCGGCTCAAAGTACCTAGCCTACCGATATCAAGTTTACCCACAGGGCTTACCGCACAATCACAATAATTATTTACTTCAACGCTGCAGTATTTTTAACATATACAAACTACAAAAACCAAATAAAATCCAACAATATAATTTATTTATGCACCTATAAAGTGCAAAAATAGAATATAATTGAGTTCGCGTGCCTGTATTTGTGTTGGACGCTAGTTTTTTGTACCAGGATAGAGAAACAACCTAGATGAACTTTTAAATTCTATATTAAAATTGTACGAGCAAAATGTTATAAATTGCATGTGTGGCATGTGCGCTTAGTCCGAGATGAATACAATGACCATAGACAATTAAACTTCTATGAATGTCGTTTAACAATAATAATTTTATTATCTGTGTTGGGATGCCAACAAATTGCACTAGAATAACTGCACTCATAATAAAAAAACTTACCCTAGATCCAAATTATAATTTGACCATAATGTACCTAGATCTAATTCTTCTTTCTAAATAGGACGTAGTCTATGTACGAACATAACTATTAGGTATTGGTTTAGTAAATTAAACCAGATCGTGCTGTATATAGCCTTCAAGAGATATGGTATTGCGCAGAGTGCAAATATAATTTCATTTCTAATACAACTCACGATTACATGCGATGTTGCAATAGTAACTAACATATTGAGAGCCTTTTCAGGTGGGCCTTCATTAACAGTATGAACTGATTCGTTTTTCTTTACTAAATTTATTTTATTAACTCATGGTCTGTCTTGACTCGTGTCTGTTTTAAACCAAACACCGTTATCAAGTTCTTTACTGGAAAAGAATTAATAATGTTGTGAACTGAGTCTTGTCAGTTATAGTTGATTTCAGGGATTTTGGGAATAACGATTTTTGAGACGTAAACTTACTTCATACATATAAATTTACAGATTGCTTTTGTTGTAAGTAGATGATTCTGATGAAAACTCTCATATTCTAAGAAATAAACTTAAATCTTAAAAAAACAACTACTTTGGGCTTTTAAAATGAATTCCCTTCACGCGTGAGGTTAAACATGATGCAGTACTTAGCATCACAACTTTATTAGGTACTTTAACTGTTCTCTCATAAAATCTAATTCCACAGCGTCCACAGGCTAAATCAGAGAGCTGTATGGCATTGTCCCAGTCACGCTTTGCGGAGGACTGCGCAAACGCACCGGTATTTTTTCACGCTTGCGCCTCCGACCCCTTTAAACCCTTTTAGCTACAAATTGCCGAGTTCCATTGTACGGAACAAGAAGCCGTGTCAAATGTAAAAACAGGAATAAGTTGCAGTGTCTTCGAAGTTTTTTATAGCCCCTTAGATTTTGTGGTGTAGCCTTGCATCTTTCACCTTCCTGACTGATACACGAGGCTAGTTTTTCAAGCCAGGATAGTAACAAACTTCATGGAAACAGAACTAGCTTTATTTTTCAAATAGCAGTTCTGTTTACACGAAGCTAGGGCTGCTTATAGCTTACTATCAGTATGCTATCCTGGCTTGAAAAATTAGCCTCGTGCTACTTTTCTTACACAGTTATTGTAATTTTTTCACCGACATAGACTCGAGTGTAAAGGTTAAACTAACAATAGCTAAAGATGAGAAGTAGGTAGATTTGTATGTACATATAAGCCAAGATAATATCTTAAGTTTCTTTAACATGTCGTGCGTGAGCTCTGCTTAACATTCATGTCTCATAGAATACACTTTCTAATGATAAGTATTTTAGATTTAAATTGGAGTGGTGGCCAGCAAGCCAATGCACGCGACATTATAACATTGTAACTACCCGCCAAACTTTCGCAAACCCACACAGCGTTTCTATAATAGAACAAAAAGATTGATCGGTGGAGGACAACATAATGAAAAAACGCAAAAGCCTAATGAAATAAGATGCATTTTTTCTTCTGACATAAAAATCTTCTTCTATTTTTGTGTTATAGTGTTTTAAGTTATAGCGTATAGGTACTCAATTAGTAGTAATTTATTAAGGGAGACACTACAGGTTCTTGAGACACAGTAGGTATTTACTAGTTCGGGAACCTGTGGATTCCCGAACCATGCTTATGTTAATAAAGTTATTTTGTATTTGTATAATAATAAAATTCATATTTTTGTTTCAGGTAAGCCTCATACCGTCATCTTACGCTAGTCTCAGAATGCAAGGTAAAGCGGCGGTATCATGGTTGATATGGTTTTACTTAGGTACCTATTAATCTGCATGTATGAGTGCACGTGGCAATGAGGAGCAGGAAACCTACATCCTGACAGCTCTCACGCAAATGTAACACCGCGTTTTAATCATAAAAAATCAAAAAATATTTATTCAGTTGTCATCTCAAGGATCACTTTGAAACGTCTTAAACCTAGGTGAATCTCATTGCCAGTTTCACACGACCAAACCTAGAAGAACAGGCAACAAACTACCACTTTTTGTTATACCTAACATTAGGTAATCTATCCGCCTAATTTTCAATACTAACATTTATGTACATCGACTTAGGGACTCGTTTTACCAACGCAGTAAATCGTTACTGCGATACATTTCCGTAAATATGTGGGTAGTTGTCTTCACGCTAAAGGCTTAGCCAAATGTAAGTAAAACCGTACCTACTTACAGTAATGACCATAGTTTTGTATTGAGATCACGATAGACGTCTTAATTTTTATTTGTACTGCAACTAAGTTTTTTTTTTATATAAGCGTTACAGTTTGGTAAAATCCAGTGTAATCAAATCATAGGATTTAGCCGTAATAATGATCGGAGAAGTCCTCATTCTTAAAATATTTTGGTTCTATTCTTTAAAAACATTAGCAAACTGGGATAGAATAACATTTTGTAACACAGAACAGCTTGTAGAAACTTGGATGAAACTCGTCAACTCTATTGTAAACTTACAAAGTTAGTGAAAGCAACCCGATAAGGCAGCCCCATTCGTTCCGTGTGGTAGACCAAACAAGAGGTCTAACCGTCTGCGTACGTGATAATAGCACAAACACGAACTCAAATAAGTTTGCGATTCGTGAGCTCATATTCATAATGGTCATATAGCTTAGCGGCCTGCTAAGTCTTCTTCTTCTTAATCAGATAACATCAGATCTGTTCATTTGGTCAATTTTACTAATGTCAAGTACATTATATATTACATAAATAATAATTTATAGTCAAGTCAGTCTTAGACAAGTCGGCTGTCACTGGCTTTAAAGAAAAAGTTGGCGGCTTTCTTCAAAACCATCGAAAACATTTTTGTTGAAATCGGGATAATCACATTACACTTTCATTTCAACCAAGTAATGTTGGTAAACCACTAAAATTACACAACAAAATTCAAAATACCGAAATAATGTAATGAAATATAAATAATGAAAAAGCTATATGGCTTCCTAAAGTGACAGAAAAGGAATCCTCCTGTTGCCATCTCTATTTATTGGCGTTAAAGTGACAGTGAAAAGAGACTTATAACGAGCCGCTAAAAATTGTCAGGCATTATGAATAAGGGAGTAATAAAGTTGCTTGCGTAAGAAGAGGTCCACCTTAATTTGATTTATAGATGCTTAAAATAGGTTTTACGGAAATGCTAATGCTGAGTGACGATGGTTCTTTATGTTTCCGCTGGTCAAAACCCAAGTTTATGTTAGTTTCAGAATAATTTATAGTTCTTTGTCGTCATCACTTATCACAGACAAGTTACCGAGGTCCAAGGTTTCCGACAAATAAATAACGGGCCGATAAGGGTCACTAACTCACCAGTCAAAACCTTTGCCAGCCCGTTGAGCATTTAAAATTTGTTGAGCGATTGAGGCACTAGTCTAGTTTTGTTGAGCCATCTACGCAGGAGACACAGAATAACGTTAGTTACTATAACGCAAAATCGTAGAACTCCTTCCGCATACCTACGTCTGTGAATCTTTTGATTAAATATTGAGTAATTTTTTTGACAGAGAAAAACTAGTATTTTTTTCATTACTTGTACGATGAATTGTTATTGAAACGGCGAACGATCGTTGGCAGAGGTACAGTCGATCGCACAGAGCTGTAAACCAATTTAAATGGGGAATAGCAGTCGTGAATTTTTAGAGGACTGCTTTAGAAAACCTTTTTTCTTGACCACTATAATCTGAATCTCTTCAAGGTAGGGGTGAATAGGTGGTGTCTTCTAGCTAGGCTAGACCGGTCTGCTACATCGTCGCTCACCATCATGAGAAATTGTAGTCTAAAGACGAAAATACACTTACATATTTTCTCGCCGATTCACTTTTTCTAGAGATCTAGAGATCAAATAAAAATTATGGTTGAACACAACTTACACAGCACAGTAATCACCCCACATGTCGAACGAATACCGGTATATACCGGTAATGTATAACCGGTATGGTATCCCACAAGCACGCCATCCGGTATCCGGTCCAGCTGACATGGCAAAACGTAGTAATCGCTTATAATTTATTGTTACACGTTATAATTTTCATAGTTATGTCATTAATTTTATATTCTTAAAGTAATGTCAAATCTACCAGACGCGATCACGAAAAAAACAAAATTATGATTTGGAATTATTTTGTTGCAGGCGACTGTATGTACCTCGAACATGTCAAATCACCACAGTAATTGATTACGTATTTGACGAAAATACACTTTTGTAAGATACGAGTAAGCTTCTTAGAACTTCAATATCAAGTGTTTTTTATCTAAGGAAGTCCCACTTATTATTCGAGCGTAAATAATCAAGCACTCAATAGGTACCTACGTGCGTATTGATGTTATGTTACTGTACTTTACTTTCTACTAAACCTATTGAAATGGCCACAGCAGGTTCAGAGTACTATGGTACAGTAAGTAATAAATACTTGATTTAATCAATAGACTGCCAATAACGGTAGACGTTGGGAAAAAGTAGGGTTAATCAAGAAAAATAAGGCTTAAAACTAAATTCGATTTTATTATAGCAGCTACACCCAACAAAGAGTATATTTATGTTACGTATGTCTGTATTTTTTTCTGTGCTAAGAGTAAGCAAGATATGCGTAGGTATCTTAACCACAGAATCATCACAGTTTCAAAGTGATAAGTACCTATTGGTTTAAAATAGTCTACTATTTTTCGTATTGGTTCAGTGAACTTCGCGGTCACTGCCGACCGTCGTACGATTTCCAGATTGTTGTCACATTTTCATTGCAATGCTAAAACACGACAAAAATAAACTCTTAAAATAGGTCGTAATCGTAGAAGCGTCAAGCCAACACTTTTCAACGAAAACTGAAGATTTCAGAAACAGAGTGCTTGAAATAACTGAGGAAAACGGCTCGTTGACTAAATAATATATGAGCTTAAATAATCTATGCGCAATTATTTTTTGCAATAATTAAATGAATTTTTGTATGAAGTTTTCTAGGATGTTTGAAAGGTCTAGGCCGGCTCTACACGTTGGCCCTTCCTTATAGTCATAACGCAACGAATTTCAAATTCAAATTGTTTATTGAACATAAATGCATCCTAACAGACACTCCAAAGCGATACATTTATTACACGAGCACTTAACATAATATTTTATACATAGAAATTAACATATACAACGTGTATCAAAATATGTGTACTATCCTGAAGGGGGGTGAATTTCCACCCCCCGGGGAACAACTTTTGTTCAACGACTTTTCGAACTTCGATTGGTATCTCTGAAAAAAACTGCAACGAAGTTTCAACATGAACAGCTGACTTTATACAAAGTGACAACCCTAAACTCAGCTACAGAGGTAGTAGGTAGTAGTAGTAGACCTACAGAGGAAGTAGGTCAAGGGGTCAAGGGGTTACAAGGATAGGGTTGTCAATTTATTTAGGCATTATGAAATTAAATATTTTTGTATGGGAAACTGTTGTAGGAATTTTTAATTATCTCCCCCCCACAACTGATCACCATTGTGGTCTGAAACCCCCCACCTTCGCATAGTACACATATTTAGATACACCTTGTATAACAAAAACAATATCAAAAACTCACAAAAAATAACAAATTATAATATTGCACACAATAATTGCACCAAAGAATTAAACATTTTATCCTGAAGATATTCAAATATTATAAATGAGCTTCAATATTTCAGCGTAATTTTTCCTAATTGGTCCGCAAATACGTCCATATCGGGATGTAACCTAAGAATAGCGTTAAGATGGAACTGTGCACGGTATAATAGTGGTGACTCCTGTCGTGCGGTAGTGCGCGCGGGGCTTGGCGCAAACAGGTGGACTCGCCCAGGACGGAACCTGGCGCGTTGCTCGGGCACGCTGAGCCTACTACGAATGAATCTGTAGTCAATCAATAGCACTTACAACAAACTGAGAGCTAGCCAGTCTTTGTTCAGTTTCTTTGAAGAAAATACTCGCTGCATCCCACACGTTGGGTTTTCCCAGCCAACTATACCTAGTAACAATTAATTACATTCGGGCCAATGTGTAGTGAGGGGGTTAATAATGGCTCCTTTACATCATCATTGGCCTGTAACATCTATTGCAGATATACATTATTATTCTCTTGGCAATATGAAACCTTTATCATACTTTTTTTACTGCTGTGTAGGTTATCTACTAATAATGTACCGGTGAGCATTATTGCCTTGAATTTAGATGACAAAGCTTCAGCTAGCACTTTCGCGATTTGTCATGAGAAAAACTATAATTTTGCTTCACCTCGATTACACTTATGTTATAAATTGGTAGGTAGAATAGGATAATTGTATATTTGCAAAGGTCGTTCTCATCTATTCAGAAGTTAAGTGGAGGTGGCTAACATATCTACTGGCACCTGCCCTTTAGTCACCAAATACCTACTCGTAAAATAGGTGCTTTAACTAAATAATAAATCTCTGGTTTTTTATCTATAATGCCTAAAGATTCTATAAAACTCTTTAGGCTATTGCGTAATACACGATAGGTAAGGTAATATTGCTAAAACTTATAATATTGCTAAAATCTGTTTGTTTTTTAAAAATCTAGGTAGTATAAACCTACTTAAGTAGGTACCTACTTTTACTAAATATTGTTGGTAATGATTACGCCTGCATTATAGATTACTTCGCAGGTCAGACAAAAATTGATAAGATTAAGAATTGGCTGTTAGCGAATTGTTTAACATGTTGTTTACGTTTGAGATCAACGAAATAATAACATGTTTTCGTTTACTTTATTACAATATAGTATTTGTGTTATTCAGAGACAAATTATTCATAAGATAAGAAATTTAAAGGCTTATTTTTACAAAAACCTACCTAAGTTAGTTATCAGCAGGCGACTATAAAAATAATCTACCGCAATTATGAATTATTATGACCGTGTTGTTACCTGTGATCTAGTTTATTATGTACCTAGCCTACCTCCTTGATGTTTTTGTACTTGAATGCTGCTGGTTTCATTAGTTTTAATTTACCTGCATAAAAAAACCACGTTACACTCATAATACCTAGAACGTAACTATTGTCAATGGTCAAAAGCATCTGTTTATAAGCAGTTTTCAAAACATCATTTTCGGAAAAGTTTTATTTTCCACTAGCTGATACCCGCGACTTCGTCCGCGTGGATATTTGAGTTCGTTTTTAGGGTTCCGTAGCCAAATGGCAAAAACGGAACCCTTATAGATTCGTCATGTCTGTCTGTCTGTCTGTCTGTCTGTCTGTCTGTCTGTCTGTCTGTCTGTCCGTCCGTATGTCACAGCCATTTTTCTCCGAAACCGTAAGAGCTAGACTGATGAAACTTGGCAAGTAGATGTATTCTGTGAACCGCATTAAGATTTTTACACAAAAATAAAAAAAAAAACTATAGAATTCGGGGGTCCCCATACTTGAAACTGAAACTCAAAATTTTTTTTTTCATCGAACCCATACGTGTGGGGTATCTATGAATAGGTCTTCAAAAATGATGTTGAGGTTTCTAATATCGTTTTTTTCTAAACTGAATAGTTTGCGCGAGAGACACTTCCAAAGTGGAAAAAAGTTGGTCCCCCCCCCCTCTAACTTCTAAAATAAGAGAATGATAAATCCAAAAAAAATATATGTTGTACATTACTATGCAAACTTTCAACGATTTTTGGTTTGAACGAAATCTAGTCAGTAGTTTTTTTTTATACGTCATAAGCCGTAAACCGCAATTTACCTTTCGACGAACTACAAGAACCTTATTATGTTACATCAAGTAACATAATATAAAGGTTCTTGTAGTTCGTCGTGCTACGGAACCCTTCATGGGCGAGTCCGACTCGCACTTGGCTGCTTTTTTTAGTTTGATATGACCAACTGCTACTTACCATTGTTTTGAGCTTGTTCTTTAGAGTGTATTTGAATTTGAAGGCGAGTGCTGTTGGAGCCGATTTTTTTCAGCAGTGTTTAGTTTAAGTATGATTGATGTTTCCCGCGATTTTGTATTTGTGGTTATCATCGGTTTTTTTGTAAACATTTTTGTGTATTAAAACCTGGTGACAAATGCTGCGGTAGCTGAAATTTTTTTAATGTTTTTTTTTGCGTATTTTGTAAAGCTCTTTTTCGTGATTTTGTTGAAGTGGCTAATTTGGGCTATTGTATTCGTCGTTGGTGTATAATCGAATCTGTTTTTTTTATTTGACATGACCAACTGCTAGTTACCATAGATTTGAGCTTGTACTTTAGAGTGTATTTGACTTTTAAGGTGAGTGCTGTTGGAAAATTTTTTAATGTTTTTTTTACGTATTTTGTAAAGCTATTTTTTGTAATTTTAGTGGCTAATTTGGGGTTTCGTATGCGTGTTGGTGTATAATCGTATCAGATTTTTTTAATTGGCATGACCAACTGCTGGTTACTATAGTTTTGAGCTTGTATTTTAGAGTGTATTTGAATTTGAAGGCGAGTGCTGTTGGAGCCGATTTTTTTCAGCAGTGTTTAGTTTAAGTATGATAGATGTTTCCCGCGATTTTGTCTTAGTGGTTATCATCGGTTTTTTTGTAAACATCTGTGTGTATTAAAACTTGGTGACAAATGCTGCGGCAGCTGAAGTTTTTTTAATGTTTTTTTTTCGTATTTTGTAAAGCTATTTTTTGTGATTTTATGTTATATTAGTGGCTAATTTGGGGTTTCGTATGCGTGTTGGAGTATAATCGTATCAGATTTTTTTAATTGGCATGACCAACTGCTGGTTACTATAGTTTTGAGCTTGTATTTTTGAGTGTATTTGAATTTGAAGGTGAGTGCTGTTGGAGGCGATTTTTTTCAGCAGTGTTTAGTTTAAGTATGATAGATGTTTCCCGCGATTTTGTCTTAGTGGTTATCATCGGTTTTTTTGTAAGCATTTGTGTGTATTAAAACCTGGTGACAAATGCTGCGGTAGCTGAAATTTTTTTAATGTTTTTTTTTCGTATTTTGTAAAGCTGTTTTTTGTGATTTTATGTTATATTAGTGGCTAATTTGGGGTTTCGTATGCGTGTTGGTGTATAATTGAATCAGATTTTTTAATTTGACATGACCAACTGCTGATTACTATAGTTTTGAGCTTGTTCTTTAGAGTGTATTTGAATTTTTAGATTAGTGCTGTTGGAGCCGATTTTTTTTAACAGTGTTTAGTTTAAGTATGAAAGATGTTTCCCGCGATTTTGTCGTAGTGGTTATCATCGGTTTGTTTGTGAACCTTTGTGTGTAATTGAACCTGGTGCCAGATGCTGCGGTAGCAGAATTTTTTTTAATGTTTTTTTGCGTATTTTGTTAAGCTATTTTTTGTGATTTTTCTTAAAATCTTTTTCCGTTTTTTGTTCTTTTAGGGGAAAATTTTTCCTATTTTCTTTTTTAGTGCACCTCTGCTTTATTAGAGGAACACATCTTCTAAGTTTCATGCTTCTAGGGCTAACGGTTTAGGCTGTGCGTTGATTTTTCTTTAAACCATTTTTCCCCTTTTTCTCCTCTTCGGAAAATAATTTTCCATTTTCCTTTCTTAGCGGATGCCTACGTCATAACATCTACCTGCATGCCAAATTTTAGCCCGATCCGTCCAGTGGTTTGGGCTGTGCGTTGATAGATCACTATGTCAGTCAGTCAGTCAGTCAGTCACCTTTGAGTTATATATATATAGATTTAGTTCGCATGTATGCATAATCGAGTACCCATCTCGTCCTCCTGCTATCTTTTCGTAGTCTTCCTCTTTTTGCTGGGTAGTATGTATTCTGAGTTGTGCTCACTGTTTGCGAGCCCGTTTTCCGTGTAGAGTCAGCATGGCGCTTGTTTTCGAGAAAAACTCAGATGAGCCCGCGGATAAGTTTTCCCTTCGAACAGAAAATGAATTAGGCAAGCACTTTTGTTTTTTGTGACACCTGAGTCAAAACCGATTTACAGTCAAACACCTATCATAATACCTGTGTGGGTTTAATCCATTTAAAGAATATCACTAGTTTAATGGTGGCGCGGCGCGAAGCCCCACGTAGCGAGACTGCTTACAAGTGTTACCGGGTGGTAGCGAGGTAGGTAAATCTGTCATTACAATAATCCCGCTGAAACCTACCCAAAGTTATGAGCCCTGCCATAGACTTAGCTATGGAAACTTGCCTCGTGTAGTGTGGGCTGTAATTTCTATAGAGGTACCGGGTGAAACCTTTATTTCCTCTTGGTTTAAATGCAGCACTTTCGCCGTGCCGCCTCTACATAGTATATCTCAATATTCATGAATATTCTCAACACCTGTGTCAATTCGAGTTTCAATAGTGCTTGTTATCTAGAATAAATACTAGCTACGTTCTCATTTGATCGTATTTTCATCGAATACAAACTTTTTACTTTATGAGCGGACTGGTTTCCGCAAGTAGGCCGCTGGCGGGTCTTTTTTGCGTGTAAGTAACGTTAGTTTATAATAAACGGTAATTTTAGCTATGATAATTAATACTTTTATGATAACAAAAAATATTTTTCATGTATAGGTACATGGTTTTGATAAATAAGTTTGGTAACACTAAAACGTCCCGCAGTTCGGTGTGCCTCGTGTCATAGACTTCCTCTATCATCTTCCACTGGGCTCAATCCTGTGCCTCTCTTCTCCATATCTGTCCAGCAGTAAGCTTTAGATCATCTTCCCATCTTGTATGTTGATGCTGCGCTTGCCATCTCTGGGATACCAATCGGTGATTCTCTTCGACCATTTCTTCTTGGGATCAAGGATTATGTGGCCTGTATAAACAAAAACAAAAATGACTAACGTTTACCTAGTACATGTTTACGTAACTGTTGTATGAATAAGCAAAAACAATCTCATACATCTTGCAATGTCAAGATTCTTTATTTAAACTCTCTAACATGCTATCATCAATTCTGGTATCACACGTATCAGAAAGGATTTAAATTTTTCTAAAGTTTGACACAGTTCGATAAGATAATGCAAAGTGAAAAGACGAAAGTAAAAATATAATGTCAGTCACTTGCGATATTATTATTGGCCGCTCGTGTTTATATTTTCGTTTGATACCTATATTTTAGCTGAATTCCGTTGAGATTGGTTTGTTTGTGTGAAATCCAACTAGGCACATTAATTTATAACAACAATGGCGTTTATGTATCCAATGATGTACGAAACAACTGGTGCTAGGGGACGATCTCAATACTGTAAGTTCATTTTCTTAGAACATTATTTTGCATAATTTTCTTAGATCTAATGAAATTTAAGGAAATATTTCTTGAGATGACTGATGGAAGCTTAAATGGTGCGACTAATATTTATTCAGCTGAAACGAAGGGATTTCTTAATAAATTAAACAGATCAGACTGCCATTAAATAAATAGGATGACTGACTGGTGCCTGATTAGTACGAGAAACACCAAAAAAATATGTATGTATACCTAGGTTTTAGAAGCTTAGGCGTAACCCACAATAGCATCAGTTAAACTGCTGGAAGCCACTGGCTCCATATGGTGTCAGTAACAATAGTATTAAATTTCAATATAATTTTTTTCGCACACCTTATTTGGATTAAGACTAAAAAGTCACGCCTCAGCAACAAATATCTGCAAGTATCCACTTGAAATAAGCCCACCAAGGATGCGTAGGCACGATCTTCAGCATAGTAATGTATAGTCAGATGAGAGAGACGCGTGACCAAGCCGGCGCCACTCGACCGCACGCGCTGAACTTGACCCACATCTCCTGAGAGACCATTGTCTTCGCAACAACCTCGATCAGCTTGACGACTCGCCATTACTTCGCCTTAAACTCCAGCGTCTCGGAAACCATTGTTCATCTGACGATAGCAGCGACTAGCGTAGCGACCTTCCTCGCATAATCCACGATTTACCTACACCTCTATGAAAAATTTATGTATCTCATAGAGCTGGTAGATATGTTGGTGGAAAATAAGTTTGTTCTTGTAAAGTCAATTTCGAGTACCCAACAAGGTTATTTGTTTCGTTTATGATATTTTTCTATGTCATTGCGATGGTTACCTATCAATAATGATGAGTGTTCTACTTTTACTGTTTTTATTTGTCTGTGATTTTCAAAATCACTTTTGGACTGCTCATGCTGTTTGCATATAAACGCAAAGTCGTGTCATCTAATTGCACACTTTCCCAGCTTTCTTTTTGATCACCGGTTTGTGTGAGCTGAATCCCGTTAACTTAGCGTTGCCCCAGTAAACTAGATTTTCCTGTGATGATTCTCACATGCGAAGCCGCTTAGCTTTAGCACATTCATTGGGAAAAGTGAAACTGGCCAATGACTGTGCAAAACGTATAATGGACCATACAAATAGGCGTACGTTACTTACGATATTGAGCATTGAGTATTACTTCTGCGAGCAAACGGCCCTAACCACAACTGTAAAAAAAAAGGTTGTTCATGTTCCGCAACTATGACTTCTATACTAGGTTTGATGGCATATAAGACTCCCTTATTAGACAGGCTAACTCATTAAGTGGAGTTACCAGCACATACCACTTCTCAACTGTAGCCTCGTGATTCACCTTTGATTTCTACCATCAACTGCGTTTGTGGCATAACTTTATTCGTCACGCGCGGTTAGCGTGGTCACCACAGGAGTGGTGGTCTTTTCAATGATTGACCGTTACTAAACTTTCATACTGCTTTGCGACGATGCATTTGGTCTTAACTAACTTTAAAATGTTCTCTTTCCAGGCATGTCCCTAGACGAAGGCAGACAGTCACAGAGGCCGTACAGATATGGCATGGTGCTGCTCTGCGCGGGTGCGCTGATCAACTGGCTGGGTCTTGCTGAGGATTACGCGGAGCCCGTGAGATACGTGGGCGTGGCCTGCATCGTCGCTGGAGCCCTGCTCATCTGCGCGGCCATGTGCTGCTGGCTGCAGTCGCCGGCGAGGCAGCCGCAGGCAGACCGCAATGATCCTGACACACACCAGGTAAGGACCACACACTGCTTAACTACCTCCTTTCAACAAAGCCTTGCGTAATAAAGTGTTATGCGGTGGTGAAAAGTGAAGCGCATTCAAATGTGACAGTCATATTTTCACTGATCGCCACCACATAACGCTTAGATGTGTGCAAGGCTTAGCGTGTTCTTTTATCTCCTGTAACTTCGTACTAAAGGGCTCTACAAGATTTCTCTATTTATTTATTTCATCGAGTATGATTTGGCACATAATGTGATGTTTTTTTTAAGAAACGCTGTTATTTGTGAGAATGTATGAAAAATGACGCCGTTAGAATGTGTAGATTTTGCTTGCAAAGTCTTCTTCTACGAATTATATAAATAATATCTGTAGCGAATGATGCCATAGTAAACGGTAAACCCAGATGATAGTGGCTTCAACCAGAAATAATTCTGTGTTTTACCAAACTATGCCTAAACTGCGTAGCGTAGGTATAGAAGTAGGTATCGGTCGTTTTCACGAGATAATTCACTCTGGAGTTAAGACACTCGTACTACCTTGTACCAAACAATTAATTTAGTCTGACAATAAAACAATGGATCGATAACACAATCACTTTGATTAAGCAGTTAAATTTGAGATTAATATTTTGCTCGATATAAATTGCGAAATCCGATGAACAGTCAGCCGTTCTCACTGTAAGCCGAAACTTGCTCCGTACCCTAACCTTTAGAACTGAAAGTGCTCGTGACGAAATTAATCGCCCTTGGCTCAAAAACAATTGCCAAAGTCTATTCGATCCTACGCACAATCACAGCAAACTGGAACATAAATTGGACCATTTGATCTCAATCATACTTTAGTATCTCCACAATTAAGATTGGACATAGGTCACGGAGAAAAATTCTAGATATGATAGTGATCAGCCCAACCTAGCTTGATCTAAGTTTGTTGGTATCTCGGTGTTTTTTTCGGAAACATGACAGATATTTCGAACTCCAGCTACAATTGACTCTCTGTCTCTCTGGTATATACTCTTAGCCAATTCTTAGCAGTCATAGTTCTTTTTTGTATAATTTCTGTTCCAACTCATCTACGCACATAATGCACCAGTTCGAATAATTCTTGTCTTTTTCAGATCGACGATCCAATCCACGTGATTTCAATGCCTGATGAAGAGACGATGCAGCAAAAGCCGCCAGACTACGACACAGTGGCGGGCGCGCCGCCAACTTACGATGACGCCATCAAACTGAACCCGGCGAGGCTGCTCCCCGCCACCAGCTCAGGACGCCACGAGCCCACACGCAGCGCCCCTTACATCCCAGACACGATCATAGTACCGGGCCAGCTGGTTGAAACACCCCCAACCCCTATCACAGTCGCGCCTGTTCACAGATCGCAAATCCCCAAAACCCCTCCACCACCATACAATCCTATCCACGCCATCAGGTGAAAGACTCGCCGAAGTAACTTTTAAATCGACTGCTGTTTCATGTGATGAGTAATGAGACTCGTAGACCCCACCATCGAGATATCGACGGTGATAGGTATTAGTTTGTGCGTACATATCCATTCATGAAACATTAAAGTTAGACAGTAGTGTCGAAGTACTTATGTGATACTATGGAAGATAGAGTAGAACCTGTATGTAAATATTTTTTATAGTTAGTTAAGATGATAATCTCTTCCATTAAAATGTTAAACGGTGTTTTGGAGCATATTGTTCTCCAAATAATTAGATTTAAGTCTCAGATTGATATCTCACTGTTCTGTACATATCTGCTAGAAGTTTTGAATGCAAGCAATGCTGTGCCATCTTTGTAACTACCTTCACGCCACTGGGCATATTCCTGCACTTACCTACTATGATAATCTGCATCTATGTAAAACTCAAGTAGCTTTAGTAGTATTTGTGACAGCCCTGTGGCCTCAGTGCACCCAATTGAAGGTATGGTAGGTAGCACTATCTGTTTACAAGCTATTCAAAAGTGATTTAATACATTTCAAGATTGAGAATTGATCTAAGCGTCAATTAACTTACCTACCTAACCCTATTAAGTAGCAATTAGATATCCACTTACCTGCTAATGTGTTAGAGCATTATCTTAGTTGTTCTAGTCTTCTGTATTGTAGTAGAAATATTAAAATGTTCGAACAGATTTGCAATTTGTGACTTGAACATAATTTTATTGTGCAGCACAGCACGACCATAAACGACCATAATTTTCAAATTAAGAGCTCTGTATTATGTAACGTCATGAAAGCATGGTCTCAAAAATAAAACTACCCGCAAGAAACTGCAGTGGGTTTGATGTTAATTGACTGGACTTGTTTAGTTATTATACAATTTCACCTTTCAGTATTTTAGATTAACCAAAAAAATACCTGCGTAAAATTACATTGCTTTATATGCAATATTTCATAATAGGTAATAACCAAGAGCTTTCGAATTAACTTACATAGTTTAAGTGGGACCAAAACCTAACTTAATAATCCTAACGTGTGCATAATGTTAACTTAATAGGCGTGTCTGCAAATGTTTGTTACGACGATTTTACAATGCTGAAGTTGTGCATTTAATATTAAAATTATACATGTACAAAGTTATGGGCGTTTAGTAAAAGTGTACATAAATAAATGTTGTTGAAAGAATATCATTTTAGTTTTATTTTATAATATTATACTTACAATCAATAAGTACCTACCTAGAGTATCTACCCTACGTCACATATAGAAGGTACTTAATGAAACTGTAGGAACACTAAGCGTATCGCAGACTACCTATCTATAAGTATAATTTACTGTTTCCAAAACAAGTTTAGAC
The DNA here is from genome assembly GCA_939531255.2 of Thera britannica. NCBI lineage: Eukaryota > Metazoa > Arthropoda > Insecta > Lepidoptera > Geometridae > Thera > Thera britannica. The sequence continues at coordinate 16,730,446 of OW618039.2, forward strand.
ACTTAGGAATCTGTTACACGGGTATTTATCGCGTCTAATACCTTTTATTAATTAATATGATGATTCAGTATGATCGCGAAAGTTGTTAACTTATCGTTAGCAAAGTCGCTAGTATCCTCTGGTCCTAAGGTCGCCAGCGCCGATTTTTTATGGAAAAACGGTGAGCGCTCCTGGTGGAATTGCTAGAACTAATGCTAAGGCGTTATGTAGTAGGTAGTAGGTACATATCTAAGTACCTACTTAATTGGTACTAAAAGGAACTAAGGGGATATCTACCGTGCTTGGGAGTGAAAGTTGTGACCTGATGATCTGAGGCTGTTCCGTTTGTTCACTCCTTGCTTTGGTAAGTTTACTCATTGGTAAAAATCTGATAAAAATGCATTACTAGGCATGATGTGCTGGAGTGTCGGATTTTTATTCAGCATAAATACTGAGAAACTTATGCTGGCCATACACCATACTTCCTATCGTCCAATCGGCATGACGCTACTGATTGGATCAGTCATAACTGACCGTGTGTGGGAGTGGATTGGCATTATTTGGCATGACAGTTATAATTGACGGAACAATCGAATTTCGATTCTTTTGGCTTGATCATGGCGATTGGATCATGCCGATTGGACCGTGTATGCGATCGTCACTTCAGTCTAGTCAAGTCTAGTCGTAGTCCTCAATTCTTGAAATAAATTTGTATGAGTAAACTGTTTTCTTTTCATTTACCACTTTTTGCACCACTCTGCTCGATCTTTTCTTTTTTTTTTGTTTCATTTTTACGAGTAAAACGCCCAAAACGGCTAAAACACCGTCGTCTGTCACCGGTGACGCCATGGCTTCAACTGAACGTTGCTGCCGATTGGACAATTCAAACGTTGTGTGTGTGGTCTCTATGGACAAACTACAGATTGGATCAAGCTGCAGCGTCATGCCGATTGGACGATAGGAAGTATGGTGTATGGCCAGCATTACGCACAACGCCATCTAGGAATCTAATCGATTAATAGCATTTTTTTGTTTTTTTGGCGTCGTTTTTCTCAGATTTTCTCAAATAGTTTATAAAACCTAATTAGCATAAAATGGAAAACCTTTAGACATTGACATTATTATTCTGTTTATGAAAAAATACAACGATAGACGAGGTAGTATGGTCATATCTTATTAGCCTATTCTGAGATGAGTGAAAAAAGAAACATTTGACATTGACATGTAAAGGTAAACAATGAAAAAAAGAAGAAGAGATAATTTTGTTGAGTGAGGCGTGAGGCGTTGCGTGTTGGAAATTGTGTTCTCCTTTTCTTTTCTTTGTTTTGTCCGGCCTAAAGAAAATGTATTCGGTGAATTATAAATGAAAAGTGTTTAATAAACCATACGAGTAAAGCTGGAATACGACGGACTTCTATGAAAAATATGCCGGTCGAGTTGAACAGTCTAACAGAAGGATGGCTCGAGCTGGAAAGTGATCCTGGACTATTCACATTGTTGCTCGAAGATTTTGGCGTCAAGGGGGTTCAAGTAGAAGAGATTTACGATTTGCACAAACCGCTAGAAAGCCCTGTGTATGGTTTCATATTCTTGTTCCGCTGGATCGAAGAGAGGCGATCTCGGCGCAAGTTTGTTGAGCAAATTGAAAGTTACGTGCGTGATGAGGAAACGATCAATAACATTTTCTTTGCGCAACAGATGGTGCCAAACAGTTGTGCTACTCATGCCCTGCTCTCTATATTGTTAAACTGCCCAAATCTACACTTGGGTGATACACTGAGCAGACTCAAGGTACCTATTTCAATGAGTTCTTGAGAACTTTCTTTCGTAGACCTGTTGGTTTAAAGAAACCTACTATTTTTCTTTTAAAATTACAGCATCACACAATATGTATGGACCCTGAGAATAAGGGCTGGGCGATCGGCAACACTCCAGAGCTAGCTTGCGCTCACAATTCTCATGCAATTCCACAAACTAGAAAGAAGACTGACAAAAATGCCAGTCTTGCTACTGGTCGTTTTACAGGTATGAAGACTGAATCATTATTGAAAGACTTATTATTATGCTTTTCTTACTTGCCACAGGATGTACCTGTGATATCATGAAGGTAAAAGCTAACACTATCAAAAAAAAATCAAAATTTTATTTATTTGGATCATTTTACAAAGAGTACAGAAAACAGACTGAAAAATGATGAAGTTCGCAGGAGTTAAAAACTGTGTCGCGAAAATCAACGCCCTCCTCCGCAATACTTAAGTTTCAAAGTTCCAAATGCTTAGCAGATAAATAGGTACTAAATATGTAACTTAGTGATAACAAAAATAAAAATAAAAGTTAGCAAACTTAATAAAGAAGTAAGTACACAAGGATACAGTTAAGTTATGTAAAAACAAAGAAATATAACGCTTACTACGAGGACATAAGAGTGAGTATTTTTAATTCAGATGTGTATCTCGTGCACAAAGAAAAATTAATTCAGAATGTAGGTAAATAATTAAGAGTAGGTGTAGAAGTGAAGTGGTGTTTGTGAAATGAATATGTGTGTGTAATGTTGAAGGGATATATCAGATTGTGCAGGTCAAATAGCATTTTTAAAGGAGTCTAAAAAGCTTTATGCCATTGTCTGTTTATTCCAGGGGAAGCATACCACTTTGTCAGTTTCGTGCCCATCAACGGCCACTTATTTGAGCTGGATGGGTTAAAGCCATACCCTACTGACCACGGGCCCTGGGCTAATGGAGAGGACTGGACAGACAAGTTCAGAAGAGTTATGGCGGAGAGGCTGGGCAGAGATGCTGGTGAACAAGTCCATGATATTAGGTAATTTATTACAACAAAATGAGATCAAGGCTGATAGGAGGCAATGGAAGAGGAAAACATTATAGCCAACCCCACATAAAGTAGGATTAGGGAAGATGTTGATGAAAATACAAATTTGCATTTTTAGAAAAAGAAAAAATAAACATGTTTGTCTCACACAACAAGTAGGTTGTTCTCTCCTTTTCTAAAACTATTCTGATGACTAACAAGAAAATATTGTTAACAATGTTATAAGCCCATTATAGTACCTGCTGGAAGGTAGTCAATCACAATCATAGAAAATTTCATTTATGTTTGTAAAATCTGGCTGGAACAATGTATCATCATCATCAGCCTGCATAATCCATCGCAGATATCCCAATATTCCAGGTTCAACCTCATGGCTGTTGTACCTGACAGAAGGATTGCAATAACTCAAAGGTTATCAGCATTAGAGCTAAATCAAAAGCGAGTGAAAGAAGCTCTCTCCAAAATCGGGAAGCACATGAGACATTTGCTGGCGAAAACTAGAGAACTGTGCGGTAAATATCTTAATTCATGGTACATATTTTTATTCTCACTTAATTCTGGTTTTGGCCATGATTTGTGGAAATCATGGATTTATTTATTTTTTACTTGCCTTATTGGCAAATTTTTTAATCTACAGATAACAGATGAAAATATGACCATCTCTTGTTTAGGCTTGTAAAAAAACCAGGACTGACATTTATTATTCAATGAATAATTAGCGTTATTCGGTAGATTGAAAAATCTGCCCAAATTGAATTTGGCGTTGCATACCTCAGATTGTGTAATCTACTAATAACTGAATGTATTTTCAGAATCAGGCCAGATACCAGAAGAGCCTATACTAGACAACATAATTCCTGCCAGCGAGCAAACTATACTGAGTACATTAGACACAGCACCCATACAAATGCATGAAATGGACTTCACTGTTCCTATTACTATAGAAATTGGAGCCACAGAAAGACCTATTCAAGATAGAAGTGTTATTTTGAGTAAGTTTATCATCGCAATAATTCAACTTTAACAAAACCAGTTTGTATTGTAGCAATCAGTTGTCATTGGTTTTAATTTATCAAGTTAATAATATTTATTATTTTATTTTTTATTTTTCAGTTGATCCAATAGAACTAGGCGCTTCTGTCAAATTCGTCACGATTAGCAGAGAAAATAATGTTATTGGAGAGGTCAGTATTTTGATTTGGAAAACTCGTGACTTGGCGCAAGATAGATCATCAAATTAAGTTTGATCAATTTTAACAAATTTTCAAAACTTTAGAAACCTGACATAATACCTTTATCTAAATGACTGTTCATAAAGGCGCAAAACACACAAAATACAACACCATTTTGATTAATTTTAGATTTACCCTACATCAACAACAGCGCTACTGAAAAGTGACTCTGCTCCAGTACTCGCATGCTGTGAGACGGCGCCGGGTCAGCCCCTACTGTACCGCAAACTGCTGCTCTCGCACGCTGAGCTGTCGGCGCTGCTCAGCGGCGTGGCTTCCGAACTACAAGCCTGCCAGCAGGCTCTGAACGATGAGAACGATAAACGGGATATGTATAAGGTGAATATCGGTCATCGAATAAGCAACTAGTTCACAGTGTCTGGCCTCTCAGCTCAGTTGGTAGTGGCTCTGCCTTCTGCGCCGTAGGTCGTGGCTTCGATCCCCACCGAGAACAAATATTTTTGTAGTGAACACAGATGTTAGTTCTCTGTCTGAGTGTTATATTAATGTATTTAATTATTACATCAGCTATCTGGTTCCTTTAGTACAAGCTCTGCTTCATTTAGGGCTAGATAGTGTGGATTGTCCACAATATTTATTATTTATATTTCAGACTTCAACATGAACAAGTTTGTAATAAGTTTTAATTTGACCTAGTCCTTAGCGTTTTTTTCTACTACATGCTGATGAAAAAAAAACAAAACAAAATACCGCTGAATTTAGAACCTCCTCATTTTTTTATGGCAACCGTCACCTATAACACCTATGCTTTTGGAAGATGTTGCCCTCATATTCCTAATTTTAGGTGGACGATTGCCGGCGCACTCACAACTATGATGAATTCATCTGCACGTTCCTCTCCATGCTGACGGAACGGGGAGCCCTGGCAGAGCTAATGGCGGCTCAGTTAGAACGCGGTAGGACGCCGCGCGTACGGCGGCGGAGGCCTAGACCCAGGCCTAGGGCACGCCCACGACCTAGGCCGAGAGCCAGGAAATAAACCTATGCTTATTAGTAGTTTGTGGATATTCTACTAAATGTTAATCAGCTTTTTGCAGTTTAAATATCTGTACTGATTCTCTGACATTTTTCTAATTTTGTTTTGGAAATACTTGGCAGCAAAAGTTTACCTCTGGTACCTGCATTATTTATTTGTTTACGTTCTTACTTGTTATAATATACTAAGTTACTTATATTATTTAAAATAAAACATTATTTTTAAAAACGATTTTTATTATCATACTTATATTGTTAGAGAAATGTAACAACAACAACATGATTATCGTTTGCTTAGGCACATCTGAACAACACTCTTAAAATATTTAGCAAACTGCGTAACAGTGGAGGGACTACCCTTGATCTCCCAAATGCACTACGGTGGGAAAATTGTGAATTTGGCTCAAAGGCAGTTGACTTACATCACTACTTATAAACGCAGTTTAAATTTAATCATTGCTTAATGTAAGCCTTTTCACTGTATGTCATCACCAAGTGGTAATAGATGGCCATAGTTTAAGCGCTGTTTATCTATTGACATATTTAACAAAAATTTGCCCACTATTTAGTAAAAAATAAAATTTGTTGCAACCGCATGCTTTACGCAACTATTTCAGAAATCAACAGATTGCCAATAAAAAGTATAATTTAATAATAGGAATTCATTTATAAATTAGGGTAAAATACATCAAGTATTGCTACATTATTGCAGATTTGCCTCACACCAATTATTATAAGGTAAAGTTGGGGCCATAGAGCAAATGAATCTGTAAACCAAACATTTTAGAAACTAAATGTAAATCTATTCATTAAGAGCTCCAATAACTACATGGTCGATCTATACCTTATGATAAAAAGGCAAGTGACTCGACGATAAAACTTCCTATATCACAGACTAACTAAAATTCTTACCATTCATTCACTACAAACATTATGGCACTACATAGTAACTAAAACCAGCAACTGTAACAATAAAAAAGGCAGTGTTCTCAATAAATGGAAGTAAAATAAAAAAAACGACTGTGTAAATAAATCCGGACTTGTTATAACCAAATCCTGTTACATTTCAATTACAATATAACTGAATTTCTACTGCTACGTGTTCCAACAATATACTCCCGCACAAAAAAATAATAATACTCGAGTATAACAATAATAAAATCACTGTTAGGAGAAATTGGCAGTAGCACCAGTAACCATAAAATAGCGACGCACACGGTCTCAGGTTCACAACCAAAACTTATTGCTATTATCACTACATAAAATTGCACTACTTTGGGCGTTCATAAATTGTGAATTTCAAACGGAAGCATAAAACTAAACCTAAGTGATTTGAGCGAAGTAAATTAATAAATATATGCACATGCATAAATCTATTGCACTTTGCACGAATCAATCATATTATTTCTAATTTGATCAAAATAATATCCTCAAAAATCTGCTAACAAACGAAAAATCTACATCAAACTTTAGCACACTATTCACTACCGCATACATTCATAGATAAGGAACAATATCATAATATTAAAGTAACAACGTATAATAGTAAATGTCCAATACGTGTGGACCATGACGTGCTACGGCGCGCGATTAACGCTATTATTATCACTAAACAAAGTCCAGGGACACCGCGCTAGGATTGTGCTCTACGAGACTTCAACTCTCGGACTCTTGCTTTAAAGTCTCTTTCAGTTGGTCTTTGGTTGAGGGTTTGTCGGTGATCGCGGCGATGTCTTTCTCCGGTTTGCCGCTCAGTTCTGCCAGCGCTGCGATGGGTAAGTCTTTCAGTTGCCTCTTCTCTATCTCGGCTTTGAACTGCTCGATGTCTTGAGGACTACAATAAAAAAAGACCATTTAATAAACATAAATGAAAATAACACAAGGTAGCGGGCCTACTTTTCCTAAGGTCGTGAGTTCGAATCCGGACGTGCGAGTTTTTGGCTAATCATATTACTCTCAAATATAAGGAGAAGCTTGTACGGTAGCGCAATAATTACCAGCACACTATACAAATGAAGTTGCTAAACATCAATTCTATTCCAATCCAAAGCAGTTTATATTGAACCGTTACAAAGTTACTACAGAACTCAATTACAATCCCTAACTTAAGATTTGGCAGAGAACCCCTATGATTTCACAGAAATAATTTCCGTCAAAATTCCTACCAAATCACGAGTATTCCACCAATGAGGTTGGTTACCTAATCTGCACAAAGAGTATTCTACCAATGAGGTAAATTTATTGGAGAGAGTATTCCACCAATGAGGTTGGTAACCTGATCTGCACAAAGAGTATTCTACCAATGAGGTAAGTTAGCTGATCTGCACAAAGAGTATTCTTTTAATGAGGTTGATTACCTGATCTGTAGAGTATTCTATCAATGAGGCTAATTACCTGATCTGCACAAAGAGTATTCTATCAATGAGGTTAGTTACCTGATAAGCTCAGAGTATTCTATTAATGAAGTCAGTTACCTGATCTGCACAAAGAGTATTCGATCAACGAGGTTGGTTACCTGATCTGCACAAAGAGTATTCCATCAATGAGGTTATTTACCTTATCTGCACAAAGAGTATTCCATTGATGAGGTTGAGCATGTCTATGACAGACGCCATCCCCGGCGGCTGGATGTGCAGCGGGGGGTGCGGCGGCGCGGCGGGGGGCGTGCGCGCGTACGCCTCCGCGAGACGCTTCTGCAGCACCACGGCCTGCTGCGTCAGGTGGCGGAGGCATTCCGACGACTCGCGGGTCTTCTCGTGCTTCTCACCCAGCTACAAAATAACACAGAATAGGTATTAGAATGCTCATGTAGCCTGACAAGTTAAAAAGGAAAAAAAAAAAGTGGTATGTAGAAGTAGCAGTAGCAAAGCTCTGTGTGAGGGGCTCGTCCGGGGAAATACTACCACCATGCCTATTTCTACCGTGAAGCAGCATTGCTGTTTCGGTTTGAAGGGTGTGGGTGCCGGTGATTACTGGCACATGTGGCTAAACATCTGTATGCCTCAAGTTATTGAACGCAAGGCAGTGCATAAAAGGGTATGTAAGAAAGAAAGAAAGAAAGAAAACATATTTATTCACAGACACTTAGCAATTTAAAGTACGATATCTACGCTATACTTACATACATACAAGAAATATAAAGAGCCAAGAGCTGCAAAACGGTCCCTGACTCAGCGTGAAGTTAGTTGGCTAGCAACTAACGCTGGTCTTCCGTCAGGGCCGCGCAGTAATGCCACGGACAATCCTAACCACACTATACATAGCTAAAATTAATTTATATAATAATTTGGATTGCAAAAGTGAGTAAAAATACAGAAGTTTTCCGAGATCACAACAATGACACGGGAAGAATATTACAAAAAAAGGAAAAAAAGAAAATATTTTAGGTATCTATTCATCCATCATGAAAATATATTTTACTGTGCCATCAGGTGAGTAAGTTTAACTATATTGTCTGGTTGTAGAATATAACATTTTGAAAATAGAAATAGAGTAATTACTTTGTATTTAGTTGTAAGTTTATTAACAAGTGTTTATGCATATTTATAACACTTAAAATATATTATGCCTAAAAATATAACATTATACTATATTATGCTTATCTCGTGTCGACCCTCTTGCTTCTTTTGATTAATGAACAAATGTTTTTTTAATTTAATACGAAATCCTTGTAAACTTTGCAGGTTCCGTATCGGCGGTGGGATATTGTTCCAGCACTTCGATGCAGCGTAGCGGAAGCTGCCCCTGAAAGAGGCAGAGCTATGCCGCTGTGTCGCGAGCTGCATCGAGCACTGGCGGGAGTCACATGATCTGAAGCTTGACATCCACTCTAGTTTTTCGTATAGATATGAAGGTGCCTTATGCTTCATAACACCAAACAGAAGGCACGCGAGATGAAGTTTTTGCCTGTGCTTCATTTTTAAAATCTGATGCTCGTTTAAGAATGGCGTAACGTGACCTCTGAACGGTATATCAAAGCAGAAACGAGCACAGGCGTTTTGGACTCGCTGAACGAGCTTCTGCGTTCTGGCTAAGAGCCAAAGTCCAAAAACTGCATCAGTGTAGTTCAGCTTGGACAAGATGAGTGATTCTACGAGACGAATACGTAGATCTTCCTTTATGTGAGGCCTCATCTTATACAGTACCTTCAGTCGGTAAAAGCAGTTCCTGACGGACTCCGCAATATGTTTCTCAAACCGCAGGTCACAGTCCATGTGCAGGCCGAGATTACGAGCCTCGTATACACGCTCTATCGACTCACCCAAGAGTGAGATACTCAGATCAGGCTTGATACAAGCTAACTGATGCTTGGAACCAAAAATTAAGTATTTGGTTTTGTTCGGGTTTAGTAATAAGCTGTTTTTACTGGACCACAAGGCTATACTAGACAGATCCTCATTAAGCCTATCTATAGTTTCATCAATATCAGACGGTTTGCAGGAGATATATACTTCTATGTCATCTGCATATATATGAAACTGACAAAATTTAATACATGTCTGTACATCAGCAGAATACAAAATGAAAAGAAGAGGCCCTAAAATGGATCCCTGGGGGACACCTCTATTTACGGGCACTATGTCAGAGAATAGAGCTGAGCCGTCATTGCGTGTTAGCTTGGTATACTGATGACGACCGCTAAGATAACTGTTGAACCATTCCAAGGCATTGGAGTCAAAACCGTAATAACTCAATTTAGACAGCAGAATATTAATGTTAATAGAGTCAAAAGCCCTAGAAAAATCCAGCAGCACAACCAGAGTACACATGCCTTTGTCCTGAGCATAGAGAATGTTATCGGTAACGTCAAGCAAAGCTGTTACAGTACTCCGCCCTTTTCTAAAGCCTGACTGCGCCTCAGGCAAAATATGATTTACTTCAAGAAAATCTGTTAACTGCTGACTCACCACCTTTTCTAGCACCTTCGAAAGACACGGCAAAATACTTATTGGCCTAAGATCTTTTAATTCAACTGGGTTAGGGATCTTAGGCAGAGGTAGCACGATGGCTAACTTCCAAACATTTGGAAACGTAGAAGAGCTTATTGATTTATTTACTAACGAGGTTATGATTTCTAGAGTATCCGGCATCGTCATCAGAAGCATATCTAGACTGATGAGATCACATCCCACTGCTTTGGATTTCAGACTACTTATTATTTTAGTAATTCTGTCTAAACTAACAGGCTCCAGATGAAAGGTTGCTTCACCAAATTTGTGGTATTCGTAGTAGGTGAGTTGTGAGATACAGATATCCGATTTCCCTGGAATATTTAAGAAGTGCTTATTTATGACATTTGCGTCTTGAAAATGTGCGGGCAATTCAGTGTTTGTTTTAGGTAATAAGACATTTTTCAAATTTTTCCAGAGCAGCTTGGGATCATTTATTTTAGCGTTAATATTTTCATTGAAATAGGCCGTTTTTTCTTGAAAGAGTGCTACGTTCACTGTAGATTTTAGACTTTTATAGTAAGCTTTTTTACTTTCTAGTTTAGTTTTATGGTACTCCACCGCCGCTGCATCACGTAATCTCATCATCAGTTTGACTGTATCGGTAATCCATGGATATGAGCGGGTTTTGATAACAACCGTAGTTAAAGGCGCGTGGAGATCGAACAGAGTCAAGACACTCCGGTTAAAGTCGTTAGCCATATCGTTAACGTTACCGAGTGTCGATAGGAGGTCCCATCTTATTAATTTTATGTCCGAATTCAAATTATCCATGCATACGTTTTTCATAGACCTATAGGTAATGGAATATGGTTTAGGTTTAATTCGCCTGATGTTAAACTCACAGCTGACAAAGCAGTGACCATAAAGGGAGCCTACCGGTTCAACAGCTATCTTCTTGGAATGTAAATTAGAGCATACCACGTCTATCAACGTTTGTGAGGTTTCAGTAAAGTGCGTTGGCGATGTAACCAGTTGCGTTAAGTTAAAACACGATAAGAATGTGACTAGTTTTGCCGTTTTTATATCAGAGATATTTAGCAGGTTAATATTAAAATCGCCCAATAAAATCAAATTGTCACAGTTAGGTATCGCATTAACAGAGTCTGAGATCGCATCAAAGAATAAATCTACGTCCATCCAAGGTGGCCTGTAGGCTGTGCAAATACCCAACTTCTTCCCGCTAATAGTCATAGTTATCCACATTTGTTCAACAGCCTTATGCTGAGGATCCACTGGGTGAGGCCAGGTGCGAACGGTAAGACCACGTTTTACGTAGAAGCCAACTCCGCCACCGCGCGAGCGCACCTCGCGCGGTCGCGGGATGTGCCTCAGACGGTAGCCCGCTACAATGGGGGCACGTCCATCCTCATGTGCACTGAGCCAAGTTTCGTTTACAGCCAAGACATCTACGTCATGCTTTAAAATTGAAGCAATAAGGTTGTCGTGGTTTGTACCGAGGGAACCCGCATTAAACAAACCAATTTTTAAGTGACTAAAAACTAAAACGAATGAAGGTATGTCCTTGACGTGGGTCACACACGTCAAGAACATACCACCAAACATAAGATCAGATAAGATGGTAGTGATAACCATCGCCTATAGGCGATGGTTACCACTAAACATAAGGTGGGCCAACATAAGGTGCTTGTTCCATCAGCAAATTGTATAAAAGCCTTGCTCTAACTATTTGCCGGCGATTTAGACACTTTGCGCCGTGACACGTCGCGTTCACGTCCGGAAGGGCAAGTCGTAGTTTTACTCGATCAATTTGACCAATTCGTTTTGCCTAAATGTCTCTCTCTTTTGCATGGACAAAATATGAGCCAACAAAAATACGTTACGTAGAAACGATCGAAACGAGTTTTTGTCTCATCATTTCTCCATACAAAAGACACGTAGGCGAAACGAATTGTTCAAACTGATCGAGTAAAACTAAGGCTAGGGCGCTAACGCAATGTCGCTTTGAGAGTACAACTCACCAGCTGTTTGTAAATAGAGTAAGTCTCCTTCTCATGCTGCAACGCGGCGCGGAAGTCTCCGAGACAGGAGAGAGTGCGCGCTAGTAGATGCCTCGCGACGGCTGCCTTCAGCGACTTGGCACCGTGGCATGCCGCGGTCACGTTTAGCGCGCGCTCGGCGAACCGGAGAGATAGCTCGTATTCTCCCACCGCGTGTAGGATTAACGCAATGTTGCTCTGAGGGTACAAAAAGTATTGATATTATTTAAGAGGCATTGTGATGTACAAAAGAAACAAAACTTACAAACAAGTAATCACAGTATGCTGGCCACAACACAGAAGAGAATAGCGAGAAAGTAACGCGGGCACTATTTCATACGCCTCAGATTGACGAAAGCACTGGTAGTCTAGTGGTAGCGGCCCCGCCTTCCGATCCTAAGGTAGGTCGTGGGTTCAAAACCAGTCGTGTACCAGTGAGTTTTTCTGTCAAAAAAATTATGTGCACTATGCCAGTACTCTCAAACCGTGAAGGAAACTGGCGTGTCGTAGAACCAAAAGTTCGAGCAACCCAACCTAAGATTTATTTCCCAAATATTCAAACAAAAATACACAATGCTTTTTCGAAGACCAACAAAGATGGATACTTTACTTTTTCACATAATATACATGAATACTTACGTCTAGAAGAGCCATCTCCGGATGGTTCTCTCCGCAGACGAGTAGCGCGAGGTAACGCGCTCGGTAGAGCAGCTTCAGAGCCGTGCTTACTTGGCCGTTCGCGAAGCAGTACAGCGCCAAGTGTGACTGCAAGTTAAAAGAAAAAATACGTAAATAGCAGTTATTAATGTCTGAAACAGCTTAGGCGGGATTCAGGTTGATATAAGAATTTTCACGAACAAACAACAACAGCGAATCAGATTTTTCTCAAGCGACAATCACTTGGAAATTACTCTTACGTGTCTAACCTCTCTATGCTAGTCAGTGACGTAGCACAGTCGCGCCACCATGCAGAGACACCTCGCTACTCAGACTAGAGGTAGCAAGAGACTGAGCTAGGGTGGTCGATGCTACTTACATATTCAGTGATAGTGTATGGATGGTCGATGCCGTTCACTCGCTCAGACATCAGCACCGCCTTCTGTTGGTACGCCATAGCCTCTCTATGCTCGCCCGTGACGTAGCACAGTCGCGCCACCATGCGGAGACATTGTGCGATCTCTCCGTGCATGGCTCCGTACACGTTGTTGAGGAGATTCAACGCTTCGGCAATAAGCTCGTGGCCTTCGGACACCGCGCCCGCTTGGATTTTGTTCTGGCCGGTTGTGTAGAAATTGTATGCGTCTGAGGCCTGGAAAAAATAATTGCATTTTATTTATATAAAATACTAATTTATATTACAATAATTATTATACTCAGCACATAAAGGACATAATCTTTCCACTATAATATGTCCAGGAAGAACAATTTTACACATAGAGGTCACAGTTAAAGATTTCAAATAATACTCACTCTCGGGTTGATATGTTTGACAACGGGGAATATATTCATGATATCAGATCCAGAGAATGGCGCCTTGTTTTTATTGTCGAAGTCGTATTCACGCAACATCGTCTGCAAACCAACCTTCAAAGCAAAGGACCTGAAAAAAACCATAATTTACATAAATATCGTCCAAAACTATGAATGAACACCTAACTGATCGTCGAATATGTTTATGTAAGTGAATTTACCTGAGAAGTGATATTTTTTGAAGACCATGTTTCTCGATAACAGTGTCCATATTTTCCGCGTTCAGTTCATAGCCCCAGTAAGCCTAAAATAAAAAAAATTTAATCATAAAAAAAATGATTTCATAAACATGACTTATTTTATTTGTAGGTTCGCTAATACCATTTTTTTTCACATCGGCTTACAAAAGTTTATAAATAAACATTGTGGACAATCCACACAAAACTATCTAGCCCCAAATTAAGCAGAGCTTGTACTATAAAATAAATAAATAAATAAATGATGTGAAATAACACAGCAACAAACAATACAACACTCAGACAGAGACCAAACATTCACTACACAAATATTTGTTCTCGGTGAGGATCGAACCCACGACCTACGGCGCAGAAGACAGAGCTACCAACTGAGCTCATAGGCAATATATAGCAATAATCAAACCTTCAGCTCATGTTTGATCTGCGAGAACAGCGCCTTAGGCGTGAGGATCTGCCAGTCTGGCAGCGGCGAGGGTGGCGCATGCGCGTTGTGTTTCCGGGAGCGTCGGCCCCGCCCCCCGCGCCCCGCGCCGCGCCCTCCCCCCGGCGCCGGGCCCGCGCTCACGGCGGGGGTTTGACACGCGCCGAGCAGGCAGTTGAGGAAGTGCGCTACTGCTGAGCCGATGCACATTGGCTCGCAACCCTGAACGAAATAATTTATTGTATAGTAGTTGGCAACAAATATTGTACATCGGCTAGTTTCGGCTTTATAGGGCGTAGTGTGCGTCAGAAAGAGATAGCGCTCTACAAAGCCAAATAATTTGTGGTGTTATAGTAGAGGAATGCCTTTGCCAACTAAAAAAGTTAAGTATTGTAATATTGTTAGATTTGACTTTTTGAGCATACGCCAAGTTATGTAATTTTGAATGAGACATGTTGTTTTAGTTCAGCTTTGGTCAAATTTAGTGTCACATGTGGGCAAATTTAGCAGCGCAAACCTCCACCCAAGGACAAACCTGTGTTATGGGCTAAATCACGAAATAATCATTATCATATCCAAAGTTCAAGTCCGTTTGTATAAAAAATATATGCACCAAGTTGTCTGTTTTCAGGGTACCCTCAAATGAAGTTAGATTGCTTACCTGTAAATAAGCTGTGTAGATATGTTTAGCCGCTCTCAATACCAGCTCTCCGATGGCAATAGCGTACAGGTATGACAGATGAGTATGAGGTTTCAAAGCAAGCGCCACTCGGCCCAAGTACCGCACGTTAATACCGCGGGCGTGTAATGCCTCAGTCAGTCCAGCGCCGTCCATAGGTGCGGACGTGTGTTCCAGGCATTCGCGGACCTAAAATAAAAAGAATTCAGAATAATTGAAGCTCGGCTAAATCACAGGTAGAAGCTTTTTGTGATAGAATGGTCTAATAGACAAACCAATAATAGCTCGAGAAACTCTTTTGGTTATCCTCAAATTATACCACACCACTTGACGCTGCTTGTATTTCTGCTTTCTAAGATGAAAGATGATAAACTTGACACGTTTATTACGTCTTAAAGTAGTGGATGCAGTGCAATGCCACATACTTCCTAGATCTCATATGCTTTGTGAGGTAATACATAGAAGCATCAGGCAGGCCATCAGTTTTCATCGCCTTTTCTCTTGAAAAAAATATAAACGACACAAGCTATACATAAACTTACAAAGGCCGGTATCTGCGTGGTCAGCAAGAAAGCTGCCGCTTCCTTCACTAGATGGCGCTGTTTGGCAAGTTGTTCGGGCGTGGCAGCGTGCTTGATTCCCGCCGAGTATACGTCCGGGTTGAATCTCACGTCGAATTCAGACTCCTTGAGGGAAGCTACGGCGCGAGCGGCTGACGCGACTACTGCGCGGGAACGTTCACCAGCTGATGAAGAAAGATTCAGTAAGCTCGAGAAAAAAAAGTAAATAAAATGCCATCCTAAAAATGTTCCCGTCTCAGAGTAGATATCATTTTTTCCTTGCCTCTGTCGTTCCCTTTTTAGGTCTACTAAGTACAATGTTCAACTTACAATCACTCTCCTGTTTATTGTCTCCACTGCAGATAGAATCAGTAATACTCTCAACAATCTTCTTAGCAACATCTGTATCAATTTCAGAGTAATTCTCATTCAGAAGTAAATCATCTTCTTTCTTCTCTGACTTAGTTTCCTTCTCTTCTGCTTCTTTAGCTTTTTTAGCAATTTTCTCTTCCTTCTTCTGCTTCTTGTCTTTGACTTCCTTCTCTTGGCTCTTGTTGTCTCGCTTGCTTTTGTCGGTTTCATCTTTGGTGTCTTTATTAGGTTCGATTGACTTCTGCTCGGTCGCTTCACGTTGCCGCTTTGCACTTAGCTGTTGTAAGTGGAAGGCAGCGTAACGTATGAACATGAAGTAGCGAGCCCTAGAAGAAAAAAATATGCTCATAAACTCTGTCACTTTCTCATCTTGTATCACTAGCTGAACCAGTGTGGTGAAAGGATTTGAAGTCACTTCAAAAATGTTCTTTTCTCCATCACTGAAGCATCCATTTTATTAACAGATACATTACATGTTTAAAAACTTTAAAACTTAACTACTGAACCGATTTACACGAAATCTATCTCTTTTTTTTGTTCTACTACACTGTTTCCTCTCGATGTTTTCCTTCCCCGTTTTGAGAGTACTGGCTCAGTGCACATGCATTTTTCGACAGTAAAACTCATTTGTACACGACTGGAACTGAACCCACGACTTTCGGATCGGAAGGCGGGGCCGTTACCACTAGACTGTTTCACAAAATTGCAACTAATCTTCAAAGTAAAAGTTCCCAGATAAAAAAGTTATTCTAAATAAAAAACAAAGGTACTTACTCAACAAAACTATCAACTAATTCTTGTCGCAAACAACATAGCTTGTGTTTGTGTATGATGGGGAATCCCATGGTTTTGATATCCTCACGCAGGTCGTCGTCATCCACTGTAAAATAACATTCTTATAAAAATATAATATTATCATCAAAAATTATAAAAATAACGAAGTCACTAGTGCAAATGAAAAATTGTGTAAAAGAGTGAAAGGGATTCCCCAAATTCAGATTCGAAGCTCCAGAGATTTATAATTATAAAAAAATAAGTGACAAAAATACTAAATAAAACCAAAGTTTTATTGCGATTTAATCACAATCTAACGACTGATCCAAATTTAATGAAACTATTTTGAAGACATTTTACTTTTTATAAATCTTTATCGAATTTTATTTTTCTTATTATTTATTATAATTATATTATTTATTAATCGAATAACAATATCACAAAGATTTTATTATGTCTCAAAAGTCGCCTAAAAATTAAGAGCCGAGCGGGATTTGAATCCGCGACCTTCCCCTAAGGATCCGATGGCGCAGCGGTCAGCGCAGCCCCGTACCAAGGGGAAGGTCGCGGGTTCAAATCCCGCTCGGCTCTTAATTTTTGGGACATTATAAAATCTTTGTGATTTCCTTATTAGAAAATCAATAAAAACTACAAATATAAATGTAACATCATACATTGCAAGAAGTTGACATCCGGTGGGAAGGTCCTCAGTAGATCCAGGATGTAGTGACGTCCGTCATTGCCGACGATACCCTTGCATTCCACACTAGAACACAGTTCCACTGTGTCCCCGTTAGCACTGGTTACAGTGTGGGGCATTATCTTTAGCTGCTGGCCGGCTTTGCTGAGCTACAACAATTTTGACATACATTGACAACAGTACTTTTTAAATTAACGCGGTCGTAATGCTAAATTGTGGAAAAAACGGGTATTTACGCGAAGTCGGAAATAATAATGAATAGCGATAAATACCCGTTTCTTTTACATAATTATTCATTGACAACGTTTTTGAGCAAGAATCAGTTTTTAGTGATCACTGAAATTACGAACAATAGAGATGAGTGGAATAAAATAGTTATGGTGTTAGAAGCTGCCTGGCAGATTTGTATGGTGTACTCACTAAATCCATATACTTGGGATGCGACAGCACAGTGGTCCCGAAGTCTATACTTCCGTACACCACACTCTGTTCCTGCTCCTTCTCCAGGATGCCTGGTATGATGGACTGGGCTGTGACGCGGTAGCCGCGGTAGTCGACCACCACTGTGCCTAGCGTGTGCAAACCAGCGGTGTCTACAGCGCTGTATACTCGCACGCCTTGGAGATCATTGCGCTGGAAGCATAAGATTTGTTGTAAATATTATAGACAATCCACACAACACTATCTAGCCCCAAACTAAGCAGAACTTGTACTATGGGAACCAAGTAGCCGATAATTATAACACTATACTTGTACATTTTTTTGTATATACAAACTAAGAATACAATATAACACCCATTCAATATGTACAAAGATGGGGACAGTATGGGAACCAGATAGCCGATATTACACTATACTTACACATTTTTTTGTAAATACATACTAAGAATACAATATAACACCCATACAATATGTATAGTGGCGGAATGAAAATGTTCGTCGATTTTCAACTTGATTTGTTCAACGTATCACGATCACATACTACCTATTGAAACTGAATAGACAGAATACACCGATAAGTTAACGTCACAAAATATGTCAAAATGTGTTCATGGTCAAGGCACTGATGCAAGCGAAAACCGACTATAAGGTGACGAAAATGTTCATACCGCGACTGTACAAAGATGGGGAAAGTATAAGTTAGTAAAATAAAGTGTACTTGCTTACCGGTGCAACAAAAGCCGCAGCGTCACCCCCCAAGTCCTTGTAATGGTCGCGCACGTCAAATCCCAGCGAGAAGAAGATATTGTTCCAAATGAACATCTGCATCTTGGCTTCCTCGCCCGGGTTGATAGCCATCACGTTACCGTCGACCACGGCCATCGCGCCACGCGTCGCGGCCGCTACGAAGTCACTGTGAACCTATACAAAGAAACACCTTGATTTGTAAAATATGTCAAATTGAAAGGTGAAATTATTGGCAAGCAAAACTGATTGACTGGACTGATGATGATGATGAAGGCTGAACATCTGTATGCCTCAAGTTGGTGGACGCGCGGCAGTGAATCGTGGGGAAGGGAAACGTGACCTAGGTCAGTCAATTAAATACTAAAAAAACTAGCAACAAAGCAAGTTAGGTTATCCGATTTCGTAGGTGTTTTTAAAAATTCTGGAGAATAAAAATGACGCCACCGTATTCTGTTTTTATTTATAAAACTAGCTGATGGAACACGTAAAGACTTAGATTACAAGTATTACGGCGAAAACTCTCTCATTGAATATAGCTGGAACTCTGTTTTACTTTAGTACACGGATAACAATACAACTACGCATTACGACGCCATCTTCCCTCTCTACTAGTGTGACTCGTCGCCCGGTCTCAGTAGGAATTTCCTATTCCCAAAACCGGCTAACACAAGAAAGGGGCCTCTCTGTGGCGCAATTGAAATCTTTTCACCACACTGATTTCAAAGAACCAGTGGCACGATAAGAAGAATCAAGACTTATTAATTATTACCTTGAAGATAGCTCGCTCTCGGAGGAGCCTTTCCGGCAGAGTGTTTCGAGGCAGTTCCCTTGTAGTCTGCAACTCTTCATTCCAGTCGCGCGTCTGACCAGGGATGTGCTCTTCATAGCCCAGCTTCGATGAAAATGCTATGGAAAGTAATTCATTATAAATAAAATATTGCGGACAATCCACACAACACTATCTAGCACAAACATCTGTGTTCACCACACAAATATTTGTTCTCGGTGGGGATTGAACCCACGACCTACCGCGCAGAGGGCAGAGCTACTACCAAGTGAGCTGAGAAATGTTACAGAAAAGGACTGGCCAGTCCTTGTAATAAATTTTGGGAAAACCGGAAGTACAGAGTCCTTCGTGCTGTTAGCACCGAAATTCAAATAAGGCGACACCTTGATTGATAATAAATTCGAATCTAGTGTGCAATCAGTCTTCACTCGGTAGACGTCAGACGGTATTATCATAATCTTATGCCATATCTGGTATCAAGCGGGTACAAAGTTTTGAGAGACTATAAAATCTTTGTGATTTCCTTAAGTGTGGTAAACATTATAAAACTTATAAAATAATTACATATCTGACATAAGTGTAATAAAATCATATCTGAAACGGCCTTCAATTAAAGAGTTCCTTATTTAAAAGAAACCTCCAAGTAACACATTTACCCCCGAATACTGAAACGCAACTCAGATTTAAGCACGTCTCAAGCGACGAATATTTGACAGATTTTCATTGAAAACTGTCAAATATTCGTCGCTTGAGACGTGCTTAAATCTGAGTTGCGTTTCAGTATTCGGGGGTTAATATTACTAAATAGTACGAAACCCTACCAAGCCCTACTCTCACTTGGTCGGATACGTTACACTTCAAATTGCGCGTTCAATGTCCAATCATGGTATCCAATCATTACTGAATTGTACTTAGATAAGGTATCGAATCTTTACAATCATTGGATCCGGTTAATGTACACCCAGTTAAAAGCGATGGGATGGATAATTGTCCTAAAGAGGACAGCCCCTTTGAGGGTACTGAAAAAACAACATCTTCTGGCAATGCCGCGGCACGCTCGCTCTGCTTGCTCGCCTTCTGCATAATTTTTATGATCTAACATAACCTAACCTCTGTAACACAGATGTTTCCGACCAACTCGACCTACATCAGCCCGCTGAACAAGCTGGATTCCGACGAGGTCTCTCCACTACAGACCACCTTCACTCTTTAAATGTCCTCATTGAAAAATACAGTGAATTTAAATTACCTTTATATATAGCGTTTATTGACTACTCTAAAGCTTTCGATAGTTTATGCCACAAATCCCTTTTCGAAGCCCTTCATAACCAGAATATAGATCCCACGTACATAAATCTCCTCCGAAATATCTACAACAATAGCACGGCGGCAATAAAAATATCTTCCACCGGTCCTTCCTTCCACATTAAAAAGGGGGTTAAGCAAGGAGATCCGCTTTCCCCAAAACTTTTTACAGCTACACTCGAAGAAGTTTTTAAATCCCTTACAATGAGCTGGACAGATAAAGGAATCCTCATAAGGGAGCGGAGATTGACTAATCTCCGCTTCGCCGACGACATTGTTCTTTTTTCCTCCTCAGCCGTAGAACTAGGTTGTATGCTCAACGATCTAAGCTTGGCTAGCCTCGGGGTCGGACTAGCGATGAATATGTTGAAGACCAAACTTATGACCAACAGCACCAAACACAAACTGTACGTAGAAGGGGTTGAGATCGAATATGTCCATGAGTATGTGTACCTCGGCCAAATAGTTTCCTTCCAGGCGCGAAAGGAAAAAGAAGTTGCTCGACGCACTGAAAACGCCTGGAAAAGCTATTGGTCAATGAAACCCTTGATGAAAGGCGAACTTCCACTCTGCCTCAAACGCAAGCTCATGGACATGTGCGTTCTCCCCATTCTCACATACGGTGCACAGACTTGGTCTTTGACTCTTCAGCAACGGTCCAAACTCGAGGTTTGCCAGCGAGGTATGGAACGCAGTTTGTTAGGAGTTCGGTTATCTGACAGAGTCAGAAACTCCACACTGCGAGAACAGACCAAAGTTTATGACGTTAGCAAAAAATCTGCACAGCTCAAATGGGATTGGGCTGGCCACGTCTGCCGCATGTCTGACGATCTTTGGGCTAAAATCACAACTGATTGGGTGCCCAATGCAAGACGTCCACGCGGTAGACCACCACGGAGATGGCGCGACGAGCTAGATGTACATCTACCAGACTGGTCCAACCTAGCAATGGACCGAGAAAGCTGGAAAAAGGGTAGGGAGGCCTTTGCCCTGCAGTGGGACAAGATAGGCTGAAAATAAACATAACCTAACCTATCCAAGTCGGACCCACCCTATAAAGTATCAAGAACAAGAATCCAGTGCCAGAACAAAAAAGAGAAAAATTAATGTTCGAATTGCTCCTAATGGCTTAACTGGCGTCGTAATGTGGTGTACAATAACATGATGCACATTATCGCCTCCCCAATCATTGATCAGATAATACTACTTACTGTCTTCAGCGCGTATTGCGTCAACCGTGTGGTCTAACATCGGCGATGCCCATTGGTAGACTTGGTAGGGTGTGGCCACTCTCTCAAACGGATGCTTCTGCATTCTACGCTTCTGTACCAGAGCGAAGTTGCGCTTGAAAGCTGGGGAGACTATACTAAGTAGCTCGATCAACGAGTGGCAGAGAAGAGACGGATTTGCTGGACGAGGGTTGAACAAATCTTCTGTAGACCTGTAGAGAACATTATAGATATTATATCCCTCTATGCATATAAGCTTGAACGCTACCAAGAATAAATAAATATTGTGGGCAATCCACACAGCACTGTTTGGCCCCAAACTAAGCAAAGCTTGTACTATGGGAACCAAATAGTTGATATAATAGTTAAGTATATATTTTTTTGTTAGAAAACAATATAACACCCAGACAGAATAAATATCTGTGTTCACCACACAAATATTTGTTCTCGGTGGGGATCGAGTCCACAACCTAAGGCGCAGAAGGCAGAGCTACTACCAACTGAGCTAAAAGACCAGTCAATATAATGTGATAACTAAAAAATGCAACTATTGATAGACTTTTCGATCTGAAGATTTGAACTACACTTAGTACAGCCATACTCATAAACGCAATTTAAATTTAATAATCTTTGAAAGTTAGCCCTGTCAGTTTTTTATTACCCAGTGGTGAGATGGCAATTGTTTAAGCACTGATTATCTTTTGACATATTTTTATAAGTAAGGCATTATACATTATCTGGTTCCAAAGCTTAGGCCTTTTGCGCTGAAGATTGTGGTTTCGATTACCACCTAGAATCAACATTTGTGTGGACATAGATGTTTTTACTGTGTGTTATTTATAGTAAATACATATCTCATTGTATTTTGCATTCATGAAAACTCTTGGCTTTGCTTCTCTAAGTTGGGACTAGATTAAATTATGTCCACCAATTTTTCTTCTTTTTTTTAAAGTTCAATCTCGTGACAACTAGGCTGGCTTCTCAGTAGGTCAGTATATTAGATTAGCGATTTCTTTACGGAATAACGTTTTTTGCAGCTGTTTCTTAGGTCAGCGATAGTGAAGACCTTGTTTAAATGCCGGTGATAAGAAAGAGGTCTGATGTTTCATAGTCCCTACTGCTAACACTTTACTATCTTTACAAAAGTGATGGACAATATCTATATTATGCCATAATGCACATTTTATGAAACTTCAAAATAGTTCGAAACAATAGCCACGGTGAAGGTTATTATGAATATACTTGTTTGAATTAATATAAAACTATGTATAAAGTACCAGACTGAACGTATTTACAATTATTCAGTTACAAAAATATTCATAGATACAGTCTCATAATCAATAAAATTTTAAAAAAATTGTAGACAATCCACACTATCTAGCCCCAAAAGCAAAGCTTGTACTATGGCAACCATGTGAATGCATACTTATAATACAATATAACACCCAAAAAGAGAACAAAGGTCTACGTTCACCACACAAATATTTATTCTCGTGGGATGCAACTCACGACCTATGGCGCAGAAGACAGAGCTACTACTAAATGAGCTGAGAAGCTAGTCAAAAGTAAAAAGTACTTACTGATTCAGGTAGAATCCTCTCGGGCACGCTGTGATGTGGAAATGCCTCTCCTCCAGCGTCACCACGTGGAGATACAACAGGTCTCCGCACATCTTGCGAGGCCCGGGCGGCGGGTTCCAGCCTGATGTGGTCAGCACCTGATGTACAGTCAAATAAATAAATATTACGGACAATCCACACAACACTATCTAGCCCCAAACTAAGCAGAGCTTGTACTATGGAAACCAGATGGCTGATATAATACTTATACTAACTTTTTTGTAAATACAGTTAGAATACAATTTAACACCCAGACAGAGAACACAAATATTTGTTCTCGGTGGGGATCGAACCCACGCTCTCCAGCGCAGAAGACAGAGCTGAGCTGTGAAGGTGTAGTTGTTATACTGTTTGCGAACAGGGTTGATGGATGTTATGTGATTTTTCTTGGAGTATGAAATATAGATGAAATCCCGCAGTTCTTGAAGTATGCAGGATTATAGCCAAACAAAACATTAGAATATTTTTAGAATTTTAAAAACTTGAGACACCTACTTCATGGCCAAACGATTTTCATAAATTACTTTTTAGAATAATACATTTGGGTCACAACTCACAATCGCTAATTAAATTCATTACTTTGTCCTATATTTTTTGTAATTTCTTATCAGTTATTGAAAAAAAACAAACAAATTTTCTTATATAAAGGAACCATCCTGTCAAAACAGCTTTCTCATAAAATGAAATGTTTATTTGAGAGAAAATGGTTTCACATATTTTACTAAACCATTGGCATGCAAACCTCGAATTTAATGAAAGAATTCGGTTGTTAAGACTGATGTAAATCACCCCCAAAATAGTATATCTATTGTTATTTTACAAATAAAAATGTACGATGAAA
Organism: Thera britannica; assembly: GCA_939531255.2. Lineage (NCBI taxonomy): Eukaryota > Metazoa > Arthropoda > Insecta > Lepidoptera > Geometridae > Thera > Thera britannica. The sequence continues at coordinate 16,754,633 of OW618039.2, forward strand.
GTTACTCTTCAGTTTATCTTGTAGTACGGGAGCCGAAAATTAGATTGCCTATAAAAATGATACAAAGATGACCTGTGGCATTAGTACTGCTAAGTTATGCTGATACCGAATCAATCAAAAAAAAAGATCAAAATTTGCTGAAAGTACCAAAAAAATATTTCCGTCTTTACTTTGGACTTGTCATAAACCAAAATTAAAATATTTTTTAAAGACTGATAAAGTACTCAAAGACCGTGAAAGCCCGTGTAAATTCGTAAATTGATATGTGTAGTGTACACACATGTCTAGATAAAAAACCGTGCGATTCTACCAGAATTATCTGGTTTCACATTGGACTTTACTTTTTTAATTTTTTATGCCTTCAATGCAGATAGATATTTGGGTAAAGGTAGGCCTAAGAAAAGATGGATGAACAGTGTGAAAGAGAAAAATGTCATGGATAAGAAAGAAGTGAATAAAGAAATGAAGGCTGATAGAGGGGAATAGAAGAAGAGAACATGTTGTGCCAACCTTACATAAAGTGGGATAAGGGCAGGAAGAAGTTCTTCAATATAATTTTTAATGTCACTTACTTTTAAACACTGCGGTGCCTTGTTCTCTTTGGTCAGTCCAGGGTGCAGAGGCAATAACGGACGCTCAGTACTTCCAGGCATAATGTAGTCCGGCGGTGTACAGTCAACGCTTTCTGGACGGGACTTTTTCTTCTCTGTGCAAATAAAACAATTCATTTATCGTTGAAGACACAATTCGCATATTGAAGACTTGTAATTTGTTTTCTTATCTCAAAATTATCCATTAATAAGACATTTCTAAATGCTATTGGCATGCATACCTATCTCTTTCAACTGTTTTCAACATTACAAATATAATCAGTAGTAAATAAAAAAAATAACTAAGTATGTATTACTATAATAAGTAATGACATGGTTTATACATATAAACAATGTCTATACTAAATCATGTAACTTTGAAATGTGAGCGTTGGTATACAAAATTCTGTAAAAATAAAAAGTTACCTAAAATATCACCCTGTGTGACCATGTTAAGGAAGGCCAAGGAATTACATTCTTGACCAGCGTAAGCGTCCGTGTAGTCAATAGACTTTAACAAATCTCGCACGTGGCGGACGTGTATCCTTGCTTCGCGCATCGTGTATGGTTCTTCTACCACCTGAAATAAACCCATATTCCTTAAATATCTTTAGTTATACCTTTAAGTTTTGTCACTTTACTCAGGAGAGAGACTGTTAAAGCCTAGCATAATGTCTAATGAATTAATGATCATTTCAATAAAAAGGAATATTCCTTTTTTCAAATATGAACCGGAAATTTGCGACATTTACGTAGCTTGGAATTTACCTGTTTCGAATTTACTATGATTATGCTATAAACAATAACGCTTATCTATATTATTCGTCATCGCTTCCTATAGTTGAATGTTTTTTATTAAATAAAAATAGTTTACCTTTATAACAGATCCTTCTTTGAGTCCCTCAATATTCTTTAACTCTGCGAAGTTATCCAATGTAACTCCGTCCAACTGCAGCGAGAAGCAAGTCCTGTGACACGTGTCTTCACGGTCCATCAACACTTGGTGAATTTCCTGCACTAGCTCCATACTCGATACCTAAAATTCAACCGTAAACACTAAATAATTCATGGAAATGTAAATGTAAACTTTGCATTGTAAATGTCAAGTATAATACGTACCTGAATATCTAGCGGCTCGGTGCCCGGGCTTACAATCTTTACAGTGAAACCTAGATCCTGTATGAATACAACTTCAGCGTCTCGTTTCTTCTCGTCTCCATCCTCGCTCGGGGAAGATTCTCTGTCCTTTTCTCCGTTTAAAATTTTGTTGTCGCCATCTCCATTCAAGTTGCCTGGTTCATTGTTGTTTGTGATGGCCTCATCTTTTCTATCGTTTTCTGTACTATCATTATTAGCGGGTTCTTTTTTCTTATCGGAATCGCTACTGTCAGTGGCTACAGTCAGTTTGGGTTTTTTTTCTTTCTTTTTCTCAGAAACCTGTTTACCCTCAGCTTTGTTTGGACACACTTTAGGCGTTATTTGTTCATCAGACTTAATGGATTTTGTGTCATCGGAATCACTATTGACTCCATTAGAAACTACTTTAGCGTTATCACTACTACTACTAATATCACAATCGAAATCTTTCTGATCACCGTTAACAATTTGAATTTCATTTGATTTATCCGTGCCATTTACTATTGGTTCTTTGGTATCTAGTTCTTTCTGACTGTCGCTATCGTGTGTCGATTCCTCTCCATTTATTGTGGAATTATTGGATTTATCTTGTGATGACTTTTCCCCATTGGTTTTATTACCCTTTTGGGTTTCTGCAATCGAGAAACATGTATTGAATCGTTGAATTTGAACAAATCAACAGTCGTGTCTTTAGTAGGAGTGCTGTAGATATAATACCTGTGTTTAGCGGGAAAGGTGGCGGTGCGTTGGCTTGCGGCGAGGTCGGCTTACGAGCGACTGCCGCATATGATACCCTCGGGGTAGCAGCACCGCCACCTTCATCGTCAGCTCGGCCATTCGGCGTACTCGCGTTGCTGCAGACCAGTGGCTTTTCTCCCGGATCCTTTTTCATCTTTGCTGATTTGGTTTGCTTTTCTGGAACAAAGAGGCGGGTTCACGTGGAGGTTACATTCCTAAAGATTGTAATTTTTAGTTGCTATGCCAGCTAGTAGGTGACTCGATGGTGTAATAGGCCAACACACGTGAAAGCACAAAAAACTTGATGATGTCCTCCGCGACGTATCCGTCGATGGCGAACCTTACTGCGAACCTGGATTATTCTTCATATGTGAGCGAATATGACTCGCAAAACCGAACTTGGTCTTAAAAGTCTTATCACAAGATAGACAATATAGCTGGCCAGAAGAGTTATATGTGTAATTATAATTAATTTTTGGTTTTATTTTTCGATAATGACGCTTGCCGTCAAGGTTTTCTAGTCGAGTGACCTCAAACTGAGCAGTCGACTTGTGGACGGTGCTGCGCCATTCTGGCCGTCGTTGTGCGAGCTCTTCCCAGCTGTTACAGGGTATGTCACAAGATGATAAGTGGCGTTTTAAGACATCCTTGTAGCGCAGGAACTGGCCGCCAGCTTTACGCTTACCCTGAACCAGCTCTGAGTAGAATGCCGATCTTGGTAGCCTCGAGTCCTTCATACGCACAAGGTGTCCACACCACCTTAGTTGGCCCCTGATTAGCAGAGACTCAATGCCAGTCATTTCAGTTCGACGAAGAATTTCAGAGTTAGGGACGTGATCTTGCCACTTAGCCCGTAGAATAGATCTAAGACATTTCAGGTGAAAAACATCAAGCCGCTTTATATCGCCTTTGTAGAGGCACCAGGTCTCAGTGGCGTACAACATGATAGGCAGAACTATTGCCTTATAGACGGCGATCTTAGTGTGGAGATGCAGGTCATGTGAGTCCCATACTCTTTTGCTTAACTTCCCAAAAGATGCAGCCGCTCTCGCTATTCGTGACGAAATTTCAGTTGTAAGGCGGTTGTCATCGCGTAGGAAGCATCCCAAGTAGCGAAACGTTGATACCTCTTCGAGGGATTTTCCACTCAGAGTCATAGCTGTAGGGTCTGAAATTTTACCCCGAGCTGGCTGTCTCAGTATCTGGGTTTTAGAAACGCTTATTACCAAGCCAAACCTTCGGCACGATTCGTCTAAGCTGTTTATATACCTTTGCAGACTTTGAGTATTATCGGCCATTAAACATACGTCATCAGCATAGAGAATGTCCATGACAGAGACTTCCCGCACCTTGCTCTTAGCCCTGAAGCGTGAGATGTCGAAAACGCTTTTATCTGTTCTTATGTTAAGGGCTATTTGCTCACCGCAGGTTCTGTATGAGTCATTCATCACAGCGGCAAAATAAATGGCAAACAGCGTTGGAGCCATTACGCATCCCTGTTTGACACCGCTGGTGACAGGGAATTGTTCAGTATAGTCGTCTTCGTGTTGGATCCTGGCCATCATTCCTTCATGAAAGTTCCGGATAAGGCTAACAAACTTTTCTGAACAACCCACCTTTTTAAGGACGATCCAGAGTGCATCCCTCGGTACCCGGTCGAATGCCTTCTCAAGATCAACAAAACACATGTAAAGTGGACGTTGTTGCTCGAGGAACTTTTCTTGTAGTTGCTTGACAACGAAAATGGCATCGACCGTCCCCCTGCACGGCCTGAAGCCACACTGACTCTCAGGAAGAATACGTTCAGCTAGAGTGGTTAAACGGCGGTTTAAAATATGCGCCAAGACTTTTCCAGCTGTACTTAGGAGAGCAATGCCTCTGTAAGAGCCACAATCAGATACACTACCCTTCCCTTTGTACAATTTGCAGATAGACGCGTTCTTCCAGTCTTGTGGCACTATGCTGGACTCCCATATTCTCAAGATGAGCTCATAGAGGCGGCTTCTAATGTTTGGACCTCCATACTTGTAAACCTCAGAAGCAAGTCCATCTGCACCAGGGGATTTACTATTCTTTAGTCGACAAACAGCTTGGTGAAATTCTTCAAACGATGGTGGAATATCTAGTTCTGATGAGGGAGGTAGAGTATCAAGATCCTCGATATGAGAAAGGTCGACATTTTGTGCGCCAGGGTTTAGGACTTCATTGAAGTGCTCAGCCCATCTACCTAGTATTTCCGAACGATCCGTTAGGTGTTTATTTTTATCACTTTACTCTATCTACATCTATTAACAAAAAACTACGGCGTCATCATAATGATCACCGTTTTGTACGATACACAACGTCGTCGTCGCTTCAGTGTCTCTCTTTAGTCACGAATCATAATAATAATATGGTCGATCTAACTTCCTTGCCGTTAGATTAACAAGCCAACATCTCATTTCAAGCGTGTTATTGATTGGTGGCCTTTTAGATGAAATGAATGAAAGTATTTTTATCACTAAACTGAAAGCCGCTCTATTTTAAATAGATCAGCCATGGACCTGACCACTCCTCGTACATTTAATTTATGTTTATGCTCATCGTGGAATGAATAATGTCGCATAATTTAACATTACATTCCCGCGTCAATCCAACGCCCATAACGTTAATCGCTGTATTCAATTTGATTCGTTTTAAATGGTTTTTATGAACATTTAGGTACCGATAAAAATAGTCACATAAAATAGCCCAGTGCATTGCCCTTTCGGATATTTTTAGCTATGCAAATGCTTTAGCTTAGTCGGATAGCCGTAATCGAAGAATCGGTTGCAAACAACTCAATGCCAAGCCGAGCGCGATTGGCCACACAATCCCAACATTTCAATAGCGTTGGGAATCATGTTACTTGCTTCTTGGCGGACTTTAATCTATCTAGAATACTCGACCAAGATCTTAATGAATCAGCCACGTTATCAGATTGCTAATTAACTTTTCCTAACGAATTGTCACCTCGTAACGAGGTTGATTGAAAACCTTGTCACATTTTTCAGGTGTCATGCAAATCTTTAGTTGCCAATGATTAACTATTAGGGATGCTTCGTTCGTACCTTCGGAAACAGATACTTAAATTATTTCAACTCAAAAACTTCCCGTTGCAGAGTAAACAAACTAATTTGTGAACCTGCTAAATAGTAGAATACACTGGCTGGTTCGAATACGAGAATAGTTCTGACATACATAACAGGATGATGATGGAAAACAAATAATATTGAAGAGAAGCGCTGTTGCGTGTCGTTACTATATTCTAGTTATATGTACAAGTCACGACCGGAACATCTCACAAGCTTTCAGTCATTGAGAAATACCTACAAACATAATTTATTTCACAGAAATGGGGTTCGTTTCACATCATTATCGCAATTAGGACATTAGTACTTATGTCAATAAGAATTATTTTGTTGGAGACAAGCAGATAGCGAACAAAAAAATATATTATTTTAATAAATTATTTTAAAAAGTTGAAAAGTTCTGCAGTCCGCCCTAGTTACAGCTACGTACATACACGTCCCGTGAGTTAGAGCACGTGGTCTGCGCTGGCGCATCGCCAACTATCTCCAGCGTCGAGTCAATAATAGATGGCAACGGGATGCCGCCAACAATAGACGCCTCTGAGAGACCTAAGCCAGGACGGTGCACTACTCTTTTATTTTATCTATGCACTGGTCTTGCTAGATCACACAGCCCCATGCATTGACGACTACGGACGACGGTTATAAGAAACGCACGAAACGATTTGGCGAAAGATAAAGGCTACTTGATTTTCATCCGATTTTTACACTAGCACTGATAGCAGGCGTAAAGAAGCAAGAAAATATTGCATTTGGGTGTGCACTATGTGTGTTCAAGTTAATAAATAAGTACATAATCATTTTACTTTGCTAGGTACGTGAAGTAAAAGTAAAATTAAGTGAAGTCAAATTAGTTTTATAAATTCAAACATGTACTTCATCTCGTTCTAAATGGGGGGCGTGTGATGCAAAACTATAACATTGTAATCTGAGTTTTGATATCTTGCATCCACAAAAGCATAATTTTATATTTTCCTTCGTGGCATGAGAAGATAATGTTTATCATCGTTATGTTTGATGTTATCTTCCTTACCTTTACCAAACAAGATAACGCACAAGCGCCTGTGACTCGAGATAAGTGCTAAGAGGGTTTATTCCTTACGGCTTCCAATATTATTTTATCAAGAATACATCATTTCATTTGAAAAATCACGGCTATATAATGATAACAGTTTTTTTTTGTTATTAGCCAAAAACGGTTCAAATTTTATCGACAGAAACTAGAAAATACTTCACATGTCAATCTTGTGAAGGGTTTGAACGAGGTTTATTATTAGTGTAGGATTTTTGTAAAGTCCCGCTTTTGCCTTCAATCAAACCTCGATAACTTTGTGGTAAAAGATAAATAAATTATAGTTTAAAAAACTAAAAAAAAAACGCTTTTATAACTAATTGAACTAAAAAGTTAAAAATAAAACTGTAATAATCAATTGAAAAATTTATATAATTGAACAAAAAGCGTGGGGTGCTTTTTATAATAATCTCACATATAATAAACTATTGATAAAATATTTACAACAATCAAAATCAAGCCCCCCACGCTTTTTGTACAATAATATAAATTTTTGAATTGATTAATTACAGTTTTATTTTTAACTTTTTAGTTCAATTAGTTATAAAAGCGTTTTTTTTTTAGTTTTTTAAACTATAATTTATTTTTTACTTTTTAGTTTTTTTTTTCATATTATTGCATTGTCATTGACCTTTGGCAGGTGTGCAAAGTTTGAATCAAATCTGATCGTTTAAAGTAGGTTTTTTTTTTATTTTTTTTTATTTTTTTTTTCTTTTTTTTTTCATATTATTGCATTGTCATCGACCTTTGACAAGTGTGCAAAGTTTGAATCAAATCTGATCGTTCAAAGTAGGACAAAATCGAGCTCAAAGAGGTCGGTTACATACATACATACATACATACATACATACATACATACAGGTGAAGCTAATAAAAGCGTTATAAAAAGTTCGGCCGGTGCTATTAGGTATCATTAGTAGTCTGCTGAAACAGTGCTTAATTTTTTCTAGGTTACAAAACAGTGGTGTATATACAGGCGCCAGTTAACTATTATTAAGTGTTATAGAGTAGTAGTAAATGCTCAGTAGAATCGTTCACAAATTTTAAAAGATATCTTTATAAAAGTTAGAGGAGCCGTGAGGAATAAACCTCTTAAATCAGTTTTCGATAAACAAGTCCCGCTGACACAATTCTTTCCACCGCCGTCATCTACGTGCGCTTCTGTTTCCACGCTGATTATAGTACAATAGTGCACACATGCAGCCGCCTAGTGTTATCGATCAACAAGAAGCATTACTTGTGCTCGAAACCGAGAAGATCTAATCAGACCGGGGCATAGTTCAGGGAGAGGCGTAGCCTAGCTTACTTTGCGCGAGAATTTCAATTGCCTAGCTTTATAACGGACTGTATAATAGGACTAGAGCTACATCAAGACAATATAAATCAAGTATTTATGTCCATCCGCGTGATTTATTATTTCATGTTCACATTGTTCCAGGAGTGATGAGGGTTTAGAGTTGGCATGCCACTTTACTTTTATCAAGGTTTTGAGTCTTTTCCTAAGGTTTACATGATTTGTTTGAACATATACTCGTCAGTTATATTTAGCCTTGTGAAGCAATGACTGATGATAATTCACCGGACAGAAATATTTTGTAACATTTTCACCATTGGCGCTGTGCGAACAATTACTCGTTACTATTGACGCCAAGTCAAGACTCAAGAACTATGATCATAATTATTAGAAGCCAGTTTCAGACAAATTCACGTTGCATTTGTTAGGCGTCGAGACGGCACATATCGATCAATGAATAATGCATCAGAAACCGGCTTGCCAGTGCGGTGGCTCGATCGATGAATGTTTAACCTATAACTCTAACTTACCAATAACTGCGTGGTTTCTCTTCAGACCCGACCCTCCTGTTTGTAACCCTTCGTGGTTTGTACAGTCACCGTTTAATTATCATAAGCTACACGCTGCGCTGAGTAATCACGAACCTTAGTTGGTATTACAAAACTGTGATCCCGCATAGAAAAGATTAATAAACTGAAAATCATTCGAAATTTCGCATCTCTCCGTAAACAGTAATTTTGAGATTTTTTATTTATTTACAAAAGAACTGTCACTGAGACAAGATACATTATTTTCCAATAAGGTTCCACTACAATGCAAATAGGTAATTTGGGACCCCTCGTAATAAAATTGGAAACGTGAATATACCTACATACAACCAAGTCACACGCACGGAACGCAATCCTTAGAGGTTTTTGAACTGGTAAGGTTATCCGTAGACATAATGATAATAGTACCGAGCATACACCTGTTCTGAATAGGCATTATCAAGCTGTTCTCAAACAAGTCCCTGATAAATTGGCATTACGAAATGGGATGCTGGACGATGATGAAATTATTACAATGCATGATATTATGATGCTAACTATAAACACACTTCATCAATGATACCGGTTTTGAACACGTGAGTAGGGGACAAATGCGTAGTCATTATCTCGCATAACAAAGATTCACAGTATATTTTCGTTTCGTTTGTGTTCTAACTGACCCACGTCCTACTTTCCTGACAACGCTGTATTTCCGGCTATCCTAAATTAGAGTCAACAGAGTGCCTCCGCTGTAATTTAAACAGTTATAACCAGCCGAAACCAGCTATTCTGCAACCAAAATAAACGACTGCATAGTGCAATAACAAAAGAGAGGCATGGTGCTATACGTATGAGGATCATGAATCAAGTCCGCTGAAGAACGATTTCGAGCTCTCTCCACCGACTTTGTTGTTTCTCAGGATGTTACTAAAAAGTTTTAAGTTACCCAAAGTAGTGGGTAACTTTACGTTTAATACTTCGGGTAATAATCTTATTATATGTATTAAATTCAAATTAAGTTTTTGTGAGTCTACTGCAGTACCAAGGCCCATGAATAAATATCGCCCTTCAGAATGACGGACGAACACTTTGAATTTCAAATATTGTGATTACTGTTGCTACAGGACTTTATGTTCTGCTATAAGTGCTATAGGTACACCAACAACGTCAGAGACTGTACAACACAATATTGTATTATTAGATAGTTTTCAATCGTTATAGCCACGTGGCTGCGCCAAACGATTGAGTTCGGCTTAATTTTGAGAGGGTATCTAATAAAATTTAATTTAACGCAATTAATTTAAAGGTTAAAAACATGAAAGAAACGCGACAGTTTATTGGATTGCCCGGCATACCGATTAGACATTCACAATAGATAGGTACTTCAAAAGTTTACTCCATAAGTACATAATGTATTTCGTTTAACTCGAACCAACAAATCCCCATTGCATTTTAGGTTGGTAACCAGGTAGCGTGTTTGCTCAAATTGGATGTTCACGACGACAGCGACTAACAAATTCCGTAACTTGACACAAATTCGGTAGATAGAAAAGCACGTAGATTGCACTGTCTTGAAAGCAGCGCAACGGAAAAGATGACAACCAGTATGTATTTACGTATTAGAACTAGGTACTATAATAGAATGTTCTATCTAATAGGTTACATTTATGTTGGTGTTTGCAGTCTCAAAGTGAAAGCATTCTGAAATTTTCTGGCATTCATTCAAACTGGAAATCGATTGTTCCTGCAATTGTTCCGGTTGCCAATTTGAAGGGGAGCATCCAACCCTAAGGAAGAGTAAAAACCCATAAAAGTAAATTGAGAGGGAGAGGGAAACTTTCTGTTCAATATTTCCCGTTTTTGGATGTTCTGAACTTTCTGACTATAGCAGAACCGAAATCACTTCAACCTCAACGTGTTATCCTCAACGTGTTATCTGTGTCCACTGCTGATTATCATAAATCGTTCAAAGACCTGCTCGGCAGAGATAAGTTTTAGAACTATCTACCTAGATAGGTGCTCTTACATAAAAAAACCGTAGATAGGTACACGCAAAATTGCAAGGTACAAGGTACGACGTTATTCAGCTAAGTAATATACGTGACTTTAGTTTTAATAAAACTATGAGAGGTTTTAAGGAAAAAATATCACTTTCGTCTTAACCTCTTAACCTCAGAATCTGGTGGTTCATGTACAAAGAGTACATTGCATTTTATTCGGTCAACTTAGTAGCAACTTTTAAAGGAGACATGGGCTTCCAAAGTGCACTTCAGAGGTTATAAGTACGTTCAAGCGTTGAATCCTCTATTTATTTTCGCTCCAAACAACAAATAGTACATTGTTACCTGAGTGTTGAAAGTCACGTTTTTTGAGTCCCGAGACGGGTTTGGCGCCAGAGCGTAAGCGAGGGCGCCAATGGAGCTTGAGGGACTTAAAAGACTTTCACCCGAGGTAAACACTGTGCTTTTCATTACGAATACAAGGAAAGTAAAAATAAAAACATGAAAGAAAAATTAGTGAAAATGAAGATTGAATTGCCGCCTTCCTGGTTTTTTTTTTTCTTTTTCTCTGGCGGGCCTTCGGCTACGGCTCGCCAGCATTATTCAGCCATTGTTTTCATTCTCATAATTTAAAAAATGGTAAATTGTTTGCTCAAATCTATGTTATTTTAAAATAAATTATAGTTTAAAAAACTAAAAAAAACGCTTTTATAACTAATTGAACTAAAAAGTTAAAAATAAAACTGTAATAATCAATTGAAAATTTATATTATTGTAAAAAAGCGTGGGGTGCTTTTTTTATAATAACTTCAGATATAATAAACTATTGATAAAATATTTACAACAATCAAAATCAAGCCCCCCACGCTTTTTGTACAATAATATAAATTTTCAATTGATTATTACAGTTTTATTTTTAACTTTTTAGTTCAATTAGTTATAAAAGCGTTTTTTTTAGTTTTTTAAACTATAATTTATTTTATACTTTTTAGTTTTTTTGTTTTTCATGTATGTTTTTTCATATTATTGCATTGTCATCGACCTTTGACAGATGTGCAAAGTTTGAATCAAATCTGATCGTTCAAAGTAGGTTTTTTTTTTAATTTATTTTTATTTCTTTTCATTTTTTTTATTTTTTTTTCATATTATTGCTTTGTCATCGACCTTTGACAGGTGTGCAAAGTTTGAATCAAATCTGATCGTTCAAAGTAGGTTTTGTTTAAAAAAAAAAAATATTTTCATTTTTTTTTATTTTTTTTTCATATTATTGCATTGTCATCGACCTTTGACAGGTGTGCAAAGTTTGAATCAAATCTGATAGTTCAAAGTAGGTTTTTTTTTTTTAAAATTATTTCTTTTCATTTTTTTTTATTTTTTTTTTCATATTATTGCATTGTCATCGACCTTTGACAGGTGTGCAAAGTTTGAATCAAATCTGATCGTTCAAAGTAGGACAAAATCGAGCTCAAAGAGGTCGGTTACATACATACATACATACATACATACATACATACATACAGGTGAAGCTAATAAAAGCGTTATAAATAAATTATAGTTTAAAAAACTAAAAAAAAAACGCTTTTATAACTAAGTAATTGAACTAAAAAGTTAAAAATAAAACTGTAATAATCAATTGAAAATTTATATTATTGTACAAAAAGCGTGGGGTGCTTTTTATAATAACTTCAGATATAATAAACTATTGATAAAATATTTACAACAATCAAAATCAAGCCCCCCACGCTTTTTGTACAATAATATAAATTTTCAATTGATTATTACAGTTTTATTTTTAACTTTTTAGTTCAATTACTTAGTTATAAAAGCGTTTTTTTTTTAGTTTTTTAAACTATAATTTATTTTTTACTTTTTAGTTATTTTTTTTTCATATATTTTTTTTTCATATTATTGCATTGTCATCGACCTTTGCCAGGTGTGCAAAGTTTGAATCAAATCTGATCGTTCAAAGTAGGTTTTTTTTTTTTTATTTCTTTTCATTATTTTTTTTTTTTTCATATTATTGCATTGTCATCGACCTTTGACAGGTGTGCAAAGTTTGAATCAAATCTGATCGTTCAAAGTAGGTTTTTTTTTTTTTTTATTTCTTTTCATTTTTTTTTATTTTTTTTTTCATATTATTGCATTGTCATCGACCTTTGACAGGTGTGCAAAGTTTGAATCAAATCTGATCGTTCAAAGTAGGACAAAATCGAGCTCAAAGGGGTCGGTTACATACATACATACATACATACAGGTGAAACTAATAAAAGCGTTATAAAATAGTTGAAGCTATATATTAATCAAGTCATTTAGAAGATTTATTATTTATTTAATACTATCTTTATGTTATTTAAATTTAAATTTTACATTGCGCTCTAATTAGACTTTTTAAACTTCTTACCGTTGTAATGGGTTTCCAACCTACTTGCTGAATAAAAAGTTGGAATTTGGTTCAACGACCTCTTTGCAGTCAGAAAGACTTTAGTTTAGAAAGTTGGAACATGGTTGAATAAAATAGAACTTGTTTTTTTTATAATTTGACAGCTGTCAGTAGAAAGCGATTCTCCCTAGGGCTGAAAGTTTTACTTTCAATTAGGCCCCTCAGGCAACTTCAGACCTACTTTCAGAGTATGAGTAATGAAAAAATATAATGTGGCGTGAATAACTTGATAAAGCTCTCCTGGCCGGGCGAATGATAGGTGTCTACAAAATGAGTTATAAGCTCATAAGTTACACATGAGCCACACGTGTCCTTATTCCTTTTCCAAGTTGTCACTCAATGTCGTTACCCTGCAGTCGAAAGAATTCAATAACAATTTTAGATCTGGGTTCCGTCACTCTTAATTATCAAACTGCGAAATATTTTTCCTTGTTCTCGGATCCAGAGACACGTTGATGTAATTTTCACGCAGGGATTATACCTAGCATTGTTTTGTGATAGGTACCGCGTCGTAACGATAATTTGTTAACTCGTGGCACTGGCACCGAGACTCACCTAGCTCTAAGACGTTTCTAAGCAAAGTGATTCTTGCAATCCTACTGAATAAATACTTACACTTTTGATTTTGATTTTGTTAGATCAGTGCCTAAGTAAGTATAGAAAGTTATGAACGGCTACTTTATCGTCAAAACATCAAACCTTACCGCCACGCCAAATTTCGTGAAGTTGACCGAGCAACTCCTGATTTCAACTAATCGGATGAATTCAAAAAAGTTTTGAAGCTGACTGGTTGTAATCATTAGTTGTCAACAAACTTGGCGGTAACCCTGCCGGTGAGGTAGAGCTTGAGTAGAGTGTTCTATTCTAGGGTAGGAATTATTAACATGGTTAGATTGTGAATTTTGCTGTTGACTGAACCCTAATACACAAGTTCTCGACTCGAGTATCGAGTGGAGGTCCTTTCCATAATGATACGGTAATAATATCATGTTCCCAACGCTGCTATTGAAGCATGGACGCTTCGCTTCTAGCTAACGATGTGAATGTTCGCATTCGCACGTTTAGGCTGAGAGAAAAGCATGAACGAGTTATCAAATCGAAATCCAATTGGAGAAACCCATTGGATAACTCGAAGGAGAAAATGTTTTAGTAGGTAGGTAATAGACATGTAAAGAACTGTGGAAAACATTTTTTATTAATATTTACAAACCCCTTTTTGAGTAGGTACTAGGTACGTAATTAAGAATCCTGGTCACTTTGGTAAAGTGGAATGATCAAGCGTTCTAGTGGTAGATCCCAACTGGATAAAATAGTCTGACCAGCGAGCTTTGAGTATAGTTTAACATGGTAGACCGACTGCTTCTAATACCGTTCTATTATAAAAAAACTATACACTGAGTTTCTTATTGACGTTTTCTGTTACTCTGCGAAACATATGAGACAGCCACACCATAACTCAACTGAGGAACTATTCTGGGGTGGTATTAGCAGTACAGTATTAGATACTATATAAGGCCAGTATTAGGATACAGTGTTTGAGTCTAAATTTGGCTTATTCATTACGTGAATTGACTTTCTTGTCTGAAAGAGTAATGTCTTGTCTGGTTCCTCAACACAATCAACGGAAACTAGGTTGACGATAATACATCTTCAGCATGGGTATTGATAACTAGTAGGTAAAGTCATCGATTGTCGGCCTCAATAACGGCCATATAAATTAGAGCACAAATGTACGTGTTTCTTATTAGACTTTTCAGAGTTTTCAGTATGGTCCAAATACCGTATAACCGCCGTAACAATCAGGTTCAAAAGTAGTTCGTATTTTTCTTTCGGTAGGTAGGATTTCTTCGAATAGGAAAGTGTTTATATGCAACGCTGTATCTAGGATAAATATATCGATGGGTGAAGTAGGTACTTAGGTAATAGGTGTTCAAAGGGCATTAGGGTAAATCAATGAAACAAAAGGCATTAACAAGAGATAATCCAAGGCATAAAATACAAATTTAACTATTCTGGCTATTTCAATGGCTATTATCATAAAGGACTAATTGACTTGCATGTAGCCAGAATTGTTGTATACTGAAAGAGAATAATTCTAATTTGAATTGGAGGAATAAGGTCTGCCCTGACATCCCATCACGGGATATATTGTACATTGTCCAGGGGGGAATGCTGGTTAGCAGGGGCTAACCTCACACCAGCCAGCCCAACTCCTTAAAATAACGAAGTAGGACCTTGTGTTGATGGCAACAATGTTTCAGTGGACCAGATGATGTTAAAACAATATGATGAAAAAAAACCATCAAGGAATTAATACATTACATTCTGCAACTCACTAGGAAGAAAAAAATTTGCCTCCAGTTCAGTACCTAATAGATTTGACCTTTTTATTAAGTCTATCACAGGAAGTAGGAGGTAAGGATGGAAAGGGCTCAGAATCCTTCTTCCTGGAAATGTGAAGGGGAGGCCTATTTCCAGCAGTACCTAGACTTTTTCAGTCTCATGATGATAATGATACAGTCTTTCATGATCAGTAACTCACAATGGAGATAAATAATGATGTACACTTAGATAGCAGTGAAGGCAAATATCAAACACTTTACCTATGTACTGTTAACCAGTTTTGGGAATAGGACATCCCTAATTGGATCAAACAGTGTGTCGCATCTCTAGTGGTGAAGAAGGAGAAGGGGAGGAATATGGGTCGCTATGGGTAGTTGTATGGTTTGCAGTCTACTAAAGAAAAACAGAGTTGTAGCTATAATCAATGAAGAGTTTTCGTGCTAACAGTTAAAATTAAAAAAAATCAGTTTGAAACCTACTTGCAGCCAATTCAATGCTTAACCCTAACCCTTTACCTTTACCCTTTTTTAGGGTCAAAACCCTAGGTAGATAATAAGTAAAAGAAAGACAGAGAGGAACTTGATTGGCTTTATGAAGACGCAACATTTATTAATAAAAATACATAGTTATAAAATAATCTTCTTGGGTTTCAGTGGTTTGTTTTTATTGTGTAGTTTATAAGCTTTTTGAGTTAATTGTTTAGGTATATACGATTTATGTGACATCGGTAAGAAAGGATTGAATACAGAAATAACAGCTGACGGTAAATGGAAGAAGAGAACTTGTTATGCTGACTGATAAAGTGAGTTAAAGGCAGGAAGATGATGATGTTTATGCTCAGTAAAACTTACTACTTCCATTGATATGATAACCCTACCTCTAACTGGGTGAGGTCAGTTAATTTATGTTTACTACTGTGTTTAACCTCTAGCTGCCTAGACTTCAGATATTTCTGACACAATCAATTTCAAATTAAAGTTGGTTTTGTTTGATCCGTGATTGCTTCAAGATCCAATGATGATCTTATTTGTAAAGACGGTACAAACTGTTAATACAGACCTAGTGAAAAAAAATTGTGACAAATTAGAGATACTTTTAGTGGTTTGAAACTATCTTATTAGAATAAACATCAAAAACCAAATTTTAAACAATGCTATTTCATCATCATCATCAAACATAATATCTATAGGTGGAGGTTCTGTAGTTTACAACACTAGTTTCACTACAAATAAATGTGTAAACCATAACAAAGAACACAATTCTATTGATAATATATTAAAAGCAGTGGAGGTCACCAATAGGTCAACATAATTTTAGTAGGAGTGTTTTTAAAAACATTTGTGATGCAAGAAAGAGCTGAAACTCAGAAAGTACCAGACCTATAGATAAAACTACTAAGTATATAACATTATTAGAATCTCAGTGGAATGAGATATGCATGGTTACCTTGAATCTTTAACACAGCAAAAGTATGTCTATCTGAGAAGGTATATGCCTACACTACACAATCTGGGAAGAAGTTGTGTAATATGCTACCCATAAGATTTACACATCTTGTGACTAAATAAATGTTTGGAGAGCGACGAGGAATTAATAAAATGAGAAATATTATTATTCGATGGGTGGAACTGCCGTCAGGCTATTGAAAACGTGAGCGCTAAGGTTTGTGGGATCACATGACTTCACATAGGTCACATGACTTGTATGCAATAGGAGACAGCGCTTATTTTTCCAAATTTTCAATCTATCCAGGTGGTTAGCTAGGGTTCATTTAGCTATTCAAATAAGTTACATAACTCAGGGCATGCCCCAACTTACCCTTGCTAACACTGTCGCCGCCACTTTTATCGTTCACATTATTTGCTGGACTTTTTTTCACTTTCTGAGAAGCATTTTTTGTAGAGTTTTCACTCACTTCACTTCCGAGAGCCATCACAACACGAGGAATCAATAGAATTCAGTCAGATTGACCGCGACGAACACGGCTCAACGCTCAGCTGAAAGAACACATGCGGTTGAGATAAGGTTCAAATTCGACTGACATGGGACAGGAAGTGGCGTATAACCTGACAAATATAAAGACTGTCTCAAGTCCGGCCACCCCGTGGAAAGCTATGGAACTTCTTATTGTTACTGGTTTATAATAATATACCTACGAAAAGTTATTGTTTTCAGTTGTATGTAAATTCATTATTGATGAAACGTTGGTAACCGATTGCTTTTTCTCTATAGGCCAGCAATGTAAATTCAAATAAATAATTCTTGAGTATGTAGTTAATGAGAGGAGGACCAAAACGAGCGATAGAGGTGGTAGATAGCTAGGGGTGGTAAAACGGGAAGGTAGAAGAGAGACAGACTAGCCGAGCAGAGAAGGACCAAGAAGGACGAGCGAGTGATGATGTCAGAATTTGTCAAAATGACATATGATGGACATGACAGATGATGGATTGATTTTTAACATTGACATAAGTAAAAACACTGACATATTTACAAAGCTTAGTTCTATTCTTACCCGAACTTTACACAAAAACAGTGACAAGACCCCACCCCAATAAATGCCATCATGACAATGACAATCACAATATTTTTTGACAGGTTGCTGATTTGTAAACAAATCGAGTTCAAGTTCTCGTTTTGTTGAAGCAGATTCTACAATTTTATGTTTTTGCAGCATTTCGAGAGTATTTCTATTAATAAATTAGAATAAATTGAATCCCGAAGGCACACTGAATGTGTGTATTCCTCAATTTTTATTATTTATACACGATTTCAACCTGGCGGCCGAAAATTACCCAAAGGTAAAACTTGCATTTTGTTTTGTTGCGATCGATTGAATGATCGTAGCCTAATGTATGTAATTTAGTTCGTAGACGTAAAATACTACACCATGCTTTGTTTGTCTAGAAGATGCTAGATGGCTGGTATTGTCGGTCTATAGCAAATATGCAAGCCAACGAAGCAGCTGGTGGTAATGGCGCGGCACAGGAGCCCCCTGAAGCAAACGACCCGCCTCATGATTACTCCAGTGACAGCAGTCGGCACAGTAGTGAATACGAATCTGAAACCAACTATCGCGATCGGTACTTGATCATGAAAGGAAGCCTCAAATATCTAGTTTACGTAAGTATTGGCGAGCGGCCTGGTTTCCACAAGTAGGCCGCTGGTAAGCTCTTTTTTGCGTAACGCTTGGCACAATGTGATTTGAACTTTTGGGCTTTACAACATGCCAGTTTCCTCACGATGGTCCTCTTCGCAGTTTGAGGGTACCGGTATAATGTACATATAATATTTGGGTAAAAAATCTCATTGGTTCCAGACTGGATTTGAACCCACGACCGTAGGAGCCCTCTGCTACCACGAGACCACCAGTGGTCTGCAACTACCTACTTAACAAAAAACCTATTTTTTTACTCAGCTGGTGATTTACGAATCTATCATACTCAACTCATGGAAACACTTTCTGTCTAACATTCACTACAAACATTTCAGGAAAATGAATGTTTCCGGGATGCCCTGAAGTGTAGTCAGCAACGGCTGCTATCAGCATCGAGAGACCGCACCTTTCTTCTTGATAGATTGCTAGTGTATGAAAAAAATTCTTCTTCGTCAGAAAGTGAAGACACAGAGTCATCTGATGATGGAGCTGAATATAGAAGAGCAGAAGCTTTGAAAAGGTAAATAATTTTTATAATGTGTTTTCAACAAATCTATTATATTTATAAAAGAAAGTCGTGTTATTTACACTATTTATAACTCAAGAACGGCGGAACCGATTTGGCAGAAAATTAGTGGGGAGGTAGCTTAAAACCGGGAGAAGGACATAGGATACTTTTTATCCCGAAAAAGCAACGGGAACGGGGTGTTACGGGAACGGGCGAGCGAAGCCGCGGGCGGCCACTAGTAAATAATACATTTAAATCATGTCCATGTTGTATAGCCTCCCACAAAATAATGTTGTAATCAATCATAATTGTCTCAATTAATCATTAAAAAAAAACAAAGTTCTGCCAAAGTAGAACTAAGGGAATCCCAGCTATTTAGGTCATGAACCTTATAAAAAAACAATAAGAGAGACGACAACCCAATTATCCTATCACACTTTTCATTATTTTAATGTTTCTGCTATTTCAGGAAGATCAAAACAGAACCTGGCCAGCAAAGTGGACCACTACCTAATAGAAACACCAACACTATAAAAAGAAAAAGACCTGTAGTCCCCAAAAAGCCTCCAAATGTTGGCCAAGTAGTAAGTATATGTTTAGAACCTGACTAGAAATATTTATATATAGCTTAGCACATAGATAGCATGTATTTGGAAACAAATCTTAGCCACAAACTTTCAAGAAAATTTCATGAATAATCATTGAAGACTTTTTTGTTATTTTCATTTTATAATTTGCAAGTTTTATTTGGGGTTTCTCTTCCATATTTTGTTCTGGATATTTACAGAATCAGCCAGGTTCACATGCGGCAATGGCGAAAATGAGCCCTGCTCTCGCCTCAGGGCTGTCAACAGATGGTCACATGACTCCTGAAGAGGTGGAGAGACATCTCCAATCGCGGCAGTCTTACTTGGAACTTCTACCTGAGAGGGCTCCTCCCACTGTCCCGACAGAAATGTTCAGCAATGATCCTTCACTTGATAGGTGAATATGCTTGATTTCTTTTGCAACTTGCATTTACATAAATCCAGAATTCGCTCTGTTATTACTATACCTATTATCAATCAACACACCTCTCTCTCAAACTAATTTTAAAAATTCGCACCTTCCACTAGTCTTCCGATAAAAGTCACGCGGAATATCACTAAAAAAATATATTGGGCATAAAAAAATATATTGGACCACCACATCATCTAATGCTCAAACTGAACAAAGCCTACATTTTTATCTCGTGATGTCAGTAATGTATCTATGACACAATTTTTTATACTTGCGTAATTATGTATCTCCAAAATTAATCTATTAAATTATCCATTTACCAAGCCGCCGGATCCCTATTGCGGTAAGCATTAAGCTTTCCAAACTATCAATATAAGGTTATATTTATACCATACTAACTTACCTACCTGATTAAAGATTGGGCCAGTCCACCTACTCTATTGTACTGCACTGCAAAGTCAATTAATTTATGATATTCTTTTTTTCAGCGAGTCGAATGATGTCCTGGAAAATTCACCCAATGTTGAAGAGTGGTTCGATTAATTTACTTAGGCTCAGGTTGGTAATCTTGTGTTTTATAAACGTAATTTGGTTTTCTCCTAGTACATAGATATGATTTGTATGTATTGTACATGTAAAATTTCAATTAGTTTATTTGAGATATTAGACTACTCCGAGACTTGTACTCTGTAGTAGGCAAGTGCTTAATAAAATATAGGTAATTGTAATTATAACGTCTTCTTATTTCTACTTACTAATATATAGGTAGTAAATAATAGATAGGTAGGTAATTATACCCACATTAAAATTTTGAAATAAAACATAAATTAGTATTTGTGTTGGATAAATATTTTATTAAAGACAAATTACAATGTTCTTTTGAAGCTAACTTGAACAAATGTTTATTACCATTGCAGAACCACTCAATTTTTTTTACATAAATGCACACACATTCAAATTGTACATTGTATCAGTGAAGCATGAACATAGTTATACCTTTTTAACTTTTTTAAACTACAATTTAAGTAAGAATATGAACCTCCCAACAAGAATATATACTTCATTATACATATTTGAAACATTATATATTAATTTACTACTAATCTACCTATCATGCAAAAAAAAAACTTTAGCATGCTTCTATACTACTGATATCAATAACATTGTATGTCTATAATATGTAGTTTTACATGTTATGTTCCTATTCTAAAGAAGGATTTCTTGCAACATATAACATCTAAGGATGTGAGATTCCTAGTAGCGTACACATCAACAAGTTTCTACCTCTAACTAATGCAATCATACTACTCTTAGATGAGTACATTCAATATCATGAGCATTGCCAAAATTAGACATTAGGTATCATAGCTATAAGCAAAAAAAAAGAATGATACACAGGAATGTCTGTGAAAAGTATCATGATTAATGATAATTTGAAACTACTGATAACTTTAAAATAAATCTAACAAATCATGAAAATGTATTTCATGTACAATTAAAATCCCAACAAATGATAACGCTATTTAAAACATAGTGAGGAACCTACAATATAAACATAATTTGGTACTTCCAAATCTGTTTTGATAGATACAAAGCCAGTCCATAGCACATTACACAATATGATACTCTATGAAACATACTTATGACAATGCATAAATATAGAAACCTATACAAATGAGGTGAGATATTTTGTACAAAATAATATAAAATAAAAAAACCTACATTGAGAGTATCTGTTGTTGCCAATCCACTGCAAACTAGCAACTTTAAAATTAATACAAGTAAGGTAGGGTTTCAAGAAGTTGATATAAATTTTGATTCAATATGATTAAACAGCCAAATACTTACTTTGGTATAATAAACATTACTCTAAATGTATTGAAGCATACATACAATTTTAACTAGTTATATTTTATGTACTTATTGTTATAATAAAAGCTAATAGTAAACATGTTAAATTCATTAGCAGCAACAAAATAATTGTAAAGTTATAATAGGTAGGTATGTATTGTTTTCTCCCTATATATACAAAAAAGTACACATTTTTGGTATTCTATAGTTATGTATACCAGCATTAAGAACATCACTTTTACAAAAGTTCCTCTTAGAGAAGCAGTTTTGAAATAACCATCAATAATTCAATATAAAAATGCATGTGTGTATACTATCACTGATCTCAGTGTAACTACACCTACTACCTACTAATCTGAATTTCTAATATTATTACTGAGAGTGAATGGAAGTAACATACAACAACTTATGTTATATTTTGATAGAGATAGACATTTAGCAAATACAAACACATTTACACTAAAGATGATGATTTATACATTTATAGGAAAAACATTATTTTGTCTTTTTTATTAGCAAACTTTCAAGGTTGTTGTAGCTCCAATAACTTAAATAAATTACATAATATATTAAAACATATTTTTCTAACTTAAAATATTGATGTTAAAAACATTATTTCATCACCTTTTATGATTGATCGGTGCAAAGTTCATCAGTGTTTGCTAAATACCTGTTAAAGGTTGTGTAAATACATAGCAAATCTACAAGTGTATGTAAACACCTATGAAAACTATAACCTCAACTTTGTCTAACAATGTTGCTCAAATATAGATTGTGGTCATTTGTAACAAACAAAGCCGCTTTAAAATTGGTCTGCTAACAAATCGCAAACTTCTTGAGACACTGTTTCTTTACTTGATCTTACTGTAAGCCTATACATTTGAGCTTGCCTATTTGGTTCTAATCTCATGAGACAGCCAACTTGCTGGACTCTAGTGTGCACAATGCCAGCAAGGACAAAGTTATCTGGGTTAGGATCAATACCATCCAGCAGTTGCATGCCAAATCCGGCTAGCTTAGAGCGTGTTCCTGCAATATCTACAGACCCTTGAGCTTTGAATATTTTTTGTGCTCTTTGCTGTTCTCCACCCAAGTTTTTCCACCTAGCAAAAAAGGACTCTCCATTCATTTCAGTTGGCTCAAAGAATTTGTTCAATGTTAGTGGTAATTTCATTGTAATTTTTTGTGGAACGTTGTTGTAAAGAAAGGATACAGACATGCTGGGAGCATCAGCAAAGTCTTCAATACACTCGGCTGTCAGCATCTGTTGAATTTGCGCCCCAGCTTCCAGAACAGGTTCCATTGGCTTCATTTGTACGTTGAGCTTGTGGAGATCGGTCCAATGCAGTTCAGGACGAACATTTTGGATGGGAAATTGTGTTTTGTTCCCATAGAACAATCCAATTCTGCCCAAGTTTTGTCTGTATTCACTTTTTACTCCAATTTGAATAAGATCATTCTCGAACAGAACTCCATTGTTTTTGAACAAAAACTTCTTGATATTGTTTTGTTGTACTGTAGTGGGACTCTTTGGGGTGGTGTAAAGGTCGTCAAGAACATCCAGTAACCCATTGCCAGTAGGTGGAGCTGTGGTGCCAGGCGGAGTTGACAACCCGAGGAGGTCTGCACTGGAATTTGCATTGTTGATCGAGTTCATTACTGGAGCTGGTGGACCAGGAATAAGACCAGGCTGAGGGCTCTTTGAATCCCGTACTTCATCAGGTATTCTACCAGGCTTCTTCTTTTTAAGCACTGCCAGTATAGAGGATTCTCGTTCTGGGAAAGCAGGCATCTCTTCCAGCACAGTAGCTAAGACATCAGAACTGGCTACAATACTTAACTGAAGATATTCAGAAGCCCTTTGTTGTAACTCAACATCAGCTGAACGCAAGTTGGAGTCAGCTTTGAAAACCTCTTGAACACGGTTTTTGATCTCAGGGAACAGATTCACAAGCTTTATGTATGTTGATAGCAAGAGAGCCCTAGTCGCAGCAGAGCATAGATGGTACTTTGAATGCAGTAATTCAAACTGCACTTGTGGAGATGAGCGTGTATCTCCTGCAATCAAGTTGCCGAATTCCCCAAGAATATAACCTCCCACTTTTACCATATTTTCGTGGCAAGTAGGTGCCTGTAAAGCCTCAAACACTGTTTTAGCTGCATATGCTTGAACTTCCTCTCTATTTATAACAATCTGGATAACTCTGTACCACACTTCTTCCGAGACATAGTCTCCAGCAATTCTAATAAGATTGAGAATGACATCCACATACCAAGTGAAGTCAGTGGCATATTTTTCAGCCAATATGGCAACCTTCAGCACCATTTCCTCTCTGATGGAATAGTCAGCTGTCTCCAAGTAAGCCAACATTTCTTGTACTATTTCTTCTGCATTGGTTTTATCACACATGGCATACAGAAGGTCTACAGCCTGCTGCCTCACTGACACATCCTTCTCCATTTTCATTGAAAGTATAACAACCTCTTGGTGCTTCTTGACTGCTTCATGAGAGAATTCAGATGTAGCAAGATGGCACATCGATTCTAGAGCCAAATAGCGCAGATTTGTCTCTCGATTACTCAGGAATTGACCAAGCTGGTTACAAGCTCGAACCAGCAAGTTAGGTTCACTGTCATTGTGAATTATTAAGCTTATTGCTTCAAACAAAACAGCATTTTTCGCATTAGAATGCTGAACTTTCTTGGATTTTGGTGGTTCCTGAGCTTTGTTGAAAATAGTTTCTAAACATTCAGAGAGACGCCCCCTTACACCAGGCTCTTCAGATGGAGGGGTGTAGTTCTGTAGAAGTCTCAGCAACTTAACAGAGAGCCATGGAGCTGGTACAAAATAGTATGTATAGTCTTGCAGATCTGTATAACTAGCAGTGACAATTCGGCTCAGTCTAGCAACAGCCAAGGTGACACACCCTTTGTACTCATCAGGATTTTTCTTTACAAGTGCATCGATCAGTGATGTGGCAGCAGTCACCACTCCCATATGAGGATCATTCAGGAGATGTATAATGCGAGATGTCCACTCACCTCCAGGTATTATCTCCGGCGATTTGCGGAAGAGTCTCAGCAGACACAGAGCTGCAGACTGCTTGACAACATCCATTGTATCACCAGACACGAGGAGCTTAGGGATCTCAGTGCCGAATGCTTCAGCCATATCTTTGCTGCCAATGTTAGCAATGCACTGCAGAGCCAAGTTAACATGGATTGGATTGCGCGACTGCAGGTCATTCTTTATGCTCTGGATGATAAGTTTAATGAGGTCACTGTTGGTGTTGACCAGGACAGATATGAACAGATACCCAATCTGCTTCTCAGAGTACTTGTTGGAAGATAGCAGATTGACCGCTTCCATATGACCAAAGTCGATATCATGACCCAAAAGGAAGATAAATAGAAGTTTACATACATACTTTTTCTTCTGGTAGCCATCTAGTGTTTTATCACCTTTGAATTTGCTTCTTATGTTTGCGAGCTCCTTATTGATTCTCTTTATTTCTGCTTCCTTGCTTTTGCAGTTTCTAATATCAGATATGAAGACTGCGAGTCCTCGCATTCCATCTCCCCTGACGGCAGGCATAGTGCCAAGTGACTTATCGAACACCAGTTTTATGCCGTTGCTCTATACTTCTGGGGAAAACCAACTAGTCCAGAGCACTGCGACAATTTTAAATTGAGTAACACAATAAATCGGCGTTCAATCTAATCAGCGGTAGGGAGTCATTACAATTTTACCGAAAAGAGACGAGCTTTTTTCCTTCAAGTTCTACAACGCCTTCCTTTTTCCATAGATTTTGTAAACGTCAAAGTAAAGTAGAATCTGAATTCATTGTTTATGGATCGATATCATTGGAATGTTAATGTTATAGCAACATCATCTTTAGCTCTAAGTAATAGAGCTTTACTTCGCCTATTATGTGAAGGGGTTAACTGTATAGGTCACAGATAACGTATGTTGTGTATATATAGGGCCTTCTGCACTAGGTACAGGTGTACGTACGGTTCGGAGTTCGGTATGTTTGTTGTCTATGGATTTATATTTTGTATCTATGTCTGTCTGTTTGTCTAACGTGTGTCAGTCAAGTCTTTGTCATGTTCAAATCAAGAAAAGACGTCAATCAAGCCAAGTCATATGTCACATGTCACTTAGCCTAATAGCAGTCTCACAAAAACGCACGCAAGGCAGGCAGGTTGTGAAGAAGCAAAGAACCAATCACGAAATCTCTTCACCTCTCCACTCCAGATTCTGAACATACAATTTTTGCTCTTCATTGTGTTAAAATTTTGTGCTATATTTACATGTGGACATTTACAAAAGCTATGACCCTGTTGAAATTATGAGCGTGGTTCCAAAGTACGAAGCAACCTAATGAATGATGCAGTCTATTTTCTGGACAGGTAAACTGTTATCACGTGCTCTAAGAAATGGACTATCTAATTTCTCAAGTGCCACTGAATTAAACGTTTCAAGAAAACATCCTTACTTAGTTTCTGTGGTGTGTGGTTTTCCGAAAGACATTGCCAATGGAAGAACCAATAAGGGTCAGTTTGGTGATGATGCTTGGTTTTCTACAAATTTCAACAATGCGGACGTTATTGGTGAGTTTCATCCTACTCTATTCCCCCCAACTTTTATACATCATCATCAGGTAAAGAAGTCCACCCCTGGATATGGTATCCCCCTTATATTATTTCGAAGAAAAATACAGGAAAAAAGTTTTTGAGCTCTCCATTCACAGATTTCCTGCAATCGGGTTTGGTCAGGGGGTGTGGATGAAGTCCTGTGATTAATCTTCTGGCTCAAGTTAGGTTAGGTAAGAAAGTTTCTCCAATAGAAACATTCTTCAAGTTTACTTTTTATCTAAATTGTGATGTGATTAGATCTTTCACTACAGGGTGTTTTTTGATAAGGGTGGATGGCCAAGTCTGAAACCACAAGAGTTTCAAGTCAAGTCATGAAAGGTGTTATGCCCCCGATTTATAAGAAAACAATAACTAGATACGCATTTTTTTTTTTTAAATTATAGACATTCCACAGGTCAAAGTCCAACTTCAAGGAAAAATCTTCATTGTTTATTAACTTGACATTTTTGTTACATAGGAAGTTGTTTCTAACTATATTTAAAATATATACTTCATCATCATCAGCAGTCTGAAGAAGTCCACTGCTGGACATGTTAGGAGGCCTCTCCTAAATATTTCCAGGAAGAACAATTCTGAGCCTTTCCATAATGTTTAACTTGAATACTCAGGTTTATTACCTACAACTTTATTATACATAGTACCTTAATAAATCAGTATAAGCCATGCTAACTTTTCTTCATAACACCTAAAACATTTTTTTGATAACATGTTACCAATTTGCTTGCTGTCCACTTAGTAAAATTAATAAGGGCGCTCTCTATAATCAGTGTACCTATGACAGTAATTTTTCCCCGAGTAATGACTCTCTAAATCTATATCTATAAAAAATTCCTGTCCTAATTTGGAACGCGATAAACTCCGAAACTACTGAACAGATTTTGATAAAATTTTGTAACCGTCTATAATATGGTCCAACTTAAAAGATAGGATAGTTTATATTCAATATTTAGGTGTTATTAATTTATAAGGGGCAAAAGTTTCGAAATCTATGTCTATTCCTTTCTATCGCTTAGGGATTTTTCAGAAAACTCGACTTTGACGAGGAAAGAACGCTCTAGAATGTCTTTGAGGTTCTGGAATGATCAAATTTAATTCGAAGACTGAAATTATTCGGCTAGCATCCGGAATGCATCCAAACGTTAGTAATCCAGAATTATCTAGAATACTCAAATATACCCATGCAAACGGTTCTGAATTCTAGATTTGGACAAAATGTTCTAGAAAATAGTGCTCCTAAACGTTATAGAATGTTCTTTCATCATCATCATCAATTGATATCAGTCCACTGCTGGACGTAGGTTCACCTTGAGTAACAAAGGCTATATTTATGTGTTTAAAAAATAAATGTCCACCCGTGCGAAGTCGGGACAGGCAGCTAGTAATCAAATAATAATCTTGAATGTCTTGTCAGCCTAATCTTTAAATTAGAAGACACCCTTCAACATTTGCTAATAACAATTTTTTACATGAAATAAAGCATGATTAGGTATGTGGCACACTGCTTGTGGCCGAGTCATAAACAATACAGGAAAACTAATTTTAAAATCATTCACTTTAAAAGGTCATTCAGGTATCTACAATCTCAGGTAGATAAAGATTTGGTTTGTTAAAACACCATGACCCACTATGAATTTCAAGTGGCACTTGGCAGACATTTTGAAAGTACAATTTTTAGTAGTCTGTTGTTATGTAGATACCTACTGGTTTTATTTAGTTATTTTTGTCTTAAATGAATTCTGCACAATTTCCGTTCTATGCATAGTATTATTTTAAGTTATGTGGTAAAGCATAAGAATTAAACAATTATTCATCGTAATTATATAATGTATTGATTAACCTATGCCTAAGTTTGATTTGGTACACAGTCGCAACCGACTCTCAAATTGTATCTAGTTTATGTTCTTCTATAATAAGAAAACCATAATGAAATACCATACTATCTTAACAGTAAGATCCTACCACGATTCCCCCAAGAGAATTGCGACCCTAGTTATTTTATCGCGGATAAAATGTGAACTAATTGTTTCCAAAACGTAAGCTATCTCTGTGCTCAATTTCCTCAAGACTGGTTCAAGGTTGTGAAATCGTAACAAACAGGCAGCAAACAAACTTGTCATCTTTATGGATAGAATAAATATGTTTTATGTGTGTTTAGTTAGGCCTTATAAGTCACGATGATGTGATGTGTGTAGTAGGCAGGTAAATAAAACCCTTGTTTTTCACAGGAGTCGCGGACGGCGTCGGAGGATGGCGGGCTTACGGCATCGACCCGGGCGAGTTCTCTTCGTACCTCATGAGAACGTGCGAGAGGCTCGTCCAAATGGGACACTTCAAACTCTCAGAGCCAGGGGACCTCCTGGCTAAATCCTACTACGAGTTATTGGAGCACAAGAAGCCTATTCTAGGTGATTGTTGTAGATTATTGTAGATTATTGTAGAATCTTTTCTAGATTACAGTTTCTTTAATGCAACTACCTGATGGAACCATCAGATGGTCCGCCTGATGTTAAGCGGTACCTAACCATCGCCTATAATAAAGCATTGCCTTGTAGGTCACGCACGTCAGGAACGTGTCCTACGATGCACTGCCCTGACCTTGAGCATACAGATATTCAGCATCACGTGCTAGTAATTACACGGCACCCATACCCTTCAAACTCAACAATGCTGCTTCACGGCACAAATAGAGAAGCCCTTTACAAAGAACTCTACTGTACTGTACTGTGTAGTTGCAAGATTTTTTATTGGAGTCATTCATAAAATCATATCACGGTACTCTATTGATTGATATCAATGAACTAACATAGTTTGCGATACTACGTACGAGACACAAACATAGCAAGCAACTGTTTTTAGTAAGTATGAGGTTTCTCAAATCGAGCGATGAGAGATGATCGAGAAAAACATCATGAGGAAACCAGTTGTATTGTCGTATCGCCGATGGGCTAAAAAAACCTACCTAAGGAATACAAACTGCACTAATACTGCAAAAAGTGGGGTTTTCCAACCTCTCTTAGACCTTGAAAGTCTTCTTAAAAGATCACCTGTCTGTTTCTCGTGAACCAGCTTATAACAATCGAAGTAGTAAACTTAAAACCCATAAAAATAATGCCCTCATTTACGTTTAATCAGTCCGTCTTCGAGTCAAACAAACATCACGTCATTACAACACGTCTGATAACACTGAGAAATTTATTGCAATTTCCTCATTGCTACTCATTAACTTTTTTTCTCAACTTTCACCTTTATCAGCATTGTGTGTTTAAAACAATGTCTCTTGAGAATTGACATTCTTCTTAGTTTTTATCCAGCTAGGTATCATCTCTGACAATCAAATCACTATGCCTATTTCTACCGTAAAGCAACGTTGCTGTGTTTCGGTTTGAAGGGTACGGGTACCGGTGAAACTACTCGCACGACAGGCTTAATGTATGCCTCAAGATGATGGACAGTGCATCGTAGGGCACGTTCCTGACGTGACCCGCGAGGTAATACTTTGTCATAAAGATAAAACCCTAAATTAGGTGGGCCATATGCTTGTTCCATCAGCTAGTTTCATAGAAAAAAAACCCGTAATTTACCGGGCAGTCAGCTATTTGTATGACTATCTCAGCCGGCATCATATCATTCAAATTGTTGCAGGCAGTAGCACAGCTTGTGTGATGATTCTCGACCGAAGTGAGAGCGTAATGCGAGCGGCTAACATCGGTGATAGCGGCTACATGGTGGTGCGAGGTGGCAGGGTTGTCCACCGCTCGCACGAGCAGCAACATTACTTCAACACGCCGTACCAGCTCAGCTTGCCGCCGCCTGGACACGACAGGAATGTGCTCAGCGACAGGTAAGCTCTAAGCATATCACAAACCATTCTACCTGCTGCCTTGGTAGTGATTATTATGTAGGCTTACAAACTTTGGTCACAATCAAAAAATTTGGCCAATATCATTGGCTATTTCAGATGCAGGTGGTATGGTAACCCGCTTACCTCCTGAGATATTAATTAAACAACCAATGTTCCCTTCATCAGATTTTTTGATAATTCTTCCAGCCGTGTATAACGTTTTACCCTCTTCAGTTATTGCAAAATTGTATGATCCACGAGTAATTTCTTAATCTTGATAAGCAACGAATGATGAAACGAAATATGCAAAAGAAACACTATACCCTGGTTAACTCTAACACGTATCTTAATGCCATATTTAATGTTATTTGAGACACAAACACAGCTTGCAATAGCATAAATAAACAATAAATCTCAACTATCGTTAAATAAATAGGCAATTCTACTTTTAGATCTTCATGAGAACTTCGAGTTTTACAAGCCTTCCGTTTGGTCTCAAGAACACTTCTTTGATCTATTGAGAATTATGATTTTAGCATAGAAGTAGAAACAATAACTTTAAATTGTTTATGACGAAAGTCCGCTCACAAACCGAAATAGAAATGTTGGAACTCGTGATGTTTACAATCCGAACCCGATGTGCTCTATTAACTCTGTTGAGTTACATTTTTGATAACCGCAGAAATGCCATTAGAATTATCTACTACAAACATTAGAAACCAGCAAGATTCTTGCTTGTTTCTGAGCCAGCAAGTTATTTTTGCATCCGTTGCACCCTACGTAAGAACCTAGCTCGTTTGTGATGCAATATCAATTAACAATATCTACATAGCTCATAGAATAAGTAAGTTGAAGTGACAATTGGCAGGTATTATAGCTTGTAAAACCGGCAACCGTTGGGAAATAAAGGATCTCAAATTGCGACCACGAACCGGGAGACGAAACGTAGGACGCCCATACACCAGATCAATTAAAGATTATGAAAGAGCGTTCTAAAGCTGAATTCTGTCAATTCTTTTTGGCTATCGCCGAGTGATTATCATGCAATAAGTCTCGTTCAATATCATGCCCGGTTTCTACGAGAATATCAAGATGATTTTAAAATGACATTGCATAGTTATTTAACATATTCTATGGTTATAGATTGCTTTGCATGCGCATCATGTTAGGAAGCGAAAGGTCATTTTAATAAAGATAATTGTGTAAACATAGATTCAAGGCCCTGAATTACCGAGTTTCTGTACTTATCTATGTCAAATAAATGTTATTCTAAGGACAAAACAAACGAAAATAGTTTTTAAGTGCCGCTTTTCATAGTAAGTCCAAAGGTCGTGCGTGTATTGCGTAGTTCCATTGAGTGTGCGAGCACAAATGAATCAAACAATTTATGACATACCTACCTAATCTGCCTCTACTTTTTATAATTTGCACAAAACTAAAAGGAAACTGACAACTCAATAAGCAGTTAGAATACGGTTTCCATCCATTCATGGCATACCTGTGGTAAAAAAGAAATATAGGTTGAGGGGATCACTCTTTAAAACTCAATAAAAAAAATTGTGGATAGTGGATAGTGTAGATTATAAATAAATAAAAAAATTAAATAAATTTATTTCAACAAAGTAAGTACATAAAAATACAGGGCCCATAGTATGCATTATTTAACACATTTAACTAACACGTAGTGACTGTGACATGGGCGCGACAGGGCAGCCGACCATAGTAACATAGTTGTGAACATCAAATAAGCCAAGTCATGATATCCCAACTGGACTTAGTTAAAACTAATTTCGTTACAGTTTAAACTAGTTTATGCTGACCAAAGTAGGACTCTGAATTATGAGTGGTCCTAACCAGATTTTAAGTTAGCGAGGATAGATGAATTCAGCCTTGTCACGTAGTGATCTACGCTTCCTGACAATGGACTAATGTACCAAGTTTATTTTTGAAAGGCTTCACAGCTCAGCTGGTAGTAGCTCAACCATCTGTATTGTGCATCACATGTTTATTCTCGATCCCCACCGAGAATAAACATGTGATGTGATGACTGTAACTGTGGGGGATAGGGTTGACTTATAATAATCATTATCAATAAATCACTTATGACTTAGGGTTGGGCCCACAGTGCGGTAGTCTGGTGATGCTTTCGGGTAGATGAATGAAATTCTGCAGTGGACTGTATAATTGTTTTAATTTTCTTCAGGCCTTCTTGATTACAACTTCAATACAATATTCAATTTTGGGTGAGAGAACTTATCGAATCTGCTACCTACAAGATGAGTAAAGATGTTTTTTTCTGTGTCTGGGTTGCATTATTTATTTTATGAGAAGTCAATTTGCCTATTTATTATTGAGCTTATTAAAAGTTAATTGTTAAGTAATATAGGTTATGTACCTATCAGAAAAGTCATTTAGCGGTCGTGACGTCTAATTACAAAATTGATTATGCATATAAAAAAATGTACCTACCTATTATTTCAGTTATCTGGATTCCATAGTACAAGCTTTGATTAGTTGTAAACTGGATAGTGTTGTGTGAATTGTCAAATATTCATTCGTTTGATTAAGACTCAAAACTATAATATAGTCTATATACCTATGTATAAACTACTATTATCCAAATTGCTGAATATAGTCGGTTAGATACCTACATATATGTATATTACTTATACTTAACAATGTAGATAATAGTCTCTCAATAGGCTTCTGATGATGTAATAGTGAATCTACCTTATGGTCGGTTTAAAACGATTAACTAATGAATTCTGCTGACATAGTTATGTGTAAAGTTTCAACCCGATTATCATCGACTCACAGACTCACAGTGGTGCCTAAACTGTTGACACTTTTCATTTTGGAAAAGTTCCAGACGAACCGGCTGCCCTGCCCCTGTAAATGTTATACACAAAAATGTCCGCCGTCTGACGAATCACGTGAGCTGCGCCAAATTAACATTTCTAAACGAAATGCGTTTTGCGCAGCTTTAGTCACGTGATTCGTTAGAATTGTTTGCCACTTACCCCCGAATACTGAAACGCAACTCACATCTAAGCACGTCTCAAGCGACGAATATTTGACAGTTTTCAATGAAAATCTGTCAAATATTCGTCGCTTGAGACGTGCTTAAATCTGAGTTGCGTTTCAGTATTCGGGGGTTAGGCCCGTATTCCGAAACAGCGCTTGAGTCTGAGTCGAGCCTCAAGCATAGATTTTATGACAGTTCTCCATTCAAAAGTGTCAAAAATCTGTGCTTGAGGCTCGACTCAGACTCAAGCACTGTTTCAGAATACGGGCCTTAGACTATTTTATACCCAGCTGAAACTGTATGTACGTTTTCTATTATGTATAATTTTTCATCGTGTTCGTGTTTACTTACCTACTTCGCGAAAGGAGGTTATCGTTATATTTAGATAATATTTTAGCATTTTCTGTGAAGGAAATTGATGCAGAATACTAGCAAGCTACTACAAGCATATGAAATATTTCACATGCTTGTTTATATTGAGCTTTGGAATATAAATTAATTTCTAAACGTGGTTTAAATTATTCTCTCTTTTGTTTGCTGCGATCGAAAATAGCTGAACTTAAATTTAAAATGGGAACACATCGTAACCTACCTACCTACCTAGTCGTAGTTTTCTTGGTATAGTTTATTTGAAACATTCGTTTCTGTTAGCCTTCATATTCTAGCGTTGTATATTTCAACCCGTTTTATGTATATGTATTACCTACCTACTTACCTTATTTAATACACAGGTTAACATTGAGAAAATTTATGTACAGAAATTTGTTAACAAAAT
Organism: Thera britannica; assembly: GCA_939531255.2. Classification (NCBI taxonomy): domain Eukaryota; kingdom Metazoa; phylum Arthropoda; class Insecta; order Lepidoptera; family Geometridae; genus Thera; species Thera britannica. The sequence goes on from OW618039.2 coordinate 16,788,696, forward strand.
GCACCATAACTAAATACATATATTATAGGAACTGTAGTTATTACGCTAATGAACAATTATTACACATTACCCACGGGACCAGTGGTCATGTGCTCAGCTCATTCCACTACATATTATGTAGGTATTTCTGTGTGTCCTAATTTTAGGATTTTTAGCTCGTTGGATATTTGCCAACGCTCACGTGGGTATTCAAAATGTATTATCATTTTATTTTGTGTTATAAATAGTACAGAAACTTTATTGTTAATTATTTTGTTATTTTATCAAATACTTAGCGAGTTTCGATAAGAAAGTTAATCCATCTCGATATCCAAGGGCATAATTGCACTGGTTTTGTTGTTTCATTAGCAAACTAGGATTGGTCAGTCTTTGATTTTGTTTCGAGTGTCTTGTGTTTTATTTTTCCTCAATTTATCTGTTACTGCGCAAATTCTGTACGTTCACCCTACAGTTTCATTCCGATTATTTTCTCAGCCTATTTACAAACAAGTTAATATTATTTAATAGAATGTTCTTATGATATAAAATACTTGTTTACCCATCTACAATTAATCATTGTAATTTCTGCGTACATTTAGCTGTTTTTACACATCATGTTTGCTAAATAAACATCAATTCGCATTGGTTAATTATTAATTATTTAAGACCCATGTTTTTCTAAAGTATTTTTTATTTAAATCTTAATTTGCGTTGTAACTTAAAAACCTACTTGTATATTTCCGGAGAACGATGTTTATCAAATAAAGAAATAAAGGTCTTGTTATAACAGTCAGCCAAATAAGAAAACAATAAGTATTGCCCACATCATCCAATTTGGTCACGGGAAATGCTTTGGAAACAATAGCACCCAATCGCTCATTCATTTTACAGACCACCCAGCTGTATCACAGTAATAAATGCCTTTATACTTGGAATTAAACTGCCAATGCCCCTATTGTTCAGTAAGTACCAATTACAGGATGCGTTAATATGACTGGACGATATAACTTAAATTAAAACAGTTTAAAAACGACGACGATGAATCCATACGACAACACGTAGCCATCTACACTTATTTCAAAAACGTTTGTTCATGAAATTCCTTTCTGAGTGCACCCCTTGCTATTATAAAACCTAAAGTATATTATGCAGTGTTATCAGTCACGCAACTCACGCAACCGTATAAAAACAGAAAATAAAATAGGTTTTTTCTGCCTTTTAATAAATAAATATTGGGGACATTGCACACAACACAATCTGATCCCAAACTAAGCAAAGCTTGTACTATGGGAACCAGAAAGCTGATTTAACACATATATACTTTTTGTTTTATTATATTTTTACGTTGCGGCCACCCGAGATAACGCTGGCGAGACGACATAAACTCCTTTAACACTGAGAATGGGTAGTGAACCGAAGATTGACGGTAATGGAAAATCTTCGGGGAAACATTTCGCAGCAATGGAAGTTTATAAAAAAATATATATTTATATTGCGTTATTTTTAATTCCAGGCCAGAATCAGCCGATACGTCAGAGTTTTCAGTGGAGTGCGGCGATGTGATCCTTGTGGCGACCGACGGCGTTTTCGACAATGTTCCCGAGCCGGTGCTAGTGGCAGAGATGCGACGCGCTACCGATGCGGCAAGCGATTCTCAGCGGTAAGACTGTTAAATAAGGTCTCATTTCGGGTAGATTATCCATGAAAGTATTTTTTTGTGCATAGAAGGATACAGCAGGTGGCTCGACAGATGTTGAGTGCGTGTCGTGAAAGAAAGTCTGCCTATAAAAAAAGGCTCCACTGTTAAGTTCGATTTCTCCAATCCTGTTCGCATAATTTATAATTCTTTATCCTTTTTATTTTTAGGTTACAAGGCGTGGCAAATTCCATAGCTTGGATGGCCAGGAATCTTTCGTTTGATGGCTGCTACATGTCTCCCTTCGCAAAGAGCGCTCGCCAGAACGGCATCGATGCTATTGGTTAGTATTTTGCTATATTCATTCAATTTATTATCGAGTAGTAAGTACTATTTTAGGATATCAGGAGTGGCTATCACATACCGAACATACTCGTAGTAAATATTAAAAATATGTTATTATTTCGTAAATAAATAAAATGACGAGCTGGTAGCTAAGTGCTATTTTCATAATATAAAATTAGTCATAATTTTTTTTCATAACTTTTGCTAAATAGTTTTCTTAGCTTATTATTTCAACAAAATTGCGCCCAAAAGTAATTTCTATAGATTTTTGTTTCATAAGATCGTGACGTCTTAGAAACAACAAACCATACAAATGCGTCAATCGTCATGTGAGTTGAAAATTTACATCACATGCCATCACGGGGTTTCTCGTCTCTGCACAGCTCTTGCCAAGTTATAGCAGACAAAGGGAACCGGCGGCGTGTCTTAGAAAATGACCTAAAAAGTTCGAAAACATGTATTGTGTAAAGTGCACGAAAAGAGCCTTTTATAGGCTTTTTAAAATCCTTCCTACTGATTAGAAAAAAAATCAATTAAAAAAAGATAATAACAATCATTTGAGAGGGTTATGAACTCTCTTAGAAACATGAAAATGGTGGGGAGGTAGCATAGTACCAGGAGACGGACATATGACTTTTTATCCCGGAATATTATATTTGGCACTATTTGTAGATATAAAGTATCATCATGTACTGGGTATTGTAGTAGTGGGACGTAGGCTTTAATCAGGGCTTTGTCTTCTATCTTCATAAAGTGTTACTGGTTCGAAAGAACCAGTGAAGACGAAAAACCAAGTGTAATATTCAAACGTTCTTTTAACTACTCTCTCAAATGATTGTTATTTCGTGTTCTCAGACATTATCTGGGGAATGCCTCGATCGACTCAAATAAAATGAGAACTTTCGATGGATATAATATAAGGACCGGCTCGAACCTACCCCTTAAGGCTTTTGGGTACCTAGAGATGAAGAATACAACCGCATGCAAATTTTAAACAAAAATACAATTATAAAAGAATACATAGATTTTGTTGCAAAATAGCAATAGATAGATGCGTTGTGTGAACACTCAAAAGTATTCAAGGCGCAGACTATTGCCAAAATCGCCCACCCATGCCCTTAGTTCTTGGTACGTAGTACCACAGTTCGGTCATTGACCTAACACAGGCTGACTGAAAAAAAACAGCTAATGCTGATATTCTATCCTACCGTTTTACCGCGAAACCAAAATGATAACGGGAATCAAAACTTGATGATTATCTATATACTAATATTAATTAAAGAGGAAACATTTGTATTTTTGTATGTAACGAATGAACTCAAAAACTACTGAACTGTACCCGAAGTCGGAGTTTTGCTACCACATTTCGTTACCAAATGTTGTTTTCGTTTCGCCTATTTGTCTCTCTCTATTGTATGGAGAAAATATGAGACGGCAAAAATACGTTACGTAGTTAGAGTTGTTGTCTCATCTTTTCTCCATACAATAGACAGAGACAAATAGGCAAAACGAAAACAACATTTGGTAACGAAATGTTGTTAATGCACTGGAACTTCGGGCTCTGTACCCGAATTCCCAGTGCATTTACAACATTTGGTAACGAAATGTGGCAAAACCCCGACTTCGGGTTCAGATTTCAAAAATTATTTTACCATAAGTTACATTATCCCTGCATAACATATGCTAAATTTTTACTAGCGTCCCGCCCCGGCTTCGCACGGGTGTAATTTATAAAAAAAGGAGAAAAATTAGAAGTTCTGCCACCAAATTTTGCCGCCAGCGCGAAACTGGGGCGGATTGCAAGTTTATAATAGAAGCAATATTTTGTTTGTTTTTACCTTGTTAAGTTATCACCTAGTTTAGTTTCAAAGGAATTGAATGCGCTAAAACTGTAATGGTTTTTTTCAACGAATTTGTTTAGGCATTCGATTATATTTATTAGTTTGAACTCTTTGAAGCAAAGCCAAAACATTAAGCACTTCTCGTTTATTGTGGTAATAAAATGTGCTAATATTGGCGCTTGTATAGCGTCAGGTCGTTTAAAACATGTGCAATATAGTTTGTGTCACTTTATTCTTGGTTTTTGGATATATTCACTTGGGTTATTGCAACATAACCGAAACGTCGGAAAAATAAATAAATTAAGGTAATATACACGATAAATACCCGTGTAACAGTTTCACTAGGTGATATTCACGTCATACAAAATCTATAAATTCTTGATTGTGAGCGGAAGAGCAGGTACGCAAATGTAATTATGAAAATTATAATTTATTCTTAATTTTTGTTCACAGGTGGAAAACCGGACGACATAACGGTGCTACTTGCAATCGTAGCGCTATGAAAATGTCTTCATGTGATTTAAGTAGGTAGATTTTAGTCACGTTTTTTTCTTCACAATTCAAACAAAATTAGTTAAGTGTTAGATAAACAACGACACCAAAAACTTGGAAAATTAGTTAATTGATTTATTATTTGATTCGTTTCAATTAGATTGTGGTACAGAAGGCAGCATGGTATTTACCGTCTGTAAAATTAGCTAGTCTGTGGGGTGATTACGTATCTTTGGTTGCAATCAAAACCTAGTCGCATCTGACAGTTTTGACATTATTTCAAATGCAATAAATCTATAAAATTATAAATCTTTGACGACGAACCATTGCAACAAGACTGAATGTTGACGTAATAAACATGAGATAGCGGATGGGAACTTTCTTTGTTAAACTAGTGTGGTAATGGATAGTGGTCGAAACAAGATGACAACAAGATGATCGCTATTCTTTGTTAGTATCAAACTTTTGATTGCAACAGTATGACACAATCACCCGGCAACGTCAAAGTACTCAAAATTCGGTACTGAGACCCATATTTAGCTTTTTCTTTACCTATACCGGCCTGTATACCTTGCTATGGAATTTGCCAACATCGCATTTGGAGATAGAAATATTAGGAATCATCTAGCGTTCGATACGGCTTGCTAATAAATTACCGAGAAATTCACATTTTTTACTACGAGCAGTGCCACATGTGTTTGCCTAACCCTAAGCTATGTTCGCATGCAGTGCCTATTTGACTTAACTTACGTGAGTTGTTTTGGATGGGGTTTTAAAAAGATAAACCACGTCTTCCTCTAAGATTAAAAAAAAACAGTTATGTGATGCTACCTTTTATAACTTTACTAACCGTTCGCGGAAGGATGATTTTTGTATTGTTATTTATTTAAGACAGATTTAAGAAATTATTTCTTCCCGAGCAAATTGCAGTGACATGTTCTGTCTGGTTGTTCTGTTTCATTGTGATTTTAGATTAGTCTCAATTTATATTGAGTGTTCCGTACTAAATTTTGTTTTATTGTGGTGTGTGTTGTTTGAACAAAACAATGTGTGTGAATTTGGCAGTGATAGATGCAATATTTTTGTTTGAGACAAAAATTGGTGGTTTACTGAACCTTGCATTTTTTCACTGACCCCCTAAAACTGTAATATATTTTGAACCAGTCGACTTTTAAGTGTGAATGATTAGACGTTTGAATGAAGACTGAAATATAGTTTAATTAATGTTCCTAGGATTAATGTTCAGAGTACGAAAAATCCATTGATTTCACGGTTCATTTTCAAATGACATTTCTTATTTACTTTTCATGATTATTTTCTATTTAAATTTAGTATTGTATGCATACCTAATTGAGATTTTGTCTTTTTATCTCATTACGGGTACAGTGAAATTGTGCACAAAAATCCCGAACACGCTAGGCATTTAAAAAACTGTGTTGTAAAGTTAAATCTATTTACTTTACAACACATACAATTTAAACAGCTATTGCAAGTAGACGCTATTTTGTTATTGTTATGCGCACGGATATTGAACAGCGTTAGTTTATATTTTGCTGATGTGAAATAAAAACACTTGTTGGTTATATATTTGTTGTTGCTTTCCAATCCGGTTCTACGGTTTTTTAGTCCGGTGGTCTATCGGAAGTTAACATTGTAAAAGGCATTTTGAACAAATTTGAAATTCTAATTGACATTGTAAAGCTATAAATTAAAAATTGCAAATAAACAATTCTGAATTATTTTGTCTTGTTTTATTCAACACAATGTGATCTTACGGGTATTATTGTTTTTCGAAACTGAAACACCGTCTGTAGTCCGAGTTTTACTCGTAAGTTTGAACAATTTGTTTCGTCTACAAGTCTCTCTCTTTTGTATGGAGTAAAGATGAGACAACAAGATGTTACGTAGAAACAATCGAAACGAGTGGTTTTCTCATCATTTCTCAATACAAAAGAGCTCTGCTAATTGTTACATTAAAGGTACCTAAAACATGCATTATAAACTAAGTAATTTTCGTCAGCAATAAGCTTAACGACATTATTTATAGGTCCATCAATTCTTCCACATTAAAACAAAGTAGTTTAGTTTAAAGTATATTCACAAAGTAGACGTACTTATCTTTAATAAAACTTTTTACACAAAATACCGCTTCACTGAGCTGGTTAATATAATATCACTTTGTTTTGTTTGATTTTTACTAAAGAATCGGCAGCATCTTCGATGATTTTACATTTTAGATAAAATGGTACTCGGCTGCGCACGTAAAGAATGGAGAGAAATTGCCATTGGCTAACTTTAGATAGCAGAAGAGATTGCGTTTCTTTTGTTGCAATCAAAACCTAGTCGCATCTGTCAGTTTTTACATTATTTAGAGCTTCGATTGCAAGAAGACTGAATGTGAGGTTATAGACATAAGACAGCGAATTGGAACTTTGCTTTGTAAAACTAGCATGACAACCGATTGATAGTGATCGCCTGTTCTTTGTTGGTATCATTTATTTGATAATATGTAGTATCAAACTTGAATTTACAGAATTATAAAATAGCCCAGCCCAATAGATTTATAGAGCAACCGCGCATGTGTCCAACCGACTGTCAGATAAACCAAAGCAGTTTGTAAACTCTTTGTTCCAGACGTAAGAACATAGCTGTCAATTTTACAGCCTCGGTTACACGCATGCGCACTTGCTTGCTATATCCTCCTGCCATCTACAAAAAGCTTAGCGAGTTCCACTCCATTGGTATTGAATATTTAACAATTGGACTAAAATATAAAGTAAAAATCATTATTGTACCTACACTTTAACCTACTAAAATCTAAACTTTTATGAGAAAATATACGACTTCATCCCAATTCATATCAACACCGTAAAATATAAATAATAATTTGGCCAAATTCATTCACATAGAAGCCAACACACACTTATCTTCAGTCGACGATGCCACAGTATGATACAGGCATTCAAATAATTAATACAACTTTGTATGAAAGCCAACAACCATTTACATGTACATTTTATAGATAACTTTGCTAACTGGGTTAGCAAAAATATATCATGCTAATTAATTAAATGCTATTTATATTTGGTTGATTGTACTTCACCCAATTTACAATGATTTTATGCGTAGGCCCGTGTACCGTTGACAAATTACTTTTACCGTTCTGAATTTCAAACATCGATGTTTTAAGAACTATTATAGTTAAATATAAGAGCCATCCTTTAGCATCATTTTAAAAGAATGGCCTGAATGACGTCAATAGCAATCGTGAGGCTGAAGTTTTTGTGAAGCGTGCTGCTGTAAAACTATGTGAATTTTAGTACGAGAGCCGACAGAGACCAATGGCAGAACGACTACTAATTGATGGGGATTCCGAATCAATCAGAAAAAGTAGTAGTTTCACCGAGAGAACCAGAAACTTACGTAAAAATTTACGTCGGTTTTTTGGTACTTTTGGTACATATTTACTTACTACGTTTCTAAATGATTCTGCATCAACATCAATTTGGCGGTCCTGCTATCATAGGTCTCATCTTTGTATCAAGTGGATAAGCAATCTGACTGTCGGCTTCCGTACTCTTTGGCTTTTGGCTAGATTGTATCACATTGGTTTATCTATCATCTTCTCCGCGCCAGTCGTAGCCGCCCGGTCGGTAGTCCGCGAATTCTTCTGGAAGCGGGCCATATTCCGGCTCTGGCGCTGGGTCCAACAGATTCCTTCTACAGGGAAGAATTTTTATTAGTTAGTTAAATCTTTATTTAATAAGACTATATTATATTGGCTCCTATTGGTATAGTACAGTGGGATACAGCTCAAGTTACCTAAAAACAAAGAAAAATGAATTTTACTGCAAGGACACAAGAGCTAGCAGTGTATAGTCTGATGCGTATCCTTGTGTACCAGGATAAAAATCAGAACAAGATTTGTCAAATATCGGAAATCCGGACTGAGATGACATCAACAAAGTTGTCTATGGGTACTCCTATAACTAGCGGCACATAACTTCAGCGCTGAGCGATACGCGGAGGGGATAGCTGCGCATGCGTCGTAGTGTGCGCATGTCGCGCAAACTGGATGTGTGTATGTGTGCAGATTGTCTTATTGGTACTGAGAGCGGAGTGCGACTGGAGAGCCAATCAGCGCTACGCACGCCCGCCCTTCAGGTACCTTATTTATGACTTCTGCGCAATAAAGGTGAGCGCTAAAGTTATGTGCCGCTACCTATACCAGAGTGCTTAACTCCTACCTCTACCAGAGTGTATTACTCCTATCAGAGTGCTTAGAGGTATGCTTTGTCTAACATTCACTGCACTGGTATTCAAACCAATTTGCTGCTATTCTATGCAAAACATATTTCCAATTTCGACTGCTGTGAAGCGGTGGATTGAAACGTGATAGGTGCAAGCTCAATTCTTGGCACATAACCGAAATTTGCTTGATCTTTGTGAACCCAACATATTTGATAATTATACACAAAAAGTTTATGATACAGGTAATCGTAATGATCTGCTACATAACTTTTTGAAAAATGAAGTATCAAAATATTTTAAACTTACAGGAATCTTGGTGTTTTCAATAATTTATGGCCTCCCCTTTGCCGTGGCAGAATGTCCTCCAGGAAGAAATAAATATGCCCAATGGCCATGCCCACCAAGTCCACAGATATTGCATTGCCAAGGAGTACTGAGAAACCTAGTAACACCCAGGGTAAGTAAGGTGCCTGGAAATAAAAAGAAACACTTATTAAGTAATTTGTTAAACCTAAGAATATAATTTAATAAGTAAATAATAGTTACATTTTACATCAAAACTTTGCATAATCTATAGAAAATTACAGTTTTATAGTAACTTTGTTTTGGCCGTATAAAATAATACAAGTCTATAATCATAGTCGAAAATTTAAATAATCGAAATTCTAAATTATATTTTTTTACCTGAAAATTCATTAACCCAAAGAAGTTCATCCGTATGAAAACATTTCTTCTTGACCACACATAAACAACCATGATAGTGAACGCTTGCCCTAAAAATAGAAGATTCACGAAAAATGCAGAAATCTGTAACAGTTTATTCAGGAAAAGTATTACTGAACTTTAGAGATTCATTCAGATGATTCAGATCATAAAAAACTTTTTTTTTTTAATATAGGTAGCTAAGCATTTGGCTGCCATCACACCTGATGAAAAGTGAGGATTCAGCCTAAGATGGAGCATGAATAGCCATAATCCACCTGTTCACTCTACACCACATATGTATACTTGGTGAGCAGACTTGTCTCCGCTAGTAGGCCACAGGTGGGCCCTTTTTGCAAGAGTGGTGGTGTTGCTAGTTAAGACTTATGAATAATAAATAATTTACATAATTCAGGCAACACAGTAAAACAAACCTATACACTCCCGGTGTGTGGTGGACTGGTGGTACTTAGTTTAGTTATTTTTAAAAAGGATACAATCATGAGTACTCCACCAAACACGAACATCACAACAAAATCTGCAGTGCGCCCTCTGAATGAACCTTCTTCCAGCATTCTACAGTAGCGATATGTAAATATCATATTGAAGAAAAAGTTGAAGCCGAGATTCCCAAAGAAAAGAAAGGTTGTCACTAGCCTCCATAGTTGGAATTTCTTCAATATAAGGATGGGATTGAAATACAGTTGAAACGGTGACACTAAATCAAGTTGCTGAAACAGACAAATAATGTTAATAGCCTAAATGATAAGAAACTTTTTGCTCTATTATCTTGTAACTACAAGCTACTAATATGAAGGGTATAATAAAATCAATTAATTACTGCAAAGATATGTACGTAAGGTAGGAAATAAAATAGTTACAAACAGGAAACAAAATATTACATACCACAGCCAAAGTAGTGACCACACAAGCCGTTGCGTATACCCTTGTAACGGGCGGTATTATCATGTACTCCTGCAGTAAAGTTTGGTATGCCATTGCGTAGAGTAAGCAGCCTCTGTTGGCTAGTCAAACTTTCAGAAACCCAAGAGCAAATCAGCTAGATATCACTAGGTACAATAAAAATCAACATGATTGGGCCACATCAGTGTCGGCGATAGCTGTCTAAATACGCAAGTCGTGATATTAATAGGAAGAAACTTTGCATGTATCGTTATTCTATAGATAATTTATACTTAATAACTATCTCAAACGTAGGAATTAATCATTAGAATATATGAAATAGCTAGCCACAAAAATATAATCACAAACAGCCAGCAGTCAGAGCTTCAATATTCAATCTATTCACAGCACAGATAGAAGAAGACAGCACATATACATAAACTGAAGAGAGTGAGAGAGACAAACGGACAACGTCAGAAAGTGACAGAAGCACCTTTTGTCATTTTTGACAGAAATCTATCAGCTGATACCATAGACAAAACATAAAGCCCATTCACACGAAAATAGTCTTCTAATTGTACGAACCAGCAAATTGCAATCACCGGTCCAAACTTGCCGCCACTCCCTGCTAGATGGCGCTAGCTAGTCTTCTCACTATATAATTAGGTTATTAACAGCGAGTGAGACTATGAGCGAATGCGAATATGCATTCTCATGGCATGGCACCGACAAAAGACACGATTCTCATTATTCCGAGGTGTAAAAAACAGTAAAACTTTAAAGATTGGAAAACTATAAATTTTGGAAGAAATAGCACTTAGTGATTAAAAACCGCCAATTGTAGGACAATATTTTACTATATTGTTAAAGTTGACCGATCTGTCTTGAGTGTCTTGGCCCAGTGGCGCCCTCAATAGTATCATTGTAAAACAATTAATAATACAATTTTTTTTTTCATTCATTTTTATACTTTGCTTTGACTTAAATTCTAGTTTACAAGTTACTGACATACAAAGACAGAAGCTAAATCATCATAATCATAAGTTCTCTTTAGGAACAAATCAACTAAAGAAACTCCATTCAGGCTATAGAGCCCAGTATTAATTGGCAAAGCACTAAGATTGACACATATATTATTTCCAGGCTCTATGGGGCCCAATTTTTTGTTTGAAATTCCACACCATAGCAAACTGGCATCATGTATTGATCTCAGCTTCAAAATAAGGTTCAACGTCCTGTCGCTGGCATTCACTATTTTGCAAGTGAAATCAAATGGTTCATCAACAGGAACCTTGCTCGGCAAGTTCTCAAATGTAACTCGTATATCCCCATACTCAGGTGTCTTTCTCTGCAGTTGGCTGGTCTGCAACCGACCCTTTTCTCCCAAGTTTGATCTCCAAACAATATCTAATTTGCCAATATTCTTAGCTGCAGCTAGCAATTTGATCTCATTTGAAATATGTTCTTTAGGTGAAAGACAGTATAAGTACTGGCAGCTTTCTTGTGATTGAAGTAGAGTTACTTCACCAAATACAGATGTTCCATCGTCTATTTCATTGAGTGACTTCACATTGAACTGGTGGGAGCTTTCAAGAGAGACTTGTTCTAAAATGATAGGGCCAGAAGTTATGTTCTGCACTTGAGCCTCCAGATAAACATCATCAGACTCAGCATTGTAAAACTTTGTTTTAACATCCAAAGGCTTCATGACATCAAACTTGAAAAACTTCCTGAATGAGGCCAGGGTGCTATAGTTGGACATGTAAGTGACCTCACAAACTAGAATGTGAGTGCCAAGATCTTTAACTTCATGGTGAATAACATCACTCAATGTCTCATCTACATCTAGCATGGTGGGGTTCTGGCTTTGCTGTGTTGTCAGGACTATTCTTTGCGAGTTTGTTTGGAGGTCAGCTTTGATAGAGACGCTTTGCACGGGTTGGTTAGTTTCATTGTGAACACATACATAACAGGAAAATGTTTCACCTAAATATATGTTGCCAAAACTTTGTGGCAATAGTAGGAACTGACCGGCAGCAAGGGTTTCCATCTGAGTAACTGAAGTAGCATCATCCTTTAGGAAATTGTTAAGAATATTACCTGGCAAGTCTTTGGAATCGCAAGTGACAATTTTTGGGCTTATTAGAGCAGGTTTAGTTAGTCTCATGACCTTCAAAGCCACTAAGTGATCTACAACTTCTTTAACATCCATTTTGAAGTGTTTCTTTGAGTTCTATAAACCGTAATTTGCTCAGTTTACCATAGCAGCGTAGCAGTACCAAATCACAGGACTTGTATTGTCAACTTTCAGCTAGCACAGTAGTCACTCAGCACTCAGCCTAAGCTCAGCCTTACCAAGGGCCTGTCCTAAAGTGCTGTTTTAGAGATTTTTGTACCTATTGTTGTGAATTTAACCAGTAAATAATCTCGATTCAACCATTCAATCTGATTCAATCATCAGAAATTATTTCGGCGCTCTTGTATTTACGAAATTGAATTTTTATTTTAATTTTTAGGGCTAAAGTTTTTTGTAATATTCGACTATTTTTCTACTTCTTCTTTCTTTGTAAGCTTAATTACGTTAAATCTCACTGCACTCATTTTACATTGTTTTTTTATTAAACGTTTCATCAATAAACATTAATAGGTTGATGATGCACACTAGCAAACAATTAGCAAACATTTTTTTTAAGGAAGTCAAATCTTTCCGTAACTTTGGCTTTTACTGGATGCAACTATGTAAAAAAAAGAAAAAAGGTGTTCCTCACGACAGGGACTAGGGTGATGATGATGTTAGATTTCGTGACTCTAAGATATTTTCGAATTACAGATACGCTAATAGTTACTATGACACGGTAACGTCACAGAATAGATAATAGTTAGTAGCAAGCATACCAAGGCGTTTTTCGTGACTGTAGTAGGTATAGGTACATACCTATTATATTTTATGAACTAGCGGCAGCCCGCGGCAGGCTATGCCCGCGTAGTAGTGGTCATTGGTACATGATTTTATAGATCTACTGCATTTATTTAGGTATTATGAATAAGGTAGGCAAGGCACTGATGCCAACGACGAGCTTCGGCAAATTCACCATCCACACTTGATGTGCGGGCTGGTTTCCGCAAGGCCTCTAGTGGGCCCTTTTTGCGTGGCGCTTGACACGAACGTGTTGCTCGAACTTTTGTGGCTTCTACAACACGCCGCGCGCCGGTTTCCTCACGATGTTTTACGGGCATAGTGCACATAAATTTTTCTTCAGAAAACTAATTGGTTCCGACCTTAGGCGGATCGGAACAATGGGACTTCTCAGCAAATAGGTAGGTATGTACTTATAGGTACAACTTATCATCATCATTATTATTATTAAAAGCCTGTTGTGTCCCACTGCAGGGCAAAGGCCTCCCTTCCTTCTCTCCATTTATCTCTTGTTTGGGCTACTGTGGATCATCATTGTTATTATAAGTTGTACAGATTTGTATTTTTGTAACAAATAAACTCAAAAACTACTGGACTGATAAATTTCTTTTGCCACTATAATGCTGAATTATCCCCGAATAACATAGTTACATTATACCTAGTTCGAGCAATATAAACCTACAGGAAATGAGTCTCTCACCAATAACTCTGCCTCTGTAGTTCAGTAACTACTGAGTAGTTCGACAGGTGGTACAAATGAAATGAAATGAAATATATTTATTTGAAGTATGGTACAATTATTAGATCAAGAATTTTGTATATCGGAGAATGATATACAAAATTCAAACAAAACGTAGAAAATATAAGTAAAATTAAAATGAATCAGTGTGTCAGAATAATAACAATAATCAATTCAGAATAATAATTCTTAAAGAAAATAGAAAATAATTTATATGAAATCTTTAACGCTATAAAAACATTGATACAACATTGTAGATATCTTTAGTAGGTAGTTACTTCATCACACACATCTACCTAGTTACTTCATTCACAATTTGACTTCACAATTTTGATAGGGTTCTAGACACACATCAAACACCCACTAAAGTCTGGTCTACCACTTTCTAGCGCTAAGTTTGACACACATCTTCAGCCCACTGAAGATGAAAGCCCACGAGGTGTCTGGCATGCAGCAGAGGTGTCCAGCCCTGAAGAATTAAAAGTTCTTCTCATTAGTGATGACTGCCCAGTTCTAACTATGCGTAGAAGTTGCTTAGGAGCGGTTGGTTCCCAACGCTGCTGGAGGCATTGGAGTCGTCTGTGCTGTAGGAAATGGTAAATACTCTTCAGATGATAATAATAAGACAGATCATTAGTTACTGATGCTGTTGCAGCCATCGCATTTCTGTCTTTTTAATATTCCGGTGGATTTTATTTATTTCGTAAATAGCAAGGATGTTATATTTACTAGGGATGGATAAATAAATTTCAAAGCGTGTCCGTTTTTTGTTAGTGTTCAGTTGTAGATATGTGTTAGTGTGTGTGACTAGAGAAGTAACGACATTAACTAACCTATCGATGAATTACGACGATTTGACGACCTCTGTGGTGCAGTGGGCGAATGTCCACCTACGACGCAAGAGGTTGCGGGTTCGATTCCCGCCTTAGAACAAATATTTGTACGATCTGCAGGTATTTATTCCGGGTGTTCTGGTCTTTTCTATATAAAAATAAAAAATACCTATACATGTAATGTATTGTATTATGTAGGTATATCAGTTATCTAGCACCCATACATAACACAAGTTCTGCTTATTCTAGGGCTAGATAATGTTGTGTGACTTGTCCAGCATTATTTATTGAATACCGAAATCAATGAAAAAGGCGTCATAATTGGATATAAACTCTTTGATTTGTTCAACTAAATTACAATAATATAATTCAATAAACAATGAGGGATTTTCACGGTATGAAAATTTATGAAACGGTTTAAACTTTTAAAATTCTCACTGCTCGCTTGGGTGTTGTAGAAAGGTCTTGTGTTTCCACACCACTTTCTTGCATCTTTTTCCGTCCTGGGGCATTTTGGGAAACTAAAAAAAAATATAAATGAGATAAATAAACGAGGCCGTTAATTACTATTTCAGCCGAGCATTGTATACTTAGTACTATTCTCTAGTTTGCGAGGAAACAAAAAACAAATTAATTCTAGAATCAGAAGTTAACTTCTTCAGCTATGTCTCTCAATCGAGTTTTAAATCTTATTCAGCACCCAACGACTAAGTACCTACTTAGTATTTATTAAACAAAATAAAATTGTGATAAACCTAAGAGAACATAACATCCACAGCGTAGAGTAGATAGGTAGGTATCAGATTTTCATTCCCGCCAATTTGACTGTGCGCGGTTTTTTTTAGCATTTAAAAAAAAATATTGTGTACAAAAAAAAACGAAACGAAAGATGTTTCACATTATTATGATTCCACAACATTACAACAGTCACTTCATAATCCTAATATCAAGATATCAAGCTAACTTACCTTAAAACCTCGGCCTGCCTCCATGTTTTCTATACCCATGCAGAGTCCATGTGATACCTAATTACACCTAAAAACGATGCATGCAGAAACTAAACCATGTGTAAAGCAATAAATGTATTGAGTATTGAGTACTTAGTAGTCATGATCCCCCAGTAGGATTACACTAGGATACCCGTATCGTGGGTATCAGGAACTACGAGTGACCCGCTACAAATATTTGCAGATCTTACAAACATTTATCCCGCAGTAAACTCATTCAAAGCATTGAGTTATATGCATAAAAAACGGAAACTAAAATATTATCGATATAGCCAAATTGGCTGGTGTAGTACATCACTAGCACAGATGCCTAAATCAATACATTTTATTTTACAATAATTAATGGTTTTACACTTAGTTTTCATCAATAACACTTATGAATATATGACTAACATGAAATAAAATTTAATTATTACTGTTTTTCTGGTAAAAAATCTCGCTCTTTTAGCATGTAAAAAGATGAAATATATTGACTAAGACTTACGTATTAAAATGACTATTCCGGGTCTTTTACACCTCCTTTTGTTGTTCTGGAAGAACAATACACAGCAGAACAACACATTTTTTCAATATGTGAATTGATTTTGTAGAAACGCTTTATTTTTAACACAATTTATTGAGTTTTCTCAGCACAACAAGACAATGTTTTGTCCAACATGTCGGAAATCAACAGACACGATTTACACAGGAGTAAGGTGTTGCCAAACTTACATCTACTTTCTCTTCTACTCGTAGCTACGTTCCGTGGGATAGACAAAGATAAGATCACTGGTGTAATACACAGCTAAGTAAGAGCGGCAACGCCTTATCGCGGATTCCATTGTGATTCCTGTTCCCTGGTAAATAGAGTAGCTCGTATCTCTTCTTCTTCTTAATGAATGGCATCTGTCCTTTTCGGATCTAAACAGTAGCAAGCAGAAGCAAGCATGACATTGACCTCTTGACATTTGACAGTTTGACATGTCAGTTTTGACAGTTGTAATTTATGATTTATGCACACAAATGTAGATATACATACGTACACGCACACATATACTATAGAAATCTGCTTCTTCTTTTTTCGTGAAAATAAGATCGGCCAAATTATTTCAGAATCCTATCATTTTTTTTTTTACACTTTTTTTAATTAATATTTCCAGTTTCCACTCCACCAAGTATTCCGCCTATTCCGCCCACAAGCACAGAGTATAAAATAATATTCCAAACTACTTAACTGTCAGCCAAGTAAATGATGATTGATCTATATACAGGACACTGGCAGAACAAGTGTCAGAAAGACAAGCAAAAAAGAAGAAGAGAGGAAAGAAAGAAAGAAAAGAACAACATTCTAAAAAAAGCTAAATTGGAGAGAAAAGCAAGCTGTGTTGTGTTATAATATTCCGTATTTTCCTTAAATTAAATTAAATTTGAGGTCAGAGTTAACAGAATTAGCAATGGTTTTGACAAAAGAATACAGAATATGCATACCCATGACGGTGGAAGAGGTAATACTTTATTTTTTAATTCATAGCCTAATGATCAATATTATGAAAATGTTCCATTGTCCCCTGTTGCTTGTAATAAGTATTTGTGACGTAGGTTCCATAATAGGATTACCCTAATAGGACTTATTAATCCATCTATGGGTGTGTGTTGTCAGTAGCATGGGTACCTAAACCTGTGGTATTAGCTAAGCCTTTGGTTTAAGCTCTACCATGCTGATGAGTAAAATATTTAATGAATTATAAAACATTTATAATTTAAAAATGCAGGTTCACAGTTACATGCATTACATTTATATAGGTACCTACCTATTAATTAAAACTTTTTGTTTGCATGCTTTCTTTATTGCATAAAACCTCCCTATTTGTGAAAAACCTTTAATTGTCCCTACGCTACTACTCTTATTACCTCACTTTTTTGTGCTGTTGGTTTTCCTCCAAAATTGCATTTGAATTGAATTAAATACATGATGATTATGGTGAAACAACCATTGTCCAGAGGTTCCTCAGTCTGAAGCCCTGACCATCGGTAGCTTGGGCATAGCCCGGCTGTTGGTGGCACACTAGTTTTTTAGTTTTTATAATATGTAATATAGTATTGATAATGTGTAAATAGTAAAAATCAATAAATATTATGGACAATCCACACAGCTTTGATCATAATAAATATAAATAAAAGTAAGTACCTAATTTAATAAATGTTATTGTGTATAACAATTACATGGGTTTGAGGATAATGATACATAATGATACATGACCATAACTTAAATGAGAAGTTATGTTCACCTACTTTCCTTAATGGTGATATATTTTATAGTGCTGCCGGAAATATATAAAAAAATTAACAAAATTAGGATTAAGTAGGTACTAGGTATAATAACTAGCTACCTAGAATAGAACAGGCAAAAATTCGTTGATGATACGTAATAAAAAAAAGTGAGTAACAGAAATATATTTGTATAATTATAAAATAAAAAATAACTAGTTCCCATTGTTCAGCTCTGCTTAGTTTGAGGCTAAATAGTGTTGAGATTGTCCACAATATTTGTTCATAAAAAATATGTATATATTTGTTACAGTATCGTATAGGCCAACTCTATATGATTGCTCGTCACAGCTTCGAGCAATCCAGCAATGGAGAAGGAGTTGAGGTGGTAGCAAATGAAAGAGTCACCGATGAAGTCAATGGCGAGGGACAGTTTACTGAAAAGAGAATTCATCTGTCAAGGTAAATACTGAAAACGTAAAAAAACAATAAGACTAAATTACAGAATAAGCCTGACTCCCCTGCAGGCTACTCTTTTTCTTCTTCTTCTTCCTGTCCTTATCCCACTTCGTCGGCACAACATGTTCTCCTCTTCTCTCTGTATTCACTTCTTCTTATCCATGTCATCCTTACAGACTACTCATTAAGTATAATAAGTTTTTTTTTTTTTTTTTTTTTTTTTTTACTAAATTAGTGTACTACATCTATGCGGTACCCTAATTAATATTACAATCTAGCCTAGTAGGCTAATGAGTAATTTTGCTTTAGCTTAGTTTTATAAAATAAGTATTAGGTACTAAGAATGTGTCCATTGGCACTTTTCTTACTGTCTCTAACTAATTAAGGTGACACTTTGTTTATGTGTTCATTAAAGTAGCACTATCACTACACAATATTAAGTTTATCACTACACTAACTCAAAAGGTTTGGTCCTTTTGAGTCTTCTTACTAGGTCTGTATTGTCGAGGAGCTGGATAGCCTCTACGTTAACATGGTGATGGAGTCTTTGTTCGTGACTTTCCGCGTATTTTTGAATAGTTTTATCGACGAACTCTATATTAAGGTCCCGATGGAGATCGTCGTTTCTTATGTACCAGGGTGCATTTACTATTCCCCTGAGTACTAATAATAAAGTATAATAAGTAAAGCTTTAATAATAACTTACACAAATATTTATAATTATACATTTAACTTTTCAGTCATCTACCATATTGGCTGCAGTCTGTTACCCCGCGGATATTTTACATAACTGAAAAGGCGTGGAATTACTACCCGTATACAATCACAGGTAAGATAAACACACCTTTGTTGACCTCAGGTCAGTATTGCACGTGATTGAGCCACAAACACCCAAACATTTTAAATTAATAATATTAGTCGGATTCATATAGGTAGCGGCACATAACTTAAGCGCTGACCGTTATTGCGCCGAAGTCAAAAATAAGGTACCTGAGGGGGGGTAGCGGGATGAAGGGCGGGCGTGCGTAGCGCTGATTGGCTCTCCAGTCGCGCTCCGCTCTCCGTACCAATAAGACACTCTGCACACATCCACACATCCAGTGTGCGCGACATGCGCAGACCAAAGAGTATAGTTATGGAGGGGGCGCAGACTACGACGCATGCGCAGCTACCCCCTCCGCGTATCGCTCAGCGCTAAAGTTATGGTCTGCTAGTTATACCATAGAAACTAAATTAACGAAATATCTAATAAGTGTAACTTTTATACCTACAACCTACTCGTAAAGCCTACTTCTATAAAACTTTTTTGTAAATATGGCAATATTTAAAACCATAAAAGGTCAGAATTTTCCACCATATATTATTTACTAAATTTACACAAGGGAAATTAGTTGACTGTCTGGCTTAGAATAAATAATTGCAATATGTCAACATGATGAAATACAAGATAACATGATGTAATAATAGGTAAAAGTTTGCATAAACAACTAGGTTTTAATTACATAATTATTTGTTTTTCATGCTTCGCGGTTGCAACAGAATACACAGTAAGTACCTAGATAGACTATCAAATAAACATCATTATATTTTTATAAGTTTACTTAATTATTATAAATGTTCTTTCAGTGTTCTTTTATACCAAAGTTCGCGATTTCCATTCAAACAAGATATGAAGACAACAATGGGACCACAGAAAATGTAAGTTTACTTTTCAGTTCTATTCATGACACAAAAGATGTTGCCATAGTACTAAGTACTTAGTAAGAAACAATAAACATCGTTGAAGATGAAATACTGATTGTGGCCAATAAGATGGTAATTTTTTATAATTTTTGCTAACCATATTAAAGTTTGATAAAGTACTTCGTAAAATAAATTTCACAAAATTTTTATTGTCCGTGATTTTTCTTGCCCATGTTTTAGGAGAAATCCATCCAGGCATTTTAAAGTTGAGGGTTTTATTTTTTTTGTTAAATTTATTTAGCAATACCTGATTTAAAATTATTTAGTGTTATTTATACTATCTTTTCAAAGAGTGTTTCTCATAATATTTTATTGATTTTATAATGTTAACTACACCTAAGGAAATCACAAAGATTTTTATAATGTCCCAAAAGTTAAGAGAGTGTTTCTCATATTTCCAGTGCCTGGGTCTCTCCCCAGAGGAGTTGGAACAAAGAGAGGTGGATTTCCTCGACATCGCTTACGACGAGATCAAACCACACCACTACAAGGAAGCTGAGGATCCGAAGTACTACAAATCTGCGTTGACTGGCCGTGGGCCGCTGGTGGAAGGCTGGAGAGAGACGCAGCAGCCAATCATGTGCTGTTACAAATCTGTCAATGTGAAGTTCGAGGTGTGGGGACTTCAGACTAGAGTGGAAGAATATGCGCAAAGTGTAAGTAATAGTATATTACATACCCAGGGAACTAAAATAAGAAATGTCTCAGACCACATGTAATTGTTTACCGAGGCGCAACCTAGGTTGACAAACATTGTGATCTGAGTCTTTCTTTTTAACTTCACGTGGTGTGTATACGATTTTTCTGTTCGTCGACGGCGGAAACGGGCAATTTCGGTTCGTGCAGCGGGCCGAAAGTTGCCACTTTCCACCCGGTGAGCTGTAATATAATAATCCGATTGATCTGATCGGATCAATAACTGACTGAACTGATTGAGCACTTTTGGATTAATGATGGCGGCTCTGCCTTTCCATCCTATACAGGGTGTTACAAAACTACCTGTTAAGCCGAAAGGAGGTTAAATGGGGCTTTAATAACGATTTCCATTCACAATATTTAATTTTTCGACAGGCTATCCGCGAGATATTGCTGCTCGGCCATCGCCAGGCGTTCGCTTGGATGGACGAATGGATCAACATGAGCATTGATGACGTCAGAGAATATGAAAAAGATATGCAAGACAAAACCAATGATAAGGTGGGTAAACGACCTCTATCGTAAATATGCGAAATATTCTTCTTTTAAAATGTCGCGAGAAATAATCTAGGCATCTTATCGTTCGATTTTCGAATGAGACATTTTATAATGAGATTGACTGCTTTATCAAATTTGATTACCTCATTAAGGGGGTACGATTTCCATACAAACTTAATTTACACAACTATGGGCGAACAAAGTATTAATGTACACTGAAATAACTGTAATAGGCTTTTACAGTGGTCCTTATTACCGGCCAGTTATATAAAGTTGGAGTGTCAGCCGTTGGTCGTGGCAGTCGGGGCTTCAGAAAAAGAACTAACAGACTTTTACGTCTATTTTGAAAAAGTGATGTACAAAATTGACTCTATGCTAAAAGCTAGTACCCGTTAGAAAGAATGACGAAAAAATTACTTTTTTAGTTTTTTATTAATATTTCTGTTATCCTACAGTTTTCTCCAATTTTATATAACTGGCCGGCAATAAAGACCACTGTAAAATTCTATTACAGCTATTTCAGTGTACATTTATACTTTGTTTGCCCATAGTTGTGTAAATTCAGTTTGTATCGGAATCGAACAACCTTATAAGGGTACAACACTATGCACTTTGAGTATTCTTTCTAATCAAAGACTACGCAATATTTATAATGAAGTTCTTTTTTTCCAGCTGAAAACCACAATAGAGAATGCAGAAGCGCCTTTAGAAGAAGGCGAAAAGACGTCAGATTCCGCGCCCCAAACACCAAAGAGTCCGAAGGGTTCTGTACCCAACACACCAAAGAGCCGTAAGGAGTCCGTGCCCGGTACACCAAAGAGTTCTGCCACGACTCCGACTGCTGAGGGCAGGTCTTGGTTTAACTGGTCTTGAATTTCTTTTAACTATGCTAACTCTTTCAAAGTAATTTAATACTGTTACATTTAATGTGAACCTTCGTGTAATGGTTTCCTTTCCACTGACCTGAAATACAGGTCAGTGACCCCAACACAATGTAAGTAAAAAGTCAAAATCCAAAGAATTCCATGTCACATTTTCAGTGTTCAGTGTTGGAAAAGCGTAGTAAAAATATTTAGCTAAATTTATATTTATTGGCATAAGTCCTTCGCAATAGGTGTGTTATGTTAGTTAAACGCAATATTTTTCCTTCGTAGGTTAAATTGTTGGAGTTATAAGCATTTATAGGGCTAATAATTATAATTAAGGGCTATTTTTTCATGCACAGACAAATGCATCCGTCAGGTTAAAATATATCCATCTCTTAATTATTTAGGCCAGTCAAAAACAAAGACTGTCATTTTGTATTCGAGTCAAGCTTTGATTTTTCAAAGATAGATAGAAGAGCGATATTAATTCCAGTATGTTTTGTACGTTTTAAAATAGATTATGTGTATAAAATGATGTTTAAAACATACTGATATAAACTGTGTGTTTCCTAATTCAGTTTATATTATATAATAAATAGTTTTTCTTTTATTATGTTGTAGCTTTCATGCATTTCATTCCTGCATTAATAGTAATATTTATTTGTTAAATATATTATAATCGTAATACTCAGTTTAATTATTTAGCCAAATATGTACCTAAATAAGTTATATTTTCAGGCCTAAGGGCTAATTGTTAAATCTACAGATAAATTTATTAGTGAAATATGAATACATCTAGGTATCTTTTTTTTTTTACTTTTCACAAACTGGGGATGACATTTTTTATTAGTCTTATTCTTTCGTGTCGATGTTACAGTTGTTAAAGCCACTTCGACTAGTACTGCTACTGGTCGAAGTGTTTTATTCGTCAAAAAGCGTTTTATCGTAGATGGATAAATCAACCCTGAATAAATTTAATGTTATCGTAGATGGATAAATCAACCCTGAATAAATTTAATGTATTTGTGAGGAAGTTGTGTAATCAAATATTCCAATTATAGACGTAATCACTCGCTTCTGTAAATGTAATACAAATGTAGTAAATGTAAATTTTACAAACGTTTATTGATTGAACGTAAATATGCTTGTTGTAGTGATGATTGTTGTTTCAACATATTCTTGTTGTTGTTCTAGTGCTTTTACTATTAGAATAAACTATTTCTTATATTTATCGATTACTTAGATAAAACGTCGAATAATTCGAATTTAAAGGATACGAATTTTAACGGTTGACCAAAGTTTATAGTCAAATATTCGATTTAAACGTATATATTTGTCAATCATCCTTCTACTATGTAAAACGTATAGTAGTACGCAACAAATATTGCACATCGGATAATTTCGGCTTCATAGAGCGTAGTGTGCGTCAGAAAGAGATAGCGCTCTACGTAAGCAGGAAAGCCGATGTGCAATATTCATCCCGTTCGAGACACTGTGGGCAAAAGTTTTGAAATTTTCGTTTCGTGCCAAAACGAACAACAATCATAGTGGATGTAATCGTTTTGTGCGTTCTTGGCAAAATGTGCAAAATATACGTCGACTCGAACGGTCTAATTGATTGCCTACAACCGTAGATAATATAAGATCATATTAGAGTGGATTCTATGTCGATATCAAAATGAATTGCGTTAGCTTTTTAACTCAATTATGTAAATGCATATCAAAATTCATAGGAAAGAAAGAGGTACACTATTATAATATCAAAATTGTCAAAAAAAATCGGTTATCTGTAAAGTCGGTTTACTGACGATATTTGAACGTGACAACGTCATACAGCTGTCCACGCGGACGCATCGCTCACTCAAGTAGGAGAGAGACAGATGTCGAACGCTGCCGAACGCGGAAGCTGATTGTGCCTCTTTGTCGCTCGTTCCGAGCTCTCGCTTGCACTTCAAGCCTTAAATGGAACGCCTCAAAGCGAGGTAACGCCGCACCACGAGTCATGTTTTTTCGTGCGTGCAGCCGGCTCCATCGAATTAAAAGACGTTGTCCCGTCAAAAGTAAAATTGCAGGAATGTCAAATTCGTTTAGTTATGATTGTTGCAAGTTCTAGAAAAAAATGTCGCCAGGTTGTTGTTGATTTATTTATGTGTGTGTAGTGATTGCAGTGTTCTTAGCACAGGTTGTAATGTAAGTCATACAACCTTGATTTAGTTTTGGAATGCGTCTTTGTTATTATAAGTTATAAGGAAATACGATGTGTTGAACAAATTAGCAAAATATATGGAATTGAAATAATTGACGTATAATTGTTTATTTTTATTGACCTACAGTGGCTACAGTACAAAACCTACAGTAACATCTGTCCTTGCACTCCGGCCAACTAATCAGAACAACTGGCTGTGCAGAATGGAACTCGAAAGGTTATAGGCAATCGAACCAACTGGTTGATATATTTATTTCGAGTAAACTTGTTGCAGTCGGACTAACCAAGTGACAAATGCGATATACTCTATATTTTTTGCTCGTTAGTACCTACTTACTTAAAAAAACTAGATAATTAGTATCTGGAATAAGCAAGCTGGGCTCTAGATATGATTTAATTTCTATTCACGTTCACGCTAGCGAAAAAATAGAATTGTACGAAAATAAAATAAGCTTGATAGATGCTATTGCCAAACGAATGCCAGCTGCCTAATTCCGGAAATCCGGTTATTCTTCTGAACAAAATCGCAAACAAAAAGAGGATCTTGTTTACAACTCTTAGTCATAATTATTGCTCTGATAGATGATTGTAGGTATTATAGAGATATTATAGAATTGCGATTAACTAAACATGAAGGTCCTAGAAAGAGATTTGGGATAGTACAACCAAATCACAATGACATGGAATGGTAAGTACCTACCTATACGTTTTTAACCAATAAAGAAAGAAAAAGAGGAAGATTAATTAATTAGTAGTAAATTCAGGTTTTTTTATTGATTGTTAACTCCGATATTTTAATACTGATCTGGTTTTTTATTATTTGAAAGCTTAGTATTCTTTCAGATTTGTCGCACATAAATTTCATGGATCGTCAGCAGTGTGGTTATGAAATCAGTTTTTTAAACTGACTTTAATCGGAAACTCTGCATAAGGTCAGTAATAACAAAACTTAGACAAGTCCAGTACCATTTATAATTTTACTAATCCATTGCAAGTGGGCTGCGACATTCGTAAAGACACCGGGGATCCCTGGCAATCCGCAACCCACACCGTAACTGCTCACAGCTTCCACTAAACCTTTGCATATGAGAGGCCCGCCGGAATCGCCCTGAAATCCATACTAATATTATAAATCCGTTTGTAACTCTGTCTGTCTGTCTGTCTGTCTGTCTTCCTGTCTGGCTTTCACGCCAAAACTACTGAACCGATTGAAATGAAATTTGGTACACAGATAGTTGAGGGCCTGGGGAAGGACATAGGCTACTTTTTATTGCGAAAAAGGGGTTGTAAGGGGTTGAAAATAGGGGTTGAAAGTTGTATGGAAGTATCGTCATTTTTAGAGCTAGAAACTGAAAACTTATTTTTTAGTCTGTTGATTTGATATAAAAAAATATGACATTCAAAGTTTGTGCTGGGGGGGTAGAGGGAGGGGAGTACAGGGGGGAGTGTGGAGGGGAGTACAGGAGGAGTTTGGAGGGGAGGTGCGGGTGGAGTGTGGAGGGGAGTACAGGGGGGAGTTGGAGGGGAGGTGCGGGGGGAGTGTGGAGGGGAGGTGCGGGGGTAGTGTGGAGGGGAGTATAGGGGGGAGTGTGGAGGGGTGGTGCGGGGGGAGTTTGGAGGGGAGTACAGGGGGGAGTTGGAGGGGAGGTGCGGGGGGAGTGTGGAGGGGAGTACAGGGGGAGTGTGGAGGGGAGGTGCGGGGGGAGTGTGGAGGGGAGTATAGGGGGGAGTGTGGAGGGGAGTACAGGGGGGAGTGTGGAGGGGAGGTGCGGGGGGAGTGTGGAGGGGAGTACAGGGGGAGTGTGGAGGGGAGTACAGGGGGGAGTGTGGAGGGGAGTACAGGGGGAGTGTGGAGGGGAGGTTCGGTGGGAGTGTGGAGGGGAGTACAGGGGGGAGTGTGGAGGGGAGGTGCGGGGGGAGTGTGGAGGGGAGTACAGGGGGAGTGTGGAGGGGAGGAGCGAGGGGGGATGCGGGGAGAGTACAGGGGGAGTGTGGAGGGGAGGTGCGGGGAGAGTGTGGAGGGGAGTACAGGGGGGAGTGTAGAGGGGAGGTGCGGGGGGAGTACAGGGGGATTGTGGAGGGGAGTCTGGGGGGAGTGCGGGGGGAATGTGGGGGGGTGTTGAGGAGAGTGGGGGGAGTGTGGGGGGAGTTCGGAGAGGAATGCGGGGGGGATGAAAGTGTGGCGTAGTACGACGCCATATGTCTAAGTTTAGTAAGAGGGCAGACGACTGTGTCACGTGCACGCGAATATGACGTTGTTATTTAATTACTGTTTTCTTCCGATGCAAATTAAAAATGCTACCCATAGACATTATACCACGCGGACGAAGTCGCGGGCACAGCTAGTAGTATAATATTTGGTTAAAATAAAAAATCAAAAGCAGTTGGATAAAAGTGGAATGAGGGAAGGGAGACCTTTGCCCTGCAGTGGGACAAAAACATTTAAAAAAAAAAGAAAATTCGGTAACCTATTAATTTTTCAGATATTTTAAACATCATACATACCAAAAGAATGTGATTTCCAAGCCCATTATTGATTCTACCTCGTTTAGAAAGTAAAACATATTGTAGGTAGGTACATCAAAATTGAGGCAGAATCAAGAACATAATTTACCTTAGATTTAAGATTATATTTCCATTATATTTTGTTGCTTATAACGTAAAACATTTATATTGTACATCAAAATTAAAAATATAATGTACCTGACAAGCATCGACGCCAGCAGCCAACGCGCACATCATCCCATTCCGAGGTCCCGGCGCGAGATATGGACCCAGGCGTTTGGTGCACTCGTCCAGCGACAAGATACTCATCGTCCCCACTGAAAGGACCTCAGAGGTTTCTTCCACGAATGGATCCTTGTATCCGTACCCGTAGAACTGGCATTCCCCTGAAAACATGCCAAGGAATACATTATACTTAGGGAATTAACGAGGTCTCAACCGTTAATTGTCATGGTATTTTTTGACACACACATTTCACATCGGCTAATTTCGGCTTCAGAGCGTAGTGTCAGTCTGAAAGAGATAGTGCTCTACGAATGCAGAAGAATAGCCCAAACCAAACCAAAAGAATAGCAACATATGGATGAGAAGGGGGCAGAAATAGCTATGGTGGTAGCACTTCCCCGGACGAGCCGTTCCGTTCCACCTACTAAGACCTACTTAATAAATATAGCCTACCCACCCAACTTAGCTTTAATTAGCGGGTTTTATAGTCCGCCTATCTGTGCGACTTGATTTACCTACCTATTCTACGAGTACCTATAACCATTAAGTTTATTAGGTACGATGACAGTTTAAAGCTTGCGGTAAAATGTCCTTAGGGCCAAGGTCAAGGTGTGATTACACCTGCCAAGGCACGTCTGACTGAAATGTTTTTCTGTCTTTTCTTTTTTTAAAAATGAAATACATTTACTTATTTACACAAATAAACTTACAATTAAATAAATATTTACAAAATGTACAAAATACACAAGAAACAGTTGAGCTATACAGACCGTTACAAACAATCTAGTAGTATACTACTGGATCGATGATCTATAGATCATCGATCCAAATCAGTACCGATGGAAGCGTCCCCAAGACGCTGGCGGTATTGCCACGCTCGCTGCATAGCAGTGCTAATGCGCTGCTAACAATAATAAATAAACAAATTCTAACATAATAGACGATACCATACAGTCTCAAAATAAATCCGGCAAAACCGTAATTTTGTAGAAATTATGTAGAGAAGAACGTACTTACGATCTATTCTTATTATTCATTTCATCACAAACATTTACTGCCTGTAGCATTTTGACAAATGCTCTACCTAATTTAAATAGATAGATAATTAAAAATACATCGAAATAATATTCTGCATCAGAGCTAAATAATAATTGATCTCAAACAGCTGTTACAGGTCGCAACCTACATACCAAAGTATCTAAAAAAATCTTCACTAAGCGCCTACATACCCAGCCGATTCATTTGTATTTTTTCGTATAGGTACAGTTTGCAGCTCTAATTTACTGCCACTGTCGCTATAATTTACAACCTACATCGTAATAGTTCCAAATATTAGCTTGAACCAATATAGGTGCGGACGCAAACATAAAACTTTCTGGCGCATGAAAAACTCTCGACTGATTTAAGAAAAGTGATTTCATTGATTTTGGTTACATTCGAAACTATAGTGGCATGAAAGTAGTTTGGTGACAACAATTTCACGTGTCAGTGTCGTGGCTTCATTTAATGCAACGCAAGGAATTTCTAGCTTATTAAATCCTTGATGTACCTACTTATTGTAAAACTTAACGTTTGCACGTGATTAAATTAATTTCACGTAGGTAACTACTTTGATGCCAGGATGCCACTAGTTTCGTAATGGAAGTTCGGCTTTAGAATTCCATTTTTTTTTCATACAACTAATTTGACAAACAAGCATACCACCTGATGGGAAGTCATTACCGTAGCCTACGGACGCCTGCAATACCAGAGGCATCACAAGCGCGTTGCCGACCCTATAAAACTTTTAAAACGCCCTTTTTGAAGAACCCCATTGCTATAGTCCTTAGGGAAAACTTCAGCAGGGAGATCATTCCACAGCCTGAGTGTTCGCGGGAGGAAGTTCCTCCCGCGCGATTATCTGCGAGTGTGCGGCGCCCCGCCTCGATTTCGTCGCAGTGAACGCGCTTTCATGCGTTTTTTGCGGCATCTTGGCATCACCCTTTTATAAATACTAAATCATGTTAAATATCGGGTACCATTAATCATAGATAGGTACATTAGGTACCCTACTACCAAAAGGGATCGATGCGTAAAGGTCGATATTATTACCTGACATCTGACATTCTGTTATGGTGAATAAGCTGGGAAACAACAAAAACGATGCCTTGCTGGCTCGTTTATAGCCAGTTCCAGGGTTAAAACGTTTAGAGCTAGGCATACTATAGTAATTATGTAGTGAAATCTCGTCGTCGTCTTTGTCTGCGTAAAGTATGTTTTTGAGAAAATATATTTCTTTATCTAAAAAAATCTCGCCACTTATCACCCATATTCCCCGTACAGTAGCCTGTAGGTGATTCAGATCTAGACCTCTATAGGCTATAGTTATTGGCTTTTTTCGGAGATTTTGTGAAGTCAGCGAGTGATCATCTCATTAAAAAAAACAGTAATTAGTACGAGTATTATTTAGACGACTAGGTCAGAGATTTAGGGATAGGTATCTTCTCTCCTAGATATCTACCTGATAATCCAATTGTCAACTTTGGTAGGACAGTGCAGTCAAGCCAGGCTGTATCAGCAAGTTCGTTATTTATCCGTATCAAGGCAATGTCGTGTGCTCTCAAGTATCTAAAACAAACCTTACAGCTTAAACATCAATGACACACCCACCCAATACACCCACGCCTCGCTTCGAATTACTTAGCGATGGGCTTGAGTTCACCGACACATTGACCAACGACAAAATCTAATAACATTGAAAGTAAAATAAGAAATGAGATCTACTGCTGGGAATAAAGGTTTCAAAATGGCGGTCATTTCCAAACTGATGTACCAACGACAGAGAAGATCGCGGAATTCGGTGAATGGATATAGTTCAGAATCGCTCTTACCGGAAATAATAGGGGAGACTTACGTCCAGCGGTGTATTCTTTAGGCTGATGCTGATGATACTGTTAGCAGGAAAATGTAACGCCAAACATACACGACCATGTTGTTCTCGACCAAAAAAACAAACTCACTTATCATACGACTCATTGACAAAAATCTCCGTCACCTCAAGCCTTGGCACGTCTTCTGTAAAGCAGCAGTTGTTGAGATACAACGCGTACTGCCCAGCATCTGTGCCGGCATTGTGTGTGACACAATGCGCGGCTGTGAGCGCGAATACGGGAGACAGAAGCGTTGCGCCGCAAAGGTGCTGGCTCGTCGTAGCGTTTCGTAGCGATGCTACGCGGGGCTGAGTGCCTGATAAAAGCAAGTTATTCATAAAATAACTACTATGTAACGACAATTGGTTATCTTTCTTAACCGACTTTAAATAAAATAGGAGTTTCTCAATTAGTTTTTGTAATAGTATAACTTCGTCACCTAGAAGCCGATTTAATTAAAATATTGTTTTATCTGAATTGTAACACTCTCAGATTAGTCCCATAGAAATTCCATCAAAATCGGTTCAGCCCATTGGCTATGAAGTCGGTTCAATACGCCTAGGTCATGCATGGCCCACCTGATGTTTAATAGAAACCATAAGTGCTTCGCTACATGCAGGTCACGTACTTTAGAAACGAGCCCTACGACTACCCTCTGGTCTGTTTTAAGTTTTAATACAAACGTTTGTGCAGAAAACTTTTCTAATTTTCAAATTCCGTTTGACCCCTAAATATAATTATTTTATTCATAATTGGTATTCATAACACAGATACTTAAAAGTTGACAAGTTCAATTTATTATCTTTATGTAGCACAAACATTATTTCTCACAACCAGTTGGTTGTGAGAGTAAATTCCTTCATTCCTTCGTTCACTTTGTCTGCGTAGCACGTAGGACCTCTACGCCGTAGCAGCTACGACTATTGCCATACTATACCCCAGTTTTGATTGCATGAATATTTTATTGCTGACTGTGTTACACTGTAAACTTTAGTCTAACATTATTTTATCTTACCTCCGTCTCAAAGTATACTTATCTTGATTACGTGAAAATTATCTTGTTTCAGCTGGGCGATTGTTTACTTTTGTTCCCAACAAAAGCTTGATACTAACAAGGAACAGTGATCACATATTTTGTTGCCATCATTTTTCGACCTCTATCTATCAGCTGCCATACTAGTTTTACAAAAAGAAGTTCCTTTTCACTATCTCATGTTTATTACGTCAACATTCAGCCTTGCTGCAATCGTTCCTCAAAGAAATCTGACAGATGTGACTAAGTTTTGTTTGCAAAATATAACAGTCACTTCAGTGGTATTAATTTAGATTGCAATGTTTACATTTATTTCAATGAAGACCTCCCAAGAAAACGCTCACCTTGGCCACATAATTTAGATAATGTAACTTCGCCATGATAATGTGCCAGTAAAATAGCAGGAGAACGCAAATGACAGCAAATTTTGCGGTTTACAATGTTAGGCATCCAAGAATGTACCCAAAGGGTCTCGGATAACGTACGATTTTACGACACAGTCGTAAACAGAAATGTTGTGTTGTTACGTGTAATAAAATTAAATGTAGGTATGTACATTAATTTGGCAAGTACCTACTTACAATTTTAATCTCCGGACGAAGAATCTGTTACAACACGTTTATATTACACTCTTTTTTGCGAAAACTAAAATTTGTCTATGCATTACTCATATTATAAGTCTTTTCTTCATTCTCTACGCCTACTAGCCAAAAAAACTTGTTATTAGTTAATGGGTAATAAGTTTATATCCCAATCATATTTGAACGCCTAAAAAATTGCCAAAACCTCAAACAAAGTTAGCAGTCATGAGAGTGTAAGTAGTAGACAAAAGCCAAACATAGTACATGACTGTGTAATATATACATTCATACCACACATAACTTCGTTCCCACCAATAACTCTTTTGAATCTTCCGGTTTCTGTAACACACAAACCAACTGTAGTAAAAACTAGACCTAAATATAATTTATAACAACCAAACATGCTGCTTGATAATTAAAACAGTATTGTGAAAAGTATTCAACTACTCACATTTCAAATATCTACCTACGCGCCTTTTGTAAATCGTGACAAAATATCTAATTTTATGTGTATTTGTGTGAGCAATAGGAAAATAATGCTATCAATTTCATATTAACGATTTTTTTGGTTTAATGTTTTTTTTAATTGAGAATGTACCAACTTTTTAAATTTTATTATGTGTCCAAATGTATTGAATTGATATTCTATATGTCGCACTTGAATGAACACTACAAACTTCAAACAATAGGTGAATTTACTCTAGTTTCTCTAGAGGAGGCTTATTTAATAAAATGTAGGATTTCTGATGCGTGGTCCTACTCGTAAATCTTGTACAATACAAAATGGAAAAGAGTTTTTGCAATTCCGTAAAGTCAAAGGTGTAAAACAAGCCCAAGGCCAAGGATGGTTCCTGCTCATAAAACTTTATTTTGAAGCCGGCAAATAGTAGTAAAAGATCTGATAGTACGATTTCATACGCAGACGCAGTCCAATATTAACCGAACGCTATGTAGAGATAAAATCACACAAATTAGTGACTCGGCTTTGAGTGCGCTTAAAATAGAGTATCTATAATTATTTAGTGTTATTGTTGTCGGATGCATGTGATGCGAAATGGTAGCGACAACAGACAGGTGGGAGCTAGGAGCGGGCTCGGTTTATGTAACGCGAGGGCGCGAGCGGCCGCCGCGGCAGTGCCGTCTCGACCGCGCCACCCAGCGCCATGGAGCTGCCTAGCGGAGCAGCCGGCAGCCCGCCCCAGTCCCCCACCGCCACCAGCGCGCCTCACTCCCGCTTCGGCGACTTCTGCAGCGCCATCTCCGACACCATCTCGGTAGGTACCTCACCTACCCGCACCGCTGCCGCTGCCGCCGCCGCCGCACACTTGCACGCCTCCCACATCCGCTTCTTAACGACCGATCGCGTCCAAATCTCATTTTGGCGCCGAAACCACCGATAAAAAAAAACAGTCGAGTGTCGCGGTGATATTTAAGATCGCACGTGGTCTCCGAGGTCGAGGAGCAAGGCCTCGCAGCGCGCGAACGCAGAATTGAAATCATGGGGGGGAATAAAAAATATAAACAAGTTATTATTAGAGTGCTCGTTGAGGCTGGGTCGCACGGTCGTGATTTGTCCGATGGTGATCTGCCGAAATACCCACGCATTAAACGTTTACAAAGGCCGGCGTCGCGGCTCCGCACTCGTGCTAGCTCAGCAAGCCGGCCACCACGAGTCCCGCCGGCTCTCCCGACCACAACAACAGCCGTTGTCACACGCATCTGCAGTTGCATCCTTCACGCCGCCGTCGCGCCGGTTTCGCTGCATTTTCGCCATCAAACAACAAACAGCCCAAGCCTAGGTACACCCTCTGATAAACTATCGCTTATTTTCTTCAATGCAAACTTTAACCGCACTCTTTATTTATATCGCACAAAAGCTAAATAAACAGTGAATTCAACCCGTTTGTGATCAAACTGATGTTAGTGCTTTTAGACATTCATCATTTCCGAATGTGTTGTGTGCTCATGTTGTGAGAATTGATATGCACGTTTCCAATAGACACGCGTCCGGTTGTTTACTCAAGGCACAGTCCACTTTGTATTTAATTTACTTTTGGATGTCCATACCCAACCCAACAAATTTTGTTTATTTTTCTGGTAGGTAAATGTAAATAATTAGTTGGTGTCTGGAGTTGTGCTTTAGCTAGGTTTCTACCCTCAACTTCCTGGGACTGGAAGCCATAGTACACTTTTTGGTTTTTATAAAACCAAGTTGCGAACCTCTGAAATTGTTTCTTTACTGTGTGCCTAATGTTCCTTTATTTATACACCATTTTATAATTGCTCTACAAAGTTCAAAAGCTTACTTAAGCATCATGCTCTTTCTAGATTGTTATTCTCTGTTCTAAAAAGCTTTTTTTGAATTCCTAAATACTCAAGTCTTAACGCTAAATTATCTGAAAGTTTCAATTTCTGCGGGCTAGCTAGGTTACCTAGCTTCGTAAATTCAGTACTAAGCACTTTACACGAACAACCAAGGCCACTTTTAGTTTGGCCTCATCGATCGGTATTTTGACCCTGACGCACCCTATCTTCGGGTAAATGCATTCGATATTCCTTTAAAATGAGGGCTTACGAACTTTCACGGACCGAAAAATATTCTGATCGTAATAAAATGTTGAACTTATCTAATTAAAATGTAAATCAGTGGTTGGAAACGAGCTCATTTCCATAAATTAATATAATTTGCATAAATACCTTTTTGTTTTTGTTTCTTTGTTTCTAAGAATATTATGACAAAATTCAAAGTTAGCAAAATATCAACTAATATGAGTCAGCCAGATTCAACTTGTTTGACCTTTAATAACATAAGCAAACAATAATGTTGCACGAAATGAAATGAGGCACCTACAACCATTATACCCCTTATTGGGCGGGACAACGCGTGCGATAAAAGAATGCCCAAAACCTTGTATTTTTCTGTTTTCTAACAAACGTCATTTTCAAGTAAAGCGCAGACAAAGGTGAATTCGAAACTCCTGTTCTATTTTAAAATATAATATGTACCTCAATGCAATGCGTAGGTTGTTTGAAGCATCGCGATTTTGAGAAAGCGATGTTTCTCACTTGATTTGTAAGAATCATGCTCATTGTTCAGGCAATTGGACGTTGCGTGTGCGATTATAAATAGAGGATAGACACAATCGAGATCTCGACCACTGCTCCTGCTATTTCTGATCAGAACTCACGAAATCAAGAACACGGTCTGCTCTGGGGACGATGAACACGCACTGTTGTTGGGGTCACATATTTAGGAATATTCGTGTCAAATTGCAGTGTTTTGTGAGTGAAATGCTTGGCTTTAATTTTCAGTACCTACTACTACTTACAAGATCTTTAAATTTCTTGTTTCTGCCATGTGCCACGTTTAACTTTCGTAATTTTTTTGATGCGTTTGATCTAACAAGATTTCCCTTTTGTATCGTAGATCATAATGCATATTTTTCTAGTAAAACAGAGACTATAAAACATCGAAACTCTTATTTAAAAGTATCTTGCTATAAATGATCGGAGTTTTGGTCGCATGCTCGTCTAGTGGAATACCAATACCCTATTGCTCAGCTGTATAGCCTTGACCTGAATCAAACGGTCATTGACTTCTGATTTTCATGTTTTGTATACGTGCACATTTCATATTGTGAACGAAGTTGGTATCGATGAGGGATTAAGGCATGAGATCGGTCGGGCGGAATCGGAATGTAATGGCATACCTAGAAAAATACCGAAGTTCCTAGGAAAGTCTTCCTGGCGAGATGATTTTATTAAATATTTTCCAAGATGATTTACGATGTACATTGCGAGAAGGAATAAGAAGTAAAACGTGTCAACGCGTAACAGTAATAAATCAAGTGGGTATATTACAAAACTGACCGAACCAGTGTTACCATGAATACTGTCAATTTAATATAATTCTATTTTAAATATATTTTGGATACGTGCCAAGAAAAACTAGGTTTATTGTAGATATCAGTTGTGAATATTACCAACAAACCATTTCACCACACTCTTGTGCCTTATCTACGTAGAAGAAATTAAGTAACGGACGCGTTCTACTAATTAGGGACATCAATAAAATAATGTAAGCTCAAGCTCGTTAGACTCGACATCCCCTAAAATCTCCGTGGAAGGTCCGCAAATATTTATTGTTATTAGGTAAGTAGGTATTTACTATCTTTAATTAAATAGGTCTAGTGTAAAATATGAACAAATATCTTGAAATGTTGCTCTGAAACGTATGAATTAAAATGAGTAGACCGAGCAGAAACAATGTTTTTAATTAGCGAGAAAGGGAAACTGTAAAAGTTGAGGTAACAATAAAACAGCCGCGAAACCGTTTTATGATATCAAATTGAATATTTATCCACGTTTTAAACGCCCATATTGTTCTAACTCAAAGTATGGCAGAACCAAGATAGGTAATAGACTATAATTTACTGCAAAGCTTACATAATATTTTTGCTGGGCTTATCGCATTCACGATCTTATCTCAATCCTTTTCACCCAACTATAGACGTTTATGATATATTATATCTCTGGATATATTCAGTAGAATACCATAGCGTTCGTCACAATACTTTGAACGACGTCCACATTACTTTGCGATCAAATTACCAAGGTGCCTGAGCTCCATTCAACCATTAGTGTCGTGAGTTCGTCGATCTACTTTCGCCGATAAAGCTAAAACTGCTCAAATAACAAGAGTTCACGATATCCTTGTGCGAGACGGCTGGTTTTCCATGTTGACATTCGTTGAAACAAGAAAACTTTCATTCTCAACAAGTTTTGATGATTGTTTCATCAAATGATCAACACTTGTTGAAAATAAAGCCGGCGATAATTATTTTTATGACAATGTGTATTCGAGCAATAGCTTCATTGATTTTGGCACTGGCAAAAATAAACGGCGGCATCAAACGCGCGCGAAAAACATTGTACAAGACCACGCTACGAGCTAGGTGACAAAATTGAAATTGATACCTAGGTGCCTTTAATAATCAAAGCTAGGTAAATATGTATATTAAAAAAAATGTTTTTTATAAATATTGGGATGTAGCGGTACTTTAGTAGTAGTAAAACTCTGGGCCATGCGTAGTTCTACCACCATGTCAATTTCTGTCGCGAAGAAGCATTACTGTTTTTCTGTTTGAAGGGTGTGGGTGCGGTGAAATTACTGGCACTTGAGGACACTTAAAAGTTAAGGCTGAACATTTAATTTTGTACATGCCTCAAGTTGGTGGAAGCAGGGCAATGCATCGTAGGGCACGTTCCTGACGGGCTTGACCTATGAGGCAACGCTTTGTTATAGGCGATGGTTACCGCTTATCTGATGCATCAAAATCAATGTGTATAAAACAAAAAAAAGGCAGGTACCTAAATGGTATAAAAATTGCAGACAGCGACAAAGAAAATACGACTATAATGATACAAGTACGAAATACAGATGACACAGTCGAGCTATTAGCTGCGTCGGCTGTCTCGTAAACGATATAATTATAATTTAATAAAAGTAACATTATCGTAGCCATCGGTAGTCGAGAAACTACTGCCTATAGGTTAAAATATATCTGATTATTTCATTGTCTAATTTTCATTATGTCTTTACCTACCAAAATTATATTTGGTTACACGTTTTTTTTACTTTACAGGGAATGGCTACCACATCGAGGAGTAGGAGAAAAGTGAGTATTCCATAACTTTTTATTTAATATGTACGCAAAAGTGTTATTATTTTACGTATTAGTTATTAATGAAACTACCAAACCTTGTAATGGACGGAATCCAAAATTGTTTTTATCTGCTCTGGCACATTTATTTAATGCTTCATAATAATTCAAGTTTGTAAATTATGTATGATAGGTAGATAAATGTTCTGTAAATTGTTATTTTTAACCAAATAAACATGTAATGTTTTAATAAGCGAAACTATTCCTGAACATTAAGTATTTTTTCTGAGACGCAAATGTGAATTTATTACACCAAACATTGGAATTTATTACCATTCACTGTCAAAGAATGGCAATACAATTTCTTTGAAAAGCAATTGTGAAATTCAGAATTCTCGACCTCCATTGGCGCTTTCCCGTTATTTCTCAGTATAAATGCTTGAAATCCTTCAAAAGCCGGCGTCAAAGATGTGAAACACTGAAATATGCAGCATGTGTTGTCAACATTTCTCAACAATTTGAGGCATTCCACTCTAGCTTAGCTTTGTTACCCGTTTCCAGCGGTTTTGCAAGAACATTGTTAGTCGTTTACATTGTTGTTTGTAGTTTGTCATTATTTTCTTTTCCCTGCTAAAGTTTTTGCATGTATATTGCTTATAATATACTTATTGGTAGCGTGCACTGTGCCAGAATAAAAATAATACACAAACATTAGGGCATCAGAAACAGCTATAAAAAAAAGTATTTTTTTTTATCAACCCGAATATAGGCCGGTATAACTGTGTATATACCTACGCCTCGGCAGATTCGTGTAATAAATCTCGGGAACAAAACAATAACCTACCGTCCTTGGACACAGATCCTACCTACAATCACAACCTAGCCTCATATACCACAGCACAAAGAAGCAAGACTACCACGAAGGATAACAGCATTTTCCCCTGTATACCTCATAATATTTGCAGTCATTAATCTTAATCTCCAGATGCGTATTGTCTTAACATAATATTTGTTTTACAATTAAGCCGGTGATTTAGGGCAGTCTTTGAAGAAGTTTGAAATGCGTATATAGGTTCTAGTTTGTGGGCCATACATCACGCTTCGGTTTGTTTATCCAAGAGAGCAGCATGTCACATTTTTTCACAAAGCTTGTGTGTTTACGGCTTTGAATTGATGCTGTGCCAACGGCTATTTCTAATGTGAACTTCTCTTGGTCACACTTATTCTACAATCACGTGTACAGGAACCACTCCCCTTTCTCAATAAAACTACTTTGAAGAGACATAAAAACACCTACCCAGCACCAAAGTACAGTGACTAATAAGAAATTAATTGATATAGGGCTTGATTTTTACATTACCAACCTCCTAGAAGTTATTGACATGAATATTATGATTAACTCAAATAAAGGGGAACATTCTTTTTCAATTACATTCCATTACAAACTGATCTATTTCAAATTGAAACCGTAGAGTATATTATTATTATATATTATTATATTAGTAGAGTGTAAGTATTCGAAAACGTAGAGCGACCGACTGTGCATCATGCTGTTCGGCGGGCAGCCCTGGGATGGTACCTGACAAAGTATCTACTCTCATTTAAAACAATGACAGGTCGCTATTTAAATAAAGTAATGTCCAAAAATAGTTTAATTAGGTCGTAATAGATTCACCCACTTATTCGATTTGGCATGGTTATCGGCCAATAGGTATCTAAGAAGAAATTGGCATCAGACTCCGCGCCAGTTATCTCAAGGTCTTTCACTCAAAGAAAATCATGAAATCAAACGATTCAACAAAACTTACACGAGGAAACTATTTTAATGCGGTACCGGCTTACGAGTAATCTTATAAGCTTCACTGCAGTGTGTAAGCTTCCTTGTCACAGCCAAGAACAGAATGTACTGAAGTAGGTATTTAGAATCGCGTAGGTTGTTATAAAGCTTAGGATCCTACAAAGAGCTCCTATTACTGCACAACAATAGATGCATCGGAGTCAGAACCTCAGAACAGAGATTAACTTTACCTTGACAGGGTTGCATGGGTTCCTTATTCCCGACCAAGGGCGCATTAGCACAATGTATTTAGAATAAGACTCTTGACTCTTGAGCTAATCTCATATATCTCATATATTCGAGTTATGATCTCTAGGTACCTCTCTTAGAGATTATAACTCGGCGTGGAATTGACTCTAGAGTTATAGAGCTTCAGCCTTGATTGATTCCAGACAGTAACAACGAATACATTTTTGTTACAAGATGATCGAAAACAACTTCTGCTATGGGCTGGGTCATGAACACATGCCATAATCAATTTACCATACTTTGCAGTATCAGAAGTTTTGTTTTAATGCAATGTTTCAAAAACTATCAAGAAATCATGATATTTTTTTTTAAGTTTTTGGATAAATCTAGCACATTAGATAGTACAAGACACAAATTATGATAGAGTTAGTTCTCTAAATCTAATTTGTTGTTGAATCTTTAGTAAAAAAGCTGTTATCCAATAAAAAATAAAAAAAATCAAATAGAAACTATTCAAAAAATGAAAAGAAAAAACGGGGTTTCCTACATATTTTGGAGGAAACAAAAGGCACAGCCTTAGGCATTACACGAGCGTAGGCGGGAATTACTTCCGTTTGCCGGAGCCTTGCCGTCTGCGAGGCGTCATAAAACGTAAGCCCCTTAATTATGCAGCTCTTAAAAATACCTTCTCTTGCGGAATGCTGAGGTGCATGCTCTTCTTTCTTTTTAATTTCAAAAGCCCTTGGCGTTACTGAAATAAAAATAAAGAAAACTGAAGGAATCGGTATTCGACCGAACCGTAGCAGGCAGGAATGGTACACCAAGATTGCTAAACTGAGCTTCAAAAGTAAAGAGGCATTTCTGGTTTGTAAAGTTCGAATATTTCTTAAAGCAGCCCATTTCAGATTAAAGTTTTGAACTTTATTTGAAGATCCGCTTTGAGCCACATCTTTTTGCAAACTGAAGTTGCCATACCTTTGATAAATCCAGAGAAGAGGGGAATTTCGTTACTGAAATCTACTTTTAAAGCCGAATGTAAATACTATCTGTAGCGTAGCAAATACCTATGCCCATATTCAAATAAGTACATAGACGTTTCAATTTCCTCAAAGTTTCAAGACTTCTTATCTCCTTTTCAGATAAATAGTATGCATCCTATATTAATTTTGTCTCATCGTTTCGAACTTAAAATTTAAACTTTATCTCGATGAAATAAAGTTTTTTGAATAGCTTGAGTTTTTGGGGTTTTGAATAGGCCGTCTATTTTATTATCTCTTGATACAAAAGAAAATAAACATTGACAGATTAGGCGAGTATACCGAGTAACTACGAGCACTTATACTTCGTCCTATTGATTAGATAAGTTTTCTTTGATAAAAACTAGTTTGCCACCACTCACCTCTCTCCGGTTTTAAACGAGTACATTATCTGCATAAACACGAAATATTGATCAGACAATAGTGCGATAAAACATGTGACAAGATTGATAAGGCCAGTAAATTGATAAAAACAACCTATGCTACACTGGACCTTATTTCTTATTGACACTCGCGATAGTAGCGTAGTTGTGTATAAACAGTGAATGTGTAGTGTTATGTCTGATAACCCCTGTTTGGATTTGCAGACAGACGATGAGAAGAAGACAAAGAAGAAGCAGTCGCCAGTGGTGGACGACAGGCCGGTTGTGCCCGCGCCTAGCGAAGCTATGCTCAATAGTAAGTACATAAATGCTTCATTGTATTGTCAATTTAATTGAAATTTAATTTACCAATATCTTGACTGCACCTTAGAGACGGTACTTTATAAATAACTAGCGGCCTGTCCCGGCTTCGCAAGGGTGGATATTTATTTTTTATACATTACATATATATAAATATAGCTTATGTTATCAGAGTGAATGTAGCTTTCCAGCTTTCCAATGGTGAAATAATTTTTGAAATCGTCACAGTAGTTTTTGAGTTTATTCATTACAAACATAATTATACACAAAAAATATTTTTTTTCCTTTTTATAATATTTGTGTAGGTGTAGATTATTTCGAATTTCGCTGGCAAGTGCTATGGACGATCTATGATGGGAGAAATACCTAAGTACCTCCATTTATCGTCTACAGCTCAAGACACACAGGACGTTATTGGTACGATTTACTAAGAAGAATACTTTATGCCTTGAAATAACTCAAGGCTCTTCAGCTTTTTCGAGAAAACAGCCACTACAGGCTTTCCTCGGCTAGAAAAGGGTGCGGCAGATATTACTCATTTTAGTTAATATTTACTTGAGGCTTGTTTTCTCTTCTCGATTGTACAATATAATCAAGTGCTTGAGTATGTTGTCAATTAGTTCTAAGATCTAAGAAAATATCACCTCCAATTCATATTTCATATAAATCATATGCGGGTCATATTTTCTTTATCAATAAGTTTCTGAAAAAAAGGAAAACATACGAGCACGTATATAGCAGATCTGGACTTTATGAGAAAAACTGGTTACTCTAAAAGCATTATCCAGGGAGGAAATAGGGGACTACGTTTGTATGGAGAGTCGCCTGTGTGATGCCCTCTTAAATCAGTTTAGGAATTAAATTGATTCGGCCAATCAAATATTTTCAAAATTAGGCCCTGTCGGTTTGTGTAGCTAATAATGAATAACCCTGTATAGTATATTTGTGTGTTATAGTTTGCGTGTGTAGTTACAAATAAGTATACTAAATTAAATACTTCTCCCTGGTCCCAGCTGTACTTTTTTATTTTGTGTCTCCAGAGAAGTTATGATTGTAGACGATACGCTGTAATCTAGACTGTATAGGGTACGGTAATAACATTTGCATCTTGTAACTGCACAAGCCAAGTAATCAAGTTGTGATACCACCTGAATGATGATTGCGATGTGTTCTTACAATGAATTTCCAAGACATAAGCATCAAACTCATGGTTTACAAGTAAAATGCCAATGGAAAATAAATACCTAGAACTAACGTACCTACATTATCATCATCATCATCATTTCAGCCCGGTATCACCCACTGCTGGGTATAGGCCTCCTTCATATTTTGCCAGCCTCCCCTGTCCTGCGCGTCTCTTGTCCAGGTGTTTCCTGCGACCTTCACGATGTCGTCGACCCATCGCGCTTTCGGACGTCAAGGCCTTACTCCACCGACCATCAACACGTCTAGCAAGGTGTCCTGCCCAACTCCACTTGAGATTTACCGCCCTGTCTCCGACGTCGTAAACTTTTGTACGACGTCGGATTTCAGTGTTGCGTACTCGATCTAGAAGTGTTATGCCATGGCTCGCTCCATGGCCCGTTGTGCAACTCGTACGCGGTGCACAGTTTCCTTAGTGAGCGTCCATGTCTCGGCACCGTAAGTCATAGTTGGCAGGACACATTGATTAAAGAGACGGGTTTTCAGGCACTGTGGAATTTTTCTCGACCGAAATATATCCTCTAGCTTGCCAAATGCTGCCCATCCAAGCTGGACTCTCCTGGAGATTTCTTTTTGCGTATGCTCCTTGCTGAAAGATAAAACATGTCCCAAGTACACGTAATGATCAACTGTCTCTAGCTCCACGTGTCCAACTTTAATTGTTGGAGTCGTGGTTCCAGAGACACTTGTCAGTACTTTAGTCTTTGACATGTTCATCTTTAAGCCAACTTCCAAGGAGGCATCGTTAAGTTCTTTTAACATTTGTTGCAAGTCTTCCAGGGTGTTAGCAAACAAAACAAGATCATCTGCAAACCTGAGATGCGACAGATAGACACCATTGATGTTAATTCCACTTTGATCCCAATTAAGAGTTTTTACAACATCTTCGAGAACGGCTGTAAAGAGTTTGGGGGAAATGGTGTCACCCTGTCGCACGCCCCTTTTGATAGAAATAGGACTAGTAAGATCATGCATTTTGACCTGCATTGTTGCTGCAGCATATAGCTCTCGGAGCACGTCCACATATTGAGCGTCGATCTGGCAGCGATGAAGAGAGTTGAACACGGCCCAGTGTTCGACACTGTCGAATGCTTTCTCATAATCGATGAAAGCTAAACACAAAGGCCGATTGTATTCAGAACTCTTCTCCATCAGCTGTTTCACGGTATGAATGTGGTCGATTGTGGAGAAACCGCTCCGGAAGCCAGCCTGCTCAACGGGCTGGCATTCGTCGAGTGTGCGGGTTAGACGGTTACAAAGGATTTTGGCAAATAACTTGTAAACTTGGGAGAGTAGGGATATAGGGCGATAATTGTTTAGGTTGGAACAATCTCCTTTTTTATGTAAAATAGTTACAACTGCGTTCTTCCAGACTAGTGGAGACTTGACACCTAGGAGCACCTCATTGTATAATTGTAAAAGCACTTTTATAACAGGTAGCCCACCTGCACGTAGCAGTTCAACTGTAACACCATCCTCACCAGGCGATTTACCTACATTATAACACCCAAAAAGTCAGGGGACTTTCTTCATTCCAAAGTCGACAGACAAAGACAACTCCTGCTTTACTGAAGAGAAGACAGAAGTATTTTGTCCTTGGAATTTCATTATTTATTTATTTTATTTAGAAGAAGACGGAAGTAAGAAATATTATGACCTTGCATTTTATTGTTTATTTATTTATTTTATTTAGAAAATTGCAATTTGGACTAACGTGCTCAAGCCAAAGCTTTAGCTTTACCCGAACCTCGAAGAAATAGATATTATTCTTAGAGTAGATAGAAGAGTTAGGAATCTGTGGATTGTACTGTCTAGCACCGGGAATGCTACAAAGAGGCTGCGGTAGATTACCGTAACAAAAGTATTTTGGTCTTGCAGTAAAAAACTTGATTTGACACTGTCTCATTAATTTTAATGATACTACTAATATTTAGTCATTAAAGTGTAACAGTGACATATCTAAGTAGTTGTTTATTTACACTGTAGCTGCAAGTTCGTCCTCTAATGATTTGAATTTACAAGATGAAATTGCACCAATTTATACCAGTAAACA
Source organism: Thera britannica (assembly GCA_939531255.2). NCBI lineage: Eukaryota > Metazoa > Arthropoda > Insecta > Lepidoptera > Geometridae > Thera > Thera britannica. The sequence goes on from OW618039.2 coordinate 16,832,974, forward strand.
CATTATAAAGCAAATTCGACATTAAAATATGATTATGGCGACGGTTAATAGTTAGATGCGCTATCTTTAGCCGTCTACGAACTCAAAATGAGGGTCATAACGACGTTAAATTATTAGTTGTGTAAAGCATGTTTAGATAATTATTACTCTGGCAGTATTAAAATCGTTGCGCCAGAATTGCGTTTGTGCTTCTATTCATGGTAAGGGTAGTTAGAGGTTAGGAGGAGTTAGGTGGTAAGAGGTAATAATGATTCTGACTGAATTTCTCGGGGGCTACTAAAATGTAGACGCGCTGTGCCAACTCTAACAAAACATAAACGCTATGTAAGAATGTCGGGGTGCTCATAACTGATAACTTCCTTTACACCGAGCATCGAAGTTTTCCGAACCGAGACTACATTATGGGTACCTACTAGGGCATGCTCCCGGGAAGTATCAGTATCGAAAGTACCGGGAATTATCGCTGATTTTGAACTTTTCCAGTACCGGTTCTCCACGAAGGAATTCCCGATACTTTCGATACTTTCGATACTGATGACAATGATCAATTATTGGTGTTTTCTAGTACGATATAAATAAATGTCGATAAAAAACACTTGCTATGCGTTCAGTTTCACTTTCTGTATACATTGCTAGATATTTTGACAAATTACAAACCTATAATTTACATCATTCAGATAATATCTCAACAATTTCGGACAGGTCAAAATGAAAATGACATGTTTATTTTACCTGATTTGAAGATTGTTTATGTATTATACAATCTTCATTTTTGTTAGATGTTCGTTACTATTTATGACAAAATCTGTTAGAAAAAGAACGAAAATAACATGGACGGCTTTTTTTACGAAAGATGGAAATGTAAAAGCATTCAACTTACGCCTTGCTGATATTAAGCTATATCTTTGCTGAGCTGATTTAGTTAGATAACCTACATAGGTTGTTACTGTTAGTTTTAACTGTTGATTTATTTGATGGATATTCGATTTAACTTTGATTTAACCTAGCTCTGATTGTTGCGTGCACGCACAGAGAGCTTTAGTGTTATAATAATGAAGATATACGCGAAATAAATGAGAATATCCTGAGTGACCGTCCTCCTGAGTGACCTATACGGATTTCACCGAAATCGGTCAACAGGAGACCTTCTAGCGTATGTCACTCACTAATGGAGCGAAGCCATCAAGAGAAACGGAGAAGCTTTAGCAGTTTCTCTGGATATCTCGAAGGCTTTTGACCGGGTTTGGCATGACAGCCTATAAAGCAAGCTTCCTACGTATGGATTATCCACTGGCTTATGTGTTTGGGTATCAGACTTTCTGAGGGACTGATCAATTTGAGAAGTCGTTGACGGCTGCTCGTCTGATCAAATGGCAATTAATGCCGGAGTTCCTCAGGGGTCAGTTCTCTCTGCAACACTTTTCCTGCTGCACATCAACGATCTGCTTAGGCCCGGTATCATTGGGTATGCAGACGACAGCACCGTTGTAGAGAGATACATACCTGAAGCACGTACCAGTGGATCTCAGATCCAATCTTATAGAGGGATGAACGCATGAACTTAACGCTGAAGGTAGTCGCAGAGTGGGGCGATGCCAATTTGGTGAAGTTCAATGCTTCAAAAACACAGGCGTGTCTATTTTCCGCTAAGAGGAGTCAATTTTACCTGACTCCTACTTTCCGAGATGTATCCCTTCCGATTTCAGACCAACTAGAGCTTCTACGCTAACCAGTAAATTGAATTTTGGCTCGTTCATAGAATCCAAAGCCAAGACAGCTGCGAAGAAGCTAGGCATTCTATCGGAGGTGAGACAGTACTTCACACCGGGACAGCTTCTTAACCTGTACCAAGCACAAGTCCGGTCGTGTATGGAGTACTGTTCTCATCTCAGGGATGGCTCTGCCAAATACCAGCTTGTGGCATTGGAAGCTTTTGAGAGACGAGCCGAAAGGCTCATTGGTAGCGACACTCTAGTCGAGTCCAAGCTCCTAAGTCTCGAACATCGCCGTAAAGTTGCAGTCTATCGGTATTTTACAGGATACATTTCGGAGTGTGCTACGGAACTTCACAATTTAGTTCCCCCATCCCCATTCTACCATCGGACCACTAGACGCACGGAAATGCGGCATCCATACCTGGTTGATGTTCCAACTGTCCGTACCAAGCGCTTTGCTTCAACTTTTATGTTGCGGACAGCCAAGGAATGGAATTCCTTGCCGGCGTCTGTCTTTCCGAGTACCTACAAATTGGACGATTTCAAGACAAGAGTGATAGGTATCTTCTAGGTAAGCGTGCTACATCGTCGACCGCATCATCACTTAACAGCAGGTGAGATAGCGGTCAAACGCAAACCTATAAATTGTAAAAAAATTAAATATCGTGTATTTTGTGGTTGTGTGTGGGTTAATTTACGGTTCTGAATAAAAAAATGTTACTCAATAATACAAAGTGTTTTTTCAGTAGTTTTTCTTTCATTGTATATCTATACGGTCAGTTTTATTAAAAAAAATAAGTCAGTATCGAAAGTATGGGAATTCCCGGGAATTTCCGGTTCCGAGCCCAGTATCGGGCAAAAATTCCCGATTCTGAGAATGGTTCCGATACTGCATGCCCTAGTACCTACTTCAAAAAGGGTGTTTGAAAATGTTTCGCTTGGAACTGGCACCTAGATTTACCTAGCTCTAAGATGTTTCAAAGTGATCCTTGTGATACAATTGATAAACCAACTTTAGAATCGTTTAATGTGTTATGATTTAAATATTCTTTGCGTATCCATCAATTCAAAATGCTAGAAACTAATGCTAAGAGCCGTTGGCATTGGATATCCTTTGTTTACGTTTATTTGTCAATCAACACTATAGCACTATAAGCACTTTCCGTGAATGTCAATTACGATACAATTTTCACAAATTGCTTTTAAAGGTCATGGGTTGCTGTGCTTGCTTGGCCATTATAGTAAGTAGTTAAAGTAGGTACTAACACTATTTGGATATAAAGGTATAAATAATATTTGCTTTTTAATGCGTTCACTGGTAATAAATTGGTGCAATTTCATCTTGTGAAATCATTTGGGGACGAACTTGCAGCTACAGGGTAAATTTATAAACAACTATAGATATGTCACTGTTACGTTTTAATGACTAAATATTAGTAGTATCATTAAAATGAATGAGACAGTGTCAAATCAAGTTGTTTACTGCAAGACCAAGATACTTTTGGTGCGGTAACCTACCGCAGCTCTTTGTAGCTTTCCCGGCGCTAGTCAGGACGATCTTCAAAAATTCTTTACTCTTCTATCTACTCTTAGAATATCTATTTACGAGGTTCGGGTAAAAAAGCTGAAGTTAGGGCTTAGTATAATGTATCTGTAGGTGCCAATGTAGTGAGAAATACACATATTAGTTACGCTCTTTATATTCAATCGATGATTTTATCATAGGTCCAAAGGATACTCGCTACGCCACCTACTCCATTTCTGAAGTTTACGTAGGTATAGTAAAAGTCATTATCAAAGTCACGGGCCGTATAAATGAATGAGAATGCGCAAGATTATGATGGATGGCAGTCGGTAAAGGCGGGCTGAATGTTAGCTATTTCAAGTGTAGGTACGAGTAGGTACTTGTGAAGTTTGAAGCGTGGACGTTGTTGATAAGACGCCTGTAAAATCTTTTGTTTAGAAAATACTTATGCGAACGTCTGATAAAAGTAATCCCCAAGTTCTTATCAGCCTTGTGAAGATTCAAGGACAACACTCTTTAAAATAATTTATCAAAAATTGTAGATGAGGTAAATTTAGTATGATTTATTTATTTATTAATTAATTAATTAAAACGGTTACACACCAATTACATGATGCGTTTTCTTAGGCCGTATAACCCTCATTGTCCAAAATCAATCTGTCAAATAAATTTAGACCTTAGTAAGAAGAGAAAGGTTTGATCCTTTTCAGTTATAGTGTGGTGATAAATTTATATTGTATGTAATATTGTGTTAGTGATACTTTTATCACCACCTTAAATAGAGACAGTATAATAAAAGTACCAATTAGCACATATAAATAAATAAATATTGTGGACAATTCACACAACACTACCCAGCCCCAAACTAAGCAGAGCTTGTAATATGGGAACCAGATAGCTGATATTATATACTTGAATACATTTTTTTTTTTGTAAATACATACTTAGAATACAATATAACACCCAGACAGAGAACAAACATTTATGTTCACCACACAAATATTTGTTCTCGGTGGGGATCGAACCCACGACCTATGGCGCAGAAGGCAGAGCTACTACCAACTGAGCTAGAGGCCAGTCATATGTAGGTAATGCTTGTTTTATAAAACTAAGTTAGAGCAAAATTGTTCATTAGCCTACTTGACTAGATTGTAATATTATTAGGGTACCGTATAGACATGATACACTAATTTAGTAAAAAAATGTGAATATATGTGTGGAATAAATAAATAAATAAAAATAAATAATGCGGACAATCCACACAACACTATTTAGCCCCAAACTAAGCAGAGCCTGTACTATGGGAACCAGATAACTGATATAATACTAAAATACTTTTTTTTGTAAATTATGACAACATAGAATACGATACATAGCATACAATAGAACACTCATATAGAGAACAAACATCTACGTTCACCACACAAATAGGTATTTGTTCATGGTGGGGATCGAACCCACGACCTACGAAAAAAAGAATTAGAAATGAAATAAAATAAATACGAAGCAAATAAGCTATAAAGTCCCATTCCTCAGCGGTCAAGCACACACGGCGGTAGGTAGTTTGATATTTAGGGACGTTGGGATATTTCGGGAATCGCGCTATAAATTCTGCTAAAATAATGACAGCATAAACCGGTCATTATCACCAAATAGCCCGTTTAAAATAAAACAGGTGGTGGCTCAGAGGAATAACTGTCTGTCAGTATTTTTCGAATCAGAACCAAGGATTCTTCAGCAGTTGTTATATTTTTGTAATGATGCATACATTTCTAAGGTCTAAAACGCATTTACCTAATGATGGTCTTATTATACCTTCCAATATTATACAAATATGTACTTCCTTGATTGAGTACAATATAAAATGATAGGTACCTAAATAGTTATTATATGAGGAATCCGTTTAAAAGTGGAGCAGATACCGTAATCTGAGACATACAGCCTTTACGAGGGCAATCTTTATAAATAAATAAATAAGAGATAGTATTGTGTGGACAGTCCACACAATACTATCTAGCCCAAATTAAGCATAATACTGAACTGTTTTTTTTTTGTAAATGCTTGTCATAATACAATACAACACCCCGACAAAGAACAAACACCTGTGTTCACCACACAAATATTTGTTCTCGATGGGGTCAAACCTACAGCCTGCAGCGCAGAAGGCAGAGCTACTACCAACTGAGCTCAGGGGCCATATCAAACTCTCGACTGAATAGAGATGAAAGTGTGTCTGTAATCTTTTGTCAACATTGTCAGGTATCATGGGGTATCACGCTGAGATGTTTACAGCCTCATAACATCCACTAACAAGGAGAAAGATAAGATGAAGTGTACTGATAAAGTTAATTAAATTTAGTCACGAATTGGTAGTGATCAGGCAGGCGTTAATTTTTACCAGCAAGTTGGTGATTTCTTTTGTTAATATGGCAGCTAAAAAAGACAATGACTTTTGTAAGTTTGGAATAATTTACAAATCAGCATTCGTACATTTATTATGTTTCTCGGCAAGTAGATCATTTGCTTTGTTAGTTTGACAACTAAAAAGGATAGATATTTTTGTAAGTTTGGAGGAATTTTAAAATCAGCATTCGTACATTTATTTGTGGCATTAAGTTTTTTTCGGCAAGTTTGTGTTTTGTTTTGCTAATATGACAGCTAAAAAGGATAGTGATTTTTGAAAGTTTGGAGGATTTACAAATCAGCATTCGTACATTTATTTTTTTTGGCAAGTAGGTCATTTGCTTTCTTAATATGACAGATAAAAAGGATAAATATTTTTGTTAGTTTGGAGGAATTTATTAATCAGCATTCGTACATTTATTTGTGGCATTAAGATTTTTCGGCAACTTTGTGTTTTGTTACTAAGAAAGCTAAAAAGGATAGTGATTTTTGAAAGTTTGGAGGAATTTACAAATCAGCATTCGTACATTTATTGTTTTTGGCAAGTAGATAATTTGCTTTGTTAATATGACAGATAAAAAGGATAAATATTTTTGTAAGTTTGGAGGAATTTATAAATCAGCATTCGTACATTTATTTGTGGCATTAAGTTTTTTTCGGCAACCTTGTGTTTTGTTTTTAACCGACTTCCAATCAAAAAGGAGGAGGTTCTCAATTCGGTTGTATGTTTTTTTTTTTTTCTTATTTTTTTTTTTAATGTTTGTTACCGCATAACTTCGTCATTTGTGAGCCGATTTGAAAAATTATTTTTTTATCTGAAAGGTACTGCTTCCAGATTGGTCCCATTTTAATTTTATTAAAATCGATGTTGCCATTTTTTTTTAAATAATTTTTTTAACGTTTGTAACTGCATGACTCCGTCATTTATGAACCGATTTAGAAAATTATTTTTTTATTTGGAAGGTTATTTTTACGTCCAGACTGTCCCAAACAAATTTTATTAAAATCGGTTTAGCCGTTTGGCAATGAAGTCGGTTTCTCAAGTTTTTTAAACTTATAATTATGTTACTAAGAAAGCTAAAAAGGATAGTGAATTTTGTAAGTTTGGAGGAATTTACAAATCAGCATTCGTACATTTCTTGTAAATTAACATGGCATTCCCCTACTAGGTTTATTTGATTTCGCGTAGATGACCTGCCTACACAGAAGGAATAATAAATGAACTTTCGATCTTGAAACGAAGTGGACCTTCAGCCTTTTTAGATTAGATTTGTTCCTCTTTTTCAGAAGGTTTTATAAGTTGCAGGTATGTAGGCATATAATGAAAAATAACAAATCGAACTAAATCCCAAGAATGGTGGAAAGTGGAAATCAGACCTAATCACCTAAGGTCTATAAAAATATCTATACATTGTATAGATATTTTTATTCACCCATAACGACAACACGCGTTGACCTTTCATTGTCTAAATAAAGTTATAAGTATACGTACGTACCTACTTACCGACTTACTTTCTTTATTTCTATGTAGACAATAGACAATAATATCATATTTAGTTTTACCATTTTTAGGGTTCCGTAGCCAAATGGCAAAAACGGAACCCTTAAAGATTCGTCATGTCTGTCTGTCTGTCTGTCTGTCTGTCTGTCCGTCCGTATGTCACAGCCATTTTTCTCCGAAACCGTAAGAGCTAGACTGATGAAACTTGGCGAGTAGATGTATTCTATGAACCGCATTAAGATTTTTACACAAAAATAGAAAAAAAACTATAAATTTTGGAGGTCCCCATACTTGAAACTGAAACTCAAAAATTTTTTTTCATCGAATCTATACGTGTGGGGTATCTATGAATAGGTCTTCAAAAATGAGGTTGAGGTTTCTAATATCGTTTTTTTCTAAACTGAATAGTTTGCGCGAGAGACACTTCCAAAGTGGTAAAAAGTTGGTCCCCCCCCTCTAACTTCTAAAATATATGAGAATGATAAAACTAAAAAAAATATATGTTGTACATTACTATGCAAACTTTCAACGATATTTGGTTTGAACGAGATCTAGTCAGTAGTTTTTTTTATACGTCATAAATCGTTAACCGCAATTTACCTTTCGACGAACTACAAGAACCTTTATATTATTGTTACTTGATGCTACGGAACCCTTCATGGGCGAGTCCGACTCGCACTTGGCTGCTTTTTTATAATATAATATACCTAGTAACACCGAACAACGAATAAGAAACCTACTTCTCTTAGCTTTGTACCTTATCTCATGTATTCAAATAGCCGTACTTTTATTGCTATATTATCATATTATTATTATTTTTATAGAGATGATTGATGTAAGCATAGAACAGAAAGAACGCTCGTTCTTTGTCTTCTGTGGATGTAAGTACCTATATTTGTTCCAGATCTCCGCACAGCCTTCGGCTTGCTGGACAGAGACAGCGATGGTCACGTGACGCCGGCAGAACTCCAGTTCATGTTGAGGAACCTAGGCATCGAGGTCAGCGACGACCTCATCTCAGAACTAATCAAAGATGCCAGTAAAACTGGTAAGTAAGCCTATGCTGTAGTATGTTGGCCATTCAACACAAAAAAGCTAAAAAATGTATGGAATGGTGTCGCAGATTTTTGCGTTTGCGACGTAAATAGACGGGCCGGCGCGGCGTGTCACCGTTTTTTGCGTTGCATCGCAGTGTCATGTCAGCCCTAAAAGGGGTCTGTCCATCTGTCAGTACCGTACCTACTGTATACCTTTGTTGTTTAATAAATATTGTGGACACCCAAGCATTACACCTACACACACAACACTATCTAGCCCCAATCTAAGTAGAGTTTGTATTATGGGAACCAGTTAACTGATATAATACTTAAATACTTTTTTTTTGTAATTACATAGGTACATACTCGTAGAATACATTATAACACCCAGACAGAGAACAAACATGTCCGTTAACTACACAAGTATTTGTTCTCGGTGGGGATCGAACCCACGACCTACACTGAGAAAAATGGATTTCTGGCCTAAGATGAATTCCACCTTTGACGGCTGAATTGTAATGACGCGAGGCGATTTTGAAACGCTTACGGTTAATTTGACTTTACTATTCGTTTGCGATAAACTGGTACGTCTCTTATGATAAACACGAACCGTCTCAAATGACTTACCGTAAGGTAGTCTTGGAATCCAACTTAACACTGTTAATACAGCAGTAATGGACTATTGAAAACGCTTTAAATTTACGACGTTGAATATGTGTTGAATATCACCGTAATTAAGGCAAAATTTAACTTAAATTAAGGCGATATATGCTTTAATAAAAACAAAAAAAACTTAAACCTAAGTCATAAACAAACTTTCGAAAGCGGCATAAATAATCTTAAGCATGACAATATTCACCTTACAATAAGGCAGAATATACTTTAGTCACAAAAATTTGAACGTAAACTTAAAGTCTTTCAGCGACGTATGAATTCGGCAACTTAGAGGTATAATGTGGCACATTTGCCCTTTTATAAGGCCAAATATGCTCAGGTTTTGACGAATCAAATGGTAACATTAGGTTTTATAACGGCATACATATACGGCACATATAAACGTAAATATGGCAATATTCACCTTTTCATAAGGCAATACATGCTCAAGATATCAACCGGTTAAACGGTTACATTACGTCATATAACGACTTACATACTTGGTCAATATAACCGTAAATTTGGTGATATTAGTGTTATCATCAGGCGAAATACAATCAAGTTACGACTAATCAAACGGTGAATAACATCATAAAACGATTTACTTATTCGGTTAATTAAACCGTAGATAAGACAACAATCACCTTATGGTAGGGCAGATGGTACTTTAATTACTATTTAATCAAACGTTTAAAAAGTCTAATAACGCCATACATATTTGTCCAATTTAACCGTAAATTTGGCAATATTTACCGTATCTTAAGGCGAAATACGATCGAGTTAAAACTAACCAAACGGTGAAATAACTTCATTTAACGACTTTCATATTCAGTAAATGAAACCATAGATATAGCAATATTCACCTTAAGATAGGGTGGATGTTACTTGAGATATTACGTAGTCAAACTTTAAAAAAGCCTAATAACGGCATACATATTTGGCTAATATAACCGTAAATTTAGCAATATTTGTCTATATTAAAGGCTCAATAATGCTCCAGTTACGACTGATCAAATGGTGAAATAACGTCATCTGGCGACTTACATATTCTGTGAATGAAGCCGTAGATATGGCACTGTTCAACGGATAATACTTTCGTAACTATTTATACAAACGTTGAAAACCTACTTAAGTACGATCCTAGGTAATAGATTGATAGGCAGATTTGTACATTATCTACCTAAATACTTAAGTAGGTACTCTACCCACTTAAGTGTTTCATTGTGTTTTATTAGGGAGGTTCCTATTGAATCATAGCGCTGTTTAATAAACCATACCCATTAATAGCTGTTCCATTGAAAAAAGTTTGCTACGCTCTATGACTCCTTGTTGCTATTCAAAAGCAGAATCCTCGCTTTTACATACAAGCCCTGTACTCCTGTAGGAAGGTATCTACTTAGATCAAGCGAAGAACCTAAACCAGTGTCTACAAAAATTTGATACCTATTTAGGTAATATAGGTCTCAGCTACCTGTTTCTCATATTACCAAGCTTTGCTTAGTTTAGGGCTAGATTGTGTTGTGTGGAATGTCCGCAAATATTTGTATTTCATTTAGTGGAAGAAAAGTATATTTTACTCAGTTTTATTATTTAAACGACTTTCAGTCATTTGGTGGGTTAAGTTTTAAAAAGCTCTCTAGTTACTGAGAGATACACCTTTGTAAGGCACTTATTGTAGGTACAACGAAAATCTCAATAATGCTGCCAGCTACTAAGGCAAATAACCTTGGTTCGTATGACTGTATGAGAGAGAGTATATAAACTTGAAAACCCAACGTCAAAACTGCCGAACCGATTATGATGAAATTTCTATGGCATTAATCTGAAAGTAAAGTTAAGATATAATTTTTCAAATTAGTTTACGAGTTATGTGGTAACAAACATAAAAAAAATCAAACAAATCAAATATCCGTGAAAACACCCATTTAGAATCATTCCCTGAGTTTACTCGCTTTTTGGTTGGAACCCTGACGAACGAGATTCAATACCTACTTTTGCTCTGTGCTGTGTGCTAACTACATGAACTATGCTTGGAGCATAGGCCAATTGACACACATATGACACAGGCAGTTAGTAATGCAGTACAGTTTTGGCTTAAAGATTACGTATAGCATATTTTTGATTGGCCTCTCAGCTCAGTTGGTAGGATCTCTGCCTTCTACGCCGTAGGTCGTGGGTTCGATCCCCACCGAGAACAAATATTTGTGACAAATATTTGTGGTGAACACAGTTGTTTTTTCTCTGTTGGGGCGTTATATTGTATTCTGAGATGTATTTACAAAAAAAATGTGTGTAAGTATTATATCAGCTATCCGGTTCCCATAATACAAGCTCTGCTTAGTTTGGGGCTAGATAGTGTTGAGTAGATTGTCTTGAATATTTATTTAATATTATTTTGTTATTTTTAACACCCACCACTAGCATAATCTGCAGTAGTCGAGTTGGCAGCACTGCCCACGAGGCGACGAGCACGCACGTATCGACTTGTTTCATTCGTCAGTTTGGTTTGAGTTTGGATGGAGTGTTTGGTTCCGTTCTGAGTCATTCAAAGTTTAATTTAGCGGGTTTTTTTATTTTCCCTCATTTTCTGAACGCTGCTGGCTGTGTCAGTGTATGGAGCCACAGACAAACAGATGTACCGAGGTCCAAGACAGACCTATCAGCAGCAGCCAACCAGACAAACATCTTCGTGCTTCGAACGCGGCAGACCAGAATCCCATACATTTATTAACAAAATGGGGCACACACCTGATTGATACGTCATTTCGAGGTGAGTAGAGTACCTGTATCAAACTCAGTTATTCCCTGATGTTTTTGAACCTAATCATGTTTTGTATTTGATAAGTTTAGGTACCTACCTACTCCCTAGATTCTGGTTGTGTTGGAAACAAGATCGAAAAATGATTTATAAAACTTAGTGTTTTCAGTTCTGAACTTTTGCATTTAATTTTGTATATTGGTACAAAGTAGTTTTTAAAGTTAGGAAAATTAATTGTTTATTTTTTTCAGATGAGGTGTACTTTACATAATACGCAAAGAGGATGGGCTACTTAACTGGCTGTTAATGGCTTCCTGGATTCCAAACAACTAATAATTGGCCTATTTGTTAATGGACTCAGGGCTAGAAGTAAATCCAAACACCAAACTTCAATGGAGTGATTTCAATCATGGGCAAGCAGTATTGGAGAACTTTTTAAAAAGGATTAGACAGTCATCTATGCAGCGTACTGCATATACCTATAACTGTAAGTACTTGTCATTTGCTATCAGTGATTCAAACGATTTCTCTGACTTAGAACCTGCAATGTCAGGCCGACCTGTCCTCTAATAGACTGTCTATTATTGACGATACTTTCGTCAATAACAAACAGGTCGTAGTTTGGTTAGATAAACATAATACTTGTACTAATTACCATTCTAGAATGCTCTACTTTGTGGTTTGCCATAACTATTTCCTAAGAAATACATTATTTTATTTCAGTTGAAAGTGATCCGGTTGAGAAGGCTTCACTTGCAATAACGGTTGCCGAGGAAGGAGCAATGCCTTGAGAGAAGCTAGCCTGCAGGCAATAACAGCAAATGCGCGCCTACAAAAGCTTTATAACGAAAAAGGCATTCTCCAAAACGATTTTATCTTGTTTTAAGTATTTAAATAGTTAAATACCTATCTAAATTGATTTTCAAATACAGATTTTTATTTATAAATTTTTATTGAATGGTTTTATTGCAATACCACTATTATTTCTAGTAGATGCAAAAGCTATCGGCTTATTTATTAGGCTAGGTTGAGGTTAAACTGTTGGGTTGAGAAAATACTAGTCTATGTAGTACATATTTTGGTAACCTGTAATCAGTTGATAATGAGGTGCTTTATAAATTTTTGTTCTATTAATTTCAGAAGCTTACAAAGACTGGGAGAACAGCTTTCTGAGAGCAGCAGGCTACGCTGTTCACTGAAGGCATGTTTGGCTGATCTACTATCATGAAGTTCATGTGAAGGATAAGGTTACCTTAGAGTGAACTTTGAGCGGCCCAATGCCCTTAATATGAACTAAATGATAGTAAAGCAAGTCAATCATGCCCTTAGGGAACAGCGTTACCAGCCGTTAAAAGGCTTTTTTCCGGTCTTCATAAAACGTTTCTGCTCGTACAGAATGCAAAAATAACCGTACGATACGGCTTGCTTAATTGTATGAAACATTCTAAAACAACTTCTAGAAGGCAAATACGACTAAGTAAACGTTGGAAACGCTTAATGGTTAGGTTAAACCCATAGTAAGTAAAGACGTAAAACACCTTACTAGAAATGAATTACGACTTAAAAAAACATCAATATCGGTTAATAAACAGGTTAAACTACAGTAAGATAAGACGTACGACGTTTTACTAGAAGTCGATTATGACTAAGTAAACAGCTTAAACTACAGTAAGGTAAGACGTACGACGCCTTACAAAAAGTCGATTACGACTTAGTAAACGTTGAAAACACTTAATGAACAGATTAAACTACAGTAAGGTAAGACGTACAAAGCCTTGCTAGAAGTCGATTACGACTTAGTAAACGTTGACAACGCTTAGTGGACAGGTTAAACCCACAGTCAGTAAAGACTTAAAACGCCTTACTACAAGCGAATTACGATTTAAGAAACATTCAAAACACTTTTTGAACAAATTAAACAGCAGTAAGAAAAGGCGTAAAACGCCTTACCAGAGGTTAATTGGGGCACAATGATACGTCGGATATTACTCTAAGAAAATTTTACGTGTGTGACCCAAGCACCTTCTTTACCGTTTATATCGCCTTACCAGAAGTTGAATCCCATCGTCAGTTCGTCGATCCTATCTGACTTACCACGTTAATAGCTTTTTATTTAAGGCTAATCTGTAAAAAAATACGTCTAAAACACACATTATAGAGTATTATTGCTGCTTATTTGTTGCGCCTCACGCTTAAGGCGTAAAACGCCTCCAACCTAGGAGGCGTTTTTCGTTCAAGCACGGTCGGTCGTTTTTTCGCCTTCATTACGAATAAATCCACCTTCGTTACGAAACTTTCAGCTTTACATTTTTCTCAGTGTATGGCGCAGAAGGCAGAGCTACTGCCAACTGAGCTGCGAGAGCAGTGTTGTTTATGTTATGCGAAGATTTTCAATTACCTCAATTCGTGAGGCATGGTTTGATAACTAACTTGGCGCTTAGTATCGATAAAACATTACAGCTGCCTTGTCACCAGGCATTCAAGAATTCATTGGTATTTATGAAGCCTTATTGTGGCTTGTTATGTCTCAATGAGGCGGAGTTGCCATGCTCCTGAGGTCTAAAGGTCAACAGAACGTTTACCATGAAAAGCTGAAGGTCGCCGTTATTGAGCTTTTACTTTCTTTTACCATCTTTAGGTGTTCCAATGTCAGTAATTAAGTTTTGGTCCCTACTACACTATTCAAAATTTTGATCTGATGCTTTCTTTGTAAGCTACACCTTAAAATACAGCAGTGACAAAGTCCCTCACAGTAGAATTTATTTTATCACTGCGCTAGCATATAAAACGTATGAAGACGTAGCGTCAGGTAAAGCTTTGTTACATATAAATGTTAACTTTATCTATATTTTAGCACGGTCAAGGGACGTTGGAAGGAAGAAAGGTCGCGTTCATATTTTGTGCTGACCTTCCTGACCGGCCCCCGGGTCTTTAGGTATCTGTTCCACTGCCAAGATCAACTGTTATTAGTTTCGAGGTTTTCCTCTTTCGTTATATCGGTATCTATGCAATTCTACTCTTAAAAGATAAGAAATAGGTTAAAAAATGTTGTTTTTAACATTATATTTAGAAGTAAAAGAAGCTTTTTTTATTAATTTTATAGTGTTTACTACACTTAAGGAAATCACAAGGATTTTTATAATGTCCCAAAAGTTAAGAGCCGAGCGGGATTTGAACCCGCGACCTTCCCCTAATAATATTATTATTCCCCTAATAGGGGAAGGTCGCGGGTTCAAATCCCGCTCGGCTCTTAACTTTTGGGACATTATAAAAATCTTTGTAAAAGAAGCTATTTATCTCTCGGGGAAAAAATGGAAACAGTTGGAGGCGTCGGATGTAGGTACGTAGGTACTGAAATCGAAACTGATGTGCATTAAACTACGTATTATACAAATAAATCTTGTAATATGTCAATTTAAGTTCAGAAAATAAAGGCTAGATGATGAAGAATACAAGGATGAACAATAATTATAAAAGTAACAATAACATAAAAATTGGCCGTCACTCAGCGTATACTATAGTTATTTTAACACTGGTCTTCCGTGACACCATCAGTACATCGAAACACGGTATAAATAGTATCCACATCTTGTGCGAAGATGCCATGCAAGAAAACATAAATATTATGAAGTTAAATACACAATTTAGATACGTCGTAAAATTAGATCAAAGGGAATACTTAAAAACACTTGATATTTTAAAACTGTATGACATTGTCCGTGAAATATCGCGTACAAAATGTAACCTGACATCAGCAAAGCTTTGCTCTCCACTCCAGTTTGAATTCATGCCAAAAACAGCACCAATTTTTTAGCTAATATATTTATTCAGCTCACATGTTTTGACAGAATAAAATGTGTGACTTTAAATTGCTTCAAAATGTACAGATAGCGGAAACAACATCTCATCAGCAAGTTATAATTAAAGCTTGTGTGCGCTGATCTGCGGTTTTATTTCAGTAGATTTGTTATGCCGCTATAAATAAACATTCAAATGCAATATTACGTAAAGCAGTTTTAACGTAGAACGTAGCTTGTAGCGATAATAATTAACTGCGAAACTTAACTACAGCGCGGCACGCACTGTTGTAGCTCGTAGACTTAGGAAACAAAACAAAAAGATTTTTCCTTTGTATACTGGTTGGTAGTGGTGTAGCTATAGTGCTATAGTGGTAGCAGTTCTGGTTCTGATAGTAGGTATAGTCAGCACCAGAACTTGAGTTGAAATGAAATGAAATTTATTTTTGCCAAACGTCAGTTACATATTAGGTAGCAATGAAACGTATGCTTATAAGTAACTATAGTACCTAGTAGGTAAAGATGTACTTAATTGAATTCAATGAGTTCTACGAAACTTAGAAATTATAGTCTTAGAACTGATGAGGACTGATTATTAGAACAAATATTCTCTATCTCAGACATCTCTTTTTCAGGCTTGTCAAAAAACAAGGGCTGATATTTTTTTATTTAACGGATAGCGTTATTCTATGGAAAAATCTGCCCTTATTGAAATAACGAGTACCGATTTATAATTATTATGTCGCTTAGAAAAGTCGATGATTGAAGAGGGCTCAAAACGGTTGTTCCTGTGGAAATATAAGGTGGCCTATGCTCAGTAGTGGACTTCTTAAACTGATGATGATGAATGATTTATTAGGTGGATAGGTTCTTGTATTTAATAATGTATTGAGTATTGAGGTAGGTAGGCAACATAATTTATAGCACCTACAAGCTTAACTTTCATGGTGTTATAACGCTAGTTTGCCATAATGATCCATTCAACGTTTTATAGCTTTATTAAAAAATAACACGATATCGTAATTAATTTTATCCTAATACTTATTATATTTTACAAACACTTTTGACCTAATATTCTATTTGTAAAATTTACAGTTTATATAGACATAATTATATGTGTATAAAAGGTTGGTTTCACGGATTGCTAATCGACAAATGAACTATTTGACAGAGGTTTAACTCAAAATTTCAAGCAAAAATGTTAAATAGCAATATTTTAACTGACGATTAGCAACCCGTGAACCAACCCAGTATATTTACTATAGTTGACTGTACCCTGTTCTTGTAAATTATCACGTGAATTTCCTAGAAAACGCAAAAGATAACCGCAAAAGTCCTCATAAATAAAATAAGGTGTTCAAACACCAGCGGCTAACCCCATTAGATTCATGGTGCTGATTGGATCAACAGATTAGCGGGTGTGATGGCAGATATGACCAATTTAGGTATAAAACAGACTGACCAACCGGGCATGCTTGAAATATGCAGTGGACGAGTTTACAGTAGCAAATTCTGACACGACACACCTTCGATCACAATGATGTTTCGCTGTATCTAATCCGTGATTGTCTTTTATTGAAACAAACTTTGTAGTCTAAGATCCCGCTATAGAAGGACCTTCACCGAGCTGGTTATTTAGTGAAACGTATTTTATATATAATTAAACATGCCAATAAACATATTCTATATGGGTTGCCTTGCCTATCAAATTTCAGTCCAGGATAATTATGATTAATTAATAATTAAAAAAAAAAATTTAACTTTCCACTGGTTTGTTTATTAAACAAATTCTATACTAATCGAAAGTATAGACCCCAGTATTTTTATTCAATAAACATACCGGTGCAAAATGCTAGTATCGATTTACCTGTTTATACCTGGCTACCCGAGAGTTGTGACCGGAAAAAGATAGGCAACCTAACGTTTGCATATTCTATGGGGTCTATACTTTCGATTGGTATAGAATTTGTCTAATAAACAAACCAGTGGAAAGTTGAAAAAACAATTTTTTTTTTAATTATTAATTAATTATATCCTGGACTGAAATTTGATAGGCAACCCATATAGAATATATTTAGCATGTTTAATTAAATATAAAATACGTTTCATTAAATAACCAGCTCGGTGAAGGTCCTTCTATAGCGGGATCCTATACTATTGGTGGACAGTTCACACAGCTGCATGTCTAGCAGCTCCAGACTAAGCTGTATTGCTATAGCAGGGTCTTATGTTTGAGCCGGAGGGTTAGTTAACTTGAGATCGCTAGTTGAGAAACCTGCGTTAGCCTGCTTTTTGAGTAAATGCAGCTTTGTTGTGGGTGGTGGCCGCAACCTCATTGAATGAACGCATCGCGTGCTCAATACCCTTGAAAAATCTTTCCTGGCGGTATTGGCCTATCTTGAAATGGTATAATAAACAGAATTTACGTAATTCTATTTGGACAGCATTCCGACGACAGCGACCGAGAATTCTTCCCCTGCCTAGATCGTTTTCTCGATATCATTTAACCTGTAGAAATATGAGGACCCTCCTGGCAATATTAGGATAGATAAATTCGTGTTCTTTATGGGTAGGGATTCTGGATTTTCAAAGGCTCTGGTAGAAATAATACTTACTGTATTATTATAGGGCGGAGTATAGTATATAGGCTACATCTACGCATAAGTTATTGGGCAAGTTATTAAGGACGGGGTTGCTGACAATATTACTTTTGATAATTTTTATTAAGGCTTCTTGGATCTAGGCGATCGGTGAAACGCTGTCAAATATCGCTGTCATATTTGATAGCGTTTCACTGATCGCCATCGCAGATAGCCTAGATGTGGTCGCACCCTTACGGGTAATCTAAATTTATAAAATCGTTAGGTACATGACTGACAGCCAATGTAAGCACTAATAACATGTAAAGAGGGTATGATGTTAATGACGTATATAGGTATTCTATCTTTTGCGCAGAGACGTGTCCTATAGTGGATGTAGAGGAAAGTTAGAAACTGTAAGAAGCACGCAAACAAAGTCATGGACCAAGCTAGTAACCTTATGTGCGAAGCAATGCTTTGATATACGCAATACGCAATGGTCACTTAGATATTAAGTGGGCCGCTTGTTCTTTATGTTAGATGTTATTATTATTATTATTATGTGCCCTCCGGGTCCCACTGCTGGGCAAAGGCCTCCCCCCATTCCTTCCAGACATCGCGATCCTGGGCTACGCCTGCCCAATCCGCCAGGAAACCATCAAGCTCGTCTCGCCATCTCCGTTTTGGTCTGCCGCGTCGCCTTCTCGCTGGGTCAGGATGCCAAACGGTGGCTATCTTGGCCCACAGCTCATCTGGCATACGGCAAACATGACCAGCCCAGTTCCACTTCAGCTTCGCGGCTTTCAAAGCTACATCTGCGATTTGTGTTTGTGAGCGCAGTTCTGTGTTACGGATTTTATCCAGTCGTTTGACCCCTAGAATACTGCGCTCCATCGCACGTTGGCAAACCTTGAGTTTGGACTTTTGAAGTTGCGTCAATGACCAAGTTTGCGCACCATATGTCAAGACGGGGAGAATGCATGTGTCCATCAGCTTTCGCTTTAGTGACAGTGGGAAATCGGGATTTTTCATCAGATCTCCCATGGCCCAATAGCTCCTCCAGGCATTTTCGGTTCGCCGAGCGATCTCCTTGTCTTGCCTGGACTCGAAGGATACTATTTGGCCAAGGTAGATGTAGTCTTCCACGTAAAGCAATTCTTCCCCGTCTACTTCAACTCTGGTTTTAACGCTATTGGTCATGAGCTTGGTTTTCGACCTATTCATCTATGTTAGATGTATAAAAAATAAAAATAAATAGATTGTTTGTTATAAATAAATAATGCGGACAATACACACATCACTATCTAGCCCCAAACTAAGCAGCAGCTTGTACTATGGGAACCAGATGGCTCATATATACTTTTTAAAACTACTTTTACTTTTTTTTGTTATAAAGTTGAAAGTAAAGAAATAATGATGTTTCCTTACGGTTCTTCCCCATTAGAGGAAAATCATTATTTTTGTACCAGTCGTAACCTTTACGGTGGGCAATGAATGCTAACCTTGAGGTTTCAGGCCCTTCGTCGGACCGGAAGAACGTGGGTAGTAAATACAGATACCGGAAAATGTACTGGCACCATTTATGAACGAGATTGAATACGCAATTTGTTGAATGAAGTTTGTTAAAAATTAGTGTGGATGTACATGCTTTGCAATATTTTTATAGTACCTAACTTATAGGGAAAGCCATCCATCTTATTCCATCTAAAACCCTGTCCCGGGCACTATAGCGTCTCATAAGTAGGGGCATGAGTAATCACCAGTTGCCCCTGACGCTATATAAATCTACAATAGATGCTGCAAAGGGCTGTTTAAATAGAGAAAAAATCTGCTCTAAAAATAGTAATTATATTATCGGCAAACATCCCTGTTTAAAAAAATATGATAAGAAATCTCTTTAATTGCTGTTGGTTTCCCAATAAATCAATAAGTGTAGTGTCAACTACCGCGAGCTGTAATTGTATTTCTTCTGTCGGAAACCGCCCAGCAAGTTGCACGCCATTGTACAATAAGCAGAGTGAATCAACCTATCGATTTTACGAGCTTTTGTTTACTGTGCTCCTGTCATGTGATGGCGATAAATAGGTGAGCGATGGACAAAAGGTTCTTGAATAATCGCGAAAGAGCCTTCATTTTCTATTGTTTGCAATGTAATAACAACACCTATATATTCTGTATGCTGTTATTATTTAGACCATGCTTACTCATCATCAACATCAGCTTGAAGAAGTCTGGATATAGGCAATAAATATTGCACATCAGTTTTCATGCTTTCGTAGAGCGCTATTTCTTTCTGACGCACATTACGCTTATATGAAGTCAAAATTAGCCGATGTGCAATACTTGTTGGCTACTACTATACATTTCCAGGAATCACTCAAAGGTTCTTCTTAATCATATATTTTATTCTAAACTACAATTTGAATCAAGATTACTGAATAATTTATGATCCTATTTAATATACCATTGCATTCTTACGTTTTAATATAACTAGCAGTTGGTAACCGAGCTTCACTCGGAATTTTTTTCGTTAATTTGTATTTTTAAGAAATCATAAGAGTCATATTATCATTTTTACTGGTTTATTCTTACTGAACAACTCCATCTGCTGGACTTGCTTGCAGTTAGTTGCTCACAATCGTCAATAGATGGCAGGAGCAGTCACATATTCAGTTTATGTTTAATTATTGAACTCGGAAGGAAATAATCATTTTCTTAAAATGAATCCTAGCTAGATCAATTTATCGCCCCCGAAAACCCCTGTATACTAAATTTCATGAAAATTGTTGGTGCAGTTTCCGAGATCCTAAATATATATATATATATATATATACAAGATTTTCTCGTTTAAAGGTATAAGATAGTAAGTAAGTATTTGTTTACGTGTTGAATAAATAACAAATCAATGAGGTTCTTTAATAAATAAGTCTAACTAGGAAATAAGTACTTATAAAATCAATGTTATTAAGCGATTAATGAAGCCGATATTATGTTTTAATCAACATTATAATTGAATATGTTGCGACTTTATTGCTCAGTAGATAACAGTTACACATACTAGTAGAGCTCTTTGTGACAGCGTTCTTTTGGAAAATACCTACTATTATAGTACTTATTTCTGTGATTAATTAATTTTAGTTAAGTAAACAGGCTTTTGCATCTGTTTTGGATAATTTATATAACGTCAAAGGCAACTGGCCTCTATTTATACTTATGCCCCGTCGCATACGCGACGCTATAGCGCCTAGGAAAGGATTTAAGATGGAATAGGCTTGCCCAGCACTGACCTCGGATCCCAGTCGGCTTAATCTATAGGCAAGACATGGTCAATACGTGTGTGGCTGACAAAGCTGTGGATTTCCTCACAATGTTTTGAGAGCACTATAGCATTGTATACATACATTTTCCGAACAGAAAACCCCGAACCCGCGACTGTAGTATCGGAAGGCGGAGCTACTACCACTAGACCACCAGTGCTATTAGATAATAGTTACAAATGATAATAGTAAAGTTCTTTTTGAGAATAAAAGTCTTCCTGGAACTATTTGTGCTATCAAGCAATGATATAAACTGATGAACCGACTTTGCCCGCGTGGTAGCACAGTCCCAGTTAATTAGGCATGGGTTCGATTCGCACAGATAACCTTTGGATGAACATAAATCTTTCTTTGCCTGGGTGTAACAAATATAATAAAATGAGTAAGAAGTATTAAAAACAAATATTATCATCTATTTGGGTCCCATCGTATAAGCTTTGTTTAGTCTGGGGTACAACGTTATGTGCAATGTCAACGAGTATATATTTTTTTTTCTTCACAGGCAACGGTCTAATAGACGAAAACGACTTCATGCAGTGGGTGACGAAAATACAAGCGTTACAAGGCATGGATGTTAGTAGTTTAGGGGGAGATTCGGAAGAGGAGATCACGAATGATCTACTGGCAGCTTTCAAGTAAGAACTCCTTTATGAAATACTTGAGCCATTTTTTATTCCACTGAAGTAGAGCATGAACTATTTCAATTAACAAGTTCCTTTCCAAGCACTTATTATGATAATCGTTTCATGAATGCTTTCCGTAGCATGTTGCTACGGTGCTACGCCAATGCTACGCCTTGAGTTCCGTCGTAGAAGCATGCTACGACACAACACCAACGCACTGATTTTAAAGTATTTAACTTCAGTTACAATTTGTAGACAAGACTCTTGAAGAATAATGGGTTAACGAGAGACACGGGCTATTCAATAAAAAAAAAGTTCAAACGCACAGTCGCATGCGGGGTTTGTTTTCTCATTATATACCTTGTTTACAGTTTTAGCCGATTTAAAACAAAAGAGGTTCTGAATTGGGCTGTTTTATTTTTTATTACATTATTATGTACGTTCCAGAGTGTTCGACCGAGATGACAACGGGTACATAACGCGTGACGAGCTCCGTTCTGCGCTGGAGATGATTGGCGAGCCGGTCACCGACGCACAACTCAATCAAGTGCTAGCGCTGGGAGATATCGACCACGACGGACGGATCGATTACGAAGGTATACATTGTCATGTAAATAAACGCTGGTAGGTGGAGATGAGTTTGCGCATGCGAAACCTGCACGTCACACGAACATATATAGATGCGGGTTTTGCATGCGCAAACACACACAAGTTCATTTTAAACTTTTATGAATGGAACTCTACTTTGCTAATATGGCTGCGGCGGGCACGTTTGTAGCGGTCGATTCGCCCATTTTATAATATATACAGGGTGGTTATTTGAGAAGGGCGGTGGCCAAGTCCGAAATCACGAGAGTTAGAGAAAAGGCGTGAAAAGAGTCTGCCCTCTATTTATAAGTCAACAATAACTGCGTATTTATTTTTTTAAAAAGGGCCATCACCGCCATTCTCAAAAACCCACCCTGTATATACCGATACCATACATACCTATTATAAAAGCTGACGTATTTTGCTTGGTAATTTATAACCGATTGACGCCAAACAAAATATTGTGCGGTCATAATTTGAATGATTTGGCCTTCGTATGCTTATTTATATCAGAGTTGTTTGCCTTTTTTGGGGCGCACTTAAAATCCCAACTAACTTAATCTATACTTCTACACTAATATTATAAAGCTAAAGAGTTTGTTTGGTTGAACGCGCTAATCACGGTAACTGCTGGTGCGAATTGTAAAAATATTTTGTGTAGGATAGTCCATTTATCGAGGCTTTATAACATCACGCAACTTTTCAATTTCATCACGGGTTCAGTCTCAGAATGAAATATCCTAACAAATACAGATCATTTTAAACTTTCGCGATCATAAAACATATTTATACTATTACACGGGTATTTATCGCGTATATTACCTTATTTTATTTATTTATTATTTTATTTATCGCGTATACTACCTTATTTTTTTCAACGACGGTAGCACTCATGTCAATGCTCCAGTCTGCCCGTGACCACGGTTATTGCAACATAGCCGAAACGTCGGGAAAATAAATAAAATAAGGTAATATACGCGATAAATACCCGTGTAATAGTATAAAAATGCAGATCAATATTGAAACACTAGAAAATATTTAAAAATAAGCTGAACAGTTCTAGGAATGTTGTCAAAATCACGAAATAAAGAAGTAAGCAAAAGCGTGTTTGGTGCTCTGTGGTCAAAATGGAGTGTCAAAGAAATTGGCAAAAGCCCATGAATACGAGGAAGACGACCGCTCGGAATCACTTATTCAACCTTGAAATCCGGAGCACGTTTGTAGATATTGTACTGTCGGCATCAGAACTAATCAGACGCAAATAGAGATGGGTTTTTGCCTGGACATTTATGGACGTATTGAGTAAATGCCGAGTAAACGTCCATTTACGCCCAGTAAACGTCCCAAAACAGGGCGGATATATTTTTATTGTAAAATATCGCAAATTTCACAAATTATTACACAATGCTATGTTCAAATTAATAAAAAGGATTTTTAAAAGTAAATCTATAATCATCATTAGACTGAAGAAGTCCACTGCTTTTTTTTGTTATTTTTGATACAACTAAGTTGACAAACAAGCATACGGCCCACATGATGGGAAGCGGTTACCGTAGCCTATGGACACCGGCAATACCAGAGGCATCACAAGCGCGTTGCCGACCCTTTAAAACTTTTAAATAGCCCTTTTTGAAGAAACCCATGCTATAGTCCTTAGGGAAAACCTCAGCATGGAGATCATTCCACAGCCTGAGTGTTCGCGGGAGGAAGTTCCTCTGAAACCGAACGGTGCGCGACCACCCAGGCTCTAAGGTTTGAGGATGAACTCTCAGCCTATGGCGAGCAGTGCGATGGTAGAATGTAACTGTTGGCATGATTTCAAACAATTCTCCAGAGCATATACCCCATTATACAAGCGGTAGAACACGCACAATGAGGAGCAGTCTCTACTCAGACTTAAGGGCTCAATACCGCTTGTGAGCTTGGGATCGTCAACAATTCTCACGGCACGTCTTTGGATCGAATCAAGGGGTCCAAGCTGGTATCCAGGTGCTCCTGCCCAGAGGTGACAACAATACTCCATGTGAGGCCGGACTTGCGACTTATAAAGATGTAGTCGCTGGCCTGCACTGAAGTATGACTTCGCTCTGTTCAGCACACCGAGCTTTTAGGATGCCAGCTTGGCCTTATCTTCCAGATGACGACGGAACTGGACGCCACTGGAGATGTCGATACCCAGGATTCCAATGCTCTTGGAAGAGGTGAGGGGCATGTCTTGGAACTTTGCGGTATCTGCGACGAAAAGATGTGGCGCAATTTCCCGAACGCTGCCCATCCGAGTTGGATTCGTCAGCTGACCTCTTTGTCGAAGTTGGCTCTACCTAATTGGATCGTCTGACCCAAATAAACATAGTGGTCCACAACTTCGATGATATCACTCCCAACATGTACCAGCACGGGTGTGACATGACATGAGACATTATTTTTGTCTTGCTCATGTTAATTTTTAGACCTACCTGTTGGGAGACAATATTGAGGTCTCTGAGCATTGTGCCTAAGTCTTCCGGCAAGTCAAAGGTGAGAGATGAATTTGCATTTGCAATTTGCATTTGCAATTTGAATTTTGAGAAAAGATAAGAAAGAGAATAAGACCACTCTTATTCTCTTACGGTCTTCTGAAACTCTACAACTTCCTGTCCACACAAGAAGTTGTAGAGTTTCAGAAGACCGTAAGGTGGAGGGTGGAGTAAGGAGTTAGAAAGATTTGTATCGTAGGTCGTGGGTTCGATCCCCACCGAGAACAAATATTTGTGTGGTTAACATAAATGTTTGTTCTCTGTCTGGGTGTTATATTGTATTCTAAGTATGTATTTACAAAAAAAATAAAAAAAAAAAATGTATTCAAGTATTATATCAGCTATCCGGTTCCCATATTACAAGCTCTGCTTAGTTTGGGGCTGGGTAGTGTTGTGTGAATTGTCCACAACATTTTTTTTTTTTTTTTTTATTTAGGTAATCAAAGCGTTTAGATTAGTTTAGCTTTTAGATAAGGGAGGGTGGAGGGGTTAAACATGACACTGTACAAAAGGGAAAGGAGATGAGTATTCCTGCAAAAACCAATACGCAAACTTAAGATTATTACAAAAATCGGAAACATTGTTATATTTGCGTAAACCAAATATGAACCTAATGGAGAAGCAATGGTCAAGCATCAACTTCTACATCCAGAATATTTGAATTGGTCCCGACTTTATTATGATAGTACAGTATGGAGTTAAGTAAGAGAATTCAGCTAGATTGGGCGGTATTTGGGAAACTTCGTCAGGTCTTCTAGTCACCCATCCCACAGTGCTCCAAAACAAAAACCAGTGCGTCCTACCTACGTCCGTCCTAGTAGCCAGTGACGGTAGGACGGGTCCCGTCCTATTCAATTACCATTTGTTCTAATATTAAAATGGTTTAAACAGGTACATCTTACGAATACTCAATGGAAAAATCTGATTTTGACTAATTATAGTTTCCGCCCTGATTTTGGACATTTAAAAGGACGTTAATTCGTTTTTGCCCTATTTGTCCAGTTTTTGGCCTTTTCGCCCAACTGGGTTTAAACCCTCTGCCCATCTCTAGACGCAAACGCTTAGCATAAGAAATACAAAAATTGGCCTTAGTATAATATGCTTTTTTTGGGATTAAAATTTTGATCACTTGACAACCAATTTTTGATAATCAGTCTTCCTAATTAATTATACCTTCTTTCTACTATCTACGTTTCCAGAAATAATTATTTTGACCATTTTTCATCCATTGATTTACCGCTATTTTTTCTTTATGTTTGCGCTAACGGTCCGGCGAGACCGGTCCGGGAAGCTTCTCACGTTTCGCCTTATTCATGTATTGTTATTTCTTGTTGCAGAGTTCGTGAAAATGCTGTTGTAAGATTGCGAGTCCTGTTACCGAGATTTGTTATTGTTTTTGTTAAAAAGTTCGGAAACTTTGTGGATAGGCTCATGATGTGACTGCGAAGATATCACTTACTTCGAATTTCAATTATCCATCAATTGGTTAGCTTTTCATAATTGAGAAAATTGTATAGGTAGGTAGGTACTAAGGCAATTTCCTTTTGAAGACTCAGATAAAATAATATGCCTACTTTTGTATTTACGAGCCTATCTTCTACGAGGTCTTCGTTATAATAATCTTAGATCGTAAGAAATAATACGGCCTATTAGTCTTGCCATGTATAAAAAGATTATTGTTAAATCAATATGTGTGTTGTTGGACATTATTTATAATGTGGATAATAAAGTTCTACAGCGTAGGCGTCTACGAGATCTACGACGTTGACCCTTGCTACGAGATTATTAGGTAGGTACTAACAAGATTAACTAAATTTGTCCGAAGACCATTCAGTGAAATGTAATAATTACGAATATTAAAATAAAATGTATACTATATTAACCTATACCTTTTAAAAGCGGGTATATTCGTTTTAACTCTAGAAAATTTGTAAATATAAATAATTTTTCTAAAGTTAATAATTGTTGAAAATTTGAGATAGATATTATGTAACAATTATATTAAGTATATAACATTGCGACGTATAATTTATTTGTGCAAAAACATTTTTTAACAGTATATATTTTTATAAATTGCCTACTTAAAGACAATACCAAAAGAGATTTAATATATTATTGTTATAAGATTTTCTCGTCATCGAAGAATACACTGTAGGTAAATAGATTTATATTGTAGAAGCCTGTTTTGCTTAGTTACTTATTTTGTAAGTTGTGCTGATATATTTTTTTGCACAGCGATTGTGAGTAGCTTACTTAGAATAAGTTTAGTAGTCTAAGCCCAACTTGAACTATCTACAAATATTGTGCAAACAAGAAAATTAATTTCGATGCATTAATACTTTATCACAGATTGAAAAATGCAACTTAACCACCCAGGCACTGTCCGTAGTCAAACTACTTTACGAAAAATAACATTAGATTAAATAGACATGGATTGTAATAGAATATGGATACAACTGGTTGTAAACCGAAAAACGAACTCTGAAATTACCGTTTTACATTTTTTGAGGATACTCAGTTTACATTCAGACATTTTTTTGAGTACTTAACAATAATTGAATCCCCTCCTGCTTTAAACCCAGGTCTAGTCGGGATACAAAAGAAAATCTGTCGTGTGAAAACCTTTTCTGGAGGTAAAACGTGCATCTGTGCCTTTTACATAATGCAAATTAGAGAACAGTACCTTTTTTTAAAACATTGTTCAATGGGCCTTCGAAAGGCATGTGATGTGGAATGAAAGTGATCAATAAATTATTGAATTTAATCATTATTTTATTTATTTTTTCTGTAGCTCAGTATTGGTGATATAACAAGACCCACTAGTCTTTCGCCCTAGTCATACAAACATGTATGCTAAGCTAGATAATGTAGGTGCTTTTTTAGTCCAAGCCTGCTAGGAACTTGCCAACAAAGTCGTGGGGCTTCGGTTCAACGCTCGGGTGCCAGTGGTTCATCACGTGGCCCTTCTGTTGCCATTGGTGGTCGATTTCCTTCAGTTCCATGTAACCCTAGCGATATTAAACATGAATGAAGTAAACAAACGTAAGTACCTAGGTATGCGCTAACGAGACTAAAGACTACAGGTTCTTGAGCAATTTAAAGCACAAGCTTACAAATTAAAAAGGAGGTTAATTAATAAGTATATTAATTTAGAAATTAGGTTGTATTTTTATTGAAAAAAGCCTAAGAGAGGTGTAATGTCCAATGTAGCAGGTAGGTAAGTAGACATATCAGTTTAATGTCTTTGGTTGAGTTCGAAAAAGAACTGATTAAAAATAATATCACACAACATTTGAAAATCCTAAACCTAAAATCAAAAAATTTACTACTACCTTTAAAACCAGCATGTCAATGACCCGTACATCAGTGACGTATGCGTTTTTGTAGAAATATTCTCTTATTTTGGCGCGAACTTGTGCTCTATCTTTCGGTATATCGAAAAATTTTACTGGAAGAGTAAAAATTATTCTATGTAAGTTGAGTGGAAATCTACCAATGAGTCCTGTGTTCAGTTAGTTTAGCACTGGCCCTTTTTAAGGCAAGTACACACAATCAATTCAAGATTATAGGTCTGAAAAAGAAAGTTATATGAAGTTTTAGGCCTCTGCGATTGATTGCTATAAGTGATCAGCAAGGCGCTAGGTGATGTGCGAATAAGTCCCATTTTACGGAATGCCGCTAAGGGTCACCCATCCAAATGAAGACTATACTGAACGTAGTAGCTTTACTTATTTTGTCACAACCCCGAACAACGCCCCATGCAACAAGTATCTACCTAATCATCATCAGCCAATTGCTGACATAAGCTTACGCTATACATTTTCAGGAAGAGCGATTTGAGCCACCACTGACTTCACGCGATCTTAACAATGTCGTCGGTCCATCGGGTGGGTGGGCGTCCTAAATGTTGTCTTCCTACTTAGCAATATAGACCTACTCTAAGATCCGGAGTCTATTATAATCTCAATGGGTATCCAACACACCTATGTACGGTACATAACGGTAGAACGCTCTGTACAAGCCGAGAGCCCGCCTACGGGCCTCGCAGAAATCGGTGGACATAATCGGGCGGACTACTTTACATGCCGCCTTCACAGTTCCAGTTCCAGCCATTTTGCGCTTTTGTTAGTTTTTATCCAAAATGCACATAAAAATGTTGAATTTAGTCCCCTGACCTGTCAAGATGATAGATGACGTGTTAGCATACTCTATGGTGTTAGCCCTGCAGTTTAAAAAAAGAAACCCCAGTGAAGTTTAATTTCTTGTGCAAAGTTTCTATTCATGAGCGAGGGATTTTGCTTTATAACAGCATATAAATTCCACACCCATGGAACAATTATACTCACTCAGAATAATAATAAAACAGCTAAGTAGTGGCACCACTGCATGAGACACATACTGTCAATAAATTATTTGGGCCTATATCTGTAGCCAATTAAACTGTTACTTGGCTCACACACACACTGCTAGGCTTTACAAAGGTTATACATCAATACTTAAACCTACTACTGCCTATCATCATCATCATCATCATTATCAGCCTGAAGAAGTCCACTGCTGGACATAGGCCTCCCCTACACGTTTCCAGGAAGAACGATTCTGAGCCCTTTCCATCCATCGACTTCCCGCGATCTTAACAATGTCGTCGGTCCATCTGGTGGGTGGGCGCCCTACGCTTCGTCTTCCGGTTCGTGGTCGCCATTCGAGAACCTTTATTCCCCAACGGTTGTCAGTTCTTCGAGCTATATGGCCTGCCCATTGCCACTTCAACTTACTCGTACTAACTCTACGAGCTATGTCGGTGACCTTGGTTCTTCTACGGATATCCTCATACGGATATCCTCATACGGATATACTGCCTATGCCTACCAATATTTTTAAATTTTTGTTTTAGTTTCAATTCCGCACGCAAATGTATTTTGTTATTTTGGAATAAATGAATATGAATATAATATGTATGAATATTGTTTACTTTTCTTCCTGAATTTAAAAATAACTAAATGGAAATAAACCAGTCTGTTTAACTGAAACTTCTATTTCATAAAAGTAACATCTTAATATTTACAACTATCTATGCAAAGATTGACAAAACCATAATAGCGCAGTAGCCACCAGAACAATGGACACAGAGGACTAACAAGGCTGGGAGAAGATGAAAGGCTTCCAGGATTAGGCCGGGAAACAGAGCTCATTCATTTGAAGAGAAGAATTTTGAAAGGAAATCCTTTGGTTTTGCTTCTTCTGTTGGCTTAAAGTAGGTCATTATGTTCCCCTTCTGCTTCCACATGTGCATCGTTTCTTGCAATTCCATTTGACCCTGAAAATATAAGATTTTATCAGCAAAGATTAATAAGATTATTTTATCAAAATTATCCTACGCTACAAAATTCTGGTTTAATCAAAGACCACAACAACAGTACAATCAACAAAAAATAGTAGTAGTAAATAGTACAAGCTTTGCTTAGTTTGGGGCTAGATAGTGTGGTGTAAAATGTCTAAAATATTTATTTATTTTATAATGCTACAGTAACTAAAGTAAAAAGGGCATGGGTTACAATTGGCTTGGGACACCATAAAAACGATCTCGCTGTTGGTTATGTGCTTTCCACATGCATGGTCTGAAAGGTTTGCACACCAATTTATTTCTAGGTGATACCAGTTATTACGAATACTATTATTGTAGGTATATCTCACCTTGATAACGAGCATGTCAATTACTCTGATGTCCGTGACATCTTTGTTGGCACGGAACAATTCTCTCAGTTTTTCACGGCACTGTTCCTGTGATTTTGGAATGTCATAATCCTTTACTGAAAACATGAGAAAGTATTATTATTTATTACACAGTAGAATACTACATACTGTTATAGTAGACACCGCTAAGGCTCTTCGTATTTAGAAAAGGAGACGTTGAGGCTAATATGCAGGTGAGTAAATATTGTGATCTTAATCACTGGCAGTGGTGTTTTATATGTGATGACCTGATGACATAACAGGCTACTTACCCAAGTAAGGGACTTGACGGTACCACGCTTTGTACAGATTCAGGACTCTGCCCCTCGCTTCGCCCTTGTTCAGCGAGAGAATTGGTCTTACATTCTTTTTGCCAACTTGTATGGCTAGCCGTGCAGACATTGTTGAAAAATAATTTTAGTAAGATACAATTTTTTCTCACTCACAATAAAAACAGATTCTATTTTCCTCGTTGACTTTGACGTTTGTATTTTTGAGTGATTGGAGAATTGGCGTAACCATGACATGACATTGAAAGACGAATGTCAGCAGTTTAGCCGCTATTTTGACTGAGGTAAAACTACTCGACACTGGCAAAATTTATCCGAAAGGACAGATGCCATTCATTAAGAAGAAGAAAAAAAAGACTGGGGAGTGCTGGGGGAGTGCGCATGGATTTACTACTAGATGCCTCCTGAGATGCCTCTTCCCTGGGAGTGCGGCATAATTTTAAAGACGTTACTCCAGCGCCATTTCTATCAGCGTATTTGTGCGATGCTTATCATCATCATCGTCAAGATGACGAAGTCCATTAGGTGGTGGTCTAGTCTGAATCGTTCTGTATATGGGACTCCCTTAGACATTCTCAAGAAGAAGGATTAAGAGCACTCGCCAGTAGTAGTAAAATGAAATTTGATAAAGTTGAAAATTTATTTTGCAATTTTTATGGATAAATCACTTGTTTAAAGAACTCTTAGAACATAACATACGAAACGTACAGCACTAAGCCACAAAGAGAGCAAGTTAAACTTATCGAAGAAGAAAACTAACGCAAACATTTTACACAAAACAAATCTGACCTAGACCTACAATGGACAAGTTTTGGCGCCATATTTGGGTGTGAGTTCCGAACTGTATGGATTGACTAAAAACGTATCCTTCATTCTGCCAGGCATGTAGGTGAAAAATATATCTCTGAAATCAATGAAAAAACGTTAATAATTTATTCTATCCTAATGAAGGACCGTATGCAGAAATATTTTCAATAGAGAACTGGCTACATACAAACTATGCGGTTACCCGCAATGCGGCTAGTCGTCCGGCTGACCGTAGGATGCGGTTTCGAATGCGGCCAGCCGGATCGCGGGCAGCCGCATTCGCAACCGCAACGTGCAGTTGAAGAACCGTTGCGATTTGCGGTCATCGATCCATTTCAAAGATGGACGTGGACGAAGTTGCAGCTATTTACTACATTTACACACGTTACGAAAAAACAAAGAAAGAAGTACTGGGTGCATCGTTATTTGCAAACACGAGATGAGAGCAAGATGGCGCACACTCAACACTCAATGGCGGGCAGCCGCAGACTGAGCCGCAGCCCTCCGAGAGACCGGAGCGGTCTGCGGGTAGCCGCATCGCAGTGCGCATAGAAATGAATATTACGTACATAAGTGTGCTTGCGGTCAGCCGGACGGCTAGCCGCATTGCGGATAACCGCATAGCGCGTATGTAGCCTTAGCTTAGGCTAGTTAGGGCTTTGGATTATCATGTTTCGGCTATGATAGGTAGGTAACAAGTTTTCCCTTTGTGGGCATTTCACCGAGTGCCACGATATTTTATTTAAGTCCTTTTTTCAGGTTACTAAAATGTACTTACAAAAATGGTTTGCTGGGATATGTGTCGTATTTAGTGGTGGACCACCATAGTCGAGTTTGTTCGAATTGTTTCAATCTATTTCTTGAAACAAAGTCTTCTAATAGTATATGAAACTGCAAAATATACAAGTGATGCATTAGAATAAGGTCAAATTTTGATGCCCATTGCTAAGATAGAATCGTCTTCGTCGATCGAATCGCATTGTAAGTACCTAGGTGGGAGCACTGGTGGTCTAGTGGTAGTGGCCTCGCCTTCCGATCCTAAGGTCGTGGGTTCAAATCCAGTTGTGTACCAATGAGTTTTTCTCCCCAAAAATTCAAGTACACTATGCCAGTGCTCTCAAACAGTGAAGGAAAACATCGTGAGGAAACCGGCATATCGTAGAACCTAAAAAGTTCGAAAATATGTGTCAAGTGCACGAAAGGAGCCTCTTTGAGGCGCACTTAAAATCCTTTCACCACACTTGGTTCGAAAGAATCAGTGACACGATAAGAAGAAGAAGAGTACCTAGGTACCTACCAGTTTTTGTATGAGTTCTCTGTGCGACCAGTTTAACTTTTCCAGATGTTTTAACGTGAAAGGTATCCTGTAAGCTCTAGCACGGAAGTCAATGTGCTTCAAATCAAGCCATCTGCGTTGTGAAATTAGATTAAATCGTTCTGTAAAAAAAAACAAGTAGATTAAACGAAACAATGCCCAGTTGAGGACCGTTTAAATATTTGACACAACGATGCCTGTGTGCTACGATTATTTCGATGATTTGACAGATGTTTGATGATCTCTTTTGAACAGCGGTGAAATACTGGATCGGTCGATTAGTAATCTGTGAAACCGGCCTATTATAGATTTGAGAATATAATTTTTCAGTAACGTACTGTGTTCTTTTGGTGTAACTTTTCCCTTGACGCGTTTCCTCACCCATTCTTGTAGATTGTTGAGAAGGTTTGCTTGTGGCAAATGGGGAATCATCAACGGAGTATCTGACAGGTCTGCTAGAAACGCCTGTATAATAAGAAACGTATTTTATAATGTAGTCTAGTAATTAGTAGGTAGGTACATAGCAGTACGTTTTTTACCA
Organism: Thera britannica; assembly: GCA_939531255.2. Lineage (NCBI taxonomy): Eukaryota > Metazoa > Arthropoda > Insecta > Lepidoptera > Geometridae > Thera > Thera britannica. The sequence goes on from OW618039.2 coordinate 16,866,673, forward strand.
GTTTATAATATGCATAATGATATGTTTATATTGTTGGATCTGTAGATGATGCCACGGTCATATAATCTTAGGTACTATTAAAGTGATCTCATAAAGTACCTAACTCCAAGCTAACTCTGCCAATTAATTTCACTGGTATCCCCAAACAGATTTGTACATGGTATTATTTTTAGACAGTTACTTTAGCCACAGTGGTTACGTGGTTATTGGTGTATGAGCTGTCAGAGTAAATTTTTGAACACCTCTATTTTTTGAGAAATACACACTTATCTTGGACGGACTATATCACAGTGCTCTAAGCGTAAGATTCGGGCGGGGGCTGTTGGTTTGCGCATCCCCCATATTTAAAGTAGGGTTCAAATTTTAATACGGTTCATAATTTTTAGGATTATTCTAAAACCTATTAGAAACTCAGGTACGCAGCACAGTATTAAACAGTTTTCAGCGTCTATACAAACCGCTAGTAGGTCTTTCAATTTCAATCCAGATGCTGATAGCGTAGGCATTGACGGATCAGGCTGTAACAATTAAATACATAACTACAGTAATATGTAAATGTACCGCAGCTACTAATAAAAATGCTAAGATTTACATAACTGAAGGAACCCTTTCCTTCATTTATGTAAATCTTAGCATTTAAGGAAAACGAAGAAGAGGAAGGCTTAAGTAACGTGAGCCAGATAAAAAGAAAGGTCGCTGTCATGTCATTTATGGAAGTCAAGATTTCGAATCAGAACGAAAGATTCAATTAGAAGAAACTACGTTAGAACCCCGACAAGAGCTAAGCTCTTAAATTTAAGACGAAGAAGTTTACCGTAGGCTCAACTGACAGCAAAGCATTATGAACGGTGTCCTTTATAAAATCTTCCATGGGATCCATCTGATATATTTTCGCTTGATCGATCCAGAAAGGACCATGCCTGGTCGGAGGATGAAAGAATTTCTCTTTTGTTTTGCCTTCGTTATTAAAATCGTACAAGTGGCCACATCTACACTTAGACTCCTTTAAATAATCCATAACAGTCTCCTCCCTAAAAAATAAAAACAAAGTAGGTATAGATGATTTTGGTGGCAATATCTAGCTTCGAGCATACCTTACCTATACCTTAATTAATGAGGAGCTTAAAAATTGTTACCCAATAATAAAAAATGTTCCTAAATGGCGTTGGAAGTGAAAAATACGGGACGAATAATAAAAAAAATATATTGTAGGTATTTCCGGTAACTAAACACTTCCGCCATCTAGGATACGCTAAGATACAAATATTTTTTTGAAATCTTCCATAATAGTTCAAGTTCTTTAGTTAGTGACCTACCATTTTTCAAGGCAATTGCATGTTTCATCACACGCTTCCTTTATTTCTCTGGGAAATTTCCAATATCCTTGGATAGTAGTAACATAATCTCCACAAATTTCAACAATTCCACCATTTATGGGAATATATCCAGTAGGCATCAATGCTATATCTGCAATGAAAATAATAGGGATTAAATAATAAAATACCCTCCATATTCGTTCTTCCTGTAAATGTACAGGGTACCGCGTCCGGTAGTTACAACAACAGTAGCAGTAAAATATTAGATCAGTTGATTAATCTTCCGTGGAGTCGGCCCTCAGATATATTATACAAAGATACAGTAAAAAACACAAACTTATTTATTTATCAAAAATAATAATTATACAAATTACTGGGGACACTGCCATAGAACAAGCCTGTATCGCGGGAGGCCAAAGGACAAAAACTGTGACTTCTATTGATATTATGCTATGTTTCCATGCGTGCCGTGCAGCCCGGCAGGCTGCCTGGCGGGCTGCCTGGCGGGCTGCGTGGCATGCAGCCCGTCCCGGGCCGGCGAACATTCAAGCTGTTTACATGCATGCCGTGCAGCCCGGCGAGCTGCCTGGCGAGCTGCGCGGCATGCAACCAGTGTTACCAGGTACACGGTAATTACCGTAGATGCACGGTATTTTTGGCTTAAACACGGTATACGGTAATGTTTCACTACCGTGTCAATTTCTACGGTATTTTTAATACGTAGCGACTTTTTTTAGCAACGTCCACTCGTCACGAAAGCGCGAGAGAGACTGACTGCCCACCAGTGTTGCCACGTGCCAAAGCAAAATATCTGGGGACAGACGGACAGATAGACAGACAGACAGTCAGACGGACAGACAGTGAAGTCTTAGTAACTATATTAACTATACTAATAGTATTATCAAAAGTGGATCTAAATGAATATTTTTTGCCTTTATTATGTTTAAAGATGTTCATCTTATCATAGACTAAATCAGATTCCAAAAATCTGCATAAAAGTAGGGTAAAATCTGTAATCTGTAATACTACCCTAAATTCTGTATAAATACAGATAAATCTGTATTATTGGCAACACCAATTTGGCCCGCGCGCGTGTAAACAGTCACCGGGCGCCCGCACATTCATCAAAAAACCGACACTCGCCCGGTTCGCGGCATTCACGTTCACGGGCGCGTTTACGGGCTCGGGCGTACCGTTTCCACGCGCGTGAATGTGAATGTGCACGTTGAATGTCGAGTTGAACGCACGCGTGGAAACGTGGCATTAAATAAAAAACAGCAGCAACAAGGCAAGACGCGAGAGAAAGAAAACTATCAGAACTAAAAAAAAATTGATGTGACGATAGATCAACTCACTTGCTAAAACATAGTTTGGAGTTCCTCCAGAAAAGGAGACGCCTCCAACTTGAAATTGTACATTTTTATACGGCGGCTTGTGTTTAGGTTTTGCCTTATTTTTTATCATTTTCATCTTATCAGCAAAAGCGGCCATTTTTGGATCGGTATTCCCTGAAAAGAAAAGAAAATTGCGAATGTTTTATGTCATATGCATAAATAATAATGTTTTCGTTGCTTATATTTAGGTACCTTTGAGATAGATAGCACGGCAACACCATTAGGTAGAATAAGCTTGTAGCAATAAGCCTTCATTTATATATTTTGCAGTACTTATATTTTTTGTGCTATAAATCTTAGTGGTCAAAAGTTGGTGGTAATTGGCCGAACAGCTCAGTTGGTAGATAGTAGCCTTACCATCTACGCTGGAGCTTAAGGTTGTACGGGTTCGATTCCCACCAAAAGTAAACGCTTATTGGACATATACATCGATTTTTTTACCTAATATAGTCAACTTTCTGGTTCCCATAGCATTAAATAGTTTAAAACTAGATGGCGCTTTATGAAATATCCACCATATTTGTTTGTCGGTATAATTTCATTGAATAAATATAGAACTAGGTACTATAGTAACAGTGGAAACATACGTAAAGTACTTGGGGGTTCCCAAAACTTGTAGGTGCAAACTCTTTCCGCTTCCTTTTCAGTCTTGTTTCTCTCCTTGCGTTTTTCTAACTGCAAATAACATTGCAATGAGTTTTATTTTTATCAAACAATTGTTGGGTATTTAATTACCCTTTTCACCAGAAGAAATGGGAACTTCGTTGCCAAATTATAGTCATTGCTCGAGGCAGATCATAATTATCACGATTACGTTATACGTTACTCCTCATTTTTTTGCAATTTAAAAGAAATCTTTAAAATTGGGAACTTTGAGAATGTCCTAACACCAGATGAGAGTTACTCTGGACTATTAACATAATTATCATAGTAGAAATGCATGGAAGTAAAAAATCCACGTTTCCCCCTAGTATTAGTAAAATGTGGACAAAAATCCGTTCATCCCTACCAATAGGGATAGATTAGTCCGCTACCAGACGTAGGTCTCTCCCAAGACGCGCCACTGAGCCCGGTCTTCGGCTCTTCTCTTTCAGTGCTTACCAGCTACATTTCGCAGATCGTGCCCCCCCCCCCACTTGCAGGAAGGCACGCTTATCTAAACGCATTTATTTAGGTAGGTACTTACGAAACCAAGATTCTTCCGCAGTCTTGTATAACTCTGCAAAAAAGTAATTATGGGTAATATTTCAATACGAAATAAAAACTTAAATCTACACTAATATTTTAAAGAGTATGTTTGCAACGAATAAAATCAAAAACTACTAGAGCGATTTCAAAAATTATTTCACCATTAGAATGATACATTCGTCCCTACCATGCCGGCTTCGCACGGGGTAAAAATTGAAACAGTAGTGATTTCACATTTTATCAACTCTTTTTCCAAATTACTCCCACGCGAAGCCAGGGCAGGTCGCTAGTGTTCTATAATAGTGGAACTTACGCCTTCGCTTCTCAGTCTCAACTTGTATCCGAGCGGCAAAGGTTTGCTTGGCTTCTTCTCGCCTGAAGAATGGGTGCTGTACAACGGCACATAAGATTTCTGTAGATATACACCATAGCGAACGTCGGGTTGAAAGTATTTCTTTTGTTCTGGAATTGTGTAGTTAGTAAAGTCGGCTGCACTAGAATACCTATAGGTATTCTAGTGGACTTTAGGGGGCCGGTATGCCCTGAGACATGCATCTAACTACATACATGCAGGAGAACTAAATCTGTACTTTATGTATTCTTACTTCGTTTGACGACAGGCGAAGGTATTTTTTTGATAGCTGTCAACTTTTCCAGTCGCTCGATGCATTCATCCAAATCAATAAATACCAAGCTGGACATCAAAATCATTGCGTTCATGTCATATCCTGGAAATTAATAATGTTAAGCTGATTACATTTTTTAATCGATGCCACTATTTATTAATTGACTAAGACGCCATTGATGCGTTGCCGCCATGTTGCCGCGCATGCATGATAAGACGTATTTCCGGTTCCGACTTTGTCAATGCAGACCGGTACCTTGTTATTTTTCTTTATCCTACCCCATTGTCAAAACGACACCAGTACCCAAAGTCGGAGTTTTGCTACCACATTTTACTGGTTACGATCTTCAATATGAAATGCCATCCACAGAGACACCATTCATCATCATGATCAGCCTGAAGAAGTCCACTGCTGAACATAGGCCTCGATCCCCTTTACATTTCCAGAAAGAGCGATTCTGAGCCTTATTCACTCCGACTTGCCTCGTCGGTCCATCGGGTGAGTGGGCGTCCTACGTTTTGTATTCCGTTCGTGGTCGCCATTCGAGAACCTTTATTCCCGGATAGTAGTCGATTCAAAGAGACACCATAATTATTAAAATCATTGCTTGCATATAATAATAGACACCTGTGAGGTACTTACGTCCTCGCAATTCACTAGGCGAAGTTTTGTAAATTGCTTTGTATAGAGTCCAGATAAAAACGCCAGGATCTTCTACCGATTCGGTCATGGCTTGCATTAGCACTGGTTTAGGAATTCTCAGTGTCACTCCCAGATCGGCGAGCGACTGTCTAATGCGGTTGGGAAGATCTTCCAGCAAGTCTTGATGAATATTCGCTTTGAGGTAGGTAAGTACTTCTCGCTGCACGCTCGATAACTCGCAATACCACGCAGGACCGACCTCCTTGTTTAGTCTTCTTTCCTTACGCTTTCCTGCAAAAGAATAATCATTATGTATGGTTGCAGCAAATCAGCTTTTCTGCTTTCGTAGAGCGCTATCTTTTTCTGACGCACACTATGCTTTGAAGCCAAAATTAGCCAATGTGCAATATTTATTGACTACTAGGTATTATAATTATAGTTTGTAGAGGTAGGTTAGGTACTTAATGGAACGATGGAGCTACACCTCTTCCCTGGAGCTACAGCATTGTTTGAGGTCGCGGGAAGTTGGTGGATGGAAAGGGCTCAGTATCGTTCTTCCTAGAAATAAAAAAGCAGCCAAGTGCGAGTCGGACTCGCCCATGAAGGGTTCCGTAGCACGACGAACTACAAGAACCTTTATATAATGTTACTTGCTGTATCATAATAAGGTTCTTGTAGTTCGTCGAAAGGTAAATTGCGGTTTACGGTTTATGACGTGTAAAAAAAAACTACTGACTAGATCTCGTTCAAACTAAATATCGCTGGAAGTTTGCATAGTAATGTACAACATATATTTTTTTTAGTGTTATCATTCCCTTACTTTAGAAGTTAGAGGGGGGGGGGACCAACTTTTTTCCACTTTGGAAGCGTCTCTCGCGCAAACTACTCAGTTTAGAAAAAAACTATATTAGAAACCTCAACATCATTTTTGAAGACCTATTCATAGATACCCCACACGTATGGGTTGGATGAAAAAAAAATTTTTGAGTTTCAGTTTTAAGTATGGGGACCCCCGAAATTTATAGTTTTTTTTTATTTTTATGTAAAAATCTTAATGCGGTTCACAGAATACATCTACTCGCCAAGTTCCATCAGTCTAGCTCTTACGGTTTCGGAGAAAAATGGCTGTGACATACGGACGGACAGACAGACAGACAGACAGACAGACAGACAGACAGACAGACAGACAGACAGACATGACGAATCTATAAGGGTTCCGTTTTTGCCATTTGGCTACGGAACCCTAAAAAGGGGAGGCCAATGTCCAGCAGTGGACCTCAACGGGTTGATAATGACTACAGACTCAGTAGATAGGTATCTTCTTATTTACCTTCACAATAAAAGAAATATCTCAAATCCTTTAGAAATCTTAGCCAGGAGCCAACTTTTACGTTATAGGGTTTTTTTTCTATATTTTCTATCATTTCCCTTTCCAAGTACACCCAAACGGGCTCTTTTTTTGGGCCGTATATTGTCTGAAAATAAATACAAAGTAGGTATTTTTTTATTGAGAATACCTTTTTTTAATAAATTATTAAAACATTTGAAACAAAACTCATACTAATCAGGGTTGAACTATGAATGAGGGTTAATGTTTTGTAGTATAACATAATTACTAAAATAAGAACCTACATTATAATTATGAATTGTGTTATTTATAAACGGGGGCTGGGACACATACTAATAAAAAAATCCCTTAGGTTGTGGTGAATCGCAAGTGCAGAGGCATATGCCCAGCAGTGGGTTAATTCGGGCTGCAGATGATGATGATAATATTATAACTACCTATTATAGTACCTACCCATTCATAAGTACCAAGTACCTCAAAGACATTTCAAAGAGCAACCGCGCGCATAGGTAATCAGTACATTAAAAAGCTTACTTTTTTCTTGAGAAATTGTTGCACTGTTGGCATTTTGAACTTGCCCATTTTTACAAAGGTTGACAAAAATTTTAAGAATACCAAAATAAATAAATTTACAAAAATTTGTGCTAACAGAAAAACTTCAGAATTTTACGAAACAGAGATTTAAAAAAAAAACATACTTTTTTCTTGACAATAGATTTATTTTTCAGTCTGAAAAAGGTTAGCTTACGCCTACTTAAATAGTTTTCCAGTGAAGGTGAGCAGAGGCGGCTCGTGACAAAATTGTATGGGTGTTCACTTGTGTAAGAAGTCTCCCTCCTCGATTATGTAGCACTAATTAAAACTCTTCGGATAGTATGTAGAACATCATAATTATCATCTTTTTCATTACGCATCACCCTAGATCCATAACCTCTCTGACGTCCATCCATTTCCCCCCAAAAGCCGGCCTCCAACTGTCAACTCGCTGACACCACACTGTGCATGACAGGTGACATAACGGACGTAAGGTATTCTATCTATATCATAGAGCTTGTAAATAACGCTGCGTTACAGTCGGCCATCCTACTTGGGACGGTCCCTTCGTCCAGTACGAAGTAGCAGAGTGGTCGTCAGTTATGACCACACAAAATAGTTGGTATTCCGAACTAAACTATTGAGTATTTCTAGCGATTATATTAATCCAATAACCATGTGTTCGCCTATAATATCAACTATTTCGTTCACATTATGTTTACATGTTTTTCCACTTTGGAAAAGCTTTAAGCTTCACAGCCTGGTGTTACAATCCTAAATCTAGACATTATACCAATCTAATTGGTTCTTAAAGTTATTACAACAAGTATTAATGTTATTAGTCTCTAATTATCAATGAGTGTTTTACTGCTTGAGTATGCATAACTAATCTTAGTTTATCCAAAATCTAGATATTATACCAATATAATTGATTACAAAAGTTCTTACAATTTTAATGGTATTAGTCTTTAATTACCACTTTGTGTTTTGCTACTTGAGTATGCTTATCTAATCAAAGTTTATTCAAAATCTAGATATTATACCAATATAATTGGTTCCAAAAGTTCTTACAATATTAGTCTCTAATTATCACTTTGTGTTTTACTACTTGAGTATTTAAAACTAATCTTAGTTTATTCATTTACTTTTGACAAAACATTTAAGTTTAGCAATAAGACTAATAACCAAGTAGGCTACAGATTCGTATTGTAAAACGTCGTTTCTTGATTGGGACACAACTATGAAACACTCGTTCACCATTGATAACATCGCAACCATTATAATATTCCACCAACCAAAACACCGCTAGCTATACAACTATATCTAGGTTGTCTGGAAAAAATCGCTCTTCGCGATCAGACCGCCCATTGTACATTTGTATGTTTTCAATTATTGTTACTTGTTTTTCCACTGTTAGTTTTAAGGTGTGCAATAAAGAATTTTTCATCCCACCAGCTCTGAAAGTGTGTTTTTGCTGTTTAATTTCTGACTGGAAAAGCCATTTTTATCCGCTAGAGGATAAAGTAAATTTGAATTTAGAATATCGTGTTCAATAATTTTGTGAATACACAACCTATTTTCTTCTACCTCCATGGTGCCGAACTTATCATACAACCTTTTTTTATTTTGTTAAAAACTCGCACTCGTAACCTTCTTGCTGTATTTGTGAATTCAAAACACCATTAAACCTATTTACTTCTACCTGCATGGTGCCGAGTTTATAATACAACCTTTTTAAATTTGTTAATAACTCATACTCGGAACCTTCTTGGTGTGTTACTTTTAGTCGCGCCATGTTCTTTTTTTTTCATTTAGTCATTTCCTCGAAGGTGAGATGAAAAGTTACGTGTTGCACTCGAGTGCAAAGATTTTCCACCTTGTGCTCATTTGATTCCTTCGCCAACGCTTAGGATTCTAACTTTTAAACCACTCGCTACGCTCGTGGTTAAACTTTAGAATCCTGCGCTTGCTCAGTCAACAAAATTGAGCACGCGGTTAAAAGCAGCTTTGCACTCTTGTATAACAAATAACTATTCTTTTCTATTCTATTGTCTATAACCTTCTCTTCCTGGATCCATGCGCGCGAAACACTTTGACACCTTTACATGACAGCGACAGATTGACAACCTACGTTAAGATCATAGTAAAGCCATAGCTTTTAGAATGGCATCGTTACAGTCGGCCATCCTAAAAGAACAAGTCCCTTCGTTCAATATAGTCAGTTAGTCTCATCTACACAAAATAGTTTGTTGGCACACAAGAATTTCAGCTAAGTTTTTAATATACCTACCTACATTCCTTTCAACACATCTAACGGTTCTGGCAGAGTAACGGCGCTGAGCTGCCGCTGGTGGTGAAGCTTAATGCTGAGCCAGAGCCGATTTGCTGCAGTAGCATACTCTAGCTCATACAACCTCTTTCGCTGTTAATATTTGTAATTACCTATATCTTTCTTTATGATTTTGATAATATACAATATTAGTCTTTAATGTTTTCTTAATGTGCAAATAAATACCTGTCTGTGTCTGTATGTCGTCTATAATACATCGCATCATCATAATCATCAATAATATCATCAATAACTTAGCTAACATTATGTGAGCCTGAAAAGTCAATCGGACGGAACTAGATCAGGACCCAGACAAGTGCTTTGCTCGTAACTTAAAACTGAAGCCTCATCAATTTACAGTAGTACCTACTCAAATAACTTTTATCTAGTCTTGGCGTACCAACATCTTACTTTAACAATTCCAATATTATTATTTTTATCATCAATGTCCATTAAGTTTTGTATAATATTTTCGTCAATCGCGAAGTATCGCAATGATAGTCCTATTTATAGTAGGTATCACGAGTATCAGGAATAGTGAGATTTAACTATCAGTCATGTTCAGATTTTCATGCACCTACTTACTAGTCGCTAAGTGGCAATATTTTTTTCTTTGGTGTATGTAATCATCTTAGTCAAAACATGACCGATGCTTCTACGTTTAACAATCCTTATTCACCGAGAACCCATTGTATTGAAACAGGAATAACTTCCTTCACGTTGTGACTTACACACACATTTACAACTGTTTTTTTTTTTTTTATTATTATTATTATTTCTTTTTTTTTTTATATATTTTATTCCCATTGACTGGTGTCTTACTAAATCCAATATTAATGGCATCACAACCTTCAGATCCGTCATCCACATAAATTTAAAGCAATAGAGGCCCCGAAGAATTAACTTTATAAATAAAACTCATTGTTTATCCAAATACTCTGAGCATTACTATCAGCTACTTCAGAAAGGTCACCAAAGTTATACTTAATGGTACCTTAGAGAATGTCATGGTTAAGCCCAGCATAATCTTGTTCGTTTACTTGTTTGTATTTTTTTTTTTTTTTTTTGTTCTTATTCTCAAAATTTCCATTTTCAACTAAATGTGTACTATCTCAACTCTATGTTTTTGAGGTACATGATGTCCCAACGGTTTACTTCAGTTAATTCATCACAGATGTTTTCATTACTAATTATTTTCCAGTCCCATATCATTTTATGTATGTTTATCGCGTATTCTCCATACACATTCAATCTAGTAAGTTTTTTTCTATTTACTAACTCGAAAGTTAACTGCTTAAGTCGAATTGTCGCAAGGAGTCTTCAAAGCATATAATTCAAGTAACCAAAAGTCATGGCCTAAGCTATAACCATAAGTACAAATTCACAAAAATATTTAGGATCAATATTTGGGCTTGTCTCTGTAATTTAACAGGCTGAATCTCGATTGTGCCATTCTCAAATTTTGCTTTAAAACAAGGTATAGTCAGAACATAAAGCTAAGCATTTAATATAAAGGTATTTTAAATCTTGTTATTGTTGTCAACCTGTTAATTTAATTTTTGCTGGTTTTATAGTTTCCAATCAATCTTAGTTTTACGTTCATAGATTGAACAAAATTATCAGATCTCACTCAAGGAGTCTCGCAACATAATTTGTTTCGCATGAATCTGTAACAAAAAAGTTTCCAACCCATCGAGATATAAGTCCAACCACAATAATCATACCCGTAATTCCAGTATACACATATGGTTGCTGTTTCAGCAAGAAACAATCCATCAGATCAGTTTTTATCACCTTTTTTTTCTCAGTGCTATCAATTTATTTAACCCTTAGGCAAAGTCAAATCAAATGGCAGATCCGCCTCTGTATATAACCACTTTATTTGCCTCTAAGTCATCTATATATTGTGTTCAGTAAAGAATAAATAAACTGTTGCATGCCACTAAAATAATGGCACTTGGTTCTTTGACGCATTCATTTATGTTCAACATTAACTAATCATAAGATTATTAATCCGCCTGCAATCACAATTGGACGGCAAAATCATGCATCCGTCGTTCCTTCACATAATTACAATTTTAGGCGGCAAGGTCGCAAGTCAAGCTTTGCTATCCAACTACAAGTTGGATAGTAAAGTCGTATGCCATGTTTCACATAATTACTTGGGCTGCAATATCGTTTGTCAGTTGTCTTTACTCGTTCACCAATAGGGCGGCCACTCCTTATTGTATAGCCAGGTCACATGTCAAGTTCTCATTAAATAATGAATTGGGTGGCAACGTCGTATGCCGGTCATGGTCTCTATTGATAATCAATTGGCAAAGTCGTATGCCATTATTACCCTCATTCAGTCAAGCATTAAGCGACAGCAAAGTCATATGATAATTGCCCTTCCTTAGTTATCAACTAGCAAGGTCGTATGCCATCCTTATTTTATTAAGTTATATATTGGTCGGCGGCAAAGTCGTATGCCAGTCAAGTCAATTGGCAATGTCGTATGCCAATCAGATTCTTATTCAGTTAACATTGGACGGTGGCAAAGTCGTATGACAATCATGCCGTCAAATGTTTATCAATTGGCAAAGTCATACCAGTAACACATAAACAAATAAATATTGAGCGGCGGCAAAGTCATATGCCAGTCATGCCACTCTCTGAGTTATCAATTGGCAATGTCGTATGCCAGTCAGGTCCTCTCTGGGTTATCAACTGGCAATGTCGTATGCCAGTCAAGCCCTCTCTTAATCATAAGTGAGCAGCAAGGTCGTATGCTGGTCATGTCTTTACTCGATCAAGTATTGGGCGGCAATGTCGTATGCCTGTCTTGCCCTCACGGCGGCTCCTTCAGCCAGCGCTCCCTGTGTCGCACCCTCAGCACCGCATGTACCCCTCCGCGAAGTGAGGCAGCTCCGCTGACAGCGTGAGGTCGCACCGCGGGCGCGGGTTGCAGCGCGGGCGAGGGCAGGGCAGCGCCACACCTGGCACCGCGCCCGCCAGCTGCACCGAGGTGCGCGCCACAGCGAGCCTGTCGCGCCGTCGGCTGGCGCCAGGCGGCCAGCGCCTCGCGGTACAGCTGCAGCGCGCGCTCCGCGAAGTAGGCGGGCACCAGGTAGCGCGTCTCGCGCTCCACGTGGCTCGCGATGTAGTCAGCGAGCCAGTCGCCGGCGCGCAGGTTCTCGCACAGCGGGTGCGCCAGCTCGTCGCGCGGCATCACCTCCGCCAGCAGCGAGGCGATGCCCTGCAGGCCGCAGTACACGAGCGGCCCATGGCCCGGCACGTCGTAGGCGGGCGGCATCAGTCTCTCTCTGGCTCAATCAGTTGTCACACTTGTCACCCATGTTCTAGAACTTAAAATATTAACTGAATACATCATTCTGGTCTTTATGTTTTTAGTTCCATTCAGATATAAATGGCATCCATCAAGATAATATAACTTTAGTATACATAGGAGGCCATACAAAAAATCATCATTAGTAAAGTACCTAGCTAAGTCTGTACCAGCTTCTTCCATTAATTCTTCACACTAATGAAACACTTCACAACGAATGGTGTCACAAGGTAAGCAATATCTCATAAATAACATATTCATGAATGTGGGAAGTAGCATTTCAATATAATCATTCAAAGGTTCATCGTTCAATCGGTTTGATTATTTCAGCTAGTTTCAATAATAATTAATATTTGAACAATCACCGCAAAGCCCCAATGATTCAAATAATAGTAACTTACAGGTAAATAGTATTTTTATCACGAGTACTCTTATTTTAATGGTGGACGGAATGGCGGGTTGAAGGAATGAACTCGAGTCACAAGATCCCAAAGATTTAAACACTTGTTAGAGCCCAAACTCGGAGAGGTCAGAACTCATACTCTACTAGAGTAAATAAATTATACCATTATTTATTATTAGGAACACCCCATTTGTCATGGCAGTTTGAACATTCAATTTTGTCCTGAAGCTCGCTTGGAATTCAGATAACTTGTGGCCTCAGACCAATTCTCAACAGACTTACTTATCCATAACTTGCTATTAGTCCCACAAAATTATTTATTTATTCATTTAAAACTTCCACACAAACTATTTAGTGATATGAAGACTTAATGCTAATAGCATTGTCTACCAGTCTAAATCTCTGGGCCTAAAATTAATATTTGCTCGGATATTCTCCGACTCACAAAATTCAGTTTCTCAAGTCAACTTCAATATATAATAATATCAAATCTTTGCAATTGTTATTAATGAAATACTATATTTACCAATTTCCATCAATGCCATTTTGTCTTACCACACCAGGTCTATTTGCTTCCAACTTTAAGCTCCATAATATTGTGTAACTCAGCACAACATTTTTTTTTTGTCCATTTTATCATTCAAAACAATTCAGTAACCAAGCTTCACGTTTCCAGGTTTGTAACTCTGCTCAGGCTCTGTGTATTTTGTTACTAACGTTGTCACATTTTACTGTTTTATTTCTTGTCGTGTACAGCTTGTTTTTCATTCTTTCTTTCTAACAACATTGTAACTCGATGGTTCGTAATTGTTGTTGAAAATTGTTGGATATCTTTATCATAAATTATCACGGCACGAACGGCTTGTAGGCCCGTTGGTTCATCCTATCTTCTGACTTGTAAGAAGTCTCCCTCCTCGATTATGTAGCACTAATTAAAACTCTTCGGATAGTATGTAGAACATCATAATTATCATCTTTTTCATTACGCATCACCCTAGATCCATAACCTCTCTGACGTCCATCCATTTCCCCCCAAAAGCCGGCCTCCAACTGTCAACTCGCTGACACCACACTGTGCATGACAGGTGACATAACGGACGTAAGGTATTCTATCTATATCATAGAGCTTGTAAATAACGCTGCGTTACACTTGATAGACGCTAATTGCAGTTCATTCAACAAATGATACCGAGATTGTGAATGTTTTTTCATCTTTATTGAAAGATGAGCTAGGTCTTCAACCCCCGTTTCGGTCCAAGCAGTCTCACCTCCGCCGGCCGTGCCCGCTTCAAACAAAAGACACGGAAAACAAAATAGTTTGTTACTCACATCACAACCACATAACCACGGTGTTTTCACATATTGTTCGGATTTAAACACACGCGTATATGTTTTCGTTTTTGTCGTACATTTTTGCGTAAGGTTAAGTTCAGGCCGTGGCGGTCCCTTTGCCTTCAATTCAAGCCGAATTTGTAACGTTTTTTCACAGTTTTTAATGAACTCCACATTATAATTGTCCATTTTAACACTCACTAGTAATAACTGATAAGTATAGTCTATTGCAACACGTTTTAAGCGATTATTAGTTAAAAAAACTTCCGAATTACATTCGCGCGCACGCATCTAAGTTGACTAGTGTTTGTTTATATCAGAGTGGCAACGTCGCGCGCAATCGCTGTCGTGCCACGCGGGTCGTGCGGGCGTGCGCGCACGAGCGATAAAATAACCGGCAACGTCGCGTGAGCGGCGCTCCAAAGTTGGTTATTTTTTCATAGAAAATCTTTTGTTTCACGCGCAGGACTAAGGCGAAATTTCTCTTTCACTCCTGTTGGATTTCGTATTAGGCAATGTACTGAATCTTGTTTCATTGGAGCGCAATCGTGAGCGCTCCGCTTCGCGCGTTACCTATGACATGATGGTGTATGGGATGACGGGTATTTACAGTAGTTCTTTACGATAGGTTTTAATTATTAATATTATTAATGAAATTATGGAGTATAATTTTATTATAATTATTTATGGGAGGGAGTTCACTGCACCAGCGCTCCTTAGGGCGAGCCGCCTCTGAAGGTGAGTCTAGAGAGATGTATGGAATGGATGGTGGCAAATATACTAGCATGTGCTATAGGAACCTACCTATCAAATACCTAAGATTTTAATTTTTTCGGTTTGGTCACAATCATACACAAACCTATTTCCGACTGATTTTGCAGTCCATCAAAATTATCAGGTGAAATTGAAAGCCAATTTATGTTTAGAAACTGTATAATACTTACAATAACAAGTAATTTTAAATCTACAATTCATAGTTGAAGATTTTTAGTCTTTTCCAAGATATCCTTATACGGAGGATCAATGGGACCTTGCACTGGTTCCTTGTATTCATAAGACGCCTGACCTTCCAGTACCAATGGGTAAGATTTATCAGAATCATAGGCGCTAAGGTCCCCACAAGCATTGAATGGTACAATAAATCTATTGACTCCGGTAAACTGATTGAAATCACAATACTGGTGGTCCAACAATGGATTCACCATGTTTGGTATATAGCCTTCTGGGGGCTTATAGTTCTGACATACAACAAATGCCTCAATACTTGAGTTCCTGGAACTCCTCGGCTTGGATATAGTGACCATTTCAAAGAACTGTTTCAGCTGTGAGTACAATAGAGTAACATCTTTTCCTCTGAATATTTTAGCTACAAACACCCCACCATCCTTCAGAACATGAGTTGTTATGTTCAGAGCTGCTAGCAGAAGTTGTGATTGGACATATTCATCAATATCATGTAGACCGGTAACATCTGGAGCACCATCGCAGACAACTAGATCAGCTTTGTTTCCTTCAAACTCCTTTATTATGGCATTGGCAGTAGACAGTTTGGTGATATCACCTTGTATTTGTATGACTCCAGGTAGAGCAGCCATAACCTGTAAATCTACTGCAACAATTTTAACATTGTCAGTATTTCTAGTATTTTCATGCAACTTCTTGGTCAGGACCTGGCTCCAGCTCCCAGGGGCAGCACACAGGTCAACGGCTCGTGTGACGCCGTTGAATATATCATATTCTTCATTGATTTGTAGTAGCTTGAAAGCGCTTCTAGCTCGCCATCCTTCCTCTTTAGCTAATCTGTAGTAAATATCTCGTTTGTCTTTGGATGTTTTCCCCATGGCTGTAGGTATTATAAACCTCTAAGATGCTTTTCGAACGATATTCATACAAACTCTTTTTGAAACGGTGTCTTACCCAACACTAGACAAGACAAGCCACAACCACAACCATGAACCATTGAACCATGCCACAACCCTACGCCACAACACAACCACAACACAAGGGACTGATTCTTCTTCTTCTTAATAAATGGCATCTGTCTATTTTTAATCAATTTTGCCAATGTCAAGTGAGGATATATTACAACATGACGTGTCAGCACACGAGTCTGCATTATGTAGTTTATTATTATAATGTCGCTTGCTGTAAGTCTATGCCTCTACCATCTACTGACTTTCCACCACAAACTACTGGGATGTTACAGTTACAGTTAGCATTGCTAGCGCATCTATCCATTAGCAAATCAACTCCCCGCTCGCTGGCTGGCGGAAAGTAAAGGTAAGAACGGAAGATTAGTTATAATGATAATAAAACCATAGCTTGCCACTAAATATAGACGAATAAATAAAGTGCTGCCACATAAAGTTGGATTCCCTTAGATTCGGGGAATTCAATGTCCCTCTGTGTTTTGGTATTTTGGGATAAAATATTAAGAATGGGATGGAGGCAGGGCACAAATTCAATTCAAATTCTTTAGTCACAGTATTGTTGACATTACTGATTCATAATCCAATGTGTTGAATCAGGGTAATGGAAAACACAGGCACATCACTCATCACTCTACTGTGGGGGTTTTGTTTGCATTGCATATTTTATTCTTAAGAGAATTTTAAAATTCATAAAGCATAAAAATACTGTTGAATATTAAAATGTTTCCCTATTTAATTATTATATCTGTGCCTCTATACTACACACATCTTATATCAGTTTAATTTACCATCAGAATCTGGCAGGGACTGGCAGCACAGCACTATCTACTGTCTGTCAGTCAGTAGTGTTGGGTATGACATGATTTTAGATTGACTTTTGTAAGACTAGGTTCATTTTCAAAGTGAGCCGGTAAAATGGACGCGATTGGATTCAATAGGGTCTGGTTAATGTACGGTCAGTTAATGTAGACACTGTTAAAACGATGCCACTTTTTTCCACTGGGAAATTGTTAAGGCCCGTGTACACTGGAGCCTTGGAGGAATTAGAAATGGAGATGTCAAGCCAGGGCTTTCCCCTCTGCCGGTCATATACCGACCTCGATCATATCCTTTACATAAAAGTGTTTTACTCGCAACTGCAGCCATTGTGTGTCGTTTCATGTCGCGAAGTGGAGCTCCGCGAAAATGGTGAATTGCATGGTAGTTTCTTGTAAAAGACGATCAGAGACATCAAACTTCCGGGAACATGGTATTTCCTACCACAAGGGAGTATTATTTTGTCAATTGTGTTTGTAATTTTGTAGAATTTTAGTTAAAAAGAAATACCGGTTGTGACAGATTAGCGACAGTATTACGACAGTATTATCAAAGATATACCTTGGTAGAAGGCATAGTGTTGGGAAAAGTTGAATGAAATTGATGAATGAATGAATGATAAAATAAACTTTAAATTATTATCAATAATGTGTTGTCTAATTACGTATTTGGTGCTTTTTAAGCCCCGACGTAAAAACGACGGGATGTTATGAGTTTGCGGTGTCTGTGTGTGTTTGTGTGTGTCTGTCTGTCCCATCGTAGTTCCCGAACGAATCAACCGATTTTAATTTAGTTTTTTGTTTGTTTGAAAGGTGAATAGTCGGGAGAGTTCTTAGCTATTTTTGATGAAAATCGGTCCAAGATGGCTGCCGCCACGAAATATCGGATTACATTTATTCACAAATCCCACAATATGGGTATCCTAGGTACCAGTCATCAAACCCTCTACTCATCAATGTATAAAATAGGACATGACATCCTGCTCAAAAATAAAGTCGTGGGCGCAGTGAAAAATTTTTTTTTGCATATTTTTTTTTTTTTACGTCCTGTGCAGGTTTCCAAAAAACCCTGTTGCTTGAAGAGTGGACAAAATTTTTTGGCCAAAAAACAACTTGGCATGCAACAAGAACGAGTGTGATTTGCTCGGAACATTTTACAGAAAGTTCTCAAACTCGGGCAAACAAACATCTGCGTTCACCACACAAATATTTGTTCTCGGTGGGAATCGAACCAACGCCTCCGGCGCAGAAGGCAGAACTACAAACTTCGCTGTGGTGTGAAGGCTGACGATGTAATGTGATTTCACTTTATATATATTTCTCAATTATTCATTATAAGACTAAACTTATATATTATAAATTATGCTATAACATGTTAAGAACTATTGATTCAAACTTATAACCATTAATAAAACATAACAACTAAATTCAGTTCTTTTATTTTCTGACTGTTACAAAATGTGAAACCTGTTGTGCATAACTTATACACAACACTCACAATTACCTGTACCTAAAAACCCATTTCATTCATTATTTTATAACACATTTGCTCGAAAAGGGTCTCTTATTCCACTAATTTCAGTATCGTTATGTATGTCATTACGCACTAGTGCGGTAATGTAATATAAAACGCACGGGTTGCTTTCTAATAAGGTAAAACGTACGGTTTATCAAGATGCTAAATTTATGAAATGAAACTGAATGAAACCGAATGAAACTGCATGGAACCGAATGAAACTGAATAAAACCGAATGAAACTGCATGAAACCGAATGAAACCGAATGAACTTAATGAAACTGAGTGAAGCTGAATTAAACTGCATTAAACCGAATTTAACGGAATGAAACCGAATGATACCGAATGAAACCAAATGAAACCGAATGAAACTGAATGAAAATGAATGAAACTGAATAAAACCGAATGAAACTGCATGAAACCGAATGAAACCGAATGAAAGTGAATGAAGCTGAATGAAACTGAATAAAACCGAATGAAACCGAATGAAACTGCATGGAACCGAATGAAAATTAATGAAACTGATTAAAACCGAATGAAAACGAAAAAAACTGAATGAAGCTGAATGAAACTGAATAAAACCGAAAAATACCGAATGAAACCGAATGACTGAATGAAACTGAATGAAACCGAATGAAACTGCATGGAACCGAATGAAACTGAATGAAAATTAATGAAACTAAATAAAACCGAATGAAACTGCATGAAACCGAATGAAACGGAATGAAACAAAATTAAACCGAATGATACCGAATGAAACCGAATGAAACTGAATGAAACTGAATGAAACTGAATGAAACTGCATGAAACCGAATGAAACTGAATGAAACCGAATGAAACCGAATGAAACCGAATGATACCGAATGAAAATGAATGAAACTGAATAAAACCGAATGAAACTGCATGAAACCAAATAAAACCGAATGAAACTGAATGAAACTGAATTAAAATGAATGAAACCGAATGAAACTGAATGAAACGGGATGAATTGGAATGAAATTAAATGAAATGACATTTACAATCTGTTATGTCATTTCATTTCATTTCAAATTCTCTAACTGCTTTAACAAGTGATAAACAATTTATTCGTTTAATTTTTATTTATTTCCTCGCAAATGTGTTATAAAACGTCGTATGACATACGTGCGCTTTGATAATTACAGCCTCTGCTTTCTTGTAGCCCTCGCCTACGGCTCGGGCTTCAATAACGCCTCGGCTGTAATTTTCAACCTACCGCACTTATATCATAATGTACTATTATTCATCGTTCAATTTACCGGTCTTACTGAATGCCCATCACTAGAGATTATCCTAATGTGAGTCTTGACACTGCGTAACTACGTTATATTTTTTATCTGTGTGCAAATTTTAAGATCGTGTGCGGGATTGTCAATGTGTGTGCTTACATGAATAGGATTTTGCTATGCGCGTGTGCTATGCGTGTTTACCTCGTCCCCCGTCAATTTTGGCAGAAAATATTGTTCGTGGATTTAACCTTCGGCCCGTCGCATGGGGTCTTTGAAAGCCTAGGTGTTAGAAAAATATAAAATTAACACATTTAAAACTATCCACGAGTTTTAGTACTTCAGGTACCCTCCGAAATTAGATTATAGTAAGCGCGCATTGCCGCTAACTTCAGTTCGCGCGCCAGCGCAGTGAGATACAGACGTGTTTTGGCTGCAAGGGCCGTGAAAGACCCCACGCGACGAACCCCGTAAGTAAAATTGAATTGTTTTATTTCTTTTGTAACATGTGTTTTATTTATTTTTTAATTGTTTTAGATTATAATTGACTTCTAAAATGTGTGAAAAACAACAACGACGTATATTGAGTTGGTTAGAAGATGAATCTGAAGATGTTTGCGGTGGCGAGGAGGAAGAAGATGAAGTCGCTACATGTCAGGATGAAAGAAGTGAGCATAACACGGATTCGGAGCAAGAAACCAGCCACTTTTGCAAGGGTAACATATGCCCTACACATACTAAACTGGTATGTACTGACTGTGTCCAAACGGAAAATAAGCCTGATTTAATTTGATAAAAGTTGTGTTTTTTTTTTGTTGGTGCGAGACAAATTATATGTAACAATGTTGATTGTTTTTATGTGATCTCATATAAGTATAAATTAAATTAAAATTCATTGATTTAGATAGGATAAAAATATTTTTTCTGTGATGTGATCTCAAAGAGAGAAATTTATGTTCATAATTTTATATTGGAAGTTTAAACAGTAAATAAATAAACATTTTTGATAATTTTTTTGTAATTTTATTGTCATTAAATAAATAAATAAGAAACTGCTAGAATAGTTGGAAGGATACAAGTTTTAAGGGGTTTTATAGCACTTTTATTCTTGAGGTTTTGAGGGACCCCACGCGACGACCCGCGTTAAAAAAAGGTGCGCGACGGGCCGAAGGTTAAACGTTGACGCCTCCATTTCTAATTCCTCCAAGACTGGAGCAGATAAATATTTCGATTATTAATTTTGTTTATCTAGCGATGAATAATTGCTCTAAAGAGGATAAAACCTTTGATTTCATTGAAAAAAAAACATTTTCTGGCACTGTGCGCCTCGCCTTGTGCGTATTTTTTATGTTCTAACATAACCTAACCAATCCTAGTCAGATCCGCCCTATAAAGTATCAAGGACAAGTTTAAGTATCTAGTGCCAGAACCAAAAAGTAAAAATAAATGTTTGAATTGCTACAGTGTACGTGTGGCTTAACTAGCATCGTAATAACAGGGTGTAGATTACAATATCATGATGTACATTATCGCCTCCCATTCAATATCTATGACAATATGTTCTGTTTGTTCATTCACAAGCAAGTCGCGACTCGCGGAGTAATTGATTGATTGAAGCTGGAAAAGAGTAACATCATGACACCATCTTTACCTTTACCATCTTTGTCATTTGAGTGAAGCTATGATTTTTGAATTAGTGACGTCTTGCATTTTCTAGAGTAGCGTCATGTTGTTAGTATGACTTTGTCATATTGACATGACATGAATTGAAGTATTACATTTGAAGACTTCGAGCCGATCTTACAAAGTCGAATTTTGAACAGGACAAAAGAACCGCGTCAGTCACGTCATACTCAACACTATGTCAGTGACTTGCCGTGCCGTCATTTCGATCTAGAGATAATCTAGAATGGTAAATAAACATAAATAAATAATTAATAAAAAAATTAATACTTCTCAGCACTTCTCACTCTTCTCAGTCATAAACGATTGTGCGTACGATATGCACGCCTTTCCGTAATAAAATAATAAACTCGTCTTGTGCAAACTAACAATAAAATACATTGCTTGTATTTTTTACGTAGCAAAGAGAAATACCACATCACGTGTTAAAAAAATAAATAATATTTTGCATTACGTGAACACTCCGTGTGCTTTTTGAGTAATATGGAATCCCAAAGCTTTGCCAGACAACTGTTGCGAGTATTGGCCGAAGATTGGAAGTTGATCGCAATTCTTACCGCTGTTTTTGCATTTTATTTCTATTACACCTCTACATTTGACTACTTCAAGAAAAAAGGTATTCCATTTATGAAACCGGTGTTAGTTTTGGGCAATATGGGTCCACGTATACGCGCTACGAAATCGTTCCATAATTACCAACTTGATATTTACAATCACTTCAAAGGGAACCGAGTTGGAGGTGAGTACCTATCTACTATTTGTTTATCTAGTTCTGGCCCATTGCACACCTCATTAACTTTCCTGTGTACCTATACCTACCTATCTCCTATGAACCTATGTTATTCCTCCAGGGCTATTAAATATTAGTTGGAAACCTCTCTTCTAAAGTGGATGATCCATTGGTGAGCTAAGACCGCTGGGACGCCACAAGCCTGTGGGCTTAAGGTTTAAACTGCCAATGGAGCACCTACAAAAGCGGGGTTTTGTAGGTGCTCCATTGATTGTGGGGTCTTAGCAGTCTTAGTATAGATTTTATGACAGTTCTTCATTGAAAAGTGTCAAAAATCTGTGCTTGAAACTCGACTCAGACTCTAAGCACTGTTTCGGAATACGGGCCTTAGATCCTCAATGGATCACCTACTTAAAAGTTAAGTTTCAGAATGTTTTAAAAATCCTTAATGAGAATGTTGATTCACAAATGACTACAAGTAGATTTTTAGAAAGAACTGCAGCAGTAGTAGTTATTAAAATTCATCATTTTATAGAGGTCTTATAATTGGGTAGAACAAAACACAAAATTAAGTTTTCAAATAAACCAAACTATTCTTAAATTAATTGTAGTGGCCCAGTGGTAGCCCCACACCTTCCAATCCTAAGGTCATGGGTTCAAATCCAGTCATGTACCAATGAGTTTTCTAACCAAAAAGTATGTACTCTGTATAATGTATGTACATTGTAGCCCAGCAAGATAGCCTTCGATTTTTAAAGTGGCTTCCTTTAAGCTCCTCACAGCTGCAAAGGTACAAAGTCTCAACAGTCCATGGTGTGAAGACTGTGTTTGGCTACACTATGGGGAAAATATTAGGAGTACTAATGTTCTATTTTTATTGTTTTAGGTATGTTTGAAGGTAGAAGGCCAGTCATGTACCTAATGGATGCTGATCTCATTAAAGCAGTTACTATTAGAGATTTCGATCACTTTACGGACAGGAATACACTCAATAATTCAGAACCACGGTATTTGTCGCAATCTCTGCTCAATTTAAAGGTGAGATACTCTACCAAGTGTTTTTTTATAAAACTAGCATATGGAACAAGCATTGGCCTTATGTTAGTTGGTAACCATAGCCTATAACAACGCATTGTCTCGTAGGTCGCGCACGTCACGAACGTGCCCTACGATGGACTACCCCGCGTCTATCACGTGCCAGTAATTTCACTGGCAACCATACCCTTCAAACCGAAACACAGCAATGCTGCAAATAATGTCCTATTCAATGGTATCACAAAAATCACTTTGCAACATCTTAAAGCTAGGTGAACAGGCAAAAAATGGTGGTGGTAGGTACTTCCCCGGACAAGTACCTACTACAAAAACCTTTAAATATAAATTAATATAAAATCGATATATTTTCTCTCTTATAACTAGGTGAACTTAATCCCTCTTCTCATCGTGTCACTGATTCTTTCGAACCAAGTGTAGTGAAAGGATTTTAAGAGCGCCTCAAAGAGGCTCCTTTCGAGCACTTGACACATGTTTTCGAACTGTGAACTGCGTGTGTGTGCTGTGTGGTGAACTTAATTTTTAGGAACAAGCTAGAATAAATGCATTCATTAAAGTCCTTAGACTTTACCTAATACCTACAATTTGTATACGTGCAAACTCACATACTGAAATCACGCTTATATGACTAGGCTTACGATCTTCTTATCGTTCTTTAAAACCAGTGTAGTCAAAACCAGCGGCCTACTTGCGGAAACGAGTCCACTCACCAAGTAAGGGAAATTCTGGTAGAAACGTTCTTGAATCCGAGTTGTAACTTTTAGGGTGGCGAATGGAAGGGAGTTCGCAGTACTATGACGCCTGTGTTCAGTTCGGCGCGCTTGAAGAATATGCTGCCACTACTGGAAGTATGCTCCAAACAAATGGTTACCTACTTCAGCCAATACGGTAAGTTATTATACCGACAAATTAAAACAACAGCGGGGTTACCAATTTGCCAGCCAAGCGTGCTGACTACAGCAATTCCTCTTAAATATGGGGCCCTATGTTCAGCAGCTGACTTATGCTGATGCTCATGGAATTTTATAAAATTTATGGGTAGGTGTACAAAAATGGATCAATCTTTTTTGCTTACTTACATTTAGTTTTGGTTGTATTCCTGCTGTCGTGTAAATTCCATGCAAGATGATTTTATTGAGAAACTAGCGGCCGCTCGCAGCTTCGCTCCCCCCGTTCCCGTTACTTCGGGATAAAAAGTATCCTATGTCTGTCTGGTTCAAAGTTCACCAATTTCTAGCCATATCGGTTCAGCCGTTCTTTAGATGTAAATAGTGTAACTTGTTAGTTACTTCGACTTTCTTTTTATGTAAGATTCGAAATATAGTTATTTGAAATCTTTCAGAAAACACCGATGTGGAGATGAAGGAGGCCATGGGTCACTACACGCTGGAAGTGATAGGCGCTTGCGCCTTCGGTATCAAATGCGATGCTTTGAATAAAGAGGAATCTCAGTTTATGAAGGTAACAATAACTCGAAGGCCAAATCATACTAATATTATAAAAAAGAAAGATTTTTATTTGTAACGAAAAATAAAATACTGGACCCGTTACAAAAATCCTTACACCATTGAATGCTACATTATCCCTGAGTACGTAGGCTATATTTTTTACTAGCGACCCACCCCGGCTTTGCACGGGAATAAATGTGAAAGGCGAGGTGAAAATGGTCACTGCCATTTAATTTTCCACCCGTGCGAAGCCGGGGCGTGTCGCTAGTATTAAATATAATGTATATTACAAATCTGCTAATCGAATCCCTCATAAGTCTTAAAACGCTGCTGTGTATTCGTCAACTGGACGACAACAAAATGATTCAAAATTCGTATCACTGTTAAAACCCAACTGAGCAAAGTCCAAACTTCCGAGTTGTATTTCAAATGACTAGTCCTGTTTTTTTACATCAGCTCTAAAATTGCCAGTCATGATTATACGGTAAAACTAAACTGGTTTTATTTATTTACCTGGATAGGTAGATGCATAATGTAGAATGAAGAAGAATAAGATGTAGACGATGTAGAATGAAGAAGGTGTAGAATCTGTAGGTTTATGAATGATGAATTTATAAATCATATTTTATAATTAAAATTGTTTAACAAAATAAACAGAATAATTATAAGTCATTATTGCAAGCAATAATGTTCTTTCGTAGAGGTGCCCTTATTGTACTCAATAAAATGTTGTTAACCCTCGTTTAAACGTGACGTGTCTAGGTATAGTTAGCAACATAATAATTATGTTTATAATTGGCTTTTAAGTCTTTTAAAACACATTTTCTTCTCATTAGATGAGATAGTAAAACTTGATATTTTCTATGAAGCCAAAATTTTGATCATGAGGGTAAGGTTTTTATCTATTTAGCTGATAGACCATGCATATGACCCACCAGATGTTAAGTGGTAACCATCGTATATAACAATTACCATCGTAATAACAGTAAACAGCTTTGCCTCGTAGGTCTTGCACGTCAGGAACGTGCCCTACGATGCACTGCCCTGCGTTCATCAACTTCAGGCATACAGATGTTCAGCCTCACGTGCCAGTAATTTAACCGGCACCCACACCCTCCAAACCGAAACACAGCAATGCTGCTTCACGGCAGAAATAGGCATGGTGGTAGTACTTCCCCGGACGAGCCCTTCACAAAGAGCTCTACTACTGTTAAATTGATAATTTTGGCTTGGCTTAGACAAAGACATTTATTTATTTACTACATAAGCACACATAAACCAGTAAAAAACAAGGACACTTTAGGTCTTTTTAGCTGCGGGATTTTTCACGCCCGGAATTTTTTGAAATGTGTCTAATTTTAATGAATTCCCGATGCTGACCGTACATTTTGTTTTGTTTCTAGGTAGCAAGAAAGTTCGACTACATGCCAAAAACGAAACGCCTGTTCATATTGATCGTTTTGATGTTTGCACCAAAACTGATGAGAATTATGAAATTCTCTTTCCTGAACAAGGAATCTACAGATGAGCTCGTAAAGATATTACAAGCAGCGAAGGCGGAGAGACTATCTGCTGATTCTAAGTAAGCTATAATTATATTTAGTAAGTTGGAAGTGGCAATAGGCAGGTTATATTGCTCAAAGAACCGACAACCGTTCGGAAATAAAGGGTCTCGAATGAAATTAGTTTCATCCACAAACCACGGTTTCGCCCCCATTTTAAAAATGGGGATATATGGTACTATCCCGTTCACCCCCACGTCTGAGGAATGGAAGCAGACGGTACGTACTACTTTAGTACCGTCCACCCTCACGCTTAATGCAGCGGCGACAGGTTACTACGAACCAGAACACGCAACTTATGATGCCCGATAGGCCGATGACATTGTTAGGATCCCTTGAAGTAGGATGGAGAGAGCTCAGAATAGTTTTTACTGGTATTGTATAAAGCCTAATGTCCAGCAGTAGACTTTTTCAAAACACAGCAACGCTTACTTGGCCGCAGAAATAAGCATGGCATTTGTACTTCCCCAGACGAGTCCTATTGCCACTATATACGACTACTAACATTTGACCTAACGCTCATCTTATCGCAAGAGCCTAGCGTGTGATAAATTTACGTAATAGTCGTAGATAAATTTATTTACTTTGTTCTTCTGCCCTAGTTCGATAGTAGAGCATCTATGCAAATTATTCACTTTGCGAAGCGTCACTTTTGATGGAACTATATTCTTTATATAAGTACTATGTGTTGTAAATGCTAAAAAATCAAATACCGATAGGTAATTATAAATATGGCTACATTACATTGTGGTTTTGTACCTATTATGTGCAAAGCGCGTGCACCGACCTTCTCAACGTACTGTAAAACAACCCACGTTTTTATTTAATCTTTTATTGAGATAAAATCAGTTCAGTCATAACGTTAGGTTTTATATAATTACGAAAATAATGTTAGGTATGTATATTGAGAGACGTACTTGTAGGTGGTGAAATAAAAGAGAGTAAGAAATAAGTTGGTGATGGTCGGTGGAGTAAGGCGTTGACCGAATGGTGGCCGAAGAAATCTGGGGCGTCCGAAAGCGATGGGTCGACGACATCGTAAAGGTCGCAGGAAACACCTGGACAAGAGACGCGCAGGACAGAGGAGGCTGGCAGAAGATGAAGGAGGCCTATACTTATACCCAGCAGTGGGTGATACCGGGCTGAGGTGATGATGAAGGAATAGGTTCGGACTGAAATGACAACTAACAAATATTTTCTATTTCAGGAAGAGCGACTTTTTGCAAATACTCGTCGATGTAGCGAAGAAAGAAAACAGTGAAGCCAATAAGACTGCAGAGAAATGTAAGCTTATCGCTCAGTTTACGGTTGTAGGCAATAAATATTGCACATCGGCTTTTCTGCTTTCGTAGAGCGCTATCTCTTTCTTGACGCACACTACGCTCTATGAAGCCGAAATTAGCCGATGTGCAATATTTGTTGCCTACTCTCGTACTTCAAGTAGTTTGTTTTCACAGCCGGTATAATTCTTTTTTCGTTATTTTGGCCAATCAATCTTTTTGAGAAAAGTCTTGTAATTCTGTTGAAATCAAAAGTTTGATACTAATAAATATATTTTTTACATTATACAAGTTTTTTTAAATCGGCTCATAAATGGCGAATTTATACCATAACATTAAAAAAATACATGTACATACAACCGAAATGAGAACCTTCTCCTTTTTATTTGAAGTCGGTTAAATGATACGCAATCACCCCAATAATATTGTTTTGCCCTATTTCTTGATCAATTTAATATCAGCATTAGCGAATGCTGTAACCTTAGATTTTCGTATAAATTAGTTCTTATCTAATTAGTTGAATGTTGAGTTTAGGCAAATAATAACTCTTTGTTTAAATCATGCTACGGATTGCATCATTATCAAAACCAAGTTATGCCCTCAGTCTGGCATTGATGAACGCAGGGCTTTGCACCGTAGAACACCAAGGCTGATGTTAAGTGGTAACCATTGCCTATAACAAAGCATTGCCTCAACGTGACCTACGATGCACTTCCCTGCGTCCATCAATTTGAGTGATCATTGGTAGTCTAGTGGTAAGGTCGTCGGTCCCGCTCATGCACTATGAATTTTTCAAAGGAAACATGAGAGTACCTAGGTTGCCTGTTCTTATAGGCTTGGTCGCTAGTAATAACAATAGCATGGCACCTATAGACTTACGTAGCTTTAAGGCGATCCAAAGTGATTTTTGTGACTTGATTGAATAAAACATTTTTGAGTTTGATTCAATAACAAATCAAGATTGGAGGATCAAAGGAAGTGACGTAGTATTTCTTTGGCCAGGAGTCTATAAGCAAAAGCGTGTTGGCTGCTCTGTGGTCTATAATATCTCAAGTCTGACTGACTGAAGGTTGCCTTTCAGCTCAGTTGGTAGTAGCTCTGCTTCTGCGCCGTAGGTCGTGGGGTCTCGATCCCCACGAAAATAAGTGAACGTAATTGTTTGTTCTGTCTGGGTGTTATATTGTATGCTAAGTATGTATTTACAAAAAAAAATATACAAGTATAATATCAGCCATCTGGTTCCCATAGTACAAGCTATGCTTACTTTGGGGCTAGATAGTATAGTGTGAATTGTCCACAATATTTATTTATTTATGTACTGTAAATTTTAGATATGGACAACGATACGATCGACGCACAATGCCTACTGTTCCTAATAGCGGGCTACGAGACATCAAGTACCTTGCTATCGTTCGCTATACACGTGCTAGCTACCAGACCTGATTTACAAGACAAGCTCCGAGCTCATATAAACGAGCATACAGCGGGCAAGGAAATGAGCTATGAGCTTATTTCAGAACTCGATTATCTAGACGCGTTCTTGTTAGGTAAGTTTATTATATAATGACATTCTGTTGATTAAACAAATTTCATCTCACCTCAGCCAGGAAATGACTAAGGCCCGTTTCCAAAACAGTGCTTGAGTCTGAGTCGAGCCTCAAGCACAGATTTTTGACACTTTTCAATGGAGAACTGTCATAAAATCTATGCTTGAGGCTCGACTCAGACTCAAGCGCTGTTTCGGAATACGGGCCATGCAAAGAAGAAAATGACGCGAGCGCAGCGTAATATACTCATTGGACGCGCAAATAAAAAAAAAGTAATACTCCAAGAAGGTTGCGAGTCAGAGTTTTTAACAAATTAGATGAATAAGAAGAGATAAATTCTGCACCATGGAGGTAGAAGTCAATAGGTTTAATGGTGTTCTAAATTCAATTTTACTTTATCATGCAGCGGGTTTACAACACTTTGTTACAGACGATGGTAACCACTTCACATCAGGTGGCCGGGCAATATTATATTTTTATTGTGAAAAGTTATCAAACTCTGCATGCATACTGCTTTGGTTAAATATTATTGAAAATTGACTATCTACCTAACTAATACTGGCCTACTATAACTTTTATAATTACAGAAACGCTGCGTATGTACCCGCCTGTAAGCCGAGTGGACCGAGTAGTGACCAAGCCATACACTCTCCCCGACACAAAGATACACCTAAACACAGGAGACATAGTCGCTATCCCGATCTACGGTATACAAATGGACCCGGCATACTATCCTGAGCCGCAAGAGTTCCGCGCTGAAAGATTTTTGGGCGATGAGAAGAAGAATCGACCCTCGCATTTGTTCCTCGCTTTTGGCGCTGGACCGAGAAACTGCATCGGTGAGTGCCAATCTAGGCCTCCGCCAATAAAGAAAAAAGTTATAATTTAGTTTATATATTATGTAGGTAGTTAATTTCAGACAAAACATCAAAAAAGTATACATTTTGATCAATAGTAATGTGCTGTTATAAAAAAACTGAATCTAAAAACGGGATATGTCGAAAAAAATAATTGAGGACATTTCAACGCTATTCTCCCTCCAAATAAGCAAAGCTTGTATCATCATCAGCCTGAAGAAGTCCACTGTTGGACATAGGCCTCCCCTACACATTTCCAGGAAGAAAGATTCTGAGCCCGCTTTATCCATTGACTACCCGCGATCTTAACGATAACGTCGATCCATCTGGTGGATGGGCGCCCTACGTTTCGTCTCCCGGTTCGTGGTCGCCATTCGAAAACCAACGGTTGTCGGTTCTTAGCATCTATATGGCATGCCTATTGTCACCTCAACTTACTAATTCTACGAACTATGTCGGTGACCTTGGTTCTACTACGGATATCCTCATCTCTGATTCTATCACGTAGTGAAACTCCCAAACTTGTATTATAAGAACCAAATATTTTTTATAAAAAAGTAAACCTGCCTTTGCATCTATCGTAGATGATTTTATAGCGTCAAAGGCAGCTGGTGTTTACTCATGCCCCTACTTACGGGACGCTGTAGTGCCTGCAATATAGTGTGTAATCTTTAGAATATTTCTCTTTATTTCAGGTTTGCGTTTCGCAATGATCTCTGCAAAAATAGCGATGGTCCAACTGATGCAGAACTTCAAATTCGACAGGTGTGCTAAAACTCAGGACCCTGTGACCTTCGATAAGAGAGCTGTGCTCTTGAAGACCAGCACTGGATTGTGGGTTAAGATAGAAAAGTTGTAGTAACAGTTACGTAAAGGTAGGCTTTCCTTACGGGCCGCAACAAATTGTGGTTTTTGAATAAACTAAAACTTTCTGCGGTTCGAAAGATATGCATTGCGTCACTTATTAAAATTGAACAGTATTTTGTTCTTATTTTATTTGTTGCTGGAAATTTTGACGGTATATTTAAAGTGTTAACGTTGCGTGAAAAAAACAAATTGATTTAGTTTAATTAGAATCATCATTAGACCATCGTCATCATAACAGTATTAGAGTCATCCAAATTATATAGTAGTTAAATAATAACTTAAAGTTTTTTAAATAATTAATTATGAAAAAAAAACATGTAATGTAATTTGAAATTCCAGTATTTTTTCTGAAATTATCATGAAAAAACAACTTCATTGTTATAGCTTCATTGCAAATTATAGTATTATGTAAGTTATAAATAATTATAGTTACATAACCTGGATTTTTAAATCAATTTATTTTATTTAGGATAGATCAAATTATTGTAGTTTGAATTTTATTACAAATTATTTATGTGAAAGATAGATATAATGATGACTCAGTAAAACAGGAACCATTAATTTTAGGTTGATTAGGCCCCTATTCAGAAATAGTGCTTGAGTCTGAGTCAAGCCTCAAGCACAGAATTTTTGACAGTTTTCCATTGAAAAATTACAAAAATCTATGCTTGAGGCTCGACTCAGACTCAAGCACTGTTTCTGAATACGGCCCATAGAGACAGATTATAACTATGCCATTAATTATTGTGATATGCAACATTGAGTATTGATTTTATGTATAGGATAAGTGCATTTTATGTTTTCTTGCCAATTAAAACGTTACTTGGCAATGATCTTACGACTAGTAGTACGTACAAATTACAATACAAATAGTGAGTACAATAAGATGTAATTTAATGTTCAAATATGTATCGGTAGTTATTAAAACAGTCACTTTTACAGATGTGATATTTTTCTCATTTATTAAACTTTTATTTAAATTATTTCAATTTATTTTTTATGTAACTTTCCTATACCAAAAACATAATGTACAGAAGAGCAAGTCCCACTTCATTTACAGCGCTTCGCCTATTTGTCTCTCTATTGTATGGAGAAAAGATGAGACAGCTAAAATGCGTTACGTAGAAACGATTGAAACGAGCTTCTGTCTCATAAATTTTCGATACAAAAGAGAGAGACACGTGCTCACACGAAAACAACATGTGGTAGCATAACTCCGACTTCGGGTACAGAGCCCGAAGTCCCAGTGCATTTACAACATTTCGTTTCCAAATGTTGTTTTCGTTTTGCCTATTTGTCTCTGTCTATTGTATGGAGAAAAGATGAGACAACAACTCTAACTACGTAACGAATTTTTGCCGTCTCATATTTTCTCCATACAATAGAGAGAGACAAATAGGCGAAACGAAAACAACATTTGGTAACGAAATGTGGTAGCAAAACTCCGACTTCGGGTACAGAGCCCGAAGTCCCAGTGCATTTACAACATTTCGTTACCAAATGTTGTTTTCGTTTTGCCTATTTGTCTCTGTCTATTGTATGGAGAAAAGATGAGACAACAACTCTAACTACGTAACGTATTTTTTCCGTCTCATATTTTCGCCATACAATAGAGAGAGACAAATAGGCAAAACGAAAACAACATTTGGTAACGAAATGTGGTAGCAAAACTCCGACTTCGGGTACTGGAGTAAGAAATTCAAGTTAAGATTTTTAGGCTAGTTTTGCTTTAGTGTACTAAAATTACCGCATTTTGATTACATTAGATCTTCACCAAATTTTAATAAGACCAATGAAAGTCTAGGCCTAGTCTTAAACCTTTTAAATAAAAAAAGCACCGTTGAAATCGGATTTCATGTGGTTTCGGTGGAGATATCCTGATAGCCCGATATTGGAGGAGGTGCCTCTCCACTCAAAATCCCCGATGCCAAAAAACAATAGACCTGTGTACCAAATTTCTTCCAGATCGGTTGGAAAATGCGAACTGTAGGCGAGAACACACAGACAGCCGGACAAAAGCACTTTTGGCCAATCTCGAAACTGAGCCTCTCACTTACACGGCGTATGGAACAGGATTTGAATCTTGATCTTGGCTTTAACTGCTCGTGGAAGAACACGGCGTATAGTAGTTTGAATCTTGATATTCTTGATCTTGACGTCAACTGCTCGTGGAAGTAGATAGGTTGACTCACACGGCGTGCAGAGTAGATTGGTGAATTTGAAGTGATTCAAACTTGATCAAAATTGATTATTATCTGACTTGCGTGCGCGTCGGTCACTGAGAACCTTAAAAGTCGACGCGTTATCGCAGTAGACAGCACTGGGCAAATTTCGTCTAGCTGCAAATCTCTTGAAGCATGCTAGGAATGTGTCTGTCGTTAAATCTGACGCGAGCTCAAGATTGATGGCTTTGGTGACAAAGCAGACTATTACTAGGATGTAGCCTTTATCTTTTGAGGCCCCAGCATGTCCGAGACATTAAGTATTTTTAGTCTGTGCTTAAACTAGGTTTTTGTGTCTACATAGAAATAAGATTTATTGTCTATACTAGAGCACTATCGCTCTCGCTCTCTCTCCGAAACCGCTGTGGTGTACGGACGTCTGTGCCTCCGGCAGGCAATAAATGGAAATATACAGCAAGTGAAGTTTATTTTACATCTGCATCCAACTTCCCCACTAAACAAACACACAAATTCTACAGATGCAAATGATAGTTTTTCTTTTTTTAGAAGTCAGTTTAAAACAAAATAATCGGTCAGCATAATGTTTATTCAATATCTATCGTTTCATCTGAGCTGAGCGAATAAGTCGCTGGCATCTTACCCGACTTCGCTTTTCTGATGAGCTAATAGTTAGTTCTTCTTTAAAGTGGTCAGTGAATACGATTCCTCTATCCAGTTTGTACAGGAGACCACTAACTTCCCACAGTTTTTTTTGTAAAAGCAGCTATGAAGAACCCGATAGAATCTCGGTAGATTTCCTCGCTTGGTCTGAGAGGATCGATGGTGGGTCCGAATCGTTGTACCATAATCCTGTAAATAAAGATATTCGTTACTAAGGCGCTGCGCAAACGTAGATACTTTGTTGCCGACACAGCACACCATTACAGGTACCCTTGGTTGCTGTGTCATGTAGCGGTGATCGGGCAGTTTTACGTATACGCAGGGAGTGGATGATTTCATACTGGTTCTATAGTAAAACAAATATTCATCGGAAGCTTGTATCTGACACCTGACACCAGACTCCACGTTTCCACGTCCAAGTGTCCACGTTTGCGCCCTGCGTTAGTAGAGCGGTATAGATATGCCCACAGTATATCCTCACTATTTCTATCTCAGCGCTAATAAAGCGCGACCTTACGTGTACTCTTGCGCAGATTCAGGCACGCGTTTGAAGTCTTGTGACCCATGTGTCACAGAAGTGTAGTCCCTATAATTGAGACCAGTTGGTACTTTCTTGCCCTGAGTCCTAAAATAATTTATAATACCTCTGTTCATCAGTCAGGCCTTTGTCAGCCAAGCCTGGGCCTCCAAGGAGTGGCTCAGCCGGTATCAGCTCCAAACAAGGAAAATTCTCCAGTACCCACGCCACCATTCCTTCGTTTTCATCTTCAGTTATGGTGCACGTACTGTATACTAGTTTACCGCCTACTTTCAGTACTTGGACAGCCTGAAAAAAAATCATTTTTATACCATACCCCCTCTAAAAAGCTTATTTTATTCACGGGAAATCGTGAATAAAAAGCTCTTTTAATCACGATTTTGGTGTTTGAATTTGGAACACACCAATAGGGTCGACCTACATATTAATACTATACAACCATGATACAAACTCCTTGCGCCAAAAATACTCTAACTTGATTGGTCGAAATGTTTAACAAGGAGTTTAAGCAATGCTAACCTCCTTGGTTAAATACTGTTTTGTGTTCTTTGTTGTCATTGTCATAAATATCAATAAATTGCAGCTATTTTGAATACAGTGCACGTAAGTTATACAACACAAAGTTTGGTAATAATAAATCGATTGAAAATGCATTCTAGAGATGAAAAAGTTGTGAGTTTTGTTGTTCAATTGAGTTGTTTAGTTTATGAAAGAAAGGTCGGCCAATATAATAGAAAACTTGCATTAATTTAACCTTAAGTTAGTTTCCTTGTTTTCAAATAAAACCAAAATCAAAAGTTATTGGTTTTATGTCACATTAGAATAGAACAAACAAAGTTTTTAATTCTTTTTCGCTTCATCATCATCATCAGCCTGAAGAAGTCCCCTGCTGGACATAGGCCTCCCCTACACGTTTCCAGGAAGAACGATCCCTTTCCATCCACCGA
This sequence comes from Thera britannica, assembly GCA_939531255.2. Classification (NCBI taxonomy): domain Eukaryota; kingdom Metazoa; phylum Arthropoda; class Insecta; order Lepidoptera; family Geometridae; genus Thera; species Thera britannica. Next base: position 16,901,973 of record OW618039.2, read on the forward strand.
CTTCCCTCGTTCTTAACAATGTCGTCGGTTCATCTGGTGGATGGGCAGGACGCACGTTTTTCGCTTAAATCTTTCTTTTTCTCGAAGTCATGGTATAAAGTATAGTATGCAACTCTTGAATAAAACGGATTTGTATCGAGGGCCATGAATTACTCGCGTCGTTTAGGGTTCTAACACTTGAATCACTCGCTACGCTCGTGATTCAATCATTATGAATCACTCCCTACGGTCGTGATTCATTCGTTAGAACCCTTCACTTGCTCGTGATTCATCTATGACCCTCGATTTAAATCCGTCTTTTATTCACTAGTTACATAATATACTTTTTTATTAGCGTTAGATATTCTCCTGTTTGTTTGGGTATACTAGGATACAGTGAACGGGGATACCTATGCGTAGAAAACTTCCTCTGACAGATGCTCACGAGAAACAGGAAACTTCCGACAACGTAGCCTAACAATTGTTTTATTTTGTTTTGGCAATATCATTCAAAACTAGCTGCCGCCCGCGGCTTCACTCTCTCTCTTCCTGTTAGTTTTCGGAATAAAAAGTATCCTATGTCCGTCTCCTGGGTCTAAGCTACCAGCCCACCAACTTTCAGCCAAATCGGTTCCGCCGTTCTCGAGGTATAGATAGATTAACTAACACCACCTTTTATATATGTATGCTATATTATATAGACTTGCGGTCGACCGCGGCTTCGCTCGCCCCGTTCTCGTTACTTTTCGGGATAAAAAGTATCCTAAGTCTCTCTCCTGGTTCTAGGCTACCTCAGGCAGGCTAAATTAGTACTCCAATGATGTCGAGCGTATAATATACAGGGTGTCCCATAAGTCAACGTCCAGCCGAAAACGGGTGATGCGCCAAGTCATGACAGTTATCAGAAAAATATAAAAAAAAATATTTATTATGTAACTTTCGAGTTATGAGTATTTAAAAAAAACAGAAAAAACTGACACCCTGTGATGATCTTTTAAGTCCTGTGACTACAAATATTAACTTAAAATAAAACTTTTTTCTGCAACGTAAGCATGAATAACCCTTCTGTAAAATACAATTCAAAATTAAGCCATAACTGCCTCAGTTTTCAATGAAATCGTGGAGTTTTGGCCAACGTTTCATTTCAGATAATTACATCACCCAACTTTAACCGTCTGTACCGCAAAAAAAATGTACTAACACTATCATGGCATGTAACTTTAAAAATTGGCGCATTTATCCAGGATTCCAAAATAGTATAATACTTGCTAGAGTACTCCTTAGTTTTGGAAATAAAAAATGTTTTTTCAACTAAACCGGATTTCCAATCAATTTTATTTCAACAGATAAAATGTTTGTACCCTTTAAATGATGGACTTAAAATGCCTACGCTGTGTTTATAAGTGACTTAAAATTCACAGGTACAAGTAAATACCATTTCGACAATGCAAGTAAACAGATAGATCCACCATCTTGTCGAAAGAGTAATAACCATGGGTTTTAAAGTAATTTGTTAGTTTTAGGTAAAAGATTGAAATAAAATTCAATCATAGGATTACTTCAATCGTGATTTTAATCTAAGTTTGCCTTCGCCCATCACCGGTCTTATGACATGGTTTTTGACGTGATAACGTCTTATAATTCGATGGAGCTGGCTGCTCGTACGAAAAAACATGACTCATGCGGCGTTACCTCACTCTGAGGCGTTCCATTTAATACTTGAAGTGCAAGTGAGAGCGCGGAACGAGCGACAAAGAGGCACAATCGGCCTCCGCGTTCGGCAGCGTTCGACATCGGTCTCTCTCCTACTTGAGTGAGCGATGCGTCGTCGTCCACGTGAACAGCTGTATGACGTTGTCACGTTCAACTGTCGTCAGTTAACTGACTTTCCAGACAGCTGATTTTTTTAAGGAAATGTAGAGCTTGCATTACTGCTGAAGACTAACACTTTGAACATTTGCTGTAAATCCTTGATGTAGTTAAATTAAAATCACGATTGAAGAAATCCTATGATTGAATTTTATTTCAAACTTTCACCTAAAACTAACAAATTACTTGAACACCCATGGTTATTACTCTTTCGACAAGATGGTGGCTCTATCTGTTTACTTGCATTGTCGAAATGGTATTTACTTGTACCTGTAAATTGTGAGCGATTTAAAAACGCAGCGTAGGAATTTGAAGTCCATAATTTAAAGGGTACATACATTTTATCTCATGAAATAAAATTGATTGCAAATCCGGTTTAGTTGAAAAAACATTTTTTATTTCCAAAACTAAGGAGTACTCTAGCAATTATTATACCATTTTGGAATCCTGGATAAATGCGCCAATTTTTAAAGTTACATGCCATGATAGTGTTAGTACATTTTTTTTGCGGTACAGACGGTTAAAGTTGGGTGATGTAATTATCTGAAATGAAACGTTGGCCAAAACTCCACGATTTCATTGAAAACTGAGGCAGTTATGGCTTAATTTTGAATTGTAATTTACAAAAGGGTTATTCATGCTTATGTTGCAGAAAAAAGTTTCATGAAAAGTTAATATTTGTAGTCACAGGACTTAAAAGATCATCACAGGGTGTCAGTTTTTTCTGTTTTTTTTAAATACTCATAACTCGAAAGTTACATAATAAATATTTTTTTTTATATTTTTCTGATAACTGTCATGACTTGGCGCATCACCCGTTTTCGGCTGGACGTTGACTTATGGGACACCCTGTATATTCCAAGCACGAAAAATAAAATCTATACTCACAGCAGCAAACAGTTTTCTCTGCAAAAACTTGTATGAGTGTATCATCTTCGGTGTCATTTTATTAATTAGCTGTGGTCTCTGTCCCAGTCCACTGCACGGTGCGTCTAAGAGCACTTTATCGAAGCAGTTTGAAGGAAATGGCGGTCCACTATTAATACCACTGCTTTCCTCTGAGTGGCATTTAGTTGAGTCATATGCAAAGGAATTGACGCAAGTTACTCCTTGCAATTTGCAGTTTGAGACAATTTTTTCAACTTTTTGGGGCGTTTTATCTAGTGCTGTTATGAATGCCTGGAAATAAATGTTTAATATTTTTAAAATCCGTCTAAAACACGGTGAACCCGCGTGTAACTGAGATAGTTAAAATACAATAAGCGAATCCCATTGTGATATTTTGAAGATCGCTAGATAGAGTCATAATAATTATGGAGAAAGCCACATCTAGCAGTCGACTTCTTTAAGCTGATGATGATTAATTGATTATGAACCAAATCACGACTTGGAATCCCATAAGCTCATCTACTTGGCAAGTAGTAACCTGTCTACGTCTATTTTTATTACCTAAGATAAGTAAGCAGGCCTTTGCATCTACTTATACAGCGTCAGGGGCAACTGATGGTGATTAAGTTAAGATTAAGGTGAGACGTTTAAGACGTTTCAAAGTGATTCTTGTATCGTATTGAATAAACGCTTATTGAATCTTGAATCTTGAATTACTCAAACCCTACTTGGACGCTATGGCGCCTGGGGCAGGATTTAAGATGGAATAGGCTTGCCCCGCAACTCTACCATCCTGACAGCTTAGCCGGCCTAACTCACAGGAAAGATGTGGTCACCTCACGATGATTTCCTTCACCGTTTGAGAGCTAGCATTGGGTACATACATTTTCTGAACAGAGAAATCCATACACGACTGTATTTAAACCCGCGACCTTAGGATCTGAAGTCGGGTTTACTACCACTAGACCACCAGTGCACACCTATGCACATTTAGGATTCGTTTTCTATAATTCCATGTATCAGAGTAAAATAGGCGCATAACTCAATATGGTAAGTTCGACATAGGAACTAACTTTATCATTAGATAATTCAGCTAAATGTGTGGTCTTATTCCCTGGCGAAGCGCACATATCCAGGATATATTCGTTAGGCTGCGCGTCTACTACCCATCCACAAACAATAGACGGTAGATTTTGCAAGAGCACTACCCCTTGAGGAAACAATGTTTCATTGACTACTGGTAATCTTGAAGCAGGGAGCAGTGTCTGGACTCCTATACCCCTGAAACAGTTAACTTTGTAAGTAAATAAATAACATTATAGTATTCTACTCACTGATTATTGTTGTTGAATTGAATCTAAAGAACCTGAGGCGCCATCTTCAAACCGATTATTGAACTAAATAACTTTTTTTACTAACTAATAGATGGCGCTGCAAAACCTTTCACACTACTTTCACTACTCAACAATAGATGGCATTACTTAATATATGGCTGTTATTTTATCAATCACTAGCGGCTGCCTGCGGCTTCGCTTGCGCCGTTTCCGTTACTTTTTCGGGATCCTATGACCGTCTTCTATACCCGAAGTCGGAGTACTACCACATTTCGTCTACCAAATGTTGTTTCCGTGTGAGCACGTGTCTCTTTTGTATGGAAAATTGATGAGAACAATTTGTTTCCACGAAATGTTGTAATTGCCCCTTCTGCTTTTAAGCTACCTCCCCACCAATTTTCAGCCAAATCGGTCCAACCGTTCACGCATGATGGCGTGACCAAGGGAAATAGGGGTTCATTTTTATACATGATTATTTAGATAACTTATTCTTAGATTAATTACCTGGGCTGCACACCATTATCAAATAAATCACATCTCAGTTTCTTCAGGTAGCCAGTTCCAACATAAAGCTTTTTTCCTCCATACTTGACTTTTAAACCCCTTTTACATTGTCCCTCTAAATCTGCATAAATGTCTACTCTCTCATTCAACTGGCAGTCTGTAAGTATCAAATAATTTTTTGTTAGTTTTGGCATTATCAATGAACTTCCAAATGTTGAAAAAATTTTGTCTACCGCTTATAAGTAGAATGTCTAACAGGTAAACAGTGGCAGATCCTGAGGTTCTTAGGATTTAGAGAATTTCAACCATACAATGCATACAGACCAATGAGACCAAAAAGCAACCGCATTCCCTCTCCATGCCCCCCATACGCAGTTGCTCTTTGCCCCTAGCAGTACATCCAGTTAACAGCTGCTATCTCATTGCTAGGCAGAACCACAACCAAACTGTGAGGCCTATCATACAAATTATAATTGCAGGATTTTCTAATGATGAACTTAAATAGATCACTTACTAGTTGCCAGCCCCATAATGCCTGGAGCGAAAACATGAGCCCCTCTCAACACTGCAGCGGCACAAGGTGTGTCTACGACCACTTCTGTTCCTGTTAGACTAAGCTCAATATCTTCAGGCCATTGCTCAAGAATCAGACAGTCGGGCCGGATGAAGTAAAACTTGGGAATATGGTCTATGTTGAGCTCTTTGCTTTGCTGGAAGCAACGACAAAGACAAAGCAGTAATTAATTGAGAGAAACTTACATTTAATAGTTTTAAATTTTTGGGTGTGATGCCTGGATGAATGAGAAAGAACACTTACAGCTATAAGATTTTTTTCTAGTATACCAGGATCGAACCTTTTCAATTTGTTGATTCTAAAGGTAGTGTATTTTGGCGTTAGTAATAGCCAACTTTGCAATTCCATTTTCAGGTTATAAAACTTGGGCAACAGCCAACAACACTGTAACTAATCCAAGGTTCAAGGAATTCTAAGAAAATATCAATTATGTTAGGTATTTAGACGGTAACATGCTGTTTAGTATTCTGTGGATTTAATGAAACCCCTTCTAATTAAAAATGTAATGGGGTGGCGAAACGCTTTTGAGTTTGTGTAGTTTGTGCCAGTTTGTGCTTTGTGGACTTTGTGGTACAGAAATCAGAATATTCAGAATTCATAAAATCCAAAGTATTCAAATATTCCCGCCACATCATCCTGACACTGATAGAGACATACATTCTTCATTGACATTGACATTGATTGATTTATCAAAGATAAAAATCAGGTACCTTGGATGAACGAGTACGTTGTTCGCAAGGAAATAAGAACAAGAGAGCTATGTTAGATAACTATGCGGCTAGGCTAACCAAAGAGCAATTATTGACGGAATAATATGAATTTTATAATACTAGGCCTGTCCAAATTAGGCCACTTGTGTGTTGTGTGTTACGCACGAACGGCTAACTTCAAGGTACAGCCGATGGATTTTGACAGGTCTGAAATAAACCGTTGTATCTGAAATGGCCAATGACTGACCTAAGATTTGCCAAACGACTAACTTCAGACCCGCCAAGATTCACTGGTCGTTTATTTTGTATGTTTGCCAGTACAGACAGAAAAAAAATCAGACAAAGCTCCTTGTGGATGGGTGTTTGTTTGATCATGCAATGCGTGCAAGAAAATGCATGCAATCTTAACATTCGATTTACTCGATACAATCCAAAAGATGCTCGAGCAAGAAAGTTTTGGAAAAACACAAGCTCAAAACTTCAATGATCATCAGATTACATCAGCCAAGAGAGATTCTATCAATCACTGATTTTTTTATAAAATTTTATACTGGCCACTTTTTTCCGATACGTGGCATGGGCACGAACAAACTTCCATCCACGTTCGCCGCCATTTTGACATCCAGCGAATTGTAAAGAATTTATTTGAGTGTAGCGTTTTTTCTGGATTATTTATTAATTTGCTTCGGAAAATGTAAGTGAATCGTTGTATTGTTTTTACGAGTGCCTAAATTAGTGGTGAACAATGAAATTGGTGCCGTAAAGTGTCCGTACGCAATGAAACGAGGGTGGTGACCGATGCATAGACCAACAGCGGTGTCGGGCTATCTTGAAATCTGTAATTGGCACAAAATTCCTGTTTACTGAACAAAGCTATAGCTGGTTCATCAGATTTATTACTAAGGGGCTGGCTGTTGGATGATTGTGCGTAGATCATCCATCCGTACAAAACAATCTACGTTGAAATTTAGCAAGGACCTGCCATGTCATATCATTGATTGAAATAACGTGTAGACGACACGGGTGACTCAGAATGAAACGTTCAAACATTTACATTATTGCTCTTTCTTTCAGAATACTTGAAAAAGCTCAAAAATGGGGAATATGTTCGCAAATTTATTCAAAGGCCTATTTGGCAAAAAGGAAATGAGAATATTGATGGTTGGTTTAGATGCTGCTGGTAAAACCACAATCCTGTACAAACTCAAATTAGGAGAAATTGTAACAACTATACCTACTATTGGTGAGTAGTAAATTCATTTTGTTTTCTAATATTTATGCATAGTGAATTCATATTTTAATGTTTTGAATGAGCTGAGAGAGATAAGAATGATGATTCACTGAGATGACCACACGGCACGCAATGTTTTAATTCAGAGCCTAAAAACTTTTGAATACATGAAACATTAGATTTAGAGCCTGATTTATTCTCAATAATATTTATGCAGGCTGTATTATTTGGCTTTGCACATAAAAACATGTACCATATGGATCGGAAAACAATCTACCTTTAAACTTGAATGCAAATCTTAAATGTAATGCAGTCTCACCATTTATTGACAATTGAATTTATTTAATAATAAGTTTATTCTTCATACAAGTATACAACAAAGATTGGATACTTTAATTAAATACTACATCAGCCAAATTCACAAACTTCAAAATAGTTTAGATAGCGAACCGCTCCCGAAGTCAGCAGCAAAAATCTTTTTGTTCTTACTCTGGTATTTTGATAGTTATCGTGTAAATGGGCAATTAATAGAAATATTTTTTCTGAAAATTATAATCTGAATAGTCCTGCAGGACATCGTTTGTATAAACTAAATGTGTGATGTACCTCTTTTGTAGTTGAGTATCGGAAATTCTTTTTTTATTGCAAAACCGCACAACAATAAATAGAAGTGACCATGCAAACAATTTACACCACAACTTCACATTCCTAGAACTTCTAGTGGCCTGCTGCAAATTGATTGCCAGTTTATTAGTAATATAAATTATATTCAGAAGAATATCCTCATTGATACTGAGGTCTGAGTTAGTATTTGTGAAAGTTTGAAGCTACACATAATTATTGCAATCATCATACACATACCATTGTAGACAATAAATATTGCACATCAGCTTTTCGTCTTTTTGAGCGTTATCTCTTTCTGACGCACACTATGCTCTATGAAGCCGAAATTAGCCGATGTGCAATATACTATTGCCTACAACTAAACTTTTGCTTCTTTAGAGCAAATCAAGAGCTATTCCGCTCCATAGTAAATTCATTATAAGCATCCTTCCTTGTTACAGTAGTACCAACTAGTTTTTCACCTCTGAAGTTAGGTTCTATGAGTCAGCATAATAATATGACTTTTAATGTGTCTAAAATAAAGGGGCTTCTATAATATATAATTCTTCCTGAGCCATAATATCACTTCATGTGTCTCAGTGAACAAACCATTACAGTTGATTCAATTTAATTACTTAAGTAGGTCATATTAGGTCAGTTAAAGAGCACTGGTGGTGTAGTGGTACTGGCCCCGCCTTCCGATCCGAAAGGTCGTGGGTTCAAATCCACTCGTGTACCAATGAGGTTTTCTGTCGAAATATTTATGTGCACTATGCCAGTACTCTCAAAGTGGTGAAGGAAAACATCGTGAGGAAACCGGCGTGTTGTAGAACCTAAAAAAGTTCGAGCAACATGTGTCAAGGGTCACTCAAAAAAAGCCCACCAGTGGCCTACGTGCGGAAAAACCTGCCCGCACATCAAGTGCGCATGATAAAAACTTGCCGAAAACTAGGTCATATTATTAGCAAGGCACATGAAATAAAGCCTTGTTTTTTTTTCTGATTTCAGGCTTCAATGTTGAAACAGTAGAATACAAAAACATCAGCTTCACCGTATGGGATGTGGGCGGTCAGGACAAAATCAGACCACTGTGGAGGCATTATTTCCAGAATACACAGGTAAGACCTTTCACTATTGCTGTGAAAGTGCTACGTTATCTTGTGATACATGGATCAATTCGGTTGTAGACTTGGGCTTTCTCCAGATGTGGCTATTCTGAGTAAAGCAAACTATCAAGAACTACACAGACTTCCTTCTATGCCTGTTTGCTTGACCTGGTACAGGCAGCAGTCCTGGTTAATTGTTACATCTTATGGCAGAAGCTTAAAGATATTGACTTGCCTCTAGAATTAAACATTATTCTGACCTGAAGGATGATGAAAGAACATGAAAACTGTCTGTTAGCGCAAACATGATCGCCTAAACACAAGTCGTTCAGCTTTCAATTTTTGTTTGAAAATTTTGAAAATCGAATGCGGATTCGGCGTGTGCAGGAATATCAGGGCAGGTTTGCTTGTTCCTCAACTGATGTTAAATTTACACTTTTCCAAGCTTACTGTAGTTTCTACACAAGCAACTTTTGGGTAAACAATTCTCAAAAACAGTCCAGCGCCCTTCACGTTCAGTACATTAACGCGTTCAGAGTGTTGCTCCATCAACACTGCCTCGATTCTGCAGCAGATCCGGGACGTTCACCCAAACGTGAGCAGACTGCTGCTACACCACCCAGCGCAATGGCTGCACAACCATAGTGGGAGTCTGCTCCGAGATCGTTACGCACTGCTAGTCCGTTTGATTGTCATTACATGAAACCTTGCTGCATGATTCTTGTACTTTTACAAGCAAAAATACACTTATTCCCAGTCTGAAGGGCAAGTCGTAGTTTTACTCAGATCAATTTGAAAAATTCGTTTCGCCTACGTGTCTCTCTCTTTTTTATGGAGAAAAGATAAGACAAGAACAATACGTAACGTATAAACGATCGAACAAGTTGTTGTCTCATCATTTCTCCATACAAAAGAAAGCGACATGTAGACGAGACGAATTGTTCGAACTGATCGAGTAAAACTCAAACAAAGGGTACTGAGGTCTGAGGTTGAGTATAGGCTGAATTTATGTACACACTGCTAGCGCTCTCAAACGGTGAAGGAGAGCATCGTGAGGAAACCCGTGGCTTAGTCAGCGTCAGACCACCAGTCTTTCCTGTGGTTTCAGCCGACTATGCTGTTAGGATGGTATAGGTGCTTAGCAAGTCTATTCCATCTAAAATCCTGGACTCATGGACTCCTGCTAAAACACCAGTTGCCCCTGACCTTATATAAATCATCTACAATAGATGTTAAGGCCTGTTTCTATTATATTCACCCGTCATCTAGCTATAAGCCATATAAGAAATAAGTGCCATAACTAAACAAAGTACTACAGAAAGTAGATAGCTGATAGAGTCATAAATGGGTTTATTAAATAAAGATAACAAATTAATAAAAATGAAGCAATCCACTAGTTAGTGTTGTCAAGTGTGGAAAAATCGTACACAACTATAATCTCAAGATTCAAAAACATCCCGTTTGAACTTAAGGTCCTTCAGATTCTAGGGGTGCTAGTCAGAGGCACGTCCTAAAATGAAAAACTTCATCTTTTAGGCTTTGTTATTTCGGAGATTTCGTTATGTGTGAGTGGAACTTTCGTTCCTGACTTGTTACTATTTATTTCGAGCCAGTTGGTGTCGTGAAAGGATTTTAAGTGCGCTTCAGGACTGCTTCTTTCGTGCACTTGCCTCATGTTTTTGTACTTTTTATGTTCTGCAACATGACTGTATCCTCACGACGTTTGTGAATTAAACTTCTATGAATGATATTTTACAAGCGTAATAATAATCTGTGTTGGGATGCCAACAATTAATATGTATGTTTCGTTTGTGTTGCAGGGTCTCATCTTCGTAGTAGACAGTAACGACCGAGAGCGTATCGGAGAGGCGCGCGAGGAGCTCATGCGAATGTTAAGTGAAGACGAGCTACGGGATGCAGTACTTTTGATCTTCGCAAACAAACAGGTATGTCAAAAACTAACCTCCCCCTCCTTATTCATAATCCCTGTCTTTTTTATAACGCTTTTATTAGCTTCACCTGTATGTATGTATGTATGTATGTATGTATGTATGTATGTATGTATGTATGTATGTAACCGACCCCTTTGAGCTCGATTTTGTCCTACTTTGAACGATCAGATTTGATTCAAACTTTGCACACCTGTCAAAGGTCGATGACAATGCAATAATATGAAAAAAAAAATAAAAAAAATGAAAAGATTTTTTTTTTTTTTTAAAAACCTACTTTGAACGATCAGATTTGATTCAAACTTTGCACACCTGTCAAAGGACAATGCAATAATATTAAAAAAAAAATACATGGAAAAAAAAAAAAAAAAAAAAAAAAAAAAAAATTATAGTTTAAAAAAACTAAAAAAAACGCTTTTATAACTAATTGAACTAAAAAGTTAAAAATAAAACTGTAATAATCAATTGAAAATTTATATTATTGTACAAAAAGCGTGGGGGGCTTGATTTTGATTGTTGTAAATATTTTATCAATAGTTTATTATATCTGAGGTTATTATAAAAAGCACCCCACGCTTTTTTACAATAATATAAATTTTCAATTGATTATTACAGTTTTATTTTTAACTTTTTAGTTCAATTAGTTATAAAAGCGTTTTTTTTAGTTTTTTTAAACTATAATTTATTTTTAAGCCTAGCATCCTCATTTCCGCATCGTAACTCGTTAGTAGCTCCACTTCTACTAAAAAGTTTAGTCTTAACATTTTATTAGTAGTAGAACTCTTTGTGTGTGGCTCGTCCGGGGAGTACTACCACCAAGCCTATTTCTGCCATGAAGCAGCATTGCTGTATTTCGGTTTGAAGGGTGGGTGCCGGTGAAATTACTGGCACGTGAAGCTGAACATCTGTATGCCTCAAGTTGATGGATGCAGGGCAGTCAAAATTAAAATTAAATAAAACTAGGGATAAATTAGTATTCACTCAGTAGATTCTGCTGCCTATTCCTGTGGTGCGTTCCATTAGTCGCCTCTTACCAAGGGAGATGGTACACGCTATTTTCTGATAAACAGGTGTCTTATGGTGGAATCATAAGGACTATGTACTTTTATGTTAATAAGTATTTTTATTTACCTAACTGTAAACCAGTGGTGGCACGCCCTACAAATATATACGTGTTGTACGATAATAAAATGCCGGTACATGGTCCAAGAGTAAAAAAAAATTAAGTTCTCTCAACTCACTCATTTAATCGGTGATCAGCTTTGGCAGATGTGATGAGCAAGATAATGTTCGAAAGCTAAGAATGTTTTTATTTTATATTCAGGCAGTGTATTTGAAATGAGACATAGTGGGAAAACCCATAACTATACAGGGAAAATGTTTTATTTGTTAAATCAATTCTTGCGTGAGTTGTTCAGTAAATTCATAATATTTACTACGTTTCTTGTTAGGATCATTTCATGGTATCGGAAGAAAAGATTTGATTAGACATTATCAGTAAGCAGTGATTGATATTGATGAGTATTTTTTTGCGTGCAGGATCTGCCAAACGCGATGAACGCAGCCGAAATAACGGACAAGCTGGGCCTGCACTCGCTGCGTAACCGCAACTGGTATATCCAGGCCACCTGCGCCACTTCCGGAGACGGCCTGTACGAAGGCCTCGACTGGCTCTCCAACCAACTGAAGAACGCCAACCGCTAGCTAACCAACTCGCATCAACACTGAAAGAGACTATGGTTTAAGATATGTTAACTTTATTTGCTAAAATACAATGTATTATGTGCGGTATCATGTATAATGACGCGTCACCCGGCGACCGAGCTGGCATCGCATTGAGACGCTACGACGCGACGCCTTTCAACCGGCACGATGACGATACGCAGTCTAGTTAGTGGTAGGTCTACATTCGGATGCGTTGTTGGTTCGATCCTCGATGACGCCGAACAAAATATAGTGTGTAAAGTTTATGCAAAATTACCCGCAATTTTGTTTATAATTTAACAATAACGGTGTATACTTGAGTGACCGAGCATTGTGATGTGGATAGGTACGTAGCTGACACGTGATAACAGTGAATCACAGCATAAAATGTTTTATATGTATACTATAATGTGGAATAAGTTGTCGTAATAAAGTATTTAAAGTTAATTCACATTCAATGACTTTAATTGTTTAGATTAGCTGTAGTGACCTACGTTTAGTGTCATGTAGGGCACCTAGGCAGGCTAGTCGACAGAGCTCGTCCCGGCCTATTCACATCGCTCTGTGCCTCGCGACTATCACGATACCCGTTCGGTATTATACCTGCATATTCCACACGAACGACTTATTGTATGATGATAGTTTATTTTTATGGAAGTTAACTAGGTAGATTAAGCTGTTATTATGTTTCACATTCAAAATCATTTCTAGACGGCTCTCGTTCCAGGAAACGGCTCGTTGTGATTGACCCGCATTTACAGTTTTGACTTATCATGGCGAACCGAGATTATCTTGTAATTTAGGTGTAAAATGTATTAGATAAAAACGTTGTCGTTTTGAGGAGTGTTTCCATTGACAGGGAACAGTGCTCAGATTTCTAAGCGGTCCTTTGCTCTTACACAAATAATTATAACTTAGCATTTTTATAATAATTTAGGAAATTTGTTAAAACACTATATTCAATGGATCAGTTATGTGGCCAAGTGTGGTGAATAGCATCTTTTTTATTTTTATGGAAAACAAAAATAACGAAAATGCGATATGTGACATTCCGGTTTGTCTTTATGCTGTATTATGGAATAAAATATCCTCACCAATTACTGATTTTTGTATTTGTAAGTTAACACAAACCTCCCGAAGTATTCTCACGTCTTGTAACTCCTTCAAATAACTATAGCTCAAGTGAAAGTATGATATCTGTTGCTTGCGATACTAGTCGTAGTCGTGACACGGTATGCATCTCTCAGTAGCAATACATGTAGTGTAAGTACTACTTGAAATAATATGTAATGTGTTTTCAAAAAAAATGCACATTCGGTCAACCACCTTTTTCTATGTGCTGGTATATAGACTTTCAAGAATTTAGTTCTAAGTAGTAACTTTCCTTATTGAGGTAGGTAACAAGGAATAACTTCATTTTATTATGACGTCACAGTTCATAAATATATCGTGAAACAGGGTGTTCAAATAAGCGGTTTGCTTCTAGTATTCAGCTTGCCACTACAATTTCAACAGACATCACTATAATCAAAATTATCTTGAAACATTACATGTAAGTAGGTACATGAAGTTGTTTTTTTTTAAATAAATAAATAAATCATGCTGACAATCCACACAACACTATCTAGCCCCAAACTAAGCAGAGATTTGGGTTCTGTGTTCGGCCTCTAGACTGCAGTTTGACAATACTTGTTGGGACACCCTGTATAATGAAAATACCACTAATGCAAAATTTAGTTTTTGTATTTTTAGAACTAATAATGATTATTATAATAAATTCTTATCAGAACGGGAGTTGTCTTATCATCAAAACTTATAGCAGAACTAAAGTGTCTTGAAATCGGCAAAGTTATCAAATATAAAAAAAAATACAGCATACTAAGAAAACAAACCTTGGTGAGTACTTGAAGGTATCTTTTATTTCATAGAAAATTGGATTAGGATAATTGTAATCTGATTGTTGTTTTTTTTTGCAATTTTTTTATCAGAACTGATAAAAAAAACTTGAGAAACCGACTTTGATGAGATTTCAATGGGCCCAATTTGGAAGTATTTTTCTGCATGAAGTAGTATGATTAATAAATTCTATTTTTATCGGAAATGCAAAAATATTATTTAATAAGAATAAAAGCAAGAATAAGAATTAACTAAATCGGTCCATAAAAGAAGAGTTTATGCGAAAACCTATTTTTTTTTATTGAAAACCCCTTTTTTATTTCAAGTCAGTTAATATAATTTTAGTCTGATCTGATGGAATAATTGCCTGCTCATTAACGTTAATTAGTACTGACTACAGTTAATGTAGGTACAGTTAACTGAAGTATCAAGTAGGTTTAGTTAGAGTCAAATATATACGGATGCATGCGTGTAAAAATCTCGATAGCCAAAGTTAAGACTTATCTCATAAGACTGTTTCAGAATGGCTTCAGCGGGCTACTGGTACAAATCTCAAGTACGTACCTAAAATATTTCTATATTCCCACAGATAAAACCAATTTGTAAGTAAAATCAATATTGTAGCAATAGTCATAAAATGAATAAGTAATCAGAAGGCAGAACAACGAAGCTCTCAAACATAAATAATAATATGCCCATTCATGACGCCGTTGCCGAAAATGGCTTGGAAAATCATCATCATCATCAGAAAGATCAAGGCATCAAGATCTAAAGGTCCCTTATAAAATTAATAAGTAATTAGAAGCTAATAAACAATAATATGTCCATCCATTTACAGTCGCCTTAGCCTAAAACGGCTAGGAAAATCATTATCATCAGCATTGGTAACCGATCAAGATCTTAGGGTACCTTTTAAATTTTCGTGAGAGGTATTTTTAGACTTATACCATCATTGGTCCATTGGTCTTATTTGGTATAATTTTTTCACTAAAGGCCCGCCTACACTTTCAATCTTATGTCTTACCTACTGCACAGTGTGTAGTGACCACTCGATTGTGACTTGCATGCGTAAGCAATATGCAAAGTATGAGCTAATAATAAAGATAAACAATTGTACTGTTTTCACGTCCTTGCTTGTTGTGCAAAACGGCGTTTATGCAAGCCTTTTAATTTTGCGTGGTAGATGCACGTATTTGTTGGCTTGCGGATGTAATTTATTAGTATTTGCAAGTAATATTGACCGTGTATATGGGCCTTGACCGCATTGGACATTTTTATGGAATACACGTAGTAAGATAGATAGATCACTTTTTATTTGGCTCAAAACACAAAGGCTCAAGATCAAGAAAATAAAACAAAAGAAAAGGAAAAACAACGTTATAATTATTATATTTTAGATAAATAGTTATACCTATTAGCCTGGAATAAAACACTACACAATCACTTATCATACATTATTTATTAATTTAAAAACTTTCACACAATGTAGTGCTAGGGGGACTTAATGCTAATAACATTGTCTACCAGTCTACTTGGACGTGCAAACAGATGGTGCCGTGTTTAATAGGAAAACTTATTTTAAAACCTATAGGATAACTTTCGAAGGCATCCAGATTGTCACGCCAACGCTTTCTCGATGGTGGAAGGAGGCACGGGATTGGAAAAACTGGAAGTATTTGGAGGAGGCCTTTGCCCAGCAGTTGGAAGACTCAGGCTTGGAAAAAAAACGGATATTTTGTTTAAATATAAGTGCCTCGCGAGCAATTTTGCGGGCGGATGTGCTGAAATAATATAAAGATAATGTAAGTGGATTACTAAGTTTAGAATGAAAGGTAAGTGTACTGTATCGATAATCCTGCGCTGCGTGTGTTTATTTCTCCACTGAAGATATGAATTATTGTAATGTTAAGACTAGTTCGGCCCTCTGCCAAATCGAGTTCTGCACCAGATAAATGTGTAGAGATATATGTTAGGTACCAACATAATGTAAATACATAAGAATGTGCTCAACATGTTCGGCTTCGTCGCATAATCGAGTTAAACAAAGTTTTTAACATTTAATGCGAATTTTATGTGAGGAATCGTTTGATTTTAGGAAGCTATTAACTCTAGAGCTATGCTAATAACGCAAAAATTGCTATGAACAGAGTTATTTCAGTCGTAAAACAAAATATTCTTGTAAGATTTATTTTTTGTTTAATAACCCTCTAATTCATTGTAGACGGTGATGCAGTCGTTAAACGAAGAATGCAGCGGGTGAAGTCTGGAGACTCCACATCTAAGACCTGCATTACACATTCTAATGGTAAGTTTTGATCTAAGTCTTTGATTTTTTGTGATCATTGTACCTAGCATTCATTTTAAACATTACGTGGTTGATATAGTGCGTCGAGACATTCCTTACATCCAAGCCCGACAACATAATAAATCTTCCAGTTGCCGGTCCGTTTCCGTACGTCCATCCATCCATTAGGTTAGGGAATACTCCTTACTGTAGATTTTGAAATTAATAACTAAGGAATCACGGCGAAATCACATTTTTTATTTATAAAAAAAAACATGTTATTGACAATATTTTGCTGCATTCCAATTGCTACCGCGCCAGAAATGAAGCTCGAGAGAGCCTGCCAAGATAATCCACAAGTGGGCTATTAACAATAAAACATTGGAGACTAAAACCTATCACATTTCAAAAGTAAGCGACGTGAGAGCAATCAATCAAAATAGTAATCAGTGCAGCGATGCGCCGACGACGCACGGCGGCGGCGGCGCTGATGCTACGAGAGGCGGGCGGAGCGGGGCGGGCGGCGGCGACGGCTTGCAGTTTTCCCCGCCCTCCCCCGCGCCCGCGGCGTTTTCCACGAGGGGCGCGCCGCCGCCGGCCCCCTCGCCGCGAGCCGGGAAATCGCGCGTCACTCGTCTCAGTTCGGCTGAGCCGCCGCGGTACGACGACGCCTGCAACCGCGCGCTGCTATCACGTACCGCGCTACACGCACGAACGCGCGCCAAAATAGTGAGCTCGGCCGGGAGCGAGCGGAGTCCGGTGGATAGGAAGGATAGCTAGTGAGCATGCTGGTGCGAGTGTTGGTGGTGGCGGCGCTGGCGCTGGCGCTGGCGGGCCCGGGAGCGGCGCGCCGGCACGCGCCCGACCTGCGCGAGGACGAGCCCGCGCGGCGCACCACGCGACCCGCCGGTGAGTACCTACCCTCACAGCTCACACTGCATACTCCACACCACTCCACACCACACCACACCGCATACCGCCGCGCCGCACGCGCTGCCAACACATCAGCGCGTGCCGACGCAATTAAATCCGCATCCATCTCCCCGGCCGATGCCGCGCCCTCTCGATGCATCCGACGATGCGCCGCGGAAAACCACACTCATGTTTATGTAAATACCTAACTACTAGTTACATATCGTCCACGATTCTTCAAGTTTTATCGATTCCGCCGGCCGGAGGATAATAAAAACAAATCCACGTGAGATCGACGGTTTGACAATATCAACAAACGAGAGGAATGTCGAGAGGTTCTATTTCGGTAGCATGATACAATAACTGATTTGTTATCGGGCAAAGGCACCTTATCGTTTGAGAATTGGGAGATTGGAAGACGTAGCGTGTGGCTGAAGCTGTCAATCACACGAGCTGATAACTAGCTAAACTGTAATCTGTGAAGGAACAGCTCGGTAGCCTTAACGCCGTTGATTTGCTCCATGATAAAACTTGAACGACGTTACAGTTACTGAAACCACAATATAAATGTTATTACCACCTCAATACAATAATCTAAATTAAAATTTGTACTGAAAATGTGTAGCATTCCTAATTTA
Source organism: Thera britannica (assembly GCA_939531255.2). Lineage (NCBI taxonomy): Eukaryota > Metazoa > Arthropoda > Insecta > Lepidoptera > Geometridae > Thera > Thera britannica. The sequence goes on from OW618039.2 coordinate 16,920,154, forward strand.
AAGACACGCTATGTTTTTCTGACGGAATGAAGTATAATACCTACCCATTTAGAAAATTATATGGGAGGCCTTATGTCCAGCAGTGGACTTCTTCAGGTTGATGATGCTACGCATTTAATTGTTATTATCGTGTAATTCTTGCTTGTTAATACCATATTGCACCTAGTACTAGGTGCAATATGGTATTAACTCGTTAAGACGAAGAAGAAGAGATGTCATTAAGACGTTACAAAGTGATCCTTGTGATGCAACTGACAAACCATATTTTTTAATTTAGATATTTTGATGTTCGTGGTTCAACCACGTATCGACCGATATAGATAAAACTTGTATAAATTATAGATCGTGACCTGAAATAAGTAAATAACGCATAGATAAAGGTTACTAATTTATCCGCGTACTACACGAGCAAAGCTACAGACGGAAGCTAGTAGGGAATTAAAATGTTGCTTGATAACTAAAGCCTTGCCACATCTAAGAGATCTGCGATGGCGATCAGTGCAGCCCTGTCAGTTATGAAAGCGATATTTGACAGCGTTACACGCTTCGATGTGCTCAAGGCTTTATAGAAAAGCCAATGTCCCCGAAAGTTTTGTTAGAAATTTTCAAAACGTGCTTAGAATAATATTCGCTTATTTTCATTGTAATACTTTAAAACTGACAACTAAAAAGGAATTTAAATAATATCAAAGTTGTACTAAATTGTTATACCTCACTCTAAATTTCGTATACCTCACTAATATATTATGTATATTTTTATGAGAAATATGAATAAGTATGACGTCAATTATTGTAGGTATTATACAATGTCAATAATAATCATTTTATTCCATGATAATATCACAAAGATAATTTTGAATAGTCGTCATTATAAAGTTTGCTTTATTAGTAATGGTCTTATAGCAGTCATTTAGCTTAGCGGACCTTTAAGTCTGTTGCCATCTCTATTTGTTGACATGAAAGTGACAGTGACAAGAGACTTAGCGAGCTTAAAAACTTAAAAAGTGTCCGGCATTATGAATGAGGGGGTACAAAACATATGACGTACTTAATCTACACAAAATGGCCAATGAAATCTTGAAAACGAAAAATGCAGCCGAATAGAGAGCCTCCTCTTTTTTTAAGTCGGTTTTAATACATTCCGCCGGATGTTCTTGCAAAATACTGAAGGTAAGGGTTAAAGGGTTGGTGACACGGATTTTTAATCGGCTTATTATTATAGGCTTGGCCTAGCAAAACTTTGAGTTAAACAGCTGTCAGTGCTTAATTTGTCGATTAGCATAAAGTCAATAAATTACTGCAAGTTCGTACATAAAACATAATGCTACTGGCCGAATCTGGCGACCGAGTTAGGCCACTTTAAGGCCTCGTAATTTGTTTTTGGTTATATGTAATAAAACCACTGAATATATTTATGAAAAATCGTAATCAATGCATTAAGTTTCTGGGAATAACATTGAAAACATTCAGTGTTAATACCGTATTGATCCAAACCGGTTTTCCTATTAAAAAGTTAGCAAGCACGAAAACTAGTAAAACAAACTTTTATGTAAGAAAAAACGAAGTCTTTGAACGAATATTTTAGCTGAAAACAAACAAACTCACAAAACTAAATCATGGTAAATGATAAATATCCCGATGTTCATAAAAATTGTGGAACCAACAGTTTAACGTTCAGCCAAATAGAACCACCACGAGCGGTCACACATCCAAATGGTGATCGAGCTGAACGTACCTATGCAGATAATGATGGTAAAAATAAACAGTGATCGTTTGGTTATATCATAGATAAAATAATCAATGTCGTTCGATTCTGCAATCTTATCGCATTTGTGTGACGAAAAATAAATTTGAACGATTTCAGTCTATTCAAATGGTAATAAAACCGTTACGAGACGGACTGACTGAGAACATAGAACCTATACCGCATGAAATTTAAAAGGTTATCTTCATTGATTGAGGGTGTGGCGCGCATATAGTTACTCATATTATCACAGATGTAAAAACAAATACATCTGTAAAAATTTCGCGAACCTTTCTTCGTTTTCTATCAATTATATCAGGACGAAGTAACCAGATCCTATAAAACCCCAGGTTACTCATTCATGCCTGGGAAGCCCTCAGGAACTTTCTGTGCTTTACTGAAAAAGTCCCAGGACTGTAATCCCTAAGTCAGATTGACTGGTATGGTACTGGATTGATTGTAGATGATTGAAAGTGCTATGTTTCGCAGATGATGTCTGGAGTTTAGGATTGATCAGATGCTCCAGGAAGTTTGTAACTGCTTTTTTATAATAAAATTTGGAAGAGAGTGCAAGGGCTTTCGCCAAGGCATCGCTGCCGACAAGTGTTGAGGTGGCCGCGACCGTGACTCACACGACAGCTTTCATTCATCTTCCGAATCTGATAAAAGTTACAAAATGTTTGCCAAGTCTATATTAAAATGTCTGCCAAAAATCGTATTACCGAGAACGAGAAAAAGTTGTCTGTGATGTCTAGACAGCCGAACGAGACAAGACGTGACGCGATACGAAATTTCCAAGAGAGTAGGCATAAATGAAGGTATTTCTGTCACCAGGCGTAATACCGGACATATTCGGCATTGTATGAAAGGCACGAATGCTCAGAGATTGTATTGTGGCCGTGAGAGACACATGCAGGAATACTCGCAAGACGTTAACAATGTTTTTTTCCATGAGGGTGAAATTGAACCCTGAGCGACTGTTTCTGATAGGATTATTTGCTTTGCGAAGAATTCAACAACCAGACATGAAAACTACTTAATCTCAAAGGCTATGCTTTACCTCCGTGCTTCGCTTAGTAACATTATTTGATCGGTGGCTGGGTGGCGGATACCTTTTTTGAAGGGTGCGCTTTTTTCATAGTAAATGGTAATTTAGTGCTCTACTTTCAGTTTACTAAAACGCCTGCGTTGAGATGATGAAAATTACCCGTGTGTAATATAAACAGCGAGCTATGGAGGGAGCTATGTTGGGAGTTTCACTACGTGATAGAATCAGAAATGAGGATACCGTAGAAAAACCAGGGTCACCGACGTAGGTCGTAGAATTAGTAAGTTGAAGTGGCAATGGGCAGGTCATATAGCTCGAGGAACCAACAGCCGTTGGGAAATAAAGGTTCTCGAATGGTGACCAAGAACCGGAAGACGAAACGTAGGGCGTCCACCCACCCGATGGACCGACGACATTGTTAAGATCCCGGGGAGTCGTTAGATGGAAATGACTCAGAATCGTTCTTCCTAGAAATGTGTAGGGGATGCCTATAGAATAGAATAGAATGGAAAATTATTTATAACACACCTTAAAACTAACAATGGAAAACCAAGTAACAATAATTTAAAACATAGTAATGTACAATAGGCGGTCTTATCCCTGAAAAGTGATCTCATCCAGGCAACCTTTGGATGGAGAGAAGCGTATAATAAAATGGTTGGTTAGGGTGCACTAAGAAATAACAGTAATGAATAAAAATAAGGCCTATGTTCATCAGTCTTCTTCAGGCTGATGATGATGAAGAATATAAATAGAACATACTTAACGACAGTGAAATAATAATAGGAAAGTTATGATAGGCCTGAGATAAGATTACCTCGATCCTATCATTCGTTTGGTAGAGCCACGTCAATTACAAATCCAATATTAAAGGTACATACGCAATGTGTTAGGTAAAGTGAGGTCGTTCTATTCAGTTTTATGATAGCAATTGTCTGCTTCCTTCTCAATTTAGCCTCAATTCGATTTGCTTCATAGAGCTCTAAAATTATGGATGCCGGATTAGGTTTATGGTTGGCATTACATTTCTATAGAGTACTCGGATTTGGCCTTTCGCATCTAGCTGAATTCCGGGTTCAGTAATGATAAAACTTTAATTAAATTTGCATCATTAAGTACGGGTAGTAATTGATTAGTTTTATTGCTTTGCGGTCAAGATAGGTTAGTCATATTTTGTATGGGTTCCGTGAAGTAGTTTTTAGCTATGGTATCAACTTTAATCTATAAAAAACTTCTTCGAATTCTTCTAAAGGCCTATAGACTTCATACAAAGATGAGACCTATGGCATCAGGACCGCTAAGTGATGTTGATTCCGAATAAATCAGAAAAAAATGAAATTGGTTGAAAGTACCAGGAAATTTTCAATTTTTAGTTTAAACAGCACTAAAAAAATGTAACCCCATGGCAGCAGGACGGCAAAGTGCTGCTAGCACTGCGGTCACTAGCACTTTGAAAAACATGGCAAACGTAAAAACTATGACAGCAGGCTACAGAATGATGCTGATTCCGAATCAAAGTGTGTTAGGTATGTAATGTATAACCTAGATAGTTCTAGCTCTATAATGTTATACTCTTTTCCATTGACTTGTGTAACTACACCGCAATTGATGTTTTTTTTCTTTTCCATGCAAAGGTTGCCTGGAAGAGATAGCTCTCAGCGATAAGGTCGCCCGTTGTTTTACCAAAAAATCTCCATAAATCCTGATTACAGGATTTATGGAGATTTTCATTGTTGAATAAGTCTTTATTGTTCACCACACAGAAACATATTAATGTTTCTGTGTGGTGAACAATAAAGACTTATTTATTATTTATCTATAATGTATAGGTATGTACCTACATGTCTTGTGGTGTGATCGTGAGATGCGTGTGCGCATGACGAGGTGGGTGTTGAATGGTGACCGACTGAAAGGGCGAGCTATATTCAGGTTCGTCACTTTTGTTGCGTAACATTGTAGTACAAACGAAAACAACGCGGAACGATACGAACTAAAGGGCATTTTCTAAATATACTAAATCGTTACGTTACTGGCTGACTGTCAATTTACGCGCAGACATATTATTATAAACGTATGAGGTCTGACAACTTACTGAAAGACAGGACATTGAGAGGCAAGTTTTCTTTGAAAGTCTCGAGCACGTCACTTATTTGATTACTGAAACGCAACTCAGATTTAAGCACGTCTCAAGCGACGAATATTTGACAGATTTTCATTGAAAACTGTCAAATATTCGTCGCTTGAGACGTGCTTAAATCTGAGTTGCGTTTCAGTATTCGGGGGTTAGTTTCACAAAGCTGTTAAATGTGCGTGTGTAACAAAAAAGCTATGCAAACAAAATCATAGGGATTCCTCTAACTTAGGTACTTAAACGGCTTTTATAGCCGCTGTTTCTACCCAACTACTTATTGGCATCATACAAGACGAATCATCTACCATATAAAAATAAGTCGGGTTTTCCTTCCTGACGCTATAACTCGATAACGGCTGGACCGACTTGGCTGATTTTGGTCTTGAATGATTTGTGGAGGTCCAGAGAAGGTTTAAAAGGTTTTTTTTTTTCAACGGAAACGGGAACGGCGAGCGAAGCCGCGGGCGGCCGCTAGTAAAAGTTTAAAAAACTTAAAAAACCGACTTCATGGCCAAACTGCTGGACCGATTTGTCTATGGGACCAATCTGGGACCTTTCAGATGAATTTTATTATGTCTGAAAAAAAATAAACGGAATTGAGAAACTCTTTTTTAATTAGAAGTCGGTTAAAAACACCGATAAACGGGCAATGATAATGTGCCTTACCTAGATGTGTGTGATAAACGTGTTGTGTCGTCACATGCCTGCTCAATTGATTGGTAATCGGAGTAGGTACACGTTTGATATCGGCAGATTTGAGTTTCGCAATATCGCAAAATGTTTACAACTTAATGGAAATTATAGAAAATAGTCAAATTCAAATGCATAAATTTATATAATCAGTTGCATCACAAGGAGGACTTTGAAACGTATATATTAAATCTAGGTGAGTCTAGGTGCCAGTTCCACGCGACCGCGTCTAGAAGAACAGGCAACAAACTACGGCTTGGTTCCTACCGTTTTTAGGGTTCCGTAGCCAAATGGCAAAAACGGAACCCTTATAGATTCGTCATGTCTGTCTGTCTGTCTGTCTGTCTGTCTGTCTGTCTGTCCGTCCGTATGTCACAGCCATTTTTCTCCGAAACCATAAGAGCTAGACTGATGAAACTTGGCGAGTAGATGTATTCTGTGAACCGCATTAAGATTTTTACACAAAAATAGAAAAAAAACTATAAATTATGGGGGTATACTTAAAACTGAAACTGAAAAAAAATTACCCATACGTGTCTATCTATGAATAGGTCTTCAAAAATGATGTTGAAGTTTCTTAAATAGTTTTTTTCTAAACTGAATAGTTTGCGCGAGAGACGCTTCCATAGTGGAAAAAAGTTGGTCCCCCCCCCTCTAACTTCTAAAATAAGAGAATGATAAAACTAAAAAAAATATATGTTGTACATTACTATGCAAACTTTCAACGATATTTGGTTTGAACGAGATCTAGCCAGTAGTTTTTTTATATACGTCATAAATCGTAAACCGCAATTTACCTTTCGACGAACTACAAGAACCTTTATTTATGTTACTTGATGCTACGGAACCCTTCATGGGCGAGTCCGACTCGCACTTGGCTGCTTTTTTTTGTATGATCCTTTTACAAAACAAAAATTTGTAATACCTAGTTGGTAAAAACTGAGTGCGGTCATAAATTTATTTACACAATAGAGCAATAAACGACTATAAAAGAATAAATCTACCATGCAATACGTTCTATGCGCAAACACACCCCTCATTGTAAGAACGATTTATTGGAAAGACGACGGAACTACAGTTCGTAATACGTAGTCCAACTGTATCACGATTAGAAAGTCTCGTTTCAAATATGTAATAAGCTCTATAATTTTATAACACTATCAGTTTTACTTTGCAGTTATCAATGATTGAATTTATTACATCTGTAATGTACACTTCATGTTGCAAAGACGTCACTAACATAAATAAAAGCGAAAAAGTTGCGTATTACTCATTGTTATTTTTAAACACAGATTGGTTTATCAATTGATCTTTTAACCCTCAAGTGGTGTATGAAAATGCTTTTTTTATTGACTAGTTTAATCCCGCGCGACTTCGTTCACTCCATGCTATTTTCATACAACTACCCTTTTAGGGATTGAGTTCTGGATATCCCTTTCATAGTGCACCTCCAAATTATACCGTCTTAAGGCCTGCGCACACCTAGTTCGCTGGCGGTAGCGATCAATGAAACGCTGTCAAATATCGCTGTCAAATCTCAAATCTGACAGCGATATTTGCCAGCGTTTCACTGATCGCTACCGCCAGCGAACTAGGTGTGCGCAGGCTTTTAGGGCATTTTTTTTAATCTACAGTTAAAGTTATCCTTCAGATGATTTTAGACATGTCAAATCGTTATTCCGTAGATGAGCTATAAGTTCTATAGAGTTAATCCTCAAACCCAAAAAAATTGGTTATGGTTACCCACCGCAATAGTGCAGAGAGGTTTCCGGTTGACTAATTTTTTACAAACATTTCTGATTTTCTAGTTCTTTGAGAGTGTTAGATCAATTTCCCATTATGATCAATAGCGAAAATTAATTCTGTCTTTGTAAATATACCTACAGCTATTATCAATCGTTATACAATATAAACCTAAAATATATATTTTTGAATTTGATGCTTTAAAACGGTTTTATTATTAAGGGGTCTTTGTCGGACTTCAGATCTCTAAAAACATTTGGTTTGATGTTTGGCTGATTTGCAGGCGCCTGTATTTTTGGATCTTTGATGTCTATCTTCATTATACTGTGTTTAGTCTGTAATTTTCTTTATGCACGCAATACGGCACGACTATCAACCGAAACAGCAGGAACTGTAAACGTGTACTTTCTCACGTAAGCCGTGTGATTTAACAACATTTATTCTACTGGCATATCTACTATTTCGACTTGTTACCTACCTTCTATACCCTCTCAAGATGAGGTACTTCTCCTCAGTCCGGCTATGACGTAGCAAACAAACATCGAATGTGCGGTAAAGTGTTCAAGTTATTAGCAGATGCCTTACTCTTACATCTGGAATGTTATAAACGTGCATTTATACGCAAATATTATGTAAGATTGTTTGTATGCGCGGTCGCGGTTGGAATGAAAATGCGACGACTGCGCGTCATTGTGATTATGAATGTTTTGTCTCATCTGTAGGTTTTACTCATGCTGTGGCATAGCTGGAATTCCTCAAAACCTTCTCATGTCATAGAATTTAAAAAGTTCAAAAACATGCATCGAGTGCACGAATGGAGACTCGGGGTGCACTTAAAATCCTTTCACCACACTGGTTTGAAAGAACCAGTGCATGATAAGAAGGGATCCTTCTCGTTTATATACTATAATATGTGATATCGTACATTGATACCATCGATAGTAAAATAGAATTTACCCAGAGTCAATTTAGACTTGTGATTGTGAGCGTTTGCAGATCTTTCAGTTCATTTACTCTACCAACAGCTTTAATCATTTGCAGAGATACGCTTTGATAAATATTGACAGTCTCCTGCCATTGTTGCTTCATTAATGAAGACTTGTGGAGCCAATTTTCGCGAAACGAAACTCATGCGCAGTTTTGGAGTGTTAATTCTGATCTGCAAGCGAGCGGTACTGCATGGCGTCACCGTGTGTCGTAAATCGTGGTTGGGTTGCGTTATGCATGCGGTACTGCGACGCAGGACACATATGTCCAATTCAGCCTTTGGTTCAATGCCCTGAGCCTGCTAATAAACGATCCGCTCTGTGACGTCATGCCCATGTCCATGCACTCAAATTTCATTACACACGCTTGCACTCACTTTAATCAGTACGTAATTGTTACAAGCTTAAACATGCTCATAGTACATTAAACAAATGGAAAATCTCATTTGATTACATCATGTTTTACGGCAGTTTAAGCTGATTAGCAAAATGTTTTGCCTCGAATGCAAATTATCAAGAGTTTTATAATACTGCTAGACTCGTTGACTGCATTTCCACTTTTTATTAGTTTGTCTTCATATTTCCACATCACTCGTCTGAAGATTTTATGAAGTTGATTAGTTTTACTAAGTGGTTTTTAAAAATGATGACCACAAATACAATGGACATTGTGTTTGACCGCTAGCGCGTTCTCAGCAAATATTAGCGCACTTAATTAACGCCCGGCCGACTCACTTCCACGAAATTAATTGGGGTCAAAGAATTTGAGTGCATACATCTCAATTAAAGTTAACGATACACCGGGGAGTCATCGCCACTTCCAAACGGACGGTCAAACGATTCCATGTGTTTGTACATGAGCGATCCCCGATCCTATGAAATCTTATCAACGGTAATTCCCAACACTTATTATGTCAGAGTGCGCTTACAATAGGCATTAATTATGAAAGGCGCGAGATAGGAATGCCGTCGTTACGGCCGCGGCCAGGTAGATTGTTTGGCACCTTTATGATCAGATCCTTGACGTGTCATAAGCCACCCACGGCTCCTCATTAAGCCGGTAGCCAACAAAGGCGCCGGGTCGACCATAATGCTGTCGGATTATACGAGGCGGGCGACAGCGGGTCGACGGCCCGAGGTGCCCTCGCGTGCTACAATTGCACACAATACGCCCCCGCGCGACCCGACACTCCAAAAAGTTAGAAAAGTATGGCACGGTGGTGGGACGCCGATACCATCTCGGCGCCACTCGAGCCGTCGCCATCGCACCGACACCGACCCAGACCCACACCTTCGGACGGTCCGTCTCGTCTTGCCGTCTGTTCTGCCGCGTCCGGTGCCCAAGATTCCACCCGCGCATTTAATTAGAACTCGGTGAAATATAGCGCCCCACACGGGATTCCGATCGAATACTCAGAAACAATAAATGCAATCCCAAACGTCGAGGATCCGAATAATTTTATGGAAGTAATCGAACCCAAATGTCCGGAACGTGAAAACGGTGCATCGACTGCATCGGTGATTAAAGATTACGATGATACTTGAACAGCAACTCATACCCAAACTGCTGTGCCTAATCTTGTTGTAGATCACACACGTTTGTGAATAATTAATTACACAGCTTATCACTTTTACTGAGGTGAATCCAAAGGGATTTGCCAGTTACCGGGGTATACCTTCTTACATCGATGGTTGCGCGGGTGTGTCGACTTAGCCACTCCCACGTGCGGGCTCGTTATGAACTTGAATTAAATGAATGACGCAGTTGTATGAATGGCGCGAATGAATGTGAGTCGGAAGTGCAGCCAGCACGCTAGCCCATTGCGCGCACGTGCATCCGCCAGCACTTTCCACCGCCTCTGCACTATTATCACTATTATGTGACTAAGTAGCAGATAGGACGTTGCCTATTCCACGTAAGATACCTATGCGTAGGTAGAGTAAGTTACTCTGCTTTGAGCATCAATTATTATGTTATTTAATAAAAGGCGCCTCAATATTTTCAATCTCATTAAAGAGTCGGATCCGCCTCGGTCAAGTTTATACGTAGCTTATTTGTTTCTGATAGTTTCTTTGATATATTTCCTATTGACTTCCATTAAACGTGAAATTTATAGAAACATGGGTTATCTGAATTTGGTTTTTAATCGATCGTTCATCGCAGCTCCCGTTGGATTCCTCTCGACGCACTTACAACGTTCCATTGTACAAACATTATGGATTAATGTAAAGATGCCAAGCAAGCCATGGAAGCTTGCTTTGCTGTGCTGTGTTCTGATTCGAAGGAGGGTTTTGGCGAACTATAGAAACATTATGCAACACCTATGCGTATCAGAGAAAAAAAAGCAGTGCAACGCCACGTATGACACGTCTCTAGTGGGCGTGCTTTGTGGGGTATAACTTTCATTATTACAGGTAGAGTTTACCGTTCTACATCAGGTGGGTCATCCTCTTGTTCGATCAATTTTACCATGGTGAAAGTACTTTATTTGTGCTACTTTCATCAAAGTAGTTGTGACTCAATAAACTGCATTAAATTCTTTTGTAACCGATATGAGTAGGTAACGTTTGAACGCCTCCGCTTCCCTTATGTCGGAAAGATACGGCGGTCTCACAAGGATATAAAATTTCATCAGACTCACGATAAGAAATGTTGTGGTAATAATTAACGTGATACAAATTACGAACAGCACTCATGTGGTGTGGGCTACACAGTGGACTTACAATTGCGTAACTGTTGGGTTGGTTTTTTTTGTTGGTTATTGGTTATGTGTAAGATTTGTCATCATGTCGTAAATTCGCAAAGATGATGGGTTGAATAAAGTTTCTGTTGTAGAGCTTTTGCCATTTTTTCACAAATTATTCAATTTTATTACTGAAAATCTCCAGTAGCGTACTTCGTCAGGCAGATGAGAATGATCATTTAAAAGCACTGAGTAAATGATTGTCCACTAAAAAGAACGTGTTTACATTAGTGATTCTGAAGTTGTAAACCTTCAAAATTACACCTTTATGACTATACATTTTGCACGTTCGTCTGTCCCGAGCTAAGTGATTTGCATGGGTCTCATAAACATGTGAATTCACTGCGCAATATAATAATTGGTCGCGCGAGGAATGAATAACGAGGGGTACTGAACTTACGACAGTTTGTTTTCTACCAAAGTTTTTTCTACAAACGCTTTACAAACCTTGTGGTCACTGGAATATATTCCTACAAAGGTGATTGTGTCAAAGCCAGGTGTTCAACGTGTCATACTTTGTTTATCGCTTTTCCAAACGCATAAATTAGCAATTCATTTATTATAATTGAAAATAATTCTTAGTGTCAATTCGATACACGCTAGCGCTTGAGGCATTCTAGCGTAAACAGACCTGCATTTGATTACCTATGACACGTCGTATTGATATTATTTATTGATACTATGAGTACCTACCTACATAATAATATACTTAGGAAGTCGATTACAAGCCGAGATTTTTCCGACGGATTAATAAAAATCTTAGATAAGCAAATATCTCAGGCACAGTTTCCCATGATTTTCTCGAAAGTGCTGAAAAATAAGCTGTAATAAGTGATAGGGATGTGACCTCTATTATCTTCTTTATTAAAGGTCTAATTTTTATAGAATTCTTTACTTCAGAAATAGACGAATACAAGCAAAGCTTGGTGGTATTAAAAAAATGGCGCCCAGCTTTATTTGAAATATTGGCTGCAGCCTTCACTAAAGAATTTTGTACATTTTATACGTGGAAACAACTGGAATTAAACAACTCGCCAAACGTGACTGAAATAATTTAAATATCCTCGTTTCCAATTACTTATATCGTGGACGGCGATAAATATCCATAGCATAGATCGTTTTGTAGAAGGATTTGATCGTTTTATCTTTACTTTACTAGTATTTTGTTTGGTTCATGTTCTATTTAGTTATTTTAAATCAGCAGTAATTTTAATCGAAGTAAAATAGCAGAGTGTCCACAAATATAGAGCCACTTATGAATCCAAGTCTGATAAATATTTACACGCTTCCATTCCTCCGAAGGCGGAACAGTACTCTCAATCACTCAAAGAGCTCCTTTTGGCGCCGAATGTCAATTTTCTAGAGATCAGGCATCGTCGGCAGATCCACAAACAAGGAGCCCTAACGCATACCAATCTTGCACTTATAACGTAGGTATGTTAATGGGGATCCCAGGGCCGGACTAGCAAGCTGAAGTTGGGGCTATTAGATTGGGGCAAAAAAATTGACAGAGTCACAATTTCAGGCAAATTAAACTGCAACCTAACTAGTCACAGGGCAGTGAGTAGTACCTTCTTAAAAAAAATTAAAGGCAGACTAAAGGGGGAGGGATGAATCTGGATTCACCCCCCCCTTTAGTCCACCCCCGGTGGTAACGGAGTGATGAAAGATTGTTTATTCAAACAGCACGTAATGGATCCGAGCACTCTTCTCAATCGGTCGCGAAACGTGTTTGGATATACATATGGAATGCTACGACTTTCATATCCTAAGCTCTCGTGAAGCCTGTAAGTGCTGTGCATAAACAGTCTTGAACACGCGCGCACTTCAATGTGATATGACGTTGCTACTTATTTCCAGTTAATTTGAATATGTTGAGAGCTTTGCAAAAATATTCATGCACCTAACATAAACACTGAATTCCTGACTTCACTGAATTCCACTCATCATGCAGGCACGAACATCTACGATATTATTAGAGTAATATTTTGCGATTTCTGTCAACATTATTAAGTGAGGACTTAAATTTTTCATTTTATGTTACAAAAGATTTCAACGCGCTCCCTTTTTTTTGGTTCATTGCGAATAACATTTCCAAGCTGGTATAATTTATTTGAATCTCTCTTTAAAAGAGTACAAAGCAGTTGTTTACTTCTATAATAACAAATAAACGTTGATTAGTTGTAAAAGTGACTAAATACTGAGAAAACGTTCTTATCGGAGCGACTGATGTCATTGTATAAAAAGTATACAATTATATTAAATTTATCGATTCAAATGTGGAGCAATATCAGTCGTCTCGCTGTCTACGGACATGCATTGGTATTTTACGGTTCCGTATAATATAATTCAGGTCTGTCTTCTCATACTTTTATAAGCCCAAATATAAAAATACTTTCCAATGGAAGGATAATTTGGAGGTCAAAATCGTATGATGATATTTGTGCCGTCCGGTGGTTCAAGTTATGAGTTGCCATGCAATACGTCGTTGAAAACTCCAAAAAATCTGGGAGCCTCTTCATAAAATAATTGCGAGTATTTTAGCCATTCACGTTTTATCTAAAAATAGGTAAAATGTAAACTGTATTAGCAGATTTTTTATCGATACTGGTTATAGATAAAAACCGTCTATTGTTGACTAACCCTAAAGGCATAAGTTCTACTCAAACTTGTCCGTGTTTTTTTCAAATCTGCGTAAGGCATGTCCAGTTCTCGGTAGTCAAGATTGCTCGAGGCTAAAAAACTTGCACATTTTGTAGTGCGTTTAGAACTATATAATGACACAGTGCGACGACCTCAGCACATTATGGTTGGCCTACAAGTACTGCTCTATTTAAAGTAGTCACTAGAGCTAGTTATCTGCTAGAATACTTAAGTAGAGTAACATTATTTCTATAAGTTGTAGATTTTGACAACACACACATTTTATTGCCTATCTAAACTAAAAAATAAATTTCTTCTGTTCTAGTTATTTTTATACAACTAGCTGATTGTACAAGCATATAGCCCGCCTGATGTTAAATGGTAACCATTGCCTATAACAAAGCAGGTCGCGCACGTCAGATACGTGCCTTACGATGCATTGCCCTGCGTCCATCAACTTGAGGCATACAGATGTTCATTTTCCCTTCCCCGAACCGAAACACAGCAAAGCAGCTTCACGGAAGAAAAAAGTATGATGGTAGTACCATTTTCCAGGACGAGTCTTTCGCTAAGAGCTCTACTACTACCAAAATTCCTAGTCGTGTATGAACTAGATATTTAACTAAAAGTAAGTACCTACCTTACCTAGTTTACTAGACGTATCAGCATCAGCCATTAAACACAGCCGCCTATCTGATGGATGCTTTCCTGCTATAAACCATTGTTTTAGTGTTCCCTGTGCTCGATGTACCAGAAAGAACACAATGTCGACATGTTTTATGAGTTTCGGTATAGAGTCAACAGTTTGGCTAATCACAAGCCAGCAACCGCCTCAAATGCACTCAGCTTATATAAAGCTAAAATTTCCATTCTATATAAAGTTATTCATGATTTACGGGCTTATCATCCAACTTCATCTGATATCAATGCAACATCGACAGCACTAACACGGCTGTATAATATATCACAATTATTATTATGCATCTTAAATCCGTACTAAGTATTCTGAATGGTAGTGAGTTATGAGGCGAGAGACTCCGCAAGTCGAATCGAAATTACGAGCTGATCATTCTAAATAGGAGGCTGTCGTTCCGGTTATACAGTTGCAGTCCGTAGATGGCCAACGGCGCGGCGCGGCGCCCGTTTCTCCAGCGCCGCCCTGCGCCCGCGCTCACCACCGCCAGCCGGCCATAATCCAGCGATAGTTCGATCTACTTGATCCAACTAAACCTATGATTCACGGCCGGACTCACCACAAAACATCAAAAATACACCAGACAGAGCCACAATCAAAATAGATCCTTATAAGCGGCACCCTGTAAATATAGAACGCTACGCACGTTCGTGTAGAAATCAAGATCTATTATAAAAATAATCTCGGCTATAGCTCGTAGACCGCACGTTGTCAAAATATTGTCAAAGTGAATTCCACGCGTCTAATATATTAAAATGATTTTCCACTTGGCAATAATCCTAGCCATTTATTTCGATCTCGCTAGATATTGACCGCATACCGCGTATATCTAGACGAGGCGTCATTCTTGTTAGCGGGTAGGTTGTTGAACCTCCTCTATAAAGGCTGGGCGGGCATGGCGGCGGGCGGGTCTTGAAGTTTAGCACTTCTTCACACTTTCGGCTTTGGGTAATTATCGCGCGGCGGCCGGCGGCGATGTGTCTCATTGTCGCGGGTTTATATTTAGTGATGATAGCGCGTCACGCGACGGCTTCCGATGCGTCTGTTGACAGCAGCGTCGACTCTTTTCGAACACTCTTTAAACCATATCTAAACGATGAACCATAATGCACACTAGCGCAAAAGCTCTGGCTGGTTGTAATAATCTGCAAAAAAATATTTCACCCACACCTAATGCATACATAATTACTGATGTTATTGCCTCGATTGCTGGCTTTTTGCCGGCTGAAAATTTTTGTCCTATAATGTTTTTTCAAGCGGTAATTTCACAAAGCCATACTATGCTATTGTTTATGTACTGTTATGCAAATAATAATATGCACTGCAGCCTGAAGAAGCAATCGTAGTTCTGCAATTCCGATGATTTGGCAAGGCCTTTGTTGGGTGGGTGTCGCGTATCCGCTGTACCTAGCTCTAGTCAACGAACGTAACTCTTGACGTGATTGATTGACGTCAAGCTTCCCTGACTTGTGTACGTTAAACGCTGACATACCTTTTCAACCACTTTAAAAAAATCTGTTATAAAAGTTATATTTCCCAAAAAAGAAGGCTCTGGTGATAGCGATCAGTGAAACGCTGTCAAATATCGCTGTCAGATTTGACAGCGTTTCACTGATCGCCGACGCCAGCGACCTAGGCAGGCCTTTAATAATATTTCTTTGGAATGACTGAACACAAAGGCCGTTCAAGTATTACGTAAGCAGATTTATTACAATTATTTACCCCCTCGATGTCATCAAAAATAAGCAAAGCATAGATACCCCATAGGAGGAACTATGTGCTGGGGAAGCACTACTAATTGCTTACGTAATACTTGAACGGTCTTTGTACAAAACCATATAGCCTAACACCAATTAAAAAGCTTACCTAAACCACAAGAACAATATGAAGATGGAATCCCTACTGCCCAACAAACGGTGGCTATTGAAAAACCGCCCAACGTTAATAAAATTTTATTTTAATAATGATGCAAGTAAATTTATTAATAATTTATTGGGGCAACTTTATTTAAACGAGGAAATTTTGTTATTTTTACGCGTACGTGCTGAATTTTTTCTTAAAAATAAAGTTTCTTATTGTTTGATATGTTATTGACTCGCGAAATCTAGGTTAAGCCGCCCATAAACTGTTATCATAACTAAAGCTTCGCGTGATTGAGTGCAAAATAACATTTAACTACCTTACCTATCTACTATAGATGCCAAATGACTAAATTAAATGTCGATCGTGTTTTCACAATTTTCTGATCTAAATCACTATACCTCACGCTAGACTGAAACACGTTAAGCTTCAAGAATTTTCAAAAATATTTTTTATGTTGTGGGGTGGGCGTTAGTTTAGAATAAATATAAAATGTATTAGTCACAACATAATCGTAGTACAAGAGTGTACATGTTTATAGAACGAGAGATAAAATATTTTGTAAAACATCGAAAGGCACGATATGTCCAGCAACAGCAACACTTTGTGACAAGACGGATTTCATTGGCACCAATGAGTCAGTGAGTCATGACATGAGTGTCCGCGGTGTGGGAACATCTCAGCAGATCGCAAGGCGCACGCAGGCCGGCGGCGGCGGCGGTGGCCCAAGCGGATTTTTAGTTGTCGATATCTGTGATCGGCGCCTGCTCCATTAGTCATGTGACACTATCGACACGAGATCGCCTCTCTCGGCCCTCTTTCCACGCTCGACGCCTGCGAGACTGGAGTCGCAGTCTTATGCAAATCTACACGTTTGCGACCACCTGATGAATGATGTACTGACACCGGGACCGCGGCGGAATCTTTTCGAATAATGCACGCAGATTTTATTAATCGAACATGTCAAAGTAGATAAGCGTTCCTTTGAAAATAAAGTAACATTTTCATAATAGTAGTCATAGTTACAGTTATTAATGGAGCTAGCAGTGATAGTTTAGTTTGGTTAATATCACGCAATGACGTTTTGGGAAGTGATACTGGAATGAGTATAATAAAAGAAGGAATAATGAGGTTGTATGAGCTTTGTCGATCCGCTTGGCTGGTCGCCCGCCAACTACTGAATGAAAGAGAAGAGATGTTACAACATTTTTAAGAGTGGCGTTTAATTATTAAGTTTGATTGTGTTTCTTGAAACATGTTGGCGTTTTGAGATGAAGCAATGTAGTGCATAGCAGCACAGGAATAGTATGCGTCGGCGGGTGAGCGAGGGTCATTGAGCTCAGTTCTGACTCACCGCATGCGACATACGTAGTCTCTATCACATTAATACTTTCTTATAAGGTTGTCGCGCTTAAATAATGCATGTTATGCAACTGGTTGCAATTTGTGTTCGCTTGCGAGAGCGCTAAATTGTATGCTCTGCAGATCGTGTTACAAAACGACTCACCTGATTATCTCAATAAAATTACTCTCCAACAAATACAGCGTCTATCGTCGCATACGTAAGTTAAATAAGTATCGCTTTACGACGTAGTTGCTGGTTTGATAGTTCTTACGTATTTCGAATTCAAATCATTATCATCATCTAACACCCAATTCAAATCTACGAGCCTTCCTCGTAGCTTTCCAAAGAGATCGAGCTTGGATCGAGAGGCCGAGCTGCACTAACGGGCTCCTTTACTAGATCGTCTATCCATCTAGTAGTGACCGTCCTTCGTTGCGCTTTTATGCGCGTTGTCTTCCACTTGCAAACTTTTCTAACATAGTCGATAATCTTAAATGACGAGTATGTTTTGTTTAATCGTGGTATAATCAGTTTAGTCACACGAGAATAAAATTATTAGTACATCGAAAGTACAAAAGAGCGTGAAGGCACGCGGCTTCACGCCTCGCTCATATCGATTCCATCTTAAACAAGCGGCGTCGCATACCAAGGGAGGGTCTGGATTTACGCGCCGACACACGAAAGAAACTTAATGATATGGTAATGTCATTGTGTAAATTTCGGTCCAATCGACGTGAACTTATTGCCTCGCCATTGTGTTCTTGGATAAACGCGACTGGACAGAATGTTTCGAGCGGACGCACAAGACCGTCATTAAAAGAGATTATCGTATTATTGACAAGTGGTTTGCAATGAGTGGGAGCGTTGCGAGCGCGGACCTACCGCACGTCCACCGCGCCATCCGCCACAGCCGAGCCAGCGCCGCCTCCTTGTCTTTATGAAAATATCACTCAATTGAGAGATAAAGGTAGGCACTTTTCCCTGACGTGATAATAGCCGCCTGTAGCGCGAGGTTCTCTATTTACGAGCTGTTGTCTATATCAGGCTCTGACTTGATGTGATAATTTGACTCAACATGTGATTTTAACGACATGACGTGTTGCTACTCGTTTATCAAGTACTTATTGTTGTTACTACAGCTGTTAATTAACCGTGTGTGTTCCTATTATGGTAGTAAGACGGATCTCCAAAATTCATACCGACTTCCTTCCTAAAGTTATGACAGCTTATTGTGTTAAGTTAATACAGCTCCTATGCTTTGAGTCAGTAAAGTATCAGGCAGCCGCGGCGGGCGTCCATAAAAGGCTTCGTCACTTGGCCTTTCATAACACTTATACGATGCGGTCCGACTGTGAAGTTTCGTGATGGATATTCGAGAGCAGTCACGAGGGCGCGAGGCCGTGGGACATACTACTTTGCCGCGGCTGCCTTGTGTCACCCAAATCGGCTTGCATTGTAAAATGTGCTTTAGTAAGCTGATTTTGAACTCGAAATGAACGATCACGTCCCTGAAGTTTAAATTCTTTTTACAGAGAAAGATTTGTCCTGAAAATTTCTCGTCACCTTGGCAGCCAAGTAATCAACAAAACTTCCTCCAGCCAGATTCCATGCTCGAATATTGACAAAACTTCTTTCGATATTAGAACTATAGGTCCGCTGTCCACATTTCCCTTTTTTGAATTGAATTAATTAATTTGCTTGAAGCATGGTACATTTTAGAACTTTATTATAGGTAAATATAGATTCACACACTTCGCCAGAAAAATCAGCATTTTCTCTGGTTATCGGAGTGATATTTCTGTACGCTATAGTAACTATTTATGTCATCTGCGGTTTCGGGTTGTTGTTTTCACTGCTAATTACACAGCGGGTTGATTTTTAACGAGCACTCATTCAACTTAACGGCACGCGCACGGTTGCATTGCGCCTGCGCCTGCGCCGTGTTTCGCGTCACGTTGTAAATATGACCGTGTCTTTGGCACAAGTTTGTTGTAGCTGTAATGAAATCTGTGGCGGTGATTTTGAAAGCTACGAATGAGGTGGTAAAATGGCTGCCTTTGATATTTACAGATGTAAAATTTTACGCTATTTCAACGTTTGAGTATCGAATGTTATGACAAACAGATTAGAGGAAAGCTCTGTTAGCATAACGAGCACCTCGAAGCGTGTAATGCCAAATCACCTGCTCACATGATGTAATAATAAATTCAACCTTATAAGTGGAATTTATAAGGTTCAAACGGTGCCTAACTTTGTGGTGCCTACGACTTCTGCTATTTTCAAAATGTGTGAAAATGTATAAAGGGATTCCAGAATCTTTCTTGTTGTTGATCCCAAGAGCTAAGTAGCCTGTCCTTTGCCACTTCAACTTGATAATACTGCGAGTGTCGGTGATCTTGGTTCTTTTATGGTTTTCTTTAACTTCTTCTGGATTCTTTTCATCATGAGGCTTTGCGATATCTTTGTCGAGGAGATATGTTGCAATTTTCCTGAGTAGTATTCAGCGGTTGATATCTTTGTTGAAGTTAGACCTACCCGGTACATGCTCTAATACTTTGAAACCCAGGTAAAACAACGTCCTTTAAATAAAGGTGCCTAGGCACAGAAAAAAGTGAAAAACCAAGCAAATTTAATTGCCGTGGTTTAAAAAAATCTAAACGCAAATTAAAATCATCTTTATTAGATGAGAAAGCCGGTTTGATTAAAAAAACACTGTCAAACCCCGAGCAGACCTGTGTAACTCAAAATGACTTCGGTCAATGAACTCGCGGATTATCTTTTAGGAATAGCGAGAATAGAATGAAATATCTTCCGCATGGCTCTCTGGCTATAAAACTACAAAGTTATAATTGAATGGTCTCTGCAATACTCTATATTGCAAATGGGCCGGATAAGGCACCCGCTCGCTTTGGTCGTAAGCGGTAACTGCATCCTGTACTGCATACAGCTTGCTAAGTTGGTAAACCGCAAAGTATGGAGGTGGTTCTGCTCTGAACCCATTCCGTTCCGAACAGAGAAAGAGAGAAAAGCCTTCCTTCTCTTTTTAATAGAATATAGATTGTACATTGCGCATAGATATCACATTAAAAAAAAACGACACGAAAAGGTTTGCTACTATTTGAAAATCGAACACCGCAATCAATAATTTTAATGAACTATGTTTTTATTTCTCTAATCCACAATGACATTGGCTATGTTCGTAATTTAAAAGGAACGTTTTGTTTTTAACAAACATGTTTTTTTATTAAACTTTCACTCGAAATTGGTAATAAATTAGGTCATTAACTGTCGGGGATAAAACAGAAGCTTAAATATATTTTTCGCAAATCAGATACGTTTACCTTATTTGATAAACAATGTGACTTATAAACAGGATTTTCTGAGCGTAGGTATTTTTTACAACTGTAGGTACGAATTGTAAAATTTGTGTGATTTTAACGACTTCTGTATGTTGAACCATAAATTTATTAGAACATTTCACGTGAATGCTCAGACATTTTACGAGGTATTTGATATTTATACAGAATACGATAAAACACTTAGGGCCAAGTAAATCGGTAACAGAGAGACAAAGTTTCATATTGTTTCTATGGTATTGTGAAATTTTAGATCTAATCTAATCTTACTAAACTGGATCAAGCTTTTATCGCAGCAGATATAAAGCAAAGCTTTGAGTACTCCAACGCGCGTTCAACCTGCGTCCGCGCAGCTTTACCGCGAAATAAAAATAATATAATGGGAATACTATGGTGATAATTATAACATTACATTATTCGCAATCTATTATCCCACCGAATATCAGACGGGCCAATTATGCTCGTTCCATCAGCTACTTAGTTGTCTAAAAAAAATCTGTTACTTATATGCACTATAGCCTTGTTAAGTTTGAATTCGGATACTATGATTTTGACACAACATGACTCAGTTTTTGCTGTAGGGTCCGCGCAATATAGCGCGTGACGGAAATGGTGGAAAATATAAAAAAGCTGGCTTGTAATAATCTCTCAAAAAGAAATTTGGACTTGCATTAAACGCAATGCAAGTTCATTTCCACTCCATTTTCTCTTGTTTTTTGTCAATATGTCTCACGCCCAGAGTTTACTTGCGTGGACTCTAATACTTAAATTTATTATATCTACGACGACAAAAGTAATATCAACATTGTTTTTCAATAAAAACCACGAGTCACTTGTATCACTTGGAAATCACTTGGAAATACAGTGCAAGTGTAAAAGCGGACATTAATTGATGAGGTATCTTTATGTACTATAAATACCATAAAATGTATAAACGAGTGCGTGGAGTGACGGCTGGTGGCGGGCGTCGCATTGTACCCGATATTGATCTCAACTCGAAACGCAGCCTTCCAAATAGGGAGCCCTCTCCGAAATAGGCATCGGCCGAGCCGTTGCTTGGCACCACCTATCGAGGACGCAGCATGGTGCCGATCGCCCTTTCCATTGTCTACAATACATAAAATTATGCCTTTCCTACAGGGGTAGGCCGAGGCCATAGGTTTCTACTTACCTAACTGCCATTGCAGCTACACTGTTGTTTTTAACATCGAACATTTTAAGTCATAATTGTCACCCATTATCTGAATACACACTATTAAAATCACACTGTCTTTGTCTAACAACTGTTTTTTGGTGCCAAATAACGTGTCTGAACATACTCTTCCTGACTCTCTTAGTCATCCCCAAGGATCTTAGTTAAGCAACCTAACCCTTATAAACGATACGGACTTTGAAGTTACAGAAGTTGAAAAGCGAACCAGGAATTTAAATAGTGGCGCCCACAGCAACCTTTGATTTTCAAAAGCTTATAAAAGTGAGGTTATCTTCATTCCTGGCATATGCGGGCGTTTGTCGGGTAACTACCTGCACGTACGGTTACAGAAAGTTTATTGTCATAATATATGACCTGCCATAACTAGCTACTCGTCGTACCACATGATGGCAGGAATGCAGCTTATGCAGCCTTGAAGTATGATCGTTAAGGCTTAATGGAAGAAATACATATGAAGTCAATAACATCGAACTGGCACTCGACCGGCGACCGTGACAATTGCGAATAGAGGACAATTCGTATGAAAGGGATCCGGTTGAAGTCGGTTTTAAAGATTCATTCATGCAGCCATCACTCTCGTGGAGAATGTGGCCGTTTTTAAAATAAATGGTGGAGGATTATGTATGCTAGTAGGCGGGCGGCCCTGAGCTATCGCAGCATTGTATTCAAATCCCTCGGCGTCACCATCAGGGCGATGGGCGACGCACGGCGTCGGTTCAGGTCATTACTCAAACTTGCCCAACACGCCCTTCGGCCTCGTTTCGCATTCCTTTTTAATTTTCCTTGCTTTTTTCGAACATTGCGTAATCGAAAAAAATGACATTTTGGATCAATTTACTTTTTGTGAATGTAATAGTTTTAAAGGCCTTGCGTGTTTGGTAATTCAGGCTAGTACCTACTTACAAGTTGGTTACACATACTATTATAGAAGCTATCAGAAGTCTTTGCACTAGAGTTGCCGCGAATAGTGGTTATAGCGAATAGTCGAATACCGATTAATCGCCATTCACTTTGGCGAATAGTCGAATAACTCGACATCACTATTCGACATAAAAAACACATTAAACACATTAAAAATATTTCTAATTTCTTCTAAGGTTGTGAGAAAAGAAAATAATAAAGTTAAGAAATCTGTTTCATGTGATACATATTTACATATATGTAGTAAATTTAATTTTCCACTTTTAAATGCTGGCAACCCTTTTCATAGTTTACGGGGAATACCCCGTTTTTACGAGGAATAACGAAACCGACTTGCTCCCGAACGTGCAGCAAAAAATGTTTTTTTGCGCCACAATCTGCCTCTGTTGGATTTTAAATATTAATTAAAAAGCCTAACTAATTTAATTTCATGAATATGATAGGCACAGGCACATATTACAGATAATAATTGATATTTTGTATTGTTTTAATAGGGAAAATAATTAAAAAAATGATTATTTTTAACTCATTAGTTTTTTGTTCTTATTCGGTATTATTCGGTATTCGACGAATATAAAAAAAATGTCGAGTAATGCCGAATACCGAATAATAGCGAGTATTCGCGGCAACTCTACTTTGCACAGAAAAATTCAAGTTTTTGACAAACACTGCCAGTTTACTACGATAAAATACTCTAAAATCAGTGATGTAAGTAATTTGGCTCTCAACGAAACTGTGAAGAATATTGAGACAGCCTGTCCTAAGAACTACCGTCAACTTCGAGGCTGTCCTAACTGTCAGATGAAAATGTAAAAGCGTACCTACAAGGCCCATCACCTACTAAATATAAACCGGAGACTTGTAAAATCAACCAACAGAGTTCTTCAAAATTGCATAATCTCCTACAAGCAATTGTTTATTTTGTTATAGACATCTTAGCTTAGCTCAGTTTAGATGGATGATGGGCCTAAAGGCATTATAAATAAGATCACACTGTAATTTCGTCCCACGTATTGATTGATTGCCTTGTATAATCGTTGCATGTACCTATAATTTACTGCAACGAACTGGTTTTTGGTAATGGTTGTGTATGTAGAGCTTTTGCATACAATGGTAATTTATTGATGATTGTTTTCTAATTAATTGCAGCTTTTGTGAAATGGTTCAAGCAACCATCTCTCTACGCACAACCCATTGTGCTAATTTTGAAGGATAGTGCCAAACGAAAACTTCAGATTTTAGGCACTGTACCACATAATATGTACGGAAATCAGTCCCACACTGATTCAAAAGAACTAGTGATAGGACAAGAAGAAGAAATGCGTGAGACATCATGACATCATATTTTGTACATAGTGACTAAAAACGATAACTTTTTGTTCGAACGTCAAAACCATTCCAGACGAGATTACATTTTTAATATTACCTACATTATTGATAATATTTCATTGATAAACACAAACGCGTTCATTGAGAATTTTATTCATTAACGGTGTAGTCCCATCGGCTTTTTGTATAGAAGAAATCTAAAGGTGGAGATTGACTTGTTACATTTTGGTGTAATGTATCGCGTTCATGTAACAGAAACCAAAGACTGACTTGTAACGCTATTAGTTTGTATCATTCGCGGCAAGCGCCGCCCGCGTGCTCTACGCAACTGTCGGTTTTTTTGCGAATCCTTTTGAGTATGGAGCTCACTTGAGCAAAGAGTTCGAATGGTAGACCTTTAGATAATGACTCCGGAGTAGGTACTGTAGCAGCCGATAGACTCTAGCTCTTGTCAGAATTTCCTTACTTTAGCCGCTAGAGTGGGTACATTTATTGCGACAACGCAGTCGGGCAACATAAAAATTCCCTATAGGATACCTAAATTCTGTAAGCTGATTCCAAATTTAAATTTTAATTAGGACGGCGAGAGGCGCTGAGAGGCGCCGCTGTCACCAAACACGTATAAATAACGCTTTTAGTTCAACGTAACTTATTTAATCTGTTCAACGGTCGGTTTCCTTTCCCATAAACTTCCGAAGCATGCATTTCATAAGCAATATTTTTGTATCATATTGTATAAATAAATCATTAGCATTGAATAGTTCGTTAATTGTTATCAGTTGTTCATGAAACACCTGACACATTTATACTGTGACTTCATTACTATTTCTATCTGTATCGTGATTGTTAATTGTACTGTCTAGATAACAGTTTCGCGTTAGGTTTTGCAAGTGACTTGTAGTTTGCTATCAGATTTTGATACGAGGTGATAGGTTAGATTGCATTAGATATTTGGTAAAAATGAATCAGAATGTAGTATTTCGTTTACTTAACTGGGACCGACCTTGATAATTATCTACTTTAGGATTTGGTGCAATAGGCTTGGTCGCGTGGAACTGGCACCTAGACTCACTTAACTTTAAGACATTTCAAAGTGATCCTTGTGATGCAACTGAATAAATAAATTTTGAATTTGTATTTCGCTTCAAATGAGGTGAAAGATAACCCCTTTTATTTATATTATGAAGAAAATTTAGAAGAAGCCTACTACGAGTATTACAATCTTGTTTTTGGTTTTGCAATGTCAGTGATCATCGAATATTATACTTATTACTCTAACTTTGATATTATACATATATACAGTTTAGTAAAACGAATTCAAAAAAAAATTATTCACCTCATTATTGCGTTTTAATATATCTCATAACTATATTGTTCTATTATTTATTAATTGTAATTAATTTAACTAGGGTATATTAAATTGATATTCTTTTAAATCATCCTGAGTATGTATGTAGATAATTAAAAACTACGCATTAGCAAGTGTGTAAACCGGACTACTAACACGCACTCATTAAATTTCCGAAACATCGGTATTTAGATACTTATTTGAAAGGCACAGGTAACTCTGAGGTGGGTGAACAAGACCCCAAAGTCAAGTCTAGGACAAAAACTGAAACGAAAATTATATTATCCATATTAAGGGCAAGTTCGCGGGTGGTATAGTAAATGATATGTTTCGTATAAATATGCATCGAATCAAGCATTTAAGGCGACCACCCGTACAGCCTGTAATACCAGACTAGTAAGTAAATACTGCCGTAAATGTGATCATTTTTGTAACTAGGTTTTATGTACCTACTTGACTGGCTTTGAAGCAATTTTATAAAGCTTAATAACAGCTGAATCCATATTTTAATTTAAGTTGCTTCCCCGGTTGAAGCCTTGAGCTATTTTCATGCAATTTTATTTCGTAATCCTTTTAACAAAATCAAGTTTTAAACAATATTTCCTTAGTAGTTTGCCATGCTGAAGACTGCACCATTGCTTAATATATCAAAGTCTTCATAAAATATAAAATATACAAGAATATAAACAAAATACCCAATCAGGTAGGACTCGTGAGTTATTTTCGTAAAGCGTCCTACGACTTTCTTCCTCCGTGTATAATCAATAGTGTCTGGTCCCGCCATATTGTTCCGATTATCCGTAAAAGTTGGCATCTCCGCCCGCCTATTAATCTCCATATAATTAAATGATCAAGTAAAATTATATTTAGCTCCGGAAACGGGACAGTGTCCACGCCGGTTGGCGCTCGTCGTCTCCTGAACTGAAAACCACGAATGGAAAGTTCAAACTTCGAAACTATTCTCTAGAAATAGCAAGACGAATTTATGTAAACAAATCGCGAGCTTGAGGTCCAGCAATGCGAGAACAGTGTATTGGAAATTACTAGGTTAGGTATACAGTTTTGCCTTCAAACTGTGCATAAATAGGTAAATACTAAACAGATTATTATAAGGCAAAGCTTTCTAGGCCTGATAACGGAGCCACAAAACCATTAATGAGCCAAGTCGCCTGGTGAAATCGCCGAGGAAAAATCTCAAGTCTTATTAACATAGTAGTAAAGCTAGTTTATTCATAATTGGCAGTTATCCCCCACCCCGAGTGTGCGTGCAACTCGCTCCGCCCCGCGACTGCGCTCCTCAGCCGTGCAAATAAATTGTAATCATAATATCTCGCGACAGACCCAGCCCGACCACAATTAAAATTTGCATTCTTGCTGTCTGATTGATAACTCTGTTGGATAGGTTAGTGAGGCCTTGCAATCATGTAGGTAGTGGTGCGAGGCTCAGTGCTGACTATATATACTGATTTTATTTTATTTTATTTATTTATTAGGACCTCCAACAAAGGAAACACGAGAATAACAAATAATATTAACAAAACGTCTTAAAACTATGTGTCCCTCCAGTTATAGGATGCCACAGCATGTTATGAATAAATAATAAAACCTACCAACCTATCTTCTTCTTCTTCTTCTTCTTCTTCTTCTAAATATATAAAACTCTTACGTTACTGACTGACTGACTGACTGACAATCAACGCACCGCCTAAACCGTAAGTCCTAGAAGCATGAAACATAGAGGGTGTGTTCGTTTTATAGCATAGGGATGCACTAAGAAAGGAAATTGGAAAATTATTTCCCTAAGCGGAGAAAAAAAGGAACAACTTTTATAAGGAAAATCAACGGGGCGTAACGGCTACGGGGCGAGCGAAGCCGTGGGCGGCCGCTAGTTTCTATATAAAAAACAAACTGTAAGGCAAAGAAGCTGACTCCCTCTGGACTGCACCAACACTTTAACATAGACCGTTGCGATATCCTTCCCCCTCATTAGTAATGCTTGACACTTTTTAGCGGCTCGCTAAAAGTCTTTTGACACTATCACTTTCATGTCAACAAATAGAGATGGAAACAACTTATCGGTCTGCTAAGCTAAATGACTGCTAGACCATTACGAATATATTATGAGTATTGGTCGCAAAACGACGACCTTGTGAAATTTTTAAAGGACGTTACTTTCATCCAGACGAGTTAACGTATATTTTGACAGAAACTAAATGCTCGATCGTTTGTTTTGTAGAGCGTAACTATTCTGAACTGACAGATATATTATTTTCCCTGGACCATAATAATCATAGGTATGCATTGCTGGCAAAGTTCGCGGCTCCACGGCGACACTTCGCTAAATATTTTTTAAGTTTCTTTTTATGAGGTGCAACTGTACGGCAGTCTCACTCCCAAAGCATTCGTAGAATGATACTCAATAAATTATATGCGATATTTTTGTTGAGCAAGTTGGCTCGCGTCCACTGTCTGCTTCTGGACTTTCTGATGAGATTCAATAATATGTCATTAAGCATCCGAACAGTATAGCGATAAGCAGTAAACTCATTGATAATTTTATCAACTTAAAGTTAATACTGAAAGGTGATGGCTGGCAGTTCGTGGCGCTGCCTGCTCCCGATATGGCGATCAGCGTCGATTTAAGTGTACCTTGTGCCACTTAAACTGTCTACACCTCGTAAAACTGTCTCGGTTTAACAGTGTTCCGAAAAACATAAGAGTTTAAAGATCGTGCCGGGCGGTCAAAAACGCTCAACGAGGAAGAATGATTTGTTTATTTTTTTGGATCATACTAATTGGTTTGACAATGTAAACGGCCTTTATGCCGCCTCCGTGCATTTTAATTAGAATACACTGGAAATAAAACATACCTATACCTACGTAAGTAGAATTATGGACATATAGAACGAGAAGAACCAGTCACAATTGCGACAAGCAGGCGCCGGGCGGCCCTAGTCAATGAAGTCTGCAATAATAAATAAAAGTTGAGGGAAACGAGATTCTATTAATACAACAGACAATTTATATGTGTGCCTCCATCACAGACACCAACTGACAAACATTTACAACTTCTTGTGTTTTGTTTTCGAATGACTCATAAAAATCTCTAAACATCAATTTATTTGATAAATCTAATTGAATTATACGTATCAGACAAACATTAGATATATACAATTGAAATTATTCACGAAAGAAAAATTGGGACGTCTAAAATTAAGTTGCTGTTTTTTTTTCAGATTGTTTTTTATTATTTTATCCGTTGTATATAAACGTAGCCTATGTATCTAATATTCGCAAGGTATACCTAGATAGTTACTTAATATAATATTATACCTAATTAAAAATAAGTAATGTATAGCTGAACCTTCAACTAATGCTAATAACACCACTTTTTCTACTAATCTAAGCATAAAATTGTTTACACTTAAAGTTGATGCTTTATTACAAAACTATGTTAATTAAAAATATATGATAGGTCATGTTTAATTAATGATGTATTGATATAAAGTATTTGTAAGGATTTATCGAAGACCACCTTTGAGCAGACGCGAAGTTAAGGCAACACCGACGGTAGTCGAACAGGAAGGCGCGGGCACCGTCAATGCCGTCCACCTTGCATAGGTATTCCGTGTACATTCTGCAAATGGAGGACGATTACATACCAATTGCGAAAAAATACATAAAATAGTCATTGTCCGAACGTTTTCCTTACAAATTTGCGAAAGTTCCACAAGTGCCTATTTCGAAATTATCTGATTACAATACATTCAAGTTCATTTGCAAGCACTGTGTTACAGTGAGCCGAGAGCTTGTCTTCCTTTAATATCTTTGAATTTAGGCTATGCATCAATTCAGTAGAAAACACAGCTTGTAATATTATTTGTTACATTTTCATATATGAATGGCATATAATAGAGTAGAGAGGATACTTTTACTGAATTGAATTAAATGATAATCATATTAGAATAACCATATTTTTTTAATTTACCTACCCTCAATCCTCGTTTTCGTATTCGTATTTAGACATACCCTAAAACGTTTATACTAAAGTTTGAAAAACTAAAACTTTAGTATAAACGTACGCGAAGGTGACCAAAACAGTGACATACGCAATTTTAAGACTGTCGTATTTTTGCAAATGTAATTTATCGATACTGAGGGAGTCTACTGATGACATATTAAGAGTATCCGGAGGCGACTGAATCTAGTAGATTGTTGAATTTATTATACATTATGTCATTGTAGCCAGACGCTATATTTTATGAAGATTTGTGATGTACCTATGTAGAAGCCATTCAAAAGGCTGGTAGAACATACACTGAGATCATGTCTTTAAAATATTGGGTTTAGAATGTAGTTTTACGCTCTGTGAACTGATGTTTTTATGAATTTAGTGTTTGTAACCTTCCGTTTTAGAGTTGACTTTCATTAAATATTTTCTGTAAAGTTCTGAGTTGGTATAGTTGGCCTCAGCGCAATTTATCAGCAAACTGTGGGTCCAAAGTAACTAAAGCCACTAAAACATCAGATTTTCTAGAATAACGAATAATTTCTCGACCGATATTCCTCGTGCTTTTGAACAAGATTTGTCTACCAACATGATTTCTATTGGCCTTTATCTTGTATTTTTTTCTTACCATAAGTAGCATGAAATAAAACTGATATTATTATTGTACAGACGTGCTATAGGTATCGATTTGAGACCTTTTATCTTGGCCGCCGGAGTTCTGTCGAAATCTTGCGCCTGTTGACATTAACAGTTTTTATTGAGGCAATTACTTTAAATCCACTCACCTTTAAATGACGCTAATGAATTTGGTTCGCACGTTGATGATCGAAATATTGAAGGTGCACGTTTTGTTAAAAAACTGAGGTACTTGAACTGATCGAGGAAAATGAAAGCTAAATGGCCTAAAAGAAGCAAAAATGAATTATTTATCTGAAAATAAAATCATGGTATGAAACAAATATTTTTTCCAATTGAAATTTTACACATTTTTGTAACTTGTATTTTTGTAACTAAACATAATTATGCTAACAGAATGCTACTTAAAACTAGACCTTACGATTAAAAAATCGTGTAGTTAAAAAACAGTATGCGTAATGCGTAGTAGTCTGCGTATTTATGGGCTGTTTTACTGTGGTTAAACTTGAGTTGGTACTAAGCTGTTACAAATTCGTACCCTCTGTACTAGATTAAACTCTAGTACAGAGGGTATATGAATTACGGTTGGGGTATTTTTATTGGCGTTCAATGCGAATAGTTTCTTACATAATACGGAATATTGAGATCTATATAGGCCTAATCCTTTCTGTTACAGTTAAATAAGTTATCAAACAAAACAAAATAAAATAAAATAACTGCCTTTATCTATTTTATAGAATAGTATATTATGTAACTAGTGAATAAAAGACTGATTTAAATCGAGGGCCGTAGATGAATCACAAGCAAGTGAAGGATTCTAACGAATGAATCACGACCGTAGGGAGTGATTCATAATGATTGAATCACGAGCGTAGCGAGTGATTCAAGTGTTAGAATCCTAAACGACGCCAGTGATTCATGGCCCTCGATATAAATCCGTTTTATTCAAGAGTTGCATACTATATTTTATACCAAGACTTCGAGAAAAAGAAAGATTTAAGCGAAAAGGGATAAAAAACTATGAACTTTGTTTATACTATTCTTAAATGACATAAAACAGGTAATTTTTGATTTTGTTTTGATTTGTAAAAAAAGAAGGATAAATAAATTTAAGTTTTCTACTAAAACAGTATATAATCCAACGCTAAACTCCTTGTCAAAAATTAATATCCAAAGTATTTATGGCGCAAGAAGGTTTTAAGGTATTAAGATGGACGTTGACCTTATTAGTGTGTTCCAAATTCAAACAGCAAAACAGTGATTAAAAGGGCTTTTTATTCACTGTTTGCAGTGAATAAAATAAGCTTTTTAGAGGGGGTATGGTACAAAAGTATTTACTTATTCTTAAAAACAGTACGAGCACAAAATACAAGTGAAACGTTTAAATTTTGTGCAGACCTTTCCAAACGATCTTGAAATACCTACCTAGAATTAGTACCAATCAGAAGCGTCTCCAAGGCGCCTCGCTGAATGGCAATGCAGTTATTACAAGTTGGTTACAGAGTTTTTGATATTATATATTTTTTAAAGAACCAGTAACAGTCATCTTATGTCACGTAATTTAGCAGGGTCGCTCGTGTAGTAACCGTTACATGTTTTGTTCATTTATAGCGGCAAATCGTCTTACACCTGGAGAATTACAGTGGGTAGGTACATCGTCATTCACAAGGTACCTACTGCCTACCCACACATTTGCGGTGGCCTCAGACGGCTCGTCGTCGATGAATAAAACAAATAAAATAATCAGCAGCGTAAACGAATTGATAGGTTTGATAATCGATTAACTGATTGGGTACAAATTTGATTGTAATCATGTGATGCATCGTTTAATGAGGATTGACACGTATGCACTTAGGTAAACGCCGCGCGCCGTTGGAAAAATACTTTGTTGTGCATTTTTGATCTAGTTTCACAATTTGTGCCAATTATAACTATGGCTTCCCTTTTATACATTATATGTGGGGGGTTTCATGGTCACCGACCTTGACAGTCAGATAGGTGACTGCAGTCTTGGTGTTTTGTATACTCAAATGCCCATCTCCTGGTGCGTTCCCTTACGACACGGATACGGATTACGGGAGGTAATGGAGGAATCCTGTTACATATATGTTTGGAACACCATTTTATACATGGGACCTCCAGCATTCACATCAGCCACGTTAAGAACACAGAAGTGCAAATAAATGTTTTGATTTGGTTTGATTTGAAGTGTAAAAAAACATTTATAAAGCCATTATGTTACCACAATCTAGTCTAATAAATCTAAGTGAACGATCACATGTGTGAGTCGTTTTAATATCTAGCTGTCGATACACCTGTTGGTGACACCCGATACTGTGCGTTTTACATAATATCCCCGCCTCGCCACAGATGGAACACCTGAGGCCCTGAGCTCAGCCTGACGCAAATGACCTAAAGCCACTGTTTTTAACATTCTCAGTCTTCATATTTTCAATGTCACCCGGGACTTCGTCCGCAAGTTCTTTGTTTTCCTGTGGTATACAAAAAATGTAGTTTTAGAAGCGGTATAATGAGAATTGTGTCCACAATTTTTTATTTAATTAGCACAATTTCTCTTACGTACCCACGTAAAAAAAAGTTGAAGTTGAAGTTTAGTAAAAGTTGAAGTGTTTACTTAGTTCAAATATTTACAAAACAGCTCCTATTCTTTTTTATTGTGCACTACCCGTTAAAAATGTTAAAATTACTGGAAGGTTAACTGGAAGAAAATGCTAAAACAAAAATTGTATGCATGAAGTTCGCTTATGTACGATACAATTTTTGTTTTAGAGCTTAAGTAATTTTCTATCTCACCCTAAGAGTGTTTTGTGTGCAAGGACCGCAAACTCCCCTCTAAATTCAAAATCTCTAGAAGCAATGTTTTATTTTCGCCAGTAAGGACTATTTGATCAAAATCAAAAGTGTATTTATTCAGTTGGATTGCAAGAATCACTTTGAAACGTCTTAAAGCTATGTGTGTGCCTAGATCTTCATAATATTAGATCAAAAACCCAAGTTATCCTACATAAGTGAAGTTAATGTTTTATTACGTTGCTGGGTCAGTACCGCTATCTTAGCGAACCCTGGCTTACTCGTTGGCAGGTAGTCTTTTTATGATATGAATTGACTGACCTCTGTATTTACCGAACTTGAATTGGCAAAATTAATGCGTTTGACTATCCTTTCTAAGCTTATGATGCTACTTTCTTTGGCATTAGTGGTGAAAGTGCGTAGGAAGACGCGGTGCTTTATACCTACCCACGTTAAGATCCTAGAAACTTAAAAGCCTCCAAAAGAGTGATTTCTTTAAAACAAATTATATTGTAATGTAGTTTTTGTATTATGTAATAATTTACTTCGTCATTTAACTCGTTTGAGTATTACATGAAATAAAATTGTTCCCTCGCTTCTGATTTTGTTTAGTCTACGACAAAATAATATTATTATCGTGTTGCAATCTTGCACAATAGAAAGAACGAGTATGTTATTTATCATTGACGAGAAGTAAGTCTTTTCTTAAATTATAGGCTCTTTCAATAGTTTTTTTTGTGAAACGATTTATCCTAAGTTCCACCGCGTCCACTTGTGGCTTAACCCTAAATCAATACATGATGCAGAATTGGTAAATACAACTCCCTGAATCATGTAAGTGCAAGGCCTGTAGGCCTACCACAAGCTCTGTCGGGCTCTGTCTCTGGCTCTGGTTTTGAGTCTTAGTGAGTGCTCACTTTTGACGTAGGATTTATTTAGTTAACACTCACACAGTCTCAGAACCAGAGCCAGAGACAGAGCCAGACAGAGCTTGTGGTAGGCCTACTGACTGCACTCGCAAACATCTCTACAACTCTAAATCGTTTATTTTGAATCCGAGCGGAATAATAGAATGACTAACGAAAGCGTTGAATCCGCGGATTGAATCACTCTAAAACAATTCACTACCAAACCACTATTACAGATTGTGATAAACAAACGGTTGTATCTGAGATGCTTTCGAATAAATGGTATCACATTAAGATCACGTAATAAAGGGGCGGCGCGGCGGCGGTGAGCAATCGTTTAGCGTGTGGGCATAGCACAGAATAAATAACCAACAGAATCGTATACAGAAGACAAGCTTAATACTGTAACTTTAGAAATTTTCATAGCTATAATAAATTAAATAAGGTGGGCCATCGCGAATTCCAACACTTTTCCTATAATAAAAAAATATTCACACAATTTCTTGCTATCTTGTTTCACAGTTTTCTTTGTACTAAAATATCTGGAAATTATCAATTAATCAACCCAAATCTTGGTCCCATTATCTTCAAAAATAAACGTAGCCCAGTTATGTTCATAAAAGAAAATGGCTATTACCACAAACGTGTTCAAAAAAGGTCTTCGTCAAATCTCTTTAATGTAGTTTGAATGTAGACATCAAAACTTGATGTCTACATTCAAAATACAATAATCCGCGGCACGCCTATCAATTAAATTTTATTTCTCTTCATAATATACAAAGACCAATCAGATACAAAGGTATTGTACTGCATGAATGATGCAGCGTGGGTGTGTAAAACGACACAGTTATCAAAGTAAATTAACCGATCTGCGGCGAACGCCATCGCATCGCCTACATTAAGTAGCGCTTCTCCACCATAGTTAACTAATAGTTTATAGAAAACTGTACATTAATATATATTGTAGACAATCCACAAAACACTATCTAGCCCAAAACTGCAGATGCAGCAGATAAAGATGGGAACGAGATAGCTGATACAATACTTGAATTAATTTTTTTGTGAATATATATACTTAGAATACATTATAACACCCCGACAGAGAACAAACATCTGTGTTCACCACACAAATATTTGTTTTCGGTCGGGAACGAAACCACGACCAGAAGGCAGAGGTACTACCAACTGAGGCCAGTGGTACGAGAATGACTGCCACTAGGGAATGCCAACATGAAACTTACTTTTTTTATCAGCACGAACTTCCCGACAAATCAGGTCATAAAGCAGTTGAAACAAACGACATAACAGTCATATATTACAGCCCAGATACATTGTAAGCCCATGTTAGAGAAGTAGATACCAATCACCTAATTAAACAGATCATAATCCTGTCTATCTTCGGATAAAATATGTCTACAGTTGGAGAGAAAGTGTAAACTAGTAAGCGTGTCTGCAGAATGGACGTCAAAATATCCTGCTTAAGGCTAATTCAGAACTAACAATTTATGTGCTGCCCACGCGCGCTGAAATACGGCGCACGCCTCTTTCAACCCTTTTATGTAGAGGATTTATTGAAGCGACTTGCGCACGCTTCAATGAGCAGACCATACTTCGGGCGATTTGACATGTAACTTATACTTATCATGATCTATGCCGGTATGACAATGCTGCAGACGTGAGGCCGCAGACGCGCACGCCACGCTTCGAAGATTACAAATTGTACTTACCTACCTTAAGTACCTACTGTTCCATCTATAATGCTCTGTATCGATATAGATACAGTCATCTAACTACACTGAATTAGGAAGTTTGTCAAGCAACGTTTATTGCATGCTATTGAGGCCATAAACAACATACTCATGTATCATCTATAAACGGATATGCTCGGTAGTTTTATTATGTCTAAACTGCAATAAACTGTACAGGATATGGATACAGAAGCCGTATTTAGACATCTATCTACGTATTATAGCAAATATCTCCGATGTGCGTAAGTTAAAATCAAAATAAACATCGGGTCGTATCGGGTACAAATTCCATAAACAGATCGTGAAAGAAGCAAAAGACGGGCGTCGCCAATACTTCATTTCTTTGGCGAAGCGTTGTTGGATCCACGCCAACGTTTCCGAGAAAACGAAAGGAAGGTTACGCGACGTCTCGCCACACTTTATATGCCTAAATCATGTCACTTATAATATTTTCATGAAACCAAAACATCAACATAGGGAAGATGTTATGGTGATGGAGTGCAAGGTGCCAGCTCCCGCCGTGTAACAATTATAGTGTGAGTGGCGAGACGAGATACTTTCTTGGCACACCTAGAGCTGTCTCGAACTTTACATAAAAATATACTTACCAGACTGTTTAAATATTCCAGTGTCACTCAAAGATAACAAAATTTGGAAATCTAAATCTAAACAGAATTAAGTAAAAATAACTCTTCAAACTCAACACCGTGTTCATAAATTATTTGAATACGTTAGATCCGTTCTTCTCTAGTTGTTTCTATTCGTTCTGCTGGAAGTAAAACAGACGACGCATGGCCCGTTGAATAAGACTGTCTGGTATTTCAGGGTCATGGTGAAAGGCTACGTTTTATGTCACTGTGAGGAATCAGTGTCATCAGTGCGCGAAACGGATTAGCTCTAGAGAATAGATGATATTTGCATGTTTCAGGGTGTAGGAGTAGATGCCAGGCGAATAACAAAACTAGTTAATGCATGACACGATACAATGATTGTTGCATCCTGAATGTGCGGCGTAGGCGCCGGCACCCTCCTTCCTCATTATGGCTCTGGGCGCGTCGGTATTGATCGCGTTCATAATCCTATTGTGAGGGTCTTAACCTTTTGCAGCCGAGTCGACCAACAACGTTCAAACTGCGATCTTAAAAAGTACCATAGTTAAAAAAACCCGTTTTTATAGAAAACCAAACTTAAAGGATAAAATAATTAATTCAGGATGGTTTAAAAAAAAATAATGTTTATTAAAAATCATGGTTATAAATATTTTATTGACAGATATTGGTAGAAGCAGTTGTTTTGAAAACATCTCACCAACGCCTTTAAACCAAGCATACGTGTTTTATTCAGATACATAGATCATACCAAGCTAATTAAAGCGTGTTAAAAATAAACATCGCATAAATTACGTAGTCGGAAAACTCGAGGTAAAACTATTAACAATTTAGTTTCTATATTTCAAGTCACAAACTATCTTATTGTGGCAGCAAATTCCATTTTTAAATCAAAACAAAAACAAAGTCGTCAAGTTGGCACTTTAAAACTGGCGATGCGATCACTTAAAAACAGATATTGAACTGCATTGACCCAAATGCACCGAGTCTGATCATTATAAAAACGCACGATATGCAACAAAGTCTTACACAAATTGACATGAAGAGCAATATTATGTTCTCACGCAAATGTCCCCGATATCGAGCCATTGAGGTACAGAATAAAATTTGTATCTTGCAAGCAGTAAAGTAACATCAGGAAAGTTTTTATAATTATATTGTATTACTAGCGACCCGCCCCGGTTTCGCACGGGTGCAAATGTGTTATGCTGATACTAAATATGCCTTCTGTGTTTATTTACGATAGAAACCTCTAATTTTTTCAGTGTTTCTCTACAATAATATGCATGGAAACCTTCCTCTTGAATCACTCTATCTAATAAGAAAACCGCTTCAAAACAGCAACAGCTACTTTGTTTTATACTATGCAGTGATAGTGATGATTATAAAATATATTATTTTTTAGGCATTGATTTTGGTGTTTTGTTTTGCTCCCGAAGGTTTGGAAAATGTTACAAAAAATTCACTGCGTCAAGAATCGTGAGGATAATAAGTGCCATTTAGTGCTCTTACTGATTGGGAGTATATTTTTACTGTGACTGAGGTTAATTAAATAGAAACGTGAGATAAGAATGACGCCTACTGGAGCGGGCCAACTTATCGACCCAGGCCATCTGATTGTTGATCTATCTATAGCTGCTATTCGCTCCTGTCAACGGCGCCATTTTCTGATTATTAATAAAATACGATGTGTAGTACCTGTTTGAAATCGAAAATGGGCACAGGAATTTTTTATCAAGAAATTCCACAGATTCTTTCACAAGAATATCGAGAAATGAGGAGTACAAAACTGGTAGTGCTTTAATAATATGATGGTATTTCATTAGCAATACGGGATGGACAAAGGTTACTACCATATCAACAGACTAGGAAATCGAACTTCACTAAGCAAACTCTCACTCTTGTACTTTCTGGTTAAATAAGTGGTTGAGCTCAAATAAATTGGAAAATTTAAATAAAGTTAAAATTATCCAAGGTCAGGAAAAATCCTTTATCTGCGATCCGTAAAATGCATAAACATAAAATAAATGCGATAGTAACAGGTCTCTCTCAAAAAATATTACTATTTAGATTTGTACCTTCTCAGATAAGAAGTTAATTCAGTAAGGTCAAATACAATTGAAGTTTAACTTGAGAAACCAACTTCATGGTCAAATTGCTGGACCGATTTTGATAAAATTTCTATGGGACCAATCTGGAAGTATTAGAAAGTATAATTTTTAAATCGTTTCTTAAATGACAAAGTTATGCGATAGCAAACCGAATTGAGAACCTCATCCTTTTCTATTTGAAGTCGGTTAAAAAAAGAAATAAATTCTTAAAGCGAAATTATCTGCATGCATGCATGATCCTATGAGTCGCGACATAACAACATTCTGTTTTAACATTACTATTTGTGAAATCGTATTTTTAGACGGCGCTCACGAGTTCGGTATGTAAATGCAACTTGTTAACCTGTGCGAACTCAGCTGTTAACGTATAAATCTGTATGTAGTCATTTTGTTCGGATTATTGGTTGAGCATTGACAGTTATAAATAGCTACAAGTTTTTTCATAAAATGTGTGTCTTGTCTACCCTCACTTTTTGTTGTCTACAAAAAGTCCTTTACCATTGAGTTATTTGTACCCTTCTTACAAAATTATTTGAATCAATTCTTAATAGATCTGGGAGATGGAATTTTACTTGCCCAATCTCAGGATCTAGAGCTAAAGTAAGAAGACGAAGTAACGTTTTTTCTCTTGTTTCAGAATGCCTTTTCGGTAAACAAGCGATGGAGCTGGGGTCCAAATGGTTCGCGGACCTCGGCCCTCCCTTCGGCGTCATGTACTGCATCAAATGTGAGTGTGTAGCGGTACGTATTGACGACAATTTTCAAATATACACACCAATACTTGTCGAAAGCCTCCCGAAATGCTTTGTAGGATACGAATTACGAAACACTGCCGATACCATTACAGATGGCTTTAAATAAACTAAACTTACCAAGACTTTTGTTTTACAGGTTCAGAAAAAACGTCGTGTGGTCGCAAAGGTCCACTGTCGCAATATCAAGAACGAATGTCCTGAGCCCTCATGCGATACCCCTGTGCTATTGCCAGGCAGGTGCTGCAAGACGTGCCCTGGAGACACCAACTGTACGTACTCGTTAATATATTACCAACTTTATTAGCATTAGCAGCACATTCGTTACAGTTGATAGGTGGAAATATAAGCAATTTATAGAAAGATCAAAGAAAGCAAGGTGACCGGACTGGATAGGTACAAGGAAAAAATAGCTACGATGATGAGAATCATGGTGTTGAAAATAAGTATACAAAAATAATTGAAACACTTCGTCGCTTGTGAGTCATTGAATTCTTTCCTACAAATAATAGATATATTTAGTTTTCCTTCTGAAATAATTCCTAGTATTTTCAGAATACTTACATACAAAAAATGACTTCATCTCTTCCAGGTTGTTATTGATAGTAGACAGATGTGTTGTGTACATTATAGGAACTCAATCGGCATATTGGCAACGTAATAAACGAATTGGAACGTTGGCAATAACTGACAATTATTAATAAAGAGCGTTCATACACTGGAATTTTAATTGGCAACAATCAATCTAAACGATGAGTTGAGCAGTTTTGATGCGACGACTGTTCAGATCGAGTCGATTCTGCGACATTCATAATTTTATGATAAACTAGCGATCCGCCCCAGCTTCGCACGGGTTGCTAGAAAACAGCGTGATGTTATATACATACATGTATGTACATAAAATCACGCCTTATTCCCATGGGGGTAGGCAGAGATCACGGATTTCCACTTGCTACGATCCTGACACACTTCTTTCGCTTCATTCACTTTCATAACATTCTTCATACATGCTCGTCGGTTTAGGGTACTCCTAACCTGGCCTTTCTCTAAAACGTCTGCGATCTGATCGAGATACATGCGCCTAGGTCTTCCCCTTCCAGCAGTTCCATTCACACTCGCCTGATGCAATTGTTTTGTTAATCTCCTTTCTTTTCTTTCTCCTTTTGTTATATACCTTCCTTGATAAATGCACTATGCAACACAAATAAAAATTCAATTCGGACCAGGAGTGTCCAAGATTAGCGCGTTCAACCAAACAAACAATCAAACTCTTCAGCTTTATAATATTAGTATAGATACGATAATGTAACAAGAGCTATGTAAGCTGATCGGTGTCAGTGATTTTGCTCCCCTAGCGCAATACATTCGCATCTCGATACGTCTACCTACATACACTCAAAGGTTACAAACTGCGTCGTATTTAGTTTTTCAACAGTGGATATGGTATTGACGTAGCGTTTTATAGTCCAGTGCTTCTAATTGGAGTCATTTTTAATGTTTATTGGATCAATAATAATGATCCTCAATAAATTTTGGCCTTTGTAAAATCCGTGTTTCGCGTTACAACCTTTATTGTATGACCATAATATGAATGTTGTTTTCCTGTGTATGTGCACTATATACGAGTATATCTGACAATTCCGTTTGATAATTAACTTGTGATGTAGCTTTAAAAACGGCACTGAAAACTGATGTCATGTCTTTTTCTGTTTGATATTTGATCGTTTTATCTAGAAATATTGAATTCTCTATTAATTTTTAAGATTTAAATTTATCTTTCAATGCTTTTAACAATTTATTTTATTATATTTATGTAGGTATAGGTATTGTCGTATCGATTACATGGAACCGAAATATTGATCAGAGCGGTAGCAGGTTAGTGAGTCAGAGTCACAGACCATCTGTCGCAAAAACTGTCCCCACATGTGGAAATCAGGTGACATAATAGCATAAATGACAATTTGTATAGGTAAAACTTTTAATGACCATCATTAATTTGATTGAGAGTTATTGAAATATGATACCACCAATAACCGTGAAAACGATTAATAGATATTATTTATTCTACATCAAACACCAGTTCTTGACTCGTAAATAGTAACTAACGTATATTGCTTGGTTTTATTAAATAATCGCTGTTTTATTTTTATGGTTGTTCATGGTTTATTAAGTAACTTATGATTGCCACCGACCATCATAACGTTATAATATCTCTGTGCTTTTTGTGAAATCAGTAAAGTGCCGACAGTGTACGGTAATTGCAGCTCGTCTGAAAGCATGCGAATGCAACTGACAGGAGCTGGCGATGACAAATGACGGCGCAGCGGCTTCCCACGACTCTTGCTCATCAATTTACATTAGCCATAGTAGGGACTTTCGAGCTTTGGCGCAGGCGCTACGCTATCTCCTAAATCATCTCGGAACTCGCTTAATTCCTTTTAACCGTACAGTAGATCAGATCAGATCAGATGTAAGTAAAGATCTAGGTGAGACCGTTTTGCCAGCCATTGGGTGCTATACGAGTGCGTCAGAAACGAGTGTGTCAGCGAAATGAGAGGCACTTTCGTCCGCCGACAGCGCGTCTGCCTCCGCAGGCTCGTCCAGGAGTGTATCGAGAGCATTACAATGCCATTAGTCAGATGCACCGGGAGGTGGTGCAGAAATGGCACGCGGTGGACCCCTCCCGACCCGCTCCGCCGCTGCAAATAGCTGCTGGTGCTGGCTATTCCGGGCGCGGACGTCGACCCGCCGTCGCGACGCCGTCTGCTCGCCTTTTTAGCGAACACCACTTACGAACTCACGCATTTTTTGCGAAAAAATATATAGCAGATGTCAACGTACACGCTCTTTTACTACATTTATTATGACGCTTTCTAAGTAAACAATCTTGACATGCTCCTATAAATTTGAAGGCCATTTCAAACCCACATCCAGAATTTGAGGCGACATTAACATATGAATTATTAAAGTTCATAATAACGTCTTCAAAAGAAATGTCTTGTTACAATTTATCACTATTAATATGATTACCGACTGTCTTCGCCTACGTATGGAACTAATCTCGAAGCACACCCGATTTATGGGCGTATTTGCTCCTACTCTTTTTGTGACCATGCTCTTATTACACGCATTATAGTGATTCAAGCCGTATACATGAATCGGAATGCTGGTATTACTATGGTTTATAAGCCGTTAAAGTATGGCGGAACTGTAAGCTGGCCGTAAAGTCTATCTGAGGCTCGTAACTATAAAACGCATCAAATCTGATTCACAGTTGCCTTTGTAAGAGCTCCAGTTGGCCGTTTGCCGGCCGCCTGCCGTAATAATATAGTTTATCGTGCTTTTAATAAATCCCCGAC
This sequence comes from Thera britannica, assembly GCA_939531255.2. Taxonomy (NCBI): domain Eukaryota; kingdom Metazoa; phylum Arthropoda; class Insecta; order Lepidoptera; family Geometridae; genus Thera; species Thera britannica. The sequence goes on from OW618039.2 coordinate 16,962,891, forward strand.
ACCATACGGAGACTGTAAAACGGATAATTTTTAATTGAATCTCAGCCAGGTGTTTGCCGTAATAAACCGTCAGATTTCATGCATGTAGACGGAATGACTTGCAAAAGAAAAACTCTGAGGCTGAAGATTTGGCCAGACTTCAGCTTCAGTATTCACATAACTCGACATCATTCCGGATAATTTATTTGACAAATGAACGAGCTATCACGTCTCGCCAGAGTGGCCTATATTGATTACCTAAACCGTAGAAGAAATAATAGTAAGTAGTCTAAACATGCAAATTCCAAACATTAATTAAGCACGGTGTACAAAGATTGGTCCCGAAACCTTGCTTATCGAACAATAGTCATCGTAGAATTTTGAAAAACAGGGTTGTTGTAAAATTGTTAATTATGTGTTTTTCAAAAACAAGTATAAATATTTATTAACAAATATTATGTTGATTTACTATAGCTATTTATTCAATCAATCAATCAATCAAATTATTTATTTTATGCCAGAAAATTACACATATATTACACAAGGATCATTTACAAAGAGATAATGACATAAAAATTGGTCGTCACTCAGCGTATGTTATAGTAGCGAGTGCCACTATAACGCTGGTGTTCCGTGACACCAGTATTCTTAGTAGTAGTTAGTATTCTATATTTCTTATAGTCTATATTTCTTCTTAGTATTCTATATTTCTTATAGTATTCTGTATTTCTTATATTTCTTATATTTCTATAGTTCTTAGTAGTTAGTATTCTTCTCTTTATCATCATCAGCCTGGGCCTGAAGTTCGACAGAATAGGCCTCTTCTATAAATTTCCAGGAAAAATGATTTAGAGCTTTCTCCATCTACAGACTTTTCGCGATCTTTAGAATTTCGTCGGTCCTTCGGAATAAGTACATCTTCTTCTTCTTCTATAATAAATATATAAATCTCTTACGTTAATGACTGACTAACTGACAAACAACGCACAGCTTATCAAGGGTATGTTCCTTTTATAGCATAGGGGTGCACTAAGAAAGGAAATTGGAAAATTATTTCCCTAAGCTGAGAAAAAGAGGAAAAACATTTAAAAGAAAAATCAACACACAGCCTCAGCTCACAAATACGAGTAACTCTCTTAGAAACATGAAAATTGGTGGGGAGGTAGCATAGTACCAGGAGACGGACATATGACTTTTTATCCCGGAAAAGTTACGGAAACGGAGCGTAGCGGCAACGGGGCGAGTGAAGCCGCGGGCGGCCGCTAGTTTTCGATATTTTTTGAATTTTTTGTACGGATAATGTTTTCTAAAAGCTAGATAGGTGAACGTGCGTGTCAGTTGGTGTGTTCACGGTTGATCGCGCGACACACCGAGACCATTCGATCACGAGTGTGTCTAATTCAGTGTGCAGCATATGCCTCACAGGAATTTGTTTTGTGCACGGCCGATACGTTGTGCCGATGCTGACTCGGAGCTATGTCACTTGAAAGTGACGAACAATGTCATAACCATGTCTCTTGTACTATTTGGGGCTGAATTTAGCTAAAAATTACGCTGAAAAATCTTGAAAATTTCAGATGTCGGCTCCGCTCTGGTCGTAACTAGTTTTACTACCAATATTCGCGTACACAGTGTCAGTTTTAGTGCTAGAAGTGATATTTCGGTTCGTTAGTAGGTATCTACTGTTATTTCTTCCGTGGTTGAGTACAATCGACGTTTTATTTTCGTGAGATCGGTGTCTTTGCCTTCGCAACGCATTCCTCGATGCATAATTTTGTTTGCGCCTTTTGCACCATTCGGCGCGAAAAGAAACGCTTTGATCTCGAGCTTTCTTTTTGTTGGAACAATCTTGTTCAATTTGTTGGTATCTTTACAATAATCGAGTATGACCGAATGGAATCAGACGTTTTCCAAACCGGATGTGTGAAATTAAATTAAATTTTAGAAATGAAAAATTTTAGTTGCCATAGCTTATCCGATAGATTTTTCATCTAATTACATAATTGTCTTCGTATTTATCAAACAAATATGGTGGTTACTAAAACGTAAGCTTATAAACGAGCGGAATAAAGGATGGACCGGTCATTGATGATGTCATGGGTACAATAATTTTTACTTTGAGAGAGAAAATAAAATAATTTTATTAATATTATTACTTTAAGCACACATTATTTTGATGGATACAGACCTTTATTCTTGAGCACGATATGATATTACGAGCATGAATAGAGATGGTTGTCGTGTAGCCACAAATGCTCTCGTTATTATTTTAATGTTGGCTAATGAGGTAGAGTTAGGTGAGCGCTGAACGCGGTTAGTGGGTAGTCTTATCGTGAGTAACAACAGTGGTTTGTGGTGTGAACCGTGACTCGGCGTGGCTTACGCCCATGGAATAACTACCAGTTAGTATAACATGCCAAGCACGAGCCCGGCGCCAAACCCTTTTCGATTTACCACTAACATTAATCTTTGATTAACCGGGTCGTTTCTCTATAATGTTGAAGTGACATTTGAATAAGTCGAAGCTAAATCGTCGTAGAGCAGTCGTGATTGACCTGTTATGTTCGATGACATTTATGTATCTATCTCGTCTCTGCACTAGCTCCATTGTGTTTCCGATACTGTAAAATCGGAATGACGTACCATTTTAGGTGGTATACGATAATCTCTAGACTCTAAAAACCATAGTTTACTTAGAGGATCACGAATTTCTCCAGTCATAACCTAAAAATGTAAAATCGGAACGACGTATCATTTCAGGTGGTACGATAATCTCTATACTCTAAAAACCATAGTTTTCTTAGAGGATCACGAATTTCTCCAGTCTAGTCAATATAATACACGTAGATGTGATAAACATGCATTATAAATTAGTGAGATAAGACAAATTGCTGTAAGCGGCGGCGGCGCCAAAATTTTCTGACGGTATGTTGGTAATACGTGTTTGCAAAAACGTAGTTGCGTAAATAGAGATCATACGAGATGTACAAACGGCAGCTTCGCGACGGCCGAGCGGCGCCACCGAGGACACCGTCTATGAGAATACGTGTTTTATTTCACTAAATCTTAATCAGCCGTGGAAGATTCACACCAAACAATAAAAACGTGAGAACGCTAAAAAACTTTGGCTCAAAACGCATAGGTGTTTTTTCACTATTTTTTGGATTATTCGGTACCATACATGATTTGACATTCGATACGCCTCTTATGAGTGAGTTATTAAAAGTACTGTTAAATGGTTTTTAAAGTAAAAATCAATAGATGAAACTTCAGTGCTCAGTGTTTGCAAAAACACGGTTTAGAGAATAACAGAAATTCAAATTGAACATTTCTTTATTCAGTTGTAACTTACGAGTATATTACAAGGATCACTTTGAAGCATTTTAAAGCTAGTTGAGTCTAGGTGCCAGTTTCACGTGACAAAATCTAAAAGAACAGGCACAAACTACGGTTGGTTCTCATCGTTTTTTTGTATGATCCTTTTGCAAGACAAAAGAGAAAATAGCGGAAGGTGACTTCCGTTGGATCTTACTGTTCGTTGTTCATCATCTGCAAAGAATAATAATAAATAAGTAGGGGGTAGTCAAAAATCAGGACTTCGATAGCAAAATCACATTTTACTTCAAAGCTAATTTTATTATCATGAAATCTCGCTTGCAAAACCATCGTCATTCAGTGCAGTTCATCCCAATTTAGACCATACACCCAGATCTCACAATATCGATCCATTTCCGTTCAATACATTGGTAGATAAATATGTATTAGGAAATACGATTGTGAATCATACTCCAATATGATTTTACAGATTGAGATTCATTCTTGATCAGAGATCTTGCAATTTGGAGATCGAACTATCATCATTTACCTAAAGTAAAACGCTTTTCTACTCTAAAATATCGTTTTCTTAGTAAAATTCTAAGCAGCTAAACAATGAAATCATAGTGAAATAAATAAATAAATCCTACTAATGTTATAAACGCGAAAGTTAGTAAGTATATGGATGGATGGATGGACATTGTTTTTTTGTAAATACCACCCACGACCTCCGGCGCAGAAGGCAGAGCTACTACCAACTGAGCTGAGAGGCCAGTCGAATGAATCTACAACTCGATTCCCAATGGTACAGTGGAAACAGGCGACAGATGTTGGCGCCACGAATATGCGGGTTAATGTGCACAGTGCACACTAGTGTTAATAATAATTGTGTTTTACACTTTACGACGCAACATGGCCCCCGCTGCAACTGATTATCTAAGTCTAGTCGTAAATTCACTTGCTCTATGCCAGGGGTTCGCAAAGTGGGTTAGGCGAACCCCTAGGGGTTCGCCATTCGACGGAAGGAACTTCGCGACAAGATTTTCGCAATGGTGGCGTGATGTCATTATAAAAACGAAATACAGAAATCGACTTGAAGCCGAGTCCGCCGCCGACGCCGGTTAAAATTGTGCAAAATTACTCTAAAAATCAGCTCCATATGTGACAAGAAACAAGCACATCCATCATATTAATATTAATAAAAATATGTTTATTTTGGCACTTTATTTGTATCATTTATTGTAATAAAAACCATATTTTCTTCAACAGTCAATTTTATCGTTTTCTTTAAAGGAGAATTGGAGGGGGGTTCGCTGTCACCGAAAGTTTGAGAAACTCTGCTCTATGCTAACCTTCTATGAGGCAATCGTCTGAGAATAAAATATTTTCGAAAGAATAAATAGGATTCAATAATGGAATCGCCAGCGAATAATCGTCAATGTCAAGTCTTGACTAACGCGATAGTAATGCAGGGGTGTGGCTTTTTATCTCTCTCATTTTTACCGTGTTTTCTTGGTATACGGTTATGTTTTAAAAACGCCGCAGTTGGTTCTATTCTAACCTCATTGTGTCTCAAATTTACTGTGTATGCATATGGCTTTTTTAAAATCTAATAACGATCAATTTATTATGACTTTTGTACTACTAACCCCCGAATACTGAAACGCAACTCAGATTTAAGCACGTCTCAAGCGACGAATATTTGACAGTTTTCAATGAAAATCTGTCAAATATTCGTAATTCGGTAAATCACTTACCCCCGAATACTGAAACGCAACTCAGATTTAAGCACGTCTCAAGCGACGAATATTTGACAGATTTTCATTGAAAACTGTCAAATATTCGTCGCTTGAGACGTGCTTAAATCTGAGTTCCGTTTCAGTATTCGGGGGTTAGACTTATAATTGCATGTTGAGTTCAAGCAAAATGTGCTAAATAAACATCTAAAACCTTACCACATTTTATGCAATAAATTTCATTTCATTTCTTTGATGTGAACTTCAATCTTCTTCTTCTTCTTTAACCCACTTTAAGTAGGGTACCATGTTGTAGGGGGTTTGGCTTTTTTTGTTTTACAACCGACCGCCCCTGCCAGACGTTAAAAATGTATGTGAACTTCAATACAAATTAATAAAAAAGCAGCCAAGTGCGAGTCGGACTCGCCCATGAAGGGTTCCGTAGCACGACGAACTACAAGAATCTTTATATATGTTACTTGATGTAACATAATAAGGTTCTTGTATAGTTCGTCGAAAGGTAAATTGCGGTTTACGGTATATGACGTATAAAAAAAAAACTACTGACTAGATCTCGTTCAAACTAAATATCGCTGGAAGTTTACATAGTAATGTACAACATATATTTTTTTTAGTATTATCATTCTCTTACTTTAGAAGTTAGAGGGGGGGGGACCAACTTTTTTCCACTTTGGAAGTGTCTCTCGCGCAAACTATTCAGTTTAGAAAAAAACGATATTAGAAACCTCAACATCATTTTTGAAGACCTATTTATAGATACCCCACACGTATGGGTTTGATGAAAAAAAAATTTTTGAGTTTCAGTTTCAAGTATGGGGACCCCCGAAATTTATCGTTTTTTTTTTATTTTTATGTAAAAATCTTAATGCGGTTCACAGAATACATCTACTTGCCAAGTTTCATCAGTCTAGCTCTTACGGTTTCGGAGAAAAATGGCTGTGACATACGGACGGACGGACAGACAGACAGACAGACAGACAGACAGACATGACGAATCTATAAGGGTTCCGTTTTTGCCATTTGGCTACGGAACCCTAAAAACCGAGTTCCCAAGGCACTGGCGACTATATTAATTAGTATTGAAGATAGAAAATACATAAATATAGAAAATATAGGTAATTGTTCACACCAATCATGAATCTCTGACATTGCAATATTAGAGATTAAAGCAGTGGTTGATAGTAAGACCACTCTTATTTAACGGCTTCTGTGGCGAAGCCAGCCACTTCATCATCTTAACCATCATATCAGCTTGAAAAAGTCCACTGCTAGGCATACCAAGCAAATAAATGCCCGTTAATTAACGCGTCTAGACCACTTTTTGCATGATCTGCAAATAATTGTTTCAGTTTTGAAGCACATGATTGTATAGTTTCTGATTGAGTGACACAGTGAATCCTAATAGTGTAGTTTCATGACTATGCAAGTGACTGTGAATCGTTTTTCTCATTGTTTGACTCCAATATCAAAATCAAATCTAGATCGGAACTCGGGAACGTTATTTTAAAATATTATATATATATATAACATTGTTGCATAATATTTTCTGAAATAAAAAATACAGGTGCCCTCGATTTTTCTAAGATTTCTAAATCCTATGAGGAAATCTTATTATTTCTGTACTTATAGTTTTGATATATAATAGTTTTAATATACCTTAGTCAGAACCGTTTTACTCGCGTTATAGTGCTAACGTTGCTTGAAATTTGCATTACATGAAAAAAGACATTGCCTAAAGAGTTTGTTTATTTTTTCACTTATGTAAAAACAATATTGTAATTTGGTCTTACTTATAGTTTGTCTAATTATAGTTGACTGTGATGTCGATGAACTGCTATCACACTCATTAAGGTATTAAATAACAAACGATAGGCATTTCAAGTACATCCTATTCCTAAAATAGTATTATAAGCTATTATCTAGGTATGTTTCGAATTTATTGTATTCATTATTGTTTCATTAGCCTAGGTATTATGAATAAATAACATTATTGTTTATTTATTGCTTGTAATTATCAGCGTTATAGACACTAGTGCCAAGATATAATATAAGAAGAGACGATAGCACATACCCACGTTGTTGATTACACATTATAATTATAGTAGATAATCTGATTATGTACTTACATAACATATTATGATTAGAAAAATTATAGATTTGATTCTTTGACGCTAAATTTGAAAACAAGAACTAACCCCTTTAGTAATACCTAATGCCAGACACTTAGCGGTTCGTTGAAAATCTCTTGTCACAGTCACTTTCATGTCAACAAATAGAGATGGCAACATACTTATCGGTATAAACATTATGAATATATGCCTTAGAAATTACTAAGAACACCATGTTGTACAAATTCAAGACAAACCCCTGAATAATTGGATGAAATATGGAAGAAACTGATATTTATCGCAATTACCTTTATTATTTCCCGACGTTTCGACCGTGTTACAACAGCCGTTGTAAAAAGTGCTAAACCTCTGAATATTTTCCCAGCTTTATTACTCTTGTTTCATGATAGAAATCGCAGTTCAGTTGCGCCGATACGATAATATCGGTTTAAGACGATGTCTCCTATAATTTATTACTTGTGTCGTGATAAGTTTATGGGCTAGGAGTGGACTACCGTCCCGCGTCAGTAAGGCGTGTATTACGTGCGTAAAAGGTCACAGTCGAGACACGAAGGCTATTCGGAAAGTGGCTTGGCGCCAGTGGCCTGCTCTAAGCAAATTCGGTAGATTGCATGAGCTGCGCAAATATCCTAGCAATTTCGTAGCTAGATTATGGCTGTACTTCGTTTAGGCCCGACTTTCCTTCTAAGGAAATACTTCGTCATTGCTCGCTCATGTACTTACACATTTTAGTTTAACTAGTAGTTCGGCCCGAACTGAGATCTCGTGTTGCGATCCAAATGCTACGAAAAGTTAAGCACAGGTGGATCAGAAAATAATATGCCATCATCACGCATTGTGTTTTATCTACTTTGAGAAAGTATTTCTGTCTAGATTCAATGTTTGGCCTTGCCTCTGTCTATCCTTCACTAACTTTGTATTGTAGACAAGTTTTAACTCAATTGGCCAATTGACTGAAGAGTTGGAAAAACCTTAGCTCCATCATCAGACCAGGTCGCTTTCACTATTTTATGACAACTGGGTATCTCCTTAATATAATTTATTTTGTATAGTAAAAACTGAGATTTCCAGAAAAAAAGTAAAAACTGTTTTGGAATGTTCAAACAAAGTTCTTTCTTAGGACATGTAACTTGATTTATTTGTGTCAGTATTTTTATTTTTGCACCCTTAAAAAACCCCATATCTTAATAACCCCTCATCCGAATTTACTCATATACTTACCAGTAAATTTCCCAAGTACAAGCTATTGACTTATTATTTCATGCAGATCCGATCAACGGTTCGAAAGTTATCGTCGGACAAACATACACAAATACATACATACGCACATAGAATGCCAAATCGCCCAAGTTGTTTGAAAGATCTTCGTTCGCTTCGCTCACTCGATCAATAAATTTTAAAAACACATACGTATAGTCATTTATACACTATTTCCGGATATGGTTTACCGTTGACAACCAGAAGCAAAATAAGAATTAATCATTCTTTAAGACTAGAATTTCAAACCAGAAAGTGTTGAAGTAGATACATTTCTTTCGTTTGATGATGGAATACCTACCGTTCCTCTGTTCCTGATTCTTTTACTTTCTGATATAGGTCAGCGATCTCCTTTCATAACGGCTCCGTTCTAAAGACGCACCTACTGTGTTGTCTGATAAAATTAAAAAGTTTATGAGGCACATAAGAAACTTCATCAAAGCTTTCTTTAGATTTTTTATGCTCGTGTTTGTCTACATTCGAGTACTTTTATTTGTTTTTTAATTATTATTTTAATAAGTGTGTTGAGCACGTTTCCGATTGGTACCTATAGATTTGAGTCCGTTTAGCTAAGTCAGATTAAGCTATGCGCGTGTATTTTAAAGAACATGTACTCGAATTCGTTGTTATTTTAAATGTAAATGCAACCTTTACTTGTTATAATAATTTTAGTTATACCTTATGAATGATATTGTTAATAATCGATTAGTAAGAAAATACACCTCCATAAATTATTAAAATTCGTCACCGTTAATTAAAGATTTGCTCGTAAATCTAAATGAGTAGTATACAACGTGTATCAAAATATGTGTACTATCCATAAGGGGGGTGAATTTCCACCCCCCGGGGAACAACTTTTGTTCAACGCCTTTTCGAACTTCGATTGGTATCTCTGAAAAAAACTGCAACGAAGTTTCAAGATGAACAGCTGACTTTATACAAAATGACAACCCTAAACTCAGCTACAGAGGTAGTAGGTAGTAGTAGTAGACCTACAGAGGTAGTAGGTCAAGGGGTCAAGGGGTTACAAGGATAGGGTTGTCAATTTATTTAGGCATTATGAAATTAAATATTTTTGTATGGGAAACTGAAAATAGGAATTTTTAATTATCTCCCCCTCACAACTGATCACCATTGTGGTCTGAAACCCCCCACCTTCGCATAGTACACATATTTAGATACACCTTGTATAATTATGACGATGCTTATTATCACTTTGTTTTGATAGACCATAATTCAACAAATTAATTAGTCACTTATTAAAAAGTGGGGCATAATGGTACGATCTGATGGATGAAATGGAGCTCAATTGAATCAATGTAGCTAACTAGGTTAGAGATAGATGAGCTTTTTAAAAGACAAGGAAAATGAATAAACTCATCTAGAAAACTAATTAATGCAAAATGTCTATCTCCAATCCCTAGTGACATTTTAGCGGGGATTTGAGCGACATTTTGCATTCAGCTAGTACACTCAACTGTTTGAACTAAATCAAATTAAATTGAAACTATCACTAAGGGTAGAGCAAAGATCGTTAGTCACAAGGACGTGACACAATCAGGCAAAGTCATAAATGTAAAGGCTAAACGCTAATACATGTGGTTTTATGGCGCGCGCGTGCGCAGCTTATGATTGAGGGTTTGGCGCCATTTCCATACCATTTCATTGTTCATAGAAATGTGGCGCCGCTCGGTCACTTTGCTGTAGTTTTACGATGCGAAACTTGCAAACGTTGTTTTCTCTGCATCTCAAAGCGCTACTTGAATGTGAATAGAGCCTAACTCGAACCGTTCAAAATATGTTTAGAATTTTAAAATTTCACCAACGTCTGTTTACGTGCTCGGAATACGTCCATAGCCTTTAGGCATAACAAACTTTTCTCGCGGTATTCCTCATCGGAACAGATCGACAGAGTCAATAAACACCGCGTTACCCAATTTACAGTAAGTGCACCATCGCCTCAGGAAGCTGACTCACAGCAATTTGGGATTTGAGAACCGGGTCATATTGAGATTTGCGTAAGAATCGTTATTTCTCAAAATATTTTGTTGCTGGTGAACTTCACTTCCAAACCTTTCACGAATTTTATTCATATCTAAAGAAATTTACTTATTGTGTTTTACTACCTAGAAGAATAAAGTACGTGCCGCTGACGTGAATGTTTATTGAACTAGATATAGAACGAAAGGATGAGAAGAAACTTTATAAACATATTATAAACATTGCACGTTGAGTACTTTGAGCTGAATGGTATGAAGCCGTTGAGAGATTTATCCTTATGATTCTATACTGTATCGCTGCCGATTGACTTGTAGATCGTTTGAATTGCCGATATAGCTAGTTTACATTGTAAACTCTAAACATTCAAGCACCGTTCTTGGATTCAAGGATTATTATCGTGAGTGTGGTTTCTTGTTTAGTATCTTGAACGATTTGCGGATTGTGCTGGATTTATTTTAATTTCGTGTTGACGTGCATTTTTTGAAGATAACTAATTGTAAACTGTATTTCTTGTTGTTCATTTTGACAAAAGATAAAAGTTATGTTCTTGTTACGATCTAAACGATTTAAAACTAATTAGCCATAAATTACACGCATGACATTTCCTTCAAATATTTTCGTGTCATCCGCTATCCTCGTAACTTCCTAACGACATTCCTGAGATAACATTAGTATTTCATTCATTAGCTTGTTCTTGGATCTCTTGGGTAATAAATTGTTTATTTTTATATCAAAGGTTTTAAAGAATTGAGTCGCGGCGCCAATTATGGATGCTATAATGCCATCTAAGATTTAAATAACTCTCGTTTTATGGTTATTGGAAATGTACTAGGATTATGCGCCATTCTATCTTAGCCTGATAAAAGATTATATTTGATTAGTATCTATCTTGTTCTCATAAAATAGTATACTGCGTTGGATTTAATTCCATGATCTTACGTTTCATATGCTATGCAAGTATTTTGATAGGCGCAAAATTGTCTAACTTAGACTCCCGAACTATTTGGTCATACAAAACTACGCAGTTTAAGTTTTCCGAACACAAAATTAAAATGCATGCAAATTTTATTTCAATACTTATTCAAAATACCTGTAGGTTTATTCTAGCTTAATCGAAACTATAAATCGTTCGCTTTGTAGCAAGTTTGTTATTAATTTCCATGGTAATCAATTGATCCTCGTAATTACCTACCTCACCTCTAGCCCATTTGAGGCCAATATCTTTGTATTAAATGCTTGCTATCAAATATTAGAATTAATTTACCGAATTGTTGGTAAATTAAACACTTACAATACATTAGCAAACAGGTTCTGCAAAATAGTGTAGAAACTAAAAGACGCCGTAAATACAGAAGCAAGAAAACAGATGTCCATGTACACAACTTTCTGTAAGGTGAATCGAAGCCAAAAGTAATTTAGGTGACAACGGTTCCTTCAACGGTTAACAGTTGAAGTCCAAACTTTAATTCAATGTTCATCAATTCCAGCAAACAGAAAACCACAGGTAGGCAACCTCAATTCGTATGCTGAGTCCGTATGCGTTCGATTTTCAACTAAATACAATGTTTTTGACCACATTGTTTTTACCTTAGCTGTTCAGTATTCATGATCCGTTAGTAATGTAGATAAACTGGTAAACTGCTGATTTAATTAAATTCATTGGCTAATCTGCCCTGCTGATGCCTTAGTCCGGGCGATAAAGATGTTTTTGCTTTTAGCAAATTACCAATTCGGCGCTGCACAAACGTAGACACTTTGTTTTGACAACACGGCACACCTTCGCAGGTAACCTTAGTTGCTGTGTCCTGTAGAGAGTATGCAGGGAGTGCATGGATGATTTCATACTGGTTCTATAGAAATTAAATATTAATCGGTGGCTTATATCTGACACCAGACTCAAAAGTGTCCACGTTTGCGACCTAGCTGTCTTACTATCTGACTATCTGAGCAAACACTTTTCTGTAAATGTCTAATCTTACACGAGTGGCACTTTTACGTTCCATGTTTACCCATCACTCGTATCTACATGTCGTAAACACTTGAATATTTTTGCAATGCGAAATTCAAATAAATTCAGTATCAACTATAAAACTGCCGTATCCAAATATTAGCTCTACTTTTTATTAAATTATATATTCAGATTTATTAATTGACTACCGTAATAAAATAAAATACAAGTCTAAATAAATCAAGACGGCAATTAATATTTAGTACCTTCTAGCCGCCGCCCGCGGCTTCGCTCGCGCGGTAGCTCATTCCTATTGATTGTTCTGGATAAAAAGTTAGCACATCAATAAATCTAGTTTACAACCTTACAAACTATATTTCTTCCGATTTTCAACCAAATTGGTTCAATAGGTGGGGCGTGATTGAGCCACAAACATCTAAACATCGTTACTTTCGCATTTTTAATATAAGTTAAATGGATGTTTCTAGTTGAGATGTTTTGGCAAATGTGATATCATTAATATGGAGGTCACGATGTTAGATCTTTGACCCTCCATACCCCACGTTTCATGGTCAAGAGATGGCGCCGGGGCAGAGGCGCCACATGGCCGCTTCCGGACACAAAGCTACCATTCATGCCATCGTGGAACCAGAGCACGATCTCTATTAGCAGATTGATGTTACGCCGAAGTCAAGATCAACTATTTAATCTTGATTTAAATAAGGTGTGGGAAAACTTTGATGTGAATTTTCTTTATTCGATTTAATAATAATGCATAAACATAAAACAATTTAAAAGTGTAATAGGACATTTTATTCATGCAGCTAGTTAAAAAATCAATTTTAACTTTACAAGGGTAAAGGGCAAGGAGAGTTGGACTAAAAGGAATGTAGACCCCACCGCAAATTTTATTTGGGTCTACAATTTTTTCGTAAAGTAGCGTTTATTCGTTCTGTCTTTGGTAATCTCATCACACTTTATACGGTTCCACAGATCAATTTACTGAATGAACAATAGGTATGTAATCTGTAACATATTTATCTTGACGAGGCGAAACAAAAGTCCATTGTGTTTGTTTTGAAATCATTGTCTTGTTGGTATGACCTGACCTGGCGGTGTTTTTAATCTTATGACCTTTGTCTAATGGGGCTTGTCTGATATTTTGCTTGAATGATTCAGAAGTTTATAAAGAAGTCTGGCGTTGGGTTCTGTGTTCGAGTGGTCATAATTTTTTATTTGCATTCATCAATTTATACTTGGAATAGTGAATTGAAATGAACATCCTAGCATCGTTACTAAGCAATTGAAAGCTTTATGTTTAATCTACTACCTTGTTTATAACTAGTCGTTTTGTGCCGAAAGTTCATGGTTGAAATAAATTAAGTACCCGTCTTCATAGATTTTGCGCGATCTAGCTAGTAATTCAAACAAGCATCACGTTTGCAAGTTGCTTTTCTTTTATTTTCATGTTTGTAAATAATTTTCCTGATATTTATCACCTTATTTTTCTAAATAAAATAATTACTATAATGCTGATGAATTATGTATGTATTATAGTATGCATATAAATAATGATATAATACTCGTAGTCCACACGAGGCTTCTATTATTGATTTAGGTAAGGAAGCCAATCACACTGTTTCTTTAAGTCTAATAGAGTGTGTAAATTGTAGGGTTATAGATTTTATGGTTTTTATGATGGTTATAAAATCGTTTTATTTCCAAAATATGATTTTATTATAATCTGTGAACCACGAACGAATTGACCTATAGTGTTTTTCATATATTTTTTTGTCTAAAACCCCAAAAATAAAATAACTTACCTAAACATTATAAGGTTTTTTGCTGCCTGTTAATTACTGCAAAACGCATTCAGGGTTTGTTATTCCAGATCTGAACCTTTTTGGAAATAAACACGCTAATGAAGATGGATGTTTGGGTGATCACGTTCATTAGACCTTAATTTGAACCTTTTTATTAACAGTTAGACACGTATACATGTTAGTACTTAGTGTTTCATTTCTCAGTATTTATATAGCCCGTAAAATACTCCTCAACCACAACCTAGGACCGGATCAGCTGGACAGAAAGAGTAACAAACGTAGAAGTATTAAGTAGAGTCGATGAGGGAAGAGCCTTCATAGAAATTGTTGAGAACAGATGAGGAAAGATAATTAGCCATCTTGTAAGACAAGACAGCTTTATAAGAAATATCATCGAAGGAAAGGTAGATGGAAAGAGAGGAAGGGGAAGACCAAGGATAAGCAACATGAGCCAAATAAAAGCGAAGATCGCCGTCATGAACGTTTATGGAGGTCAAAGAAGTGGCCCTCAAAAGAAATACCTGGAGGAAAATGCATACATTACGCCGACAAGAGCATTGCTTTTAAATAAGTAGAAGAATTACTCCACAGTGTTCCCAACATTATAGTAGGTAGGCTACATATTAGAATGCGGCCGGCGGCGTCGCGGGTAAAACATAGTTTTAAATAGAGGACTGATAATTTTAACCTGTAGCATGAACGCGATTTATTTTTGGTTCAATATGTAGTCATGCATGGTATAGACATCAATCTATATGACATTTTGAATGATAGCCAATAAAATTATATAATGCCTTGATGCTGCATACCTACTCTTTTGGTGAGCAGCACTATTATCTGGCAAAATAGTGGTGTTCAATTAAAATTGAGGTCCTAGCACTTTTGAATTTACGTACCTACTTAAATAATTAGATTGAGGTCAAATAACAATATTAAAAGTAGACCTTGAACGTTTTTTTTCATTTTGATCGGTGATCTGTTCTTTTGCTTTTGCACATCTTTTGGGTTCATATCGAATACCATTACGGAATAGGTATGTTGAATACCTACGTATAGGCTGAAGCTTTGTGCACATGCATCTAACCGTTCTGTGGAGGCTATCAGTAAAACGCTGACAAATGTCACTGTCATATTTGACAGCGTTGCACTGATCGCCACCAAGCCGCTGTACGCAAGGTGTCCAGCCGCTACTGCGTCATTGAGCCTATCCAACTAACATTTAATACCTATAAACTATCGCATGCAGGTATAGTTGGATAATGAATATACGTCGGTATGATTTTATATAGAGATGGTTTACCTTCTCCTACGTTTGCTATCATATCTAATGAAGCAACATTGTCAAAGAAGGACATTTATATTATTATTCGGTCAAACATCTTCTTACTAGCTTCCTTCTGCAGCTTTGCTTGCGTATTGTACATATTCGGATATAAGTAGCCTATATAATATTTGGCCTTACTAACGTGTATTGTATGTCTATATATTAGGTATTTATTTAAATGATGTAGGTACCTAGGTTAATTAATGATTCCATGTCATTTGACAGTGAATGCTTTTTTAGGGTTCCGTAGCCAAATGGCAAAAACGGAACCCTTATAGATTCGTCATGTCTGTCTGTCTGTCTGTCCGTCCGTATGTCACAGCCATTTTTCTCCGAAACCGTAAGAGCTAGACTGATGAAACTTTGCAAGTAGATGTATTCTGTAAACCGCATTAAGATTTTTACACAAAAATAGAAAAAAAACTATGAATTTTGGGGGTCCCCATACTTGAAACTGAAACTCAAAAAAATTTTTCTCATCGAACCCATACGTGTGGGGGGGTATCTACGAATAGGTCTTCAAAAACGATGTTGAGGTTTCTCATATTGTTTTTTTCTAAACTGAATAGTTTGCGCGAGAGACACTTCCTAAGTGGAAAAAAGTTGGTCCTCCCCCCCTCTCACTTCTAAAATAAGAGAAAGATAAAATTAAAAAAAATATATGTTGTACATTACTATGCAAACTTTCAACGATTTTTGGTTTGGACGAGATCTAGTCAGTAGTTTTTTTTTTATACGTCATAAATCGTAATCCGCAATTTACCTTTCGACGAACTACAACAACCTTTAATTATGTTATTTGATGCTACGGAACCCTTCATGGGCGAGTCCGACTCGCACTTGGCTGCTTTTTTTATGTTCTGGCGCTGGATACTTGTGCTTCAGAAGATATCAACACCGCTTCAGATGATGCTATAGCGGTTGTAACTTTCTGGGCAATGTAAAAAATATTTACTGAAAGAACTATTTGACACGAAAGAAAAATTAAAAGAAGGAAAATAGTAACGTGCCTTCATTCACGATGTATTTTGAGCTCGTTATCGACACACGAAGTGTTTGCTTGTGAAGATATAGGTAGTACTAACTCACTCAGGTAATATTGAATCAATATAGCTACGTTTGAAGATATAAATTCACTGAATAAAATAAAAAAGTAATGTTAGCTATAAAATATCATAAACAATCTTCGGAGAATTCCTTTTTCGACCAGCAAACTATCATTTAATTTTCATCCATCATAATTTTTTATGAAAGTTTTCCTGCCACTAGATACCTCACATAGTAGTGCTGCAAACAAGCTATATAGCAAAGGCTTAAACTTGTGTAAAGTGCACCATTCCGATGGAAATGATTCGACGTTGCGCGTCGTTCGCCAATCACAACGCTCGCTCCAGTTCAAATTAAATTCCATCAAGGAGCTCCATCGCCAGCCGTCATATCATACAGTCGAGAATAAAGATTTATGGTCTGCAATACGCGAATGTAAAGCTTCTTTTAAACCGTCTCATAATTTGAATGCATAAATAAGACTTTCAATGTTATTTATCCTCAATTGAAGTAATAAATACTGCGATTTATGAAATGGTTTTTGAAAACAAACATTCATAAAACGCTGCGCAATCAGCTAAACAACAAACATTTAACGAGCATTATTAAGTGGCAGACAATCTCTGGTGCTCAAACACCGATCACATCACGATATTTGTTTAGTTAAAAGAACAAACATAATTTCATGCTCGTTTAACTCGAAACGTGACGGAGAAAACGCAGAGGTGTCCGTTTGCGACATTCGTGTGCGCCTCATTGCCTGCGTTCAAGTGCGCGATTAGCTTACCAAAGAGGAAGTATCGGGAAACTTGAAACAGCAGTCGTTTTAATGAATTATTCATTTCTGGAAAGATAAATGTGTGAATCGGTGCATTGTTACGGGTATGTTAAATTTAAGGAAATATGGGTATATCTAGGTGTGAATTGACTGTAAGAGAAATGCAAAACTGGAGTCGCTTGTCTCAGCGGCGCGCGCTAGCAAGTCTGTAGGCGTTAAATGCAAATTGGCTTCGTTTTACCGCAGGACAATGCGGGCGAAGTGTTGCGCGTCTTGTAAACAGCACGGACGTTGGTCGTTGTTCTACTTTTTGGGTAAACGGTTGCCCGTAAACGGTGCTGCTTAAGCTGCCGCAAGAAATACCGCAGGCGGCACAATACCTCGTTCGCCGCCGTACATGGGAGCTGCGGCCGTGAACGGCCCGATTCCTGCTTGTCCAATATTTTCCAACTGTGTACCTACTTGCAACCATTTTAGCTCACGACGACGAAAAAAATAACACTTCATACAAACTGAGCGTATACCTTATGTGCTGGCGTGTTGGTAAACCATTGTGTTCCTATTCGAATACCTATCAAGCTTGCGTCACGACGATTATCTTTCGCAATTCGAACATCAAATAATGTAAATAAATGTTTTTAAACGAGAAAAGTCCACATTGAGATGCATTCGGGGCATCTTGGCGAAATGATATTTTATGGAAATGGATGTTGAATCGCAGCCAACGCTCGTTGCATTCTTGCAGTGCGCGACAGTTATGCGGGCGTGTGTGCGGGCACGGACACGAACCACGGCTGGCGTGGCGTGCCCATCGACAACAATAAGACCGCGCCTTGTGCCATAAACATTCTTTGCCGCAATCATTACGAATATAACCTATAAATTAGCACAGAGCCGACTGCGAACATGCCGCTTGCTGTCGTATCCCTATGTTTGTGTTTGTCGTTGCGGGAATTCAGAATGAGGGCCGCGCTTGGTTCCGTCGTCCTAGAGCCTACCGCAGCCGTCCTCGGCGGAATACTTGCACGCAGCTATCGCGGCTTGCACCATCTTTGTTCGCATTTCCTCAACTCTGACACTTTTATTAATTAGCTGCACTGCAGTTCATATTTTTTTTTACTACTGAGTAAGCAAATCAGCATAGGGCCGAAGGATTTACGGCCTTTGGATTTTCCCCAGATTTTGTTTTCAAAAGAACTTAACTCATACTACAATCCCTATTCTATATAGGGAAACTATTAACGTATCGTAGAAGCAAAATATAACGAACTTAGGCAAAACTAAAACCCTAATTTCCATTTTCATTCATGACTAAGTTCCCTGCATTTTGTCTTCACTCAAGTAATGAAATTGTGATAAGAAAATTGCACTTAGTAAAACAATGGCACGATATATCAATGTTATCTATGTGTGGCTTATTATGTAGGTTAATGGTAAATCAGGTCGAGAACCTACCAATGAACGAACTATTGGTAACAATATTATCAGTAATTTAATGAGTCATGGCTAAAAATTCAGAAAAATCTTAAAATTTCAACAAACTCCTGGCATCGTTACAGATTCTGTCAGTACGCTGCTGTTGCGGTGGCATGGAATAACGATTCTAAGGTCTGTTTACATTGTTGTTTGACCTAAGTATACCTACTGCAAAAGGTGATATTTCAAGTGTGATTTACCAAATTGACCGGATACCTCTTTCTTTGCTTCTATAGTTCATGCATTTTTTTGATTGATGAATTCACCACTAATTTATATCAAAATATCAATCGCCTGTATTGCTCTGTTAATCTGTTTTTATTCTCTGAACACTATTCCTAACATATCTTTGTCAAACCAGTGTTTAATGGGGAAAACACTTAGAAAAGCTGGACCTTCACAGTTTTAATTGTTGCTTTTGAGTTTTTGGATTGGGGAATAAATGGAAAATATAAAAGCTTTAGTGATATGTACAAGAATGTATCTATTCCAGAACTCATTATAATATCTTTTTCCGCTTCATGTGAGGTCGGGTCAACATGCTCTATTTGGCTCTCCTTCTTTGCTGTCACCTCTGAAATCGTACTCCATACGTTATTTCACACAATCCTTTCTATACGTTTCATCAACCTGCACTCTATACCTAGCCTTCTATAATTTCTAGCTATATAATTCTAGCACTGAACAATTTATCTAAATTTTGAAAATATATTTACAAAGAACATTTTCGATAACAATATAGGCAAAAAATATAGATTCAATAGTATACCTTATACCTAATTATATTAATTTAGTATTTTGCAACAGGCTTCCGCAACGTCATGCTCAGCTTTATAGGTTTGTGGTATTGCAAACTCTCTAGTCAAGTCTAGTCTATTCTTTACTTTACAAAATGCGCTTGTTGCGTCACGAGACACGTCGTTCGTTATTTGTTCAGCGTCGGCGCCGCCGACAAGCTGAAATTCACATTTTTACACTAGGCGAGGTCAAGGTAGACGTCTGTCTCACGATACACTTCAATTGTAAATAAAAACATAGTATAGTAAGTTTTCTTCGGTTGATATGTCGATGGATGTTTCTTAACCAAATATTTTGTAGAAATCCTTTGGTTCCGCTGTCTGAGTACCCAATAATGTGTCTCTGAATTATAAATCAGTGATATATAATATATACCTATTTAGCTATAAATATAACGTGTGGTAAATTTAATATATTCTGAAGAATGCAAGTGGATTTATGTAACAGTTATTATGGCCATTAAGCGTTGCTTAAATTATTCCATCGCTAGCAGATGGTAGTTACTTTCTTACAATGTTGCCAATGACCGTGACTGCTACACACAAGTGATAAATATTTACCACCTACCCATCGCCACTGAACAACATTGAACTTTTTGTTAAAGTTGTTTCCAATCCAAGAGCAATACTGTCAGAAATAAATCAAGGAATCCGAAGTTATTAAGGGCCAGTTCCGCTTCAGTAAATCAAGATCAAAGTGTACTACGCGTATAATCATTCAGAAAACTGACTCGAGAGAGAAATACTGGTACTGGCTTATCTATGCAAGTATTCGTGTTATTTATCTAATCCTCCGTTAAACGTCTCATAAATATGCAGTAGAGCCTTAGGAACACTAAGTTGTCCTAAGATGCTGTTTATTGGCTCGATCGATTGTGCAATCAGTGACGATTGAACCACTTTATACCAGACTGACCGTGCTGACTGCTGTCTTGTCAATCGACTGACTGATTTGTCTGTTAGTTAAATCCATTTCGCCACGGTCTGTGGCGCCAGCGCAGAAATGTTTGTGTCTACGGACCATGTTATTCTATTCTCAAATAGTATTGTGTTGAAAGTCGAGACAAAGTCTGGCATTAAATCTCTCAAATTGGTGGGTAGAACTATGCTCAGTCTGTCGCTGGCGAACCAAACTCGATGAGGATAATTAGGTGCGTTTGTGACTTAACGAGCTAAGCCTGGATCAGGAAAGCTATAGTTTCTCATTTCAGTAATGCAGCTTTCACTCTCTCCACATATTATTTTGCAACAATTTGGTTTTGCTGCTGTCGAGAAGGTTGAATTTCGAAGCTCGTTTAATTTAATATCCTAGTTTATGATTTGAATAATCTTACTATATAATATGTTAATGTACTACTCATGTTGTAGAAGCTAGATGTAAACCATTTGTAATCTCTGTAATAGCATTGGATATTTCAAGCATCGTCAAAGTGGCGCCTGATTACGTCACGCGATTGGAAAACTCGCCGCGTCCGGAGAGGCCTAAAGACTAAAAGCACGACTAGACTCAAAATGAAGCGGGCATGACTCCAGTCCCGTCACGTTCTCCCGAGGCTGCTTTCAAAAGTTTAAATTTACGCTAAACGACATTAATGAGGGGTGTCGGTTGGTGAGACGCCGAAGTCGCGCGCTTCTCTGTACTCGAACTATGCAAGCGCATACATATTCATACTCTACATCTACACAGCGCCAGCGTCAAGCCTGGCAAGTCAAAGGTGTTTCAAGCCGCTCGCATTCGCGCCATGCACTTGCTAGGGCTGCCGATTTTAAGCAAGACATTATATTTAAAATCATACAGCATCCTGCTCCCATACAGAGTGCAATATCCACCTCTGGTTTCATAAATCAAATGTCTGGGCTTCTTCAGCTGTAACTACATTATTATATAGCATTAAATGTTTATTGCCGTCTACAGTCGAATGTTATCACATTTGCTTTGCAAAAGCAAACGAAAGGCTCTGTTTATTCAGCAGCGCAATGTTTGCAGAAGTTTAAAGTAAATCCGTATCAACCCTGTAAAAAGCAATATATTTGTTGGATCATCTCTTTGTTGTGCTTGTAAATATCCTAGAGCCACTCATCGTGTTGGCGCCATTTGCAAATAAATTTAGGGCTGTCTCGGGTATGTAATGAATTTACGGAGTGAATTATGAATACCGGCGCCGGTCCGTGCCAGATCACAATCTTCAGCTAGACGCGTAAACAGGTCTGCTCATCATGCCACTGTTTGCTTGTGTGCCTTGTTTATCATGTAATGTAAAACTAGCTTCTTAAAAAGTAAAGATATTTTGCTTGGAAATAAATGAATGAACCTAAGAAGTAAGGCTTAGGAATACACTATCTTTCCGATACATGACAGTAATTGCGTCCTTAGATCCCATTATGATGAAAAATCTCTAGGTATTGCCTCTTCAGCTAAACGTCATGTTATAAGATCTATCTAATTTATTAATGTTCTTACTCATGGGCACTTACACTTACCTTTTATTAGTCTTGCTGTAACTTAGATACATTAACCAAGTAGTAGGTATTATTTGCGTGATCTCATGTAAATTCTCTGCTATTTAGAGCATCGTCGAGTTCAAAGGAGCCGTAGAATCAAATTATTATTTACAGAGTCAGATTAATTGTAGTTTACGAGCGTTTAACGAGCGCATAGACCAAATCTAGTACCAATCAAAGTGTCGCGCAAAATGTCAGTGCTCTCTCTATTTCTGTCCATAGCAGGCCCAACAAGAAAGCTTATTGCAAAGCGCAAATTCTGCCGTCGCCGTCTAGACGCCTGCTCCGATCCGATTGAATAATATTTGATCCAATCAACCAGAGTGAAGGGGTCGGGGGTCTCACAAACCACACGGACGTCATCCGCGATCAATTGAACGAACTACTGGTTTTTATGAGCCATTGCATCGACGGGAGAAAGTGTCTTTACTATACAGGGAAGCATAGAATTAAACGCATTTTACTGGCAAGATAAGGCGTTCTAATGCATTTGGATTTAGACGGCGTAGTTTATCATTTTATCAGAATAGATAATTTTAAGATCTGCCTGCGGCCCTTCTCATAACAACGCGTAAATTGATAAATCACGTCAGTATGAAGGTAGCTTTGCCTAACCTAATGGTCTGGTACTGGTAACATGATATCCACAGGCGCCGCACCTTCAGTAGAAAATATCAATTACCTTTAAGTTAAGGTAAATAAACTGGTACTTACAATAGTGCCACACACGTGGCGACTTGTTTTGATGTGTCAATCTTTGTTGCAGCACCCGATATCGTGCAAGAAGATAGCCCGATGATCATCACTGCTGAAGAAGATGAACATAATATGAAATGTGAGTACCTATGAGTTCTTTCTAGCATCCATTATTATATCAGGTTTTAATGCCAATTTGACTTGCGTACTATCCCATAACTTTTACGATCAAAGATAAATGTTATGTATTTTGTCACAGATTTCGCTTCATTCCTGACTGGTCGGTCTCCGCTTTGCGTGAGACGTGACGACATGTCAGGAGTGCCCGTAGCCCCCGGAGTAGCGACCGCCCGCTTCACCTTCCGTCGTCGTCATCTCTACTGGTCCGTCATCCTCAGCCCCTCCATAGGCATGCAGCCGAGAGCACTCGCCTTCCTCGATAAAGCTGGTCGAGTGCTTCTCGAACAGTCTCTCAAGAAAATACCAGGAATTCATGCCACTTACGAAGAAAAAACTGATAAGGTGGGTTTATTTACATTAGAGTATCTCCTTGCAAATATCAATAGTACGTCTTTCGACCTTGCTAGCATGTTTGCAAATTTCTATTAGTGATGATGTCCTCTCTACAGTTATGTGGCGTCTGGCGTCGGGTGCCTCGTCAATACAAGAGTTTATTGCGAGATGGAGAGTTGCACGTCGCACTGCTGTGGGGTGACGAACGGAATAACTCCATCGACAGTGCACTGAGCGGCCGAATCGACAGGTAGGTACGAACATTCGCTATTCTCGCATTCAAGTCGCGAACTGTGCCAACTCTTGTGAATCCATTTGGGGGCATATAAAAAGCCATGTATTAGATTGCTCGGTGAAGTCCTTCATTGATTCCGAGAAAACCTCGCTTATGCGCTGTGGATCGTAAATTAAATTAACCGTGTGATTAATAACGGAAATCAGGCGGTTTTATTAGAAATAACTTGGAAAATACCACTGCATGTAGGCAGGTCGGCTTTAGTGTATAAAGCGAAAACTCAATTGATTCGTTCTTCTAATTGCGCGATGTCGTAATCGACACATTTATTTATCATCCTTCTTATTCATTGACCATTATGTTTTGTAATCGATTTTATCCATTGAGATCTATGTGATCTCGCCGCATCGATCGTTGGGAAATTCCAGCGATTTTCCTTGAATTATCTTTACATTTTGGATTGTAGATATCCTGCATTGACTTCGGAAATGTTCACGACGCTCTTAGAGCCTGAGCACCCGCCTCCTTCGTTCGGGCAAGGAGCCTGTCGGGACTATGGAGCAATGGACCATGAGGACGGCTGGTGGGGAGGCACCGCCATTATCACAGGACTGGCTGGTGCCACGCCGAGTCTACATCTGGCTTTGGTGTTCAATGGAGTGTTCCCAAAGACGGCAACGACCTCTCATTTGGTGAAGATAGTGCTGACATTACCGGAAAAGAATCAGACTATCATCGATCAGGTAACTTTGAAATACAAAACTGTTCAAATATTGTTCACGATGGAAGTTTACAACCCTAATGAAAGCCAGCGGGCATCAATTAAACATTGTGTACTAATTGCTCTGGCCTGACCGTGTTGAACCTCGTGACTGGTTTGTCAAATGCACACGGATGAACTAAACTTATGTGTAGCTTTCTAATTACAATTGAGAAATAGCTAACTATGTGCAGGATTTCCTGCCTAATGTAATTAGGTAATCGTTGCTATTACTGAACTAGCGAATCACACGTTAAAATGGAATGAGGTCGTAAACGGAAATAATGACAATACAATGCAATGCATGACATGATGTATGCTCATAATGGTGATGATAAATGATGACGAGCCATAGACCAACAGTCATTTCTAGGAATCAGACCGTATGAAACTGCAAAGTCATTTATTTATACGGAATTGTCTTCTGCGGTGTGCCTCATCTACCTGCAGTTTTAGGTTTTGTTATTGAGAGGGATTCTGTGAAACTTCAAAGCAAAGAAAAAAAGGAATTCTACTCTTCCAGGTGCAGAGAATAGCCAAACCAGACTACCATACCAACATTCTGGAAGTGTCGACTCCAGTCTCGGCCGCGGAGCTTAGGTCTTTAGCCAGAGGTCGGTTGCTGTTGACCATAGAAGCGGTTGGGGCACCCGATAGAAGGATAGTGGGCAGTGTGAGGCAGAAAGCTGCGTGTGAGTTGTTCCACGCGCCGCTGGTTGCGGAGAGAGCGCCGGCTAGCGTATCGCCTGAAGGATTTGCGCTCCTTTATATCGACAAGGATGGATCTCTCGTTTATGACATTCAGGTGAGTTGACTACCCTGATACCGCAGGCGATTTACCAACTTCTTCTTTTCATGTCTTCTATTACTGTATTTGCAGATGTAATTTTATTTAGTTTTTGGTAGAAATTGTAGTCACTGTTCACATCTTTATTATTAGGGTTTATTTATTTACTGTTCCTCTTAGCCTTTCAAATCACGTCTTTTTGTTCGCCATTTAACGCATTTTGTAAACTCTTAGGTCTCCCGCGATACAGTCTAGTCCTAGTGTATATCTGGATTTTTGTAAAACTGATTTCTCGAATAAATATTTTTGTATTGTTTTATTTTGTATGCCACTAGTTCTTTGAAGTGGTATACCAGCTGGAACTTTGAAAACGTATTTTTTTGCAGAGTAAAAATTATGTTAAAGAAAAAATATATCCTTGTACGTCTAATATCTCGGTACCTTACCAAGTCATTACCCAATTGACTTCGTTAAGAATATCTGAGTAGGGTAGGAAAGCATGTTTGAGCTTTCATTTCGTACGTGACAGGTTGCAGGCCCAACACACATCTACTAGAATACCGATTTCCTCACGTTGTTTGTACCGATTGAGATCACTGAGCATTGCGCATGTGCACGTCAACAGAAAAAATAATGCACGATCGGACACGAACCCAGCACCAAATGTGCAAAAACAGATTACTTAGGTTGGCTTTCTAGCTGTTTTAGTAATAGCTCACACTAAAACGGCAGTGCCTTTTTAAAAGTGTGTATTATTAGAAGATATCCAAATATCTTTTAAACATTTTATAATAAACTAGCAGCGAAGCATACTATTTTCATCAGAATCGAGAATAAAAAAAAATCCTTATGTGACAGAAAAGGATAGACATAGAAAAGTTCCTACGTGTTAGAAAAGGATAGACAGAATTTTGCAACATTTTGCATTGATGCTGTTCTTATTAGTCGTAGCGTGATGTGATATAGGCTTCCTCGATAAATGGACTATCCAACACAAAAAGATTTTGACAATTTGGACCAGCAGTTCCCGAGCGCGTTCAACCAAACAAACTCTTTAGCTTTATAATATTAGGTACTATTTTTATGAAACAACGGGATATTTACCATGATTAAATTTTGATGAGTTGATCCGATGGTGCATGGTGCATGCAACTGTGCCGAAATATCGGATCAACTCATCAAAATTTAATCATGGTAAATATCCCGTTGTTTCATAAAAATAGTGTTAAAAACCATGATAGTTTCAAAAATTTATAATATTATTATAGATATTCATTTGACTTTCAGATAGACAACTTGGGTGCAATCGATCCCAAGATCACCCTTGTCGAAGAGCAAGGAAAGAGGCACTCCCAAGTGGAGATCTTGGATACTCGCATGGGCGTCCTAGCGCGGCCGAGTGCGAGGATTTTCCAGCCTTTGTATGGCGATGAGCTGGCGGTCCATATTGGAGCTGACACTGGTAAAAACTTTTTACACTCAAAAAAGGAGGTTTTATGAGAAAATATAGTAAAATGTAAATGTATAAATGTAAAAATATTTATTTCAATAAAAGGACGCGCCTTCCTGTTTTAGCTTGCACTGTGTTGCGGGAAGTAACGCCTCTTCCAAACACGAAAATACAAAAGTATATAAAAAAACAAAAAAATAACTAAGGCTAAGGGTTTTACAAATTGGAACTTTAAAAAAAAAAAAAATGATAAAAAAATAATGATGTGTGGTCGGAGTTATTTTTTGTTGTATTTATCAATATCGTTGGTCCATCGAGTAGGTGGGCGTCTTACGTTTCGTCACCCATTCAAAATATAAAACGGTTTTCACCTTTTAGGTCCTCCAGCCCTCCGAGGAAGGCTGACGTCACGACTGCTGCCAGACGCCGCGGGGTCTGGACCAGCTCTTCTGAAGAGAACGAGCCAGATCCGACTGCCGACTACCATGGCTGGACTGGCTTGGGTTTCCGTCGACTCTCTATGCGGTTTCTACTATGAGGTAAGCTTTTAATCTATTCTTCATGTGTCACTGATTTTAAGTGTGCCTCAAAGAGGCTCCTTTCGTGCACTATACACATATTTTCGAACTTTTCTACTACTTTTCTTTTTGATCTGTTGAGTCTATTGAACCCCTCTGGCTATTATGGAGGCAGAATCATTATTTGATTAAAATTATTTATTTACTAGAATCGCAAGGATTACTTTGAAACGGCGAGTGTAGGAGCCAGTTCCATACTTACAGTATTATGTGTAGAAGGGCTTCGTGGAGTTAAAGAGACCAGAGGGTTCATTCTGAGTTTTGACATCTTTTTGTCGTTAGCGTAGCCTCGATTTTGTATGGAGAAATGATAAGCGTCTTTGGCCGGATTGCGAGAACTACTGCTTTTACGTAGCGTTCGTAAGTAAAAACACACAAGTTCATAAGTATACGCAATCTATAAAGCAGTTCAACTAACCAAACATTTTGAAGGCATTTTCATTTTCGTAACGCAACTCTGCACCAATTACGACTTTAACTGTTTCCTTTACAGACAGTAGTAGTGATTGGCAGCAACGCCCGTTCCCGTTCGTCCTGGTGGCTCGAGAGCCATGCGTCAGAGGAAGGCAGCGCGAGAGAGCTGGGTCCCGAGGAAGGCTGGGTGTTGGAGCCAACGGCTGCAGAACTGCTGGCTTTGCACGTCGGAGCAGCCTTCCTCGAGCTGCGGTCTAACGATAACGTCACTGTGCTGATGCGCACGCGGGTACCACAGGTGTGAACAAAATACTGCTTCTTATACTGCGTCTCCCTTCCCCACGCCGCGCCCGTGAGTGTGAGCGGGACGAGCCTATGTGACGTCATCCAGCTGGGTGCACAGATATTGCGCACGCGGGTACCACATAATCTGCGCGGTCACAATATCTGTGCACCTCGTTGGAATGCGATGCGTCTCTCTTCCCCACGCCGCGTTCGCTGTGAGTTCGAGCGTGACGAGTCGATATGTCGTCATCGTGCCCAGATATTCCGAGCAACTATGCATTCTTCTGCTTCTTGTCCGAGTTATTTGTAAGCAGTGAAAGGTTTGTAGGTGAAATTGAAATGAAATGAAATTTATTGGATAGTAACAAACATTACTGTAACATTATTATACAGTTAGGTTACAGCTTACAATGAAAATTTACTAGTGGGATAACATTGGTACCCAAGGTAGTCTCTATTAATCCTTAAATAATATACTTTCACTGTTCATGCTGCTTAGTTCCGGGAAACTGAAAGGTAAGTTGTGGTTTATCTGCAATCCCAAAAAAATAACTATGATCACGAAAGACTTAGGACTTTTGATTAGCTATATTCGCCACAAAACAAAGTCACAAGGATCACTATGAAACGTCCTAAAGCTAGGTGAGTCTAGGTGCCAGTTTCACACGACCAAAACGATGTCAGGAAATGCAATAATGCATATTTTTTTCATAAAATGTAATCTGTCGTTTTCCAGATAAGCGTGCCTACATCTTGCCTGCCGTCCTTCCCCGGGACGTCAGACAACGAGCTGAGTGCCAAGTTCACGCCTGGACCAACAGATGACCAGCTCTCAGACAACGCCATTTTCAGACTCAACCAGGGATATTGCTCCCAACCGGATAATAAGCTGTATAAGACTGGAGAGATTTGGACAGATACCAAGGTAGACTCATCAGGATACTCGTGTCCCAGAACTAGTATTGTAATGCTGATTGATGATTTTTAGGTTTCCGTACCCAAAGGGTAAAACGGGACGCTATTACCAAGACTCCGCTGTCCGTCCGTCTGTTCGTCTAGTACAACTTGGACTCATTTTGTCAAATACAATTACGACAACACATTTTTCTCTCGCGTTGAAGTGTTCATTTGTTTTTTTTTTCAATAAACAGCATTTAATTTTGCCAGTTCGAAATTTAAATAAAACCTTTGATAGGTTACCTCTTGGTCTCGGAGTAAAGATTGTTCCATTTTTAAATGTCAGGACTTTCATGCAACTTTTGCCGCCCGCTGACCAGTACCCGAAGTCGGAGTTTTGCTACCACATTTCGTTACCAAATGTTGTTTTCGTTTCGCCTATTTGTCTCTCTCTATTGTATGGAGAAAATATGAGACGGCAAAAATACGTTACGTAGTTAGAGTTGTTGTCTCATCTTTTCTCCATACAATAGACAGAGACAAATTGGCAAAACGAAAACAACATTTGGTAACGAAATGTTGTAAATGCACTGGGACTTCGGGCTCAGTACAGCAATTCCGATTTATCTCGAAAAAGGTTTTCCAAATAATGCTCAAGTCCGAGCATGTTTGAGAAAACTACGCTAAAAAATGTGGGTGTTGTTTACAATAATATTGCAATTTGCAGACTTGTTCAAAATGCGTGTGTATGCACGGTATTCCTCGCTGCGAGCCGGTGCAGTGTCCGCGGATCAACTGCGTCACGCCGCTGCAAACGCCGCAAGGACAGTGCTGCCCGATTTGCACGAGTAAGTAACAGTTCTTTTCAAGTTCACTGCTAGGGCCTTATTAATAATCCTGGCGTTGCGTTGGACTAGTTAATCCGTGTTTTGTCTCTTGCATTCAAGAGTTTTTACATGCAATTGTCAACTCGAACAAATGTGACAAAACACGGATTAACTAGTCCAACGCTACGCCAGGATTATTAATATTAAGGCCCATAAAGTTTAATTCTTCTGTTTATATTCCCCTGTGTTACTTTTTTCCACAATTTTTATTTTGAATAATAATAATAATAATTAAATTCTTTAAACCAGAAAAAGTAGGTTAGTAACTTATAACTAGTTACGATTTAGTCCTTTGGATGTGTTTTCATACCAGAGGCAATTTTGTTTCTCAGAAATCGCCTCAGCAGTGTATGATTTTGACGTTGATTTTATTTTCCAGATTCAACAACAGCGATATGGAGTGAGACGGGAAGTTGTGAGCTGGCTGGCCAACATTACTCCCCCGGCTCTTCCTGGCATCCATACCTCGTCCCGGGAGGATATGACACGTGTGTCACGTGCACTTGCAACTTTGACACGAGACAGATCAATTGTCCAAGAGTACGCTGTCCCGCTCTACATTGTAGTGAGAAGGAGGCCTATAGGACTGATAAAAGGGCTTGCTGTCGGGTTTGTCCTGAGGTAAGAAGATGCCATTAAAAAAGTTATGGGATATGATGGAATAAAAATAAAAACATTCAAACTTGCATGTTTGGCATAGGTTAAAGAAAGAAAAATGATATTTTTATTTATACTTTTTTAACTAAGCTGATGGAACAAGTATAAGGCCCACCTGATGATAAGTGATAACCACCGCCCATCATGAGTCCATTCCATCCGATAGTTGTCTGGTAGAGATCGCTGTTTAGCGACAAGTACTACTACTTATGTACAATATAGGTTTTACGATTATGTGATTTATGTATTGTACCTTATTTTATACATTATATATTTTAATAATTTGTTGTTCGCAAATTATCTTCTATCTATCAAAATTTCTTGTTAACTTGCAGCCTAGACCCAAGAAGCCGGATGAAGAGACGCCTAAAGACCAGGGTGCGCCACGGACCCCGGAAGAGATCTTAGCAGAAGGCGGCTGCAAGTTCCCAGACGGACCTCTGCCTAACGGCAAGGAGGTTCATCCGTCCATACATTCACACGGCGAGCAGAGATGCGTCACTTGTAGGTGCAAGGTGAGACATCATCATAAGCCTGAAGAAATCCACAGCTGTTACCAGTTGAAGTGACTTCCGTGGTTTTATTTAACATGATGTGCCTGGCTAGCCTGCAGGAAGATAATAGGCGCCACAGGCTCTAAACTTAACTCGGACAAGAGACTGAATGTCAAAAAAAAAGAGAGCGGTGACCTTACAAACATAGTTAGGTGAGACATACTCATTCAATAATTGGATTATAATCACTTATTCACTACCATTAAGCTATGTACCTAAGCCCTGGATGTGGGTCTCTCCCAGGATACGCCAATGAGCTTCTCTCATGATAAACACGTGATGGTAATCACAGCTAACCCAAGTTCAACAACTTGCTACAGTCAGCATAGTATAAAATTTGGGTATTCTATATTTTAGGCGGATGACATTAACTTTTGTCTTTAGCCTTCCACACAATCTAGATCGCATGTTATGGCGTTCAGCGATGGGGATAGGGTTTTGCATACATATCAATAAATAAATGTAAATACATCTGCTCAAACTTTGACAGCGCGATATTTGACAGCAATAGCAATATGCAGCCCTGCTATTCCTGCAACACAATTGTGTTCAGGCGATCGCTGAATCCGCTGTGGATTGTCCTCTATTTGATGGATTGTCATTATTTATATATTTCCATGAAGAACAAACTTCAGCCTTCCCCATCCACCAACTAACAAATAATGTTCCGTTTTCCAGGACGGCGAAGTGACGTGCTTCCGCAAGCGCTGCGGCCGCTCGTCCTGCTCGAAGCGACGGCGCGTGGACTCGTGCTGCCCGTGCGCGCGCCACCGCCGCCAGCGTCCAGCACCGCGCCATCCGCCGCCCAGCTGAGCGCCGCCGACACCACTCTGCGGCTGAGCAGACACGTCACGCTGTCGCAGTTTGGCTGACGTCAGCTTGGCCCCGGTCACTGTGTCGCTGCGGTCTAGTGCTACGTAGTGCAGACACGCCACGCTATTGCAGTTTTTAGCTGACGTCAGCTGTGCCCTGACCGTTTCGCTGTGGTTTAGTACTACGTAGTCCACTCATTAGCTGAGAAGACACATCACGCTATTGCAGTTTGACTGACGTCAGCACACGTCAGTTTTGCCCCGGTCACCGTGGTTTTGTGCTACGAAGTTCACTCGATGGCTAAGCAGACACGTCACGCTTTTGTAGTTTGGCTGACGTCAGCTTTGCTCTGACCGTATCGCTGCTGTCTATTGCTATGTGGTTCTCTCATTGGCTGAGCAGACACGTAACGTTATAGCAGTTTGTTGGCAGACGTCAGCTTTGCCCCGGTCACTGTGTCACTGCGGTCTAGTGCTATGTAGTTCACTCATTCGCTGAGCAGCACGTCACGTTATTGCAGTTTTTGGCTGACGTCAGCTGTGCCCTGACCGTGTCCCTGTTGTCTAGCGCTACGTAGCCCACTTATTGGCTGAGCAGACACGTCACGCTATTGCAGTTTTTCTGACGTCAGCTTTGCCCTGGTAACCGTGTCTTGTTATTGGCTGAAGAAACACGCCACGCTAATTTGCTGCATAGTTATTGCCTGACGTCTGCTTCGCCGTGGTCCACTTACTTATGCAGACAGCTGAAGACGAAGTTATAAATAATAGTTTTTCAATCTGATTCTGCAGCGTTGACACAGCTGAACTCACAAAAGCGGTTGAGCACAGATCCACAATAATAGTGTAAACGTGAACAATTTGACCACACTTAGTAATAAATTAAGTCTTTTTGTGGCGATGCAAAACTTTCTATACACAATTTACTGGTAGTGCTACGCCCATGGAATATTTTGGGCATATTTATCTTTGCTCCTATAAAGAGTAAGCAATGGAGGTCTTGAGACAATGTTTAAAATATATTTGTAGGTATGAAGCATGATAAGTATTTTACTCTATTTTAAAGTCTACCCAAGCTACGATTGCTTACTCTTTTTAGGAGTGGATTAGGAACTGTGGTAGTGAACCCGTCTATACCCAGACTGTGTAGGCTAAGAGTGACTCGCTCTATAGACTGACGTATTTTATGTACTCGTGCGATTCGAATGTGTTTCTTTCTAGTTTTAGGCTTGAATTGTGGTGTTGAATTATGACAGATCGAAAGATTATGATGATCACCTGCAGCTTTAAACCAAGCATACGTTCGCTTTATTCAATATCATTCTCAAATTTAGCTTTACAGTTTTATCAGTATAGTCTCTTTTGCGTCTGTCAATCTTATTTCTTTGGTTCAGCTGCCAGCTGTTGATTAAACTAGTGTTTCGACTTGTTTACATTTAACTCCATTGATATTGTAGACGGTAAGAACGGTCGGCCGCGCAACAGCAGGTATTGATCGGAATAGCTTTACTGTTGTCGGCGTTGAATATATTTACCCACCGGTATTTTAATTGGTATTATGAGTTATCACGAAATTTTATAGGCGCACTGCATTATCATCCGATTTTACTCAAATCTGAAGGACCAAATTCCGGCTTTCAAGATCTTGTGTCTCAGTTAAGTTCTTACTTTGAATCCGGTTTATACAATTTGGTTCTATCAGTACTTGATCCACTAATTAGTTGATTAGGGCTCGATCGCTCGGGCAAGGAACTTTAAAGGTGCGAGCGCGGTCGATAAAGATGTGCCATATTTTCTTATATGTAAATAAATTATAATAACTACTTTTATGCATATTTATTTACGTTGCTATTGTTATGATACTGAAACGCACATGTAGGTCTCTGTATGAACCATCACAGAACACGTTGTATTGGTCGCCTTGTTTGTGCATTTGCTTTAGACTTGTATCTTTGTTTAGTACCATACAATAAACCTAACTGAATCGTTTATTACCTACGTTATAATTTAGTTTTAGTTTTAAACCTGTGTCGAAATAGGAATTAATTATTTAAATTTAATTTTACTGAAGAAAATGGTTACAAACATAAGTTATTACCTCAAGGGTCGACACTAAGACCTTTTCTTTTTATAATATACCTAAACTTTTTAAGCTTTCATTTGTAGCTATGATAGGTGTTTACATAATATAACTTATGTTTGTGATCAAATTTTAGTTATGGCAATAGAATTGTCATAGAAATGAATTTGTAAATAGTAAGATATTCTGTTATAGATACATTTTAACACTGTATACTTATTAATATTACGGATTGTACCGATAATATAAATCATGATTATATTAATTTACGTAAGTTTATGCAAATTTCGTGACTAGTTTTGTTTAATTACTAGTTTAAAGGTATAGGTAAGTAATAAAGAAAGCTAGTCCAAATATGTCGATGTGATGGAAATGAATGCCATGTACTCGTAGCTAGCGATACATCTTCGAGTATAAGAATCTTTCATTCGTATGGACCTCATCGATGGATGTGAAAATTTAAAGGTATTATTAGGGATGTAAGCTATGTTCTTTGAGTGTTAGATGAGGTCCAGTAAACATTTTATTTATTCTTGTACCTACTACACGACTTTCTGGAGAAGTGAACGTATTCTCAAGAAACATTGCCAAAAAAGTAAAATACTTATTGCAGAAATTTTTCGCGTTTCGTTGTGGGTTCTAGTCCATCAAAATATGAGAGGAGTTTGTATCTATAGTGTTATTATATTGGCTATAATGTCGTAAGACGATGTAACGGAAACTTAATTACAAAAGTTTTCTTGATTTTAAATAATTTTGTATGATCTAACAATAGAGAAGTAGTCATCTATGGCTTGCGAATAACACAACTAATGGCCATTAAGAATACCATGAACTCGCTTGTATTGCATTGTTTTTTGTCTATTTTATGTAACATTATTCCAGTCCAATAAACCTATGAATAGATACTAAATTATATCAATAATATAATTTTATTTTAAAAGTAATAGGTAACCTATAATATTTCGAAAACACCCATTATGTAGATGAAACCAGTGAATAGTTTGTAAATTATCATACAGTAATAAAATAAATGACCTGTGAACACATTTTGTTTTTGGAAACAAGCCCTTAATCTCCTATGAAATCATTAATTAAAATAAAGGTAGGTACGAAAACGAAGGTAGAAAACGATATAAATGAAGATTTCAAAGTGATGATTTCCTAAGAAACACCATAGCATCGACCAAAGCATCAACAACTGCGTTCACAACTTCAATGCTTGAGTTGACGCCCATTATTCCGATGCGTAGAGCCTTACCAGCAGTGGGACCCAAACCCCCGAATATGAGGATATTGTGTCTGAAAATAAAGGAACATTTACTTATTTATAGGGCACAGTAGAAATTATATCTGATTCATCATAATCATTATAAAAAAATCAACAAACATGTTTGTTGCTAATAATAAATAAATAAATATTGTGGACAATTCACACAACACTACCCAGCCCCAAACTAAGCAGAGCTTGTACTATGGGAACCAGATAGCTGATATAATACTTGAATACATTTTTTTTGTAAATACATACTTAGAATACAATATAACACCCAGACAGAGAACAAACATTTATGTTCACCACACAAATATTTGTTCTCGGTGGGGATCGAACCCACGACCTACGGTGCAGAAGGCAGAGCTACTACCAACTGAGCTAGAGGCCAGTCAAATGATATAATAATGATACGTTGATACGCGATGTAAATGACACAGGCGACTCTCCATACAAACGTAGTCCCCTATTTCCTCCCTGGATAATGCCTCTCGAGTAACCATTTTGTCTCATAATATCCAGATCTGCTCTATACGTGCTCGTATGTTTTCCTATTTTTCAGAAACTTATTGATTAAGAAAATATGACCCACATAATGATTTATATGAAATATGAATTGGAGGTGATATTTTCTTTATCAATAAGTTTCTGAAAAAAAGGAAAACATACGAGCACGTATATAGCAGATCTGGATATCATGAGACAAAATGGTTACTCTAGAGGCATTATCCAGGGAGGAAATAGGGGACTACGTTTGTATGGAGAGTCACCTGTGTGCTTCCCTCTTAACTAGATTGAGCCTTTTCCACCCACCAATTTCATGTGATCATCGGGGTCCTACACTTCGACTTCCTTTCGGGGAAGTATGATGCGATAAATAGAATGTAGGTATTTATATGTCAGTTCTCACCTGGATCTGATATATCTCACAACCTCCATATAATCATAGCCGTTCGGGAGAACTATCGTCGTGACCGTCAACAGCCTATCTTCAGGCTTTGGCACCAAGAATTGGAAGTTGAATGCTTGGAGACGTTTGTGGAAATGTGCAGTTACTGATGCGTGACGTGCCCAGGCGACTGGTAACGTCTCTTTGGATACCTCGATGATGCAAGCTCGTAGGGCCCATAGTAATGGAGGACTCAGGGTGTGGTGGTAACTAGAACCAAATATTATGTCAAAATATATTAGGTTATACGTTTGTGGCTTGCTATAAGATAAAATCATTGCTTGCAACTTGCACACAAAAACTGTAGGAACCAATCCGTAGTTTGTTGCCTGTTCTTCTAGGCTTGGTCACGTGGAACTGGCACCTAGACTCACCCAGCTTTAAGACGTTTCAAAGTGTTCCTTGCAATTCAACTGAATAAATACACTTTTGATTTTGATTTTGACACTATGACAGTGCTCTCATACGGTGAAGGAACACATCGTCAGGAAACCGGCATAATATCGTAGAACCTAGTTCGAAAATATATGTCAAGTGCACAAAAGAAGCTTCTTTGAGGCACTTAAAATCCTTTCACCACATTTGGTTCGTAAGAATCAGTGACACGATAAGAAGAAGATTGACTTGCTGTGATTACTGAACTTTTTTGTGTAAATGTATATAAGTATTAGATATAATCAGCTATTGGGTTCCTAATAGTACAGCTCTGTTTAATTTGGGGTTTGATAGTGTTGTGTGGATTATCCACACTATTTATTTTATAGAAATAACTTACAATCTCGTGTTGCCGTAGCAATTCCACTGCTGTGCTAACATCTTGATGTCCAAATAGAAAGGCGGTAAGTGCTTTCTTTCTTCTATCTTTTTTCTGAAATATTTAATCTCTGTAAAGTAACATAAATTGCATCCCGAATCCCGAATTATATTATACATTTTTGGTAAATTTTGCGGTCTAAAATCACCTACATCGAAAGTGTGAAAGTTGAAGTGACTGGGGTATAATAAAAAAAAAACTGAATTCACACAAGTTTTCATTATCAAGTTTGAGTCTAAGTTATTCAAAGGATTTGGAAGTTCAAATAGTTAATACTGAAAAGTTTAAAAAGAACTGTATTTTTATTGTAACGTCTAACCACGGTCTCTTTACGCAGGTCTAACACAGACCCTAATAGTTATTTGTCAGGTCTGATTAGGATCCGATGGTTCAGCGGTCAGCGCATTCCTATACTAATGGGAAAGTCACGGGTTCAAATCCCGCTCATCTTTTAACTTTTGGGACATTATAAAAATATTTAAAAAAAAAAGTTTTATAAGAAGTTAATAAGTGCACGCTTACATTACAAGTAGGAGCATACTTACTCGGCTCGGGAGCTAAATCCGATAGGTGATATGCCGGCGGGCCCACTCAGAGCTTTTTGAGTGGAAGTGTACACTCCGTCCACTCCCCACTCGTCCATGAAGAAGGGCACTGCAACGAGGGACACTACTGTGTCTACTAGTAGCAAGGCACCGTACCTGAGGAAATAAAAACTTGAATGTTCAAACTCAAATACAAGATTTCCCAACAAATCCATGAGACCAACCGGTTGTTATGGTATTCGGTCTTTTTTTACCACTTTTAAGAATGGTAGCAGTAGACAAGCCCTAAAGCTGAGACCTCGTAAGTGTGTAGGTACTAAAACCAGACTAAAACAGAGAACGTGTTAAAGGCTGACAAATATTATGACAGCGATATTTGACAGCGTTTCTCTGCTCGCCACCGCAGAACACTTAGATGCGCACAAGGCTATAAAGGTGGTTTTAATTTAGCAGGCATTTGTGGAGAAAAAATCGGAATCCGAACGCCAAACTACGTAACTTAGCTTTGTACGCCTGTGCTCTCGTAGAACTGCGTAGAACTATAGAAGCAGCGCTACGCGGTCTGCTACGACTTTGCTACGATCTTACCTACCATGAAAGTGATTAGATAATATTTTGTAAATAAGTGTGTAATTAACTCATGTTTTGTAACTCGTACTTTACTTATTTGTATTTTTCTTGTACACAAAGTAGACAAACAAGCTTTGGTACGGCATGCTTATTATAGCGAATAATAGTCGGCCATAGCTTGGACGTCTATTCGCAGCTATTTTTTTCAACAATCAAACAGCTAATCTGTTGGACAGTGATTGCGATGAAATAACCAGAATCCATTATTTCCATCAGACTTAATATAAATGCTTTGTTATTTTATTTACTGAATAAGCACAAAATAAAGATAATTATGAAGGAAAATTTTCTGCAGTCTTATTACAATCGTGGTGTTATTTTTATTGCTCACAGAGTTAATTGCCGTCGTTAAAATAACTGCTTTTCTTGTCTCAGAACATAAAATTAATGTTTTTGGAATTTTGAATAATAATTACGGAAAGTTCTGTCTCAACTTTCACCCGTATATTTTGTTGCATGCTAATTGCAGAGTAGTACTACTCTATGGCGTCCTTTACAGGATACAATTAAAGAGTTTTGAACTTAAACTCAAACACTCCAGTTTTATACGATGCTAGTAGAGGAACCAAGCCTCAATATTTTTTATTTGAACTTTTTTTGGCTGTCAAATGACAGTAAGTCACAAATACTAATAGAATAGAATAATTATGACTCGGCTTATTACTGTTTCATAAAAAAGAACAACGTAACAACAATTGATTTTTGAAAATGGAACCTAAAGCAGCGATCATACGACGAATATTTATTTTTTCATAAGATTATTAAATTTTCTCGCAACCATAGTGAAAAGTAGAGTGTAACACATTGGCATAACGATAAAAACCCATTAAAACTCTGTTTCTATGTACTCGAGTGAAAGTACCTACTATATAATGGGTTGTTTTAGCTCCTTGTATCACAATCTATTATTTGACCAGTGCTATCTTTAGTATCCTGTGTTAACTTATATAGCTTAAACGTTAATTATGTTACTATCCTCGTGTATTTGGGGCCTTACGGATGAAAGAGCGAGTGTAATTAAATTGTTCGACTCCCGTGTCTCGGTATTCTTGGGCGAATCAAATAGTTTTTCTGCGAAGTTTCCTTGCTTTTTACTTTTTTAGTTTGTTTGGAAATAACAAGAGCTTTGCCATGGTTTTAACATCTGACATGACAATCGAGGAAACTTATCTTTGACGTTTGTATTTTTTTGTCTTTGACTACACTTTTGGTGGGCGGAACAATAATAATGAACCTTATTTTTATCTCATACGACTATCTGGTAGAACAAGCAAATGGTCCACCTAATGTTAAGCGGTGACTATAGCAAAGCATTGTCTCGTAGGTCCTCACGATACATTTGGTCGTAATTTCACAGCTGACAAAGTGTCACTACATTTAGTTACTTAATTCATTTTAAAAATATTAAATTAAAATGTAAAAGCTAAATTGTATTCCCGTGAGGTTTCATCTAACACCATAAAACTCGAGTACCTACTATCATAAGTACATGTTTCACTATGACGGAAAAGGCAAGGCAAAGAAGGAATAAGGGAATGCCTTTTGCCCTTATTCACTGTTTGACACGTATTTGGTCTCTCTCAATTCTTCTCCCTATATATGACTTACTTATGACACAACTCTCCAAGCCCCAGTAAATTCTGCACCGTGCCAGTAGACGAGTCTCCATGGGTAATGAATAAAGCTTGCGGACGCGTTTTCTTGAGTTCACTTTCTAGTTGTTCTAGGGAGAAAGTCGAGTTCATTGGAACTCTGGTTATCGCTGCTTTGATCCCTGTCACATGAAAAAAAGTTGCATGTAAAATCATTATGTTTTAAAATAAGAACGAACGTTGTTCTTAATTCAAACACTGGCCAAATTTTAGTGGAAAAATATGAGCACGGAATGGTTTGAATGAGAAGCAATAATTAAAATAAGAACTCTGTTTGATAACTCATCCTAGATGGCGTTAGTGAACGCAGGATTCGAAATGTTTAGAAAGCTCTTCACTTTAGGTTACACAAATTCATGGAATAGTCTACACGGGAAAACTAATCGACAAATTAGAATAAAACAAGTTGAGTGTTTTGAATAA
The DNA here is from genome assembly GCA_939531255.2 of Thera britannica. NCBI lineage: Eukaryota > Metazoa > Arthropoda > Insecta > Lepidoptera > Geometridae > Thera > Thera britannica. Next base: position 17,002,915 of record OW618039.2, read on the forward strand.
TATACATTTTCAGAAAATCATTAGTTCTCTTGCGGTGTTAATTTATTACATCATGGCTCTGGCGAAAACGAATTTCTGGCCGTTTTCAGAAGATTAATCACATTCAATGTTACGTGCTACGAAATTGCTCAAACAATTTGTTCAAGTATTTAGCTACTGAATTTTTCAAGCGTTAAGATGGCTTGGACGCTGTTTTTAAGTTGGAAATAGAATTTGAATATTTAAACAAAAATTGGTCAGGAAAAATAGAGGAGTGAAAACTCTGCAGTGAAAATGCAACGGTTTTCTCATTTTCCTTCGTACTGCTTTTATATGCGCGACATAAATATATCTAAATATATCTTCTATCCAGAGATTTATCAATAAGCATAAAAAATACTGGAAACTTAATACATACTTAGATAAAACAATATATATTTTCGTTTCAACCATATCCGTTATGTCGCCACGGAATTAGAAATAAACATACTAACACACCCATATTCACTCGCTTTTTCGTACACTTTCGCATTTTTTTTAGTAGGATTAGTAACGTATTTCTTGGTGAGGAATATAAAAGGTGGAACTTACCATGCCTTTCCGTAATTCTTAGCGCCCGTTCATCCCAGATGCCTCTAGATGCTATAAGCAGAGTCTCATCAGGTCCCAGAAGATTGGAGATGACGGCTTCCATGCCGCTGTGACCAGAGCCACTCATTGCGAGGACCAGCTTGCTTCGAGTTTGGAACATGTATTGGATTCCAGCACGTATGTCGTCCATGACCTGGAGTTAAAACAAAGCTCATTTTAGCAGGATGTTGTGCTTCTTCTTCTTGCTGCCCTTTTTCTACTTTATGTGGGGTCAACACAACATGTCGTCCTCCTTTATTCCCCTCTGTCAGCCGTCATCTCTGCATTAATTCCTCTTTTATCCATATCATCTTACTATGTTTTTTTTTTTACGTTTTGTTACAATTTGTAATTTGGGAAAGGGAGCACGGGCCTTGCTGATTAATGAACCGAACTATTTACTAGATAAATAAAAATAATCAATTTCAATAATTCACGTTGCAGTAAAACATCGAATACGAATCAAACTTCCATTCCCCTAAAATCAAAGGCAATAAATTCCACATCTGCCACACAAATCTTTGAAGTTTTATTCAAGATGCAAGAGACAACTTCGAGAGGAGTGGACTGTACGTTCATGACCGAGCAAGGTCATCGGCGTGATTCCTCAAGAGATAAGTCGTGGAATAAACTCACTTCGGAGATATTACTTCGCGGATTATTCGAAATTATGTAGCCATTTTCTTGCTAATGGCCGGGTTTATAGCTGATCTTAGCGAATTTACAATCTTTTAAAATTATCTTTTTAGTAATAAACAAAGTTGTCTTGACAAAAATGCTGAATAGCCATTGAGATATCGCTTGTATAATATTGTTTCCATTTAATAATAAAAAATTGTGGACTATACAGACAACACTACCTAGCCTCAAATTAAGCAGAGCTTGGACTGTGCGAATCAGATTGGTGATATAATACTTATATAATTTTTTGTTTGTAAATACATACTTAGAATACAATATAACACCCAGACAGAGAACAAACATCAGTGTTCACCACACAAACATTTGTTCTCGGTGGAAATCGAACCCACTACTCACGGCGCAGTAGTAGTAGTAGCTAGTTAACAGGCATAAGTTTAATAAATTTTGAGTAGTTACTTACGTTGAAATATTCATCACAAAGTGGTGATAAAACAGGCTTGCTGTAAGCCTCTTGAACGGAAGGCCAGACATCACAGGGTCCTGGGCCACATAAAATCGGCTTCACCACTTTACGGTCTCTGATCTCCGGTGCTGGCACTAACAGCTTGTCACTCATCTTCTTAAATTCTGTGTAAATGAACTCACAAACAAAATTTTATAACGATGCGAGTCGTGTCAACGGTTTGCTCAATACTATGTTGTAATTATAAACGCTGTCTTTATGATACTTGCATATCAAGTTCCGGGGTTATCGTTAGTTACTTAAGTGACGCGCATTATTGTAGGTATCAACAATTATTTAAGATTGTAGTCTCAGTAATTAACTAATTTGCTCATTATAATATTTGGCAGAACGAACAAAGAAAGAAGAACAATGATTTAGGAACACCAACTTTGTCTTCGCTGTGCAAAGTTTTTGGCTTTGACTGTTACAGTTCTCTCATTCCATGTCTGCAAAAGCTATTAGGACTTAATTTTTCCCTATATTTGCATTTGGACGTGAAACACGCCTCGCTCGCCAAAACAAGCGAGTCTAGTGAAATTAACTCACGCTTTGACCGACATTTTCAGTAGCAACCGTGAAGTTCGGTTACCGGAATCGGGTTAATGTTTAGATTTAGTGCTAATAGGGTGGTTGTAAATTTGCAACAATGTTCTGGCGCTATCGGATGGCACATTTGGCAAGAGCGCTACGCCCCGGGCGCGGCGCGGTTGCCAGCCTCGAATGCGTCCCACACGTTATCGCTGCTCGCTGTGGTTTTACAATTGTTTCATCCACCAAAAAACGCTTTTATGTGAAGTCGTAAACGACGCGCATGCAGTAATCGTGTCGAGATCAGAGTTGATGCGATAACAAATAAACGCGGGACGGAGATCGAACGGGAGCAATGTTGTGTCGACAAATTGATTCGATTCCCATCTCGACTGTAGACACAGCTTACAGTGCAAACTGCTCACACAATCCGTTTTATCCTAGCTCGTATAGCACAGACCAGCTTCATAACAAATCTAGTTGTAGGCTAGTATATTTTTAAGTTGGATAAAAAACTAGGGGACAGTAAATGTTGCAGGGTTACTGGCGTTCTAACTCTAGGCCACTTGGCCAGCATACTCTGAGATCATAAATAACAAAATAACATTGAAATCAATAAACGAACAAAAAATTTAGTTAGTAACTAATAATCGTATCAAAATAATTTTAAAATTCCGTCATTACAGAATACGAAGATTACAAATAACGAAGCAGCTCAGTTGGTAGTAGATCTTCTGCGCCGTAGATCATGGGTTCGATCCGCACCAAGAACAAATATTTGTGCGGTGAACGCGGGTGTTTGTTCTCTGTCAGGGTGTTATAATGTAATCTAAGGAGGTATGTATTAAAAAAAAAAAGATATTTAAGTATTATATGAGTTATCTGGTTCCCATAGTACAAGCTTGGCTTAATTTGGGGCTAAATAGTGTTATATGCATTGTCCACAACATTTATTTATATATTTAAAATAAAAACTGACCATGTCCGAAATAAAGGCATGAGCTAGCTATTACCGAGTAAGCTGTTCCTTATAGATGGTATCGAGTCCCGACAGACTTCGGAACGTAGTAGACAGGAGTCCACAGAGACGTGGCCTCGCAAAGACCTTCAAGAGTGTCATCTTTGTGTTGAATCAACCGTGAAATGCTCTTATATTTTTAGTAAAGCTTTTTCCATTTGCCGCTAGAAAGCTTCTGACTAGCGTAGATTTACGTACAAATTATTTATTGGTTTTTATTTGAGCACGGATACAGAATAGTTGGACTAAAAGAAAGGGAGTCAAAACGTTTCATTTATAAATAAATCCTTCAAGGATACCTATTTCTCTTATCAGTTTTTACACGAGGATTCGTTTTCTGACATTTTGGGTAGCCGTAAAGATTTTTCATTTGAAGTGTTTTTTGAGTTCTGGTCCGTAGTTTTGGTGGTATTTTAACCAACATTACTTGAGGTCATAGCACAAAGTGTGTGAGCAGTTGGAATGAGAATGCAATAATGTGATATTGAATGAAAATGTTTCCGATGGGTTTGAAGAAAAACCCCAATTTCCTTCAAAGCCAATTGATGAACAAAATCGATCAGGATCAAACTTACATTAATTTGAGTTGTTTGAACCGATATCTACTAGCCAATAAATTTGTACTGCATACTCATATTCTGATTACTTGCGATATTTACCTAAGCATAAGTCTACCATTATCATTATGGAATGGGATAAAGATAGAACCAGATACTGATATAATACTTATGCACATTTTTTTGCAAATACTTAAGTGAGATAATGTTATGAGTGAACTGTACCAAGGATTTGATATTTTTATTTTTCTATGGCTGTGTTATTATTTTAGTTTATTGTACCTATTTATATTTAGTGGATGCAGAAGGCTCATAATCGTTCTTCCTGAAACGGTATAGAAGAAGTCCACTGCTGTACATAGATAGATAGATAGATAGAAAATTCTTTATTGCACAAAATTAAAAATTACTGTACACAGGCGAACTTAATGCTAGATAGCATTATCTACCAGCTAACCTTTGGGTAATAGGGAGATAGGTTGGGTAGTGCACATATAAGATGAGGGCTTACGTAAATACTAAACTAAAAATAAACACACAGTTAAGCGACAACTATCATCACTAATACACATAATCAGGAAATTCCTGCATAGCAAATTAAAACTAAAAAATACGCAATACTTATAATCTAACCTAGCATAAACTCACTTACATACACCAGGGAAAAATTATTTATTTCTATGTTTATAAGATTCGATCATGAGAGATAGATAGTGGGCAAAGATTTTGGATTTGAAGACTTCAATAGAGGAGGCCTCCTTCAATAGAGGAGGTACATAGGGATGTATATCAGGGGACTTCTTCAGGCTTAAGATGATGACTGTACTTACATTCACTAGATTTACCTAGAATAGAATGTGTAAACCAGGCTTTAAAGTCGCTAAGTCATGAAAACACCTTCAAACTGTCTAACTCCGCAACGAGAGTTAGGTACCACTTAGCTCATACAAACTCACTTATTTACCATCAAACTTCCAAGCACTAGTTCATAAGAGCTTTTATCTCTAAAAAGCGAGTTCCTTTATCGAATTGTACCAAACTTTGGTACGGTCCAGACGGATGCGTTTAATCCCATTACTGACTAGCTTGGGCATAACAAGTTAGTCTGCGATGACCCTAATCCAGTTACAGTACTAACGCTGGTGCAGCCGTCTGATTACTGGATTTATTTAAAATGAGAGAATTTCAGGGTCCAGAATTCTCGTGTTGTTACACAGTAGTATACAGGGCGTCCCACGGATATGCCACATGGCGGGAAAGTACCTTGAAGAAAAACTGTAGATAGAAAATTTTACTGAAAGAAGACATTATTTGAATTTTAAACTGCATTCATAGATATTTAACCCGTTAATGATTAAAAATAACCACCCTGTAGCTTTATTATACCGATCGAAAGGCTTCATTATAACGCTTATTTTTTGCTAAATAACATAGTGTCAGAAATAAAAGGAAGGCCATGAATTTTAACATGTTTAATACAAAATTAATCAATTTATTTATCAACTGCTCAAAATGAGAAAAAACTATGAATGCAGTTTGAATTGTTTTTTAAATTCTAATTATGTCTTCTTGCAGTAAAATGTTCCATCTAATGGTGATGGTAAACTGTACAAAATTATTAATAGTCTAGAACATTTTTTGATTAGAAAATCTCGATACAAAATTCCTAGGTAAATTTTAAAGGACCAAATTACTAAAGGCTTTGGATAAGGATCCAAAATCTTTAGTACTTACCAAAAATCCGATAGTATTTGAAGAGAGAAACAACCAACATAATATATTATTGCCAATATATTACCATTTTGAAAAGGATGTGTGCCATTAAATCATGCAAAAATAGAAGCACCGTTTCCAAACAAATAAGCCACGAACCGAATTTAAAATTAAATCCCTTTCTCTCAACGAGTTAATGTCCCAGGGGACTTTTCTCTGGTTTTAATTTCCGGAGCGTTTCCATTGAGGAAATAGTTTGTTGGGTAAACAGAACCTTTATTTATAAACAGAGAATAGCCTTCGAATAGCTCTTTTTCTTTCTTCGTTTATTATCTGTAACTTTGGCTGTCCCCAGAAGATAGACCAATATAATATTCCGTTTAGTTTATAGTGTGGGGCAGTAGCAAAAGCATTTTGAGCACTGTTACAGACAGCTGGACGTCTCCACTATAGAAGTGCCTTATGCAGTGGGCGATAAATGGAGGAATGTATTCTCCCAATGATCGTCCACAGCACTTGCCAACGATATACTTGCTAGTTTTTTAAGTCGTAATTGTTTTTGGAATATGTATAGGACATATTCTCATCGACAATCCTAATCGAATCAAGCAAAGAGTTACAGCTCTAGTGTTGAAAAAGATGAAGGGTGATGGCGTCGATATACCAAGTTGTATTATCTGAAGTGTAATAAAGTTAAACAGAATTGTAGCTATAATCAATGAAGACTTTTCGTACTATCAGTACATAGTAGGTAAGTATACTTACCTGAGACATACTCGTATGTGATCCGAAATAAACGATTTTTATTTTGTCTTTATTAAACAGTTCTGTATTTTCTGAATACCTACAGGATGTTGTTTACAAATTAAGAAAGGGTTCCGTCTATATTAGGTCCGGGCAAACCATTTGGCGGGGAATGTGTCACGCTGAGTGAATTGCGAGTTGCTGAAAGTAGTAAAGACACATAAAATGCAGTTTTTTTTAAAAACCCTGTCTTACTTTCTTAATAAATAACAAGAGCTCTGGTGGTCTAGTGGTAGCGGTCTCGCCTTCTGATCCTAAGGTAGTCGTGCACCAATGAGTTTTTCTGCCCAAAAATGTACACTCAAACAGTGATGGAAAACCTAGTAAGCTCGAAAACATGACATGTTTCAAGTGCACGAAAAGAGACTCTTTGAGGCGCACTTAAAATCCTTTCACAACATTTGTTTGAAATAACTAGTTGTATGACAAGAAGAAGAAAGTTCTACGAATGATTTCGATAGGTTTTGTTGGTGCTCTTAGATGGAAAGTCAAATATTTTAATTGTATTTTTATACTTTTTACTGTTGTGAACATTGGGTAATAAACAAAATGGCATCGTAGGTCTATGATTTTTTTATGCCATAGCTGGCAGACGAGTAGACAGGCCACCTGATGGAGAGTAGTCACCGTCACCCATAGTTACCTGCAAGACCAGAGGAATAATCCATCTGTCAATGTCACCTGACATGTTAGATATGACAGATATACTGCCCTTCTTCTTCCTCTTGCGCTCTTCATGTAACACGTCAGGATGTACTTCCGAATAAACTGATTAATATATAATATCCCTGTGGGTTTCCTTAATCTCCATAATCTACAAACATTATAATAGATCTCATGACTTCAGAAATAATTTTCCAGTAACTAAAAGTAGCAGAATAATCTGTTCGCCCTTAGCTGTCCTTTTCAAAAGCTCACTCAGTAAATTTTCTTGTATTCGCTTGACCCACACTTTTCACGGAGATCTTGAAAACTTTATCCTTGGTCCAATTAGGAGGTGAAACTTTTAAGGGGCGGCTTTGAGGGGCCACTTGACTCCGGCGAGGAAGAACTGTTCTTATTTTCTGTCAGGTAAAACGGTCAATGGTTGATTGCCGTTTACAAAGTGCAGCTAGTTTGTATTGGCTTTTGACTGGAAGAAAAGAACGCTTTTATTCTTCTTTTGAATAAAGAAAAATGTAAGGACTATGCAAGATTCAACCTTCTTAGACGAATAAAAAAAACTTCCACAAGTTTTTTTTTACAATATAAAAGCTAACGCTTGCAATACACGAACATCTTGTTATATTACTAAGATTCTACATGCAGAAGTCTGTGAGTGAGTGTGTGTGTGTATGTTTGTTCCCAGTTTCCACTCGTCTCTGTAAGCGATTGAAAGGATTTAGGTGAAACTTGGAATGCACAGTTTATTTGGTGACTTTAAATTACGCAAAGACTACTTTTTACCCAAGTAGGTACCACACAAGTGGACCCGCAGGCAGATGCTAGTAAGGCTATAATAAAGTATCCTGTTCCTACATTTTTGTACAAATGGCTCTGACAAACTACAAGAGCCGAGAGCCGGAACGAAATGTCGAGTGCATTAGTCGATTTAAGACGCGCGTTACGGGGTCCATTATTTTCACAGTTCGTTTGGTGGCTATGACCTACTCTACGAACGGTCCTCTCCCCTCCTCTTTCAATCCCATGATTCAGTATGACGTCACTTGGACTTACGCTACAGACTCACATTTTTTTTTTATTAATTAAAAGCTAAACCTTTTTTACATGGAGTTTTGTTACGAAAAATATACTAACGTAAATTAATCAAGACTGAACCAGACTCAACGAACAAAACAAAAGACATTTAAAACAAAAAGCATTGGGGTGTAGGAATAAATAAATCTAACTATTCTTATAAATTGTTCAAATAATTTGGATTAAAATGGCGCAGATTCTAACCAAATATCGGCTAAAACAGACGAAGTAACTTTATAAGTAGGATTATCCCACGCCAGTGGCCTGGCCGTCTGGTCACGTCGATCGTTCAGGTAGAAATATGCACAGCTATTTATGTTATAGTGGAGCCCAATCTGTGTTGCGTTTACTGGAACAAAAATAATAACATGATAAATCTAAAATAAATACAGTGGTAAATCCGCAAACCAATATGAAAAAATATCAATGTAACCATTTTGTGGCAATTGGTCATTAAACCAATTTTTGTGAAATGTGGATAGTATATATTATTATGTTAAACTAGTCTTATAAACTTAAGAGTGCATGTCTAGGGCCCGTATGCAGAAACAATGCTTGAGTCTGAGTCTAGCCTCAAGCTTAGATTTTTTGACTTTTTGATTTTTTGATTGAAAAGTGTCAAAAATCTACGCATGAGTTTGAGTCTAGTCTCAAGCATAGATTTTTTAACCATGCTCGGGGCCCGACTAAGACTCAAGTAGGTACTGATTCTGCATATGGCCCTAAAATTGTAAGCGCAGCTTCTAAATGCATTCACAATCTATGGGATCTGTTTTGATTTTGGGGCATTTAAAAATGCCATCTTTCATGGTATTGTGTACTATTCTGGTTGACCTGTGTACAAAATACAGCATGTCATACAAATGACATGTACATGTTCCTAATAGTGTAAGTGCAGTCGAAAGTTAAACCGTTCAACGAGTTCCCGAGGTGCTACAACTTGGGACTTAGTTTCCGAGTAATTTCGGACGAGGACAAAGATTCTGGCTTAGTTTTACGAGTACTCGCACCAGTTTTAATTAAATTACTGATGAAACAATTTACTTTGATGGCGGGGTTATGATTCAGTTGATGTTTCAACGAAGTTTTGAAGAGTTGCGGGAGAGAAGAGTCGAGTTAGGAACAAGTGCAATGAAATATCTTCATCATATTTCGCTAAGTTTTCCCCATCTTTCCAAGTAATTTATGCGGTTATTTCGTTACCAACCTGGGGTTTGTGTGTTCGAGTCTTCGTATCTTCCTAATACGTAAAATTTCGATCTTCGAACATACTCGTAATAAAAGTAATTCATACTCGTAATTACCGTATTATATAATTATTTAGAATAATATTTGTTCTTTTTTTAAATTATTATTTAACTTATCTAATATTATGACATTCAATTGAATTTACATTATTTACAAAAACTATTACTAAACAACATGAAATACCTAATTAAAAAGAAAAAATAAAAATTACATTATATAAGAAACTAGAAAATTTTATAATGAACTCTGTTTTCCACTTGTAGGTATTACAGGTAGAAAACAGAGTTCAGAAATTATTGAATTTAGAATTCAACTTCAACTTATGTAAGTACATTGCTGCACCCCCTTAAAGCTAAATAAGACCTAAATATAAATGTAACATGTATGCAATATATAAATGAATATAGCTCGATTTCTGAAGAATTACCCTTAGCTCAATACGCGCTCAAGATATCGCGTAGGTATACCCACTTACCTATAATAATAGCAAGTATAAATAATTTTCCGGTAGCGAATCGGTAGCGGATCACTAATTCCTTCCTGTTGATATAATATCTGCTATTTCTAGTTACGTCAGTTTTTCCTGTTAAATCGAGTCATAGAGCGGGAGCCAGATGCAGTTTTTTTATCATACCTAATGTATGGCCCGGGAGTATGGTACGAGGCGCGGCGCGAGTGGATCTACTGAATTGTGCACCAATTCTAACATTGAAAGTAGATATAATTCAATGAACCAAACCATGATAATAATCGTATGTTTAGAAAGAAATAATAGAGAAGTAACATACTTATGGGTATGTAAAGTATAGCAGAGGATATAGGTTAGGCCCAGAATTATATCGACTAGTGAGTTTGACGATCGAAAAACAACCTAAAAATTTAGGTTAGTGGCGTCTAAAACTTGAAGGAAAACTATGGCAAACTGTGACAAAATCATGACTATATTTTTCACTCTGTATCTTGTACTAAAAATATTTCAAGACAAACGGGCGAACGCCCCCTGGCGCGTTTGAGTACAAACCCAATTATTTCCCATGGTGCCGCTTCGTGGTGCGTAATTGATTTATTTGCTCATTCCTTCGGAACGTATCTTCGGCGTGCAGACACATTTTTCTTGGGTGATGATAAGTACCTGTTAGAAAACAATATGATTGTATTTTATGAAGCTCGAAAGAGCACTAAAGTTGCTAGAACAAATGACATTGTCATGATTATGCAGTTTTTTTAGAAAAGACGTATCGCAACAACTTGAAATGCTAACCAAGTCATAACGATCCGTGACGTAACGTAACGTAGTATAACTCTAACTTCTGCAACGTAGGTCGTGGGTTCGATCCCCACCGAGAACAAAATTAAATATTTGAATGGTGAACGCAGATGTTGTTCTTTTTCTGGTTGTTATTTATTGTATTCTAAGTACCTAAGTATTTACAAAAAAAAAACTGTTTCCCTAGTACTAGCTCTGCTTATTTTGGCTAGATAGTGTTGCGTGGATTGTCCAAAATAATTATATTAATTATTTTATATTAACCTTAATTCAAATATTTAAGCCATATTATTTACTACTAGCAGTAAGTGAAGTTAAATAATCTCTTTTCTTACAAAATGATAATAAAACTTTTTAGTAAAAAAAATAGTAGATACTCACCGATGTGTGCATTAATCTGTGTCTGCGACACTTTTTTCTGTAAATGCCAGTACCAATGCGTAGTTTTTATGTTCTGTGCTAAAACAAATAATAGAATACCTAATGCTTTTTTTCTTTTAACACCTACTTACCATTACGTTTGGTTTTATTCTGTGCTATACATGCTAAAAAAAAGTAAAATTATGCAATATCAGAATCTGCTTTTAGAATGAATACCGCATGTGCTAGACCCAGAACGAAGAGACAGGGTATTTTTTTCTACCTAACGGGACAATCGTATCTGCTTATAGACGCAGTGCAGTCTTTAGTTCAGCGGAGCAAAAAACTAAAGTTTATTATGTTACCCCGAAATTACGTTTTTTAGGTTTTTCTATCCCTGATACATCTAGTAGGGGCTCACGCTATCGATCGTAGTGGGCATCAGAGTGGACATCGCGTAGGTGGACGTGGCGTGGCGTATTTAAGAACACATTTAGGGGGCTTTATTTTGGACATTGACAGATTGCCGGCACTTCAGGCCGGCGGCTGCGGACGCGAATGTCGAATCCATGTTATAAATTGATTCAGATCCAGTTCTTTTTAAGAGATTAAGCTAAGTTTGATTGGTGAGGATGGATCGACCATTTCAGAGGATATTCTGATGATACAAATAGTTTATTAATTTTGAGTAGTAAGAAAAAGCTGAAAATATCTAAGTAAATGACAATTTTTTTCAGGCTGATAAACAAACAGTATCAAATACATTAATTGTGGTACCAATACCGCTTACCACAGATTATTTCAAAATGTTCAAATTGACCTAAGTGAAGATTTTCTATAAATTAATTTAAATTCACTATATTTTTTTTGTATTATTTAACAGAAAGGCCTTACGTACCTATTTGTATACTTTAATCGTTTTTCTATTTTCATTTCTAAATGTTAAAATAAGAATGTTTTTTATTTTTTTTGGGCTACTGTTATAAATATTATGAATGGACTCGTTATAAGGCCCCATTAAACGACTTTTCCGCTTTACGGGTATATATAGTTTTGTAACACCATGTATAATATACCTGAGTGCGATTTTGTATCAAAAGAAAGAATTGTGAAAATTGTGCGAGAAAAGCCTACTCATAAACCTTCGTAACAGAACGGGCCAATTAGAAAACCGTGACACCCTAACAGCGCGCATCTTTGTCACTACAACTGGCCAATTTATCAAACCAAGAAGGGTGGGCTCCTACTGTGAGAAGACAAATTAATAAATTATATTGCTACACCGATGCAAGTCCCCACACCAGCCGACGACGTCTAGGTTCTTCCCCTGGGAGCCGGGAGACCGATGATTTATGCCCGTGTGAGTGTTATTTGAGTGGTTTTCAAGGATGTGTCTAGCAAAGTGAAAGAGTTAACTGTTAGAGTAAAAAATGCTGAACTGGTGGTTTTGTTATTATACGTTGTGTGTATTAAGGAACTCAAGAGGTAGTCCAGTCAGTCTGTGCTCGTGGCCCTAATTTGAAAGAAGTGTCGTCCCTATTAAATCATATCAACCCACCTTATATTTATGTTTTACAGTCATAAAAAATAGAGTAAGACTTGCGAAAAATCAAGAATTCTAATGAAAATTACAGTAATCTGTGATAAGTCGTAGGACACGGACTAGAATTTGCAGAGCGTGATTTGATGTCGCCTTTGTAGATAACAGTGTTAAGAGATTGCTATTTAGCATATATAGGTTCTACCTTCGTGGGCAATATATGAAAGAGAGGGGTAAACAGTTCAACCAGATCCATCTCCATTTTCAACAATGCTTCTTGAGATTAAAACGGTAATTGAAGGAGGTAACAGTCAAAATCTCATATTGTTTATTCGTGGGAAAGATATATCGTACAAATAATTGGTCTGACTTGCAATAGCATACAATGAAAACATGATTACTTACCTCATAGATGTATTCTAACAGGTTTTCAAAGCTAGAAAGCTCCCAAACAACTTGCAATAAACCCAGTAGGTAGGTATGTACACCTGCCCGCGATGTGCAGCTTGAAACGCTCAACCTGCCATCAACTATTCACACATGAAATCCGAAGCCACTGAAATACCAACTATAGGGTGCATTCAGTATTTTCAAGCAGTTTACTGGCCCTATTGGCTTGTTTTGTGAAAACGTAGTGGCGCGAGATAATACGCTTCTTCTTATCGTGTCACTTGTTCTTTTTAACCAGTGCGGTGAAAGGACTTGAAATGTGACTCAGAGAGGTTCCTTTAGTGCGCTTGACACATGTTTTCGAACTTTTTAGGTCTACATTCCGGTTTTCTCACTATATTTTCCTTCACCGCTTGAGAGTAAGTACTAGCACAGTGCACATTTTGACGTGATAACGTCTTATAAATCGATGGAGCCGGCTGCACGCACGAAAAAACATGACTCATGCGTCGTTACGTCGTTTCGTCGTTCCATTTACCTGAGCCCGAGCCCGGGTCGGGTAATGGGTAAGGGTAAATGAGGGTAAGGGTAAGGGTTCGGTCGGGTTCCGGGTCCGGGTCCGAGAGTTCGAGTCCGAGTCCGAGTCCGAGTCCAAGTCCGCGTCCGAGTCCGCGAGTCCGCGAGTATTTTCTTATGACGTTATCACGTTCAACTATCCTCAGTAAACCGACTTTACAGACAACCGATTTTTAATTTTAATTTTAATACGCTGCAAACGTAGCATATTCTAAATCACACAACAACAGACCAACCATATTTCGGACTGTGAAAAAAATTCACACATTTTGGACCACTGTTCTCACTGTTTCTTATCTCTTTTATTTATTTTTACTAATATATTCATAAATTATGTTTATTGTGGCAATGATGACAATATTTTCTGAACGAACCTAACTAAATTGCACTCTAAATGGAATATCTAGATAAGTTTTTAGGAACATCTTATATTTGAAAGGGGATAAGCGCTGACATACAGCTGAGGCCTGCTTCACACGTGAATCCAGCCAAAGATGTAATACATTTTATAGAGCGCAGCGGTTTGTTATCACGTCTGAAGCAGCGCATAACAAGACCGGGAGACAATTCCCCCTTTGCACTCCACACACTCGAAATAACAAGGGTTCTATTTTCAATTCCTCTATCGGGTTTTGCGGGGAAGCTTCACTATATACAAGATACTTTTGTAGGATTCGCGAGTCTTTGAAATCTTATCTCTAGACTCTTCTGTAATTCACACCATTGTAACTTTTCAACGTTCTGAAGTTAATGAATTTCAGTTTAATATGGCTAAGGTTCGGTTGCTTGGGATAACTTTTGAATAGTTAGCGGTGGTTCTAACATAGATTGCTTTTTCAAACGATATGATTTGGATTGCTATACCACCCCTCTGTTTGCGTCAGGGGTTGGTTTGTAATTAATGAAAGAAACAGTTTAGCTTACTTTATGCCTTGCACTTATAACAAATAGTTGCTCAAAAATTAAGTGTGTTTTAAGAATAACATTATTTCAATATTCACACGTCTGTTTTCTCTATCCAAGCGCTATAATCGTAGGAATGAGTTTCTAAAAGAAGCGTGTGTGGTGTGAACCCTTAAAACCACAGCACTCTTGAATTGCAAAAATACTTTTTGCATACACGAGCAGTTTCTTTTACCTAGCTCGTTCGAGTAAACGACTGGAATGAGTGTAGAAATTGAATATTTAGATTGCATTACAAAATTTAAAATAGGGTGCGCTGTGTTGGATCCATTTCAAAATGCTAAATGGTAGGGTGGGGGTTTAATGAAACAAAATGATAAATCTTATTTCAGAATCAGCATAAACAAGCATTTATAGTCAGATATTGTTGAAGGAGCATCTTTGCAAGGAGCGCAATAAACTCTTTCATTTGACTTGGCATATGTACAGAATTTACCCTTATTTGTGTTGGAAACACATCTTAAAGACCTCAGCCTCTGTCTGGCTCTGTCCCTGACTTTGGTTTCGAGTCTGAGTGAGTGCTCACCAGTGTGTATACTGTGTGTGTGACGTTTCGACGTAATGCTTAATTAGTCAACACTCACACAGACTCAAAACAAGAGCCAGAGACAGAGCCAGAGAAAGCTTGTGGCAGACCTACAGATTTGAAATAGTTCCAGAAATAACATAAGAGAGTGAATGGTGTGTTCTAGTCATTACAGAAGCTTAAGCACAATTAATTTTATCGCTCCCAAATACAAGTGTTGCCCATTCATGTTAATGTTTGATAACCCTAATGGGAGAATTCATAGGTAATTGCTATCACGAACATTCCCGCCTCCGAAACAGTTCTAAGCGAGAATGTCATTTGAGATAATGGTAAAGCGTTTAGTTGAATCTTTTGACAAATAGCTGGAGTGCCGTAAAACAAAGCACCGTCAAACCGTCGTCGACGTCATCACGTTAACGAGCGTAAATAGGTAAATGTACGGATTCATAGCATTCCGAATGCCTGTGTTACATTAATAGTTATGTACGGTTGTGGTTATGTACGGTGGTTTAGTGGTAGCGGCCCCGCCTTCTGATCCTAAGGTCGTGGGTTCGAATCCAGTCGTGTACCAATGAGTTTTTTTTATCGAAAAATGAACTTCTTCTTATCGTGTCACTGATTCTTTCGAACCAAGTGTGGTGAAAGGATTTTAAGTGCGCCTCGAAGAGGCTCCTTTCGTGCACTTGACACATATTTTTCGAACTTTTTAGGTTCTACGATATGCCGGTTTCCTCACGATGTTTTCCTTCACCGTTTGAGAGCACTGGCATAGTGTACATAAATTTCTGGGCAGAAAAACTCATTGGTACACGACTGGATTCGAACCCTAAATGAACTAATACTAGTGCTCTCAAACGGCGAAGGAAAACATCGTGAGGAAACCCATATCTTAGTCAGCTCCGCACGTATTGACCATGTCTTTCCTGTGGATTAGGCCGACTAAGCTGTCGGGAAGGTATTATAGGTAGGCAAGCCTATTCCATCTAAAATCCTGTCCCAGACACTATAGCGTCCCGCAAGTAGAGCTTGTGTAATCACCAATTGCCTCTGACGCTTTATTATCCATCTACAATAGATGCAAAAGCCTGTTTACTTAAAACGTATATAGGCAATAAATATTGCAAATCGGCTTTTCTGCTTTTGTAGAGCGCTATCTCTTTCTGACGCACACTACGCTCTATGAAGCCGAAATTAGTCATTGTGCAATATTTGTTGCCTACTATTGTAAAGTTCTCTAGACGTGTTAGTTTGGGTTCGGTAAGGATAATTTACATTCAAATCAAAACAAATCAAATCAAAATTAATGTACAATTAGTATAAACAAGTGTTAGCAATAAAAATGAACAATGACATTAAGTTGACATTCACAGTCATTGGTCGATATCATCATCGTCAGCAGCCTAAATCAAGTCCTTGATATACATAAACTATTTTATAACTTAGAAAGTGAATTTTTACATGATGATCCCTCTCTTTGACTAAAGCCTTCTGGTAAACAGAATATGTAGGTATCAAAATTCTAACCCAAGTTATAAGAGCGATCGAGCGACGTAGGTAGACTAATATTTTGGGATTCGAAGCGTGTCCAAAACATTTCGCTACGCTCCAAAACTCTGAAATCTGAAGGCAATCAAGTATAACCTGCCGTGACTCGCAATTTTAGATTTAACAACCCACCCGAATATTGTAAAGCGAGTTTCACCTGAAAATGATCTCGGCCTAGACTTTATAAGAAATTATCGAATATGCTTTGCCTACTACATATAATTATGTAAACAAGAGAACGAATACCTGTAGGTACACCATACGCTTCGCTACCATTCGCTTTGAACTACCATATTTTGCCTAGAATAAAAACTTTTTTGAGAAAAAATAATGGTTATCATTATTTAAAAAAAAATGAACGAAACAGGTTCTAACAAAAGAATAAAACAAAAACTTTGCTCTCGTTACTGCATTGTTTTAACACCATTCAAATTTTTTTAATCAACGAAAATTCGATAAATTAGCCATTGAACGACGTAAATTGGTGAAATACTCAATTTCCATGACTCCAGTAATTGGGTCTATTGTGACAGGATCCAGGACCTTTCATTCGGAGTTCAGAGTAATAAACTTTAATTCCGATGAATACTTTTAATTCCACAAGTTATATCTGAATGGAGTCAGGAGTTTGTTCAATGACTCTATTGGTGAACTGGAAGTTCTTCGGAAACAACTTAAATGTAGGTATTCATTCTGCCAATAAAATAATTTGTAAGTAGTTTGAGTTTAAGAAAATCCATAGAGCAGCGAGATTGAAATAAAATAAATAAATATTGGGGACAATCCACACCTATCTAGCCCCAAATTAAGCCGAGCTTGTACTATGGGAACCAGATAGCTGATATAATACTTAGAATACTTTTATTTTTTTGTAAATACATACTTAGAATACAATATAACACCCAGACAGAGAACAAACATCTACGTTCCCCGCACAAATATTTGTTCTCGGTGGGGATCGAACCCACGCTTTCCAACGCAGAAAGTAGAGCTACTACCACACAACAGTAGCACAACTACTACAACAGGGTGAACATTGTTGTAGGTTCTACGCTTGGGTATTGTAATGAGAATTCTAAGAAATGTCTGGTTCAAACAGATTTCTGATAGAATACCAACTTTCAGGTAAAAAAATTGCTTAGTTTAAAGGCTAGATATTAGGGATGTGTGAAAATGATAAATTATTTATTTGATTAATTTAATCGTTACATTAATAGCAGTTGTACTTGCAGAGTAAACTGTTTGAACATTTACTCGTAGAATTCCTTAACATTGAGAATAACAACCTACAACCATTATCAATTTGTTTTATTATTTCACGGAGTTCGAAGGTTATTTTGTTTAGAACGTACGATAAATAAGTGGCAAGGTTCCGCAGATGTTTATAAAGAAAACACTCTGTTTCCCACTGTTTTTATAAGTAACAGGAATGGTAGGTATGGTAGAGGGAAATCGATTTCGAGCAAAAATAGAGCTCTTATTGAATTCCAGATATTAGTCGAGACTCGGACATATTGTCCGAAGTTATTTTAGGAAGGCAGCAAAGGAAGTCCATTATTGGAAGTTGTTAATCTTTTGAAGACTGGCCTTTCAGCTCAGTTGGTAGTAGCTCTGTCTTCTGCGTGGTAGTTCGTGGGTTCGATCCCCACCGAATACAAATATTTGTGTGGTGAACGCAGATTTTTGTTTTCTGTCTGGGTGTTATATTGTATTCTAAGTATATATATTTACAAAAAAAGTATTATATCTGCTATCTAGTTCCCATAGATACAAGCTCTGCTTAGTTTGGGGCTAGATAGTGTTGTGTGGGTTGTCCAAAATATTTATTTCTAGAGTCGTCGTCGATAATAAGGATGTTTTTTTTTATAAGACCTCTATACCCATAAATATAAGCTCCTTAGCTTCGTATTCAATATGTTATTACTCTCTATATTACTCATACTCTCTTATGTACTAATATTTTACACTCTGAAAAACGTGCGTGTGTTTCGGTTTGAAGGCTGTGGGTGCCGGTGAAATTATTGGCACGTGAGGCTAAATATCTGTATGGATAGATAGATAAAAACTTTGGCTCATGTTGATGGACGCAGGGCAGTGCATTGTAGGGTATGTTCCTGACAGGCGTGATCTGATGGTTACCACTAAGCATATACGGTGGGCCGTATGCTAGTTACATAAAAATTAAAATAAGCTATATAAGAAGTTTCTTATAGTCATTTTGAGTAGATACCTATCATAATATCACATAACGACATAATATTTATCCCCGGGTCATCACAACAATTTCGTATGAAAACCAACGTTTACGGCGTGAAAACACATGTCATGTCGAGTTCCATGAAGATGGAGGTAACGCCTTATTTTTGTGTCCGATATCCTAGTTTTTCTAAACTCGCTAGCAATGGCGAAGTCTACAAAAGTAATAAATGTCCTTACATCCTAATACTGGTGTGCGATTATTTATCTGAGTTTTCCTGTATAAAGCATGGAGGCATGTGTAAATATTTCCTCCTGACCTTTATCTCAGCTTGTTATCTTGATTTGTAGTCCACTCGGGGCTTTCGTATAAAAATAACAGTCAGTATCATAAAGGTGATGCTACACAATGCGAGAGCAATAAGAAGCTATAGTGAATCCAATATAACTCTGCATTTTTCAAAAGACAGTGGAATTCAAAAATTTACATTTGGAAACACCGCATGTGCTTCCAGCTTCATAAGAGGGTTTGATACTTTTGTTTGAGCAAGTTATTGTAAGTGCCAATCCGCCATGAATGAAATCTGAAGTACATACTCGATTTTCGTCATAGATTCAAGTTCCATCAAAAATAATTTACAACAGGAAGTGACCTAAGAACCTGCCAAAGTCATTAGATTGAGATATACCAAGAACCCCATGAACGGCGGCTGCAAAAATGGCGTTAAGTCCATCAACATCTTTTTTACAGCGCTTCTCACTTTCTCACTAAATTGTTCTTTTTCACACCAGAATCTTCTACGCATGTTACTATTTTCAAAATAATTTAACCCCATTGTGTCAAATCCCAAAATCTAAACACATTTTTCGACTATTTTTAAGTCTGTTAAACTGAAATTATGATGAGTAAATTGACCAAGATAATAGTAGCCAACTATATGAAAAAACATCCGCCGCATCAAAGCCATCTTATTTTTTTTTTACAACAATCTCACCTGATGGTATGCGCCAATATAGCCGTCGATGGAGCAGGATGGTCTAGAAGACACCTATTCACTCTTATTTCCACGTAGACGGGAAACGGTCGCTCTGTAATAGTATATTTCATTACGAGTGCGGAAAAGCTGTCATTGCAAAGAGTTCCGACAAATGTCTACCCGAGCCGAAGGCAAGGGTTGACAGTCGGAACAAGTTGCAATGACGGTTCCGCACGTGTACTGAACGACTATTTTTAATACAGTTGTGAAAAAATGAAGCAATTTAATAAAATACCATTTGCTTTTTTCTCTTCTCTCCACGCAATAAGTTCGTCGTATGGATGCATGTAGCGACTTTTTGACTTTTCCGGTAAAATGTTCTCCGAAGCATTTTGTGCAATTATACTGAGTTCCAGTGGTGTTCATTCAAAAAACTAGGGTCGAAATTACTCATTTTGTGCAACAAACAAATAAACTCGCAAAGAAAATGAAGCCAACCGTAGATTTTTTTTTTTCTTTTCGCTCCTTTCGAAGCAGGATAAAGTACCAAGACCATACCGCCTAGTCTTACGTTTTGTTTTTTGCCTTGAGTCGGGTTTTTTTGAAATTTACGTCTTTCGTAATTTTTCTATAGGTGAAATTTATATCAATAATTGAGCCAACCGTAGAATATAAGCAGAGATTTTTTTTTCTTCACCCATTCTGGAAGGCAAAGGGAACTATACCCATACAGCCAGGTCTTCAGTAGATTTTTTTATTGATATGAATTGAAAATAAAATTTAATGAGATGAAATGAAATGAAACCTAACATAATTCATTCAATCAAATCATTAAATCTGTTAATTAAACAAATTAGTAGCTTCTTTTTAGAAATAATACGTATTTGCATGAATCATAAAATCTTCGATGAATTTTTTTAGTAAAAACTTTATGGTTGGTTTTTCTTTTTAGACATTATTTTGACAGTTGGGAAAGAAAAAGCACTAGTGCGGGAAAGGTAAAAAAAGCCCACATCCCGAACGCTATACGTCCCTGCAATACGCCACTTTTTGAGCAACTGTATTAAAAAAACTGTAGCACCATCATGTAGTCCCCTTTACAGTAACTTATCCTGGCAGCGAGCTCAAATGGTCTGTATCTTGCTTTATAACAACACGTAAGTATAATGTTGGGGATAAAAGTATAAAACCTACTGTTTTTTTAAGAGCAGCGTTAACTGTCAGTTAGTAACGGTGCTTTGTTTTTCGTAACAAATGCGCGGAAATGTCCAATATTACTTTAGCCTGTCCTTTCAGTGTTAACATAAAAAAGTTGTAGCAACATCGCGTTTTATATTTTAGTGAGGGGAGTTTTTTAGTTGAATAGGTTTATGAGGTCAGATACAAGAAATGCGATCAATTTCACTGGATCTCTAATAAAGAGCTAACTAAGCTACAAAAGGAAAATATGTAGTATTACTTACCTTTTTTCTATAACACGCATATGCCTAGTTAACTTAAAAAAAACTTTTGATTTGATAACTAAGGGTAGGTACTAATAATATAAAAGTAAGCAGGCGTCTAATATAATTTCTCTTGCAAAAATAAAACAAAATACATTCGCCTCGAAACAATGAATTTACAAGGTGTGCAGTTACCTTAAATTTATGACGTCACGATTGTTATCAGCACGTTCTAGATCTCTGGAATATGCAAAATTTAATCCTATGAATGCGTGTAACACGTAGTGAGACGGCTCAATTTGGAAATGTATCTCAACTCAAGTTGGTAATTCATTCCTAACTAGACTTGTATGAGAATGTTATACTTTTTCATAGAATAAAGAATTTTTGAAAATAGTTTTTAGTAGAGTAGAAATTTCTTTACACGGATTTTTGAGGTGAGAAAAAACCAATGAACTCGTCACGTCACGCGCCACTTATTCGGCAAAGATCAACAAACTTCGCCAAAAGTCATCTATCAAAATCAGACAGCCAAGGAGGGACATACCTACATACGCAACTGTTCTTAGGCCCGTATTCCGAAACAGCGCTTGAGTCCGAGTCAAGCCTCAAGCATAGATTTTATGACAGTTCTCCATTGAAAAGTGTCAAAAATCTGTGCTTGAGGCTCGACTCAGACCTAAGCACTGTTTCAGAATACGGGCCTTAGTTTTCACTTCTGTCAGCATTCCCAGAATGTCATTATTTTTTTTTGTATCAGTTTCATGCAGTTACGTTATTTTCAGTTCCTTAGTTCTTTCCTTTCCAATAATTTTCTTTACAATCATGAAAAAGAAAGTGATTGAAAATGACTATTTCAGAAAATGGTCGTGGCGACATAATGAAATTGACTAGGTGATTTCACGATTAATTTTTAGCCAACACTTTTGTTTTCTGTAGTGATGTGTTCTGTGGCGTTAAATATTTCAGATTTAAATTTATTTAGGTATTGCCGACATACACATTACTTTCTCTATTTATGATGGTTGGAATAAATTATTATAGCATAAACAGCATGTGTTGTCTATGGTCAACAAGATAAACTCCAGTATCCAAAATATTTACAAAATGATACTAACAAAAGAAGACTTAATTAGTATGTTGCTACAAAATAATGTTGTTCACGTTGGTAGTTGCGCATCGCCCCGGCGCGCCTAACATATTTGTTCTCATAGAGTAATATTGGTTCGAATATTGTGTAATAGTAGATTGTTATACAAGGGCAGTAAGTGAGCTTTTGCAGAACAAGATCCTTTTTGGCGCCCGTGCGAGCGCAGCTCGCAAAGGGCGCTAATGGATCGAGTGTACCCGAGATATTTAGATGCCCGAGCGAGCAAAGCGAGCGAGGGCAAATATAGTTCGAGGGTGCAATAGCTACTTATGACCGAGGTAAGCATTCTACTTTACATCATTCATGTGAGGTAAATTTTTAACTAGCCGATGGAACAAACATATGGCCCACCTGATGTTAAGTGGTAACCATTGCCTATGGCAAAGCATTGCACGCACATTATGAACGTGCTCTACGATGCACTGCCCTACGACCATCAACTTGAGGCATACGGATATTTAGCCTCACGTGTCAGTGATATCACCGGCACCCATACCCTTCAACTCGAAACACAGCTATGCTGCTTTTCGGCAGAAATAGGCTTACAATACAACAATAACACAACACATACGGGTATGACAAAATGTAATTTTAATTTGAGAAAAATAAAATTACAATAATAATATAAGTATTATTATAATTAAGCTATTAATTTTATCAAAATTAATAGTAAAACATTTGTACCGGTAGGTATCTGCTAAAACAGTCGTAGACGCATACTTATCTGTGAGCTACTATATCTTTTCAGTAAAAACTTTTCATATCATTTGTAAGAAAAGAGATTGTTTCACCAAGGAGGTTTGCATACCTCTTGAACTGTAATGAACCCTCACCAAGGAGGTTTGCATAGCTCTTGAACTGTAATGAAGCATTACGTATCAAGCATAGTGTGACGGTGAAGAGATTTGAAAATGGAACGCATTTACAATGCACTGGGCTGCACACGCCTACTTACACAGCCTCTTTGCGTTAAAGTAAATCCTATTTACTGAGCATGTATGATGTAAATTTATGTAAAGTAAACACCACTTTGTAAACGAGCTAAAAAAACATTGAGAGAGAAACGTCTAGGCGTCATGTTGTTTTTGAATTAAGAATACTTTTTATCAAAAGAGGTTTCCCATCTTTTAAACAAAAATTTTATGCATGAAGGTTTTATTTTGTTTGTAGTGGCCAGTAGTTAGTATTGGAATTCTATTTTCAAAATTATCAAGACCAAGAATTTGAAAATAGACGAGAGAAAAACTTTGTTTTTGTTTCTCTAGATTGTTCGTTACTACTCCTTGTGTACGCTTGTGGCGATTAATTATTAGATAGTATCCACGTCGGAATTTTGTCATTTAAAGGCTATGCCATTAATTGGACATTTTGAACCACATCCTATATTAATATTAGATTGTTTTCTCTGAGCTATGTAAGGTATATTTCTCAAAAGCAACCGACTTCTCCCTACCAAGATGTAACAAGGGTAATTAGAGGGTACTATTATTTACTATGTGAACAATTGTTTATAAAACATGACTAACCATTAGCGTGAAAAAGTCCCATTTCGATTTAGATTTTAGATTTGCGAATTGTAGACAATGTCGACTCGTTTTTCAATACTGTATTTTAAACAAACTCTCTTTCGTTTCTTTGATATTGATTAGAAAGTAAGTAATTCAATTTTTATGATATACCTACCTACAATGTTTGATAAATCAATTCATAACATATTTGTTAAAATCAAAGTTGCACAAAGTAAGTGACCATTACGTGTTAATAATTGTCTATAAAAGTTGATATTGTCATCTTTGCGGTCATTGAAGGCAGACATTGTAAGTCCTTTATGGTCTTTAAACTCTTATGGCCTAATATTACAGCGCTCGGTGACGGTATTGTATAAAAAAGCGGCCAAGTGCGAGTTGGACTCCCCCATGAAAGGTTACGTAGCAGCAAGTAACATAATATAAAAGTTCTTGTAGTTCGTTGTTTTTTTTAATTTTTGAGTTGTTTGAACCCTAAAAATGGAGTTTCCAATAGAGTCATAGGTATTCGTAAAAGTCAATCATTGTTTGAAGAAAAGATGAGAATTATTTTATTAATTTACCCAGTAAATTTTTGGTGATGGAATATGTAATTTAAACAAAATAAAATTAAAATCAAATATCCCTGCGACCATCAACTTGAGACAAACAGATGATCAGCCTCACGTGTCGGTAATTTCACACCCTTCGAACCTACATACGGTTGTAGGCAATAAATATTGCACATCGGCTTTTTTGCTTTAGTAATAGAGCGAAAGCTGCTCTCTCTCTTTTTCTGACGCACACTACGCTCTATGAAGACGAAATTCGCCGATGTGCAATATTTGTTGCCTATCACTAGGTATACCTATACAGGGTGTCCCATAAGTCAACGTCCAACCGAAAACGGGTGATGCGCCAAGTCATGACAGTTATCAGAAAAATATAAAAAAATATATTTGTTACGTAACTTTCGAGTTATGAGTATTTAAAAAAAACAGAAAAAACTGACACCCTGTGATGATCTTTTAAGTCCTGTGACTACAAATATTAACTTTTCACGAAACTTTTTTCTGCAACGTAAGCATGAATAACCCTTCGGTAAATTACAATTCAAAATTAAGCCATAACTGCCTCAGTTTTCAATGAAACCGTGGAGTTTTGGCCAACGTTTCATTTCAGATAATTACATCACCCAACTTTAACCGTCTGTACCGAAAAAAAAATGTTCTACATTATCATGGCATGTAACTTTAAAAGTTGGCGCATTTATCCAGAATTCCAAAATGGTATAATACTTGCTAGAGTACTCCTTAGTTTTGGAAATAAAAAATGTTTTTTCAACTAAACCGGATTTCCAATCAATTTTATTTCATGAGATAAAATGTTTGTACCCTTTAAATTATGGACTTAAAATGCCTACGCTGTGTTTTTAAGTTGTAGGTGTTTTTCTTGTTTTTTTAAAATACTCATAACTCGAAAGGTACTTAGCAATTATTTTTTTTATATATTTTTCTGATAACTGTCATGATTTGGCGCATCACCCGTTTTCGGCTGGACGTTGACTTATGGGACACCCTGTATTTTGAACATACCTAGGTTTTTTTTACACACAAAACGAACGGGTAGAAAGACGGATAGGACATCAATTTAGTATTCCTAAGAAACCGATAAAATAAGCTCAAAATAAACTGTGTTTTCTCATCGCAGTGGCTAAGTATTGTTTCAGTTTGTTGCAAAGTTTGTAGCGAAATCACTTAAAAGAGTTTCAAAGCGCAGGTAGAAGCGCTCAATTTAATTAAAAGTAGTTCTATAGGGAATTGAACTTGAGAACGGTGCCTACATCCGAGCCTTACAATTCAAATTACTGGTAATTTGATTGCGGAAGAGAGATTACTTTGATTACAAAAACGTAGTTTGCAGGCGGATGAGAAGAGCTATTAGATAATTGGTAGAGTCAATTATGTGTACCTACCTCTCTTTGCTACGAGTTCAGATAAGCCTTCTTAATACCAAATTAATTGTTCTTCCTTTTTTTTGACACACAGATACAAAGTGTACTAGTGCGTTGATGTATTTTACGAATTTGTTTTTAGGGTTCCGTATAATAAAGTGCGAATGAGCATCATGGCATCGGCATCACTCAATTTAGATTTTTTTTAATGCAAAAATATTGGTCCAAAGACAAACCAATAGACCAATAGACCCTTGTATACTCTAGTCACTTCCTGAGGTATGCGAGTGGCGAAGGGGGTAGCAGATCTTGATCGTCTGCAATGGCGATCCGTGTGTGTACTGTCAAATATCGAACTGTAAAAGTTCGCAGCAGTGTGTGCAAATCTCTATGCTGAAACTGATCGCCATCGCCTAGATGTGCACTGATTGGTGTTGTGGTATGATGTGGCAGGCACAGAAACAATGTTGTTGTGTGTCTAGCCGTAAACCAGTGGTTCCCGTAAAGCGTTTAATGTCATTTTATGGGCCATTGCAAGCCCCAAGCACAGTTTATGTGCTTGTCACAGTTTTATGGGCTTCCAAATAATCACTCGTAGGTACACGTCTTAGGATAAAGCTGAGATGGTTTTGTCAGCAAATTTCTTAAGATCTGCGTACATCTAGCGCGATGGCGATGGCGATCAGTGACGCTGCCAAATATCACTGTCATATTTGACAGCATTTCACTGATTGCCATTGCAGATCGCCTTGGAACATTTTAGTATCACCATCTTAACCCTCACCCAACTTATAATTTTCGGTGAAAAATTTAATTAATTATGTCCTTGACTTGTAACTAAGTGTTAAGTATTTGTTTTTGTTGATGGGCTTAATGCATCGTGGGGCACGACCTTGTCGTGCGTGACCTAAGAGGCAATGCATCAGATTTTCCATCAGCTATAGTTGTATATAAAAACCTAGAGGTATTTAGATATAAAATATATTTGAGAGTATGGAAAAGGCTTGTTGGTTTTAATATTTTCTCAATTAAAAAAACCCCTTCCTCACATCTCAATAAAACCGGCAAGAAAAGCAACTCTCCTTACTTACAATACTATGCAAGATAACGCGCTAAGTATAGGTACCCACCCGCTAAAAGCTCATGTAACCGAAGCATTATACTCGACCATTTCTTTACCAAGACAGCTATTGTCTTGGATACCGATCTTTTGAGCCGTTACGTGCGGAAAATTCTCTTTCGTTGATATTATTGAGGAAATTATATGAACTGGCTACGGTGATTATAATTTTGTTCAATAACCAATCGGTAAAAACGGTCATCTTCCATTGCTCACCTTTTTTTTCTACAGTAGTTTTTGTGTCATCTTAAAAAAAGCTAGAGACTTCAAATCATACTATTTTTATTTATAGCCAAAATAGCAATATTTAGCTGTGTGCACTTTTTTTTATAAAATCTTTTGTATCACCTAAAAAAAGCTACAGTCTTCAAATCATACTACCACAGTTTATTACCAAAATATCATAATTATGGGTGCTGAAAATATATTTTTAATACAGTTGCTCAAAAAGTGGCGTATTGCAGGGACGTATAGCGTTCGGGATGTGGGCTATTACACACGCGTGCTTTTTTTTTACCATTCCCGCACTAGTGCTTTTTCTTTCCCAACTGTCAAAATAATGTCTAAAAAGAAAAACCAACCATGAAGTTTTTACTAAAAAAATTCATCGAAGTTTTTATGATTCATGCAAATACGTATTATTTCTAAAAAGAAGCTACTAATTTGTTTCATTAACAGATTTAATGATTTGATTGAATGAGTTATGTTAGGTTTCATTTTATTTCATCTCATTAAATTTCATTTTCAATTCATATCAATAAAAAAAATCTACTGAAGACTTGGCTGTATGGGTATAGTTCCCTTTGCCTTCCAGAATGGGTGAAGAAAAAAAAAAATCTCTGCTTATATTTTACGGTTGGCGTTGGCGCCATTTTTCAGAAATTTTCTTTGCGAGTTTATTTGTTTGTTGCACAAAATGAGTAATTTCGACCCTAGTTTTTAGGGTTCCGTAGCCAAATGGCAAAAACGGAACCCTTATAGATTCGTCATGTCTGTCTGTCTGTCTGTCTGTCTGTCTGTCTGTCTGTCCGGCCGTGTCACAGCCATTTTTCTCCGAAACCATAAGAGCTAGACTGATGAAACTTGGTGAGTAGATGTATTCTGTAAACCGCATTAGGGTTTTTACACAAAAATAGAAAAAAAACTATAAATTTTGGGGGTCCCCATACTTGAAACTGAAACTCAAAAATTTTTTTTCATCGAACCCATACGTGTGGGGTATTTATGGATAGGTCTTCAAAAATTATGTTGAGGTTTCTAATATAGTTTTTTTCTAACCTGAATAGTTTGCGCGAGAGACACTTCCAAAGTGGAAAAAAGTTGGTCCCCCCCCCTCTAACTTCTAAAATAAGAGAATTATAAATCCAAAAAAAATATATGTTGTACATTACTATGCAAACTTCCAACGATATTTGGTTTGAACGAGATCTAGTCAGTAGTTTTTTTTTATACGTCATAAATCGTAAACCGCAATTTACCTTTCGACGAACTACAAAAACCTGTATATTATGTTAATTGATGCTACGGAACCCTTCATGGGCGAGTCCGACTCGCACTTGGCTGCTTTTTTTGAATTAACACCACCGGAACTCAGTATAATTGCACAAAATGCTTCGGAGAACATTTTACCGGAAAAGTCAAAAAGTCGCTACATGCATACATACGACGAACTTATTGCGTGGAGAGAAGAGAAAAAAGCAAATGGTATCTTTATTATTTTATTAAATTGCTTAATTTTTTCGCAACTGTATTAAAAATAGTCGTTCAGTACACGTGCGGAACCGTCATTGCAACTTGTTCCGACTGTCAACCCTCGCCTTCGGCTCGGGTAGACATTTGTCGGAACTCTTTGCAATGACAGCCTTCCCGCACTTGTAATGAAATATACTATTTTCCTCCCACCAGCTCGAAAAGTGTGTTTTTGCTGTTCAATATCTGACTGCAAAAACCGTTTTTATCCCATAGAGGAAAAAGTAAATTTGAATTTGAAATATCGTGTTCACTAAGTTTGTGAATACCTTCTACCTCCATGGTGCCGAATTTATCATACAACCTTTTTTAATTTGTTAAAAACTCGCACTCGTAACCTTCTTGGTGTATTTGTGAATTCAAAACATCATTAAACCTATTTACTTCCACCTGCATGGTGCCGAATTTATCATGCAACCTTTTTAAATTTTTTAAAAAATACTCGGAACCTTCTTGGTGTGTGACTTTTAGTCGCGCCATGGACCATGGAAATCTGGTCCATGCATATGGACCAGATTTTTTGATCGTCAACAGTTCTATGTAACTTGTACTCGTAAAACCATTTTCTTAGAGAATTAGACAGTATCACGCAAAGGGTGCCTTCTTCCATGTTAATGCCAGCTGAAGTTTTCCGGGCCGAGTGCGCAGGAAACTGACGTAGCTTCCGGGACGTCAGCTTGTTTGCTACATACTTATCTGATGCGAGGCTCGCGTGTTTACTCGCTGCTTATCGGCTGGATGGAGTTCTAGGGCACATGGGCACATGGTATCCTCTCCGGTATGAGTTGAGTGGCAGCTGGTTCGGTTGGTATCTGGGTGTGCTGTTTGTTCACACTAGCTGGAGTAAATAAATATTGTGGACAATCCACACAACACTATATAGCCCCAAATTAAGCAGAGTTTATACTGTGGGAACCAGATAACTGATATAATACATTTTTTGTAAATGTAAGGACCTATTTTATTATTTACCTATTATATTATAGTTAATCAAGTCTTCACTTTTGTCGGCATTCCCAGAGTGTCAATCTTTTTTTTTAATTATTATTGATAGCTAAACATTTGGCTGCCATATAACACCTGATGGAAAGTAAGGATGTAGCCCAAGATGGAGCATGCTAAGCAAATAGTAATAATCCACCTGATCGCTCCCTCACATTGTGTTTAGGCCTGCGCACACCTAGTTCGCTGGCGGTAACGATCAGTGAAACGCTGTCAAATATCGCTGTCAAATCACAAATCTGACAGCGATATTTAACAGCGTTTCATTGATCGCGGCCGCCCGCGGCCTAGGTGTGAGCAGGCCTTTTTACCTACAATTTTTTCAGAGAGAGCTACTTCTCTCTTTCTCGCACTCGCATCTTCTGGTCAAGTTGTTTTCTTGTTTTTATAAGCGGCTTTTCACCTATATAGGTAACATTTACCTCACAGTGTACGTCACACAGATAAAGCCTGTTTTTTTTATTTACAAACAGCTAGTAAAAAACGAATATAAAACAAAGAAGTTTTCTTTCGCGATAGAAGATCTGGGCGCACACAAAGTTGCGATCCTAGTAAGACCATTTAAAAGACAATTTGGTCATTCAAGATTAGGGAAGTTAATCGGCATAAAACCAGAACTAGTAACTAGAGCGACCCAGCAAGTAGGTACTTACAGATACGTGCATCTGGGTTACGAGATTAGCTGACCTTATAGTCAGCTGAAGTTCTAGGTATTATATGTACATATATTGCTGCACTGAAGTGTAAATTTAGCACAACATTACAGGAAACGAAAATACTCAAGAGGAGTTCCTCATTTAGGCAACTAATATTTTTTTTAATTGTTGATAACTAATCTTTTGAGTGCCATTATACCTGATGGAAAATAAAAATCCATTTGTTATTGTTTTTCTACCTTTTAGGACCTTTTCTGGTCATATCTAGGTTATATAGTTTTAGAAGACAGAGCTAATTAATCCTGGCAGTCTGGCAGAACGTTAATTAAGACCAAAAAATTAAACAACAATGCTTAAGATGTGTAAAGCAATAACAAAGATATATTATGTATAATGCCCCAAAAGTTAATAGCCGGACGGGATATGAACTCGTGACTTATTTCCACTTGATACGGCGGGCGCCGCGCTGACTGCTGCGCCAACGGATCCTAATCACACTTGAAGAATAACTTTTATGTTTAAACACGGTACTAACACGACCGTGGCAAAATTAAAATCGGCTCTTAACTTTTGGGACTTTATAAAAATCATTATGATTTCCATAACTGTAATAAACACTATAAAATCAATAAAAATTGTATAGCAATGTTTTTAAGTAATGATTAAACGTATGGGGCTAGTATCTTTCGAAATTATTACCTCCTTTCCTCACGGGTAAACCATGAAGTTTTGTTCACATAATGTGGGTAGCTTACAATATCAAGTCCGGTTAGGGACACAGCTGGCACAGAATCAATTTATTGTCTATACGTGACACTCGCGAACCGCACGAATATGTGTCAGTGAAATACTGTTTCATGGGTTTACTTGTACAGATTGTGGAATAAAAAAAGATGGTTTGATGAACATTTTAAAAAGTAAAACAATTACATATTTAAAAATAAACAATATAGCAATACAATACAATCGCACTTTTATGGCTAAAAGTAATTTTTAGACAGCTTTTGGATGTTAGTTCACTTAATTATGTGGGTTGCTGTCATGGGCGTACAAATTTCATAATGCAACATCAATTTTCAGATGGCTGACCTGCATCTTTTCGAAATCGAATTCTATGACGCATTGGTTTGCTTACCTCGGACAGAATAATAAACACTATTTGTAAGGTGAGTTCCAAATTCAAAATTACCTAGTATCGGTAGAATCCAACCATTACAGAATTGAAAGTGCGTTCCAAATTTAAAATAAATCAGTAGGTATTGGTATGGTTGCTACCATACTAGTTTAATGCATAGTGCAAACTTACAAGAGCCATGAAGACAGTTTGGATAGACGTCTTATGGTTGGTAGGTATATTCCAGGAGTGGTCTCCCCTCATTTGAATACTGGAAACTCTGCTACTAATTTATCGTAAGTTTTTTTGGTAAACCAAGGTAAATATTAAGCCCTATTTAGCTTTAGGGCTTTTTCAGTACTTTAACTTAGATGAGTATTCTTTATTATGCACATGAGAAACAAGAGTTTTTGCGCAACACTTATCTAGAAGTTGAGTAAAGTACGTCGTGCAAGCGTTTTAAAGCATGTTGCCGAGTATGCTAACGACTTTTCTTGTAAGCAACAAAGTTTCCGTTTTTACCGTGCGGGTCGGTGCCTGCTTGATGCTGCGAACGACCCGACCCATGTTATCCATCTAGGTATCTGTCGTAAAAGAGCTACGAGAATATTCCTTTTAACCACTTTAACCACAGCATTTTAAAATTTTTTTTTGGAGATTAATATGTGAAATAGGAAAGTGAAACACTTGTTTTTGACGTGACAACGTCTAATAATTTGATGGAGCCGGCTGCACGCACAAAAAAACATGACTCATGCGGCGTTATGTCGCTCTGAGGCGTTCCATTTAAGGCTAAAAGTGCAAGCGAAAACGCGGAACGAGCGACAAAGAGGCACAATCGGCCTCCGCGTTCGGCAGCGTTCGACATCTGTGTATTTTCCTATGACGTTGTCACGTTCAACTATCGTCAGTAAACCGACTTTACAGACAACCAATTTTTTTTTTTTTTTTCTCAACCCATGCGACGCCAAAAAAAAAAAAACGATTTTTTTTTATTACAACTATAGTTAAAGGAATAAGCATATAGCCCACCTGATGTCAACCATCGCCTTTACAGACTGAGATGAATTATTACGATTCTGTATACAGTAAATAGTATTTTTGAAGATAATTTCATTGAAAAGAAGACCGTTTTACCCGAAGTAAAGCAGTAATCCTTATCAAATATCAATCTAAGTTCTGGATAGTTGGTACCGATGACGCAGCGGAACTCGCTCGTGATGGATGGCGCGACATCCTTCCAGCCGGGCTTAGAACTCATTGAGGGGGAGATTATACAGGGACGTTGACGAATTGCTACCACTCCACACGTAGATACCACTATTCAATCGATTTAAAACTTCGGACGGCGGCTAGCCTTTCGGATGGATTAGGTTTCTGAGTTATTTGAGCGGGGTATGTGGGTTTAGGGATGTGTGCGAGAGTTTTCAGTTGGGTTGCAATCGCTGTAGCCATAATAGACTACTGTCAGATCGTGAATCGGTTGAATAGGCAAAATAGGCTTATTCGATAAAAAAGCAACCGTTTTTTATGGCGGAACATGGTACACAACATTATTTAAATTATATGATTTTGGAAATTGGTCAACCAATAAAAAAATCTAAGTTTTTAATCCAACAAATCTATCAAAACGTCTAACCAAACAAATTGAATTTATTTCACCATTAGCACTTTAACTCAGGAACAATATATGATTTATCATTCTCATGCAGAGGCATTAAGAAGCAGCCTATAAGACCGCCATCAGGGTTATGGCCAATGCCTTCAAACTGCTCTTCTTTAGAACTCGAAGTAAAGCAATTCCGTGTAGGCACTGCCAGCTAAGCTTGGATTTATCTAATCCAGGGTACACAATCAGGCCTGAACCTACTAACCTAAATACAAACCGGATGGAACAGCAGTAAAAGCCTAATTTCAAATGATTTAATTTGAAAAGTTTCACCATAATGTGCAACATAGTTCGACGGCATTCTAATGGCTCAGCGTTATGGCAGGAATTAAATTTCATTTTGTGGGCCCAAATTTATGTCAATTGTCGGTGTTCTAGTAAACGTTCAAAGTTAAAGCCGTTGTTGTTGAACAAAATTACAATACGAGCGGTTTATCGCCGTACATCTAGGGAGTATTTTGTTTATCATCAGAAAACAAATTCGCGAATGAGGTTTTTTGTTTTTACGACGTATCTTGTAGATGTTTGGAATGTTTTTATGGAAGTAATAGCCTTGGACGGAAACGAACATCGAGCGGAAGCAAAAAGTAAAGCTAATCTCTAAGAACCTTTACCTAAAACCTACTAAATATAATGTTTTTAAAAATGTGTACGTAATTTATTTTAGTTTTAGTTTTTAGGGATCCGTATCCAAAGGGTAATTCGGGGCCCTATTATTAAGACTCCGCTGTCCGTTCGTCTTTTTGACTCATTAACCGTGATAGTTAGGCAGTTGAAATTTACACAGATTATGTATTTCTGTTGCTGCAATAAATATTTGAGAAAGCTCCCATAGAACAAACGTTTTTTTTGCTCGTATTTGCTCGATATTGATAATGGCAACCGAGAGACGCTTGAAAAATTCACAGTTCACAGTAGTTATAAATACACTTTAAAAATAAAGAATTAAATAAAAAAAACAAATTTTTGAGGGGACAGCCATGATTTCTTTATCGTTTTTATAGAATGGTGTGGAAACCTTCGAACGCGAGTCCGACTCGCACTTGGCCGCATTTTTTATTAGTTCAACGTGTAATTAAACACAACTTAGGTAAAACTTAATAATTATACGAAGCCGCAATAATTACTGAAGTGAAATTACTTTCCAAGCATTAACTTAGGCACAAACTCTGCCTATTTATAATTTATACCTAAGCTTAGAAGTCGTAACACGGAAAAGTTAAGCGATTTATGAAACTCGTTACACAATTCCATAAATTAAAGACTTAACTAAAATTAAGCAATTTTGAAATTCTCATTGTGTAACTTTTATTAAAGAACGCTAACTTTTTTACAGCTGTAATAAAACCTAGGAGCGTTTCGTTTTTACGCGATGCCGCAGCGTTCATGTGTCAACACAATACCCAGAAGCTAGCACACGTTTTTCTGAAATAAAGAAAGAGCCTTCAGGCCGGTTGAAATATACTCCAGAGGCTATCGAGAAAACGACAATTTGATTTACAATGCAGAGCTACACCGTTCCTCAGTTTTCATCATCATATGTAAATGTCGAGGCCATCCAGCTCCTCGACAACACAGCTATAGTGAGTAGACTAAAAAAAAAGGAACCGTTTGAACTAGTGTAGTCTTAAATAATTATTCATGCATGATTGGTGGTATAGAAAGAGTAAAAAAAAACAATTGAGTGGTGCTAAGGGTGCATCACTATGAAAACTGTTCTGCTATGAAATGGGTGCAAGCAGAAGAAATCACATCACAACTTAAGGAATATTTTAAAACAACTCGCAATTTTTACAAGACTTCATTTTGTATCGTCTCAAGTATTATTCTCTTCTACTCGCTCTAAGACCTCCTTGTTCGCCACATTTTGAAAGGTTCCAGTAGTTCTCGATATTAAAAAAAAAAAATACTTTACTTTAGTCCTTATACATAAACTAAGAATAGCTCCTATATATAGAAAAGCTTATCGGTGGCGCTGAAGTTCACTTGTTCAGCATTATCAAATGATGGATGGGGAGAAAAGGCGCATTACCTTCAAGCGAGTTTATTTATACCGGTAATATATTTTCGAGTATTTTTATTATTACTGGCAAGAACTGGAAATTTCCAGAAATGGAAGCAGATTTTCATTATTATTCAAGTCAGAGAAGGAAGGTTCATACATATTTTTCACACGAGTTCGATCATTTTGCGGCTTTTGTATTAGTATCTTGAGCCTGCTAAGATATTATTGGTTTCTGAGGATAAGTATATTAAGATAATCCCAATTCACTTTACATGTTTTTTTTTTTTTTTTCTCACAATTCATCCCGACAACTGAACATAATACCAACTGACATTAAGCCTCCGCTATACGCTGGTCTAAAAACAAAACACGACCGGAAAGTTGGAAAAATTTAAAATAAAGATGGCGTTGCCTGACCTGAGCTGTGAATTCATGTATTTGATACCAACTATTACTTATTCTGTGCTTGGGTCTGACATTTGTCACGACATTACAATGTGTTGACTAGAATACGCTTCGTTAGACAAAAACACAGACAGATATTCAGTAAATAAATATAACCCAATTGTTATGTTAGCTGATTCCCGTCGCAGAGTTTCCATTGCATATTTTTCATCCAGGATTGGTGATAACAATGGCAAGCTGTGCGGTATTTTTTAAACTACCACGAACGCTACATTTTAAATCTAACTTATATAGTAGTGTAGTAGTAGTAGTCTAATTTATATAGTATAACAAGCAAATAGCCCCAGATTTAATAAAAGAAACCTTCCACCAAGAGAGATTTTCCTCATATTATGCAAAACCAGAGTGAGTTGCAAGTTCATAAATGTCGGTAGTCGGTGAATGAACACTTGTATTTTTTAAAGGTAAAAAACGGAACCCTTATAAATTCGTCATGTCTGTCTGTCTGTCCATCCGTATGTCACAGTCACTTTTTTTCAAAAAAATGAAATGAAATGAAAAGAAATAATTTATTTGCTTGAAGTATGGTACTTACAAAACTGTAAAAGCTATATGTACTGATGAAACTTGGTAAATAGATGTATTCTGTAAACCGCATTATGATTTTTATACTTAGAACTGACACTCAAAAAATATGTTTTCATAAAACTTATGAGTTTTCTTAACATTAAGTAAAAGATTATTAAACCAGTTAAGTATTTACGACAGAGATGCGTTAACGTCATCGTAATTAGCCTTCTATCTATCGACTTTAAAAATTAACGAGGTATCGTCAGCAAATAGTACTGTTTCACATAGTTTTTTAACCAAAAAAGGAAGGTCATTTACGTACACTAGAAACAAGAAAGGACCTAATATCGAACCTTGTGGCACCCCTATGTCAATAACTGACCCAAAAGATCTCTCACCGCCCACATCAACTTTAAGGATTCTATCAGTCAAGTACGATTGTAATAAGTCAATGGAGCGATTTAGAATACCGTAATGTTTAAGTTTAGATATTAAGAGGGTGACGGACGCAGCTCGCAACTTCAATTCGAGGCGCGGGCAAAAATTGCTCCGAATATAGCTATCTCTATTCATTTGATGCGGGCGCCACGGAATATATAATAGTAGTATACACACACAGGCGCTCGTGTGACGCGCTACTT
Organism: Thera britannica; assembly: GCA_939531255.2. NCBI lineage: Eukaryota > Metazoa > Arthropoda > Insecta > Lepidoptera > Geometridae > Thera > Thera britannica. The sequence continues at coordinate 17,039,601 of OW618039.2, forward strand.
CTATACGTGAATCCAACCATAGTGCCGCGCTTGTGCGTGTGCGTCAGCCACTGATAATGATTTTTATGCATTGCCTAATTTCGTCAACGCTACTAACACCCGTTTTCACTAAACCTAGGCGACGCCTAAATCGGATGCCTAAATATTAACGGGCCGACGTACACAGCTCGCAACTTCAATTCGAGGCGTGAGCAAAAACTGCTCCGAATATAGCTATCTCTATTCATTTGATGCGGGCGCCACGGAATATATAATAGTAGTATACACACACAGGCGCTCGTGTGACGCGCTACTTCTATACGTGAATCCAACCATAGTGCCGCGCTTGTGCGTGTGCGTCAGCCACTGCTAACGATTTTTATGCATTGCCTAATTTCGTCAACGTTACTAAGCGTCAGATAGGCAGGAGTGGCTAGGGCGTGCGGATTCACACTGAGAGGACGAGGTGGGCGGGAGTTCAAATCTGGTCAAAGAGAGTTGACTTTTTGCACCCTACAATTTTATGTTTTTATTTTTTGTGGCTGCATTACCTGACTAACCCTCTAAGCTTATTGCTTGCTTGTTTCGCTTTTCTAGTATTCAATAAGCAAGGATTGGTCATGCTCTGAATGCAAGAATAAAGTGAAAAAAAAAACAACATTCCTGAACCGATAAAGAACCTTCAGAGTAGCTATTTACGCACTTAGAAAAGACACCAGGAAATTCTCTAACATGATACGAGTGAGTTTATTCATCAGGTAGGGTTTGTGCGGGTTCTGGACCAAATTGAAGAAGAGTAAAGAGAACCATTGACTCCGAGTTGAGTTGAGAGAGCCATTGACCCCGGCGCGGAGCGATGGAGTTGTGGTTGATGACGTTCCAGTAGAGGATGATGGGTGGGAGTCCGCTCAACATCAGGTGTGGTGTGGTTTGCTTGACCTCATTGGCCTAGTGGTTGGAGGGTGCGGGTTCAAAATCAGTGATAACGTTACAGTAATAGATGATGGGTGGGGTCCGCTCTACGTCAGGTGGGGTGTGGTTCGCCAGACCTCATCGGCCTAGCGGTTGGGGGGCGTGGGTTCAAAACCAGTCATGACGTTACAGTTGAAGATCATGGGTGGAGGTCCGCTCAACATCAGGTGGGGTGTGGTTCGCCAGACCTCATCGATCACACACACACAGCAATAAAAAACACGCAAAGCGGCTCACTTACCAAAGTACAGAAAGTCTAATAATGTGACTGCATTTAAAAATATACTTTATTCGTTGAGCAATTAGGTTGCTTTTATTCTGCTTATTTACATTCGCAAAACCAACGATTGCGAACATCGACCTACAATTACATGGACCTCGGCTTTCGCACAAAACTCGCGAAAAAAGTGTACCAAGCTAACCTACTATAGGTGGATACTTATATAATGATTATAAACAAACTGAAAAAAAAATTATTTATGTCTTATCACAATTACTATATAGAACTCAATTTTGATTGCATGAAGCAACTTCTAGTGAACGTTACAGAATTTTTTCCAAGTCTTTTTATCAATATTTCCACCAGACGTTGAGCAGTACTCTGTTTATTGAGCTCCAGTTATATAAAGAAAAACTATTTTGTTAAAGTATTTCTCAGTCTTTTTATCAATATTTCCACCGGACGTTGAGTGGTAGCAGTTTTTTGAGCTCCAAATAAATAAAGTTTTTTTTTTAATTTCTTAGTCGTTTTATCAATATTTCCACCTGACGTTGAGCTGTAGTTTATTTCTTGAGCTCCAGAAAAATAAAACAGAAATATGTTGTTCAAATTTTTACAAGTCTTTTTATCAATATTTCTACCTGACGTTGAGTGGTATCAGTTTTTTTAAGCCCCAGATAAATAAAGAATAAAAATATTTTGTAGCCATTTTTCTTAGTCCTTTTTTCAATATTATAACCTGACGTTGAGCGGTAGTCGGTTGTTTGAGATTCAGATAAATAAAGAAAAAAAATATTTTGCTGAAATTTTTCCAAGTCTTTTTATCAATATTTCCACCTGACGTTGAGTGGTAGCAGTTTTTTTAAGCCCCAGATAAATAAAGACTAAAAATATTTTGTGGCAATTTTTCTTAGTCCTTTCATCAATCTTTCCACCTGACGTTGAGCGGTAGTCGGTTTTTTGAGATCCAGATAAATAAAGAAAAAAAATATTTTGCTGAAATTTTTCCAAGTCTTTTTATCAATATTTCCACCAGACGTTGAGCGGTACTCTGTTTATTGGGCTCCAGTTATATAAAAAAAAAACTATTTTGTTCAAGTATTTCTCAGTCCTTTTATCAATATTTCCACCGGACGTTGAGTGGTAGCAGTTTTTTGAACTACAAATAAATAAAGAAAAAAAATAATTTGTTGTAATTTTTCTTAGACCTTTTATCAATATACAGGGTGGAATTTTGTAATGCCACCTGGAGGGAAAGTACTCTTAATACTCCAGATAGAAAATTTTACTCACAGGAAACATTCCTTTATTTTTGAATAGAAAGCAAACTGCATTCAAAGTTTTTCGAAAATTCTCTCACACCCGGGAATTGAACCGGCTAAAATCAGAAAAATTATACCTTGTACTTTTATTGCATCGATCGTTAGTCAATTATAAGGATGAAATCTCTCTAACAAACATGATAAATTAAATGAAAGAAAAACCAGGAACCGTGTGCTTCAAGCGTTTCCTCCCCCTGCATCCCGCCACCCGCACCGTGCGTGCGCGATAGCAATAGTAGCCGTTCGAAAATGCCATGAATTTGATCGTGTTCCGTAATACCAAAAATGATGACTGAAAACTTTTTGTATTCTTTACATAGTATTGTTATTCTGTAACTAGACAATATAAACTAGGTTCCTTAACAAAAAACACGTAAGATATTGTTGTTTTTAGTACGAAACCAATAGGTAGAAAACTTGATAAGTTTAGCATAAAAATGTGCAAAATGCGATTGGTGTTTATTTCATTTTAGGTAAGTAATTTGAAATAAAAACTGTTGAGGAACCTAGATAAATACTATGCAAATACAATTATTACAATAATATAGTGTAAATCTGTCTAAATTAGAAATCATTTTGGTATTCCGTTTGTATGAAAATTTTCCATACGTCAGCCCCTTAACTAGTTTTTTCGTGTGCGCGAGCTGCAAGCAGCTCGCGTGTCGGTGTGCTACTCCCAGTTTTACATTACACTTGCACTTGTAAAACCCCAAAAAGTAGTAAAGAAAGTCCTAAGTAACCCTAAAAGTCGATCAGTGAATCAAGTTCCTCAGTGTAGTAAAACCCCAATCAAAGTCCTAAAGAACCCTAAAATTGTTTACATAATCAAGGTCCTAAGTGAAGTAAAATTCCAATTAAAGGCCTAAGGAACCCTAAAAGTTGTTTATTTTATCAAGTTCCTCAATGTAGTAAAACCCCAATCAAAGTCCTAAGGAACCCTAAAAATGTTAACATTATCAAGCTCCTAAGTGTAGTTGAAACTCCAATCAAAGTCCTAAGGAACCCTAAAAGTCGAACACTTAATCAAATTGCTCAATGTAGTAAAACCCCAATCAAAACCTTATACGGAACCCTAAATTGTACGTCAAGCCAAAACCCTTAACGGGTCGAAACCGCTGGAAGGAACCCAAACGTTGACTACCGGGTCGCGTGCATCGCGAGCTGCAAGCAGCTCGCGTCCTCAATGCGTTCCCACAGGGGCGGAACCCTAAACCAAGTGAAGATCCAATCAAACACCTTAAACAACCTAAAATTCAATCTCCAATCATAGTCCTCACACACTACTTGTCACAGCAGGCTCGCTTTGCTCGCCGCACTGTTCCCCATGGTTGCATGGCGGCTCGCTTCGCTCGCCGCAATGCTCCACTCGAAAAAAAGGGTCAAAAATAATAAAGGGGTCTAGAGGGGGGAGGGGGGCAAAATTTATTTTGCTTTCAAAATAATCTCACCTTCCCTACATGACCCAAAAAAAAAAGTCTTGCAAGTCACTCCGCTTGGAAGATACGAAAGGGGGGGGTGAAAAAAGGGCAAGAGGGGGGTGTTTTTTTTGTTTTTTCAATTCAGGAAGAAACCCTCTATACGAAACCCCAATCGAAAACCCCCTATCTCGACGGCATCCGGTAGCACTCACAAAAGGGGGGGTCCTGGGGGGCAAGGGGGGCAATTTTTTTGTACAATAACATTCTTATCTTTTTTCTTCTCTTTCGTCTTCTCCCTTTTAATCTTTTTTTTTCTGAAAAGTAATATTTCATCTAAATCGGCTTAGCCGTTTTGTTTTATTGTTTGTTACTGCATACCTTCGTCATTTAATTTTATGATCCAATTTAGTAATTTTTTCTTTTATCTAAAAGGTTATACTTCCAGATCTGTATGTAAATCTAGTAAGTATAACTTAGTGCATAGAATTCATGCCTATGGAAATAAATAATAATAATAATAATAATAATGCTGGACAATTCACACAACATGATCTAGCCCCAAGCTAAGCAAAGCTTGTGTTATGGGTGCTAGATAACTGATATACATAATACAATACATTACATGCATAGATAATTTTCATTTCAATTCATAAATGAATTGAAATGGAAATTATTTATGGGTGGCTTTAAGCTTTGCACTCATTTAGGCCTTCGGTGCTCATTGCGGTGGAGATCAGTGAAGCATTGTGAAATAACACTGTCTATTCGACTTATATTATTGTATTTTATCGGCATTTAAAAATATTAGGTATACCAAAGAGTTTCGACAACCCCAACTGACTCTTCAAAGTTCTGTCAAACGCAAAATCTTGGGAAACTCCTTGCTGCGTGTATAGAAATAGGCACATGTATTTTGGTATTTGGGTATTTGAGCGCACCGTGCATGAAGCCTTTGACAGAAAGTTCCAGAATTCGGGACATTACAGACACCTCCAGATTTAAAAGACGGCAATCAAAAATACTCTAAACCCATGATATTATTGTTATGACTGGGCTCTCAGCTCATTTATTAGTAGCTCTGCCTTCTGCGCCATAGGTCGTGGGTTCGATCCCCACCGAGAACAAATATTTGTGTGGTGATCATAGATATTTGTTCTCCATCTGGATGTTATATTGTTTTCCAAGTACCTATGTATTTACAAACAAAATGTATTTAAGTATTACATCAGCTATCTGGTTCCCATAATACTAACTCTGCTTAGTTTAGGGCTAGATAGTGTAGTGTAGATTGTCCATAATATATATATATATACTTCCTTTTCATTGTAATGGGCTCCCAAACTCTTTGCAAAATCGACACTATTTTTTTAGAGGCCTAAAATCGGCTACATAGTTTTTGAGTCTTCTTCTTGTCATGTCAATAGAAAATTAAAGCTGGTGTGGTGGATTATGAATGTGCCTCAAAAGTTTTGCTACTTCACGTTGGTTTCATTTATTGTTTTCCTTCACCGTTAGAGTGTACTGACATAGTGCACATAGGTTTTTTGGCAGATAAACTAATTTGTGCATGACGGGGTTTGAACACACGCCTTTAGAATCAAAAAGCGGGTCGCTACGACAATATAACCGGTGCTAAGCAACCAGAGCGCCCCTCCACCTAATGGACCGATGACATTCTAAAGATCGTGGGAAATCGGCAAATTGTTTTTTCATGGAAATGTATAAAGGAGGTCTATATCTAGCAGTGGACTTCTACTTACTGATGATGATGACGGAAAGCACTGGGTAGATAGGAAGATAGCTACTTATGCAACTACAAAAATGGAGGTATTTAACAAAAGCATTGCGCTTCGCTGGTCACGCACGATAGGAACGTGCCCTAGAATGTACTAGATAAGTTATATGCTACATAAAATATATACTTCTACAGGCTGATGATGATGTGAATACAGGTTATCGATCATAATGTATGATGAAGATGGTATTATGTCATTTCGTTATACTGTGACAATTTGTTTTATGTTACACTGTGGCAAATTTATAGTACCAGTAGTAGCTATGATTTAATCTAGGGTATATTTTACGTAGTCAGAGATGAAATGTCATGTCGCGAAATTTGACATAGAGCTCACCTCGTCGGCCGCGCGGGCTGTACTGAGAGAAGTAGCTAGGAAATCCTACCTATATATATTTTTGAAAATTTTATTTTTTTATAAAAACTACGGCAACTAAGAAAAGTGCAATAACATCAGGTTTTTACGTATTTATTTAGGTATACGGGAACAAAACTTTAATTGCAATGGCTATAACAGCAACGGAAAAAAACCATTTCAAATCTAAAAAAAATTGAGAGTTTTTGGCAAACTTTGCGTTCAATTTTATCGAACCCAGTGAGTTTAAGAGAATTTCTAGCCGGAACATAATTTTTTTACACCATTTAATTGTTATATTTTACAAAAAAATTAAATGGATTCGTCCATACAACGAAAAAAAATGCTACTTTACATTTTCGGTTTCACCTGATGTAGGCCCTTAAGTATTTGTACCTGAAAATCTGATAAAACAGGAACTATTTACTTACGTTTTTTAGCATGTTATTATAATAATAATAATAAATATCTTTATTTTAGACACAAGTTCCATATATTACATAAAAACTAACACAAAAATTTAACAAGCATCAAGCACAGCAAACAAGTAGGTATGTACTTATATTCACAAGCTTAGAATAAAATTACAAAAACGTAGGTAGGTAAATAGTCCCTGGTCATATCGGGTTTTAACGATAAAACCTTCATTGAAGTCTACTGATCACTCAACTATGAAACTTTTTATGTAGTCAGAAATAAACCTTTACCAACACAATTTTATTTTATCGATACTTTGATTATTCAGGTCAGAGGTAGTTAGAAGCCTTGCTACTACCCACTACATTTTATTTTGCCGGAAACTTTGGAGGTAAAATGCCAAATAGAGCACGCATCACGACAGCTGAATTCTATCTTTCTTTGTGCGAGAATTCTTTGTTAGGTACCTATCTATCTACTAGCTATATGTATAGTTATACTTAGATGGTGGGTACCTTAAAAGTTCTAGCTGGAATGAAAGTCGATTGTTATTTTTGTAAATGACCACGAGGATATCATATTTTTTTTTATTTTGCGTATTTTTGAAGGATTTGAATTAGGTAGGTACAATCTACACATTGAAATTTAATTTTGAATGACGCTAAGTTAATAAATAATATTCGCAGACATTTTCACATATGCAATTCGAGTGATGTAGCTATGTAGGTATCAGCACGAATATTTGTTGGTGCTGGGGATCGAACTCACAACAGAAAGAAGTTAAAGCTACTACCAACTTCTTCTTTTTTTCTTCCTTTTATCGTGTCACTGATTATTTCGAACCAAGTGTGGTGAATGGGTTTTAAGTGCACCTCAAAGAGGCTCCTCTAATGCATTTTTTAAGTTCTATGTTATGCCGGTTTCGTCACTATATTTTCCTTCACCGTTTGAGAGCACTAGCATAGTGTACCTACATACAGTTTTGGGCAGAAAAACTCATTGGTAAGGATTTAAACCCAAGACCTTACTCGGAAGGCGGGGACGTTACCACTAGGCCACTAGCGTTCTTCCAACTGAGTAGTCAGAAATTATAATTGCTTACGGTTTCTTTGTGCTCTATTTCCAGTATTTTCCCTCTGAAGGCGGAGTCATAACGTCTTATAGCCTTTATTTTACGATGCAATACGCACCGTTGCCGCACTTTGCTAGTAATTGAATCGCAGGCGCTCGCCATAAATGCGGATTTGCTGAACGTCAAGAAACAACGAAAGCCTGTACAAAGTATTTCGAGTAGTTTCGGCCAAATTGAAAGTTTGCCAATGGTTGGTAGCTGTTTGAAAGTTGAGATTAGCTACAAAATCGCTGCTAGTATAGAACCAACTTCCCAAGTTTCGTATAAGTTATAGTGGCTCAACTTTGGTGTCGTACGGAGTTTTTAGGTCGCCCTAAGCCTCTGTCAACCACTAGAACCGGAACGGACAGCCTAAGCGTGGCCTGTGAAGCACGGACAAATGTCACTAACATTTACTCATCTACACACCTAACCTGCAGAATTAGCAAATCGGTTAAATTACTGAAGTTACCTGAAAACTTTCGCCACGGACGCGAGTAATTTTAAAATGGGGAGACAACTACGCGGATCTGCTAAAATAAAAAGTTTGCTTTATGTTAGCTTTCGTACAAAAAAATTTTTTAGGATCAAAATTATTTTTCTATAGTTAAAAAATAATTGCGTGGTTTATTTCTTTCATTATTGTGAACAAAATGTGCGAGCGTTAATGTCTTCGACGTCATTGACGGTGGTATTCGCCCTAATTGGTCAGCAGTTGAAATGTTTGACATTCCGATTTAAAAAAAGTATTTATTTATTTTTGAAATTGGAATGGTATTTATATTATTTTACTTCCTGGAATCAAAACAATATATACAGTGAAAAAACTTGAACCAGTCATACTGCCTCCAGCCTGTGAACGAGAAAGCTTTGAAGATAAACATCTCTTTGTATTTTTCATATTTCCCGCCCCAGGTTATGCAATGTAGGTAAGAGCTGCTCGCTTTTCTGCTGCATTTAAAAATATGAGAACTTTTCATTCTCTAAAATTAGCTACCAGCAAAAAGTATTTCAATTATAAAACTTTTTTCACAGACAACTGTTTTTCAATTTTTTTTGTACGTAGGTACACGTTTTTTAATGAGGTTTAATTGTGAAAACTTGTTTTTTAAAAGGCTCATGAACGAGTATTGTGCAAACAACGTGCCGAAACACCAAATCAAAGTGGAGTTCATGTTTATAAACTTCATTATTTATTTATGGAATCCTGACTAGGAACTGTGCCCCAGAGACAGCCTCATCTTCAGCGCAGCGCTTCACCAAAGACAATAATAACTAAAGTCACTCAGCAAGCATATTGTCAAGCTGAACTTCTAAAGCTTTGGATTCATAAAATACAGTCACCGTCATAATGTAGCGAACCAAGCGATTTTCCCCAAATGGTCAAGAATCGAATACAATAGAAGAACGAAAATAGGTGTCGGTAGGTTACGGACGTCTATTTTTTACATTTACATACGGATTTAAGTATGTTACCTACAAATGTAAAAAATAGACGTCAGACTCATCAATCGAGGAGTTACACACAGAAAGCTCCCGTGCTTCAAGTGATGGACGCCGAACAGTGTATCGTGGTGCACGTTCATGACATTCGTGACCTTTGAAACAATGTTAGGCATAGACGATAGATCAAGTGGTCAGCTGATCTATCAGCTATTAGTGGTATAAAAAAAGCGAAGCGTAATCATCATGGATCAGCTGCAAATAAATTGGTTGATAGATGCAGCCTAAGTACGTCCTGACAACTAACGAGGGTGATCTGTCCAGCAGACAGGGTTCACTGCCGGGACAGGCTGCCCATTAATTTATTTCTGAGTTTTTTTATTTATTTTTTATTTATAAGTTGAAGTGGCAATTGGTAGGTCATATAGCTCGTAGAACCAACAACCGTAGGGAAATCAAGGTCGAATCTCGAATCTCTGATGGAAATCTCGAATGGCGACCACGAACCAAACCCATCGGATGGACTGACGACATTGTTGGCATTGAGGGAAGTCGGTGGATGGAAAGAGGTTGGAATCGTACTTCTTGGAAATGTATATAGGAGATGCCTTTGTCCAGCAGTGGACTTGATGATGATGTACCTACATCATCAGCCTGAAGAAGTCACACGGTGAACAGTACCATGACTACTGTGATGATGACCTAAATAGCGACCACGTGTCTTTTGGTAAAATAACAATGTTGATGCTGGCAGCCAATGGAAAAAAGAGACAAATAATGGTGTCCTTTTACAAAATGAACTCAAATGGGTCCTCACAACCTGAATTGATGCATGACCCGTTAATACAATTACGACCGCAATTTTACAGTAACGACTTTGTAGAAAAGCAAAGCTTAAGCTTCTCTTGGTGCACTTAAAACTTGCATTTCCCACGGCCATTTACCTCCATAATGCATGTGAATAGGTGTCTTGTGGCGGCAACAATACAAAGACGTGATTATGACAAAGTAAAGCACTAAATGCTGCAAGGTATGGCATTGCGGGACAGTGTTATGAAAGAGGTGAAGGTGCATAGAAACGAAACTCATATAAACCATTGCTAAAGTAGCCTTCAGGTGATTGGTGAAAGAAAAAAAGAAAATATATTTATAGACCACGAAAACAAATAAAATATAAATAGGAATGGTAACAAAATGGCTGGTCCAGGCCGGTAATTGACCTGCGTTATCCATTTTTTTACCGACTTTAAATAAACAGGAGGAGGTTCTCAATTCGGTTGTATTGTTTTGATGCTTGTTATCGCATAACTTAGTCATTTATTAAAAAAATATCTTAATCTTAAAGGACAAATTGGTCCCTTAGATTTTTCAGAAATCCGTTCACGTTTCAAAACGAACACACCTTCCAAACAAGTCGCTACGACTTTTAGTATTGCGATATGTACCTGAAACTGAAACTGTAATGCTGGCCATACACCATACTTCCTATCGTCCAATCGGCATGACGCTACCGATTGGATCAGTTATAACTGACCGTGTGTGGGAGTGGATTGGCATTATTTGGCATGACAGTTATAATTGACGGAACAATCGAATTTCGATTCTTTTGGCTTGATCATGGCGATTGGATCATGCCGATTGGACCGTGTATGCGATTCATCATTCATTCGTAAATAATTACTATAATCTTTAGACGTAGTCCTCAATTCTTGTAATAAATTTGTATGAGTAAACTGTTTTCTTTTCATTAACCACTTTTTGCACCACTCTGCTCGATCTTTTCTTTTTTTTTTGTTTCATTTTTACGAGTAAAACGCCCAAAACGGCTAAAACATCGTCGTCTGTCACCGGTGACGCCATGGCTTCAACTGAACGTTGCTGCCGATTGGACAATTCAAACGTTGTGTGTGTGGTCTCTATGGACAAACTGCAGATTGGATCAAGCTGCAGCGTCAGGCCGATTGGACGATAGGAAGTATGGTGTATGGCCAGCATAAGGGGAGACAAGTCTCCATGGACTAAGTATCACTTCTCGTTTTACCTATTCCATGGCAAGTAGGACATTGTAGACCGTTGCGGTGGAGTAGCGCCCTCTATATTACCCAGACGGGTACCTAGTTGGCTATTTGCGTCTACCCACAAACCACGGCCGTACCTCAAAAGCTTTGTTTTAGTAACAGCTCAGTGGGATTGCGCGAGTCATACATTTAAGAGATTTCTCCTAATTGGCATTAATGTAGCCAAGAGAATAGCGAGAACTTTCTTAACGCACATAGTATTATGTTTATATTCAACTAGTGGGAATCCGTGCGACTTATTTTCTTAATTAAAAAATCAAATGAAATTTTTTAATTAAGAAAATAAACTAAAAATACCTTATTTGACCTTAAAAACATTCTCACCTATACATTCAATGTACCTATTAGTAAGCATAAATATTGATTTATCATAACGCCGACAGCGCTGAATCGCGAAGAGTGGAAAGAGAGCCTTATAGCCTTAGGCCTTCGCCTTGAGTGAGACAAAAGATGAAACAAAAATTATCAGAAGCTACTCTGCTGTAACTTATAGATGAATCTTTAGCTCTTAAGTTATAAGTAAGCCATAAAATGGCATCGGAGCTGTAGGTTAATTAGGAAACCTTATGGCTTTTCCGTAAGGGATGGAGGCCTAAGGGACACTTTTATTAGAACCATAATTAAGAGGGTATTGTTTACTGGGCTGCCTTCACTATTAGCACGTAATTTATGAATTAGGTCTATTAACTTGTGACTCAACCTTGACCACCAGAATCCAGGGTGTTGCAATATCCAGATGATATGCAACCAGTCAATAAGTGGGTCCTAAGGCCGAACTGATGGTTGCCTAAACGATTATTTCTGCATTAGAACATACAATCATGTCTAAACACAAACTTATTTTTTTTTAATTTTTGTTGTCACAATGACAATAAGCCTACAAAAACGAAAAAGTCTTCAGTCATAGGTAGAATAATCATGAATAAAGACTTGACTTATTACTGTTTCTTATTACTGTCTGAAAATGGAACTAAACTTGGTATAATATCTTTTTGGTAGAATGCATGCAATGCAATGCGTTGCAGCTACAGAAGAAATAAAAAAAAAGTAATCGGCGCGAAATCTTTGGAATTTTTCGTAACTATTACATATTGTATTGGATTATTCCATTTTCTCGCAATCGTAGTGAAAAGTAAAGTGTAACACACAGCGCTAAAAACCCATTCAAACTCGGTTTCTATTTAACAACCTCGTATATTTAATGGGTTATTTTAGCTCCTTGTATAACAATCTATACTAAGTACTGTAATAAGTAAATTTATATATCAAGCGCCACTGTCACGTGTGGTGTTATTTTGGTAAACTTAATACCTAGGATCGATGTCAAAAGCTCACGCAATATTTAAGTAGTTCAGATTTTAGTCCCTAGATGGCGCTGACAAAAGCTTTCTTTCATACCCTGTGTGCTATCTCTTGTATAACATTTGGACGCGTTTTTCAAGTTACTCGTATGACGAGACTGTAAACAAATATGACGCGTATTGGGATCCGTCTCAAGCGCCCTTCCTTTTCATCGCGGTTCAAACGTGGGGCGTATCAGACGCACAAAACATCCGATAGTGTTCTTTACGTACAGAAGAAGCTAATTTTGCTTAAGTGGGCTACTGCGCTCGTAGGGGCGGGCCTCCCTAGCGTGCCCTGTGTTTGACTCTGGAGGGGATAAAATGGCGCTGGAACATAAATTGATGATGGAAAATCATTGGTGAAATAAGTTTGCGCTGGTGACATTTCAATTTACTAACTTCACTTCAAAATGTCAATACGAACCTTCGTTTAAAATCATCTTCTCTCTTTTTATTCTTTCTAAGTACATCGTTTTGTATAGTCCCTTGTATGTACTGAAATTCTTATGTATGCCTGTTTCCGTTTTTAGGCCGTATGGAATTGCGATGTACGACCCTATCGGTCGTGCTAGATAACTCTTGTGACTCCATACAAAGCTCGAGCCATAATACTGAAAAACTAAACTAAACTCGGATTTGATCAGCAACTGGGCTAGACCATCGTATTCGAAGATATGTCATATCCAAGACTAATCAACCCTCAAACAAAAAAGCTTTCAGCACGTTTTTGGCAGAAAAAAAATGTTTTTTGAGAAATTTTGGCGCAGCTTTTGGTAGCGTCAAAATTTATTTCGCTCGGTTCAATTGTTGAGCTTTTGAAAACATCCCAAACCGGCTGACATGCTGCACTTTCGCGATTATAAATTGGTGTGGATCGTATGATAAAAGAATAAGGAGTGCACATAGAACGTGCAGCAGCATCATATTACTGGCTTTAACACTTGAGCTGGTTGCGATGACGCATTGTAGTTGTGAGCACGCATATACTCTTTGTCTCGCAATACTTATGAATTTCCTAGGGGAAGCTTTATTGTGCTGTAGGTACGATAACAACTTAGCACATAAATTCAGCGCCCAATCTGCATGCGATCGAACAAAAGGTTATTGATTACCGGGTTTCCCTCACTTTCGCTCGGTTACTATTTATGCTGGTGTTTTTAGTTTCCTGTCAGCTCCAATTATCAACCTACCTTTGATTAATTGTTTTGTTTTTTTAATATTGTACTTGCATTTTCAGTATCTTAAAAAACTTTCTTGGTCTCTCTTCTTCCTGGCCCCTATACTAACACTCGATGTGGGGTCAGCACAACATGTCTTCTTCCTCCATTCCGCTCTGTCAGCGGTCATCTCAGCATTCACTCCTCTCATAATCATGACTTCTTTCACGCAGTTCATTTATGTTTTCTTTGGTCTACCTCTGTTCACATATCCTTCACATCTATACTCAAACCTTCTTGGTCAAAAAACCTTTTTGGACAAAAATACATTTCATTTCTTCTACTAGACAAAAATACTCTACATCAAAAAAAACCCTCGCGGGTTTTAAAATTGGCTTTTTTTTTCAAAGCCAATTTTAATACCCGCGACTTTCTCCTTGGTTGGCAGCGCTGATTTTTTAAAATTTCCTTTAGCTTAAGTATTAAACACTGTTAAATCAATATAACTTTTGATTTTGTAAGTGATTAGGGCCAGCTCGTCTATTGACTGGCACATGCATACAGAAAGCAATAAGTATAGGTATCGGTATATTTTTCTTATTTTTGTCTTTTAATATTCAAAAGTTTCCCAAAAGTATTCCTACCTTAGTTATATTCAAGAAAACATGGAGTTTATATTTTTATCATTTGCAAATTCTATAGAAAAAGGTAAAAACCCTTGAAGTGCACGTAAAGTTTATAAAGATAATCTCTTTAATGAAGATTTATTTACTTCTTCACTAATAACCAAATGCAGGCTTAGCTCTAGACTGTGTCTGCGAGACGAAATATTGTACGATTATCTAAAGAACGCTTACATTACCCGAGATAGTGGCACTTTTTGGAATTTATTACGCCGTTATGGTGGTGAGTGCATCTCGGTGCCATTGTGCAGTCTTCTTGTGAAGGCTTTCTTATTAGATGCAAAGGATATTCAGCGAGTGCGTCTCTAGGAAAAGTTGCATTTCTGAAGTAATGAAGAAACAAGTACTTTAACGGCTTGTATAGCAAAATAGTTTATTCAAACTTTTAAAATGATAATTTTTGAATACTCATTTTACTTTGTAAAACTATTTTACTAGTACTTGTTTGTTGTACTTTCAAAAAGTTCTCAAAGCAAAATACAGCTACACAATTACGAAGGCGTTAAAATTTACTGGTAGTAATCTCGCCTTCCGATCCTGAAATCGCGGGTTCAAATCCGGCGGTGTACCTATGGATTTTTCTCTTTAAAAAATGTATGTCCGCAATGCTAGTGCTAAAGAAACCCGCGACTTAGTCAGCTCTGCATGTATTGACCATGTCTTTTCTGTGGATAAGACCGACTAAGCTGTCAGGATGGTATAGGTGCAAGGTGCTGGCCAAGCCTACTCCATCTAAAAATCCTGTCCCAGGCACTAAAGCAAGTAAGAGCATAAGCAAAAACAGTTGTCGCTTACGCTATTTAAATCATCTACAATAGAAAGAAAGAAAGAAAGAAAAGCATTTTATTGACCTATATACAGTACACAAGAATACCTACCTACTTAAAAAAATAAAAATCACATAAAAAAATATAAAAAGCAAATAGTCATTATAGGCAGGTAAGCAGCAATAGATGCAAACGCCTGCTAACTTAGATAAAATTGTGAAGAGTAATTTGAATAAAACGATGAGGCTCACAGCTGTAATCCTCAGACCCAATAGACATTCTTTCAGATCACAGTATTTTAATGTTCAAGAAAAACGAAGGCTTTGTTACGCATTGAATATTTTTGCCATTAGTTACAATACCCTTTTCCGGATCACCATAATAATATCCACACGATCCAAGGTGCTCAGCGTATTTGGTCTTGGTAACACTTTTTCATATGAAAGTCACCGTGTGTTTGCTCTGGATCACATTTTTTCATATCCACTTTTGTCGTGACCTTGTAATCAGCACTGAATTCAGTAAAAGCAACGCGACAGACATTCTGTCGAGCTCGGGAGTCGAGCCTGACACGAAATTGATTCAGTGCGGAACGTGAGTTGACTACTACGGTTCAAATGTAAGCCAGCAACCAAAGTTTATGTTGACGTACTACAAATTTAATTAGGCCCTTTACGTGCGAGTGAATGACTCTTGTTGAAAACTCTTCTCTTGCTGAAACTGTCTATTAGAACTTGTCTTTCGAACCAAGTGTGGTGAAAGGATTTTAAGTGACCATAACGAGGCTCCTTTCGTGCACTTGACACATATTTTCGAAATAAACAAACCTATTTAGAAAAAGATAACGTCTATAAAATATTTATGAGCATAGAAATAATCAAATTGTGGCCAATCTCCGGTTCCCAGGAAACAAAACAACGAAAGACTGAGTGACGGTTTCTTCACAATTTGTTTTACCAGACATTATCTTTACTTCGAGTTTTAGCAACACGGCGGGGAAAAACAAATAGTTTGGAAAGGGCTGATAAAAAAATACTTTTAGACGATGAAATGTTTCCGTTATTTATTTTGTTCACACTTGAATGAAATGAAGAATTTAAATCAAGACAAGAGAAGTCAAATAAGTACCTTCGTTCTTGTATTGAAGGAAATATCAGCGTATTAGCATTGTTATTCAACGTAACAATGCCGCTAGTGTCATCCCCATGACGCTTCTGTTTGGCAGTGATTTTGATCATTTGAGCTTTCTCTAAATCGTTTGTAACGGTCTGCAACTGTTTCTTGTGTATATTGTATATTTATAAATACTTGTATTCATTGTAAGTTTCTTTGTATAAAAAAAAACTATTTTAAGAGAAATTATCTAAAAAACCTTTAGTAAATCCTGTAATAGTACATTGTTACCTGAGTGTTGAAAGTCACGTTTTTTGAGTCCCGAGACGGGTTTGGCGCCAGAGCGTAAGCGAGGGCGCCAATGGAGCTTGAGGGACTTAAAAGACTTTCACCCGAGGTAAACACTGTGCTTTTCATTACGAATACAAGGAAAGTAAAAATAAAAACATGAAAGAAAAATTAGTGAAAATGAAGATTGAATTGCCGCCTTCCCGGTTTTTTTTTCTTTTTCTCTGGCGGGCCTTCGGCTTCGGGTTGCCAGCATTATTCAGCCATTATTTTCATTCTCATAATTTAAAAAATGGTAAATTGTTTGCTCAAATCTATGTTATTTTAAATAAATAGTTGAAGCTATATATTAATCAAGTAATTTAGGAGATATATTATTTATTTAATACTATCTTTATGTTATTTAAATTTAAATTTTACATTGCGCTCTAATTAGACTTTTTAAACTTCTTACCGTTGTAATGGGTTTCCAACCTACTTGCTGAATAAAAAGTTGGAATTTGGTTCAACGACCTCCTTGCAGTTAGAAAGACTTTAGAAAGTTGGAACATGGTTGAATAAAATAGAACTTGTTTTTTTTTATAATTTGACAGCTGTCAGTAGAAAGCGATTCTCCCTATAGGGCTGAAAGTTTTACTTTCAATTAGGCCCCTCAGGCAACTTCAGACCTACTTTCAGAGTATGAGTAATGAAAAGTAACATACATTTCTTTCTTGTAAACAAGCAAAAGTACAATATTTACTTTCTATCTGACTGACTGTTTTCTAATCAAAGGTAAAAAAGTCAAAATTATGTTTATTAAGTTGTATAACAAGAATCATTTTAATTTAAAAGCATTTATTTACAATATGCAGATGTTTTTGTGATGTTTTCAAAATGGATCGATCTTTACTCACAAGCTCTACACCCTAAACTCCATAAAGCATAGCAAGCCCCATATGATAAAGGAAATAAGGGTAGAATAAAAGGTCGCTCACATTCCAGAAACAGAGACATAGTGTCTGGAAAGTAGTAGTATAAACATCATTATCGGAAAAATATTGGTTGGAAAAATCGTCGTCAGCTGTATATTGTTTTCTAAATCGGAAACCGGAATAGCCTGCAGCTTCCGGCGATTCAGCTTGTTTTGCGAGAAAATCCATTTTTTCCTCTTGATTTCTTTAAATAAATGTCACCGTAGTTTTGTAGGCGGAAACTACAAGGTGTTACAAATAAAAATAAGAATAAGTTTATATCCAGAAAAAAACAAGATATAGAGTTATATTTTATACATTTACAGTACTATTTCTATTTTATTGAATCCAAGGGGATATTCAACAAAATAGTTGCTTATTATTTCAGAATCTGCATTTTCATTTTTAATTTTTTTAAATTTTCCATGTTTTGCAATCGGGTGCACTTAGTTTGTATAATTATTATGGCTGCGTCTTCTCTCTTCTTCTCGTGATTATGTAAATCTATATTGCACGCCGAAATTTAAGTAGAATACATTAGACATTTATAGATTTAACATCTTTTCAACATGCCTCTATGCAATAAATACTTTGACTTTGACTTCTAAAAGAGTATTGAATGAAGCTGATGAGCTTTCAAAGTGCAATCTATTGCAACTACTACTGAAGATAAATCTCTGCGACTTGGGGCTTAGGGAGTTTTTGGTCCCATTCAAAGGGAGTTTTGTGTCAATGCGGATGAGTAATCGATGCCAGACTTCGTGAATATGAAGCTCTGTGTGATGAAATCGAGTAGGGGAAATTGTGATGCGCGACAGTAAAGTATTTGTTTAAAGAAACAAAAAGAAAAACAAAACCCGCATAGGATAGTTCAAAAACGGATTCGTAACTTTCAATTTCTAGAAATAACGATCACAAATCTTCTTCATATGGAGGAAGCGAGTAAATTGTATCACCTACCAATTCATACGCGCCC
This sequence comes from Thera britannica, assembly GCA_939531255.2. Classification (NCBI taxonomy): domain Eukaryota; kingdom Metazoa; phylum Arthropoda; class Insecta; order Lepidoptera; family Geometridae; genus Thera; species Thera britannica. Next base: position 17,057,991 of record OW618039.2, read on the forward strand.
GTGGGCGGTTCAAAAATATTTTCCATCTAAGTAACGCCTCTGACACTGTGTACCGGCTAACTCGATTCGAGATTTATTTCCCGTGCTTGCACCGATTTGTGGCGATGTCACGTGTTGAGAAATTTTTCAAGTAGGATGCTTTTGGTTCGGGCTCAGGTTTACCTATTAGTCGATAAGTTTAGAATTATTTAGTTTGTCTGAATTTACAATGGTATTTGCAAATAAAGCGTATTAGAAGTTCAGAATAGGTTTTTACATCATATTTTAGATGATTTTTTAGCTGGACCAATTTTTTTTCAGAGCTTAGTCTATTGCCTGTTCTACTGGACTTGTTTGCGTAGATTTAGAATCGCCTATAATACACAAGTGATTCTTGCAATCAAAAGGAATAAATATTAAGCCTTTTAGCGAAACTTTTCTCCCTATAGGTACGCACTTCTCTCTTGGGCTTGGATAACATCAAATAGATTAAAGGTTGTCCAGCACCTTAACATTTCCTTTGGCTTAGTTGGTCTTATCCACAATAAAGATAACACATAAGGGTGACAGAGGAAGTTATCGCGAGGTAACCCTTGTCACAGTAACTTTGACCATGGGTTTCCTGTAAAAGTTTTGTGGCTACGAAATTGTAGGTATTACTTTAGATTTAAAGAGCTGGTGGTTTAGTGGTAGCGGCGCCGCCATCCAATCTTAAGGTGGTGGGTGGTGGTGGTGGGTGGTGATCAAATCCAGTCGTGTACCAATGAGTTTTTTGTCAAAAAATGTATGTACACAATGCTAGTGCTCTCAAACGGTGAAGGAAAACATCGTGAGGAAACCCATGGCATAGTCAACTCGACATAGTCTTTCCTGTGGATTAGGCTAAGCTGTTAGGATGATATAGGTGCTGGGCAAGCATATTTCATCTAAAACTGTGTCCCAGGCACTATAGCGTCCCGCGAGTATGGCTTGTGTCACAGTTGCCCTTGACGTTTTCTAAATCATCTACAATAGATGCAAAGACCAGTTTTTTTACTTTAGATTTCTCTGTAAACGTCAGAAGCCCTAAATATGTGAGGAAATTTACACTGCTTCGCTGAGTTGCTCGTATTCTGTATAGTTTTAAGTTTCAAATAATGAAATCTGATCTCATGTGAAAACTTTTGATTATATCTACTCCCTGAAACTAAAGCTTTACTGGCATCTCAGCCCAGTTGGTAGTAACTCTGCCTTCTTCACCGTAGGTCCTGGGTTCGATCGATCCCCACCGAGAACAAATATTTGTGCGGTGAAGATGTTTGTTCTCTGTCTGGGTGTTATATTATTGTAACCTAAGTTTGTATATATAAAAAAAAGAATAAGTTTTATATCAGTTATCTGGTTCCCACCATACAAGCTCTGCTTAAATTGGTGCTAAATAGTGTTGTGTGAATTGTCCACATTTTTTTCTATGATGCGTAGAATGTTCTAGAAATAGATATAAGACTTACGAACTAGTTAATAACGGGTCTATGTTACACTTTATCAAGTTATCTGAACACTTATTTGGGAGGATAGAACCACTTAGAAGCCGTAGACAATACAAAGAAAACAACTTCTTGCTTACACTCGCTTCAACAGATAAGTTTCTTGAGGTTTTGAAGGATTTGGGGCTTAACTGGTTTATATACTTTAGATTAAAATTACTTCATAAATAGATAGAAGATAGAACATACTTTATTGCACACCACATAAAATTAACAAATGAATACAGAAAAACATCAAAGTGGAATACAATGGCCAGTCTTATCACCAAAAGCGACCAGACAACCTTGGGATGGACTGGGCTTGAAAAGAATGATAGTGTAGAAAAACTAAGAAGTATAATGCATACACAATTACACAGTATAATACTGACATAATTTGATACAATCATCAATAGGTATGATTTCTAAAATTACTCTAAAAAGCCTTCATCATTATTAGCCTATATGAAGAAATCCACTGCTGGAAATAGGCCTCCTCTACGCATTTCCAGGAATAACGATTGTGATCCCAAAAAGTGTTAGATATTTGTATTTGAATTAAACACTTTTTCCATTTGAATTATGAATTACTTTTTACTAAAAAAAACCCACGTTACCAACATTATCATCTGCAGACTGAAGAATTAACAATGTTACATAGATTTCCTTAATATATATCATTATGGATCTTTGGTTTAGATTTAGATATCTGAATTGACCACAAATTTTTCTTAGTAATCCTGTTGAGGTCGTTGACCATCTTTGTGCACGACGAACGCACGAAGTTACAATAAAGTAAATACATACTTCCAGTCACGAAAGTAATGTTTGCATCGGTGAACGAGTTTCATAATATCTGTATAGCATCGCTAAAATATAATCTGCATGCTGCGTCCGTGTTTTCAATATGCAATGAGTCGAGTCACCATTTATTATTCTGATACAACAGTGTCCATTGCACGAGTTTCTAGTGCTATCGAATCCATACTATACGAGGAAATGGTAAATTCGCCCTAAATTTTGCTCATTCACCTTTTGCATTTATTTTTGACGTGACAACGTCTTATAATTTGATGGAGCCGGCTGCACGCACGAAAAAACATGACTCATGCGGCGTTACCTCGCTCTGAGGCGTTCCATTTAAGGCTTGAAGTGCAAGGAGCGCGGAACGAGCGACAAAGAGGCACAATCGGCCTCCACGTTTGGCAACATTCGACATAATCTGTCTTTCTGCTACTTGAGTGAGCGATGCGTCCGCGTGGACTGCTGTATGACGTTGGCACGTTCAACTATCGTCAGTAAACCGACTTTACAGACAACCGATTTTTTGGGCAGGCATTTTTTCCCTAAATCACACTTCCAGGCTTTGTCGCGTGGAACTGGCATCTACACTAACCTATACTTTAAAACGTTTCGAAGTGATACTTCTGATACAACTGAATAAATAACATTTTTGAATTTGAATTCAAATTTGACACAAATGGCCATCTTGTACGACATGACAGCTTCATCAGAAATGTCATCGAAGGAAATTTAAAGGGAAAGAGAGGAAGGGGAAGATCAAGGATAAGCCAAATAAAAGCGAAGTTCGCCGTCATGTCGTATATGGAGGTCAAGGAGGTTTCCCTCAAAAAAAAACCTAAAGAATACCTCTACATTACGCCGACAAGACTTAATTCTTATTTAAGACATTGCTCTTAAATAAGAAGAAGAATGCCATCTAAAAGTGATTTATCAAGCCTTAGTGTTAAAGATCCTCGAAAGTCAAAAACCTCGCTTGCGACTTAACAAACTGATGCTAACCTCAAAACATAGTGCAGTTTATGAATATGTAAGCAACAAAGTGTACCATCACGAAGTATATTTTAGTGCTAGATTGATAGACTCCATCTAAATAGTTAAATTATTGGCGAACGATATAGTGCATTACCATGTCACGGAACAAACTTCAAAAGCAAATTGCTAGTATGCCACATTTATCTCCTGGCTGTGCGATGAAAGCTTCCATTACGGCCGTACTGAAATGGATATGTGCACTTAAGGTGGACTTTTGCTCGTCACCGTACGATCAAACGTGTTTACATTGGCCCACTGAAATATGTGACAGAAAAGATGTATTTTCACCTATACCTTTATACCTACGCCTTTAAAACCTACGAGTATCATCCGTACGGATATACAACCGTTACGTTTACATAGCTCGTTTTTCGTAATGCTACTACCAAAGACCACACAGGTAGTAAAGATCATGCTAAATACCTTGACTTGCGCACATTTAAGTGTTCTGTGGTAGCGATTAGTGAAACGTTGTCAAATATGACAGCGATATTTAGATAGATAGATTAGAAGTTTCACTGATCACCACCGCAGAACGCTTAGATGTGCGCAAGTCATAATGCATTTCTTTAAACTGGATCCTGATGCTATATGCTGTACCTATTAGGGCATGTAAACCGATTAACCGATTAATCGAAAAACCGATTAACCGACTGATTTTAGGTCGGTTTTTAATCGGGTTTTTCCATCCAAAATAACCGATTTTCGGTTATTTTTTTCTATGAGTAAAATATGCCAATTTATTTAAAACTACACCTTGCAAACTTTATTTAGAACGCCTATAGTAATCCACCTAATTATAATAATAATAATAAGCCATTTTATTTCCAAAACCTAATTATAATACAACATAATACATTAAAATTGCAAAAATGCCCCATTATTGGACAAAGACCGCCCCCCGATCCCGCCACTCTACACTATCTTGTGTCATCAATTGCCAGTCTCTCTCAAAAGCATCCAGTTTGTCCCACCATCGCCTGCGTAGTCTACCGCAACGCCTCCTCGCTGTTTCAGGGCACCACAATGTGGAGATTTAGGCCCACAGTGCGTCAGGCATGCGGCAGACGTGGCCGGCCCAGTCCCACTTCAGCCTTGCGGCTTTTTCCTCTACGTCAGCGGTTTTAGTCTTGGAGCGCAGTGTGGTATTGCGAATGCGGTCAATGAATTTTACCCAAAGAATGCTGCGCTCCATCGCCTGCTGGCAAACCTTGAGTTTGGACTTCAAAGACCAAGTCTGCGAGCCATAAGTAATAATTTTGTGTATGTGTATTAGTTTGTAAAATAACACGAATTGTCTGTTACGTGTTCTAGGCTTATAGCTCGGCAAATCGTGCTCGTCTTCCAGTTTTTTCTAAATTGGAGTCAGGGCATTGGTTACAAGCGCTTCCTTCATATAACACTGGGACTTTAATGGATCCCGTAACGTTCTGTGTTGCAACTGGCCTACGGTTGGGTTCACTGTGTTACGCACCTCATCAGTGCCAGTGCGTTTCTCGCCACAGTTTATCGTGTTATAAGGCCGCCACGCCGGTCGGATACCTCGTCATGCCAGCTTTAACGACATCATCCACCTTTACCACCGTCAACGTACCAGCCGTTCTCGAACCGAATGGTCCGTTGCGTGACGATGGTATGACGCTTGCTCCTTGGGAGTTGGAGAAGCCCATTGTGTGGGACGCTACGTGTTTCAACACACTTGCGCCTTCTTATTTGGCGAGGATATCCGTTGTGGCTGGCACGGTGGCATGAGATCTGGCCGAAGATCTCAAGAAGCGCAAATATGCAGGCCTCGACAGAGCCTACTTATTTGCTCCTCTTGGGATTGAGACTCTGAGTCCATGGAGAACCAAGGCCTTGCGGGTCTTCAAAATGTTGCCTAGGTGTCTGATCGAAGCGATGCGTGACCCAAGGGCTGGTGGGTATTTGGTGCAGCGCATTAGCATTAGCTATTCAGCGTGGCAATGCCACTGGCGTCTTGGAGATTCTTCCGTCTGGCACTGACTTGGACCGGTTGGACCAGTTTAGCTATCTCTAGATCGTTTGTAACGGTCTGCAGATAGCTCAGCTGTTTCTTGTGTATTTTGCAAGTTTCTTTGTGTTAATAAAAATTGGGTAACTATTAGGACTAATAATTATCAACTATTATCATGTTGTTGAATTTTACAACTTTATTTAGCATGATGAGTGAGTTCTGTCTGTACATTAAAATATTTTAAAATTTAACAAGCTATTTTTATTGGTGCTTGCCTATTCAAATAATAAGTTCATTTTTATAAAAAAATATGGTTTTATTTAATCCTAAGACACCCATATGAAAAACTGGAAAAAATAACCGATTAACCGATTAATCGGTTATTTTAAATTAAAAACCGAGATAACCGGTTTTTTTAAACAACCCGGTTTTTACACGCCCTAGTACCTATGTTAAAAACTGTTATCTATGTATCTATATATAAACTATAATAAGAACAAAGTGAGCACACCCACTTCAAAATAAAAAATCAAATTCAAAAGATGTTTAATTTTTTTAAGAAATAATGATGAATAAAAAAGGTCTGTAATAGCATCAAAATTTGTGTGGATATGAGTAGAAGTTACGCTATCTGGTTTTTATAGATTATTTTGAACTGCTTCTAGTATTATTCTTGTTTCTGTTAAAATCTAGGACATTCACCTTTCCTTTGAAACTTACTTTACAGAGTCCTACGTGCCGAGCGTACGTCATAAAGGAACCTTTTTCCAGAACTTGCTAGATAGTGTTACGAACCAGCTCTTAATAAATGGAGTAAAATGGAAACAGAAAACACACGTTGCTTTTTCGTAAGGAATGACGTCATCATCACGAGTAAAGCTCTTTGTGAAGGGCCCGTCCGGGGAAGTAGTACCACCATGCCTATTTCTGCCGTGAAGCAGTATTGCTGTGTTTCGGTTTGAAGGGTGTGGGTGCCGATGAAATTATTGGTTACGTGAGGCTGAACATCTGTATGCTTCAAGTTGATCATACCCATAAATTGTGGAATGAACTACCACCAGAAATCCCTCGCTTCAAGAAAAACGTTAAAATACTCCGAGAACGAAATAGTATACTTAATTCACCTAGGTGAATTACTCCAGGTGAACTAAGTCTACGGCGCCTATATTTACACCTTTTTCTGTTAGTGGTAGGTAAGTATGTATGACGCGTCAATTTTCTCACACAATCAAAAACGTAAACCATTTTTCAAACAAATATAATAAAAAGGCGACTGCCCATATTGAAAGACACGCTACTTAAGAAACCAAATCTTTCCTCGTATTTGCTTACATAATCGATATAAAATGATTTCAACTCCATAAAACAGACAGTTATCGATAATTGAATAAAATTACAGCGATACTGATGATAGTAATCGATGTTTATGAGAATATTAAAATAGTATTAAAATTTACATAAATATGACACGTCGTGTAGTATTGCATAGGAATACCTTTAGTAGAAAATGAAGTATCATAGGTCATAGGTTTATTAATGATATATTTTTTGTGTGAACTCTAAATTCCTAAAACTCTGTGCACCTAATTGGTACTGTTTATTTTATTAAATATTTTGTATTTTGCTTAGCTTAAGTATTTGTATTTATTTATTTATTTCTCTCACTTAGACTAAGGACAAGGATAAAATTAGATCTAAAACATTATATCGTATAACTTAGCCTAAAGTATGGATCTGTGACATTTGAATAAAACAAATTTTGATTTAATATTAAATTAAATAAAAAATATTTAATTAATAACGAGTGCTGAGAAAATATCATCAGCATAATTTCACGGTTTTTATTGGGTGTGATATTACCTATTGGATTTGTCATTACTTAGGAATAGAATAAGTGGGTAGGTAATGAAATAGAATATTTTGGATCTTTTGACTCAAAGTTTTATAGCAACGATCAAGTTGAAAAAAATAACAGTATGAACGACCTATGGAGCTATATTGGGCAGTGACTTGATTTTAGTACCCAGTTGAATTTGCATGATAATAATAATATCTTATTTTTTTTATGATTTTTATCTTTTCTATCGATTTGATGAAAACTGATGGTTGTTCTCTGTCTGGGAGTTATATTGAATTCTAAGTATGCATTTACAAAAAAAAAAATGTATAAAAGTATCAGCTAGCAGCTATTTGGTTCCCATAGTACAAGCTCTGCTTAATTTGAGGACTAGACAGTGTTGTGTGGATTGTCTACAATATTTATTTATTATATTTCTATAAATTGAGTTAAAATAAAGGCGAAATGTTTTAAACTATAAGCGACTTTAATTTCAGTTCAAGCTCAAGAAAGTAATATTAGATCTAGGTAAGAGATTGGTGCGAAATTAGAGAATGAAAGTGATCCGAGCACATACAGGGTGTTAGTTTATTAAAGTTAATTTTCCACTTTGCTGAGTAAGTTTACTTCACCAATCACGGTTCAAAAGTTTCAACCATTCGGTCTCATTTATGTGTTTAACAGGCCGCAGGCTACTTTTACCAGCGATACCGGTATAGTCTTAAAATCCCGTTATTTTATTGAAACAAAAGTATGAGATTGTTTTTTTTTATCAGTGGAAACTTTTAATTGGCCATCAGTGTACATGTAAGCATTGCTACATGTTTAACTTTGTAACCTACTTATTACATTAAATACTATAAAGTGGAAAAATATTGAAGGCCAAATTAATAAGTAGGTACCATCCTAACCTTAAACTTCCTAAAGCTCCGTTACATCATCCTGAAGCATAAAATTTCAGAAAGTTTCCTATTGATGTCTTTCGATTATGTAAATCTGTCAATTTTTCAACGGACTTCGCACAAAAGGAGGATGTTCTTAATTCAGCTGGAGTTTTTTAATGATACAGGCAGATTTTTTATTGATACTACCCAAACTACCCAAATACAAAAATTGCCTAGTAGAAAGAGCCTTATGCCTCACAAACAACTAGGCAATCTGCGGTAGCGATCAGTTTCAGCATTATGGGTTTTCCATACATCCGCACACACTGCGGAAATCTTTGCCAGTGTGATATTTTACACACTGATCGTCATGGCAGTTAATCTAAGTTTACGCCAGGTTTGAGGCATAGGCGCTGGTAATCTGTTTTCTATATAAATTCATTCTTATATTAAGTCGCATCTCGATAACGAGAATCCGAGTCGAATTCCACTCGTTATCGCAAACTCCTTTTGTGACGAATTGAATTAGTTAACTAATTATGAATTTTATGAAGGCAAGTTTGCAATAAAGCTGGTAAAGTGGATTTGGAGGGACCGGTCTCAAATGTTTGTAATGCCCGACCTTCGCTTTGTAATTAGCTGCGGAGATCTTTCCTTTTATTTGCTTGAGGGAGCGTGGTTATTAGTAAATTAACTAGCATTCTGTACTTTACCTGGTTTCATCTACCTTTTCAGAGTAAGGAAGTTTGTGGAATTAGAATATAGTTACCTATAGATCCTACTTACTAAATCCTATTTTAATCAATAAAGACTATATAAGTAGGTAGGTACTATCTATATAAGTAGGTAATGGGTGCCTTTTCATAAACTAGTGATTTTTATCCTTCACTTATTATCTTCCTACCTTCAAAGGATTTACTTAACATGGACATAGAGGAAAAGTTCATACTTTTAATTGCGGGGCATAGCCAGTTAATAATAAAGCCAAATAAAAGCGATCTCAATTTGATAATGCTCACAGTAGAAAGGCATCAAAGGTTTCGTTCATCTACGAAATGTTCGAGATTATTATAAAGTTTGCAATACCAATTTCAGTCCAAATGGAAATCGAATTACAATCGAAGGGTAATCAAATTTTTAATCTGCAATAACCCAATTAATGTCGAAGCGTATCTATAAAATTTACAGTGGAAAAAAGCGTGGAACATGGAACAGAGATGATTTTTATAACGAGGCCTTTGAAAATTAGGTCACCGCTAGGGTTGGTGCACCTCTGGCCTGTTTTATTTTAGTTGTTTCAACTTTTGCTAAATTAGTTGGTAATGGAATGGCAGTGGAGTTTTCCGCTTGTGCATTATTATTGCTTTGTCAGCATCATCAGTTTTTTTCATTTCTGGGCGTGTGAATAATACAGGGGTATCGGGCATAGGATTTAAGTGATGATTACCAATTAACATTAGGTGGGACATCCATCATAGTTTTTCATCCTAATTAAAAGTAAGAAAAAAAAATTTCTGCATTGAATTGAAATGCTTTTTCCATCCGCAAGTTGTTACAAAAAAAAAACTGTTAGGTAATACAACTACCAGAATAACCTGGATTGGTTCATACAAATTTAAGAGATGGATGACTGTAATCATGACTTTTTTTTTCGTCTGCCATCCCTATTAGTCGGTTGACGAGTTCACTTGATGACAACATGGAGGGCTTAGAACCTCTTCATGGGTATAATATAAGTATAAGGAAGGGCACTCCGTGAAAAGAGGTAGTTAGGGCTTATGAAGCTTATACTCAACTTTTTCTTAGATGTTTCTTCGACGTGTCACGGCAGCGAATTTTGCTATGATTTTTTGCTTTTGTACTTTGTCGTTTGTAAGATACCTTTATGTGTATTTTTTACTGAATAAGATGTTTTTCTTTTATTTTTTGCTGTTAGAAGAAAAAAGGTAAAGGTATTTCTTATGTTTAGAGAAATTCAAACCATTAGGGCACTGATTGCAAACTTCATGCAAACTCTTCCGAAATCAGTTGATTCTGATTGTGGTACAAACTTAGTGACAAAATAAAAAACGCACAATATGAGACATCAAGCACAACTGTGTTTCAATTCATTTAACCCAAAATAAAATTCCTAATGGATATTATCGAATAAATTTTCAATGAATTGGTTTTCATCGAAATAGTTATTCCAAAAGCTATAGTGCAGGTAGATTGTATAATAAGCACTTTTGGTTGAATAAATGTATATTATTTTGAAATCCCTGCATTTTCAGGAGAGGATTAGGTACCAGTCAGCAGCTCATACCTCCATCAAGCATCAGCTTATGTTCAATTATATTGCATTTAATTTTATTTCAACAAGATTTTATCGAAGAAAATGTATTTTATAAAATTCTTAACATTTAATCTTCATCAATGTCCAAACAATCTTTTACAATCTTTTTGATTTGAATTCTAACAGTCTCGTCTCCTTACTCTGATTGAAATCTCAATCAAGCGTCGACAAGCGTCGAGTCTAGACACAGATTATAGACTAGTCAATATCTAGATTACAGCTAAGATGAACTCTTTAGGGAAATTTCCTGTAATCTGCAACGTTTTCGGTAATTTACCGATTCTAATATTTTTTCGATGAAGCTTTTGTAGATCAAAGGGCTATGTTGTCTGTTTTAATGAATGAAAAAATCACTATCTCTATTCCATCTCTGGTCTATTTTTAGAAGACTAAAAAAAATGTAAAATACCTACAGAATACCGCTAATAGTAATTTACTACATGGCAAACCAAACCTTCCAAATATATATTTCAATTTTCCATATAACACAATAATTTTAGTGGATGTTTACTCAACATGGGATTAAAGTCGTAGGTATTTTACATCATTTTACGCAAAAAAATATGTTTGTGTTTTCTTATATCTGAAAATATACCTTTTTGAAGTGAAAACTTCTTTAGCGGCGTTGAGCACTTTCTGTAATGGGTATAAAATCTTAAACTCGCGTCAGGATCACGTGACCCTGATCGAAAAAGCGTAAGACGAATGTTTTTGTAGAAATGTACCCTAAGACTACAACGTAGAGTTCATAATAAAAAAACATTAAACTGCACGAGAATTGCCCACTTTCACAGAACTGCACAATTATTGTGCAATAATTATAACAAGTGAAAAAAAGCCAAGGATCTCCAAATTAAATTATTGCAAATAATAAACAATAAAAAGCGGAGTCAATATAATTCTTATTCTATAAATGCAAAGTTTTTGAAGTGAAAACTTCTTTAGCGGCGTTGAGCACTTTTTTTTTTGGGTCATGTGGGGAAGGTGAGATTATTTTGAAAGCAATATAAATTTTTCCCCCCTTTCCCTCTAGACCCCTTTATTATTTAAAAAACCTAAAAATGCCCTATTTTTAAGCCTTTTTTTTCGAGTGGAGCATTGCGGCGAGCGAAGCGAGCCGTGCTGTGACTCCCCCCAAGCCCCCCAGAACCCCCTCCTCCTGAACCCGGGGGGAGCGTCGCGGCGAGCGAAGCGAGCCACCACGTGACCACGGGGAACAGCGTGGCGAGTGAAGCGAGCCGTGCTGTTACCCCTCTAAGCCCCCCAGAACCCCCTCTTCCTGAACCCGGGGGGAGCGTCGCGGCGAGCGAAGCGAGCCGCCACGCGACCACGGGGAACAGCGCGGCGAGCGAAGCGAGCCGTGCTGTGACCCCCCTTAGCCCCCCAGAACCCCCTCCTCCTATGTCTGCCGTTTTACTTCATTTAGGACCTACTTGTAGGTCGCGCGACAAGGTCCCTTCTAGCGGTTCCGACCCGTTGAGGATTTGGCTTTACGTAAAATTTAGGGTTCCGTATAGGGTTTTGATTGGGGTTATACTATATTGAGGAATTTGATTAAATGGTCGACTTTTAGGGTTCCTTAGGACTTTGATTGGAGTTTCAACTACACTTAGAAGCTTGATAATGTTAAAATTTTTAGGGTTCCTTAGGACTTTGATTGGGGTTTTACTACATTGAGGAATTTGATTAAGTGGTCAACTTTTAGGGTTCCTTAGGACTTTGATTGGAGTTTCAACTACACTTAGGAGCTTGATAATGTTAACATTTTTAGGGTTCCTTAGGACTTTGATTGGAATTTCAACTACACTTAGGAGCTTGATAATGCTAAAATTTTTAGGGTTCCTTAGGACTTTGATTGGGGTTTTACTACATTGAGGAACTTGATAAAATAAACAACTTTTAGGGTTCCTTAGGCCTTTAATTGGACTTTCAACTACACTTAGGACCTTGATTATGTAAACAATTTTAGGGTTCCTTAGCACTTTGATTGGAATTTCAACTACACTTAGGAGCTTGATAATGCTAAAATTTTAAGGGTTCCTTAGGACTTTGATTGGGGTTTTACTACATTGAGGAACTTGATAAAATAAACAACTTTTTGGGTTCCTACGTTAATAATCAAGTTTTCACTTCTGCCGGCACTCCCGGAGTGCAACCCGTATTTTTTTTTTATTTAGCCGTGTTTACTACACTTATGGAAATCACAAAAAAAATATAATATTCCAAAAGTTAGCAAAAAAATTAAGAGTGAAAATATTCCGCTTCCGAAAGTTTGTTTTAAAAACGTTTGCTGTGTGCAAACGTTGAATGATGGCTTGTTTATCTTTTGCATAAGTGACATAAAAAAGAAAATAGGTGAATCTAGACTCAAGTTCCGCAGCCAAGCTACCAACCTAAAAGAACAGAAAATACACTTTAATAGAAGAGACCACCCGGGGGAACGACAATATTACCTTTTCCTAAGTCAGTTTTACAAATTCCCGAGTAGGTACTTGCAGAATGTTCTATTTAATTAAAGCTTGCAGCTTGCCCCTTTGGGTGCAAGTCCTGCTTTGTGTCAAATGATGAATGGAACTTTGTATTGTGCATTTATTTGTCCTGCATACTGAACCGTGAAAGTTTACAGCAGAGTGTACTGAAATACAGTGTTCATGCTTCTACAACAGTTAGTAGGGATCATCCAATCTTAAACTGCACGCCCCACTACTTTAGTCAGTCAAAGTAAATTGTTCTTTATCACTTTCTTCCCAAAGCTCTTTTTAAGTACTTTGCTGTGAGTCAATGTCAAGAAAACGTGGTGGAGGGGCGTGCATTCTATAAGACTCGTTTATCACACAATATAACTGTCAGTAGCCTGAAGGAGCATACTTCTAGACATAGATTTATATAACAATTATGGTTAGTAACTTTGACCGTCACCGCGCGGATACCTCGCTATAGGTACTGGCTTAATGATAGAACTTATAATAATAACCAGCCTGAAAAAGTCCAGAGATGGACAAGGCCTCCCCGATAGGTACATTTCCACGAAGAATGATTCTGAGCTCCTTCCATCCACCGACTTCCCGCGATATTAACAATGTCGTCGGTCCATCGGATGGGTGGGTATCATACGTTTCGTCCCCGTTTCTTTGGTTGCCATTCGAGAACATTTATTCCCCAGTGGTTGTCAAATGGACCATTAACAAAAATGTGTTTAGATAAAATTCAGTTGCTTTCATTTCTACTCGATCGGATCCATACAGTTCCTTTGACTGGTTCAATATCATCGTCTCAGACATCTACATCCATGTAGTACATACATACATGGCGTATTTCCACGCATAGTCGGAATAAAGAGCTGTATACGATCCAGGGTATCATTTCCACGGCGTTTGATACGCCATAGCGCTATAAACGAGCGCTTATACCCTAATTCTTCAAGATTGTGGTGGCCATCTTTTAACGGCTGTCAAACCCTCTTCTATTATGTACCTACCTCTTTAGTTTATTTATTATTGTTTCATTTATTAGTCTTAATTGTTATTTTTAATGCCAAACTTTCATAAAAATTGCACCGAGCACCCGAGACGACAGAATACATTGATGCTATCAAATTTGTAACATCCTTATTACTGTATTATGTTTCTGGAAATAAATTATTTTTTTATAAATCATTTGATTTGATTTGACCCTTCATTTTTAGTACTATATGTTTATGGTAAAAGCTGATAGCTCTCCTAATGTTAAGCGGTAAACACCTAAACAAGATATTTCTTTACTCTTTATTGTACACATACAGATGACAAAGACATTTTGAAGTAAGCATTTGCAGATGCGAGCTTAACCCTATGCCGAGTTTTCTACCAGAAAACCTTGGACGATGATGAGTGATGATTATAGTGGTGTATGGGTATTTCGTTTCCTTGTTTACTTTGAATTAACGATTTCTAAAATGCCACCGCTATGGAACGGTTGTTATAAGAAGATGGCCGTTTTATAGGAAATCAGCGCTCTAACCCCTCCTGTCTAGCCGAATACAGACCAATATAAACAAATTGTCGTGTCACAGATATACGTCTGCTCGTACCTACATTATTTAGTAATGATAATAGTTTTGTTCTGGGTTCGATACCCATGCAGTAACTAGACATCCGAAGGTGTTTTTTTCTGAATTCAGAAATTATACAAAAGTATATTTTTGTTATACTTAGGTAAGTTGTTTTGTGTACAACTAGTTGATGGAACAAGCAAACGGCCCACCTAATGGTAAGTGGCAACCATCGTCTATAATAAAGCATTACTTCGTAGGTCACGCGCTAGAATGCGCTGCTCTGCTGCGTTCATCAATTTGAGGCATACAGATGTTAGGCCTCACGTGCCAGTAATTCACCGGCACCCACACGCTTAAATTTTTCCGTAATCTTATTTTAGGGCAGAAGATAAAAAAAACTTTTTTTTTATTGACCTTTTTTTCGAGCTTTTTGGTTACGCCCTTTATAGTATAATTTGATCTAAATCGTAAAGCAACGTTGCTTTGAACACACATGAGTACCTAAGTTTATATCTACTTATTTCAATTCATTAGAAATAAAATCCACATAATTTTGGTTGCTGACCGACCACGTATTTGATAGAGTGCCTGTGAAGAGCTAAAAAGGAAATTGTGGTTTACGACTCCGAAATAAAACTGCTGCTGGTAAAGGTTATTGGGTTTTCTTTAAAAGAAAATGTAGGTAGGTATTTATCCATGTTGAAGAAGTTTCTGACAGTTAGTCAAAGGTAATCCCAATAATAACATTTTGCTTGAACCTTTAAACGGTTTAGGTTTCTACCTGCCTATGTAAGTAATTGTTGTGGATTTAAGCTTTATTTAAAAAAAAATACGTATACCTACTAAGTAGTTGTAAGAGATGACAAGTACAATAATTTAAACATGTGCAATGTGCAGCCATAGGTACCCACTTATAAACACAATTTAAATTTAATCAATGCTTAAAGATAGCCCTGTCACTATTTGTCATTACCCAGTGGTAAGAGATGGCAATATTTTAAGCACTGTTTATCTTTTGAATTTTTTTTTAAAGTGATTTGTAACGGAGAAATGAATGAAGTCAAAAAAGTGCATGAATTTGATTCGAATGAATGAAGTGAAGCTTTGTTACGGGTCTTCTTCTTCTTTGACGTTGAGTGACGTATGACAAGTGACAGCTTGTTTCCAGACATCTCGTGGTGCTGTCATTGTCGTCGTTGATGACGTCGGTCGCTAGATGGCGCTAGCGGTAGATAACTTCCTGAACACATTTGGATTATTATGTGTTCTTTTTAGGGTTCCGTAGCCAAATGGCAAAAACAGAACCCTTATAGATTCGTCATGTCTGTCTGTCTGCCTGTCTGTCTGTTTGTCCGTCCGTATGTCACAGCCACTTTTCTCCGAAACTATAAGGGCTACACTGATGAAACTTGGTAAGTAGATGTATTCTGTGAACCGCATTAAGATTTTTTCACAAAAATAGAAAAAAAAAACAATAATTTAGAACTGAAATTCAAAAAACTTTTTTTCATCAAACCCATACGTGTGGATCTATAAATAGGTCTTCAAAAATGATGTTGAGGTTTCTTAAATCGTTTTTTTCCAAACTTAATAGTTTTTACGAGAGACATATCCAAAGTGGTAAAAAGTTGGTCCCCCCCCCTCTATCTTCTAAAATAAGATAATGATAAAACTATAGTTCGGCCGTTCAGAGAATGCGTTCCTGACACGTCGCGATTGAACTGACAACGTAACTTTGTAATGGCGTTGCAGTTACGATAAAAATATTTTTGCTGGTTGTTTACCGTTTTAACAATTGATGAGCATTAGAAAAACATTATTATATCAATAATCAATGAATTTTATAATTTTGTTGCCAAACTAAGTGTCAAATAACTTGTTATACAATATTTTTCTAAATCTATACTGCGCTATTACAAGGTTATGTCAGCGCTTTATATTTGTAGTGCTGTACTAACTATGTGACTAACTGTGACTAACTGATCAAACTGTCAAACGCATTCTCTGAACGGCCGAACTATAAAAAACATATATGATGTACATTACTATGTAAACTTACAACGATATTTGGTTTGTACGAAATCTAGCTAGTAGTTTTTTTTTAATACGTCATTAATCGTAAACCGCAATGTACCTTTCGACGAACTACTAGAACTTCTTTATTATATTACTTACTGCTACGGAATCCTTTATGGGCGAGTCCAACTCGCACTTGGCCGCTTTTTTTTATTAACTATAATTAAGATTCTATACTTGACAAGTTGCAAGACTTTCTCTACAGTAATCGACCATTTATTAAAAACTTGTGAAATTTTGCTTTGTGCGTTTGGTAACAGCTTTCACCAACAAACTCTAGGTATGCTTTTAAAAGTCTGTATAGGTCAACTTTTCACTGTAAGTAATTGAAAACTTCAAAACATCTTTAGCGGTCTATAAGTAGCCGGTGAAGTGCGGCATGTCTTCCGCGACAAATCTCTTGCTGTCTACGATACTTCCTGTTTTTACGTCGTAGATATTATTGAAATAAACTAAAGGAGTATAAAACAAAAGAATAAATGTTAGACTGGGGTAGTTTTGTGTGTTGTGCTTAGCATGTTTTTACTTATAAACGTTACTTAAAATGAAACATTGCTCAAAGTTAGCCCGAGGGTACTTCTTCTTATCGTGTCACTGATTCTTTCGAACCAAGTGTGGTGTAAGGGTTTTAAGTGCGCTTCAAAGAGGCTCATTTCGTGCGTTTGACACATAACAGTTTCCTCATGAAGTTTTCCTTCACCGTTTGAGAGCACTAGCTGATAAATGTTTGCACACTATACATTTCTGGGCAGAAAAACTAATTAGTACACGACTGGATTTGAACCCACGACCTTAGAATCGAAAGGCGAGTCCGCTACCACTAGGCCACCAGCGCTCTCACACAAGGCTACTGTCATTAAATTACCCATTGGTAAAAGTTGATAATATTTTAAGACAGGAATTACTTACACAATGTAATCATTGAGATCTACTTTAACATACTTTACTCCGATCATTGGACCAAAATAGGGATACTGAGAGAAAAAATCAATACGGACTCGGACAAGGGAGCTGTTTTGTGTACAAATTCTTCGATTTGTTTATTATCATACCCATTCCTATCTATATTTTTCTGTAAGATTATTTCATGAAAAAAATACAGGAATAGAGGAATTAATATAATTCCTCTCTGTATTTACAAACATTGATATGTACTAAGCAAGCTATCTACAAATTTATGTAGATTTCTCCGAAAGCATTATTTTGCAGCTATACAGGGTTGGATAACCATTTTTATCGGTTCAATATCAATAACACAGGATGTAATTTTTTTGAAAAACCATTCGATTCCATTTCTGTCGAAAGTAAAATATTTTTGAAACAAAAATGCTGTTATTTCTTATAAAATGAGGGCATGGATTCTTTCACGACTTTTCCTTAGCTCTCGTGGTTTGGACTGGCCATAGGACGTGGACTTGGCCATCACCACCTTTCTCAAAAAAACAACCTGTATAGATGCGGGCGGGCAGCTGATCATTTTGCATAGAAACGTTTGCCAGCAGTAAACTCTTTTAGTATCTACGGGCACGTAATTTGATAGTCAGTCTAAAATGTCCAATAGAGCTTTCATAAATTACGAACGGAAGTAAACAGTTTGAGAAGCGCAATGTCAAAGAAAGAGCCCCTAAAGTATATTATGAGGCACTACGTTCTACGAGATGGCTGAATTGCCTTCAATTTCCGCTGCCAAGTGCCCTTTCGGGCTCAGGACAGGGGTATGTGTAGTATCTTAGTGCTCCTTGACTTTTCGCGTGCCTTCGACTCTATCAGCGTTCCTCTTCTTCTTTCTAAACTGGCTTTCTATGGATTTGATATGCATTCTATAAACTGGTTCTCTAGTTACCTGGATCAGAGAAAGCAGTGTGTAGAACTCAAGCAGCCCAATGGACGCATCCTGAGGTCCTCTTTGCAACCGGTTCCACGGGGAGTGCCTCAAGGATCTATTCTTGGACCAATCCTTTTTATTCTCTACAGTGCTGATATTATCCAGTCTATTTCACACTGTAAATTTCACCTCTATGCAGATGATGTGCAGTTGTACCATTCTTTCTTGCCACACGACGTTTCTGACTCTGTAAATAAGATAAATTATGATTTAGATCAAGTTCTGCGCTGGTCAGAGTCCAATTCTCTTGTGCTCAACCCTAAGAAGTCTAAGTACATACTAGTGGGCACAAAAGCTAGGCTTGAAAGGTTTACAGGTGCTCATTTCAACATTCAAGTGGGAGGTGTGGATGTTGAAAGTGTCTCTAAAGTGAGGAGTCTTGGGTTAATACTGGATAAGCACCTTCGGTTCGAAGACCACATTGCAGAATGTGTGCGCAACTGTTTTTATAGGTTAAGATCTCTTTACAAAATCCGTCCATACCTGAGCGAAGGAATCCGTATCACACTATGTGAATCCCTGGTTCTCTCTAAGTTGAATTATTGCGATGTGGTCTATGGGTCTTGCTTGTTGGCTAGGACTGAAAAATTGGTGCAACGGGTACAAAACGCCTGCGCACGTTTTTGCTTCCACATTCCCCCTCGTACACACGTGACCCCTTTCCTGAATTCATCTAACCTTCTGAAAATGAAAGCGCGAAGGAAACTTCACCTGGCTACCTTACTGTTTGGAATAGTCAATCATAAAATTCCTTGCTATCTATTTCAGAAGTTGCAGAGGGTACAAGAGTTCTCTCGCTATGCTAAAAGGGACTGTACTCACGTTTTTGTTACGCCGAGGCATAAGTTGGTCGCTTTTCGTGGTTCGTTCAGGTTTGCAGCGTCTCGGTGCTGGAATGACTTGCCTCCTCCAGTCCGTACCCTAAAAGCATTGAGTACGTTCCGAATTAGATACAAAAAACTACTTCTATTCTCTCAAATTAGCCTCTAATTACAACGACTCACTTACTTACTGCGCACGATCAACATTTCAGGGGAGTCTCACCACCTATTTATATGATACAACACTTCATTTTCTTCTCCAACATACTTTCACTTCACTGTCTCATAAACAAAACGGGCTGGCCTTCAGCTATCAACATATTATTTCACCTCATTTTCCAAAGTAGCCTTAATTTTAACTTTTTATTTCAATTTTTCTGATTTTTCTCCTTGTTTGCTTTGTGTTTGTTTTGGTTTACTGTTTGTTATAATTGCTATTGTTCTATCACAGCACAGCTAGTAATCGACACAGAGTTTCATAATTCTTTATTTTTTACGCTGGATATGTGGTTATTTGCGTGAAATGCACAGACCTGGTATAATTTTTGTAATGGCATAATTATTGTGTTTAATAATTTTATATTATATAATTATGTATAAGTACGTAAATTATTTGTATGTTTCATAAATCTATCATAATATTCCCTCCATAAATAAATTCCACTAAGTATGTAAATATTCAGTTTTGGTTGTATTTTATTTATATTTATTAATTATGTGTGATGTCACCCTTTTTGGCCCTGCCTGAAAACCAGCGTTGCTTGACATGGTAGCTACTACCATAACAAGCAGCAAAAAGCTGAGTCAGGGCCTATTTGACATAATCTTTCTTTTATCCATTCAGCACAGGACGGGACTGGTTGTGCCCAGTTCTGTTGTATGATTACTTAATTACCTTCATAGGTAGCCTGCCTGCCTGCCTTCAGTTGTCCGTTCTGTGTGTTTTATTTCGTATACCTACTTATGTCAAATAAATATATTTTCTTTCTTTCTTTCTTCTTTCTTTAGAGTCCCTCCAATAATGTCATGCACGCATTCTGCGCCAAGGATAGGCCGAGTGCATCAGTGAGTGGGGAAGTAAAGGAATTTTATTGTTGGCAATTCTAATGCATGCTTATGATGTTTTTGAACCGGAACGCTTTGTTTACAAGTTATGTTGTGTTTGATGGTTTAGTTTTGATTTTACTGTTCTATAACAGTAGTAGTTCTCTATAGAAAACTCAGCAAAAAGTGTACTATGTCATATTTGCAGAAATACATTAGGCTACTAGACGCACTTTTATTTTATTCACCACTACTTAGTAATAAATTAAAACACAATCCAAAACTAAATACTAGTTATCAGAATCCAATTAAAACCTGGTACCTACTATTAAATTAAAGCTAAAACAGTCTAGGCGTGCTCTCGCATTGTTTGGCCGAAAAAAGGATAGATAAGAAATTATTCGACTGACGTGCACATTTTCCGCAGAGTTCGGCGGACTTATTCAGTAAATGCATTCAATTTCACTGATATTATTGCTATTGTAAAACATATTTATTACTGGTCTCGAGTATCAGGGCAATTAAAATGATCGAATTGCGATCAACGCTAACTTCAGTGGCAGACTGCAAATTTTTCTTTTAAGTTTTCAATCTCGTAAGCACGAAATTTATGGCCTTACTTATAAAAATATATCAAAAGATAAACAGTGCTTAAACTATTGCCATCTCTTACCACTGGGTAATGGAAAACAGTGACAGGGCTAACTTTAAGCAATGATTAAATTTAAATTGCGTTTATAAGTAGGGCTGTTAGTCATTTAAGCCTTGCACACGTCTGGCGCGATGTCGGTCAGTGAAACACTGTCAAATATGACAGCGATGTTTGACAGTGTGACTGATCGTAATCGCCATCGCGCTAGATGTGTGCAGGTCTTTATTGGTACATATTGGTACATATTTTGTACACATTTCGTTTTATTTTGAAATCCAATGTGAAACTTACAGAATCGGCCTGCAACTGGCCGCAATTTATTCCACTCACAAACACGGACCGCGCTGATTCAATATTGACACTGGCTCGAGTTGGAGTTCCTAGGATATTCCCTAGTGCGAATCTAACTTCCAAGATACGGTGCTTTTTGAGTTGAGTACTGTTTCAGTTCTCAGTATGTCGTGATTGCTGAAGCCTGCACATACACTGTAACAAGAGTGGTTCTATTTACAAACAGCAAAGAAAGCCCTGGGGCCCAATTTTTATTTTCGAACGGATTTGACGTTCAAACGGAACGTTTTGGTTGCTGTCCAATAGATTGGTAACATATAAAATGTTCGATACCTTCTTCCTCTAGTGGGTATGTTATTGATGTCAGTAGCTATTCAGCTGATTTGTTTTGGAGTTATTGCTCAAAATAAGCACGCTTAAATATGCCCCCATAATCTGGTTAGAAGAGTTTTTTTACTGAATTGGAAGACTACCAAGAGATTGTCTATGTAAAATAATGTGCTTATAATAATTACATTAAATAAATGATGTCAAAATAAACAAGAAACTAGATAATATATAATATAGGCCAAGCCTATATTATCTCAGTTTCTGAGCTCCAGAACAAAACAAGCACAAACCGGAACACATTATTAGAAGTCAATTACCAGGGTAACACGAACCGTTAGGAGCTAAGAGCACCCTTGAATTTGCACAATACCGAGGCTACCGACGCAGTAAGGGTTTGCTACAAGCACGGAAAAAATACATATTACTGGCAATTGGAAATCAATGGGACATTACGGCTGTGATCGAATCAGAGTCAAGTACAGACAGTACTTTAAAGAGTACATTTTGGTTTTGTAAAGTTAATTTATTTTCTGCAGTTTATGGACAATGCGCGAAGATTGCGTGCAGAGGTTAAGTCATACCATTTCTTCTGCTTGAATTTAATACCTTTTCTGTGCTGCACAATTGCTGCTTTTGAACTCATTAACCGAGGATTACCGTTGACTTTGAGCGATGCCTTCCATTCGTACGAAGACGAGGAGACACGAGCGCCAATCAATTTGCAGTTCCCTTTAAAGCGTGTAATTTGTGATTGTGACCAAACGATGAATTCGGTTCTAATCTGTCTTCGGTGTTGACAAAGACTGACTGAACAGTGTTTCTGTTGTTTTTGCTAGATAGCTACGAGACCTCAGACTTTATAAACTGTTGGCAGCCAAACTGTCTGCTAAGTTTTTGTTATTGAACTTAGCTGTAACGTAATGTTTAAATTCTTTTGGCAAGTTTTAAAAAGACAGTGTAAGTAAGGACACTCTTTGATCGTCTCAAAGAGTTGTTGTTATAGTGACTAATAGTGATCATGCCTTGCAGATAAACTCAGCGCGATCTGCTAAAACACAGATTGCTAATGCAGGTGGACCTGCTGTTTCGTTCTATTTACCGCAACTTTTAAAAATAAACTCGTGCAAACAATTCGGATCACGTGCAGGGGAAATGCGACTGTGAACGGCGAAACACGCCAGTATAGTTGTCACCGAAACGTGGCCAAAGTGCGAACGTCGCCACGCGAGCTCAGCATTAATCATGGAAGGCATGGGAAGGCAGGACAATGGTTTTTTATGGTCCCACATCCGTTGGGTACGTCTGCACCGGGCCATTTTTCACGCCCCGAAATCGGACGTATTTTGCTTGAATTTGCAGATTGCGGTAGATAACGGTATAATTGTTATGCCTGCTTTTGTTTTGTAGCGCTGGCTTGTTGATGGTTTAACCCGTTTAACCCTAGGGGAAGAAAATTGGTGTTACCATTATAGAATAAAATGTCAGTCTCGCAGGTTCCAAACTCATCACTGCACTATACTCGGATTTTTAATTAAACGAAGCTAGCTGGCGTTTACTGTGTTGTCAGTTTTTGATGAAATAAAAATAGTGTTGTGACAAAATGAATGATTGAAAAATCTCCTGAATGAATGAAATTGCCTCGTTTTTAAGTGAATAGTTAGTGTGCCGATTTTGACTTGACGTGCCCGGTTGAGGATCCATATCGTTCGCGTGAAACAATATAGCAACAAAATACACAACAATTACCACAAACACAACCTAACGAAAAACTTTACAAAAACAATAACTAAACAGCGTGAGCGCAGAAAAACATTCGTGCTCATCAGACCAGAGGTTAGAAGCCAAATTACAAACAATAGACAATAACATTACAATAGTGACCGACGCGCATGGCGTTCATCGCGGTGTTCGCACTAGTCGCCACGCCGCGCTTTGTAATAAACCGTCAAAAAACTGATTGTAATTACATACTACAAGTAACTTATATCAGAGCACTTTTATACATTTTTTTATACAAATTTCAATATTATTTTATAGTTTGAAATGATTAACTATTCACTTATTGTTCATTCATCTGATTGAACGAGAACTGAACGCAGCACTATTACTTTAAATATGGCAACATTATTTTACAAAGTGACATTAGCTACTGTCAGTGGGTATCGTCTAATTAAAAATCCGACTATAGCTTTAGAAGGTTTATTTTTACTAGTATTTTGGTGAACACAGCCCCACTCCACGGCTTCCACTTATGAATTTGTAACATTATAAAGTTTGAAGCACGTTGCTGAAACCAACTAAACTTTGTTCACCAAAAATATGGATTTTCCGTTTTTCCAAACTTTACAACTCCGCGAGCATTTTAAAATAGCAGTCCCAAACATATTTTGCTACTTTGATTTACGGTATTAGACATTTGTTCTGGAGAATTATTAGCTTATTTATTGCAACGTCAACGTTATTACAATTCTACTCCACTTTCAGTCTATTTTAAGCTCTAAAGGCCTGAAATGTTTTGATGTACATACACAAAAGTCATAAATATTCCGGATAAATATATTAAGTAGGTAAGTATAGCTTCATGTGTAACTCCTAGCAAAACGAAAGTAAAATTCTATGAAGTTGATAACTCATAAAATCCTGAATCAGAATGATCAATATTATTTGCTTACAGCCAACTTTGTCAGTAAAACAAAGCCTATTACCATAACTGCTCATAAAAGTAACGAGGAATGAAGTCACTACTAAAAGTTGGTTTTTCTGTAGGATTTCTGTAGGTACCTACAGAATGTTTATCTCAACTCCTGAGGGGCAGTTGAAAGAGGGAAATCCCCGGACAAAGTCAGGTAGGTACCTGACGTTGTAAATCGCACCATTTTGGTCTGTTTTTCTTGGTCTCGTAAACTAGCACATAAATACTTACGTATCTTTAAAACAATTCAAAGTGATCGTTATGATTTAAATGAATGTGATCTTTGACTATACATAGTTTGTGATCTTTTTCTTTTTCTTATCGTGTCACTGGTTCTTTTGAACCAATGAGGTGAAAGGATTTTAAGTGTGCCTCAGAGAGGCTCCTTTCGTGCACTTGCTAAAACTCATTGGTACACGACTGGATTTGAACCACGACCTTGAGATCGAAACGCGGGGCTGCTACCACTACTATATACCAGTGCTCATATAATGTGATATCAAACGCAAGAATTTTATAGAACGGCCACGGACCAAAATTTAAATTAGTATATTCAGAGATTATACAATCAAAATTCGATTTAGGTTGATTGTTTTTAACTAAGTTGGAAGCGACAAGTGTCGCGTGGTTTATTGGGAAAGTTCACGCCAATTCAAATTCATGTTGCAGTAAATAATGCCAACTCTTGAATTATTCGACTACTGTGATCGCTTTACCGACTTTGTGGATACATTTCGGGGAAATTTGTGGGCCTTCCAAGTGCTGGCAACTGGCAGATTGATTCATTCCGGATATCAAATTAACTGATTGTGAATTTAAATCCTACGTCGAAACACACACACAGTATAATAAACTGGTGAGTGCTCACACAGACTCAAAACCAGAGCCAGACAGAGCTTGTGGTAGGCCTACTGATTGTGAAATAAATATTGAATAACACCGACATACCATGGTCCTGCTTGACGCTACACAGGTTTACTAGTTCAAGGGTAATAGAAGCCACGAGAAGCATGGTAACTACTACAACTGACAACTCTCAGCTCATTGCAAAGTATGCAACAATTTTGTAGGCCGCCTTTGTAGTGGACGTTTTATTGACGGAGGTTTATTTTATACTACAAAGCAGACAAACAAGCTTACGGCTCACCTGATGAGAAGCGGGTACCGTAGCCTGCAATACCAAAGGCATCACAAGCGCGTTGCCTACTCTTCTCGATTCTCGGTTCTCGATTGATATTTTTTTTTATAAGAATGTTCTTCTTTGCTTGTAAGACGCTAGGTATCACTGCCAAAATGTTAAAGGCGTTAATGGTGCTTTGACATAATAGCTTTATATTTTACAAGACTAGTACAACTTAGTACAATGAAAAGTAAAGTAAGTGGCAACGGACAGGTAATATGTTATATAGCTCGAAGAACCGACTACCGTTGGGAAATAAAGATTTACGAATGGCAACCACGAACAGGAAGACAAAACGTAGAGCACCCACCCACCAGATCACCAGATGGACCGACGACATTGTTAAGATCGCAGGAAGTCGTTGGATGGAAAAGGCTCAGAATCGTTCTTCCTGGAAGTGTGTAGGCGAGGCCTATATCCAGTAGTGGAATTCTTCAGGATGATGACAAGTTAGTAATACTAACCGCAAGTGTAGAAGATCCTTTTATAAACAAGGCAAACGTTTTGACAGGGCTTGTGGTGTGCCGTAAAATCGTGAATATGATCAAGTTTCTCAATAGTCTCGATTCAGTGAAGTTACTAATGAGATGGCTGAAAGGTTGGGGGATTGAATGGATTTTGTTGAAAGTTCTATTGGAATTTTCAGGGGGCGTAATAGGCAAACACGTACCAATTTGCGGTTGAAATGTGGAATTACAGCTATTGAAAACTTTTCGTTATTGAGCCTAACTCCAACAAAAATGCTATAGTAAAATCGCAAATGTTTTGAAGACCAAAAACAGTAGGCCTACCACAAGCTCTGTCTGGCTCTGTCTCTGGCTCTGGGTTTGAGTCTGTGTGAGTGTTGACTAAATAATTACGTCGAAACGTCACTCACACAGAATAATACTGGTGAGCACTCACACAGACTCAAAACGCCAGAGACACCGTCCCGGGACATAGATCTTTTAGTCAAATTACCGACCTGCACTTACGACTTTATG
Organism: Thera britannica; assembly: GCA_939531255.2. NCBI lineage: Eukaryota > Metazoa > Arthropoda > Insecta > Lepidoptera > Geometridae > Thera > Thera britannica. The sequence goes on from OW618039.2 coordinate 17,084,329, forward strand.
TGAAAATAATTATTCTCTGAAAGTCAAAATGCCTTAGGCCCCAAAATGCCTGAAATTACTATATTTGGTATGCTGGCAGAATTTCTGCCAGCACTAAGTAATCATACTTTGATAAACACTCTTGCATTACATCAAGTAAGTTTGTGACGTAGATGCAAGTTGAAATTATGCATACGTATGCATAAGTTGTCAAAGTCAAAGGTTACAGGACTTGAGAGGTTGTAACAATGCATAAGTTCATGATTGAACAGAGCTCGGCCGCAGTCGGTAAGGCTCGGTACTACTCGGCTGCGGACCGTTATTCGTGCGCCTGCGAGCCCGTGGCACAATCAATGCGCGGCCCGTCAGTTGCTACGAGACCACCACTAGTATTAGTCCACGCAACTTTTCGCCAGCTCGAGCGTTCTAGCCGGCTGTGCGACATTATAATTTAATTAAAGTAAACTGTGTTAAGTGAATTCCCGATATAGGGTAAGTTTTGAACGGCACATAAAACTCACATCGTCATTTCTTCCATCCATCATGCTTTAGCAAAGTAGCTAGATGCTTTTCGCTATTGCAAATATTGTAATGCTTATTCTTAGGTACTAGGATATTCTGATATTGTCAGAATACGAATCTGTTAATGTTAATCTGTGTAAAATATATTGTACTTTTCTAAGTACCTAGCTTACCAAGGTGATGTCAATGACATGTCCTAGGCTCAATGTCATTGACGATGTCCGTTGGGATTTTTAACTAGGTACCTACCCTAGACTTTATTTTAAATAACTTCTTGTATTTTCTATTCTTTTGTTTCCATTTTTTAACTTTTATTTTGCTATTCAATTTTAACTTTCATTCTGCTTGTGCTCATATTTTTGTAAACTCCGTTCTGTAGTACCACCACGGCAAAACTATTCTACGGGTAAGTACAGTACTTACCTGGTTTCACATAAGGCCGTTGGTGAGTCCTCAGAACGGGAGTTTGGTAATGCAAATATTTAGTATTTGGTATTATCCATTCCAGGAACGTCCACACGGTTGGGAACCGTTGTTGATGAGAATTATTCTTCGGTGGACAACTTTATTCTTGCAACCGCTACCTACTACAAAGAGATCGGACTGCTTGGGGCTGTTTATACCCTGGCTGCCTGCATTCCACACTGAGAGGACACTCACCGTACTCGTTCTGGGACCTCCCACCACCTCACGGCCCACTACATACGAGGGGAGTACTTCGTACACTCCAGGTGGAAACAGATTGATCTTACCCACGCCTACAAATTTGTGTGCTCGCTCGACGGACTAGTTGTTGCCTAGTTATTGGTTACCTATTTGTTGTTTTTTTAATATAAGGTAAAAATAACAAGTCTTGTTTTATTCCATAACTAGGCAGACGGCACAAGGTCCATCGTTCGTGAAATCAGGCGAGCAAGCCAAGTTTCCAGCCAAGTTTCACAGCTAATACAGTTCTCAAAAGGACCGATTGTTCAAATACAGATGTGTAAATCTTCATAATGTATTACGCAGGGCGCAAACGTAGACACTTTCGACTTCTACAGGGTTCTGTTTTCAAATGTAATCAAGAACTTTGCTTATGCCTGCTCTAAACTTTGGCTCGTACATCGAGTCTAGGGCTAAAACAGCCTCCATGAAGCTTGGCATCTTAAACAGGGTGCAGCGGTACTTCACACAGAACTTCTTAGTCTGTACAAAGCACAAGTCCGGTCTGCTATGGAGTACTGCTGTCACCTCTGGGCTCTGCCAAGCACCAGCTTGCTGCCTTAGACTCGATTGAACGTAGAGCTTTCAGGCTAATAGACGAGCAACAGATGGCGAAGTCTAAGATCCAGAGTCTGGAACACCGTCGTAAAGTTGCTTGCCTATCAATATTCTATAGGCTGAAAGAAAGAAAGACCGCCATCTCCTTTCCACCATAGGACTAGCAGACGCACGGCCCAGATACAATTTATCACCCAACATTGATCAAACATCTGCTTTCACCACACAAATATTTGTTTTCTGTGGGGACCCACGACTTACGGCAGAGCTACTACCAACTGAGCTGAGAGGCCAGTCAGGTTGATTTCTGACTTTCTTTACTTCGAATGGCACTGGCTCTCATACCCTGTAAATAAGAACACATGGCTTCAATACTTGGGGGCTGACTGCATTCGATAACATTTTATGTATTTACATAATAAATAATGAATCAATAGGTATGTATGAAAAGTTTCATTATTTCCATGTATTTCCCTACTTTTTATGTTCAATTTTTATATGTAGTTGTTATTCGTTGATTTTAAGTCATTATCCTTTTAGTTTTAAGATAAATTTTTGCTTATACTATGCAAAATAATTAGAATAAAGGTCAAGCTACGGCAAGGCTCCGTGCGAGGAAGACGCGTACCTACCCTTCGAGATACAGTTTTTTAAAACAGTTCGGAGTGTATTGCAAATTGGAATCAAACACATACCACCACTTTATAATGTATCTGCCGATTCTGTCTCCTTTACTCTACTCTTAAAGATCCCCATTCTCCTGAATACCTAAAAAGTAAATTTTCCTATCGCTCTGATTTACATGATCGCAACTTGAGATCTATTGATACTCTCTTTCTGGCTACCCCTAAGCATTCAACATCTTTCCGAGGCAAGTCTTTTGAGGTGGCGGCTGTAGGTCTTTGGAATGCGCTCCCTATTGACATCAAAAAGGCTCCCAATAAGTCAGCTTTTAAGCGTCTGGTTTATGAGCATTTCCTGAAGCAGATCTCATCGGACTTTAACTAATAAGTATTGTACCTTGTTGTTAATTTTAATACCTAAGCTTTCCTTTTTTTATGTAAGCACGCCAACGCCATTCCTACCTCTAAGGTTGGCAGGTAGAAAATGCTTAAAGCATTAAGCCCACCTTTTGTACATAGCATTAAGTTTTGTGCAATAAAGAGTTAAATAATTCATATTAAAATTGCTACTATGCCTACTATCATATAATATTAAACATGTAAGGCTCGAACACACCTAGTTCGCTGGCGATAACGATCAGTAAAACGCAGTCAATTATCGCTGTCAGATTTGAGATTTGACAGCGATATTTGACAACGTTTCACTGATCGCTACCGCCAGCGTAGGTGTGCGCAGGCCTTCACTTATAAAATCTAAAATGTAAGCTAGTGTAATTAGTAAACAACTAGATATTAGATTAAGTATTTCAAGTTTTAGTTAAGTTTCGAAGTGGTTCTGGAATAAATAAATAAATTGAAATTGAAAGCTCTAAGCTCTTTTTTGAAGACATCAGGATAAGGCAAAGTTTACACTGGAAGCCAACTCAAATGATACAGTGGTTTGCGAGACTCTTGGCACCGCCTTCCAGCGCTATATTTACATAGCAAATGTTGAACAACAGTGTAAACTTGCGCTTCTCACATTTGCATTCTATGTGTGAATTAAGTTCTTGGATAAATTAACTAGGATTATACAATTTATTATGCAAGATATGAGCCAATATTTGCATGCAAGAGAAGATATTTTTACTTTTATGGACAGTGCGCATACAGTAGGCCTACTACAAACTCTGTCTGGCTCTGTCTATGGTTCTGAGTCTGTGTGAATGTTGTCAAAATACATCCTACGTCGAAACGCCACACACACCGTATGATATACTGAAGTGGTGAGCACACACACTGACTCAAAACCAGAGCCAGACAGAGCTTGTGGTAGGCTTACTGGTCCTTTAATGCTTTATAGAAGAGCACTAGAAGAGATTGCATAAATAGTACTTTTGTGAGGAAAAATTACCAACGGTAGTCTGAACCAAAACGTTGATTAGCGTAGCTAACTTAGCTAGCAGCTATAACTTCAAAGGCATAAAAATCTGGTGCTACTACTACATACTACATTAAATAAACTAATAGGCGATATGCAATGGCGATCAGTTTCAGCATACGGTTTACATACACCCCCGCACATCACACTGTCGCGAACTTAAGGCCTGCGCACATCTGGGCGAGGGCGATGGTGATCAATGAAACGCTGAAAAATAATAAAATTAAATCTATCCGGCGACTGGAACTGTGGTCCGAGTACCTTACGGTCCGAATTGACGGAAGCCTCAAATATCACTGTCATATTTGACAGCGTTTCACTGATTGCCATCGCAGATCGCTTAGATGTGCACAAGGCTTTAGACAGTGTGATATTTGACAGCGATACACTATCACCATCGCAGGTGATCAAGAAGTGCGCAAGGCTTTATAGGTGTGTTGATAAAACATTTTATGCAAATTAGTAGATTTCGATTTGCAAAGCGGAATAAAGCAAAATGCTTCCGGGCCATCAAACGATTTCCCAAGGGCATATTTAGGGTAGGAGGACTAATTTCTTAAAGAACCGGAAGTATCCAAAACAAGCCATTATACCTATAATAATTTATCATCGTATCCTGTCGTTGCACGCTGAACCAAATTATAACCATAAAATACAAGCAAGGTTAAACTCACCCTGAAAAATAAAACTTAGCCACAAATAGAAGATTATTTGATGAAAAGTAACAGTACTAAGCTAAGTTATTATTTATTTTTAATAACATACGCTACGGAGAGAGTTATGCTGGGAGTGTATGTAATGCAGAAATAGATATATCCGTAGAAAAACCAAGGTCACCGATATAGCTTGTAAAATTAGTAAGTTGAAGTGGCAGTGGGCAGATCATATATAGCTCGAAGAACCCAATGGTTGTCGTTGGGGACTAAAGGTTCTGGAATGGCGAGCACGAACCGGAAGACGAAACGTAGGGCGCCACCCACCATGACCGACAACATTGTTAAGATCGCGGAAAGTCGATGGATGGAAAGGGCTCAGAATCGTTCTTCCTGGAAATGTGTAGGGCAAGCAGTGGACTTCTTCAGGATAATGATGATGATTATGATGAATAACATACACAAATAATCAATAATAACAAATAATATAATCACCGAATGAAAGTCGTAGACGTAGGTATGCGGATCACAAGCCTGATGTGGAGATAGATAGATATAGTCGGATTTTTAATTAGACGATACCGACTGACAGTAGCTAATGTCACCTTGTAAAATAATGTTGCCATATTTAAAGTAATAGTGCTGCGTTCATTTCTCGTTCAATCGGATTAATGAACAATGAGTGAATAGTTAATCATTTCAAATTATAAAATAATATTGAAATTTGTATAAAAAAATGTATAAAAGTGCTCTGATATAAGTTACTCGTAGTATGTTACTACAATCAGTTTTTTGACGGTTTATTACAAAGCACGGCGTGGCGACTAGTGCCAACACCGATGAACGCCATGCGCGTCGGTCATCATTTTGTTTGTAATTCGGCTTCTAACCTCTGGTCTGATAGCACGAATGTTTTTCTGCACTCACGCTGTTTAGTTATTGTTTTTGTAAAGTTTTTCGTTACATTGTGTTTGTGGTAATTGTTGTGTATTTTGTTGCTATATTGTTTCGCGCGAACGATATGGATCCTCAACCAAGCACGTCAAGTCAAAATCGGCACACTAACTATTCACTAGAAAAACGAGGCAATTTCATTCATTCAGGAGTTTTTTCAATCATTCACTTTGTCACATCACTATGTTTATTTCATCAAAAACTGACAACACAGTAAACGTCAGCTAGCTTCGTCTAATTAAAAATCCGAGTATAGATAGATAGATAACTCTTTATTGATTACTATGACACATAATACAGGGTTATTCATTATTAGCTGCAAATACTCAGGAATTAGGTTCAACAAATAAAATAAAAAATATTTATGAAAGAATTTTTTTAAATTTTGATCAAATTTTTTTTTAAGTTTTTGTATCAAAATTTTATTTTTATTAATTTCTTTACGGCTATTGCATAATGATTGCCATGGAGAACAGGACGATGACCCACCCAGGCGGTGACTGAACGCAGAGTGTCACTCACGGCGCGCGGGCGCGGATCAAAGGTCAAAATAGGTCAGGCGCCAATGATTCCTTTATCGATTTTCTCGGGATTTTCATAACAAAACTTAAAAAAAATCATTTCATAAATATTTTTTATTTTATTTGTTGAAGCTAATTCCTGAGTATTTGCAGCTAATAATGAATAACCCTGTATAGGAATACAATATTTTGCTTAAAAATAAAAATTCACAGTAAAACAATGATAGATAGGCAGTACCAGAAGGAATGATTAAAGAATGGTGGCCAAGAGATGCACTGCGATCACGAGACAGACCACCCGCCCGTTGGTCGGATGCACAGGACTGAAGAGAATGGCGTATTAGGAAGGAGGCATAAACAGTGCAAATGGGCTAAATTGATAGATTAATAGATAACACACACAAATACTTTATTTTTTTAATCATTTAAACTAACTTTAAAAATTGAATTAACTGAATCTTCTTAGTGGAAGATCGTGCACGCGTAACGTACGTAAGAAGATAAGGAATTTTAAAGAAAGAGTTCTTAAATTGTAACTCACAAACAGATTGTTTCTAAATCCCGCCTAATGATACTCGTTTAAAAGAAAACTCCGTGTAAAGGAAATAAGATACAGTTCAAGTTTTTACGCGAAAATTCAACACATAAATATTGTCACATACGTTTAGATCCGCCATTATTCTGTATAGAACTTTGTTCGTGTATTTTTACAGTATTTCGAAAGCGGCGTAGCTTGTCACTCGCGTGTTTTGGTGCGATTATTTTCAAACTTTACCTTCTTTTGAATAAATTGAAAAAAGAAAAACTTTTTCTTTAGAGTTCTCGAAGGAAAATATCGGCATTCGCTTTGATCATTATCTGTTCTGTCCTGTATTTAAATGTTCATCCTCCAAGGAGATAATTTACCTATAGATTCAACTTCAACGTTCATTTTACCTATAGAAATGATATCTACACTACAGCTTAAATGTTTATGAAGACGTAATTAGTCAGTGTTTTATTGTAGGTTAATAAATTAAGCTCTTGCTTCTCAATACAAAACAAACATACTTTATAAAACCAACACGCCGCCAAGTTATTTGCCTTCCATTATTGTCATGGCAGTATTTGTTTGTATTTCATAAGTGGGTATTGTTATCGTCTTACTAATTAATTAGTGAGCCAATTGAATCAACATGGATAATGCTTTTATAATAATTACACATTGTTCATACAGGGCGACAAAAACGACAAATACAATATTCGAAATAAAAAATATACACTGTGCTGATGTAAAAATACTGAGAATATTTTTAGACGCCTATCAATAAAAATCTAATCGTACTTTATTTTTTACTAATTGACGGCATATATTAACAAAATGTACAAGAAACAGTGGAGCTATCAGTGGACCGTTACAAACAATCTAGAGATCGCTCAATAAATCCAAATTAGAGCCACAGGGAAGCGTCTCCAAGACGCTGGCGGCATTACCACGCTGAATAGTAATGCTGATGCGTTGCGCCAGATACCCACCAGCCCTTGGGTTATCTTTCCGCAATCAAAATGGTGAGGGGTAAAGATTAGAAGTTGCCATTTATAACTAATTTGTTTATTAGTGCAGGTTATACATCATCATCATCATTATTATCAGCCTGAAGAAGTCCACTGCTGGACATAGACCTCCCTTAAACATTTCCACGAATAACGATTCTGAGCCATTTCTATCCCTCGACTTCCCGCGATCTTTTTGTGTGGGTTGTTACATAAACTGTTTTTATTCATATTAACCTTTTGAAAATAGAGATTATCGACTAGTGGGTACCTTACCTACTCACATTCAATCGTTCACGCTAATGATAAACCTAACCAGTTCGAAACTTTTTGTAAGGTTTAATGTTTGAGTAAAACTAGTCCTGTTAAACCCAAATAGCGATCAGGGTCAAAGGGTTTATTTTATTGCGTGTTACCCCCAAGTTAAATATTTAGGGAATACCGTTTGATTCGACCTTACCATCAATTTCCATTTTCGCCAATCTAACCTGCTTTTATTGCGAAAGCTGTAAAAGAAATCTGTAAAGATCTGGATGGGACGGAGATGAAATGAAATCGAAGTGTTCGAAAGCGTTCTTCGGTTATTTGATTCGGAATAGGTAAGGGTTCTTGTTCAATGGTGATGAATTTGTTTGGGAACCTTTGGCCACGAAACAAATGTGTGTGCGAGAAAAGATGGATATATATAACACTTTATTGTATACAAGAATATCTCACAGTTACTAAGCGTAAATAAATAAAGCACAATGGGTGGCCTTATCGCTAACGGAGATTTCTTCCAGGCAACCTTAAGATGGAAAGTAGTGAAACAGCAGAAACAGACCGCGGCGCACAAATCGTGGTAAATATAATTAAAAACTCCAGGTTATACCTAAAATTTATGTACTCGTATAAAAAAAGTAAACGTCAAATATCCACAGAATAATGGCTTTGTTCATAATGCCGGGGACTTTTAAACGGCTCGCTCAAAGTCACCTCTGTCACTTTCATGTCAACAAATAGAGATGGCAATAGACTTATCGGGCTTCTAAGCTAAATTACTGTTTTAGGACCATTATGAATATAGATATTATCATCGAAAATAACAAAAATAAAAAAATTAAATGTTACTTATGTTTTAGGTAACGGATTAAAACGTATGTAACGATCTGAAATAGCAGCTTCCCAAAATCTCAAGTATTTTATTTCTGTCTACCCAATTCTGTTATTCGACTAAAAAATAACGAACGGCTCAATCAAATTGCCCACTCAAATAAAAAAATGTTTCAACAACCCTACATGCGATACAAAAATAAGAGAAGCACGTATTCGCATCTAAACTCAAAACAATACAGCTCTTTAGAATCAGTGTTCTAACAATGAAATCCTGTGTACAGAACACCTCGAACGAGTCTTAACGAGGAAATAGTGGTCGTAAATCACGGGAAATTCGCTCTTATTGAATTTCCTTTTGTCGGAAGCTCTGCCTCAGTTTTTGTTCCGAATGAACGCCCGAAGACATGTTGAGTTTTTTCGTCAGCCAACGCTGTGCACTGATTGTTGATAATGTACGATCCATCGTGTTTTTGGTTTGTTGAAAGGGTTTTTGTGGGCGTCACTGAACACACTGGAAGCTCTGAGATATTACTTTTACTTGAGAAATACGAGCTCAACCTATAGACTGGTTCAGTTCGTTCAAGGCCCGTTTCACGATGACTTATCGACGTAAGAATTTTAAAGTTGATCAACTCAAATTTTTGCTTGAAAATTAGTGTTATATAACTGTCAAAATGCTCGATTGGTCGATCAGACATCTGTAAAACCAGGTCTTTTTTAAACAATTATTTCTGACAATATCGTTAGCGAGTAAAAAGCTATTTCCAAAATGAATTATGCTAAGCTCTCTCTTTTCGCTCGTTAGATATTTTTGTATGCTTCAATCAATAATAATAATTATTCCATTTGACTTCAATCTTATCTCGGTGGCAAGTGACAATGAAGAGGACGATGGAACGGACGATCTAAAATACACCAATGCATTCTGGCCATAAATTTTAAAAGATAATTCAATTAGAATCCTTATAGCAATAGAAAATTCAATTATAAATTCTAAATCTTGATAGATGAATCAATCTAAAAACAAGGCAAGCCAAAGAATCAAGAAGGTCGCAATGAACATGAGAAAATCAGTGACACCATAAACGAAATGGTGTTGTGGCGTGAAGTGAACACTAACCAGTCTCTAACAATGAAGGTTTCAAAACTAGAACAGAGACGGGTGAAGTAGTTTCTATTAAGACCAAACTTTCTCATGAAAAGAACTTTACAGAAATGAAAAATTAGGTCGTCTGTGTTGAAGCTGAGATCTTTATTCGAAAAGTTTGAACTTTTATCGACTCTTATAGTAAAGTTATTTTGTTTGATCTAGTTTGAATGTTCCATTGAATTCTGATGAACGACCGCGTGATATCCACTGCCATTACCAAGTTTCGATTCTCTAGGGCAAAATACATTTTGCGAAGGTCTACTTTAATTCTTTTCTTTTGATAATAGTCAGTCGTGCAAAGAACTACGAGCATCAGAGAGGACATTTTGTCTTATTCTACGTATAAAGCTTCTGCAAATATAAAACTGAAGTAATTAAATAAGTAAACAAAATTACAACACTTAAAAAAAATTATTTAAAATATCACTAAATATGAGGATTATATGAAAAAGGAGAGAAGAGGATGTATTTCTTTATTTTATCTTGACGTTTGACTTCTTGTTCGAAAAGTAAATAATGAGAAACAAAGCAAGTTTCATTTTACGACTCCCAAAGACTACATAATTTCTATGGAGAGAGGAGCACATGCATTTTTTGACACTTTTCTGGCCACATTGCCTTTCTACTATGTTCTGTGGGTTCACTACTCTTATTATCATTTCATAATAGAAAAGTATAATATTTTCTGTTAAAGATCTCCATAATACATACAGAATTCTGCACTCCTCTCTACTTAATTTCTACGCTACTTTGTATGCATCTTACATCGCCGCATTAGAAGTTAGATAGGAAAAATGGGAGAGTAACTTGGTATCTTTATAAAGGAGCTGTGGAATACTAAAGAGTTTGTTAAGCACTACAGCCTAGTTAAGGCCTTAGACATTATAAGGTATATTTGTTATATCTGTGTCACAGGTAAAAATTTGTAAATAATATAAATGAAAAACACAAAAAGTAAGTGCGAATGTTGCGTAAGTATTTTTATACTAAATTTGATACTGTCCCGTAAAGTGAACAAAGATCATGAGAAGGAACTTTATCTTGAACCTTTTTTACTGTTTCTATCTTGTCTTAGCGAGTTTTCAAACAATATAGAGTGGAACTTATTTTTCGTTTCTTTGAATATTCATGATCTACATAGGACATTGATTTCTTTTAGAATTTAGGATAAGTAAAAGCTTTATTTTAGCCTTTTTAGATTAAACTAATAAACAGCAACGAGGATAAGTAAAATGTTTTTAATTTTAACAGTTGTTATGAAAACTGAGCATCTAATTATAAATGAACTCTGAATATGTTTATAGTCAGAAAAAAACGCGACACTTTGCATATAATCATCTGTCTACATTTCATTTCCTAGATGACTGTGGTGAACTCTCATAAAAATTAGAAGAAATATTTCACGAAGAATTTCCATAAAATATTAAACCGTGTATTTGAGTTTACACTTTAGTGATTACACCCTAGGCTTAAGCTTTAAAACACTTTTAGCGTACGCGTTTGAAAGCTTAAACTCTTTTTCAGACTCACGTATGGATCTTAATTGCGCGTGCTAAGCATAGCAACGAAACGTTTACACTTGACTCTTAAAAACATTACTCTTGCATTTTTAATAACATTTATTTACGAGGAGGACGCCTGTTCGAAGAATACTTAAATAATCTAGGACTGGTGACTGGATTTTTTATCAATGGCACTATATGGTATAGACAATTCGGTATGATTGATAGAAAACTATTATTTTTAAAATTTGTTAAAAAAAATGTGAGTATCTTTTTATTTTTTTACAAGATAGAACTATATAAATAGTAACGTACAAAAGTGAACACTAAATTCATTATTTCTTGCTTCAACTAGCAAGGAGGAACTGAGTTGCAGGATATGTGAGCTAAAGTGACGAACCTGCGAGCCAAATGTATAAACCGCCAATAAAGCACTTAAAAAACCGCGGTTTTGTAGGTGCTTCATTGGCGGTTTATACCTTTAGCTCGCAGGCTCGTCGGTTTTAGCTAAAAATAAAAAAATAACATGAAGTGTCATAAAGATTTTATAAATCTCAAAAGTTTGGTCCTTGTAGGATTCGATCTGCAAATAAGATAAGTAGTAGATAAGACAGCTTCTTTATCAACTCGTATGTAAATCGGTGTATAAGTAACTATCAAAGGATCTATGAGACTGTTGTGTGTTTTCAATTCCCGACTTTTCAGAGATTCTTATAAAATACTAGCTGCGCGCCCCGCTGCATCCGCGATTAAGAGAAACCGTGTATAAAAATTATAACCGAGATAAAAATTGCCTGTTATTTTCTGACCTCTAAACGACTACTATACCTATGCAAAAAAACATGTCAGCCACCATCATCCTGCCAGTCTACTTGAACGCGATTCCGATCCCAATCTTAAGTTTTGACGGAATTTTGACAGAAATCCAATATTTCATCCAATAATTCTGACAGGTCTTCTGTCAGAATTCCGACATAATATTCCGAATAACATAATACTAGTGGGATTTTTACAGGCTTTCTACGAATGAGGCCCGGTTGGTAGAGTTGAAGCGAAATAATGAGGCGACGGCGACGCGTGAATTTACTGTGGAACGTAGTCCGAGTTGTAGGAATAGTTTGGTGGCAGGAGTGGATTAAGACTATACTATTACTATGAGCTCTGCATTAAAAGTTTTTATTATTGTACTCAGCATGACGAGATTTTTTGTTATAAGTAAACCCTTTGCCTTTGTTTTTAAATTAATTGAAATGCCTAAAGCTGCTTTAGCTATGTCTATGCATGTCATGTCTATGTCAGTCATCAGCCTGAGAAGTCCACTGCTGGACATAGGCATCCCCCATACATTTCACGGAAGAACGATTTTGAGCCATTTTCATCTACCAATTTCCCGGACTTGTTCTGATCAAGATCTTGTTGTTGACAAACCTAAACAAGAGATTAATATATTTTTATCTGGTGGAAAGATTTGCGCTTATAAAAAATAAGTTTGAGATTAAACCGAATCTGTTTTTCAGGTCCTACCCTGCGTCGTTGGTCTGCTTTTTGTACTCACTCGACCATGATTCAGGAGTTGAACAGAAAATGTTATGATACCGTCACCTTCACGAGCGGAAACCCCCGACGAATTACGAGCAACAAACTTTTAGGAATTTCAAGCCAAGCGTTATCGACGCTTGATGCGGTTGCGCCTTTTCCGATATATCAAACTGTATAATGTAGGTATTCGGTCGAATATATTGAGTAAATAGTAAAGTAACTGATTGACTAAAATAGCTGTACTTTTGTAACCTTTTTCTGGAAAATAAATGTTATTATTATTATTATTATAATTTAAGCTACTATGTACAACTAACACGTATTGTAATTTTGTGTCTTTTGTTTGGTGATACTATTAAAAAAAAAAAAAACTTGCACGCAGTATGCATGTTCATCACCATCAGTGTATTATATTGTGTGTGTTACGTTTCGACGTATTAGGATTTATTAAGACAGCACTCACACAGACTTAAAACTAGAGCCAAAGACAGAGCCAGACAGAGCTTGTGGTAGGCCTACTTGATAACAGAGAAAGTTTATTCTTTGCATCTGTAACGAAAATGCGTAGGTTGCTAGACTTTTGATCAATCAAGATGAAACATTTCCAACACTAATCTCCAAAGATTACCTACGCTCTCCTGAAATCTTGAAATGTTTTACACACAATTGCTATCGAAAATAAAATACAATACATGATCACGTCTTAACATGTTATTCAGCAATTATTTATTAGCCGTCTTCACAAAATAAACAAGCATTAAACTTGAAAAGTGATGGAGAAATATTGCTCAATAACACGATATCTCCAACCGATTCGCCAACGAATAAATCAACGATCCAACTACAAATAGCTTGTGTAGGTTATTCAAGTCACTGTGGCAGTTCAGTGTGACAGAATTTCAGCAGTAAATCGCTAGGAGCTAGGGTGGTTCCGTACAGCTTTCGTTACTAGCGTGGACATTTTTCACGGCATTGCCCGGCCGTCCGGTCGTAGGTCAGTGGAAGGAAAGCGTTCGATTTTGTATGTCCTGGAAAAATACCTGTTTCCAGCAGTTAACTCCTTGGGGCTGATAAATGTGACACTACTAGAAAACACTTCACAAGTCAACCTCGTACGCAGTGTGACAAGGTTTACCTGGTTACCCATTCAGTACTTTGAAAGTAATTTTTTAATATTTATCCCGTTTTTGGCTTAAAGCAAACCTCGATAACTACAATACCATAGCCTCTGCTGAATATTTTTTTTAGGATAGTTACAAATTATGAGTTATTTGATGTTGCTGGTATCCCTAATCATTGGTCAATTAATATTTTGTTCCAGTATAGATACAAAATAAGGGTGTATTTATTTTATGTAGCTGGTATCCCTAAACACTGGTCACTTTTGATTGTTATTTTGAAAACTAGTTGAGTTTTCGTTCAAATAAAACTGTGCCAAATATGTTGTAGCAAAATACTACAGGCTTTTTCGCACGAAAGATGCAAAATAATGCTTGTTAAAGGTACAAAGATTATTATTTATTATTTTAATTTATTATTTATTTTAAGACTGAATGGCTAGTCCGGCTTTTTAACACTCAGACGGGCAACACTACACGGAGTATACGCTATCTGCCTCGACATATTTGGCAAGAGCGCCGGACCCCAAGCCAACTGTGACAATGCCTCGCAGAACGGCACTTATCTGATCGGCTGGCTTTAGATTAATATGTACTTACGATGCTGTTTATTTTTTTGCCGTGGTGATGCCAAAATGAGCTTTTGCGTTACTCTTAAAATTGAGCACTGGTCGTCTAGTGGTACCGGCCCCGCTTTCCGATCCGAAGGTCGTGGTTTCAAATCCAGTTGTGTACCAATGAGTTTTTTTTAAGAAAAAATTATGTACACTATGCAGTTCCCTCAAACGGCGAAGGAAAACATCGTGACGAAACTCTATTAGTCTCTCTATTAGTTGTAGAATTCCTCGCTATTCAGGACAAAAAATTGTGTGATGAGCAATTTATGAATTATCTAGTTTTTATCACCTTAACTAATTTGGATCTAGGTCTAGTGCTGGAAGAAATGTTACTAGTGAAATTTTAATATTAAGGCTTTGATAATAAAAGTGAGATATACTCACCAAATATTCAATTAAATTTTATTGCCTAAATAAAAAATCTCAGAGGTCCACAAAGTGCTGTCTAAAAAAGTTCTAAAAAGCATTTGTGCTGAAGGAGAGCTACAGAGCTTCAAAGCCGTAGCAAAGATATAGAACTTAATAAACCACGTAGGGGTCAAATGTATAAATGGAAATGAGGAGATAAAGTCGAATAAAAGATTCCTATTCATAAACGATCCGTAAAAGCTCAGAAGGATTACTTTGATATTCTTTTGCAATCCCAATATTCATTTGATTCGTTAACATGGACATAGACATCACGAAATTGCAAAGTTTTGAGAATTGAGAAAATCGTTCATCGTACAAATCATCACGGCTTATGACTAGCAATAACTTATCTATGGGTATGTACTACCACCATGCTTATTTCTGCCGTGCAGCATTGCTGTTTTACGGTGTGAAGTGTGTGAGTGCCGGTGAAGTTACTGGCACAGTTGAGGCTGAACATCCGTATGTCTAAAGTTGATGGACGCAGGGCAGGGCACATTAAGCGAGAACGCTTTGTTATTGGCAATCCACACGCTTATAATCATATTATTATTTAACGATTACATATTATTGATTTGTTATAGGCATTGTACCAATTACACCTGGTCATCGGTGGGCCATATTTTTGTTCTATCAGTCCCATTGTATAGTAAAAAAACATGTGCCCGCCTGCTCGCTTTAGTAACAAAAGTAGGTACTTGACAAGTCCGATGTATGACTTTCAACGCCTTTCTGAATAAGGGTGCATGGCTAAAGAACTGAAGACGAATGAGCAAGTTATATGCAAATGGTGCAATAAGAGTGTTAGATGACGAACGAGAGGACAAGAACACCGATTTGCATCTATCAACACTTGGTTAAGATTATGTGGAATATACTTGGTAAAACTCGTGGTTTGAGTCGGAGTTGTGTTCTGACTCAGAGTGAAAATATACACATTATTTAATTTGATAAATAAAAGCTTAGACTGTAGATTTTTTTTAATTTGAGACGTCTAATGGAGCTCCATATAGTTATGGCTACGATTATCAAAACTGGCCCAGAAATTCAAACGTAAGAAAAAAATTATATGTGTGTCAGCTGATTTGTACACGATTTGACAGACATAGCCATAGTCCTAGCCATTACTATAGTTCTAGCCATAACTAATAGTCTTAGCCATAAATATAGTTCTAGCCATAACTATGGTTCTAGCTGTAACTATAGTCCTAGCCATTACTATAGTCCTAGCCATAACTAATAGTCCTAGCCATAACTATAGTCCTTGCCATAACTATAGTCCTAGCCATAACTATAGATCCCCTGTAGCCCTGCTGTTGCAATGGTCCAAGTACGAAGTATTTTCATAATGTAAAGGTGATTACTGAAGGCAACGACGAGAAATGTTGTTTCTACTTTGCAACAAACATAAAGGACGAACTAATGATTTAATAAACGTACAATTGTTTTACTTGAAGAGTCTCTAAGTTATATATAATAATGATTATGGCTTAAGTTGCAGAAGATAAACACAAATAAGACACGAGCTCTTGAATAAAATAATAGTACCTACTGCCTAAGCGCTGTTTTTTTCTTGTTATTTTTAATTCATCTTAATGGAATGATCATTACACAACTTTATTTATTTACACAAAGAAACTTAAAATTAACTAAATATTTACAAACTACACAAGAAACCGTTGCGGACCGTTACAAACGATCTAGAGATAACTCAACTGATCCAAATACCCAATGGAAGCGTGCCCAAGATGCTGGCGGCATTGCCACGCTGAATAGCAATGCTAATGCGCTGCACCAGATACCAGCCCTTGGGTCACGCGTCGTTTCGATCAGTCAAACTTTTTAATCATTCCTCTTAGATAAATTACGAGTAATGTGTCGGACTTGAATCAAAAACCGGTGCTAAGCCTCCCGATTGAGCGAGACACGAGACAGGAGTAGGAGGAACGAGACAGGGCTAAATGAAATTGCAAATAAAGAAAATATCAAAGTTACTCATAAGTTAAAATATTCCTGTTACTTGAAGAGGTAGTCTGCTTCTTCCTGCCCTTATCCCACTTTATGCGGGGTCGGCACAACACGTTCTTCTCTTCCATCCTCCTCTATCAGCCGTCATCTCTGTATTCACTTCCTTTTTATCCATGTCATTCTTCACACTGTCCATCCATCTTTTCTTTGGCCTACCTCTACCCAAACATCCATCTACATTCATACTCATCACTCGCCTAGTCACATGACTTTCATCCCTCCTCATGACATGCCCATACCAAGCCAGCCTGTTGCTCCTCAATTTTTCTGTCATCACTGGTGCTACTTTCAGACTTCCCCTGTTATACTCATTCCGTATCTTGTCCATTCTTGTCACTCCACACATCCATCTCAACATTCGCATCTCTGCCGCATGTACCCTTCTTTCGTCAGTCCCCTTCGTAGTAATACGTTTTAATGATTTTGATATGTGTATAAACACCTTGGAAAATCACCACAAAACACCAATCAAATAAACGAAATAATGAAAAGATCACTTATCGTGTTTTCGTATTAGGCCGAGTTTCCGAACATTTCGATTAGCTGCATTCACACTACCACAGTCATGTAGTACGATGATTGCATGATCGCGTGAGGACCTGATAGTTTTCTATTCGGGGGAAATAAAACCACAAGTTTGCGGCCGGACTCGGTGTTTGTGAGGGGATCTTTTATTGGTAAGGAACCTTTCATTCCACGTTATTCTATGTGTTCCTGTGTAAATATTTCTTATGAAATGACTGACCGTCGTGATGTTTGTAAGCCTCGTTCGCAATATTATTGCGTTTGGAAGGTAACATTACCCTTCGCCAAATTACTTGATGTATAAATAAATAAAATAAATAATATAGACAATCCACACAACATTATCTATTGCTTGTCTAAAGTTTGTACTATGGGAACCAGATCGCTCACCAACCAGAGAGCTTAAAGTCAAAGTTAAAGGTTTAATTTATTCAGTATAGTATCATTAGGATCACTTTAAAACGTCTTAAAACTAGGTGAATCTAGGTGCCAGTTCCACGCGACCAAAGCCTTTATAAAAGAACATGCAACAAACTACGGCTTGTTCCTACCGTTTTTTTTTAGCTTAGCTGCTAGAGTACTTATATAATACCTACCAAATTGCTAGGTAGGTCATGATTTAATAGTCCATTTCTAATTTTCTCAGCAGCTTGGAAAATGGATTGAATTTATATAAAAGCGAGCTAAATTATATTTTCAACGCAACGGCCCCAAATCCGTTCATCACGAACTGAAGTGAAGGCTATTCTCAGATTCAGCCAGCTGCCTATTCATAGTTGACGTGATTTAAATGCATTACCATTCACGGGTTTCCACTGAATTTCAGTTTACAAATATTTTAGAGGGTAGGTGTCTTCTAAGCTAGACATCCTGCGCCGTAATTAGGCTGTAGCCAAAGAAAAGTTATTACGCCTATTTCTATAATTATCATCGCCACGTCGTAGTCACGTGGAACTGGCATCTAGACTCACTAGCTATTATATAGATTTAAGACGTTTCAAAGTGTTCCTTGTGATACAACTAAATAAACATATTTTGAATTTAAATTATCATGTTGTAGGTGGGTTGTTATATCATATTAAATTTATCCTAGTAGTATATTTGAAATAAAGGCCCCTAATTTTTAAACAACTATTTAAATACTTTTATCAATATTTTAATTCCAATAAGATTGTTCATATTCTCGTCATTCGGCAAATCTACGATTCTACTAGTGTAGAATCCATAAATGCTATTTTTGTCTGAGTACGTCCACCGGTTTATCTAGTCAGTAGACGAAATGAACGTTTGCCATAGCAATAAATAATGCGCAATCGATACAATTTTTACACTGGACTGTCGTAAACAGAGTTCTGACAGGTAAAGATTTAAGCTGGGTACTATATTTCAAAAAGTTTATTGGCAAGTGTGCCTAGCTGTCAATAGTGACCCAAACTTTTCGTTTAAAAGACGTGATCTACTTCAAGATTTTGGATGTAGAGTACAGGTCGATGACATTTTGTGGATTCTCATCTGAAACCTGTCCCAGGCCTTGGAACCTTCATTGCACTGACTATAGGGGTTTTGCGGGATGAGTGCGATGGACCTTGCTCGGCATACGGACTGGACCCTTGACACGGAGCTTTTGCTTCTTGGCTCCGTTTATGAGGTGGACGCACACCTCCATCAACAGCAAAATAAGTTTAAATTTAAACGAAGAAAGTTGTTTACATTTTAGATTCCCCTAGCTCTTAGAATTTTCACAGTGGGATTCACCTTGTTTATCGGAAAATAAGCCTTTTGACTTTGATTTACATGACGAATTGACTAATAAAAGAAAAAGTAGAAGAATAAATGTAAACCTGTTGTGGAATCAGCGCCAGCGTGGAAGAGGGCAGAAGATGATGATGACGAGTGTGTTAGTCATATTACGTGAAAATTCAATTTCGAAGTTACAGAAAAACACGTAGACTATTTGGGTAAGTAAGGCTATATAATATAAAAAAAAATCCCATGTGATAGTGTGACCAAGGGAAATGGTCACGCTATAACGCGTGAACGGCTGGACTGATTTTCACAGACAGAGAACAAGCATATTCTGTGTTCACTACACACAGAATATGCTTGTTCTCTGTCTGGGGTGTTATTTTGTTGTGTAAGTATGCATGTACAAAAAAAATGTATGTAAGTATTAAATCAGATATCTATTTCCTATACTTAGTACAAGTTTTACATAATTTAGGGCAATTACTACTGGGTCTTCTTACCGTGTCACTAATTCTTTGTGTGGTGAAAGGTTTTCATTTGCACCTCAGTGAGGCTCCTTTTGTGCACTCGACACATGTCATGTTTACTATTATTGGGTCATTTCTGCAGTAGGAATGATTCCATGTTCTATTTGCGTTCATTCCATTTCATTTTATTCACTGAATTGACTGTTATTATAAACTGGACGATCAAATGACGTGATTAGTCCTAGCAACTTATACGTGCTGGCTATCGTTACAAGTGTGAAATATAGTGTGATTGGATTAATTTATGCAATTTGATATGTTTGTAGATAGTACGGGCTGTTATTATAGGCGCTATAAATTGCTGTAGGAAAATTGCTTCCTTTTATTTCTGTCTACAGGCTCTTTTTGATATTAAACAAGATAATAAAATATTGCAATTAGACTTGTAAGGAATTTTACTCAATGAATAATGAATTGAACGCGAAGAAGCAATCGAAAACTTAGTAACCGTCCCTGTGGTAAATAAATATAGAAAATAAGAAACTTTTCGTACTCAACTGTATGAAAAATGGAAATAAAGTTTTGATATAGCATCATAACTTGAACATTTAAGTTTGCAAAAGCCATCTAAGTATCTACTTCCTTCTCTATAGATGTCTGAGTTATCTTCTCTCAAATCCCTCGATGAAATGGAAATAAAGCATTGGGGGTTGAAAAGCGACGGCATTCAGCTTTTAATGGCATTTTGTTTACGTGCAGGTCGCGGCGGCGACGAGCTGAAATACTTTGTGAATTTTGGGAAAGAATAGAGTGGACATTCGTAGATTACTTAACTTATGATCTGTGTTTGACATAATAGGCGTGTCAACTTAAAAACGACGCTTGCGTTTTGTAATTTTTTTATATTTACGAGAAAAAAATCGAAATTGAAAGAAATATTCTTGTCAGGCTATTTTGATATTAGAGCTCTTAACGTTAGCACGATATTAAAAAGGTATTGAGGTTAATTACTTAAGTTACATCATGACCAGAAAATTATTGTAATTGACCAATGACTTAAAAATCATTCGATATTCTAAAACCACGATCAAACCTCACCACTAAATGTTGTCACGTGACTCCACCAACCAATGAATCACGCCACAGCCCGAACAATCAGAGTGTAGATAGCAGCAGATTAATATGTTTCAGTGTCGTAATAATAATATAATATAAAGCAATATGTTTATAATTGCAACTGACTAGGTTATCTCTTTAGTGTTTCTATTTGTTGTGTTTGTTATGGGTTAATTCTAGTTACAAAGGTACAAGGTTTACATTGTAGTTTAAAGATTTAAAATAAAAGCACGCAGATCTTATAAAACAAAATGTGTTTATACAACGTGTATCAAAATATGTGTACTATCCCGAAGGGGGGTGAATTTCCACCCCCCGGGGAACAACTTTTGTTCAACGACTTTTCGAACTTCGATTGGTATCTCTGAAAAAAACTGCAACGAAGTTTCAACATGAACAGCTGACTTTATACAAAGTGACAACCCTAAACTCAGCTACAGAGGTAGTAGGTAGTAGTAGTAGACCTACAGAGGTAGTAGGTCACGGGGTCAAGGGGTTACAAGGATAGGGTTGTCAATTTATTTAGGCATTATGAAATTAAATATTTTTGTATGGGAAACTGAAAATAGGAATTTTTAATTATCTCCCCCCCACAACTGATCACCATTGTGGTCTGAAACCCCCCACCTTCGCATAGTACACATATTTAGATACACCTTGTATAGAGATTCTTCTTAATAGTTTTATTCAATCAGTCTTTTTCATCATAAGTATCTGTATTCTGCATTCCTTGCTCCAGCAGACTTTGTATGAAGATGCGATAAGCGCCTGAGAACTGGATACTTCCAGTTGCAGTTTTCGTATCTCCATTATCATCCACTGTATGTATGGTTCTTCTCGGAGTTCTGTAAGGATATTTGTATCATAAAAAAAATACAAAAAAAAATCTCTGACCTCAATCATGTTTATGTTTATTAAGTTTAATAAGTAATAAAAAAATGATAGGAACCGAGCCAAAGTTTGTTGCCTGTTCTTCTAGGCTTGGTCACGTGGAACTGGCACCTAGACTCACCTACCTTTAAGACGTTTCAAAGTGATTCTTGCAATCCAACTGAATAAATACACTTTTGATTTTGTTTTTTTTTTTATTTAAGTGGTAAGGAATATCCATGTTATGTTATAGATTGCGCTTTTAGTTATCAAGCCGGCACGCGATCCCACAATCAGTGAGCAATGAATGCATATCTAAACTTGGGTTTAGCACCTTCACAATACTCCAACACCCGCTTTCCGTGTTTCCTGGAACTATTTATTTAACTTTGAAGAAGTCATTACGTTGATTCACTTCTGTGGGGTGATAGCGTGCCTTTTGTTGCAAGCTGTTGCAATCAAAACCTAGTTGCAGCTGTCAGTTTTGAGCTTTGATTGCAGTTAAGAACTAATTGAAACAAAACTTACCTTTGTCAAGGAACGAATAAGCAACAAGACTGAATGTTGACGTAATAAAAATGAGAGCTATCGCACACAACACATTTGCTGGGGGTTTATTGGTGCAATTATTCAAAATCTGAATGAAGGTTTTTCTATCTTTACCTACTTAACTATTGGTACAAAAATATATATTAAAATATATCAAAACGTCGTTGCCAAACTCGAACCACCTGGGCAATTGTGTATTTCTGTTGCAATCAAAAGTTTGATACTAGCCAATATAATATTTATTTTGATAAAAAATGAGGTATTATATTATTTAAAAAAAACTTAAAAAGTAAGTATTAGCAATACATGCATACTTTCCTATAAAACCGCAACTCGATTTCGTTTCCATTCACTCACAAACAACCAAAACTGGGGAACAGGATAAAAGAAAGTGCGCAAGTGCTCTGTTGATAGCAGGCCGTTTGACAGCTCACATGGGAATAACTGTATGCTAATTCCTTCACCCGAGGTACACAACGAACCAGAAGCCAAGCTTTTCAAAAACCAAAAATAACAAAGAGGTGTGTCAGGATCGTAACAAGTGGAAATCCGTGATCTCTGCCTACCCCCATTGGAATAAGGCGTGATTTTATTTATTTATGTATGCATGTTATAATAACAAGATTAACAGAAATCAGTAAGATTCTATAGGTAGAAAGAACAGCGAGTCTATTCATGCAACACAATTCATTCAGGCCAGGCTTTGAAAAATTTGTAAATCGAACGCAGATTCAGCGATCACCCGAACAAGTCGTGTTGCAGAAATAGCAAGGCTGTTTGTAATTTTGTTCATAGTAATTGAATTGGCTGGAGCTGTCCCTCTGTTGAATATTTTACTCGTGTGTCTTTGCTACCATTTCGGTCCTGAAACGAGTTTGGACGATTGTTCCCGTATTTCGTGCGTAAAAACGTGGAACTTAGTCGAACAAAGACCCGGTGCGTACTTTGATGGACAGCGCAAAAAGTCCTCGTGTGAGGAAGCTATAAATAAATCTGTTTATGCAATGATCAGGTACGCTGTCTCATTGTTATGCTGCAAATTTATGCTAAGAGCCACCGAGGAGCTTTTTTCGAGAAGAATTTAATATTATATCAGAAGTAGAAATGTGCAAAAACCAATTCTTAAAAATTTTAGAAAAGTTAGATCGTGTGGGTGTTTCACGCGAATAACAATGCTTTATTGTAATCATTATTATTTTAACAAAGTACATACTTTTTTAAATAAAAATGATTACAATTTATGTACACAATGCTAGTGCACTCAAACGGTGAAGGAAAACATCACGATGTTCAGCACGCTGAAACTCGTGCCTTATTTAGCTCCACACGTATTGACCTGTCTTTCCTGTGGCCGACTATAAGCTGTGGGGATGGTATAGATGCTGGGCAAGCCTATTGCATTTAAAATTATGTCCCAGGCATTCTACTTACCAAGGGGCATGAGTAACCACCAGTTACCCCTGACGTCATATAAATCATCTATAATAGATGCAAAGCCCTGTTTACTTTACTTTTTTATAATTTTAAGGAAATTAATGAATGTTAGTGTATTTATTCTGTGTAACGCCAACTAAACGTTGATAAAACTTAGTACTTGTCGAGGCTTTTACCATTGTCATTTCCTATAAAGAGTTTTATGTTGGTTTTCATCAAAATATAGACCATTGAACAACAAATTTAAAATATACAAAGAAATAACAGTCTCTTTAAACTTTAAAAAACTTATACAGAACGTTCGTATTTGTATAAATTGGAAAACGGGAGCCCCGATCCCTAGTCGATTCAAAATAAATGTAATAGTCGTCACTAATGGAAGTCCAAGTCCGACGTCATAAATAATTTATGCGGTATTCTCGGATTCATTTTATATTATAGAATTAAAAGCTTTAAGTCCGCTAAGACTAACTTTTATGATAATGTTACATTCCTTTCGATTTGTCTTCAGTTGTCAATGGATGAGCTTTTTAATCAATCTGTAAGTTATGCCCTTAATTTAAATATACGACGACAATCTAAACATTAGCATAAACGAAGACCTTGTTCCTTTAATCGAAATAGTTTAAGGCGGCATCCGATTTTAGATCTGCTCTATTTTAGTTTAACATGTTCAAACTGACGTTTACATTCAGTTTACATTGAGATTAATGAACAGTTCAGCTGGATTACAGCGTTTTGTACCAAGGATTAATATTCACTACCGGCTCGTAAAGGAAGCTACGCACAAAGCCGACACGGAAAGGGTATTAAACAGTGGCTTCAATAAACGGCCCAATAAGTTATGTAAAGTGCGGGTGCATCGCGTTACATTACAACCCCTACATGACGGTCGTGACGGGGTAGACGCATGCGCGTGCACCGTCTACCGAGCTCGGCATATGCGGAATATTAAAGGAGGAAAGAGAAAAAAATTAACTTGTGAAGCCATTTTCGTCTATCGGCCCCGTCGCCCGCTCGTTGGGCTTCTGCAGGCAGAGAGAGTCGCGACACCGCGGCGAACGAACGACCGTGGCACGACGCACCTCGCCCCTCGTCATTCCGATCACACGACCGACAACAATCCTGTGTACTGAGTTTTGAAGCAGAACTTTCTTTGAAAAGCCCAAAACTAAACGGAGAATTTAAGTGATGTGTGAAGTTCCAAAAGTTGTGTTTTATGCCAGTGTAAAGTTGTAAAGTGACACGAACTTCATTTATCGTGATCGTGATAAAAGTGCCGCTTGATTGTTACATGACTGCTTTGACGTGAAGTTTTGAATGTATAACAGTGGAGTATTTAACTTTTCTAACTGCTTGTGAAGAAGTACCTTGGACACCTTATCGCCATATGGTCAGAAATTTCAAGGTCAGTCAAATTGTTATAGTTTTTTGTATTCTTTGTTTTTCCACAAGCTGTTTCATTGATTTGGTTTACTGTTTCTTGGCCTTTATTATTATATTTTAGTTATTATATGTTTTTAAAACTCACCGACCTACTTTCTTCATCAATTCTTTATCAACAGCTAATGTACTTTTTGATAAAATATTTTCACCTGCCTTTTACAGCAGCTGCCACGAGTGAAAAAACTGGTTGAAATATCAAATTACACTAATAAAATAAGTTAAAGAGGAAGTTGACTATAATGTAGATAACTTTTGATATAGAATGTTTTAAAAGTAAAAGGTTTCTTCCAATAAATATAACAGAGTTTGAGAAACTAAAAAGGGATCCGTAAAATAATATGGGTAGGTGCAACGAACAATGCTAGACATAAAACTTTATTTCGACTCTTTCAGTCGGAACTTTTAATATACCGAGGATACATTAAATAAAACCATTTATTTATGAACTTAAAACTGAAGAGCATTCTAAAATAGACGTCTGTAATAAAAAATCCATACTCCAATAAATTTATCGGAATACGTTCTTTTTATTGGAGTAACGAATGGTGAGATGAGTAATGGTACAAGTTTTACCAATAAATCTTGTGTTCCGAGGGGCTTTAGACGTGGGGGTAGTATTTGGCAAACCTTCCTACATGTTAGTTTTAGATACTGTCGAGGCGATCAATAGTGTAGAAAAACAAGACGGCTAATGAAAGAGAGATAAGCGAGATTCTATCGGACAGCTGACAGTGATTCTAATAAGGTTCACAATTGGTTTTGGGGTTTCTTATCTCGATACTGGCTATCAAGGCAACTGTAAATAAGTTCATCTCACTATCTACCGATAAGGAATGAATAGTCTCTCTATTAGCTTAGATGACAGATAATGTGAGAATAAACCTTAGAAAAGCTTTAGATAACAAATTGGCTGCTAGAAAAAACCCGTAAAGTGATAAGAAAGTAATGGATGTTAATGCAACCTTGCATGACATTCGACTTTCACAGTCACGTTTTCTTAAGAATATTGTTTTTGAAATGAAATGAAATTTATTGGATATTAACAAACATTACAGTAACATTATTATACAGTTAGGTAAATGTAGATTTACTGGCGGGATAACATTGGTACCCAAACTAGGATTAACCTGTGATATGGCATACCAATGCCCTCCCCCGAACAAACTAAGCACAGTTTTTAATATGAAGGTATTGGAAATGTACTTAGATGCAGGAAATGTTTAGATCAAAAGCGTTTAGGTCGATTGAATACTTACTTTACCAACTGATGAACTATTGTTTGTGAATGTTGTGTTGTAGATTGTGGATTTGTCGCGTACTTTCTATAAACAAGCGTATCAGAAATGCCTATTTGGAATCAAAGGAAATCCTTGTTATTGAATAACGAGGCCGTTCGTTCATTTAGGTATATTGTGGTAGAACCACTCAGGGACTCATTCTATGGGAAGTGTTATGTAGTTATGTATGCTCTACACTTTCTCAGTGTTCACTCACAAGTTGTTTCTTCATCTTGGGAGTTTTAGTATTCTATTTTTCTTTCTGCATCTCGTGCAAACTTATATCAAAACCACTTTACAGATGATTGTTCTAGGAAATCTAATAACGCGAACCGTGTGCTTGACAAGTGATTTATTTTACTTCAGTAACAGACTTGTCTGAGTCAGTTCTCTTTTTCATACTTTCAACTCAGCAAACAAGCTAAATATAGCTGCTGGTGGTAAGTTGTTATCGTAACCTATCACTTGCAATACCAGAAGTACTTCACGCTTCTAGTTTTGAGATACTCTGTTTACTTCTGGCATTTGCAGACTTTAGTTCAAACACTTTCAAGGTTTAAGACCCTACTATTATATTTGACTGAGACTGTGTTCTTATGAGAATACACGAGGACAATTGCGGCGCATAAATCATACCGTGACAATATCAATTGTAATGGATCGTGATGATTGTGATAATGGGGCAACTGAGTGTTGACTTGTTCATTTTGGCTTTTTGTTGGTCGTTTGAATGGTCTTGAAACTTAGCCGTTTTAATGGTTAAAACGATGACTTCTAAGCACAGGCTAAAAATGATGATGTTTCATTTTAAGATCGTTACAGCAGTACGACAAATATTTGCATGAGGTGTGAATATTTCGTTCTGGTTCTGTAGTATTGTGGTACCATTGTTCTTATTTGAAGTAACAAAATACTTAATGTACCGAAAAAAAACTATAATTAATTGTGTAGCTGGATTTTTACTAGTTTGTTTCTGTGAAGATAAAAATTCCGGTTGATGATTTTATAACATTCGTACTTATTAGAAACCGTTAACTTTGAGAATTATCACATGCAATACCCAAATACATAAAACTATTTTACTGCGGCCGTGTGCTTATGAAAGGTTCCTAGAGTCTTGACTGCTCGACTCGAGTCTCGAACCCTTTCAAGAGGTCGAGCGGGTATTTCTGAATATCGAATATCGACAAAGAAATTATTGATGGCAATAAAAAGGCGTTCCCACGTTGGCGGAAGCAGGCACTAGATCGCCACGCTCCGGTACTTGCTCTTTCACTATTGTCCCTTTGTCCGGGCTTAGAGGTCCGCCTGTCAAAAGAGCGGCTCTAATACCATCGATCTAGTTTGCCGCATTTAATTCCTATTGCGTCATTCGTTTCACACCATTTTGTTTTTTACACCGATCGCTCCGATAGCCCCGCGATATAGCGTGTCAGGCATTTGTTCACAATTCGATGTGAGAACCGTGAAAACCGCCTTATCACGCTCTGCATCATGTTTTCGCCTGCCAATAAATTTCATAACGGGATCCTTAATTAATAAATTTTCGAGTTCATCTTACCGTTAATAGCCTCCATCTTGTCGTTACGGAGTTCAAGACACGGGGGCTAGAGACACCGGCAAAATTTGCATTCCCGCTTTGCTTCAATAGCCAACAGTGTAAGACCACCCGCGTAGACGAACCTTCAATTCAATACCAGCTTTATAGCTCCGAGATAGAATTTCAAATCAAAGTTCTCGCTTACAGCATGTATACTTATCGTCTGCAATAAGGCGTTCTACAATCAACTCGCGTCTTCCCCGCAAATTTCAATATGCATACCGAGAAAATATTCTATATTCGCTCCCGGTCTCATCTCATTCGGAAAATTACAATAATCTCAACAAACAAGCGAAATGAAGGGCTTTAACTTGCGGCGAGCATCTTTTCTGCGAGGCTGCCGTAAATAGAAAGACTCGGGAATTTTTTTTTAATCTTCGCTCGACATCTCGAATAATACAGCTGCAGCATTCAAATCTCATTAGCAACTGGAACAAGAGAAAAAACTCATAGCAATAAATTTTAGCAAGGCTCAAGTCGAAACATTTACGGTTTCTTTTAATTTGGTTGCCATTGTCGAGGAGTCCCGCTGAGCGCCGCCCGTTGGATTTCTTTCTAGAATTCCAGCTGTTTTATACATTACTTCTTAGTTGT
The DNA here is from genome assembly GCA_939531255.2 of Thera britannica. Taxonomy (NCBI): domain Eukaryota; kingdom Metazoa; phylum Arthropoda; class Insecta; order Lepidoptera; family Geometridae; genus Thera; species Thera britannica. The sequence goes on from OW618039.2 coordinate 17,112,881, forward strand.
TGATTTTGAGAGCAAATTAAATGTAACGGTCAATTTTGTTATAATTTTTTATAAAGCAACCTGTGCGAAACTTTAATTAACCGAGCCTTTATTGTTATACACGAAGCCAATAACAATAAAATTTTAAAGCGCTGAATTATCTAAATATACAAAACTGTTGCATGGCTGACTGACTGACAATCAACGTACAATCTAGGAAGTATTAGAACATAATATAGGAGCATGAAATTAAAAGGGTATGTTACTCTACTATTTAAATGTAGAGTGACTAGTTCTTAAAAAAGGTGCAACTGAAGGTTTTAAGTTATACAGGGTTATTCATTATTAACTGCAAATACTCAGGAATTAGGTTCAACAAATAGAATAAAAAATATTTATGAAATTATTTTTTTTAAATTTGATCAAAAAATTTTTCAAGTTTTTGTATCAAAATTTTATTTTTATTAATTTCTTTACGGCTATTGCATAATGATTGCCACGGAGAACAGGACGATGACCTACCCAGGCGGTGACTGAACGCAGAGTGTCACTCACGGCGCGCGGGCGCGGATCAAAGGTCAAAATAGGTCAGGCGCCAATGATTTCTTTATCGATTTTCTCGGGATTTTCATAACAAAACTTAAAAAAAATCATTTTATAAATATTTTTTATTTTATTTGTTGAACCTAATTCCTGAGTATTTGCAGCTAATAATGAATAACCCTGTATAATAGATAATAATAGTTTTACGCGGTTGAAGTCACGGACGTTCCACTAGTCCATGAATGAATCGGCAGGTGTTAGCGATACAATATATTGAAAAGTATCATAAATCAAAAAGGATTTTGTGATCGGGCCAAGTAGCTACTCTCTTCGTAGAAGCGGTGTTTATTTTAAATGATTGAAGTAATTCTGAGGGTTCAGCTGGAGACTGGAGGCGGGTGCTAGATGGATGACGTTGCATTTCCCGGCGCCGTTGCTGAGACCCAAGCCTTCACAGATAAAATTAATAGTGGACCCACTATCGATTGCAACGCGCCGCCGACGATAAACTCGTTTGAGTGGGAAAGATTCTGTACTAACTCACACATCAATCACTCGGCGGTAATTGAAAATAAGCAGCTGCTTTACGATAAAACAATAAATAATGTTTACAGCCACAGAGAATGAATATTTTATTTATGTATTTTAGAATAGCTTCACTCTATAGGCGGCTGCTTTGGTATTTTATGAGCAAACTTAACACGTGTTTCGCATAGAATCGTCAACAACTGCGACCCAGCTGTGGAGACAGAACGTGCCATTTTAGGCATTAAAATTCCCACACATAAAATTGAATGATAAAAAAAGGTTTTGCTCCCAACGACGGCCCTTTTCTACTCACAACAAACAAGCAGGTAAGCGAATCTTTACGATCCCTACAAAATGAAATATGCACGGCACAGTGAAGGATTTTACATCTTATTACTGCTGAGTAAAGAGCGAGTTTATAACAATGAATTTTCACAGCGGTCTTCTCACAATATTTTGGTGGAATAAAAACGTTGTTTTCTTTTCTTAGTCCGGTCAAAAGTGGGTGCTATGCCGAGGAAAGAAGTTGCATTTTCATATTGTTACGCTTCGTCGCTGTCTGGAGTTTGTCGGCTAGTAACTCGTTTATTGTGTTTGCTGAGGCTTACCTATTATCATAGACGGCTTCCTCAATAGCTAGTGTTTAAATTGAGATCAAAATATCTGTGATGAAACTATGGGAATTTGGTAATCTTATTATTACCCAATAAATAACCGTGTAATAGTTTCAATATGTGTTATGATCGCGAAAGTTTAAAGAGTACTATTTTGTACATCATCAATAAACATCAGCGAACTGTTGTATTTGGTAAGTAAACAGTTATTTGTAAATCAAGAGGCAACTTTTAAAATCATGTCTTATTTACAGATAATTAAACAAAGAAGTATCTGAGACATGTTTTTAGATGGAAAGACTTACTCAGCATTTACGGCATCCTCACAGCTTAGTTAGCTTATAAAAAAAAGTAAAGAGGCCTTTGCATCTTCTGTAGATGGTTTATATAATAACATCAAGGGCAACTGGACAAGCCTATTCCATCTAAAATCCTGTCCCAGGTGCTTAAGCATCCCGTAAGTAGGAGCATGAGTGCCACAGAAAATACGTACAATACGTGTGGAGGTAACTAAACCAAAAAAGTGAAAAGTGTGAATATAAATCAGGTGATTCATAATGACACGGTTCAAAAAAGAATGATGGACATCTTATCAGCTTGGGACGGGAAGTGATTATTTATTTTAAAAATATTATACTAAAATGTGAACTAATATATAAAAATGTATATAAATTGTATGGAAAACTAAATAAATTGTAGATTTCAAAAGAAACAATATGATAGGCTTCATAGTGCTAGCCAGTTTTGGGAATTGGACATCACTATTGTGACTGGGCAACGAGACACATCACTAGTCAGGGATAAGAAAATGACATCGTAATGCGTAGATGATTGTTTTCTGTGTTATATAGATAAACAGAGTTCTAACTGTATTCAATGGATTCTTTTAATAATTAAAAGGACTTTTATTTTAGCCGTTTTCCCGTTTTTCCACACCTCTCGATCTTTGGCTACGGTGGGCCATTCGTTCATTTAGATGACAATCAAGATCGTCCCGCCATCTTCTCCTGGGCCTTCCCCCAAGGCCTTCCCTTTGGCCCGGGACCCGATCTTTTAATATTTTGGCCCAAAAAACATCTGGCATACGAGTCACATACCCAGTTACTTTACAAATTACATAAAATGTACAATACCTAATAGAACAATGTGACTCAGTGGAGCTATGCAATAAACTATATATTTTTCGCATCAACTTCAAACAATTACCTTATAATGAATCACAGCAATTCCACAACGGGACTGCATGATTAAAAATACACAAAGCTATTATTACCATATCCCTCCTTGTCAAAATGTGAGTCGTGACTGCCTCGGCTAATCACACCACGGTAATGATACAGTGTATGACAGCACAATCAAAGGATTGGTGTATTAGCCAATCGTTATACTTATTGTTGCTTTAAAATACTGATTGACTGAAGGCCTGCGCACTTCTAGGCAATGGCAATGGCAATCAGTAAGACTCTGTCAAATATCGCGGTCATATTTGACAGCTATTCACTGATTGCCGTCGCAGATAGCTTAGCAAGGCTTGAGTGGTAAGTTATAAGAGGCTAATAGCATAACAGTCAAATTAAACAAACGAATGATGCAAGGAACGTCAAATAAATTGACTTCTCGAGTCTTAAGAATGCGTTAGTCAATAATCTCCCAAAATGATTAACTCTCCTCCATGCTGGTAGGCAATGCAACGACAGCACCCTTGGTATTGTTGGTGTCTATGGATGACGGGACCTTATTTGTCTGTCTTTTACATAAAATAAAAAAATATTTATCTGGTAAAACTTTATCCCAAAAATTACCATTTCTGGTCCACACCTTTCAATCCACATTTCCAGTCTCTTTATTAGATAGATTAATTCTTACACATAAAATACATTTAATAGAAACATTACAAATAAAGGTACAATGGGCCACCTTATCGTTAAGAGCGATCTCTTCCAGACAACCTCATACCTAGACACCTATAGTATCTATTATAGCAGTCATTGTAGTTGATGAAAACTTTTACTTAAAGTATGTGTACTATTCTTGGTGCAAAACGGATTATTCAGAAGTAACTTTGTGTCGCCTAAAAACACAGACGCTCCAAACATTCATCACAGATTTAAGAAAACACCATAAATTATTTGTACTGTCACACAAAGCCGTGAAGTTTATTTTCGAACACAAAAATTATGAATACGACATAATCCGCTATTCTTTCCGACCATATTTAACGTTAGTTTATCACATCTTCTTATGCAGGCACAGCCATCGTTCGTGAACTCATAACATCATTGTTATAATAGCATCCCGTCTGTTTATTTTAAACATTCGACCGTGGTTGGTGAAGATTATGTTCCCAGCAATTCAATACACTTTTTATCAAGCCATCGCTTGGTGCTATTTGACTGTAAACAATACTAGATAAATAGTGATTTTAATGTCAATATCAATGGCTAAAATATTTTGAATAACTATTACAAATTACAAAATTATATTCTGTCCTAAAAGTTAATAGATTGTCCGATTATACACTAACAGCCCTACTTATAAACGCAATTTAAATTTAATCATTGCTTAAAGTTAGTCCTGCCACTTTTTGTCATTACCCAGTGGTAAGAGATGGCAATAGTTTAAGCACTGTTTATCTTTTGACATATTTTTATAAGTAAGGGTAATAATGTCTATAATTTCTTATATTGATTACTAAGACCTTTTCTTGGCTTACGATAAAAACTAACAAGCTACCATCATAGACATAGACATAGAAAATCATTTATTTGCTTCTTAGCACACAAAATACAATACATTAATAGATGAACAAACAATTATAAATAAGTTTACATGAGTAATGATAAAAATAGAAGGGCAGAAATTGAAAAAACTTACAGAACATGGAATTATGACATAAGAGAGAGCTAAGACAGTTACATTTAAAAATAATACAAAAAGAAAAAATATTGGAACTGGTAGATGAAGGTAGCAAACTACAGGATTAGGAAAAGTACTATGTCCAATAATTAACTTCCTTAAACAACTGAAAATTGCTATCATAAATGTATAACAACTAAATTTTTCTCTACTTACATAATGTTCCCAACTGATATTTAACAAAGGTGTAACTGTCACGTGGTTCTAATAAATCTTCCAAATTACCTAACTTATGCCTTTTCACTACGAGTAACATCAAAGTAAATTCATTTCTCGATGTTGTCATTAAACAATTTTATGTGCACACAACCAATAGCTTAGAAATCTTCTCGTTTACCAATAACGGTTCTCCCTAATATAATAAGCACTGCGCTTACAAAAAGACCACAGACTGATAGTTATATTTAATCTATGGTATTTTATGTTTTAAACATTAACCGAGTCGTTAAAACGTTTATGGTGTCGCGTTAATAATTATTCTGTTATTTACAAACATCGTTTTAAAAAACTGTTATTTGATTACTCATTTGACAAACATTATTGATTTGAGTTTAATCAAGCCGTAAAGTATACGTGTTGATGGTGTAATCTCATAGTTTCCGAATTAACAAGAAAATGAACTTATCCAAGTAGTTATATTTGAATATGTAATCGATTTGAGGTTAACATAGGCGTTAATATTAAAAGCTTTTATCAAATTGAGGTGCGGTGATAAGATTTATGTAGTTTTAAACGAGACTTTGAAAACGGCGTGAAAGCTATTACATCTTCTTCTTCCTCCTGCTCTTATTCCACTCTATGTAGGGTTGGCACAATATATCTTCCTCCCCCATTTCCCCCTGTCAGCTGTCATCTCTGCATTCACCCCTCTTATAGCCATGTCATCTTTCACAGTTCATCCATGTTTTCTTTTACTCTACCTCTACCATCCACAAAATACTCCTTGTTACGTGACTTTCATGCCACCTCATGGCATGCCCGTACCACGCCAGTCTATTTCGTCGTTTTCAATCACGTTAATTTATGCTAACGTGTAATTTAATTATTGTTGTAGCTTAAAGCTCAGTAAAGAACTGGATAATGAGAGTTCAAAGGTCATAACTAGAGACCAAGTGTGACTATAAATAACGAGCCTTGCTTTTCAGCGTTGTGTGGACGCTTGTAATATGGGGTCAAGTGGAAAGCAAACGCCTGCGGATGGTACGTGCAAACACTACAAAGACACAGTCTAGAAGGAAGGTGATATACTTCTAGTTATAACCGCTGGGTCATCTTTGACACGATAAAGTAGATCATGTTCTAAAAGAGTTTGAAAGGGCTTCGGGGTACGGACGTGTGACCGGATCGAAGACTTTACCGCCTATAAAGTCTTTATAGCCCATTGTGACGATTATTGCTTACTCTCATGACTTATGAAGTAATAAATTCGATCTTTTCAAACCGCCCGTACAATTCCACTTGTTCGAGCTCGCTGAGTAAATAACCAACTTCGAACTGAATTTTGTAAGGTACGAGAAATTAAGGAGTTAACTTCCAACAATGATTAATGCCGTGCCTCTGGCTTGTCTGGGGCGAAATTGGATTTCATTTCGACTAAAGAGCATTTAAGCCGGCCAGTGCTGTGTGCGTGGATCAATAGATTAGATGGAAATGAGCTTAAAATAAGTATCTCAGCTTGTTCTGCTTTAAATAACTCATTTGTGATTGCGGTGCGGCGATTGTCTGCTAAGGGTGGCGGCGTTTGATACCAATCTCAATCGTGCCTGCTTCCAGTGCGTACCTTTTGCATATTTGCTCTACTTTGGCAGTTAATATACATAACTAATGGATGCATTATATTCCATACTGGAAAAGCATGACAGTTCGCACGATACAATGTGAAACCTCATAGAATAACATAGCATTATTGCACAAAGGATATGAACAACGGGATGAATACATCTCTCTTAGAACGGCCATTTGGTTTATTGAAAGCCTCGGTTGCTCTGTCCCCGCCTTCTGAGGCATAAAGTTATTTTCACAACAAAGCACGCGGGGCCTCTGAGCTCCTTATATTGGACCTCTCTTGAGCCGACCCATTGTAATCTTAATGCCGTATTATATTAATGCGATAAACATCTCCGAGATCTCCGCGCTCTTTTTTGTGAATCATCTCAGTTTAATATTGGCATGAACGCGGTCTTAGGCGGAAAACGATTCTCTGGTTACGAGTATTTATCTCCCGAATTGATCAGCGGAGTCGTATCCAATTCTATTAATGTGATCTTTTTGAATTTCGTGGGGTATTCAAGATATTTGGTCATCGGAAAAATCGTGCCCTATTGAAACAAGATTGAAATGGTGAACTGTGATCTATGATAATGAATGAATGATACATGTGTGTCATCTTGTCAATGTCACATGTTTAAAAATAAATAATAAAGCGACCGTAATAAAACACTTATGTAGGATGACAGGGCATGAAAATCCAAATTTAGTGAGCATTATTATAGAAGTGGGATAGCAAGGCGAGGCACGCACAATGAGGCTTGCCGTGCCTGAATAATTGCCGTATTTAACCGAGTCGGGACGTACTTCAAACAGAATAGCTGGCTCGTTCTGAAAGTACTCACTTGCTACAATCACGCACATCGATATACAATTTATGAAACTTTTAGTTTGGTGTAAATTTTGAAAGTAACCTAATAATATCTGTTAATAAATTTCCTTGAAGTCTTTTTATGGGTATTTTCAGTTGTATGGTGTTATTCCGGTTGTAATTTTACCTAAACGAAGTAAGAAATACATACTTGGAATTAACTTTAAAGTTGAGCAATTGAGCATCTTGATTTGACCTAATTCCCTAAAGTTTTGATATTTTACTGTTTTAAAAAATAAAACTGACACCCAACTTCCTTGCTTGATCGGAATTTTACTTTTTAATACCAAACTTGACAAGAAGGTTTTGGGGGAAGGCATTTTCCCAGCAGCTTAAGATTGAGCAGTGCAGTGAGACAATATATAAAAACGAAAACCAAAACTTACTTTTTCGTTTACGCCCCTATGAAACGAAGGTATGGAGGTATGTAGGATAAATCTAACCAAACTTTTATCTGATGAAGTTCACAAGCTATTTTCCGTGTACTATAATGTGACCGAGTCGAGATTTAGTGGCTCAGGTTGCATCACAATAGATGTATTTAGCCCGTGAAAGGAACTTAAAAAACCCATTGTTAGTCACGCCTGAGACAAAATAGTTGTGTGGATTTATTTCGTGGTTTTATGGGTTTGCGGTCGCATTGAACTGGATAATGAGGTTCCTGTTCACTTACACAGCGAATTATCAGGCAAAAGCAGTGTTTTTTAAGCCGAAATGAATAAAATACATGAATTACACCGACAAAATTATTTCCAATTATTTCCAGCTATCTGGTTCTCATAGTACAAAACTTATACTACTTACTTACTTTACTTGGTCGCTCTTGCTTAGTTTTAGTTTAGTTGTTAGTTTTAGTTTAGTGGATTGTTAACAACATTTATTTATTTACATTTATTTATTACTAGTGGCCGCCCGCAGCTTCGCTTGCCCCGTTACCGTTCCCGTTGAAAAAAAACATATTTGTTCACATTTTAAACCTTCTCTGGACCTTCACAAATCATTCAAGACCAAAATCAGCCAAATCGACCCAGCCGTTCTCGAGTTTTAGCGAGACTAACGAACAGCAATTCATTTTTATATATTATAGGATTTAATTTCCCTATACTCAAAATGTTTAGAAAAGATCAGAAGCTATTCAAACATAAAATTTGGCTAGTATACTGGCCAAATTGCCATCGAGCCAATAAGCGATAATAAATTCTGGAATAAAAACAACTTGAAATACTTTTTATCCGACGAAGCAAGATTAATTACTGCCTTCCATGAAATGTTCCATAGTTTGCGTCTTAAAGGCACAATAATGTATTTTACCTAGAAGGTCGCCAGTTCGGCAATTTAGTACATTGCACGATTGTATACGCCATATCCCGCTGAGTAATCGTCACAACTCGGCTTTTCAAACGTTCTACTTCAGCTTTAGCTTTAATGGGATTCGAGACGAAACTTTGCGCGGTTATTTTAGCTCGTGACGCGTAAATTATATTTTTATCGAAATATAATTCAGTACATACATAATGAAAGAAGTAGTTATTTAAGTTCAAAGTTTTGTTTTATGACGATTAATTATTATAAAAGAATGCTTTGCTAAATAAAATAAAAATAAAAAGGCGTATTTTTCAACGAAAACAAAAGGAAAAAAAAATAAAAACAAGAGATAAATATTTGGTCCAAAATTATAAACCGAGCAAATATTTTTACTGTATAATGGGTACTTACATGGGTATTATACAACATAGGTATAGTATTTAAATAGAGAAACAAATGCAAAAACAAAGGTCTTTGTAATATGTGAATGCTTCTTTGTCATTAAAACATGGTGTAGGTACGGCTCTTTTTCTGAAAACACATTCGCTTCAACTTTGTAAATAAAGAACTACCTACTAACAAAGTTACAGAGACATGCATGTTTATTTTTATCAACTCAGAGTGCGTTTTAAAACGTAGCCTGTGAAATTGAATACTCTGTGCCTAGCTTAGTCAGAACTCTTTCTCGGTATATTATCGGCTGTTAAACGTCTAGCACGTTTATAATCAATTGATTTATTAGGGTTAACTACAAAGGTACATTATTTACTTTGCGATAAATTCTGTATTTTTAAAATTTTTTAACTGATTCTTTTTTTATAAGATCAGTTAGTTTATTTTATTTTTTTAAATTTGGTTTAAACAAATAGTACATTTAATCCAGCACGGAATAGAATCAAATTAGCTGATACTAAAACGACGATTTTTTAAAGTAAGTATAGATTTTTCAGCATTTTATAACGATACCTACCACCAAATTTCTTTAATCTTTTTGTGAAAACTCAACATAACAATTAATTTTCAAAGAAGGTGGGCGGTTCAACAAAACAAAGCTATATCTTCGCTAAGGTTCAACCTGTTATAATAATTCAAGTGGGGGATCCTCTAGATTACAAATTCAAGTAAAAATAGTCATACTCAGTGCATTAAGTTCGATTAAACGATAGTGGGAAGTTTTCCCGTTACGTGTGATACCGCAGTAGTACCGAGGTTTCTTCTTGAATAAATAATGACTGAGGCAGGTGAGTTTGCCACGACGAAGTTGGCGTAGAGCACTTGTCTATTTGCAAGGGACTTTCAGGAATTAAATTTATATTTGGACTGGTTATTTTTGGGATATTGTAGTAAAGTTTTGTAAGTGCCTTTGTTTTAGAATATTATTTTCATTCTACAATAAAAGACGAATTGAGGTTATGTCATGGTTCAACGTGTATTTGATACTAGATAACCTTAAAATACATAAAACAATTGATTCCCAAAATTTCTTCTTAAATTGTAAGTGGTTCGCTAATTCTTTGTTTCAGTATTTTATTTGTGTATTTTTATTTGATTTTAATTCACTTAAAACCTTACTTATAGCCTTTTGTTGTATTGTTAGTTGCAATTTAGTTGATTAATAAAACAAAATTAAAACAAAGCTCTAAATACTAGTAAATAAACTATTTTAGTTCCTTTGATAAAGTGTTAAATGCAGTATTCTCATAGTAAAGAAATGTAATATTAAACAAATAGGGATAGGAGTGGCCGGAAGGGAGTAGTAACAATGATTGTAAAAGTCTAGTTTATTTTGATGGATTTATGGTCAAGGGTGGCAGTTCCGTGTCGGTGACACGACAACTAACTTTAGCTTTTGTTTACCAAGAAGTAGCCATCATCTTATTACAGCCGTTACCTTACCCGTTACTCGTATAAGAACTAAGGATTTTTTTCATAAGAAATCTTTCCCCAACAGTCTTCTTCAAAATATGACAGAATAAGAATTTTTTAAACTGTGCATGTAAAGGGATTAATCTTGTCAATAAAATAAAACCCAATTTAGAAGTTTTCAAGTTAGTTTCCTTTGGCATAAAAGACTGTTGTTTTCAGTACAAATTCCAAATTCCAAATATTTTTATTCGGCAAATAGCGTTACTCCGTTAATGGAAAAATCAACCCTTATTAAAATAGATGCTGGTCGTTTTGCGCAGGCGAGTCTGCTGTCCTATTTTACGGAAGGCATTATGACGGACATCGTTCTAGAGGAACCCAGTACCTTACGAACATCCACGGCTGATGGGTTTATTATGGTCCGTTTTAGTGCTTTTAGGGGGCTTTCATATAAGTTTTATGTCGCGTGGAAAATATGACAAAAGATGGACTCATTTTGCGAGCTCCTAGATTCCAGTTTGCTATCGAATTTTTTATGAAAATATTAGCTTTGCAAAGTATTAGATTGATAAAAAATAGTGGTAGATATCTTCATGGAAACTTGATCTGCTAGTAAGAAGTTTAAGGAAATATCCACCGTGTCTGGGGATCAAAGTCATGAAGCTGTTTCTTTTTGCTTATTATATCGCAGCCCAATAGGAAAATCCGCACTTAATGAAATGCCTAGCTGTCTTATAAAACACCGACATCTCAATAACTTTATTTGTTTATTTACCCGTGTTACAAAAATCATTTTATTGACTGTACAATTTAGAATTTAATATTGACATTTCAACTTGTATACTTATTATAATAATTAACCTATTATGTCATGCATTATATTAAATTGAATTTATAATACAACCTCAACTTATGTAATAGGTTGAGGTTTGATGTTGTTACTCCCTTACGGGGTAACATGCCTACTTTAAATTTAAATAAGACTTAGGCGCATAAATGTAACGTATATGCAATAAGTAAATGAGTATGAATATAACTGGTAAATAATATCTGCTGGTTGCAATATAGATGGCGTCTTACGTGGTTGTAATTGTTGGCCGTGTAATAAAGCGAAACAGAGTTGTAGCTATATTCAATGAAGAGTTTCGTCCTAATACTACTTACCACCGATAACCACACGTTCGGTTTTTCTTGCCACCGGTAGGTGTGTTCGAGCGAGGAAAGCCCGTTTAATTGGCTAGGCAGGCCGCGTCGCGTCGCCACGACGACGAAAGATAACCGTATACGGATAGTAATTTATACTTGATTGTGAACTCACAGTTCACAAGAATTGTTTAAAGGACGTTTGGAGAATTAAACGGTGTTTTGTACTGTAGGCCAGGCCTACCATGAGCTCTGTCTGGCTCCGGTTTTGAGCCTGTGTGAGCGCTGTCTAAATAAATTCTTCGTCAAAACGTTACACACACAGTATAATGCACTGGTGAGCACTCACACAGACTCAAAACCAGAGCCAGAGACAGCCAGACAGAGCTTTTGGTAGGCCTACTGGTGTCTTTATATAAATAGTAAGTAAAAAACCAGCCTTTGCATATATTGAAGATGATTTTTATAGCGTCAGGGGCAACTGATGATTACTCAGGCGCCTACTTACGGGACGTTACAGTGCCTGAGACAGGATTTTAGATGGAGTAGGCTTGCCCAGCACTTATACCGTCCTGACAGCTTAGTCGGCCTAATCCACAAGAAAGACATGGTCAATACGTGCGGATCTGACTAAGAGGCGTGCAATATAAATACAGGACTTGTTTAAAGGTGAACGCCACCGTAGCAAGAATTTTCATCCAGTAAGCCGTTATGGGAGATGTGATCAATTTGACTATTCCTAGGGTTAGATTCGTAAAAAGTAAGAGCATAATGTTATTGATCTAAGATTTATGAGACCTTTAAAAAAGATCCCCGTGGTAAAGAGAATATAAATTAAAAAATAATGTAAGAAAGTAAATTACAAAATGCCATATTATGACAAGATAATTTTATAGATGCTACATTTACACAGCGGCAAGAAATTTAAATAAGTGGAAATAGGTAGGTAAGAACGTAATACTATTCAAAGAAAATTCAAAAGCGCTAGCGTTTCAAAAAATAATATCTGCAGCGTTTTATCATGTCATAGTTCGAAAGGATATTTTTACCTCAAGAGCCAAACGATTTGAAAATGTTGAAGGAAAATCGTGAAATATGGTGGAACTATTCGAGCGTCGACTTGAATTTTGTAAAAGAGAATAGGTTGCTTGTATTTTACAATGTATAGCCAATAGGAGGGGAGGTTTTTTGTTATTTACCAGTAAAAACGTAAGTAAAGTAAAAACTTCTAGAATATATTCTTATTTAAATCAGGTATAATGTTTGCAAGAAATATTTGCAAAGTTGATTCTAAATTCAAACCTCAAGTGCCAACCTCAACTCTACGTCAACTAATTTAGCAAAACTTAGGTAAGCACTCCGTTACACAAACAGCAAAGGTTATTCTGGTTCAAAGTCTAGGATGATTTTGAAATAGCTTCCATTTTTAGTACCGGATTTTGGGGATTACGGCCTTCGTCGCCCGTCAGACCAACACATAAATTTTGATTTTCGTCACGTACAGTCGGATACGAAACCTGGGTTAACTTTAGAAGCAGCATTTTCCAAATGTATTCCTGTTGTAAGCTAAAGCTTGTACTCACTAGTGAGCGGATCAAAGGTAAAGTGAAAATAATGTTTCAAAGGATCACTTTGAAATTGACAGAGTGGCTGAAAATTGGGAAGCAAAAGCATCAAACGTCTACGATGTAGTGATGTTCCAATATATGATGGTGTTTTACGAGAAAAATAAGCATGTCATTGTAATCGTGATGCCTACAGACAGTCTTCGTTAAGATTGCACCTATGACTTTGATTGAACTCTGTACCTTTCAAAACAATATTAAATCAAAACGCTTTTTGTTAGTGAAACCCGAGCTTTATAAGCCTTGTTTTCAAAGCAGTTGCGCTCCAGTCTCTCAAGAGTGCAGCAATGCATTCTGATACAAGCTACGGGTGTTACCAAAACTCATTACAGGGACCTTTGAATTTTCCACGTAGCGTCTGTGCGAGCAATTTAAATTTATCTTTCCAGTGTTTTGTACCCTCAGATAGATTGCACCGTTAAATTCGGTATACTTAATACATACGGCTTTATATTCCCAAAGCAACGGGTTTCCCACGAATACCACGTCCATACGCTTGATGGTAAATTGATGGAAAATCATGAGTAAAATAGGACAGTCACACGTGACCGTGCTCAAAATTACTGACCTTATTAGTAAGGAAGTACATTTACACACAGGCGAAAAACTTGCTTAATGAACATAAACCAATTTTCTCTGGGTTGTTTCCTGAATGATTGATTTATAAAAAAAATACTTAGGCAATCTGAAAACACTGAATTTTACAATTCAGTCGTTCATCGTCCTCTGTCACAATCTGCAACTTTTTGCTTTAGTATCATCTTCACGAATTACTTAACTGACGGCCCCCAAATACACAATAAAACTGCAGTGTCATTATTTAAAAAATAACTTAACCTAAACAAAAATCCATTAACCTGTGAAATTTAGCTGTGATCTTTAAAACTAACTCAAAACAGACAAGCTCTTATCCATAGATTTGCGGTAAAATAGCAGTGATTTGAAATACCGAATCGAGCTTTGCGGTTTGTTACTCGTAACTTTGACATCGGTTTGGATCGACTCGATTCCATCGAGACCTCCAGGACACATTCAGGAGACAGACAGATAAATTACAGAAATAGAGAGTTTCAAGACCAACAGTCAAATTGTTTCAAAGTGCTTGTCAATAACGTTGTTTTCAGTACTTTGAAGATTGTTGCTTTTAGAGATTGTTTTCGAATATCAAAAGCGGAAAACTTCAATTCACTGGCTTTTTCATCTGATTCCAAGTAAAAGTAATGATAGATTTTCGTAATATTCTTTTGATACTCGTACTTCAAAGCGACTTAAGTATGTACTGTTAGACGAATGAAAAAAGATTGATAATAAGAAGTCGTAACAACGGCTTATTAATTTAAACTACCTACCAGCCTGCCTTTAATGCGTTCATCATCATCATTCTCCCCAGTCCGGATTCACCCAGTACTAGGTACTTCTAGGATTTTTTTAGTTGTTCGTGCGTTTGTATGACACGATCCTCTGCCAGCATAATATTACCATTATTTCATCAAATGTTAAAATATGTTTGTAACTTATTTACAGCACTTTTAGAACCATTCTGTTTATAAGAGACTTGTTTGCTCCCAGTATTATATGTAACTTAGCAAACGGTGAAGGAAAACACTGTGAGGAAACCGGGGCATGTTGTAGAATCTAAAAAGTTCGAAAATATAATATGTTGGAGCCTCTCTGTGGTGCAGTTGAAATCTTTTTCACCACTTGAAAGAACAGGTGCCATGATAGATAAGAAGAAAAAGTGACATAGCTTATGAAGTCACGATTCCTTGATGTTTTCTCAACCCAGACATGGTTTCTCTGAGAAAACATACCAAAAAGGTAACAGAACACCAAAGATGTGATGTTTGCAAGCAGTGAGTGGCACGTCTGGATTGTCTCGTCGCGTGCGGGGCTTAGATCCATTAATGTAGTGAACCGTGTACCGCCGCCAAACAAATTACCGATGCAAACACGTACCAACACGCGAGCAGCCAAGCCTTTTGCTTCACAGAAATGTATTATAGTCAAAGATGGCGGGAAGAGTGATTCATTAATTTCGGCTGGAAGTGCTACCTGGAAACTTTGGTTATTAATTTTAGCTGGATACGCGAGGCTTCCGTCGACTCGGACCGGTAGGTACTCGGACCGCAGTCCCACTCGCCGGAGTAATTTTATTTTATTATTTTTCTTCCGGCGACTCGGACCACTTTTGAAATGATCTAAAAAATCCATTGTTCAAGGCAATGAAGTACAGTCAAAGGAAAAAGTAGGTGTAGAAAGTAAACATAAAGAATAAACTCTTTGATTGAAGCCACAATTTATTTTAAAAAATCTAATTATTAACAGTTATTAAAATATATATATATCATACTACAAATAATGACCAAATTAAAAAGAAGTAGACAAGAAAACAATATTAAAAATCAGTCTTAATTCGTTTTACTTAGATAATACGGTCTTTGTTATTTAAAATCTAATAAAAATAATATGATAAATCTGACCTAGGCTCTAAAAAAATAAATAAATATTGTGTACAATCCTTACAATACTATCTAGCCCCAAATTAAGCAGAGCTTGTGCTATGGGAACTAGATAGCTGATATAATACTTATATACGTATTTTACCTGGGTATTTTATATTTGCTTATTAATAAATTTGGGTTTCGCATCAATTGTAGATGATTTATATACCGCCGGAGGCAACTGGTGACTACTCAAGCTCTTATTGCGGGACACCTCTATTATCCTGACAGCTTAGTCGGCCTAATCCACAGGAAAGACATGGTCAATACGTGCAGAGCTAATAAAACATTAATTATTTGTGCACTAAACAGATGGTCAGTGGTCTCATACTGCCAATAAAGTGATCTCTTGACGAATCTTTTTTTTTTTTATCGGAACTGTTATTTTAAAAACGGTTTTATTCATAGAAAAGTTGAATCTGATAAAAAGGATTTATTATCAATGCAGAAAAAAAAAAGTTTAAAATTATTGGCCAACTGTAGTTGCAGAATTAACGAGACAGTGTATTGAGTTATCGATATCTACTAAGGAATGTAAAATTATTCAGTTTCAAAGCAGTTCTATATTCGTTCATATCGACGTCTGTCAATTTTGTTCCCCTAACCGTACCGAAGGCACTGGTTGTTCTCCAGGTAGAAAGCAGATTGGAACCCTGTTGCACTATCTACCGGTACAATAAAAAGCAAAAAAAAATATTTGGATCAAACGTAGAATTAAGGCCTGCGCACACCTAGTTCGCTGGTGGTAGCAGTGGTAGCGATCAGTGAAACGCTGTCAAATATCGCTGTCAATTTTGACAGCATTTCACTGATCGCCGACGCCAGCGGCCTAGGTGTGCGCAGGCCTTTATGCGAGAGAAACGAGATTTCATGCTTAATTCTTCTTTATTCTGTTCTGTTTTAGCATTATCATATCATACAACTTGTGGAAATCGGTGCGAATACGTCGGTTTTTCCATACAACCTTCAAATTTATTAGTGCACCCTCCATAATACTTCACCAGAAATTTAACCTTCGTTTCATTCATACTGAATACGTCGCGTTAAGGTTTTTCCATACAATCTCAAATCTATTTCTTAGTGCACCCTCCATAATACTACACCAGAAATTTAACCCTCGTTTCATTCACACTCCAGCAAAATTCATGCTGTCAGTCAGTCAGTCAGTAACGTATAAGTGAATTGAATTAAAGATGATGGATGAATTAATAATGTAACAAAAATTAAATTTTCACATTGAAGTGCCAGGTAAAAGTAGAATATAAGACAACGCTATAGTTGACCGCTGTCTGATGTACCACGTGGGTTGCTGCGCAGAACAAAATTCCGTTTAAAAGCGCGTTCTTCATTTGTTTTATAACCCAGTGTCCGCTACCCGGTAACACCGTGAAACCCGGTTACAGTCATGTAGCCTGTTTTCTATTCAAATGTGCACTTCGAATCGTCCCGCGTAATTTGATAAACGTTATTGTTATTGGCAGTGCCAACAAAGGTAAATTGTTTTCAGGTTGCTCACGCTATGCGTGGGTGCGACTATAAGCACGGTGGCAATTCTGACAAGTTTGTATACTATTAAACTGTATTAAGGGCAACGGTTCTAGAAGCTAAAAGACTCTTCAAATTCCGCTTGTTTAATGATAATTCTGTGCTAGTTAGTAATTTTTAGTTCAGCTGAATAATACATTTCAGACGGATTCTCAAAGTTTATTTTAATTTTGCCCTATTCCATTTTCTTTTACTTCTTCATTATTTTTGTTATTTGGCTATACAAAAGTCTTGTAAAAATCCTGGTTGTAATTTTGTTGTGTAATTTTTCTAATAAACAAACCGACATCTTTACCAAACAAATTGTATGTGGTGGCGGGGACAATTTCCTGTTCAACAAAGCTACTTTTACGACGTATTCGGCACAGAATGATTTTTGGCAGCCGTGCCAAATGGACGTATAATTTTATGTACGTTTGTAAGTATTACCTTCGAGTGACGTCTCTTTGCAGCAAAGGCTCACGTGCAAGGTGCTATTACATCACCTGGAGGGGGATCTAAGGGGGTAAAAGGGGTAGGAGGAGGCTAGTAACATGGCTCTACTAATTTCGCAGTCTCATGGGCTCAAGCCGTCACTGTGGATTGGCCCGTCTGTTGTCACAATCCCTTCTTAAAAGATTATTATGCAAGAAATTAATGCTTCAACTTGTAACGGATACGTACCTATGTAATTAAGGAAAGGTTCTTTGATGGCACTTTTTGTATGCTTCAGTCTTGCTTCAGTGCTTTGAAATGAGTAGTACATTAATCCTTGATCATTACAGAACTTTTCAAATTACTGTGAAAATTACGCACAAAAACAAGCCATAAAATTGACAAATGCTCATTATTTATTAAAACTACCAAATGCAGTCATTTTAATCTGAAAGGAACCGATGGATAAATAATTCGAAAAATAATAAACTTTTCACACAATCTGAAAATAGTTCGTACAAATCTATACGCAGAGAATGTGCTTTCGTGTCGCCCACTGAGTGTAGCTGTCAATTAGCTGCGCACTGCAAGCGAGCGACAGCCCTAGCTTGCAGGGCTGCTGCGCATTATTCAGTCGTGATCGAAATGTAGTTGTGTTGTTTATATTTTTGAAATTTGTACCTACTAACATGTACATTACATGTACGTGCCTACCATGTTAATTTGTTGTGTTATTTTTTCTAGCAATACTTAATTTGCGAAAGATAGTTTTAGCTAATAAGGTTACCTTACCACGTAGTTACCACGACGTTTTTAGTAGCCTTAACTTTTTCGTATAAATCGTTTTTACAAAAAGTTTGCTATAAACAGTTATCACTTTTCGATATAATAAGAACGTAGGTATCTCAGAACAAAGATCATCACATAGTTGTGTTCCATATCAATTTCAACTATTCAAAACAAAGCAATTTCCTCCAAGGATTTCTCTAGCTTAGTCTGAAATATCAATGAAACCACTACATAATACCATAAACCTAGTATTTGCTGACCGCAGCCCATTTCAAAGGCTTAGGGATACCCAAGACGCGACAACCCTAGCTCCAGACATAGAATAAATAGCAGCTACTTCCAGGGCTGCTAAACAGATTTAATTCTACCGCAAAGCGACTTAACGATGCACGAAGTTGTTAGACGTTGGATTCATGTTATAAACTATTTCTAAATTGTAAAAATTGCAGGAGGAAATATAGTTTATTTTGCACTCTATATCATTAAAATAATTTATGACCATAGATTTGCTATAATATTATGGGTCTAAGAACCGCTTTTTGACTTTAGAGAAAGTGAGATAGATAGATAGGAAGCTTACAAACTAACAAAAAGAGAATTGACAGTGAGGTGACAGGAATAAGAGCATTGAAACACAAGTTAAAACCTGTAATAACAATTTCATAACCAAACTGTTGCACCGTTTTAGATGAAATTGTATAGGATATGCATGAGAGATAAACCTTTCATTTATAAACATATTTTTTTCATATCGGTGTAGTAATGACAAAGACGGATTAATACGGTAGCAAACATAAAAAAATAGCACATGATTTAAATCTATTACAAAAAAGAAAGTACTATTGAATAAGTGGATTCAAATAGAAGTTACGTACCAGTTCTGTTTGAGTGTACGAAAAGGAAAACAGCTTGCGCTCAACCGCGAACAAATCGTCTCACAAGTACTCGCAAGCGACGCGCTCCAAACCGCAAATACTTGTCATTCCGATCAACTGCGACTTCGCAAACGTCCTCCAAAATGCATCCACGCCATTGAATAAAGAAGTCTAATGCAATCCACTCGCTGATAAAGCTAGGTCTATACTTGCGAATTGGTATTGTAATATTTATTTTGTTTGTGTGTCACAAATGAACATGATGTCTTCATATTGTGAAAACTTCACAAGATTTTTATTTATCTATCATCCGTGTCAGCAAGCCGCCGTATCAAAACGAACAATGCGGCTTGCTGGTTTGGCTTCAATTGTAAATATTATGTAACTCGCTGTCAGTTTCATGCGGGATAGATCACACTTTTTGACCTAACAAGTGCACTGTGAACACGTTTAGTTTGTGGTAAGACCCAATTATCAGTTGTTACTCTTGGTGCAATGCTACACAAATAGCTCGAATTATATGGTATACATGAAAATGTATAATACGATCAGCTCGTGTCTGTAACAATATAATACGCAATGGGTGAATTACGTTTTGGTGTCTTGTTTAAAAAGACTCGGCTTATGTACTGTGTCTTCTTTTCCTTTCGTGCCACTAGTTCTTTTTCGTTCACTTGAAATATGTTTTCGAACTTTTAAGGTTCTACGATATGCCTCATGATGTTTGTTTGGCTCTCACTCACTGTGTAAAGATGCTACTTGTAAAATTGCATGATTTCATTCGTCAGCAGAATTTTTGTTACAGTAACGTGCTCAGTTGTAACTTCCGCTCGCTTGTAAGGACCTGGCTTAGAGTACTCGCAGATGGACAGATAGTAGGTACCTCCGTCACGTGAATTTGGGCGCTCTCTTTGCCCGCAACTTCAATTTAGTTAAGAGTAGTGCCAGTGATCCAACCCAACCAACGTTCGTCGGAATTCGTTTTTTTTTTCCAAAGAGCAACTTTTAGCCGCGGAGATGTGGCAACTCGTTGGTGAATGCAAAATGGTATGGCGTTTGTTTTTGGTGAAGTTGTATTTTAGTCAGTTTAGTTTGTTTTAGGAGGGAATTGTGTTTATGTGAAATGTTTGTATCTGGAAGATAAAATTCACAAAATAATAATGATTATAATGCAAGAATTTTTATAAAGAATGTCAGCATTTTTCGTTTTATTTTATAAAACAACTACAATATCTACGCGTTGGCCCCGTTTCGGGAAAATAAATTCCATTCTATCGCTCCGATCGGCAATTTTTGTCCATTCCCATTTGTCACATAGATAACTAGAAGTCCAACAATTTGAATATCGAACAGGAAGTGTCGTATCATAATAAACAGCCTACAGATAGTATCAGTTGTACCATGTTTTTGACGGTAGAGGGACAATCGACATGTGTTTCGTCAGCTGTAACAGCATTAACATACCGCCTTAAAACCTTTTTAAAACTGTGACATGACAATAACGCGTTAACATTCTGACAATGCCCCGTTAAAGTCGAAATGGGAACTGGATATACCATTTAAGCTTGTATTAAAGATGGGAATGGTCACAATGGGAGTATAGACCCTATTATTAAATGGAGCTTATCGTTTTGTAAGATTTAACATAGATAGTTTGAACTGAGTTTTCATTTTAACTTAGAATTCAATGGCGTGTCTTCTTTGTTACAAAGAAAAAAGTTGACTCAGTTTTACTGGAAGAATAAATAATAACGGAAAATGCTTCAATGTGGCTATAGGTGACATATTTTGGACCTTATTTGAAAAATATCATTAATTAATGTTACTTTTGACATTTGTTTTACTATTTCACTATTGGTTTATTTAATTTTAACCGTGTTAAAACTTGTACTATTTAGAATTTAATATTGACATTTCAACTGTATACTTATGTTACTTAACTTATATCATGCATATCATTAAATTAATTATTTTCGTCTATGTACAAGCCCCGTTCGATTTTGTGCCAAGTGTAACAAATGACCGTTATAATAGTTTTGCTGGCCATTAAATAACGAAAAGTATAACTTTGCTCACCTAATTTCATAGAATTAATGGGGCATTACGCAAATGCCCAGTTAGAGGCCAACAAATACTCCCTAATAGACTGAAACCAGAATACACGCAACCCTCATGACGTGAGCCGCGAGATCATTAATAAAAATTTTGTAAGGCAACAAGTTCTGTTACCATAGATTATACAGACCTATAGAAGAGGACCATCACATACTGGTATCAGGGTAAAAACTCGTGAATCTATAATAAAAAATATTCGTGGGATGAAAACGTGGGCAGAAACCGAACTACCCGTAAAAAAATCAGTTTTATATGTACAAAATAATCTACCCACCTTTATTCGGCGATAGCTATTATCATAATAAAAACCTACCCACTGAATTGTAGAACAAGAAAGCTTTTGTGGTATACCTACACTTTTTTATGCTTAAAACTGTTTTGAATAAAGTTTACTACTTACTATCAAATCTTTTATTATATAACAAAATACTGATTACTCTCATTATTATATACTATACAAGACATTTGGTCAATTGACCTAAGCGCAGTAATCTCTTTTTTGTTCAGCTCTACGTAAATGGTAATTCATGAATTATGACTAAGCATATTACATTTCCACAGGATAAGTGTATTATTAACCTTATGCCCTGGAGTTACAGCTCAAGTGATTAAGCAGTTTTATTGCCCTCGATGCTAAACGCGAAATTATTCACTATTTCAGGTAGGATAAGATTCATTGTCAAACGACTTTTCTACGCAACTATCAAGGCAACATTGACGAAAAGGACAAAAGGTTTCAGATTAAATTCATTCTACCTTTCTGCATAGAAAGAAGAGCTTTTTGTGAGCGAATTTGTAATTCATCCGGAAAAGTACTACGGTACTGTCACCAGTTCGCCTTTCTCGCATCCCTGTTTTCAGTTTTGAAGACTTTCTTGGTATACAGGTACAGTTACAGGTACATAATACATTACACTTTTTTGATATTTGATCAGCATGCAGGCTGATCATGTAACCTTTATTGCAATTCAATCAAAATGTTGTTGAAGCTGCCAATTTTCAAACTAATACGTGATCGCAAATTGACAGTTTCAATAAGATTTTGATTGAAACCATTGCAACAAAAGTTACATGATCGGCCTGCTGTATAGGCAGTACCGTGTTCAGAAATTGCTTCGTTGTTATAAAAGAAAAGTTGTTGAGAACAGAAGAATAAAGATGATTGGCCATCTTGTACGACATTACAGCTTTACCAGAAATATCATCGAAGGAAAGGAGAGACAGGAAGGAGAAGACCAAAGTTAAGCTACATGAGCCAAATAAAAGTAAAGATCGCCGTCATGTCGTAAAGGAGGTTAAGGTGGTGGCCTTCAAAAAAAATACCTGAAGAAAAATGCATTGGTACATTACGCTGACAAAAACATTGCTTTTAAATAAGAAGAAGAAGTTATAAAATGATCACGACGGCTTATAAGTCTTTGAATCTGTTAAACTGGAAAATTTTAGACTATAATGGCTGCTAATCGGGCCGCCTAATGCGTTCAAGTTCTTATCACCTTTTGAAAGTTTATGATAAATTCCACTGAGCATTACAACAAAAATCGATTATCGATCGGATTCTCACGACTTAACCCGTCGTACATCTCAATAAATAGTGTCATTACATATTTTGTCACGGCGGTTTTATGAGGAGAGAAACCTCAAACCTTTAAGTTTATGGGGCTTAGGCTGCGTTGAAACCGACGCGGTGACTTTGAAGAAGATAAATGAAATAAAATAAAACAAACCTTTGCATCTATTGTAGATTTGTATCTTTAATACTAATTATTATTTTTATATTAATATTTTTTATTTTGGCTTTGGACAGGATTACCACATAGCATCTATATCTAGCTATCTAGTAGCTCTTAATAGGTCTTAGATCAAGATCAAGATCTTTTGAAGACCTCTAAGGGAAAACAGAGACATGTCGACACATTGCCGTATAATTGAAATATACGGCGTACATTGCTGTCACTTTGATCAAATCGCGTCAAGTCAGTTTGGGAGAAGCTTTATTTTAGTTTTACGACACCAACGCGATTTACGTTTGTGAGTTGCGTTCATTTAATTTATAGACAAAGTGAAATGTCATTTTTAGAAATTCTGTACTTTTAGTTTTTATTGAGGCACATCGTGTTTTTGCTGCATAGCTAGAGCTAGACCCACCTGATTACGCGTACGGGTTAAACACTGTCCAAATTTAACTAAACATCTAAATAAAAATTTTGAAAACTGTTGAAGGTTTATGTAAATATATGTACGTTTACCCATAAAATGGTCGTCTCTAGAATTCAAGCTTTTCCTGTGCCGAATTTCATCATGATAGATGCAGAAGTTCAGCCGTGTTAACGAAAAAAATATTTTTTTATACTGGCGACTTACCTATAGCTATAAATAATTATTTTGGAACGGGAAAATTGTTTTAAAGGTGGCGGTAAATTTTGTGGACATTACACTTAACACTCAAAGCGATATCTTAGGCCGATCTCTATTCGTATGGGTTTCTAACACGCCACGAAGCTTGATTAGGCATAAAATACATTAAATGTTTAACGTTTTTAAGCACGTTATATTTAATGATATCATATCAAATTTATTACTTAATTAATTAAATTATTGATTTTAAAATAAGTAACTTGAGGCTTTGTACATTTTTAAGAAATACCATTGCAATAGTTAATAAATAATGGATGTTTTTACACAGCGGCAATTGGCCCAAAACTAAACAAGCTAATAAATATAGTGTGAACAGAACTGAATGATCTATATACATTATAATACATACATAAGTAGAATATGATAATGCAATCCTCGATACAACTCTATAATTACTGAGGTGTAGGAACAATATCTATACAGGGTGGAATTTTGTAATGCCACCTGGAGGGAAAGTACTCATAATACTGCAGATAGAAAATTTTACTCAAAGGAAACATTCCTTTATTTTTGAATAGAAAGCAAACTGCATTCAAAGATTTTCGAAAATTCTCTTCTCCCACACCCGGGAATCGAACCGGAAAACATCTGAAAAAATTATACCCTGTACTTTTAATGCATCGATCGTTAGGGTCAATTATAAGGATTAAATTTCTCCAACAAACATGATAAATTAAATGAAAGAAAAACCAGGAAATCTTAAATTAATTTAATTATTTACAAAAAATGGTAAACTAATTAATTAGTTGCTCGAAATGGGCTCCATTCTCTTGGATACACAAATTTAATCTTTTAATGAATTCATTTCTAGTAACCTAGCCTATTAGCCGGTTCGATTCCCGGGTTTGGGAGAAGAAAATTTTCAAAAATTCTTGAATGCAGTTTGCTTTCTATTTAAAAACAAAGGAATGTTGTTGTTTTAAAATTTTCTATCTGCAGTATTAAGAGAACTTCCTCTCCAGGTGGCATAACAAAATTCCACCCTGTATATACATATATAAGAAAATCTTGTTAGTTACACTGTTTTTAACTCAAGTACAGCTGAACCGATTTGGCTGAAAATTGGTGGGGAGGTAGCTTAGAACCGGAAGAAGAACAATCCTAGTTCTTCTCCTGGTTCTAAGCTACCTCCCCACCAATTTTCAAAGTTCTAAGCTACGTCACTTTTTATTGCGAAAAAGTGACGGAAACGGGGCGAGCAAAGCTGCAGGCAGCCGCTAGTAAAATATATATAAATAAGTTCTCACGTTTGCAGTGTAACCCTTATCGCTAAGCCTTATGGAGATAAAAAGAAGGTGTATCAGGTAATCGACGCCGCTGTCAAAGATATATTTCTTTACTAAATATCGTGTTCATTCAAATCCATTAGATTATTCTAATATGAATAATATGATGAAAGCACACGGAGAATATTAGGATTAAAATTGGGTAGAGACAAGAAGAGAAGAAGTTGACAAAAAAAGATGGAGGGGCAGTGTTAACGATGACATGAGCAAGAAAGGCGTGAGCACTGAGATGACGAATGATAGAGTGAGTGGAAGAACAAAACTTGTTGTGCCAACCCCACTTCCTGTGGGAAAAGGGCAGGATCATCATCTGATGGTGATGACCTAATTCATACAGTAAGGGCATATGAAATTTAAAACCTGTATGGCCCAGTGTAATAGACACACTTCAAGCCTCATATAGGGCACATATTCAGTGTCTTGAAATATAAGTATAAATATTGTGGACTATCTACACAATACTTTTTAACCAAATTAAGCAGAGCTTGTACTATGGGAACCACATAGCTGATACAATACTCATATACATTTTTAGTAAATACATACTTAAAATACAATATAACACTCAGACAGAGAATAAACACCTGCGTTCAGCACACAAATATTTGTTCTCGGTGAGGATTGAACCCACGCACTCTAGCGCAGAAAGCAAAGCTACGACCAACTGAGATGGCTGTCAAAGTATCTATATGAAAGTTGATCAAAGTAACCGTTGGGTAACCGTTCATCTTAGGGTCAACTGCTTTTTTTTTATAAAAATGATCTGAGACATAAAAAGGTCGACAATCATACCACCTGTAGTTTTGTGAGTTGACCAATAATATCAAGCTTCAAAGTAATAGCCCAATTCCGTTTTAATTTATTCTAAATACTATTTATTTGAATCCAAATGTTCTTTATTATGCGTAAACCTGTTCAGAAATAGTCTTAATTTGAATATATTAACCGGTGTGTTTACTTAAATAATGAAATTAAGAGAAATATGCTATAGAATCTCAAACTTGACGAAATTTTGTTTATTATATAATATAGGGATTTTATAATAATATTAAATATTATAAAATCCCTTCGTGTCCCAGTAAGCAAAGCCCTTTTATGCCTTCCTCATATCGGGCCCTTTGACTATGTTTGTTCATACCACCAGAAAATAGCCAACACCGTCAATTTTCAGTTTCAAAGAGCTTTAATTTCGTTTCACTTTGAACCGTTGAATAATAATTAAAACTTAAGTGTGTTTCATGTAAAATACACGAGTGTATTCTATATAGGTGGTCATTATAGTATCGGAGTTTAATATCAAAGTTAATAGCAGCTTGGTTGTGACACAGCTTAAGAAAATACTCGCTAGGTCACTACAAAAATTGGCGGTTGTCGGTTCGAAACGTATTATTGTCTAGATGTGCTGAACTATAGACTGAGAGAATGGAATCTTACTTATAAGTACTTACCAGATGAAAACACAAAGTATTTTCACTATTTTAATATACGGGAAGAACGACGGGAGATGGACGAAGGCGGCTACAGAAAGGTCGCCAAGGGATTCTCAAAGACCTAGGGGCAGACCAGCCGCCCGTTGGTCGAAAGACATTGTTGCGAGTGCTGGGATATAGCCAGCTATGATTTAACTTATAATTAGCTATTATAAATATTAACCAGCAGTAAAACCTCAAGTCAAAAAGACGCAGCAGCGGTGTTACTCCTGCACCGCTAAGGTGGTGTATTCGGCGATCAGCCGAATGAACCGTGTTCCAAAACCGAAATCCACGTTATATATATTTTTTTTAAATTGAAAACTCGAAGCTGATTTAGCGATCGCCTGAACGAATCAAGTTGCATAGAATAGCTATTTGGATTGAACCAACCGTTCGCTCTGCACTGTGTACTCGTCGGCTCTAGGAAAATTAATTTAAAGTGCATGGGAGGGGTTATTGCATACAAGTAGCCATTATACAGATAGCAAGTGAATCATCCTACTATTTGCATGTTATTATCTTGGTAAGTCATGTTTATTAAAATTAGCAAGCGTATGGTATAGATCAGTTACTCCGTACTACAGATTTTATTATAGAGAAGAAGTTTTTGTGGTGTTGATGCAATTTAATTTTGAAAACCAAATGTGTAATAGTATTACCGAAATACCTACACGGTCGTCTGCGGTTTTACTCGCAATAAACCCAAAACTTTTTTTTTAAATTTTACTAATTTTGCGGCAGAAAATAATGATTTTTAAAGGTACCTATATAATGACTTATTTTTATAAATAAGACTCCAAGCTGAATATTATTAGGTACGAAAACAGGTAATTTAAAAAGTTGAAGAAGTTTTTAATAAGAACATTCTATGCCTACCATAATTGTACAAGATTGTGTTAACTTTCACAAAGAAGGCCCAGTATTCGCTCGGATAATTCTCATTTTTTCATTGCCAAAGACCTTTTCATCCAACCGCGTCTTAACATTCAATGGTTTAATTATTATTGTTTTTTCATTCTTTTGCGAATTGTAAACCTTTGTTCATGTAAAGATTAAAGCGCAGATTGGCCACGCCCTTCGATTATTGTCGGCAGTGATTGGTTGTTGGAGCTCTTTGTGCCACTGTTTTGTCTTACCATGAATTAGCGATTAAGAATTTTCTTTTCATACGCACGAAACAAGTTTGCTGGGGCCCGAAAGTAAACGCGAAACTGCTGAGTACTTTTTATGTGCCTATATGGAGCAAGCAAGACACCCCTTTTAACCCCGACGCCATTTTTTATACGTCATCCATTTTGAGTCGAATACAAAACTACTAGCACTCTGCTGTATTGAATAAAAGGGTTCAAACTGGTGCATCAGTTTGAATTTAGAATGTTAACTATGTTGATACATCGGGAATGTTCTAGTTATATCTGTAATTTTATACAAATTTTATGATTTCAGTTTGTGTGAAACAAGATTTTATTTTTGCTTATGGTTTGTCTTAGTATTTTTTATTGGTTACCTGGCTATGAATTAAAAACGGACCTTTTTTATTAGTAGGTAACCCTTAGAACTAAGAAAAAAAAACTTTCTACATAGCTTGTTACGAAGCCTGGTTACGTACAAGCACTAAAGGATTTAGATACTTGAATACTAAACTCCAAAACACAAAAATCTAAGTTTTGCCTACAAATATATATAACGATTGAAACAGACTTGAAAGCTATCGAATTGTACAAAGAATATATCCAAATACCAAACAGGAAAATCACCATCAATTCCCATTCAAAGCAAAGTAGCGAATAAACTTGCGACAATTAAGAGACTCGTATTTGGCTTTGCGTGTCGCACGCATGTGGATGTAGGCTACAAGAAATTTTCCAGAGTCGTTATGTAGAAGAGCCATCTAATCGTGTACCTGCGATCAAATCTTTTTAAATTTATTTACTGGAACCTTAAAAATTTAAAACAATGACGTTTATAATGTTGTCTCAGACTATGAGAAACAGTTTTGTAAAGCTATACTAACTGAAGCTTTCACAAATCGAGCAATTAAATAAATAGCTGCTTAATCTCAAAATTTTGCCAGCAAATAATTTGATCGGTCGATTAATCCGGGAATTTAGTCCGTGTCATAAAAATATAAAATAAATGGTAATAAACCATCCAACTTTTGTATTAGCTAAATAAATATTATTTGTGTTATTTTGAATCTCGAACTTTTCAAATATTTTGATTGGCATAAACTTCCATCAAAAAGTGAATCGTTCAAAAATAACTATTTAAGCTTTTATTCAAAACCACCTGAAGCCTTCTGAACCGGTAACAAGAACTCCACTCATTCGTCATGAGATCTCCAAACTACAAATTTGGCACAAAATATAGCGATAGCTAAACTATATTTTAAAAAATATATCAAAAAAATTGCACCCGAAATATGAATAAACAAAAAAAATATACTGGAAAATACTACACCTTTATTTTAATGAACTTACACGAACACACTTGAAAGTAACAGCATGTAGATTGTAAATATTAGACAAGCAATCTATCAAGACAGCAATCTATGTCCATACAAGGAAGTACCATCAAAGATAAACTCATAACACGCCTAATGTTAGTAGTTATGTCGTAAAACTTGCTAAATTACCTTAAGTACAGGATCTATTGAAATACTGCCTCCAACAATTACAGCTTCACAACATAAAGCTAGCATAACATGTTATATGCCCTTGTAATTCAATGGATATGGTATATCTCATTTGATTTCTCTTCTTAGATGATTTATTTTCTTCTTCTCAGATTAACTTTTGACCGTTGTTGGTTCATCCCATTTGGTCTGCCACATTTCTTTAGATAAGTATAAATATATTTGTCTAAAAAAACTAATAATCAAACAAATATTTACAAAATGTACAAAATACACAAGAGCAGTTGAGATATCTGCAGACCGTTACAAACGATTTAGAGATTAGCTCAATTGATCCAAATCAGTACCAGACGGAAGCGTCTCCAAGACGCTGGTGGCATTGTCACTCTGAATAGCAATGCTAGTACGCTATGCCAGATACCCACCAGCCCTTGGGTCACGCGTCGCTTCAATCAGTCGCCTTGACAAAATTTTGAAGACCCGCAAGGCCTCGGTTCTTCACGGACCCAGAGCTATACATATAGAAGTTGTAATTTGTAGAAAGTTGTACTGTGATTGAAATGAAATTGTACATCGTTAGACAAGATAAGACGTCCACTTAGACCTCGAAATCCCTAACGTGTTCAAACAAGAGTTTCTATTTGCACGCTCAGTCTGCAGACATTACATAATAATTAATTACCTTTCATGAATTACTGGGCGTTTGAATGGTGCGATGTTTGATCCGTGGCAATTTAACTGATTTTGATGTAACTTGGAATGGAGTTCGTAAACTGGGATAGCATAATCGACCTCTTTTTAACACGCTTTTATTAGCTTCACCTGTATGTATGTTTGTTTGTATGTAACCGACCC
Organism: Thera britannica; assembly: GCA_939531255.2. Taxonomy (NCBI): domain Eukaryota; kingdom Metazoa; phylum Arthropoda; class Insecta; order Lepidoptera; family Geometridae; genus Thera; species Thera britannica. The sequence continues at coordinate 17,142,943 of OW618039.2, forward strand.
CTTTGAGCTCGATTTTGTCCTACTTTGAACGATCAGATTTGATTCAAATTTTGCACACCTGTCAAAGGTCGATGACAATGCAATAATATGATAAAAAAAAACTTAAAAGTAAAAAATAAATTATAGTTTAAAAAACTAAAAAAACACGCTTTTTTACCTAATTGAACAAAAAAGTTAAAATAAAACTAAAACCCACGCTTTTTTGTACAATAATATACATTTTTCAATTGATTATTATAGTTTTATTGTTATATTCTATTATGTTTGACGTCTGTGTGTGTGTCTGTGGCCTCGTAGCTCCGGAACAGATGAACCGATTTAGTTTTTGTTTTCTTTTATTTGAAAATTGAATTAGGCCGGAGGAGGAAGATTTTTAGCTATGTTTGATGAAAATCGGTCCAAAATGGCCGCCGGCCGGTGCCGCCACAAAATGGCGGATTACATAATTATTTCATACAAGCATGGCTATTAAATGAAAGGGCTTGTCTAGTAGAATAATACATACACACCAATGTCTTAGTCGAGGGTTCCAATCGCGAGACGCGAGCAAAACTGAATGTGAAATCCAGTTCAACTTTAATCTAGCAAGGTTTTTGTAAGTTGTTTTGCTACAAGAAAGAATTAAAATGGACAAGGCCCGACATGGTCATAACCAAAGTATTGCTTTGTTCAGACGTTATCAGTTTATATCGATCTACTCTGTAAATAACAATTGAATACCAATTCTCTATCTGAATATCTATCAAATCTGCATACAAAGGTATACAAATATGCAAAAATAATGGCTTATTCTTCGCAAACGGTTTTAATGCTCTTCATCATATTAGTTACAAAGGTTCTTCCAGCGCTCATATCTTGCAGAATGTGAATAAATTCTCTCCATTCGATTGGTAGGAATAATAATGGTCAAACATAACTTACTAAAAGAATTCCACGTTACCTTTTCTATACAAACTTCGCCCCATTTAACCCACTTTCTCACTGTCCTGTAGTTTTCGAGTTTCGCGAGTGTTTTCTTAAGTGAGTAGACTACTAAAAATAAATAAATATTGTAGGCAATCCACACAACACCATCTAGCCCCAAATTAAGCTGACCTTGGACTATGAGTTCATATAATTCTTAAATACATTTTCTTTGAAAATGCATACTTTGAATACAATATAACACCCAGACCGAGAACAAACATCTATGATCACCACACAAATATTTGTTCTCGGTGGGGATCGAGCCCACGACCTACGGTGCAGAAGGCAGCCAACCAATCTACGAGTAATCCAAAAAAAGCCAACTGAGCTGAGAGGCCAGTCAAAAATGAATTTAATATTCATGCATTATGCATTATGTTTGCATTATTTACTAATCAATATTTACCAAAACTCTGCTTAGCAAGTCCTCGTTTGTTAGAAGTCGGATGATGGAGAAGCCCGAAATAGTTATTCCTGAAAATCAATAATGAAGGGATGTTCGTCTGCAATGGGTTTAAAAGGCCTTATGATACTGTGTTGATGTATAAACCAGTCCATTACAACCCTGTAAAAGTTCGTAACAAGACAGAATCGTTCCGTGACCTAACAAAATAAATTCTCATTCCTCTGCAAAATCATTGCAATTACTCGAATCAATGAACGCAAATCGATTCAATGCTTTACGATGGCCCGCTTGTTGTTCAATATCCTTTTTTATGACCTGACAGGAATATTTTTTGTAAAGCCAGTTCACTCACAAGTTGTAACGTTTCACAGACTTTCTAACAAGGAATAGGAAAATCAATACCCACCCAGTAGACCGACGTTATTTTTAAGATCGGAAGTCTCATAATCGTTCTTTCTGGAAACGTAGAGGGGAGGATGAAGCCACAGCTAGACATAGGTCCACTAGTGGACGTAATCAGGCTCGTGATGATGATAATACAAGGGAATAATACAAAGAGTGAAGAAAGCTTGTTGTGCCGTCCCTACTTAGCGTGGGATAAGAGCAAGAAAAGGATAATAATAAAGGCTAGTGTAGAAAGGGTTGTTGTATGCACATTCAGTTTTCTAAAGTATTTTTACACTACAACGGCGACTTCGCGTGACGTTTGAATGGTTTCCGTCACGATGTCGATCAGTTTGCCGAGTCAACACTCACCTTAACCCAGCACAAAAAAGTCCGTCTGCCGTCAGATAATGAGACGGACAACGTGAATAATGGGTAATTTGTTTAGAATAAAAAAAACCTGCAAATGGGCTCAAGGCGTATAATAAAACGGAGATATGGCCCGGGTGGGTCGGATCGAGAAATGAATTTAGATTACAGGTTAACGCCGACTAAGTGTGGGTTCTCCACCTGTACTTGAAAAAACTCACGAGTAAAAAAAACGTTGTTTTATTTGGAGCGGGTGGTGGCTCTTTTGGTATTGTGTAGGATATCCAGTAGCACAACTTCTACGTTACGATATTAACCACGCAGGTTTTTTTGCGATTTATAGTTCAAAACCATCATAATAATGAGAAATTCTACCTTTTTCCCACAGGTCTATCTTATTGTTTTAGTTGAAAGAGACAGCACCATTTTTGTGCTGTTAAATAAAGCTGGTTTTGGTTAGATGAACGTGCGTGTTTTTCTTCATTCGTATGTATCGTCTAACATTGATATAATAAAGCCTATTTAACGCAAACCCGAGCCAAAATAGATTCTAATCAAATAGCGGCGCTTATCAATACCACTCAAACGAGCGAGAAAGAGATAACTATTTGTAACAATAATAATATCAGAGTGAGAGATAATGAATAGTAGTGCCATTTGAGATTTTGTATATAGTGTGTGAGAGAGTGGTAATGAATAGAATGGTGGCGTAAATAGATATGATAAGCTTTGTTCAAAACCAATAAATATGTATTATTATGTTTCTTTAAAAGCTCGTGTGTGTAAGCTTGAAGCTTATTCTTCTAACATGTTTTTTCGAATGAACCTTATGATCGTCTGACGATTCTTACAGAACTCTTCAAGATTAACCACACTGCTTGAATATATACCTACCTACACTACGCAGTACGTACCGGACGGGCCTCTTGAGTTTGTGTCGTAAGGGCGAGCCATTTTAGCCAGACAGCTGACATTCTACCGCTTATTAAGAATGTTTTTCTTCCACAAAAACCCCGAGTATTTTTAAGTTCGTAACTGTTTATGTTTTTATGGCCGTCGGAGTACCGACATGAGAAAAGTTTTTAGTTATAAGGCTTTGAAACTTTTACAATGGCATTCAAAGCGCGGCTTGTAAAAATTTAATTTAATTTTCACTTTTATGGTTAGAAGCTTGTCATAACCGTCATGAAACTTAAACCTTTCAAGTGCAGAGTATTTTTTGCCCCTACTGCTGACGCAAAAAAATAATCTTTATCTATACTTCTAGGGTGTTATTAATAATCCTGGCGTAGCGTTGGACTAGTTAATCCGTGTTTTGTTTCATGCATTGACATGCAATTGACAACTCGAATAACCCCCAAATACTGAAACGCAACTCAGATTTAAGCACGCCTCAAGCGACGAATATTTGACAGATTTTCATTGAAAACTGTCAAATATTCGTCGCTTGAGACATGCTTAAATCTGAGTTGCGTTTCAGTATTCGGGGGTTAATGTGACAAAACACGATTTAACTACTCCAGCGTTGCGCCAGGAGGCCAGGATTATTAATAACACCCCTAGGGTCTTATTAATAATCCTGGCGTAGCGTTGGACTAGTTGATCCGTGTTTTGTCTCTTGCATTGACATGCAATTGTCAACTCGAACAAATATGACAAAACATGATTTAACTACCCCAGCGCAGCGTTGCGCCAGGATTATTAATAACACCCTTAAATACTATCTATATCTATACTAATATTATAAAGAGGAAAGATTTGTATTTTTGTGTGCATGTTTGTAATGCATAAACTCAAAAACCACTGTTACTTTTTTTATGCATATTTAGCATAAAAAGCATTATTCCATAGATGGAAAAATCAACCCTTAGACAGAAGGTTAGTCAACAAATCATTTGAGACACGTCCGAATATTAAAATAGGTATAGGTTTTATTTCCAATACCCCGCTGTTAAAACAAAAAAGGGTAAGCTCCGTCGCATTAACAAACGGTAAAAATAAAAGCTTAAACTTATTAATAAATTTTAATTGCATGAAAGTACAGGTTGCCGCCGGCTTAAAGTGGTTACAAGTTTCAACCACGTGCACAGGCTAATGGAGCAGCTGACTCACTTTTATTAAATATTTAAATTTTTAATAAAAAATAATATCTTGGTATCTTTTGTATATAATACAAGAATTATAACAATTGGACTACTCTGTAAAAAGTTATGCATGGTCATAGATAAAATCATCTTTATTTGTTAACATGAAATTGACAGTGACAAGAGACATTTAGCGAGCCGTTAAAAAGTGTCAGGCATTCTTATTCTTCTTCTTGTCGTTATCCCACTTTATTACCACTCTCCTCTGTCAGCCGTCAGCTCTGTATTTACTTCTTTCTTATCCATGTCATCTTTCACACAGTTCATCCATTTTCTTTGGCCTACCTCTACCCAAATATCCATCTACCTTCATACTCATCACTTGTCTTCTATAGTCATAATGACTTTCATCCCTTCATAAGACATGATTGTGACAAAGTAAGGCATTATAAATTACAAAAAAAAAGTATAACAGTGCATTATGGTTCATATAGTACAAGCTCTGCTTAGTTTTTGGATAGATATTGTTATGTGGAGTTCACAATATTTATTTATTATTGTAAGTATTTTAAAATTGGAATAACCGTGTCCTAACTGCTGTCTTTATGAGCTGTCTTCATATTTATATGACCGAGTCAGGCATTGAATGGGTATGCCGGTGGAGATGATAGATGCTGAACAAAATTATGATTTATAATGGAATTAAAGCTTTGGATCATGATGGAGAAGCTGGGTAATTGGGATATGAGGTCAGCTTGTGAGTTATTGAAATCAAATGATATGGTAGAGAGAATTGAAGAAACAAAAGTATATTTTAAGTAGCCCTACGTGATTAATTTTATAACATAACGAGAAGTCGGATACTTTGTTTTTAACTGACTTTAAAACGGAAGAAGATTTTTATTCCGATGTATATTTTTTAGCTGCTGAACGAGAGCTTTGATGGCCTAGTGGTAGCAGCTCCACCTTCCGATCCTAAAGTTGTGGGTTCAAATCCAGTCGTGTATCAGTGAGTTTTTCTATCGAAAAATGTATTTGTGAAAACATCGCGAGGAAACCAGCATGTCGTAGAACCTGAACTTTTTGAAAACATGTGTCAAGTATGAAAGGAGCCTCTCTGAGGCACACTACTAGTAGTCGTAGTACTCGTAGTACTACTTGAACACCATTTGACAAATACAATTACGACAAACAACGGACAAACAACACACATTTTCCTCGCGTTGAAGTATTCATTTCTTTTTTGAATTCATAAACAGCATTTAATTTTACAAGCCAGTTCGATATTTGAATAAAAGCTTTGATAAGTCACCTCCTTGGTTGCCATGTTTTGAAGTAAAATATCGTTCCATTTTTAAATTACACGAAATGAGTAACTTGTAATGGCCCGAACACACCTAGTTCGCTGGCGGTAGCGATCAGTGAAACGCTGTCAAATATCGCTGTCAGATTTGAGATTTGACAGCGAATATTTGACAGCGTTTCACTGATTGCTACCGCCAGCGAACTAGGTGTGCGCAGGCCTTAATACACTATATCTGTCACCATGGCTTTGAAATACTGGCGCAGACTGCTGGACGTGATCAAAGTGGCCTAAAAGTTATAGACAATTGTATTCGTTGATTGCTTTAAAAACGATAGTGCCTATAAAAGCTCTTGCGACATCCACAATCCAGTCAATCGCATAAAAGTTAACTGACTCCCAATAATGGTCACATCGATATAAAGAGACTACACGACATAAAACAAGACTTACAAGCTTTTAACTTGGCTGACGATTCTCGTCGTAAAGAACGTGAACGAAATAAAGGTATGTCATGTCCTGAGGTGTATGCACTTCGAGCGGCGCGACCGGAATAGCTCACTTGAAAAGATAGCGGTCGCGATCCGTATCGTTTAGATCAACGAATGTAGAAAGGGTAAAACGATGAGTAGGTATAAGATGAGTGAAAGAATATATTTTATCAAGGTCTCCATCTGCAAATGATCTCTGAAGGAAGTCAACTGCAAATGTCTCTTCTTATATGGATGAAACCGCTCTTGTAATACGGTCGAAACGTCGGGAAATAAAATAATAATTTAAACAGTACTTTTTGGCCTAGGTACGTACAACCTAGTCTCACCCAAGACCCAATCACCCAGACCAACAAAAAGTAGGTATTAGAATGCTTATGTTATTGCTGGAGAGGGCATATAAGGAAACATTTGTAACTTTTTTCAGCTGCGTGTTACGATCACTGGATCACGCAACGAATTTGAAAGAGTATTGCAATGTGTGTTTTGTTATTATGAAAAATTATGGCAGCGGACTTTTCGCTATTCTGTGTCCGCTAGATGTATAATACACCTAAGTGTTCGAGTTGAAGTGGCTTGCTCTGTGTATCAGAACCGGTTATACGAGAGGAATAGTTTCCAGTGTGAACTCTTTACAGTCTTCCCCACAGGAGGTATTAAGTTGAGCTTATTTCCCGTTGAAATAAAGGTTATTTTCGTGTGAATATTTTGGGATGAATGTTCGTTTATTAAACCTATAGTTACGGTGAGGGTACATGCCCGTGACTAAATACGTGCCCACGCGCATCACATCTTAAAGCTTTGAATAATACCTTTTCCTGCAGAGCCTCCATTTTCGGAAGCGTTATTTCGTAATTAAATTTGAACGCACGGTTTACTGAGACGCCACATAATGTGATTATAATTGAGTTTTGATCATGTTTCAGATCAACGCCGAAAGCTTGAAACGTGGTTTGGTTGACGAGTTTACTTTTGTTGACAGTGGTTTTACAACATATAAAGGAAATTTTGAAGTACAAACCAAAGCTTTTTACTTGGGTGCTTTATTTGTCCGTGATGACAGATCCTGTCATTCTATCGCTAACCTGCCAAAATTAAGATCGCCATACTCGCCTACAATGTGGAGGCAGGTAGGACGTGTTAGTTTCCCCATCACATTAGCCGCTCAAGGCGTGCGATGGCGATGGCGATCAGCTGAAACGCTGTCAAACATCGCTGTCATTTTTGACAGCGTCTCAGCTGATTTCCATCGCCTAGATGTGCGCAGAGCTTTACGTGCCCGAGCTATGGACAGTTCGCCAATCGCCGCAAATCGTCTCAAAATTCGTGTATCAAAAACTATTTATTATTTACTAAGGCTCGAACACACCTAGTTCGCTGGCGGTAGCAATCAGTGAAACACTGTCAAATATCGCTGTCAGATTTGAGATTTGACAGCGATATTTGACAGCGTTTCACTGTTCGCTACCGCCAGCGAACTAGGTGTGCGCAGGCCATTAGATGTTAACATACCTTGTTCGCAATATTACGACAGATAACCAATATCACTCTCGAAATTGCCTTGAATCGTTTTGTTTATTTGTTCATCGTATTTTGAATTTCTTTGACTAGCCTCGTTTTACTGTGTCCATTTTTTACAACAAACACATAGTAACTGACTGTTATTTTCTTTTTCCAGGTAATAATTGGATTCGTCCACTTCATTATGGAATCTGTGAGTAGAAAAGCTCTCTTTTATCTTTGATGGAATGTCGTAGGCTTTCAGAGGCAGCGAATAACAAGCTCTTAATCTGCAGATAGATTGGAAGGACATTACTTTGATCAAACGTTCAAAAAATATAGACTTTTAGCACTAGTTTCGAAAGTTAGTTTATCCTTAACGAATCCATCGTGACAAAACGGGTATGGAATCCTGCTTAAACCTTTGTTTATAAATAAAATGGTTTTAAGACGCCTTCATAAATAATAATTTCATATTTTCATATACGCCAAAACAATATTTTTGTAAGCGCCACAACAATATAAAGTCGTAATTTGTATTAAATAGAATTATATAAATATCCATCATAAAAGAGCTTTTTGATCTTGAAATGCTAAATCAATAATTTTTGATCGTGCTTCTGATTACCCCTTCAGGTAGCGTTTTTAATTTGGCGGCAATGGCGGATAGGTTGCTATAAAGTTAAAATAAAACTACTGCTCATTGGCTCGTAAATTAAGTTCTCGTTGACATTCATTAGTTTCAGAAAATACTGCTCAGTAGAAACGAATAAAGGCTCGTTAAAATCACTCGGTTTTCGACCCTGGATCTTTTTTGCGGGATTGAAAGTGAGGACTGATAAAAGAACGACCAGTATAATGAAATTGAAAAAGTCTGCATAGCAAAATGGTCTATTGCATTTTGTAAGACAATCTATTCATAGGTACACTCCTTTGCTCTTAAATTGGTATGCTTCAAAATGTTCAAAATACTTTTGTATGTGCTCATAGTATACGTAGACACGAAATAAAAAATAAAATATTAGCATAAGAAGTATATAGCTGATAGGACCAGTCGGTTGATTTACAAAAACTTTGCTATCAGATTCCAATTATTTATTCTGCAATAATTCTGATAAAAAATTGGGATTATGTCATTACAATTATGCCGGGCCTAGACCACTCACCTAAAACTATTATTCAATTGATTTATCGTCAGTTTAGTAAGATTTCATAACTGCCGAAAAGACAGGTGAGTAAAATCATGTTCAATTATCATTTCAAAACGAGAACCATCAAGGCAAAAGTATTTAAAATCAAATTCAGTAAGTGCCTGCGGGCGTGATGTATCTTGCATCAAAATAGATCTTGAATGCATTAGGCAGTAATAGTTAGTTTTGTAGTACTAGAGCTCTATCTCGTCCGGGGAAGTACTAAAACCATTTTCTGTCGTGAAGTATTACTGTGTTTCGGTGCCGACGACGCTTGACACGTTCGATTTTTTTAGGTTCTGATATACACACTGGTTTCAGTCAGTATTGTAAGGTCTCCAATATCTCTCATATTTCAAGGTCGGGGGTCAATTTAAGAAGTCCTAATGTGACCCTTTCTATTCAGAAATACATTTAATGCAATGCAGTTAAAAAATAATTTACTATGACGCCCGCGCCCCAACAACGCCACCTGATGAAATACCGACATTGCGGGAATTCGGTGGATGGAAAGGGCTCATAATCGTTCTCCTTGTATATGCAAGTATTGTGGAGGCCTATGTCCAGCAGTAGACTTCTTCAGGCTGATGATGAAGCGATTATTATTAGTAAATGCTAATCGAATGGCAATAAAAGTGTGGCTTAGTCGTCACAACTCTAGGTTGCCTAATGCGTTCAAGCTCTTAGATCAGATCTCTTTTGATTGGAGGTCGCGTCGCAAGTCGTGAGGTCAGTTCTGATATATTTGTACAATCTTGTTCTTAATATTGTGATCTTGCGATGTGAGATGATCATATTAGACAAGCTAATTCAACGGGTTGTTTTTTAGACACAGATTTCATTCCACTAAGTAACTCACTATATATTAATAGATCTGATGGAATATTCAAACTTAAACTGATGCTAAGGGCCTAAATATTTTGATATTAGTTATTTATGCACCTAAGCGTTTTTTGAAATTCATTTTATATTATTACGTAATGTATTTAAAAAAATGCATATTAAAGTCGTCCCATATCGACTATGTTTATGTGTTAAATCGGATGACCCAAATAATACCTACCACATAGATTGAAAATATAACGATGATATTTTCCGTTATTGCAAATTGAAAATAGGGATTAGACTTCGGAAAACGAATTTAATTCTTCACCATGCAGTTGGCAGTTCTAAAGAAACTAAAGCTTACTCGAAAATAAAATTAAATACGAATTGAATATTAAAACTGATGACAGACAGCTTTGGTTGTAGATTTGTAAACCACATAAACAGCGAGACTGGTTCAATAAAAGTTAAATGAAATTAAGTTTCAGTGAAAATTATGTAACAGGCAACGCTGGACGTACAATTTTAATTAAAATAAAATGAACCTTTATTCATTTAAAATTTATTTTTTTCCAATATGTACAGCCAGCATCAAAAGTAGATATAGTAGCAGGGACGGACGGGATTGAGAAAAAAACATGGAAGTAAGATGGTTGTTATAATTTGAAATTTAATAAATAAAATAATCTGAAAGTGCTTCTTATTATTCAGCTCACCTTCACCAATTTAGTTTTCAAAATAAACAATGATGTTTCGTATGGAATAACTAAAGGGTTTATCAATCCTGCTGTAGATACCGAAATACAATTTAATTTTGTAACAGAGTTCGGAAGCAATATCATCGCTGATGTTATATTAATTAATTGGTTATGAACTTGGTAATTACATTCCGGCCATTTAATATTCGTTAATTGTATTTTAACAAGAGTAATTAAACTTCTGTATTGTGTTGATATGATGAAATACTTTATTAGTAGGAATGTAAATTCTGGGGAACCATCGACACGACGCAGAAGAAGAGTTCCTACAACTCTTCTTTTTTCTTACTTCTTTTTTTGTCTTCAACTTCATTTTAATATATATTTAGTCCGTATGCACCCACTGCTGGGTAGGTATAGGCCTCCGTCCTAATACGCCACTCTCTTCGGTCTCCGCCATTGCTGCCCAACTACTCCAACAATGTCATCCGACCAACGGGCGGGTGGTCCGCCTCGTGGTAGCTGTGCGTCTCTTGGCCGCCAAAAAAATCTTCGAACAAAAAGGAACGAAGAACGTAAAATAAATGTTTCATACTAGTTTTGATAATAAACCAGACAAAGACAGACTTTAGACAAAAAGATTTAGGAGTTATTTTTTCCCTTGTGCTTAAACACAAAACCACCACAAAAGCATTATAGAATCATAGAAGAAAATCTGAAATTCTTTTTATTTACAACCACAAGCAAAACAGTTACATGTATCAGTATTCTGCTGCCGTATAGAAGCAAGCCTACATTTTAACCATCCACGAATACCATTAATAATTTCCGCACCAAGGAAACAGCAGTGCCCATAAATATCCTGTTAATGGCAAAGCGTGTAATATTTTCTCCTTCATCTAAGTACATTACTTCTGCAAAAATAACAAAATAGTGTTCGCAGATCGCTCTGCCTTGATAAGGGGAACTGCATAGCCCGTCTGGTAGTTAGTCATCACCATGCCATTCGGAATCCAATCATACAGTACTGTTTATAAGACTGACTTTCGTCCGATTGATTTTATCAGCTTCAGTAAGTTCTGATTTGTAGTGGAGATAGGAAACCGAATGATCCTCTCAGCCACAAGGACGCAGTAAAATAAAACTACGCATCGTTTGGTTGGTTATCTACTTCCTCTGCACTTTTGATAAGTTAAATAGCTTGTAGTAACATTGATGCGTTGTTTTGAACTTTTACGGGATTGAAGTTCAACATTGTTAATAAAAACTTGACTAAACAAATATTTTGAGATAGCTCGTGGAAGTCAGATTTTGCAGTTTTAGTTACCTTACCATAGTGCGTAGATACTCTCAGTGTTGTGTGTCTTAGTGCATGCACGAACATTATGGACAAATAATTATAAGTTTAAAAAACTTGAGAAACCGACTTCATTGTAAAACGGCTAAGCCGATTTTAATCAAATTTGTTTGGGACAATCTGGACGTAAGAATAACCTTCCAAATAAAAAAATAATTGTCTAAATCGGTTCATAAATGACGGAGGCATGCAGTTACAAACATTAAAAAAAATATTTAAAAAAATATGGCAACATCGATTTTAATCAAATTAAAATGGGACCAATCTGGAAGCAGTACCTTTCAGATAAAAAATAATTTTTCAAATCGGCTCACAAATGACGAAGTTATGCAGTAACAACCATTAAAAATAAAAATAAAAAAAAAATTAAAAAAAAACATAAAAAAAAAATACAACCGAATTGAGAACCTCCTCCTTTTTGATTGGAAGTCGGTTAATGAGATCAAGTGAGGGTAGTTATTGATGCTACCTCCACTTCCCAACGGCGTTAGCACTTATGTCAATGCTCCAGTCTGCCCGTGATCACGGCTATTGTAACAAAGCCGAAACGTCGGGAAAATAAATAAAATAAGGTAATATACGCGATTAATACCCGTGTAATAGTTTCAATATGTATTATGATCGCGAAAGTTTAAAAAGTTACCTAAATCCTTCAGAGTGTTATGGAGAACCACTACCAAAACTGAACTAAACCGCCTTTCAAGCATGGTCATTTGAACATTATTATTTGTCTTTATATTTAAACTGATGACGATCCGTGAATTCTGAATTAAATAATGTATTATAAGCGTTTTTAAGCAAAACATTACGAATTCAAATTAAACACACATTGCTCTCTGGAATTAAACAAACATTTATTGAATTTATACATTAAGCTTTCCATATTTAACTGATTTTATAGCAGTCTAAAATTAGTTGCCCTGAAATAAAATAGCTCTAAATGAAAATTGGCAAGCTTTTATTGCGAAATTGGGAAATAAACATTATAGGCTTCAACTAAAAATAGGCGACTTAATTTGAAACGTGATCAATCGAATAGTAGTTAGGTATTATTGAAAAGGCAAACTGGTATATTCTCAACAGTCTTAAAGAAGTAATTTCGTTTAGCAAATCAATAAGTCTGTTGCCATCTCTATTTGTTGACATGAATGTGACAGTGACAAGAGACTTCTAGCGAGCCATTAAAAAGTGTCTGGCATTATGAATAAGAGGGAAAATTTACAAAATAGCGTCGGTTGATAAACATGGGGCACGAAATCATAAACAACAAGGTTTATACAGGTTAGTGCGGTATTAGCATGTGATCCCCATGGATGAAAGTCTACGAGAAAAGTGTTAGATAATAATATGGATGTGGATGTTTTGTTTACAGAAAACATAAATGAATTGTATGAAAGATGACATGGAGCACCAAGAGACAAATAGAAAAGAGTGAAAGAAGAAAACCTGGGGTCTTAGGTTCGGTTTGATGGAGAAAATCTTAAGATAGAGATGACGTCAGTATGACGTTTCTGACGCCGAAAACTCGTACACCACTGGGGACAACCAACCTAGTTTTCAGACGAGATTAACGTCACATCTATCGGGAGATTTTCTTAGTCAAACCGAGCTTATGGCCCCTGTTGTACCAACCACATAGCAAGAAGATGATGAAAGAATGGGAGATTGCCTGAGCCTTGGATTTCTAGATTCTTTTTGCCCGTCTTAAAGTTACCAAAATGTAGACTATAATAATACTCGTAATATTTTTTTGTAAAATCTGGCAGTATCCATTGAGTTGGAATGCGTCCATTAATAGCGTCACATCCTGCCATATTGACAAGTTTCAATGAATTTTAATATGAAAATGTTCGGACTGAAATGATTGGTCTGTAAGTGCGATGGCTCGGAAAATGAGGGGTGGTTTGTTTGAACTGATAGAAAATTGGGGTTTTGTCGAATACCATTATAATTAACGTAACTATGTTGTGTATTGTAAAAGTGTTAAAATAGAGTATTACAGAATTACTTTCATTGGGCTTCTAGGGTGACGACCACTGAAACGCTGTCAAATATCACTGTCATATTTCTGACAGCGTTGCACTGATCACCACCGCAGAACGCTAAAGAACGCTTAAAACTTTGCTTAAAACCGCTGTGGTGGCGATCAGTGAAACGCGTGTGCAAGTCTTTACTGAAACAACGAATACTTAAATAAAATGAATATAATATATCACACCTAAAAAACTCCAATTAAAAATACAACGTATAAAAATTAATTCAACCAAAGCTTATGACCTTTTATCAGCATCCAGATATAAACCGTTAGGTAACGTGTTTACTTGTTTCTTTTTGTTGGGCTAATGGCCTATGCATGTGCCAATTACCATAAAAGCAACCAAAACAAATCGTTTTAAAAGCGCACAGTTTTAAAACCAAGTACAAATTTTTATTTCGTAAATAGTCTGGTGTAGTTTTATAATGAACATAAAAATGTTTTGAAATGACATGGCAAGTTGAGATTGCAAAGTAAATTGATATTAAGTTTAAAGTCTTCGTAAGCATTTTTTGCCACAGTTTAGTTTTCATAAATAGGTAATTTCTTATGCCTTGCGTATATTTAAGCGTTCTGCGGTGGTGATCAGTAAAACGCTGTCAAATATGACAGCGCTATGACAGCGTTTCAAAAAGTTATCCTTATGTCCAAGTTAGTAGTACAGCTCTTTGTGAAAGTCTCGTCGGGAGGTACTACCACCAACCACCATGCCTATTTCTGCCGTAAAGCAGCATTGCTGTGTTTCGGTTTGAAGGGTGTGGTGAAATTACTGGAACGTGAGGCTAACCATCTGTATGCCGCAAGTTGATGGCCGCAGGGCAGTGCATCGTAGGGCACGTACCTGACGTGCGTGACCTACGAGACAATGCTTTGGTAAAGGCGATGGTTACTACTTAACATCTGGTGGGCTTATATGCTTGTTCCATCAACTAGTTGTATACAGACATAGTTGTATGTTGTTGTTGTGTGAGTTGACTAACAGATAGAATAGAATAAAATAGAATTTAACTTTATTGTACACCAAAAATTTTACGGTAAACATGGCATAAAAGAATACTTAAAAACTAGAGGTACAATGGGCGGTCTTATCGCTAATAGCGATTTCTTCCAGACAACCTTTGGATGGAAAGAAACATTATGGTACGAGTAGGGACGGGGCATACATAATAAAATAAAATAAATACCTAGTCATAAACTAATAAATATGATAGGTATTAATACTAATACATATACAGGGTTATTCATAATTAACTGCAAATACTCAGGAATTAGGTTCAACAAATAAAATAAAACATATTTATGAAATGAATTTATTTAAATTTTGATTTAAGTTTTTGTATCAAAATTTTATTTTTATTATTTTTTTTACGGCTATTGCATAATGATTGCCATGGAGAACAGGACGATGACCCACCCAGGCGGTGACTGAACGCAGAGTGTCGCTCACGGCGCGCGGGCGCAGATCAAAGGTCAAAATAAGTCAGGCGCCAATGATTCCAAAGGATATTCTTTATCGATTTTCTCGGGATTTTCATAACAAAACTTAAAAAAAATCATTTTATAAATATTTTTTATTTTATTTGTTGAACCTAATTCCTGAGTATTTGCAGCTAATTATGAATAACCCTGTATACTCATATAAATAAGTAATTGTGATTGTGATATATAATAAATCAGATGTTCAGCTTCACGAGCTAGTTAATTTAAATACTGCGTATTTGAAACCCAAAACTGCTCTCCCTTATCATTGTCTGCTAAACTTGTTCCTCAAGTCGAGAACGTTAAAAACATGTGCTTAAGGAACCATGTTATCGTTGCTACAATCTTTCTCTGGGAAGAATTATTATACCTAATATTACGCCTTCGTAGAACTACCGCCTCTATTACCAAGATAATTCTCAGAACATATTTTATAGTGTGGTATCTTTTTGTGATTGTAATTAGATAGAGATCATGTGTAGCAATTTGTTGGCTCTGATTCATTTATGTGTTTAAGACGTGATATCTTTTAAGGTCTTTAGGATACCCAATTATCCGTTTATTTGCCTGTTTTCTAGGCATGGTTGCGTAGAAGTAACTTCTACAAAGTCTAATCTATTTTATATAAATTTTTGCAAAGTTTTATTATTATAACTACTATTATTCTAGCTAATATTATGTAACTATGACTGACCTCTCAGCTCAGTTGGTAGTAGCTCTGCCTTCTGGGCCATAGGTCGTGGGTTCGAGTTCCCTTTAAAACCCTGCCCAAGGCACCATAGGCATATAGACTCTAACCTTTATATTCTTGCTACGAAATAAAATCATTCATAGGCCTAAACAAAATAAAATGTAGCTCGTAAGTTTAATGTTAACTATCTAACAATCGTGTATGTTAACTTTTTAAAACACAGTAACCACAAAGTAACAAAACGGATAAGATGCTAATTTAAGTGTCCGAGACCTTGCCAAGATGTGGGTGATTCTCACACACACACAAACCTGTCACTGATACAGGTTACACGATTGTGAACACACACATACTTATAAGGCAGCGTCGTAGCTGAATTTGTCTTGAGGTTGAACTGTAAAGATTTACTTACATTTAAGCGTTCTGCGGTGGCAATTAGTGAGATATTTATAAATAAATTTCATAGACAATCTAAGCAATTTTTTTTTTTTAATTCAATTAATGTCATCCTTCAGTGAAATGTTCCATCTACAATATTCAAGGTACTTTCCCTCTATGTGCCATATCCGTGAGACGCCCTGATGTAGGCACTTATATGTAGTTTAAAATCGTTATGAATATGCCCTCAAGAATTTGCCAAACCACTATCAGCATGATAGCAAAACGTATAAGATAACGTGAGGGGTTGACACCCATGCCTGGGAATTACGATCGTGAGACAGTTTTTTATTTAATTATTTGATAGTGCTGTCCTAAATACGACCCTTTGTCTGAAGCAGAGTGTGATCATTTAAAATAGGGTCATCAATCATTGACATTGATTCAATCAAATCTAAAAGTGAGAATTACCTGTATGTTAATAATTTTAGTTAGTAGAACATTTAGTTCACTGCTGTCAAATAAATTGGTAAGGTGCTGTTCATCTAACAAAATAATTGGTTTACAGAACTGACTTACATACCGAGTGGATTCAAAAAAGCACTTTCAATCAATAATTAAGACCCGCATAAAGACTGTCGAGGTATCGCGAAAGTATTGATTTCTGTATTTAATTATCCCACCTGTTGAAAACCGGCTAGCTTCCAATTCCCCTAATTTACTAATAAGTCATGATCGCGCGACAACCCTATCGCTGTGCATGTGTGCGGACCTCTGCATGTGTTGCATGCAGATACTAATTTTGCTTTCGGCGTTCGTTTAACATTTCGGACGCGCGGCGAGTTTTAATTTGTGATCAATTATGCGAGGGCACTGTTATTTATCTTCGTTTTATTTTATTTGCCTTCTCACAGCATCCGTGGGTGGTCCGATCACGATTTTTGGGATGAGATGCCCAATAAGTTCCACTGATTGTGACCATAGAGCTAGTAATCGATTTAGTGTGAAGTGATAAAACATATTTTTACGGATAAAAATCAGTGTTTTTGTAAGTGTTTTGGATCGCTGGTGTCGATGATAGGGTTATGAGGTAAGCCGGAAACTGGTGGTTTGTTCAACTTAGGCTGTATTCCATCAACATGGACGTAAACCAGTAATTTTAAAACGATGGTTTTATATTTTGTTTTGTTTTTACATTCCCTTTTATTGAAGTGTTTACCGACGGTTTTGTTGACATGTTGCATCATTTCTCTTTTATTTTGACCATTTATGAAGGCATAAAAATGTGGATTCCTAAACGTTGGATCTTCTTGCGTAAAATTTTAAGTATGTTGAGCTCAATGTCACGGCTTTAGGCTTACATTTGTTACATAACTGATTGCTGAATGTATTACAAATACGATAATGTGCAAATAAACTTTGCTTAGTTTGAGGTTAGATACCACAAGGTCATATTCCGAAGAACTCTGAAAAATTATTAGTTTATATTGATTTTTTGAGCTAAGTGTGGATTTATTTGTGTGGTCCGAAATAAAAGATTGGTTTTTTAATTAGTTTGTTAATATTTGTTATTGACATGAAGGCCATTATGCATAAGCCCTTTACCCTCACGAGGAAACATCTTTAGCAGGCTACAAACGGAACATGGCCATTTGAAGAACAAAATTCTATGTCGAAGTAAAAATAAAGTTTTACGTCTAAAGGCTAGTGCCTCTGTACCCTTGAGCGAAGGCTTAGTGAGGATGTATTAAGGACAGGGGAAGTCAATGTAGAATAAGTATATTTTAAGAACATCTTTGTTTTTCGAACAGTTAGTTCTTTGGCCTACCTAACTGATTAGAAAATGGATAGAACACAAATAATTAAAAATAAAAACTTTTAGGATAAAAATATTTTTTTCTATAAAATACAGCCTCTAATTTTCATTTCAGTATTTTTAGTGACATAAATTGCACCTCGGCAATTTTTATTGAATCTCCGGATAGATAAATAAAGTTATATACCTACATTGCATCACCATCAACCTGAAGAAATTCACCTTTGTAAAATAATCTTCCTCTCAAATGACCAGGCTGAAAAAAATCACCTGATCTTAAAAAACGTCTCTTCTCTATCCTGTGAATTTAACCCCTTACCAAATAACTCAAATACCATGGGTAATTCACGTATTATAACTGCAATTTGAAGCTACTTTGATAGTAGGTACGCGATTTTTGTAATCGGCATTGCAGGCGATCTATAGATGTGCGCAAGGCTTATGGGAACACCACTTATGTCAAATGTATGTAATTGAACTGATATTATTAGATTTCACTATGGGAATTAACCATCTGATAATAAGTATTTATTAATTAAAGAACAAAACCTTACCCTAGGTCCGCACATTCGATCGGCCATTTTGTTATTCCAAGCGCATCGGACGCCCCACGACCGGTTAGCGGTAAACTGTTCTAAGTAATGTGAATCTAATTGAGCGGCTAATTCCGACCATACTTTGTTAATTAGCCATCGAGGCTTCGGAGACTTGACGCCTATTCGTTTATTTGCCATTGGTTGCTTCCTTAAACCCTACATTAGTTCAATTCTTTATTTGTGAAACACAGGTTATAAAGATGTAACATAAAATTGTTGAAGTACCACAAAAGTGTGATCTAATTGAGGGTATAAGAGCATAGGCGTAAAATTATTTTAAGATACTGATATTCATGATTAAACAAAGTAACATAGGTACGAGTATAAAGAGACAATAATAATTGCCAAAAGTAAACAGGCCTTTGTATCTATACAGGGTTATTCATAATTAGCTACACAAACTGACAGGGCCTAATTTTTGGGTCGTTAATATTGGTTTGGTCGAATCAATTTAATTCCTAAACTGATTTAAGTTTTTGTATCAAAATGTTATTTTCATCTTCTAAATATATAAAACTCTTTCGTTACTGACTGACTGACTGACTGACTGACAATCAACGCACAGCCTAAACCGTTAGTCCTAGAAGCATGAAACTTGGAGGGTATGTTCCTCTTATAACGTAGAGGTGTACTAAGAAAGGAAATTGGAAAATTATTTCCCGAAGAGGAGAAAAAAGGGAAAAATGGTTTAAAGAAAAATCAAGGCACAGCCTAAACCATTAGTCCTAGAAGCATGAAACTTAGAGGGTATGTTCCTCTTATAACGTAGAGGTGTACTACGAAAGGAAATTGGAAAATTATTTCCCGAAAAGGAGAAAAAGGGGAAAAATGGTTTAAAGAAAAATCAACGCACAGCCTAAACCATTAGTCCTAGAAGCATGAAACTTGGAAGATGTGTTGCTCTTATAGAGCAAAGGTGCATTAAAAAAGAAAATCGGAAAATTATTTCCCTAAAAGAAGAAAAAAAAGGAAAAAAGTTTCATGAAAATTCACAAAAAAATTGCTTTACAAAATACGCAAAAAAACAGTAAAAAAAAATCTGCTACCGCAGCATCTGTCACCAAATTTGAATACACACAAAAGTTTACATATACCCCACCGTAACCACTAAGACAAAATCGCGGAAAACACCTATCATACCGAAACTAAACACCGCACAGCTTCAAAAAACGGCTAAAGTACATGCTCAAAACTATGGTAACCAGCTGGTCATGTCAAATTAAAAAAATCTGATTCGATTATACACCAACACGCAGACGAAACCCTAAATTAGCCACTAATATAACATAAAATCACAAGAAATTGCTTTACAAAATACGCAAAAAAAACCATTAAAAAATTTTCAGCTACCGCAGCATCTGTCACCAGGTTTGAATACACACAAAGGTTTACAAAAAAACCAATAATAACCACTTAGACAAAATTGTGGGAATCATCTATCATACTTAAACTAAACACCGCTGAAAAAAATCGGCTACAACAGCACCTGCCTTCAAATTCAAATACACTCTAAAGTACATGCTCAAAACTATGGTAACAAGCAGTTGGTCATGTCAAATTAAAAATCTGATTCGATTATACACCAACACGCATACGAAACCCCAAATTAGCCACTAATATAACATAAAATCACAAAAAATAGCTTTACAAAATACGCAAAAAAAAACATAAAAAAAAATTCAGCTACCGCAGCATTTGTCACCAGCATACACACAAATGTTTACAAAAAAACCGATGATAACCACCAAGGCAAATCGCGGGAATCATCTATCATACTTAAACAAAATGGTTTAAAGAAAAATCAACGCACAGCCTAAAGCATTAGTCCTAGAAGCATGAAACTTGGAAGATGTGTTGGTCTTATAGAGCAAAGGTGCACTATGAAAGAAAATAGGAAAATTCTTTCCCCAAAAGAAGAAAATAAGGAAAAACAGTTTGAAAAAAATTCACAAAAAATTGTTTTACAAAATACGCAAAAAAACAATAAAAAAAATTCTGCTACCGCAGCATCTGCCACCAAATTTAAATACACACAAAAGTTTACATAAAGCCCACCGTAACCACTAAGACAAAATCGCGGAAAACACCTATCATACCGAAACACCGCTTCAAAAAACGGCTAAGGTACATGCTCAAAACTATGGTAACCAGCTGGTCATGTCAAATTAAAAAAATCTGATTCGATTATACACCAACACGCATACGAAACCCCAAATTAGGCACTAATATAACATAAAATCACAATAAATAGCTTAACAAAATACGCAAAAAAAAAACATTAAAAAAATTTCAGCTACCGCAGCATTTGTCACCAGGTTCTAATACACACAAATGTTTACAAAAAAACTGATGATAACTACCAAGGCAAAATCACGGGAATCATCTATCATACTTAAACTAAACACCGCTGAAAAAAAACGGCTACAACAGAACTCGCCTTCAAATTCAAATACACTCTAAAGTACAAGCTCAAAACTATGGTAACTTGCATTTGATGATGTCAAACTAAAAAAACCAGATTCGATCATACACCAACGAATACGATAGCCCAAATTAGCCAATAAAACAAAATCACGAAAACGAGCTTTACAAAATAGGTACTCAAAAAAAACATTAATATAATTTCATAGGTACTCAAAAAAAACATTTAAAAAATTCTGCTACCGCAGCATCTGTCTCCAGGTTCGAATACACACAAAGTTTTACAAAAAAACCAATGATAACCACTAAGCCAAAATTGTGGGAATCATCTATCATACTTAAACTAAACACCGCTGAAAAAAATCGGCTACAACAGCACTCGCCTTCAAATTCAAATACACTCTAAAGTACAAGCTCAAAACTATAGTAACCAGAAGTTGGTCATGTCAAAATAAAAAAATCTGATTCCTTTATACACCCACGCATACGAAACTCCAAATTAGCCACTAATATAACATAAAATCACAAAAAATAGCTTTACAAAATATGCAAAAAAAAACATAAAAAAAAAATCAGCTACCGCATCATCTGGCACCAGGTTCGATTACACACAAAGGTTCACAAACAAACCGATGATAACCACTACGACAAAATAGCGGGAAACATCTATCATACTTAAACTAAACACTGTTGAAAAAAATCTGCTCCAACAGCACTCACCTTAAAATTCAAATACACTCTAAAGTACAAGCTAAAATCTATGGTAACTACCAGTTGGTCATATCAAACTAAAAAAAACGAACTCAAATATCCACGCGGACGAAGTCGCGGGTATCAGCTAGTTAATTTCTATAAGGCTATTGCATAATGATTGCCACGGAGAACAGGAAAATGACCCACCCAGGCGGTTACTGAACGTAGTGTTGCTCACGGCGCGCGGGCGCGGATCAAAGGTCAAAATAGGTCTGGCGCCAATGATTCCAAAGGATATTATTTATCGATTTTCTCGGTATTTTCATAACAAAACTTGAAAAAATCATTTCATATATATTTTTTATTTTATTTGTTGAACCTAATTCCTGAGTATTTGCAGCTAATTATGAATAACCCTGTATAGATGATTTATATATAGCGTCAGAGGAAACTGGTAAACTTGGTGGGCCACAAAGACAACTTCCCGATTACTCATGCCCCTACTTACGGGACGCTACAGTGCCTGGGACAGGATTTTAGATGGAATAGGCAGTACCTATAAACCATCCTGAAAGCTTAGTCAGCCTAATCCACAGGAAAGACATGGTCAATACGTGCGGAGCTGACTAAGGCGCGTGTTTCCTCACGATGTTTTCCTTCACCGTTTGAGAGCACTAGCATTGTGTAAAAGTTTATGTAAAAATCAGCGGTTGGTTGGGCTCTCAGCTCAATTGGTTTCTGCTTTCTGCGCCGTAGATCGTGGGTTCGATCCTCTCCGAGAGCAAATATTTGTGTGGTGAACGCAATTGTTTGTTCTCTATGTGTGTTATATTGTGTTATAAGTATGTAATTTCAGTAAAAATAATTATATAAGTATTATATTAGTTATCTGGTTCCCATAGTACAAGCTCTGCCTGATTTGGGGCTAGCTGTGCGGATTGTCCACAAAGATTTATTTAATTTGTTTCTTGATAATGTTTAATCCCCCCGGAAGTCAAGTTTTTTAATTGCGTAGGTATCTCTTAAAGTATATATCTACGAGCGGTAATGAAACGTGTAGCTTTGGTAGCTAAGAAACGGCGAATGTCTTAATAACGGCTATAATATAACGAAGATATATTTGACGCCCTCTGTAATTTTGACTTTTCAGTTATTTAGACGTGCATATGACTCTGCAATACCTAAGTTAAAATCAATACTGAGTATAATATAAAAAATACCCCAAGACAACTACATCGCAGATGCTCTAAAAGGAGGATTTTTTTTATATTTCTCTTAGCGCATCCATCTAAATGTTGTGAGAATAAATTATAGTTTAAAAAACGAAAAAAAAAACGCTTTTATAACTAATTGAACTAAAAAGTTAAAAATAAAACTGTAATAATCAATTGAAAATTTATATTATTGTACAAAAAGCGTGGGGTGCTTTTTATAATAACTTCAGATATAATAAACTATTGATAAAATATTTACAACAATCAAAATCAAGCCCCCCACGCTTTTTTGTACAATAATATAAATTTTCAATTGATTATTACAGTTTTATTTTTAACTTTTCAGTTCAATTAGTTATAAAAGCGTTTTTTTTTAGTTTTTTAAACTATAATTTATTTTTCACTTATTAGTTTTTTTTATTTTTTTCATATTTTTTTTTTCATATTATTGCATTGTCATCGACCTTTGATAGGTGTGCAAAGTTTGAATCAAATCTGATCGTTCAAAGTAGGACAAAATCGAGCTCAAAGGGGTCGGTTACATACATACATACATACAGGTGAAGCTAATAATAGCGTTATAAAAAAAAACGTTGCTGTATTTTATATAGCGGTAGCGGCTTTATGAAACCATAGCTTACAGAATTGACTGCATCGTCAGACAGGTAATTGATTGAAGCCAGCATTTTGCTATTCAATTTTCTTTTAACGTTACTGTAAAGGCACGTACCTACCTAAAGGTCTTCAATCAGCTTCTATTACCAGTAATAACCATCTAATTGCTTCGTTCCATATAATTTATTTTGCTTCTGGGGCAATAAATTTTAAGTATAGAAGCTTTACAATTATCGTTGGGGAGATAATGATTAGCTTTTCGTGGGTATCTCTGTGGCTCTGTGTTTCTCGAACGCTATAATTCAACGCGTATCTAAGAAGTTTCTCTAAGTTTTTACTCATTTTATTACGAAAACAATCATGCTTTGGGCTCCAATATTATTTGAGCTTCTTTATTTTTAACCGATGGTAAAAACTAGGAGGTTTTCAAGTCAACACGCATTTTTTTATTGATGACGCGTAACTTTTTTTAGAGACGCCTGATTTTGATGATTCTCTTTTTTGTTTTCAATTTATTATTTGAAATCACTTTTGGCTTACAGCAACCACAAAAATGTATTTCAAAATTATTGAATGTGCAAGCGAGGCTTGACGATGTCAGCGCCTTAAGAATAGGGCGTTTTGAGGCTATTAATACGGCTAATAGCTGTATAATAAGAAGCTTGTTTTCGTAATGGCTGAAGCTTTAAGACGAAAGTAAATCTTGAGAATAATCTAGCTGGGTAAATATTACGAAATTAGAGGGTTTAATTTAACGATGACGCAGGTTATTTTAAATGTGTAGGTAGTACTAATAATAGCAACACAATAATCATAGTTTATGTAACAAATTGATACTAATTATTCCAATGTAATATAAAATGAATTAAGTAGGAAGTACAAGGTAAAATGCCACCACCACGCTTAATGAGACAAGCAATGTTCTTGACAGCTGAGGTTCTTGAATAGAATAGAAAGGAAAATTAAAACATAATAATATAATAATTTTTCTCCGGTTTTTTTGCAGAAAAAAATGGTTCTGTCCTAAAATATTATTCTTATTTTATTCTTAAATTGGCCGATTCCGTAGTTCATAATCTTTTTTTAATGTACGCAATTTTTCATTTACGTTTTAAATTTTTGAGTTATCCAGAAGTTCCGGAACGTTTCAATTTAGGAATTTAATGGACAAGAGTGAATCCGCTGGTAGTAGAATCTTTAAGATTTGTCTGGCTAGCTATCCCCCTCGGGTCGTAACCCGCCGCAAAGCACTCTAGGGTGTGTTCCAGCTGACCCTTGACTTAAAAGGCCGGCAGCGCATCAGCACCACCCAAAAAAAAAAAAAACTCTGGTCTATGGGTGATGGTGACTGCTTCCATCAGGTGACCCGTCTGTTCATCTGCCTGCTACGGCATAAAAAATGCATGCCCCATCTTAGGCTGCATGCCCATTTTCTATCAGGTGTGATGGCAGTCAAATGCGTAATAGCTATCCATATAAAAGAAAACAATTTTGTGTAAAGGTACTCCTTCTTAAGTTGGTAGATTCATAGTAGTACTCTTTGGACGGTGGTATTCTACTGGTAAACACGCTCCGAGACGCGTTCATTTGTTTGTGGTGTCACGTCGAATTTAAAAAAATGATTGTTAGTCAGTGTAGGCGGGTACGATCATACGCCCATTAATAAAATTCCAAGCAGAAAAAAACACCAGAACACAAAAAAACATACGTAACTTTTCATATTCAAGTTTTTCACAATTTCGAAAGGTGACGCCTTCAAAATTTGTGGATTCATAGTAGAACTCTTTGGTCGGTGTCACTCCACTGGCAAATACGCTCCGAGGCGCGTCATTTGTTTGTGGTGTCACGTCGAATTTAAGAAATGATTGTTAGTCAGTGTGGGCGTGACGATCTTCCGCCCATTAATGAAATGGTGATTGGTTTGCCGTCTACGACTATTTTTCATGAATATTCATTGCTGTATTAACCGTGATCATCCGGACCTTTATTAGATTGTGGAAGAAGGTTGGACGTGTACAGAAATGCTCGACAAATACCTCGTAATAATCAGAGGATACAAATGACTGAAATTAATCAGACAAGACGTATATAAAACAGTTTAATACATTATAGATGATATAGAGTACCTCTTGAATTGTTTTGTGTAATCAAGACCGGTCATTGTAAAATAAGGAGGTAATGTAACATATCAAGTTATGGGCCCGCCTGATGCTGACAGGTTTTTAAAAAACTTAGTTAACAAAACTTCAGAAAAAGTTTTTTCATTATTTCTTATCCCCTAGGATAACTTAAAAACGAAGAGCGAGCAATAGGCTTTTTAATGAAAATTCAAAAATAATGTTAATAATTTCAGGTATTAAAAACCAATAAATAATAAAGTACATATAAGCACAATAGATTACAAAAGTAAAGTAAGTTCTGAAAAGTAAAAGTGTATGCCCGTTTATCAGCTCAAAATTAATTAACCTACTTTGCTAGTAAGATATCTAAAAATCTTTACTAAAAAACCGTTAATAGTGCAGTGCATAACAAATGAATTTACTTGTGTAAACTCATGTAATGTCGCTTCATTCTCTGTTTGTCATTCGGAAGGCGACACCCACGCTTCCTAATTAGTACAGAAATAACATAGAGATTTGTCAACTTCCGAGCCTTTATAGCATTCCTTTGACATCCCACAAAGATGAACAAGCCGATGTCGCATGTAAATAGATTGTTAACTGACTGTGAAATATCGTTGTGAACTCTCAAGGTGGTCCGAGCCAAAAGCAGGCTAAAGCAAACCCAGTTTGTAACATCAACAGAACTATTTCAACGAATCCTGAATCGAGTTTTCGTCTGGAAAGTTTGATTATTTAAATATTTTTGGAGAACGTAAAAGTGAAGCTTTGTTCCGTTGAACTTTACCGAGCAGAAAACCCCGAATTATTTGCTTATTAGAATAACAGACGAACTTTTTTTGGGATTCTAAATTCACATATTATTTGCGTGGAATTTAACATAGATTAATACTTACCTACGAGTAAGTCCTTGATCAGCGTGGCATTTAAGCACCTGCTTTAATTTTAGCGTGACTAAGGTGCCCCTCTGCCATGAGCTCTATTTAATTCCACAGAATATAAAAAAAACAATACGAAAACAGTTTCAACTGACCAATAGCGGCTCGATGTTATGTATCACATAAACTTGGAATGATAGTGATAGGTGTAATTATGGCTATAGCGAAAACTTGCCGATTTTACTGCTTATATACCGTTAAAATCGCGACACATCACCTTGAATCCCCTTGAACTTTTATTTTACGAAAAGGTTACCTCTGTGAAAGCTTTTTATAGGTGTTTTATTATAAACAAAGAAAAATGTGAAGCACTTAGCGATTAGGCCAAACGCAGGTATTAGGCGTAATGTCCCCCACAAAGCATACCTAATCGGTTGGGCGCCCGTTTGTCTACACTCCCATTCCCACTACTTACGTGTATTTTCGTAGAAATTCTGTCGCCAAAGCTATTTTTTAAGAAATACCACTTATTTCACACGATTTGAACATGTCAGGGAAGTACTACCATCACCGTGCCCATTTTGGCCGTGAAACAGCATTGCTGCGTTTCAGTTTAAAGGGTGTGGGTGCCAGTGAAATTACTGCCACTTGAGGCTGAACATCTGTATGCCTTAAGAGGGAATCACACAGACGACTCTCCATACAAACGTAGTCCCCTATTTCCTCTCTGGATAATGCCTCTAGAGTAACCATTTTTTCTCATAAAATCCAGATCTGCTATATACGTGCTCGTATGTTTTCCTTTTTTTTCAGAAACTTATTGATAAAGAAAATATCACCTCCAATTCATATTTCATATAAATCATATGAGGGTCATATTTTCTTTATCAATAAGTTTCTGAAAAAAAGGAAAACATACGAGCACGTATATAGCAGATCTGGATTTTATGAGAAAAAATGGTTACTCTAGAGGCATTATCCAGGGAGGAAACAGGGGACTACGTTTGTATGGAGAGTCGCCTGTGTGATGCCTTCTTAAGTTGATGAACGCAAAGCAGTGCATCATTAGGCACGTTCCTAATATGCATTACCTCCGAAGCAATGCTTTTTTTATAGGTCATGGTTACCACTTAACATTATGCGTGCCATATGCTTGTTCCATCAGCTGGTTGTATAAAAAAATTAAACGGATATTGATAATGAAATAGAAGTTTTGATACTCATCACATCGCTTTTTTCCCTGGAGCTATTAGGTAGGTTCTAAAAAGAGATGCTCAAAAGATATCTGTGAAGAAGCGAGAGCAAGGCTACACAATCAAATGCCAAACAAAGTTTTATCAGAGAAAAGTTGATAAATAAATCCCTCCCTCGTCCTGTGACAAACTTTCCTCATGCTCCACGCAACGGCACGTGATCTGAGGTTAGCATGAGTTTGGATGTATTACATTTTAACGAGTTCTTCCCTAAACATTTGAAATACCTCATAGACTGTAAAATATATCTCATAGACGTACTAATCGTGTCTGAAGTTTTCAATATATAATTTACGGTTGTTGGCAATAAATATTGCAAATCGAGCCTTTTCTGCTTTCGTAGAGTTCTATCTCTTTCTGACGCACACAATGTTCTATGAAGCAGAAATTAGCCGATGTGCAATATTTGTTGCCTGCTTTACCTAAACATGGCCAGTATCACATGTCAGAAAAGTCTAAACGTCAGTGATCTTTTAAAAAAGTAACAAAGAAAAGCTTCTTTTTGGCTTGCTGTCACAAATTCTGCCAAACAAATATAGGAATTAAATGGCTTTATTTACGCTAATCATGCCATATTGGCATTTGAGGCAAATACAGTGTGGACACTGAATTTGCGTTCGGTTTGGTTTTTCACTGTGTTTTCCTAGTGAAAACCTTTGGATATTGTGCTAGCCCATTCTGTCAACCCCTATCGACTCGTATTCTGTACGAGATATCGCAACATATCATATTTTTGCATAAATTACTTTTTATGAACCTATCCAGAATTTCATTCACAATTTTTGCTTCTTTGCTTGTGAATTATTTGGTTGATTGTGTCTGGGACTGAAATATATGGCCTTAAATGTTTATTTTTTATGTGATTGTGTATCGTAATTTTTTTTATCCGATTTCATTTCTAAGATTGACTGACAATTTTGTATACATCGCGGATAATCAATAAATAGAAAAGGATCAAAACAGTTCATCCTGGATACTGAAAAACTCTTACTACGTAAATAAAAGCGCTTTCGCTTTTTTACGGACTAATCCCATTGACATGCAGCATGCAGTCCAGCCCATAGGCTTCCCATGTTATCCCGAAGGTGGGTCCATAAAATCTGTTACTCGTCCCGGGAGAGTCCTCAGAATGAAGCACGACGTGGTTTGATTCAATAGTTTTTCATTCCGCTTGACCTGCCTTTTAGCCATGGTGGAAGCGAACATTGCATTCGGGTGAAAGAAAATTCAATTTATTTTTTATTAAGGTACAATATTCGTTGCGTTAGGCTTTGTTGAATTCTGTAGCGCTTTTTTGCAGGTATAAAGTTTTTAGTTATTACTTTAAAGCTTCCGCTAGATTTTTTTGCGTGGGGCTCAAATAAAAAGTATCTATATAGTGTAGATTAAAAATGTTTATTGAATACATACCAATCTGTAATATTTTCCGTGATTACTCAATTTGTTTCTTTTTTGTTTCAGGTATGTATTGAACGAATACAGAAATATGAAGACTCTTGACCCAGATGTATGTCTGTCGCGTCTTACTCGTAGTAGCTCTCGAGAGCTTTCGAAGGCAAAACAAATATCAATAAATAAATATTTTGGACAATCCACACAACACTATTTACCTATTTAGCCCCAAATTAAGCAGAGCTTGTACTATGGGAACCAGATAGCTGATACACTTACACATTTTTGTTTGCAAATACGTACATAGAATACGACCTAGTAACACCCAGACAGAGAACAAACATCTGCGTTCACCACTCAAATATTTGTTCTCAGTGGGCATCGAACTCATGACCTACAGCAGGACTTCTACTAACTTACCTAAGAGGCTAGTTAATAAAAACAAAATACCCATAAAAAGCACAACTAATGCTCTAATTTACTTTACATTCAATATGCACCTTTACACTTCAAATAGATAAAAAAGATAAGATGAAACTGAAACTACACTTCTCACTTAACACCGCCCATGCACATAATGAACCAAATGAACAAAGATTTCACAAACATCTAACGTTACTTGAGTTCATTACACGTATTGTTAAAATACTACGACCGAAGTATGCTGGATGGTTCCCAGCTGTTGTTAGAACAGGAGTTTGGGGCAGTTTGTTTACAATACTGAACTGTACTGAAACACTTATTATAAAAATACTGATCGCAGGTCGTATTACGCTAGGCATGAGGTCAGTAATATGAATATCATTTTATACCATTATAGCCCTATTAATAAAAATATGTCAAAAGATAAGCTGTGCTTAAACTATTGCCATCTCTTACCACTGGGTAATGACAAAAAGTGACAGGACTAACTTTAAACCATGACTAAATTTAAATTGCGTTTATTAATATGGCTGTTAGAGTATTATCATTGAACGAAAAGTAGGTTTTGGGGTAAAACTTGCTGTTTGTTTTGTGGTAAAACTAATGATGTTATCTTTATTCTGCTTTAAGTTTTTTTAGTAAATATATAAATATTGGTGACAACCCACACTATCTAGTCTCAAATTAAGCAGAGCTTGTGCTATGGGAACTAGATAGCTGATATAATACTTATATACATTTTTTTTGTAAATACATTCTTAGAATACTAACACCCAGACAGAGAACAAACACGAGTGTTCACGACATAAATGTTTGTTCTTGGTGGGGATCGAACCCACAGCAGAAGGTAGAGCTACTACCAACTGATAATTGATGTGTGACAAAATAACGATGTAGGTAAGTATATATTGATACAAATATCACCTCGAACTCTTTTTCTACGAAGACGGCCAAAAGACTATTATTTGTTCAACGCCAAAAGTGATGGATGTCCAGAACATTTCCGTTTGAATTTTAAAACTGGTAACATCAGTAATGGCTCAGTATTGTTATTTCAGACGTCGAAAACGAATGGGAATGTTTAAAGTGACGGCTCACATATATTTTATAAGCGACCATTTGTCTAGGGGTAGGGGCGCATATGTGTGCCACTCGCTGAAATATTTACGAGCTATTAGTGCAACAGGAACAATGTTTCTATCTTCTTTAGGCCAGCGGTTTTATGAAGCGGTGGCCGTATTAAGGGCACCGTAACGTTGGTAGAGGTAGTGGCGATACGGTAGCCAATATAGCTGTTATTTTTATTGCACATTGAAAACTTTGTAACCTAACAGCGCTTTTCACAGCAGTTTTAGGATGCAGCTGCACACTCTGCACTAAATAGTCTTCACTAACACTAGTTTCCAAGTTACAGCATTACCAACATTACACAATTATAGGTGGTATGGATTTGATTTCATAGGACTAATCTTGACTATTGAAAAACAGCGAGGTTGGGAGTTCAACATTATCAGTATCAGCTACCTACGAAATAATGCTATTCGTCGAACAAAAAATTACATTCGTTGTTTTTAACAAGGCTAAAAACGAGATATATTTTAATCTGACCGATAAATTTATCTTCACATTGAAAAATATGCCCTAATAAAATAATGTAACCTGTACCCCTGTGTGTGTGTGTGTGTTGTACCCCTGTTATATAACGGACGCAGTTCATTCGAAAATATCAGCTTCGGCTCAATAAAAACAAACCTTCTCAAATGTGTGTCGTCTTTTAGCAATGACTGATTTAATACCGCTACAGGATTAAAGCACAAAGTAATGACGCATCTCCGATTTTCAACTATTTTGGTATCCTTTGATGCTCGTTATTTTTTTTTTTTCATCATGGTGATGATAATTATGATCACCTATTAAATAAATCTTAGACGTTATTATTGAGATCAAACAAAACATTGTTTATTATATTTCGAAATGATAGAAAGATATTGGGTGGGCTATGCTTTAACAAAGTTGTCAACACTTTTAATCTTCAAAAAGCATAACCAGTTTACAGTAAAAATAGAATTTTCATTTATTTTTGGCTGGAGAGGCAGTGGAAGATTAATTGATTAAACGTATTAGTATTAGTATTATTTATTAGCACTATGCCAGTACTCTCAAACCGGTGAAGGAAAACGTCGTGAGGAAACCGGCGTGTTGTAGAACCTCAAAAAGTTCGAGCAACACGTGTCAAGGGTCACGCAAAAAGGGCCCACTAGCGGCCTACTTGCGGAAAAAACCTGCCTGCACATCAAGTGCGGATGATAAAACTTGCCAACTTGCCATTAGTATTATTTGTGATTTTTGTCCCACTGCAGGGCAAAGGCCTCCCTTCTCTCTTTCCACTCTTCGCGACTCAACGCAGTGACAAGCCACGATCAAAGGTGGGAGTCAAGTTCATCCCGCCATCTCATTCTGGGTCTTAAAAAAACGTAATATGGAAGGAAATTGTAGGTATGTAGGTAGTTTGCATTACTTTGACCAAACATTACAGTAAGGTGTAAAAAAAACAATGGTACGAACTCGTAGCTATGTCAATTTTGTCTAATGAATTAGCTTAATGGCATCCACCCTTCGCAAATACCCTTAATAAATTGTTCAATTTATTAAGTGGCCGGCCTCATATCGGTTTAGTATGCTTAGTAAAGTACCATAAAAAAAATCAAGGGTCGCATACATCTCGCTTCCACAACAGGGAGTAAGTGAGATAGGAGATGTTTAATTCTTCATTGAATCTGGTTGTAAATCACGGTTCCCTCGACCCCCAGGAGCATGTAGCTCAGTGAACTGCTATATTAGTAGGTCTTTGTCATTTAAATCGGCTATCAGTGTAAAATGAGCTCTATTTGTAGCTTGTAAGATCCAAATCCAAGTCGGAAGCAACTCATTTTTAACCGACTTCCAATCAAAAAGGAGGAGGTTCTCAATTCGGTTGTATGTTTTTTTTTTATTTTTTTTTTATTTTTTTTTTTATTTTTTTTTAAATGTTTGTTACCGCATAACTTCGTCATTTGTGAGCCGATTTGAAAAATTATTTTTTTACCTGAAAGGTACTGCTTCCAGATTGGTCCCATTTTAATTTGATTAAAATCGGTGTTGCCATTTCTTTTTAAATAATTTTTTTAATGTTTGTAACTGCATGCCTCCGTCATTTATGAACCGATTTAGAAAATTATTTTTTTATTTGGAAGGTTATTCTTACGTCCAGATTGTCCCAAACAAATTTGATTAAAATCGGTTTAGCCGTTTGACAATGAAGTCGGTTTCTCAAGTTTTTTAAACTTAAATTATATTGGCTTATTATTCGCTCGAAAGCACTCACTTCTAACCGGAGTGAGACTTTTATATGTTACTATTACTTAAGCTGTGATATTAGCCACGACAAAGAAAAAGTAATGGCCCCTCATAATATAAATGCAAATATTTTGCCAATGCGTTTTAATTTAAAATGGTCTGAATTTATATGTAAATGCTACCGCATTTCCGGATTCCTGAATTGATTATGTTACTGTTTAGATTTACCTACTTAGACCCAAAAAGCTTTTTTCATACACACACATATTTTATTTTTGACGTGATAACGTCTTATAAATCGATGGAGCCGGCTGCACGCACGAAAAAACATGACTCATGCGTCGTTACGTCGTTTCGTCGTTCCATTTACCTGAGCCCGAGCCCGGGTCGGGTAATGGGTAAGGGTTCGGTCGGGTTCCGGGTCCGAGAGTCTGAGTCCGAGTCCGAGTCCGAGTCCGAGTCCGAGTCCGAGTCCGAGTCCGAGTCCGAGTCCGAGTCCGAGTCCGAGTCCGAGTCCGAGTCCGAGTCCGAGTCCGAGTCCGAGTCCGAGTCCGAGTCCGAGTCCGAGTCCGAGTCCGAGTCCGAGTCCGAGTCCGAGTCCGAGTCCGAGTCCGAGTCCGAGTCCGAGTCCGAGTCCGAGTCCGAGTCCGAGTCCGAGTCCGAGTCCGAGTCCGAGTCCGAGTCCGAGTCCGAGTCCGAGTCCGAGTCCGAGTCCGAGTCCGAGTCCGAGTCCGAGTCCGAGTCCGAGTCCGAGTCCGAGTCCGAGTCCGAGTCCGAGTCCGAGTCCGAGTCCGAGTCCGAGTCCGAGTCCGAGTCCGAGTCCGAGTCCGAGTCCGAGTCCGAGTCCGAGTCCGAGTCCGAGTCCGAGTCCGCGAGTCCGCGAGTATTTTCTTATGACGTTATCACGTTCAACTATCGTCAGTAAACCGACTTTACAGACAACCGATTTTTTTCTGTTTGAGCAATATCCAAAACTCGCATACATATAATTTTGTTGCATGCGAGATGCGATTTTTCATAAATAAGTTCAATGACTTTATATCTTTCAAATATTTGAATATTGAGCATTGACGGTAGTCAGACCCTTAATCATTGTTTAAGTTTATAGTTCATCGGTCGGAAAGGCACTTTAATTTATAGGTTTAATATCTAACATTTCTTTTTTGAATTTTTAATATGAACCTTTTAAGAAATAGTTTAAGCCCGTATCTTTATAAAAATATCGTAAAACTCTCTCAAATAAAATCCCTGTAACACGCGTAGATACCCTAAATATTTCGCTTATCAAACTATTTTATGTCAGCGCGCATTTTAATAAAAACTAGAATTAACGATGCTTTTATTTAGTCTCGAAATTCCACTGTTATCTTAATTTTTATGTGGGTTACCTTTTAGCTATTATCGGAGAAATAAAAGCTAGGAGCTTTAAGAGACCACCCAGCAGTGTTGTAGTATTTTGTACTACTGAACTATTATGGATAGCCTGAAATGTTCTTATGTCACTCCAATTAGTCATGATTAACTGATATTTATGGGTTCGTTAAATGGCCCATTAAACGTTCTCCCTGTGTCAGATGTCTTGTGAAGCCCCACGTTCAATAAAATACATTGAGCTCATTAATTGGAACGCGATATTTGATCTTCTCATTTGAAAATTGGGGAAATTTTGTGTACTGTCATGTTCGTTATAAATGCCGTTTCTTTAGAGATAAACTAAGATAAAAAAAAGAAAAACACGCTTTTCTACATCACATACCCACAGGTACACAAAAAAATATTTTAGTCTTCTCTATACACCAAATGGAAAAAAATACAATTTACTTACCTAAACAAGGAAAAATGAATAAGTATCTATTAAATAATTTATATAAGAGATATATTGATCGGTATGCAGCAACAATAATTGCCTTTTTATAGGTCTTTGCATAGCTTTCATGCTCGCGGGTTTTGCCAGTTTTAAACAAAATAAACCTATCAAAATGCGTTTTAACGTTTGTAATTTAGAGACTTATGAACACCTCTAGACATTAAAGAGAAACGAACGATTTGAAGCCCTCTCCATCCACCGTCTTCCCACAATCTTTACAGGGTCAATAATCATTGTAGTCGCAATTCCAGAACCTTTATCCCCCAGCGATTGTCGGTTCTCCGACCGAGCTACTTATTCTGCAAGCTATGTCGATGGCTTTGGTTTTTCTAAGGATTCAAAAGATTATAATTTATTATCATCATCATAGTCGCAATTCCAGAACCTTAATCCCCCAGCGGTTGTTGGCTCTCCGACCGAGCTAATTATTCTGCAAGCTATGTCAATGACTTAGGTTTTTCTAGGGATTCAAAAGATTATAATTCTAATCCATAAATAGTTTTATTATCTCACTAAGCTCTGCTCTTCTAACTAAGATTGTAGACTAAAAACTGCATCAACCATTAGCAAAATGTTCTTCGCAAACACGAAGGCATTATCTTGTAAATCGTTAAGAGTCTACATGAGAACAGATGCCGCCGGTATTTTTCTTCGGGAGGAAAATGTTACAGCTTAATTTTAACAGACATTTACTTTTCTTACAGTGAAGATAAAATGATACTATTTTTATTAAATACCTTTCTTCGTGTTGAAAGTTCATATTTTGTTGTAGCGCTAATATATAAAATTGTGGAGGTTTTTAAAACTTGACATACTAAAAATGTTTGCAAGCTGATTGTTGCTGCTATGTTACGGTCTCATACGTGTGTGACAGCCTTTATATATAAAGCCCGTCACACACGTAGCTATAATATATGAATATTGATATAAATTATAGCAAGGCATATTACTATATGAATATTTTAGACAATCCACACAACACTATCTAGACCCAAACTAAGCAGAGCTATGGGAACCAGATGGCTGATATACTACTTATATACATTTTTTTTTGTAAATACATACTTAGAATATAACACCCAGACAGAGAACAAACATCTGCGTTCATTAAACAAATATTTTTGGTGTATAGTTTCTATACAAATATTCAAGTGACCGCACACGCTAAATATTTCTAGGACGTCATCAACTTACACTGTAATTTATATTATATAGCACAGCATATTTTTATATATTATAGGTACGAGCTTAACGGCGTCAGTGAGAAGTAAATACAATTTCTTTGGAAATAAATCTCTTCCAGTGAATATTCAGCAGATACTCTCGCAAACTAAGAATACTATGAAAGTATAATAGCTGAAGAAAACACTGTGACGTATGGAAATATATGGAGCTTACGTATCGCATGATGGATTGTATTCAATTTGGTCGGTGACAGCCACCGAAGAAGCATTTGGATAACAAATTCTTATGCTTATCATGCACGCGATACAAATATTACTCGCTGGAATAACTGCGAATACGAGGGATTAATAAATTACAGGCAACTTGATGAGAGTGGATGTTTTTACGTTTGTTATTTTGCTTTATGAAATTCATAACTTTGGAGAACTTAATCCTTAGTGTTGGGGGCAAGAATATCAGTTGAATATCCAATTAGAACGTTTATTTTGAACAGTTAAAGAGTATACTGTCTGAAATCACAATAATTATTAAAATGTTATGAAAGCTATGTATGCCAGATAGCTTGTGCGCTATGCGTGGTTATGGAAGAAGAAGAAGCGTATTATGCAGCAAGATTGGAAGATTACAATTTTCTTCTTCTGCTTTTTTTTACTTCATGTATATGTGTACATGTGTTCATGTTTACTTATGTGCATCAGACGATTCATTTTTAGGGTTCCGTAGCCAAATGGCAAAAACGGAACCCTTATAGATTCGTCATGTCTGTCTGTCTGTCTGTCTGTCTGTCCATCTGTCTGTCTGTCCGTCCGTATGTCACAGCCATTTTTCTCCGAAACCGTAAGAGCTAGACTGATGAAACTGAGGGGGGGGGGTATGAATAGGTTTTCAAAAATGATGTTGAGGTTTTTAATATAGTTTTTTTCTAAACTGAATAGTTTGCGCGAGAGACACTTCCAAAGTGGAAAAAAGTTGGTCCCCCCCCTCTAACTTCTAAAGTAAGAGAATGATAATACTAAAAAAAATATATTATATGTTGTACTATGCAAACTTCCAACGATATTTGGTTTGAACGAAATCTAGTCAGTAGTTTTTTTTTTATACGTCATAAACCGTTAACCGCAATTTACCTTTCGACGAACTACAAGAACCTTATTATGTTACATCAAGTAACATAATATAAAGGTTCTTGTAGTTCGTCGTGCTACGGAACCCTTCATGGGCGAGTCCGACTCGCACTTGGCTGCTTTTTTTGTTCGTTTTTGCCTTTCATTCGGCACCTTTCACTCGAAATGCAACGTGTGAACACTGAATGAAAGAATAGTGCCGAATGATTCATTAATAAACCGATCAAACGATGTTGGATATTTTCAGTCAACATCTTTCATTCGTATTCCGAATGAACCATTAATTAATTAGGCACTATTATTTCATTCTCTGTTCATGCGTTTTATTTCGAGTGAAAGGTGCCGAAAGAAAGGCAAAAAATGAACAAAAATGAATCGTCTGGTATTTATTACCATGCTTTGTGCAAAATTACATTATATAGGTAGTTGTTTTTAGAGAGATCCACATTTATTTCTAAACGAGCGCTGTCTCAGTTAATAATACCCACTATTAATTTTATAAAAGCCGTTGCCCCAGAACCAGCCACAAATAAAGTTTTAAAGGTCATGACTAAAATCACAAATTATACCCTCTAGTAAATAACTTAGTTTTATGAACGCGTAAAGGGAGGGCTAGGCTCACAGGGATTATTTCATTAATCATGACCGTAACGCAGGGGTGAAATATGTTTATATTTAATATAACAAAGGGCTTCGTTTTGGATTCATTTATATTAGTCTTGAGAAGTGGAAGTGGCATATTTTTTTGCCGTTTGCTCGTAATATTATGAAACGATTAACTTTTCACGCTCTGAATTTCAGTCGTTTTTATTTATACTTAGTTACGTAAATTTTGTTTCGTTTAAGAAAACAGCGTAATTCACTGTGTTCAAAATTCAAAATTACCTAACACGATAGGCTTGAAAACTCCTTGCTCAATCGTTGCTCAACCTCTTTGGGTAGCACATGCACAGACTTGTTAACAAACTGACAACTGAACCCGAAGTCGGAGTTTTGCTACCACATTTCGTTACCAAATGTTGTTTTCGTTTCGCCTTTTTGTCTCTCTCTATTGCATGTAGAAAATATGAGACGGCAAAAATACGTTACGTAGTTAGAGTTGTTGTCTCATCTTTTCTCCATACAATAGACAGAGACTAATAGGCGAAACGAAAACAACATTTTGGTACGAAATGTTGTAAATGCACTGGGACTTCGGGTACTGGTTGAAAAACAGGCGTAAAAACCGGCCAGCTATTAAACGCCTGCGCACATCTAGGCTGAAACGCTGTCAAAAGTCGCTGTCTTATTTGACAGCGTTTCAGCTGATCGCCATTGCCATGACGTCTTGGTTGGTATCCAGGCTGTACCTACTCGTTCAGTTGTACGGAAACACGATGCAAACTGAGATACCTACAGATGACAACATAAACCGAAATAATGCATAGGTCTGTCATTTGTAAGTGCCACCTATCTACGCTCCGATAACCATTCACAGCTATACGTTACGAAAAGCCACATTGCTCATAGTTAATCACGGTTAATCTGCTTTCAATCTACCTCAGCTTGCATGTAGATCATAATTAGGGTGTGCACTGAGGTGTCACCGGAAGCGTTTTGTTCATATCGCTTTGTTGATCGGTTATGTACGCGGTGCAACCCTACATTACCACTAATGTTTTTTTTACTGATATTTGATTTTATCTGGCACCTTGATAGCTTTTTAATAATGCACTCAAAACCAAACATATGGATCTATGACTCTTTTAGTAGAAATTTGATGGCATTAACCAAACATTATTGTCAATACGTATTCAAGGATTTCAACCGAGACTTAATATATTGTAGAACTAGGGTATAGCACAAGCTTTTTCTTTTTACAGAACGTGGAGTAGGTAATACAATACAACGAACTTTTGAGACGGTCGATCATATCCTAATGAAAAGCATATTTCGTACAAAAATCAGATTCTCGTCAAGATTTGAAACGGCGTTGAGGTACGGAAGCCCTGAATGGTGGGGGAATAGGTACAGTGTCCATTTTAAATAACGTATTATTTTGGTTCTTCTTTTTATCGTGTCACTGATTCTTTCGAACCAAGTGTGGTGAAAGGATTTTAAGTGCGCCTCAACAAGGCTCTTTTCGTGCACCAGACACATATTTTCGAACATTTTAGGTTCTACGACATGTCGGTTTACTCACGATGGTTTCTTTCACCGTTTGAGAGCACTAGTATTATAGGTATTGTGTACATAAATTTTTCGACAGAAAAACTCATTGGTACACGAAGGGTTTGAAACCACGATCTTAGGATCGGAAGGCGGGGCTGCCACCACTAGGCCACCAGCACTCTCTTAGTTTGATGATATGCTATGTGCTGTACAGTCACTGAAAACCCCCACTGTGTCCTCTCACCCCTTCTGTCCTTATCGCAAGCGGTGGACCCTTCTGGTCTGATTTAGGTGTCTCGACGGAAGTAAATTATAATCATTTTAGCCTCGTAATTTCTTCTAAAAAGTTAAACAATTATGCGCTACATAAATGAAAATTCGTATTGGGTTTTCCGGTTTTCTGAATATTCATTTTAAACAATGTATTTTTTTGAATTTAAATTTGGTCTTACCATTTGGTGATTTAAAATGTTTGTAATTATAATTTGAATCAATGAAAAGGTATGTCAAAAGGTTTAAAATAAACATCAAAGTTACGATGACGGCATATAAGTACACTAACTTGTTGATTTTTTTGGATTGCAATAAGTCCGAGTAAACATCTTATGTGATAGATATTGTTCAAAAGGTTCCATTATTAGTGGTAGTATTAGTAATTTCAAACCTTAAACAACTGGTGCTCAGGGTACGGACGGTAGGTACGTATGTCAAAGTATGTCAATATAGAAATATATGCATGAATCCAAAGCATTACGAAACTCTACATTCCCCAAATTGTGGAGAACGTGAGCTGGGAAACAAATTGGGTCCACATTTTTCCTTGAGACCGATATCTCATATTGAATATTCTAAAACGACTTGCTTTGATGCGGGTGAATTTTGTTTTGTATTTGGCGAGTTTGGCAACAAGCGTACTGTGGGCTTATGATACTTGTTTGCTCTACATGTTTTCGCTTTGTACGCAACTTTGTATATAGAGTTTTTAGAAGATTTTTGTATGA
Source organism: Thera britannica (assembly GCA_939531255.2). Classification (NCBI taxonomy): domain Eukaryota; kingdom Metazoa; phylum Arthropoda; class Insecta; order Lepidoptera; family Geometridae; genus Thera; species Thera britannica. The sequence continues at coordinate 17,183,184 of OW618039.2, forward strand.
TTTTCGGTTAGGGTTTTAGAATGACGAAAAAAATTCATTCAAAACATACAGAATCTATTTACGCGGGTATTTATGGCATATCAGGCATTTACCTTATTTTATTAATTTTGTTGACAAAAATACCCGTGCAATAAATTAAGTATGTGTTATGATCGCAAAAGTTTAAAAGTACTTATTTTTTTAAAAAACCATCAAAGCGAAACATAATAAAAAGTTTTTGAATACGTTTGAAAAGTCTTATTCTGTATTTAAAACCACTTCCGAGTAGATAATAAATTCATAAATGCTTAATAAATGAAAGCTCGCGATTTCAAAAGGTGATTTTTATAAAGCATTTTTGTTTTAGCGACAAAGGGCGGGCTGTGGGCGTTTTTAAAGGTCCCCTCAAGGCCTGCGCTCACCTAGGTCGCTGGCGATGGCGATCAATAAAACACTGTCAAGTATCGCAGTCAAATTTGACAGCGTTTCACTGATTGCCATCGCCAGTGACCTAAGTGTGCGCAGGCCTTCAATCCGAGGTTGTTTAGTGATGAATAAAAATAATTCGCTTTTCATTTTGTTTCGTCATCAGTGAAGCAGGGTTTCAAAGGCTCGAGGGCCATCGATGCTCGAGTTGAGTGGCTCAGACTTTATTATTGGCTCATACTGGATCCGTGCACTCAGCGAATGCAAAATCAGGTCACGGGTAGAGACGGTACGTTCCTTCCGTATCCGTAACTGACTAGCGGACTTCCGAAACAATATTAGAAAAACTATAAAAATAATAGCTGCACAGGTATAGTGTAAGGTTTGTCTTTTTAGTAAATTAGTTAATTTATGAGTTACTAAAAAAACATTTTAACTTGGTTGGCATGAAAGACTCAAAGAAAGCATTTTGAAAGCATTTTGCATTGTGAAAGATTTTAAGCATACATAGACGTAGATAATCATTTATTTATTCTTATCACACAACATACACTACATTATTAGATGAAAAAACAATAATAAATAAGCATACATAAGTAATAACAATGATGAAAACAGAAGGACAGAAATAAGTTAGTCATTTTCTTTGTCATATAGCGGCTCTATACTATATATAAGATTTTAGTCAGTGTCACTTGGATGCAGATAAAAAGAGATGGCAAGAAACTTATTAATTGGCATCTAGCTAGTGAAGCTCTCAGCGACCAAATTTAAGGCCATATAGTGTTGAGTATAATGATACCGTTTCCGCACAACATATCTGAACCCTGCCAACCCTACAGTCACGATTTATTTCTTGCATAGCAGACGATGTACTTAGTCACATCGCACGCACACATACGTTACATCTATGTATAGTATTGGAAACGTTGATCAATTACTCATAATGGACATGCCTCACGATTTATGAGGATGCTAATGATGTCAAGTTTTATCGGAGAAGTTGATTGGACTCAAATGTATTCGAATTACCACTCTCAAACTTTTAGAGCTCATCTTAACCTAATTAAAAGTAGTGCGTAATGTTTTACAACTGAATAACTGGGGAATCTATGTCGTCTTCTTCGTAAAATAGAAACTTCTTACAGCATTTTGTTACTGCAGACGTCAAGCTTGGAAAGTCTTCGATCTAATTTTATGTAGCAATGGTCTCTATCATTGCATTACATTCCTTTCATTTTCAGCGTTTCCGTTAGCAGCTTCCTAACTTCGACCAGGTTTTCGATCCATCTCATATTGTGTGGTCTGAACGTTCTGATCACATTTCTATATCCAGGCTCCCATTCAAGACCTTTCTGTCCAATCTTTCATCATATTTATATTATATCCGTGTGAACTGCCATCTTCAAATTTTTCTTCGCTTTAGGGGCTAATAAGGAATTACGTTTATATTCCTTATCCTTAATTATTTTACGGTAAACAGCGCCACAATAAGCAGCGACCTCATAAGCCCGTTTCCTTGTCTCAAATCCCTCTAACCTGGCAACCAGATTTATTAACCAAAACCCCTGAAATCCCTTCATAACCGCAACATTGCGAATGACTCTACGAAACACAGTACCACTAGTGTTGACGAATTTGGTTCGGTCGAATTCGGCTTCGTTTAAACAGAATAGCTGCCCAATCAATAAAATAAATAAATCTGTAATTGTTATGCGACCAATAGCTTTTTCGTTTAATAAATAAACTCCTGCAAATGAGTGACAGGGCAATGTAAGGCAATGCTTAAATCTAAGTAACGTTGTAACCTTTAAGTTTTTGTTTGTATTAATGCTGATCAGTACAAAAAAAGACGCACAGGTCGCATAGCAAAAAATATTAAGACTGCACTAAATGACAGCACCATTTTATCCGGTCATTATTTTGTCTGGTACACTAACCAATGCGTAAATCACTAAAGCGACTCTTCCACTCGAGTTTAAAAAGTCATAGAGCGTATAAAAAATAAGGCCGATATTGCCCGAAGAACAAACAATCCTTCGGCCTCCATTTAAGCACTATTACTCCACCCTACTCGTACATCAGTGAGATCGTGACCAACTGTGGTAATGTCACCTATTTTATTTCAATTACTGCTGCTGTGAATTTAACTACGAATTTGTGACTGTGAATTTACTTGCTCCAAGGCAAAGGCAAGGATTAACTTAGCAAAATGAGTTACCTTATACTTTATATAACATTTTTGCTTTATTATTGTTTGCAAAATAAAAAACTTGACTTTCAGCATAGAACATTAAATGTGGAGTAGTGTAGTACACGCCTACTTCATATTATTTTGCCTGTAGCTCAACAATATGCTAATAGCTATGTCAAGGAAATATATTTGTATTGGGCATTCGTGAGAGTAAACCATATTACTTTGGTAAACGTGAAAAATAACTTGTCATTATAAAGCTATATACACATAGATGGCTGCACTACCTGTTATGCTTACTATGATCATATCTGAGGTTAGGTTAGCTATTATATGGAGGTATTAGGCTGCGGGGTTCTCTCCAATTATGATAAGGGTTATAATTATAATTAATAACAATTGTTTTAAATTTTTTTTATGCCATAGCAGGCAGACGAGCAGACAGACCACCTGATGGAAAGTAGTATATTTATAAGTTACTAACCAAAATGAGTTTATTTCAATAAAAAAAACATGATACAGTTATGCAGGTCACCACGGGCACGAACGCCAGAATTTATTGGTTTACCCCCGAATACTGAAACGCAACTCAGATTTAAGCACGTCTCAAGCGACGAATATTTGACAGATTTTCATTGAAAACTGTCAAATATTCGTCTCTTGAGACGTGCTTAAATCTGAGTTGCGTTTCAGTATTCGGGGGTTAGTCTTTCACTTTGGTTGATTTGTGCCAACCAACTAATTGGTTCAGTGGCCAAGAGCTTGATGAAATCTCCAGATTTATTTCCTCTAGAGCTCTGTTATACATATTGATGAACTAATTGATAGGCAAGAGCTCATAAACCAACGCCAATAATTGGCAATCGGTTGCTGCTGTTCAAGCTAAAATACAGCCGATCTTTCGGATGCTTCTGCTGAATATTACGATGGATTTACGAAATAGACTGACGGAATGGGGCCGATACAAATAGTATGAAGCTCGATGGAGTTACATTTATAAATCACTTACCGAGAATAATACTAGGACAAACTTCCTAGTATTATTCTTAGTCGATGGTTTTTAGGGTTCCGTAGCCAAATGGCAAAAACGGAACCCTTATAGATTCGTCATGTCTGTCTGTCTGTCTGTCTGTCTGTCTGTCTGTCCGGCCGTGTCACAGCCATTTTTCTCCGAAACCATAAGAGCTAGACTGATGAAACTTGGTGAGTAGATGTATTCTGTGAACCGCATTAAGGTTTTTACACAAAAATAGAAAAAAAACTATAAATTTTGGGGGTCCCCATACTTGAAACTTAAAGTCAAAAAATTTTTTTTCATCGAACCCATACGTGTGGGGTATCTATGGATAGGTCTTTAAAAATGATGTTGAAGTTTCTAATATCGTTTTTTTCTAAACTGAATAGTTTGCGCGAGAGACACTTCCAAAGTGGAAAAAAGTTGGTCCCCCCCCCCCTCTAACTTCTAAAATAAGAGAATGATAAATCCAAAAAAAATATATGTTGTACATTACTATGCAAACTTCCAACGATATTTGGTTTGAACGAGATCTAGTCAGTAGTTTTTTTTTTATACGTCATAAACCGTAAACCGCAATTTACCTTTCGACGAACTATACAAAAACCTTTATATTATGTTAATTGATGTTACGGAACCCTTCATGGGCGAGTCCGACTCGCACTTGGCTGCTTTTTTTATAGTTCGACCTAAAAAAACACTTCTAAACAGTTACTGTTCTAATCTTATTCCAATTTGAGTTGGGGGAATAAGGTTTGCACTGACATCCCGAGAGCGCTGGTGTCCTAGTGGTAACGGCCCCATTTAAGTAAACGGATCCTAAGGTCGTGGGTTCAAAGTCAGTCGTGTACCAATGTATTTTTCTGCCAAAAATGTAAAGAAAACGGTAAAGGAACCGGCATATCATTCAACCTAAAAAGTTCGAAAATATGTGTCAAGTGCACAAAAGGAGCTTCTTTGAGGCGCACTTTAAATCCTTTTACCACGCTTGGTTCGAAAGAATTAGAGACACGTTATGAAGAACTGACATCACGCGAGGGTATTGTGCATTGTCACCTTGATATCCTCACCCCAGCCAGCCCAACTCCTTAAAATTGTGGAGTAAGCCCTGGGATGATGGCAACAATGTTCCAAGGGACCGGGTGGTGAAGATGTACCAATGTGCGCAATGCTAGTGCTCTCAAACAGTGAAGGAAACCTGGGGCTTAGTCAGCTCCACACGTATTCACCATATCTTTCCTGTGGATTAGGCTGACTATATTTAACAGTCAGGATGGTGAAGGTCTGGGCAAGCCTACCTCTGGAGTAGCTACTCCATCTTAAAATCCTGTCCCAGGCACTATAGCGTCCCGCAAGTAAGGGCATGAGCAAAACAGTTGCCTCTGATGCTATACAAATCCTCTAGAGTAGATGCAAAGGCCTGTTTACTTATTTATAAGATAGCAAAGTCAATCGGAAACCGAATTAACGGAAGGTATTAACCCATAGCCATCTGTAGTCGATTATGGACGTTTGATTGCAATGGATTTAAACTAGACACAGTGAAACACCATTAAGAGGTTCCCTTACATACCTGTTGGCTGATTGCGTAACTTTTGTTGCAATCAAAACTTAGCCGCTTGTCAATTTTGACGTCGCGATTTTGGACTTCAATTGCAATAAAAAATGGATTGCAACAAATTCCATCTTTGATGGGTTGCAACAAAATGTAATGTTGGTGTAATAAACACGTCTGAATGTTTGAGATTCTGAGGGTGTGATTTTATTACAGCTTTTGAGGTGGACATCATAAGGCTGATGATAATGACGAATACGGTGATAACAATAATAAATGAGCATGTGGCAGAAGTAAAGTGAGAGAGAAAATACCTTTACACGGTATATTACCGATTCACGAAATAGAGAAATTCATGAACAATCTATACGGTTTGTTGCAGTTGGTAGCTAATAGAACCTTCTATTTGTGTTTCACTGTAGCGAATAATTTATTCAGGTTGGTTTGATTAACATTGTTCTAATTATTATTGATCAAATAATTGATAGATTCTATTTGTGATGAATTAGTTATTAATTATGAAGAGCTAATTAGCTATTGAAGCTAATGTATACGTGTGGCTTTTAACGTACTTCCATGTGCGGGTTTAATTTCAGCATAAAAATATTGCTGTTCGATATAAAAATTCTGATACAAAAACGATGGCCGTAATTGTAGACCTGTCAAACAGTATTACTTAGTTAAACTTTTGCTGCCATCAAAACCTAGTCACATCTGTCAATTTTGAACTTTGATTGCAATAAAAGCAGATTGACTGGCCTCTAGCTCAGTTGGTAGTAGCTCTGCATTCTGCGCCGTAGGTTGTGGGTTCGATCCCCACCGAGAACAAATATTTGTGTCGTGATGTTTGTTCTCTGTCTGGGTGTTATATTGTATTCTAAGTATGTATTTACAAAAAAATATGTATTCAAGTATTATATCAGCTATCTGGTTCCCATATTACAAGCTCTGCTTAGTTTGGGGCTGGGTAGTGTTGTGTAAATTGTCCACAAAAAAAAAAATTGAAGCAAAACCCATTTTTATCTATACTAGTCTATACTAATATTATAAAGAGAAAAGAGTATTGAGCAACAGAATTACACAAGTAGGGCGCTTGTACACGCTAAGAAAATTTGCCGTTCCTGCGGCAGACAAGACAAATTCTTCGTGTAGACGACAAGAATTTTGTCTTTTCCACACACGAAAACGCAACAACGTTCGCCGCGTCGTGTCTTGCGCAGATAAGATTTTTTTCGTGCACCGCTGCGAGCAGTGTACACAGTTATTTTCTAGTTACGACACGAATTCTTGGGTAGACCCGGCGTTTTTTCTTAGCGTGTACAAGCGCCCTTATCCGGCAAAATCAAACCACCCGTTTAATATAGTTAAGTATTTTTTGTTGTTTGTATTTATCGTTGCCATGCATGAATTATACAATTCCATCTTCCTTCATCACAAATCTGTAGTCCACCCCTAAGCCGGGGTTTGAGCTCTTTTGTCAGCTTCTCGCTCAAGGCAAGTTCACATGTAGCAAGTCCTTTTGTGCTTGGTTTCTGCCAGTGACAACGGCTTTAAGATAAATGGACTCTATAATAACGGGTTTCATAAAAGCTGTAGCCGTTATATAGCGGTAACATTTTACAACGTATCTTCTATTATTTGACATAATAAGTGTAATTAACCGCAAGCTTCTGATTTGATTCGAAGAAGAACGCTGCTTCTTGGACCACCTTTTCAAGCTTAAAAAAACTGTTTTTTTCTTGGTTAAATTAGTTGCCAGGCTGACAAACAGGCCTATCCAATTCCATTGATCATGAATATTTAGGGAAATCTCTCTTTTGTTGTTGTTGTTTTGCACTGAGAAAGTGATTATTGAAACCCATCAATCAGTTTGGATCATCATCATTATTTTCTTCTCCTTATCCCACTTCGTGTAAGGTCGACACAAATAGGTTTTTTCATTGCTCATACTCTGAAAGTAGGTTTGAAGTTGCCTGAGGGGCCTAATTGAAAGTAATACTTTCAGCCCTAGGGAGAATCGCTTTCTACTGACAGCTGTCAAATTATAAAAAAAACAAGTTCTATTTTATTCAACCATGTTCCAACTTTCTAAACTGCAAGGAGGTTGAACCAAATTCCAACTTTTTATTCAGCAAGTAGGTTGGAAACCCATTACAACGGTAAGAAGTTTAAAAACTCTAATTTGAGCGCAATGTAAAATTTAAATAACATAAAGATAGTATTAAATAAATAATATATCTTCTAAATTACTTGATTAATATATAACTTCAACTAGTATTTATTTAAAATAACATAGATTTGAGCAAACAATTTACCATTTTTTAAATTATGAAAATGAAAATAATGGCTGAATAATGCTGGCGAGCCGTAGCCGAAGGCCCGCCAGAGAAAAAGAAAAAAAAAACCGGGAAGGCGGCAATTCAATCTTCATTTTCACAAATTTTTCATTCATGTTTTTATTTTTACTTTCCTTGTATTCGTAATGAAAAGCACAGTGTTTACCTCGGGTGAAAGTCTTTTAAGTCCCTCAAGCTCCATTGGCGCCCTCGCTAACGCTCTGGCGCCATTCCCGTCTCGGGACTCAAAAAACGTGACTTTCAACACTCTGGTAACAATGTACTATTTGTTCTCCACTCTCCTCTATTAGCTGTCATTTCAGCAGTCACTCATTTCTCTTACTTCCCGGACTCGCATCTTACGTTGCACCCGATCCTGATGCAACAACCCTAGTCCTTATATTAGTAATAACAACCCGGTTTGGATCATTGCATAAATTATTATTGTAAAAAAATATTGTTTAATCAGATTTTACTAGAACTTAACCTCCTACATTTTAACCTTTTGAAATTCACGCGATTTCAATCTTGCAAATGCTATACATATATCAGTTTCGTAGTCACAAGAACCAGAGCTCAATTATCCAATTCGTATTTCAGGATGGGTATTCAAGTGCAGTTGTTGGTGATAGCCATTGAGGCTGGCGAAAGGGTCACGGTGATTAAGGGTACCATTTAATGGTGGAATTGGCGATCGAAGTGAGGCCAAAATTCTCTCCTACAGTTAACTGTACAGAAATGGACACAATTCGTTTGGATTTTAGATTAATTTGGGCTTTATTTCACTATAAATATAAATTTGTTCTTGGTGGGGATCGAACCCACGGCCTACGGCGCACAAGGCAGGGTTACTACCAACTGAGTTGATAGGCCAGTCCCTACTAGGACACACATGGATATAATAAGTATCTGCAGAACCTAAAACTTATTTAAATGCATCTATATCTCACTATTCCTTTTAATTCCAATAAAATAAAGATTTAATTCAGAATAAAAGTCCCTCATTAAAATAACTAATCTCGTCGACATTATCACCAGCTTAGTCATCATCACAGTTTGGAATCAATGGCGTGATAACATTCTCATACATATTCACACTAAACCGAATAATCTGAATGGACGATTAGATTTGAGCATGCGTGGGCGCGGATTAACCTTCAAATACAAAATCACGCCACCACCTTTGAATATAAAGGTGAGAGTCATCTCACTGTGTCAGTGGTTCTGTAGGAAAATATTTCACATTACGATAATTTGATTTCAAGAATATGAAGTTATGCTTTTCCTCGGAGGAAGCGAGTAAAATTAAATTTGTAAGTTTAGGTACTTTGGTTTATAATGACGTAGGATTTTTATTTACGAGTTAGGTAATAAGTCTCAAGGCTTATTTGATAAGATTACTGACTGAATTCTCCTCTGGATGAAAATGTAGTAGTTATCGTTTAAAATAGTAATATTTGTGATACAACTGAATATACAAATTTTGACTTTTCACTTGGTATTAAAAAAAAATGAAAGAAGAAGAAGTGAAATAAAAATTGTTTTCAATTTTATGATAATTATTAACTGGCTGCTGCCCATGACTTAAGCGATAAACTTTCAAATTTAAACTTCCGTAGTCATAGAAATAAAGAAAAGACTGTAAATATATTTATTGAGCACAAAAAATTCAATCAACATGTAACTAAATTACACTAAGTCAATTAGGTCCTTGGCTCAGTATTTATCGCAACGTGTAGGTCCCATCAAGTCACACTAGACAATGCAAACCCTTCATATTATATTAGTAGGTAGGGTTAACCTTTAAATTTAAGCTTTCTATTGATTTGCGGAACCCCAAAATGTTTTATCTAAGTTGAACGCGTAATTAGAATGCCGTAAGTCAGGTGACGGCAGCTTTTTATATCGAATTAGGCCGCTAAGCAAACAGTTTTAGAGATCTTTATCATGAAGTGCCGTGGAATAATAAGTAGGTATTGAAGTCGGTACCTTTTATTTTTTTTAGTCGGTACCGTTTGTACAGTTAGTGACAAAATTTGATGAATGATATCAACCATTCAGAAACAGAAAGCTTCATGACTTTTATTCCAAGACTCGGTATAATATCCCCTCAGATTTATACAAAAATACCATAGTAATTCAGAAAACATGGATGAACTGTGTGAAAGAAGACATGGATAAGAGAGGAGTGACCCAGAGAAGACGGCTGACAGAGGGGAATGGAGGAGGAAGACATGTTGTGCCGACCACACATAAAGGCAGGAAGAAGAAAAAGACCATCATCAGTTATTCAATGGGTTTTTTTATGAATTTATCTCTCTTTCTGGAGTCTGGAGATAGTTCTAGTTTAAGGATCTTCAAATGTCTTCAAAACGTTGATCAAGAGTGAGCTTGGCTGTACAAATATTTAGTCGTTATAAAATACATTTTACTGTCGCTGAGTGTTATAGGTCGTGCATATTTCGGCTCTTTGCATACTTAATAGGGAGTTGTTTGATTGAGGTTGTAACGAAACAATAAATCCAACTTTCTCTTTATCCATAGCCATCATCATCAGCCTGAACACTAAAACTCCATAATAAAATAGTTCTTGGAACTCAAGCCCCTAACGTGTGTTAATGCTGTGTGGCTTAAGTTTGTATGAAAATATAAAAAACTAGCGGCCGCCCGCGGCTTCGCTCGCCGTTACCGTTCCCGTTAAAAAAAAAACCTTTTAAACCTTTTCTGGACCTCCAAAAATCATTCAAGACCAAAATCAGCCAATTTGGTCCAGCCGTTATCGAGTTATAGCGTCAGTTATAGCGTCAGGAAGGAACACCCGACTTATTTTTATATAGTAGAAGATAAGCTTCAGATTAACGTCTCACCATCTCAGTCTATCCATAAGATGAAAATATTTCTGTTCTTTTCCCACTTACGATAGGATCGAAAAAAAATATGACCAATCGAAGATTCTCATACAAGTCTCACTATAATTAACGATTCAATTGGTGTTGTCCGTCAAGGTGTGTCTATTACGTATATTAAGAGAAATGTGACTTTTATTGTAAGTCAATACACCCGTATGTGGGTGTCACCCTATTATCCATCAATTGTCGCTGGTCAGTGGTCAAGTCTCCGAGGAAATACTCATTACAGCGCAGCGCATCTATTACAAAGAAAGCGTTGGTCAGTCAGAGCAAAAGAAGTTTTATATCATTTAATGGTTTAAATTCTCCAGAACCAAGCCTATGATAATATTGGCAGTTGTATGAGTACTTTGTCTTAAATTCTTTAATACTTAGTGAGTCATCTTGTTTTTTCTCCTTCTTCCTGTTCTTATCCTACTTTTAGTGGGGTCGGCCCAACATGTTTTCATCTTAAATTCTCCTTTCACTTCTTTCTTATCCATGGCATCTTCCACACTGTCAATATTGGTATCAAGTACCACGCTAGCAGAGCCGCTGGTAGATGAGTACAGCCGGATGATTGTGTAATTCTGTTGTTATTAAAAGTTTCATACTAATAAGGAACAGCGAACTATCTGTTCCATACTAGTTTTTCAGAGTTTCTATTCGCTACCTCATGTTTATTTTGTCAACATTCCGTATTGTTGCAATTGTTCCTTCTCAAAAATAAGTTTTGTACCTATTAGTTTTTTATTGGATACGGGGCTATTCTGTTACCACTTAACATCATTTGGGCCATATGCTTTTTCCATCATCTAGTAGTATAAAAAAAATTACAAACGAAGGTCAAAATCATGTCGAATCTGACAGATGCAAAACTCATTACCTACTCTCATCTTAAAAAAACATTATTACCTCTTGTGTAATCTACTTTATAACTCTGTGTGCTTGGCACAAGTGACCAAGCTCATCCGGGACTATCTTTTGAAATACGTCTTCCTTGTTGAGTTGACGATGTTTTTATTGCATTTTTATCGTCATGTTATTGCCATCTTTTACTATCTATCTTCAATTGGCTACGGTACTTTGACCCTGTTATACGATATACGATGGCCAGTCCCATCATTACTTGGATAAGTTATATCCAATTTTCTAAATTGTATACATCGATATGTAATAGGGTACAGTATCATGAAATTGTTGAATGAAATGAGGGACAATAGTATATTGGTTTAAAAGGAAATAAAATTACCTATTATAATATAAGCAAAGAAATAGAATAGAATTTCTTTCATTCCTTGAAATAGGTGTAACAGGGTGTTTCTTAAAAATGTTTCATAATTCTCTATAATTTAGTAAATAAGAACCAAATTAAGAAATAAATTTTTATAGGTTTTGAGCGCCGTGTAGCTATCACGAGAAAATAAAATAATCCAATACAATATCACTACCAGTTATTATTCAATTTGCAATTATAGAGACTTCACGCCAATGTCTTTTTTTTTTGTTTCTTCTGTAGCCGCAACGCATTGCATGCATTCTACCAAAGATTGCCGATTTTAGTTCCATTTTCAAAAATAAAATTGTGTTTTTTTATGAAACAGTAATAAGTCGAGTCGAGTCTTTGTTCATGATTATTCTACTTATGGCTAAAACTTTTTAGCTTTTTCCTAGTGCCATGTGTGTGTGTGAGGAAGTAATGCTACTATTTCTTCACTCTGGTACGCCACAATGGCGGTTTTTTTGAGCAGGAGAAGTGAATATTTCGTTTTCAAAGGCCTGCGCACATTTAGGCGATGGCGATGGCGATCAGCTGAAACACTGTTAAATATGACAACGATATTAATGTATTTTTTTATAGTGTATTTTTTTATTTACAAGATTGTTTGTTTGTTTCAGACCACAGGAAATCGACAGCTCTCATAAACATGTCGTAAGGTAAGATAACACACTAAATGAGATTGATATACAAAGTAAAGTTCCCACAAACATACGGCCTGAAGTAAAAATAAATACTTATTAAAAAAATAAAATTTGCTGAAAAGCATATGCCTCAATCATGAATGAATAAGTATTAATAATGATAAATTATACGAATATTAATATATTAATAAGCCTCAATGTAAAACGAATCAACTTGTTTCATTATGTCATTTAGATTGTCTTTATATCTCTCTCCCTCTCCCGAACTAGTGAAAGCTCGCGATAGATTGTCTATCTCTTTCTGTGTCGTGTGGTCTCACTCAATACCCTATAGACTGTTTCTTCCTTAATTCTTCCTCCATGCTATGGAGAAAAAGACCATCATCAGTTATTCAATGGGCTTTTTTATGAATTTATCTCTCTCTCTGGAGTCTGGAGATTGTTTTAGTTTAAGGATCTTCAAATGTCTTCAAAACGTTGATCAAGAGTGAGCTTGGCCGTACAAATATTTAGTCGTTATAAAATACATTTTACTGTCGCTGAGTGTTATAGGTCGTGCATATTTCGGCTCTTTGCATACTTAATAGGGAGTTGTTTGATTGAGGTTGTAACGAAACAATGAATCCAACTTTCTCTTTATCCATAGCCATCATCATCAGCCTGAACACAAACTCCATAATAAAATAGTTCTTGGAACTCAAGCCCCTAACGTGTGTTAATGCTGTGTGGCGGGAGCTTAAGTTTGTATGAAAATATAAAAAACTAGCGGCCGCCCGTGGCTTCGCTCGCCGTTACCGTTCCCGTTAAAAAATAAAACCTTTTAAACCTTTTCTGGACCTCCAAAAATACTTATTAAAAAAATAAAATTTGCTGAAAAGCATATGCCTCAATCATGAATGAATAAGTATTAATAATGATAAATTATACGAATATTAATATATTAATAAGCCTCAATGTAAAACGAATCAACTTGTTTCATTATGTCATTTAGATTGTCTTTATATCTCTCTCCCTCTCCCGAACTAGTGAAAGCTCGCGATAGATTGTCTATCTCTTTCTGTGTCGTGTGGTCTCACTCAATACCCTATAGACTGTTTCTTCCTTAATTCTTCCTCCATGCTATATTCTCGTTACAATAAACTATATTATCTGTGTACTGGAGAATCTGTGATTATGTGCCGGTAAAACTTGTGAGAGAGTAGTTGATTCTGGAAAATTATGGTTTGTTTGCAATATTTTATTTACTACCACGCCATGGAAGCAGCCTCATTTTACTAGAAGATCAAAGCTTTGGTTTACAAGTTTCTATCACATTATACTTTTGTGATAGATAGGTACTTGTAAATAAAAATATCAAGTAAACTTCTGAAACAAAGTCAAAAAGTCAGCTAAAATCCTTTAAAATAATAAGACCCGACACGCCACCTGCACCGGTGCAGTGCACAAAACTTCTAGTGCTAAGGTCAGTTTCAACTAAAGCCGTCACAGACTATGCACAGTAGTGCTAAAAGCTTCTACCTATCTATTATTTTACCTCGGGTTTCTTGTATTAAAACTTTTGCTTTTAGTGAAACTACCAAGCACAGATCAAAGTCACTGGTAAAATTTTCTTTGTTTATTAAAATCACGACTGTAAGGCTTTTTGTTGGTATACCTAAAAAGTTGACAGCTAATTTGAAATGTAAAGGTTGAACAAAAGTCATGATATTATTACAATTCAGGCCTGATAAATCAACGATATTGCCAAGGTTGCGAAAAGTCGGTGAGAAGAATTAAAATCTTTAGCTGGAAATCTATTATAGGAAAACAACATCTTCCTTAATCTTCTATCGATTAATCAACGTCTTTATGTTTGCTGCTGATTATTATGATTATTAAAATCACATAATTCTAAGCGATCTGCGACGGTGACTGATCATCATCAGATGTGTGCAGGTATTTAGTTGGTCCAGGCCTTCTGTTCAAAATAAATATATTTTTCATCCCACCAGCTCTGAAAGTGTGTTTTTGCTGTTCAATATCTGACTGCAAAAGCCTTTTTTATCCTCTAGAGGATAAAGTGAATTTGAATTTAGAATATCTTGTTCACTAAGTTTGTGAATACACAACCTATTTACTTCTACCTCCATGGTGCCGAACTTATCATGCAACCTTTTTTATTTTGTTAAAAACTCGCACTCGTAACCTTCTTGGTATATTTGTGTATTCAAAACACCATTAAACCTATTTACTTCTACCTGCATGGTGCCGAATTTATAAAACAACCTTTTTAAATTTGTTAATAACTCATACTCGGAACCTTCTTGGTGTGTTACTTTTAGTCGCACCATGTTCTTTTTTGCATTTAGTCATTTCCTCGCTGAGGTGGGATGAAAAGTTACATGTTGCACTCGAGTGCAAAGATTTTTCACCTTGTGCTCTTTTGATTCCTTCGCCAACGCTTGGGATTCTAACTTTTAAACCACTCGCTACGCTCGTGGTTAAATTTTAGGATCCTGCTCTTGCTCGGTCATCAAAATTGAGCACGCGGTTAAAAACCAGCTTTGCACTCTTGTATAACAAATAACTATTGAATTTGAATTAGGAAAAATAATATTTGGATCATTATGGACCAATAATTATTAATGTCTAAAATGTTTAAGGAACTCTCATATAAATAAATACTCGTTCGCATCAAACAAGTATGCGCTCATGACGGTTCATTTAGGTACCACGCATCGTCTGTAACAGGCTTAAGGCACGTTACTCACTGCCGGTACTTTGGTACATTTCTGTGCCGGGGCGTATGTCAACCCCCCCACAGATTATACTCTAATCCCCTCCTCCGGACTAAGCCGCTTTCATTGCTTCGGACTGGATGTCACGCTGAAGCCCGTCAAGGCCCAAATCTGTTTTCGTGGATCAGTGTGTGATGAGCTTTATTTTACTTTGAAAAGTAACTAGATGTGACAATAAATCAATACCTTTAACAAAACACGTATTTTTTTAACCACGTAAGGCTTCTGATGTACCTAAGTATCACTTAGGCTGAATTTTGTCAAACCAATATAAGCCTTAAGCTTATTATGAAATAATTCGGTCTTTATAACTTGTCAAATCAAAGACTGGTATGTTTAATCTAATCTACGCTACTCTTTGATGAAACAACCCGCTTCTAGTTATATTACCTGTAACATGATTATGGGGTAGTAAAACTAAGAGCGGCCTGGTGGACGGACGGTAATAAATTTATCTTCTCTTCTGTCACTTAGACAGTTCGTATGAATTTGGTAATGGATCTTTTACTATCCTGAAAAAATCTTTTTAAACCCCCATCTTGGACAGTGCATTTTTGCTCTTCAATATCTGAGAGCAAAAGCCATTTTTATCCGCTAGAGAATAAAGTAAAATTGAATTTAGAACATCGTGTATGCAGTTTTTGAATTCAAAACATCAATTAACCTATTTACTTGTACCTCCATGATGCTGAATTTTCGAGGCTGAACATCTGTATGCTTCAAGTTGATAGACGTAGGGTATGTTCGTGACGTGCGTGACCTACGAGGCAATGCTTTACTATAGGCGATGGTTACCATTTAACATGAAGTGGGACATAATGCTTGTTCCACCAACTAGTTGTATAAAAAAAAACAACAGTGAATCCATCTTTCGTTTGCAAAAACATCGAAATTGTCCATTACAGCGATACCGTAAATCTGTACGTTAGAAATGTCAAGTCGTAATCGATGGTGAGCTAATGTGGGTTTAATGTGGGCTCCAAACGTGTCCCCGCATCGCCCGCCCAGATTATCCAGTAATCCTCTTTCTTTGTATAAGTCAGTTCAAAGCCAGGGTGGCGTTTTGCTAAAATCTTAATTTGTGTTTGTACAGATTTTTCTTTATTGCTAAAACTTCGAATAGTTATCGCAAGACCCACCAATAAACAAATTCAATAATATGGCACTGATAGTTACTATACATACCCCTCACTTTTATTTGAATTAACATAAAATAAAACACCATGTTCAGCTAAAAACCATTATTTACTGTCTAAAGGCCTGCGCACATCTAGCGCGATGGTAATGGCGATCAGTCAAATGCTGTCAAATATCGCTGTCATATTTGGAGCGTTTCACTGGTCGCATCGCCATCGCACTCGCCGTCAATTAAAATAAAAGTGAGAGGTATGTTAGTAGTATTGATTATTGGTACTATAATAAAATTATTGAGGCTTATAAAGACAAGGTTTTCAATAAACAACAATGTATTTTTTTTAGTTTGTCAATTTTTTTACTTTTTTATGTGATGAAATTCTTATCAATCGATAACCTAATAATTATGTTAATAATAACCACACGTAGCTAACAATACTATGTTACTTCAAAAATAAATATTAACCTTACAACCCTCTACTCACACATGGTTCACAGGTACGTGTGAGAAATACACTGAACTGTTTTACTTGAAATTTAAATAAAATAACATGTGTCGGTCTTCTGCCTTAAAAATTTGTTTGCCTTAGCCCTTACGATAACATCCCCCCAGCTAAGCCAACGCTCTAAGAGAATAGTTGGTTCATTAAAGTTCAAAGTTCATTTGTCATAACATAATTACCTTCACGTAAAGTTCAATAATTTTTTGTAATATATATAATTAAAAAAGTAGGCAAAAAAATGTCTCATATTGTTAAAAAAATGTATGAAAAATATGATTGTTCTACATCTACACAATACATAAGGTAGGTAGTATCTACGTCAGTTACATCTATTATCTAGTTTGCTCCATGTTTTGGTATATTGCATGCGTTTACTTGCTGTCACCAACCTGCTTGTCAGGAGTGATGACTGTAAATACCCCCAAAATGTGGAAGACAGCATCAGAGTAAAGGTGGTCACACACGCTGATAATAAAATATTATCTCCGAGTATATGCGCTTAAAACCTTATAATCATCATCATCAGCCTAGAGAAGTCCACACATATCCCGGAAGAACGATTTAAGCCCTTTCCATCCACCGACATCCAGCGATCTTAAAAACTTAAGAATATTCATTCTTAAAAAAAAGATGGCCCATATTATAAATATCTACCTAAAAATAAAAACACATGTCTATCATCTTCATCCAAATTTTAATAACACTACTGGATACTGGATAGCTAAAGAATCAAAGAATTTATTACGCTAAGTAAGGACTGTAACGCACATCGCGCGCGGCGTAAGGGGAAGCCCCGAAGTTACGTAATCTCGTAGAACAAACGGCAGTGTCTCTATCACAGCCCCACCCAATTTTTTTTACGTCGAGGTCACCCATAACCCAGCTTATCTAATTCTCAGCTACACCTCAACCGAATGTGGTCGCCGTTGTGGGAACTTGTTATTCTTCCGCGAACAAATAAAGTTGTACTGTAGTTTCCTATTAACTCGTTTGTAAATAAACATTCAACCTTCGTTGTCTTGCTGTTGTTTTTGTCATTTTTATGGGTTTTCTTCTCATAGTTTTTTATTTGTTCTTGGTCCGGAGTGAATAAGGACCAATATTTTATGCTAAAGTTTTGGGTGTATATGGCAGTAAAGACTAGACTGATGTGGATCAAACTTGGGATAGATAGTATTCTAGTAAATATAGGCTGACGTCTCAGCTTAGTTAGTAGTAGCCTTCTATGCCGTCGTGGGTTCGATCCCCACTGAGAACAAACATTTGTGTGGTGAACGCAGATGTTTGTTCTCTGTTTGTATGGGTATTATATTGTATTCTAAGTATTATACTTAAAAAAAGTATCGTGATAATTATAATAACCAAATCGTGATAACTTTAGTAATTCGTGATAATCATTGTAATTGGTGAATAAATTTAACTTTGAACTGAGCATTCGTGTTATTTATTCAGAAGAGCGACTCCGCTGAATAAACAATAGTAAGTTGAGATACTGTTTACACAACATTTCGTGCTGGCATCGTTGCCGTGTCGACTTCACGGAATCCACGACTTGAATTCACTAAAGAATTTTGTTTGAATATTTAATATTTTGAGCTTCTGCACTTGTTTTTGAAGAATACAGATGTTTATGCAACTTGGTTACTTCTAAAATTAAACTGCATATCTCTCTATCTAGTAGAATGGTTATGCATAATTTGCTGACGATTAGTGGATTTTGAAGCTTAGTGCCATCCTTTGCACTTTGCTGACTTTTGCAGTATTCAATACAGGTAATAGCGGAGTGCCGATTTTAGGAAATTTCTATATATTAACTGTTTTAACTTCAAGTTTTAAAAGTATTAAAAGCACGATGTCGATTGTGGTAAAATTGAGTTCAAAAATGACAGGGGATCAATTTTTTTTTCAA
This sequence comes from Thera britannica, assembly GCA_939531255.2. Taxonomy (NCBI): domain Eukaryota; kingdom Metazoa; phylum Arthropoda; class Insecta; order Lepidoptera; family Geometridae; genus Thera; species Thera britannica. The sequence continues at coordinate 17,201,823 of OW618039.2, forward strand.
AATTAATAAAGTATTTCCTTATGTAACAATACACGGATATTTTTTTCCATTGCGCTCAGGTTTTACGTAAACAATCTAAGAAAGAAAATGTGTAAAATACTAAGGAACAGAAGAAAACATCAGCATTATACATATACATACAGCCGCACATCTGCCACCAGATCATAAAAACACTGTAAAAAAAATCTGATTCGTAGAATAAATATAAAAAAAAAATTACATTAGAACGTCAACACAATTGGCATAGGTGAGACTATTGCGCACTGGACACACACAAACTTAAATAAGACAGAATATTCTCTATATCATACTGCCTACGTTGCTATTCCCATCTGTTGGACACAGCAATATTTGTTCATGCTTTGTAAGACCGTAAATTCAGTATTAGACCCACACAGTTGTGAACATGCATAAGTTACCATGGGCATTGCTCTTTCGCATAAATATCCACGCAAATGTTTGACAGTGCCTTCCAATAGCTGACATCTGTATTTGTGGAGTGTTCGCCACTGATAAAAGTTTATTTATATTATTGCGCCCGCGCCTTCGTATTGTATCGCCTTAAGGGGCTGACCACCGTCAAACTACTCCCTCGCCCACTTGAATAAATCTGAAGGTATAAAACCACGGAAAGTATTTACGAAAAATTTCAACCAATTAACTTGGATGCCTTGGCAAGGTTCAGCAAAATCTAAAAAAGTTAGTTTGACAGTTTTTTTCATATTTTTCGTACTTTTGGTAGGAAAACTTGTTTTTGACGGCTGTCGGACCCTTAATGTAAGCAATGATATGTTTACGAGAACTACCTATGATCAGGATTATGGTAGCCTGTTGCGTGGGCAAATGATTTATGTCCTCCGATTCAGGGCGACCATAGGATTTTACCGTTTGAAAAGACTGAATTACTGCTTATAGGATCATAATTCAGACCTCCAAGTGTTACTGCCTTGGTCAAGTGAGTCAGTTCATTTCATTTAGAGTCTGTTTAATACCTAGATTACACAGACAAACGTTACGAAGTCTATCAAAGTTTAGTTGTGGCCAAGGTCATTTGCATAGTACTTTTATCAAATTATGTGGATAAATTATTACTAAAGTACTTGAACTCATTTTGTCAAATTACGACAAACAACGAGCAACACTAATTTCTCTCGATAAGGTTTCATTTGTTTTTAATTTCAAACCCTGTTCGAAATTTAAATAAACCCTTTGCTAAGCTACCTCCTTGGCTGCCATGTTTGAGAATAAAATATCGTTCCATTTTTAAATTCTGTTATGTTATGAGTTTAGTAGGTAATTTATCCGGCCGCTAAACACGACAGTAATAGATTTTCATACAATTTTTGCCGACCGCGGCTTGCATGTATTTGGCTAGTAAGTACAGTAATTCCGATATATCTCGAAAAAGGTTGTCAAAATAATGCTCAAGTTTCCGAGCGTGTTTGAGAAAAAGTGTAAATCTTCAAAAACAAATCAGAAAATCTCTTTTAAAAAAAAAGGTATTTTTCTTCAGGGACCGGGCAGCCGCAATTTCAGAGTACATCAACACTGTGGTCACCAATCTGCCCGCCAAACGTGGTGAACACGGTAAACTTTCCCAAACATATAATGATAGGCATTCCATCCATAACAATAGACTAATTTTCAACAGATGATTTCAACTTTTGAGTTAAATCTAAACTTACCCTTAAACTGAATTTATGGTCTGACTAAACCTCGGTTTGTAATAAGACTAGTATAGTCTAATTTTATGGCCCCATTTCCTAGTGAGCTTTTCTTAAATGGCTTCTGTTGACAGAAAAGAAAATCCCGGAAAGCTTGAATGCATCATAAACCTGTGCGTTGCTTCAAAAGGTTTTCTCAAGTCTGTTTTATTGCTCCCCGCTGGCTTTTTGAAAGCAAAACAGGCTTTATTTGTCTGAACTGAAATGGGACGCGGCCATCCAAACTAGCTACATACTTGAACTACGATAAATAAAGATGAGTCAGTAATGAACATTCTATTCAAATAAAATAATTTAAGTTTAAAAAACTTGAGAAACCGACTTCATTGTCAAACGGCTAAACCGATTTTAATCAAATTTGTTTGGGACAATCTGGACGTAAGAATAACCTTCCAAATAAAAAAATAATTTTCTAAATCGGTTCATAAATGACGGAGGCATGCAGTTACAAACATTAAAAAAAATATTTAAAAAAAAATGGCAACACCGATTTTAATAAAATTAAAATGGGACCAATCTGGAAGCAGTACCTTTCAGATAAAAAAATAATTTTTCAAATCGGCTCACAAATGACGAAGTTATGCGGTAACAAACATTAAAAAAAAAAATAAAAAAAAAAAAAAAAACATACAACCGAATTGAGAACCTCCTCCTTTTTGATTGGAAGTCGGTTAATAAAAGGAACGCAACCGGTGAATTTCGAAATAAAATAACAATAAACAAGAAAGTTGACAGTCCGAATCTGCAACAGGGTTCAAGTTTCGAGTTCAATATTAAGAAACGCTATAATTAATGGACAGAGACGCCATTAAAATAGCGGTTTATAAATAATGCAGGCGGTTTTGGCGTCGTTTCAAGACGTTTTCACATTAAATTTCATGAGAGGATCATTTTTCCAGTATATTGCGTGAGAGTCGTGCGGCAGCCGTTCCGCAACCGTGCGGCAATCGTGTAACCTTCGTAACTTGTTCGTAACCAATCGTGCAATTTTGTCTATTCCACGAGTTATATTCTACAAATAGACAATTTTTCCAAACTCGATCGAACCCGCCAAAAATCAAATGACAGTTTAAATTAACGTAATGTTTATGTTATGTCATTTTGCTGGTGCTTTACCTCGATTTGGGGTTATCAAAGGCGTAGTACATAAGTAATTAGGTAGGTACTTACTTGCTTTTTTTGGCAATTAATTACAAATGGTTTGTTGTTTAAATTCAAAATAATGCAAATCCGATATCCTGAAAGAGCTTTGCCACAACCTAGCCTGAATACACAAAATCAGCGGCGATGAAGATAAATTATGGGCAAATAGCAACTCGATTAGCAAGTGATTTATGAGAGTACAACCAAAAAACAAATTGCTGTTGCCAGTTTATCACTGATTTTTAAGAACTCTGTTTTAATAAAGTTGCAATACGTTTCAATCAGTTTGTATTCGAATCCTTTTGGCAGATATTTACATAATATATCTCTTTGAAATGGGGCATGTTCTAATCTTAGAGTTGGCACATTATTCTGTAGGTAATATTTTTTCAGATACTAATAAGGATCCACACGCAACAGTAGGCCTACCACAAGCTTTGTCTGGCTCTGTCTCTGGTTTTGAGTCTGTGTGAGTGCTGAGTTAATAAATCCTATACTTATACGTTGAAACGTCACACACGCAGTATTATAATACACTATGGTCAGAACTGACACAGACTCAAAACCAGAGCCAGACAGAGCTTGTGGTAGGCCTTCAGGTTTCAATATCCAAGCAAGTCTATCTTAAGGCCTGCACACACCTAGGCGATGGCGATGGCGATCAGCTGAAACGCTGCCGCCAGCGCCATCGCCTAGATGTGCGCAGGCCTTTATATAGTTGGTATACCTACCTGTAACAGAGTAAAAAAACTAAAGTCGGTGCTCTGAGAGTTTATGGCCGTCATTTCAACGACCACGCTTTTTGAGAGACCAAGGCTTTACGAACAACAACTCACAAATAATTTTGCTAAGCATTTGCAGACGCGACGAAGAAATCTCATTCTCGTCGTTTTGTGCCGTCGCCTCAGCCGGCGTTGACGGTACGATGTTTTTATTTTTACATTGTCAAGAGACTTACGATTGAATTTTATGCTCAGTCTTGATCGCGGAAGGGTTTCGATTTGTTTTTATACTCACTAAAATAAATTATTGGACCAGTAATTTGTCTATTTCTATGGAAGGACACTAAGTTACTAACATTATATATTAATTTCACACACAAGTTAGTACAACAGAATATACATTATTTTCAAAAACTAGGTATTATTATAAAACATTAAATGATTAAAATAAAAAATTACATTTTATAAGAAACTAGAAAATTTAATAATGATCTCTGTTTTCCACCTGTAGGTATTACAGGTAGAAAACAGAGTTCAGATCACCGACCGCAGGCAAAGCGCCCAAAAGGCTGGCAACGTTACCTCTTTGAATAGCTAAGCTAATTCTTTGCCCTAGGTAAGCGCCAGCCCTTTAGGTTGGTTGACTTACACTCAGTTTGGCAACACGTTCTTTTTTCAAAAGACTGTCTCAGCTCAGTTGGTAGTAGCTCTGCCTTTTGCGCCGTAGGTCGTGGGTTCGATCCCCCTCCGTTAACAAATATTGGTGGTGAACACGGATGTTTGTTCTCTGTCTGGGTATACTTATTGTATTCTAAGAAAAATTAATGTAAGTATCAGCTATCTGGTTTCCATAGTACAAACCCTGCTTAATTTGGGGCTAGATAGTGTTGTGTGGATTGACCACTATTATTAAGTGATCAAACTAACTTACCAAGTGACGTTCGATCATAATTGTTCCATCCTTGGCGAAGAGATTTAATTTATTCACTTGTAGTAGTCTCGCCTACGCTTCAACTCACTCGCACGTATTTCAGCTCCATAAGAAAGAAAGAGATAGCATACGCCATGCTACCCTGGTTCCATAAGCTTCATTTAGTTCAGAGAATAAGCACGTACAGGTTCTCCAACATTGCACATTGAGGTATCCTAAGGGATGGGAGGGACCTTAAATCTCTTCGCCAAGGATGGAACAATTATGATCGAACGTCACTTGGTAAGTTAGTTTGATCACTTAATTGTTTCATCCTTGGCTCAAGATTTAATTTATTCACTTGTAGGATGTTCAGAGAAAATGAAAAAATGTTGGAGAAAAATAAATCAAATAAAATGTAAAATATTATGAAAAATTGTTTTTTTTTTTTTAATCTAGTGTTGATACTAGAATATTAGAAATAAACAATAAATAAAATATTTCTTTCAAAAACAAAACAATTAATTTTTTTTTTTTTTTTGGTAGACAAAAATAAAATTAATCAAAGTAAATTTAGCTTGTAAAGCTGGAATCAAATTCATAATTAATGGTCTGCTAATGAAATGAGCAGTAGCAGTAGTTTTTATAATAACATCTACTCGGGCGCCTTCTGTTCGTTGTGCAGCAGAAGTATTTGTGTAACGAGTATTATGTGCACTAAACACACTGATAGTGTCGATGAGGCATCGACTTGCTAGCATTTCTTTTATTCAACCGCCTAAAGTTTGTGATCAAGCAGGATGGTTGTATCTTGCTTGGAGGTTTTTTTTTTTTTTTTTTTTTTTAACCGTCAATGTGGCCTGCATTGTTACTTGATCGATCGAAATCATAGCTATGCATAAAGGACACCAGTGTACTTACAGAACGAATGCAAGGGCGCTATAGTTAAATATCAGCTTCGGTTGAGCTTACCTAAACACTACGCATATACATACATTACAATTCATCCACTATCCTAATATGTTTCATTTTAGTCAATGATAATGGTTGGCATCTTTGACCAAACAAAACCACGGAACAGCCCACAAAACGACTAGGTTTTTCGTGAGTCAGGGAACTCAGGAGTTACAACAAGTTTGGGTCTAAGTTGGCCTGGTAATCAGCACATCACTTGTGCTACACGTGGAGTCATTGTCATGAAAGCTGGGTTTAATTTTGAAGGAACTCAATCATACGAAATATCCGCTATCTGGTTTCCATAATACTAGCTCTGCTTAATTTGGGGCAAGATAGTGTTGTGGGGCTATCCACAAAATCTATTATTACAATTGGGGAATTTTTTAACTACTCGGTGTCTGAAAAAAAAACAACGGTGTTAACTGAAGTACACAACCCTAAGCTCATGTCATAAGTGCAACTCATGGAGGATCCCAGTTAGCAGAATTTTTTGTCAATTCTGCACGTATTAAAAATTGCCGCCTTTTGTTTAGTAATAAGGCATATTTTTTTTTTTTTTATTTATTTATGAGGTACATATTTTTTGGTAAATCTAAATGGGACAAGGATAGAAACAGCTGTTTTGAAATGACACCGGTTGACGAAAGGACTATTGGAATTACTGAAACTTTTTGCAAGCGCCACAAACGTTCGAACTCGTTCATGTTGTACTACTTTATTTCAGTAAATAAGGGATAAAGCGGAAAAATCATTATTTATCGAGCCATACGAAGATCTTTTCCGTAAAAACTGATAGGAAGTTAAGTAAGTCACAAGACCTTGATATAGTACCCTGATATGGTATGAACCTATACGCTAAGTACCACAGTACCCCCCATGGTTTAAAGCTAAAGGTATATTGAGACTTAGTAAGTACTATTGAACAAAGATGCAAAAATCGTAATCATTGCTGTATAGGGAATTGTTGTCTAGCCAAGGCTTGCTGGGTAACACCTTCGGCACCAGGGAAAAAACGTCGGTGAAGAGGGTAGAACATTATAGACAAGCGAAAAAAAATAAAACCATCAGGCGGAATGAGATCAGATAAGAAGCATGAAGGAACAAGACTATTTCAGTAACCTGATTAGATAAAACATAATTATGTAACACCCTTAATTTTGCGTATACATAGAAAATGCATATATATAAAAAAATAAAAAATACAGGTCCCTTGACTGTAAATGCATACACGTTGTACACAGTAGGATCTCTTTTTCGAAAGATTACTATTACTACTGCCATAGTAATAAACGCAAATTTTTAAATACTTGTAAATTAGCTATGTCACTCTTTGTCATCATTCATTTGTAAGATGGCAATAGTTAAGGCATTGTTTATCTTTTGACATATTTGAATATACATATTAAGGACTTTGTCTTTTACCCTCAAAGCGAATAGATCTATCTCTGATTTGTTTTTATTGTTATTAAAGCTTTTAATGCATTGCATTCAAAATCAAAATTTGTAGAAAAGTAACGAACAAATAAATGTTACGTAATCTTTCGAGTTATAATTTTATCACTAAGGCAAGGCAGTAGCTGCTGTATTGCTGATATATGTATGTGAGGGAAATACTATGTCCCACGTTTATAAATAAAACTGGATGCCAAAGTGATGTGTCGAACAGTTTATTTTCTCAATTACAGTGGGTTTACAAATGCCCAAAACAATATAATAACACCAGATTATTCAGTTGGTTATTTCGAGAGAATACAATCTGTCATCTCAGTCGGCGGGTCTAGAGATGTGCCCGTCGCCCGACTAGAGATGGGAAAAACAAAATGGTGGACGAAGCAATCGCCACACCACCCCCCTACGGAGAAAAATAAACGGCCTAAAAGAAAAAAATATAACAATGCAATCTACTATCACCTACTGTAGGTAATACCCCTTATGTCTATAAAGAAATCAATCATAATTCTTAAATCTAACACGTCTGCCAGAGCGTGTGGTATAGGGCTGTTTTACAGGTAAACTATTCTGTGCTGGTTTTTGTGCACATGAAGGCAAATTAGAAGCAGGAGGCTGGCTTTGAGCTGTCGGCGATACCGGAGGAGCAGATGAAGTGGGCTGTAACTGAGGTTGAGTCGGCTGTTGATCCGTGTGATCAATGAAAGCCGGCTTAAGCCTGTCCACACTGACAACAACACTGTTACCTTTTACTATCAGTGTAAACGTCTTACCATCCCGAGAACGCTCCAAAACTTTAAAAGGTCCAGCATAAGGGGGCTGTAATGCCCGACGGACGGTATCGTCTCTCAGAAAAACGTGCGACGCCGTCGACAAATCCTTGAAAATAAAAGGAGAGGAATCACCATGGTGAGAAGCTGGTATAGGCCGTAAAACAGACATTTTGTGTCGCAATTGCACGACGAAGTCCGCAGGATTTTCAACTTTTTCCAATGATGACGAAGAAACAAGCATTTCCCCAGGGAGCCGAAGAGGCTCACCATAGAGAAACTCAGCAGTAGTGGCCTCGAGATCCTCTTTAAAAGCCGATCGCATCCCTAGAAGAACCATTGGAAGTGACCTAACCCATGAGTCGTTATGGCACATCAAAGCAGCCTTTAGTTGGCGATGAACCCGCTCAATCATCCCATTCGCGCAGGGGTGGTAGGAGGTGGTTCTAATACGCTTGGTAGCAAACTGCTGCAAGAGTCGGTGGAAAAGGTCCGACTCAAATTGAGAGCCTTGATCGGTAGTAATAACAGAAGGCACGCCGAATCGAGAGATCCATTCTCTGGTAAAAGTCTCGATCTTGTGAGGCGTGTCAGCGCAGCAAGGTTTCGAGGCATAATTCTGCTCCTCTTGGGAAGTTTGACCTTCCATCTGGTCACGTCGGGGTCACCAATGAGGGAAATACTATGTCCCACGATTATAAATAAAACTGGATGCCAAAGTGATGTGTCGAACAGTTTATTTTCTCAATTACAGTGGGTTTACAAATGCCCAAAACAATATAATAACACCAGATTATTCAGTTGGTTATTTCGAGAGAATACAATCTGTCATCTCAGTCGGCGGGTCTAGAGATGTGCCCGTCGCCCGACTAGAGATGGGAAAAACAAAATGGTGGACGAAGCAATCGCCACATATGCGCCAGCAACTGCAGTTGTAGTGCTGTTACAGCTGCCAGAAGTTCCAAATAGACGACAATATCTCGTATTAACTCATTTCATAAATAGCTATTGGTCAATATCTCGTATTGACTCGAAGCATTCAAAATTCTACGGTCTAATATCACGTATTAGATCTGAGAAAATACAATTCCGTTCAGGTTACAGCTGCCAGAAGTTCCAAATAGACGTGTTATAGATATTTGATAACGATATTTTCTCTTTTACAAGTTGCGCCTTGGGCAATAGAATAAAATCGGTATATTTCAAGATCGAAATCGATAGGAATAGCAAAACTTATTTAATTTCTGTAAGAATAATCTGTTGTCAGAATAATATTTACCGACGACAAAAAATACCATCGTGTATATAAAATGGTAACGTTTATTTTTGAATCGTAATACTCAATACTCAATAATATTATATTTATTGCATACACATGGATTAGTTTAGTTTTGGTAATAAAGGTACGTAATAACGCAAAGCGCTACACAAACGCACTCCAAGGATGTTGTGTAAGCCCAGCCTTGACAACAGCAGAACAGTCTGCAGTTAAAATGCTCAAAATGGACAAAGCGTTTTTTTTTTTTTTTACTCAGGAAGTTTAAAAAATTTAATTGCTGCTTTAAACATGCTTTGAGCAATCTTTGTAAGTATTACAAAAAAACAATTTTCATCTTTAGGCATAAGATTTATAATAATACCTTATCGTAATACCATACACCGTAATAGTGTAGTAAAACCATAAAGCGCAGCTTAAGCCACCACCGTTACTTTTGGCCCCTTTGGCTCCCCAACGGTTTTCATAGGGATAGCCTAAAGTAGGTATTTAATAGAGCGATTACTTTTAAATTAAAATAATAAACATCATTTTTTGAAGACGAAGATCTCAGAATAAAATATTAGAAATTTCTTAATAAGAAATTTTCTCATCAGATAATTATAAGTACTTCTAGAAAAAACTAGAAAATATTTCATGTGACTGCATGTACCTGTGAGGTTACTGCTTTTGCTTCGATATCCCCGACTGCTTGTACCAATGCGTCCAACGCACCAACGCCACCAACCACCAACGCTTGCTGCCCACGGGTGGATAAAGGCTGGTATGCAATCGGTCGGCGACAATACGGCACCAGGCGGGGCGCACCGCCCTGCCGCCGGCCGCCGTCACCGCGTGGTTCCAGTGTCATGAACCACGGTTACTCAATAATTGGCCGACAGGCGCTTTTGGAGTTTGAATTACTTGCAGAAGAAACTCAAAAATGTATATAAGTTTTAATATCTTCTGTTTACTACGCAGACTTAATGAGATAGCTCAGTTGGTCATCAATCAATGAAAACATGTTCCAACTTTTGTTGCATCGAAAAAGTATCAAAAGCATTTATCAAGCACAGCAAGCAGGCATAATAGCCAATTTTGCTTTATGAGGATTTTTGAGGCTCATGGGATTTTTGAGCAGACTCTTTAACATCAATCGTTAACATTGAGTTTATTTCTCGAAAGGCAGTTTTCGTGAAAGAGGTATTCCTTGAATAAATGTTCTTTTACCTCTTTTTGAGTCCGTCCCGTAGAAGGTTCCCTCATAAGGTTCATCGTTTCTATGTTATCATAGGTGTAAGGACCCCACTCGTTTGTCTAGACCTCAAAGGTCTTGAAGGCAAGCGAAAGCTCTGACAAAGCAAAAGGCAAAGCATTAGCCTCTTAGGCTACTACCGTCACTGTATTTGTCGCACTGGGCGCTGGGCATCTGGTTGAACTAGACTTGTCACCACAGGTGGTGTTGTCGTGGCCAGACGGATCGTGCTTGGGCTTCCAAGGGAATGCACGTTGTTTTCATGACAGGTGCTAGCGATCGTGCCGGTGGTGACGGGAGCCAGGATAATAAAAAAAAGAAGGGTTAATATCCCGTATTAACTCATTTCATAAATAACTATTGGTCAATATCTCGTATTAACTCATTTCATAAATAGCTATTGGTCAATATCTCGTATTGACTCGAAGCATTCAAAATTCTACGGTCTAATATCACGTATTAGATCTGAGAAAATACAATTCCGTTCAGGCGGGTACATCTTGAGAAAATCCGTTGAATTCACTTAATTTCACATGTCACACCTTTTTACGACACCTTTCTTCTTTATCACTCACTGTATTCCATCTAGACATGACGATGAAAATCATAAGTAGATACGGAGTATATATATTTTTAGTCAAGTACTACGTGCGGTAGCCGTGCGCGCACGAAAACGAATGAAGCTTATGGAACCAGGGTAGCATGGCGTATGCTATCTCTTTCTTTCTTAAGGAGCTGAAATACGTGCGAGTGAGTTGAAGCGTAGGCGAGACTACTACAAGTGAATAAATTAAATCTTGAGCCAAGGATGAAACAATATTCATTTATATAGTATTCATTTTATTTAAATAGGTTATGAAAAACAACTTTTTTTGAGGGTAGTTATTGATTTTCACGTCACTGTGTGCATCCAACCATTCAACCTTAATTCCTAGTTACAATGGTTCGCAACATGACACTGGTGATCAATCAACGTGGTATCAAAATTCGAAGTTGACATAAAGTGGATGAGAAAATGATTGATGCGCGGCCACTTCCCAAAAGCTAGCCGAAACTACAACCATAAGTAATTGAATAAATGTATAATAATCGCAAAGTAAATTTGGGAGAGTATACATATATATAGTAAATGTGATTACTATTATGTATACCTACTCTCCCCAATTTACTTTGCGGTGTTGACTTTGTGTATCTACAAACAATAAAAAATAAATCATTTTTTATAGGTATTGTAAATTGATATTTTTTTAAGTTTACAGTGTTTTCCCAAGAAAAGAGAAATCAACCTTGGAATTTTCAAGTCAAGAGTGAACAAGTGGATTATAGCAAAACGTGCTCCACATAAGGCTGCATTTTCACTTTCCATCAGGTGCGATGGCAGTCAAACGTTTAGTTTTCTATCAACATTAAAAAAAACTATCAATTATTAAAACGCCGCGTAGGTTTAAATCCCACTGCATATCTTTTGTATGGGTTTTTTAAGCTACATCCTCCTATTTCAATTATTTAGGACCCTCAGATTACTTGGTGCAACTCTTGCTACTAAAGATCCATTGAAAATGTCAAACACAAATATTTTCATTCGGAATTCATGCATTCATTATCAATATCGCACATGCCAGTGGTCAATCTGTTGTTGGAGTTATTAGTTTTTGCAAGTAATTATTTCGGTATCACGACTCTGCTTTTGGTTTTTTCATTTAGTATCCCATTTTTATTACACCAAACAAGACTATTAAGAGCTCAGCCATTTATTTTATACAATCCAAAAATGAACAAGTTTCCCAAACGATGTGTTCATTTTTCCAGTTCGCCACGAATAGATTGTTGTCCGTCAAGCTTGTCTGTCTGCTGGCAGGTTTAAAGCACTCGCTCGGACAGACACTGTCACAATGATTAAAGGATAGAGGACATCTTTCCAAAAAGGTCTGGGAAAATGTTTCAATGTCCGTCTACCGAATTAAGTACAATTGTATATTGCATATTGTATATTGTAGGTTCTCGAATGGCGACCACGAACCGGAAGACAAAAAGTAGGGCGCCCACCCACCAGATGGACTGACGACATTGTTAAGATCGCAGGAAGTCGGTGGATGGAAAGGGCTTAGAATCGTTCTTCCTGGAAATGTGTAGGGGAGGCCTATGTCCAGCAGTGGACTTCTTCAGACTGATGATGATGGTATATTGCTCATCATCTCCCTGCTCTTATTTAACACTAAGTGCGGGATCGGGACAACCGGTTTTCTTCTTCCACTTACTTCTATCATTCATTCGTCATCTCAGTACTCACTTCTTTCTTGCTCATCTCATCATTGTGTCATCTTTAAAACCTCAGAGCAGCAAACACGCTTTTGCTTACGCAATTGATACAGTCCATCCATCTTTTTTTTGGTCTAGCTCTTGTTCAATAACCGCCATCCATATCTGGTTTTTTTTTATAAGTGTATTATTTTATTATTGCTACGTGATTTAATTTTGTGCAGCTCGTTTAGCAAGTGAGAATCAGACGCTGTTGTAGGTTTAACTTTGACAAAGAGATCAACTAACGAATCCAACTTGGATTGGCGTTTGAAAAATTACGCCACATATTCTCGTCAGGGACACCGATGAGCCTCAAGATAAAAAAAATATCGATTCCTTTTGTCCAGTGATGACTGAAATTGCAATAGAAGAACCCAGAACTCACTATAAAGCAAAGTTGTGCATGTACCTACATGCTTGTTCAGTTGATACACCGAGGTGCTTTTACTCCGTCTACTCTCATTAAAATGTTATTACGTGTGGAAGTTTTCACTGAAACCATTTATTTAAACGCGTGTGCAAAGGTTGCAAATACACTTTCTAACTGAAAAACTAGAATTCATAGCCTATGTGACTTGCAGTGTGTTACAATAGTGTTAATGGAGCTCGTGGCTTTTCAAAGTGGATACGGTTCAAAAGAATTTCAGTTTCAGCTTCATGAATATTTGAAAGTTTCAGTTTGAGTGTTAGTGTGCTCTGAACTTTACAGTAACGACGTCAAAAGGCCAGTCTCTCAAAAGTTTTATTTCGAGTGTTGAAGTGAATAAGGTCCATTATTCGCTGAGAGACTGAATTGAACTTGAAAATATTATATTCAATACTCAAAATATTTATTGCATAGGCCTGGTTTAGTTTAAGTACATACATAGTTCTTAGTTGTAAGTCAGAATCACATGGACCCTTTATTATTATGTATTTTATTTATCTATACTCATATTATAAAGAGGAAAGATTTGTATTTGGACGATTTTTTTCAGGACGAATGATTTCTTCATTTCGAATGACGAGATTTTGAGCCATCGATTATTACAAAAGTGGTATGTTTAGAAATATACCACATTGAACCAAATTACTCAGACCAATGTTTAACCTTCCAACGAACACAATGAACAATAAAGCGTAACAAAACGAAAGTACCACTAATCCTCGTTACTGTCGCTTCCTAGCTTTTGTACATATCTACTCCGCTTAATTACTTAGGTGTCAAAACTAATAGATTGATTAAATTATTCACAAAGGCTTGCCCACTAGCTATAAAGTGGATTCATTAGCAGAAGTGACTTGCAGTTATAAAGGAGAATGTCAATAGACACACTCATATTGGACCAACGCCTTACCTTTTGCTATTACAGGAATCAACATAACTAACAAATGAAATAAATATTATGGACAATCCACACAGCACTATCTAGCGCCAAACTAAGCAGAGCTTGTACTACGAGAACGTGCAAGCTCTGCTTGAACTACGGGACGTATTGTTGAAAAAATACTTAAAAAAATACACATTTAGAATACAACATGCACAATGTTTATTCTCGCTCTTGTCTCTGTCTTTGTTCTTGGTGGGGCTCGAACCCACGCTACCGAGCGCCGAAGGCAGAGCTACTCCAACTGAGCTCTTAGGGCTGTTAGGTTGAAAAAGTTAATATTTTTTTAGACTAACAAAGTGGAAGTCAAAAATAAAATTATTCAGCCGTATCCCAAGGATCATTTTGAAACGTCCTAAAGCTAGGTGAGTCGTAATGTCGTACCTATTAGGGTACAACATTACGTGTTTAGCAGCAACGATATACGCATAGTAACAGGTTCGTTTTCCAGGCTGGGAAAAATATTTATTGCTTACTTGTATGTTTTTGATACCAGAGAATCCTTTTGCGAGGCCGACTATGATTGGACGTATGAATAATATGAGAAATTATACAGAAGTGACCTCTGGCGAGGACGTATTATTTTGCTATTCTAGCTACGTAACACAGACGGGTGGGTTATCCTGTTTATATTATGGCACACAAACAAAGTCTAGAGGTGACATAATGTTCTAGAAAGGTCTTGCCACTCACCCTAAATATTATAACCCTTAGGGACTCGGTACCGGGTAAAATATCGAAAATTCACAACCTGCGTGTTTTTGGGGTGGAGAAAAGTGAAGATGGACTCATTTATTTTAGAAAAGCTCTGAGTGATGGAATTAAATAACAAAACGACAGTAAAATGTTCTTGAATTTATTTTGTTTGAAAAGACATACAAAAATATTATATTAATGTATTATGTTTCGTAGGTCATATTATGATCTTTTGTTGTTCAACTTTCTTAAACAAACTTTCTGATAGCTTCTTGCTCTTGCTCAGAATACAATACAACTTCCAGATAGAGAACAAACATCTGTGTTCAACACGCAAATATTTGTTTTGCGGTGGGGATCAAACCCACGACTACGACGTTGAAGGCAGAGCTACTACCAACTGAGCTGAGAGGCCAGACAAAATATTGCTCTTCCTTTTAAAAATATTTAAGCTTAAATCCAGTACTGCTACTTTTTAATTAATGATGCTTTAACTGACTTATTATGTCAGAAAACTGTTACTAGACGCTCCCATATTGTAACAGTTAGTTTACTAATATACTCGTATATACTATGGGCCCAACTAACGCCTCTTCTTTATTACCATTATAGGAATCTAGTTTAGACACAGTTAATATGCTAACCAGTAAGACTATTCCAAATATCCATAAAATATTTATCATCATCATCATTGCCTGAAAAAGTCCATTGCTGGACATTGGCCTTCCCTACACATTTCCAGGAAGAACGATTCTGAGTCTTTTCCAGCCCTCAACTTCCTGCGATCCCATAAAATATTAATTTTATAGAAAATAACCTTGACAAAATGTAACAAAAAAAAATTTTGGTAACTAAAAAGTGTATTTACACCAGTATAATAAAACGTATAATCACTGGTCAAAAAGTATAAACAAACCAGTACCACAATCCTACAAAATTAAATAGAGAATTAAATATAGTAACAGGACAAATTGTAAGCCATTTTTGATACTCCGTTTTTATGTATAAAGTTTTAAAACAAACATTATAGATAGGAAAATAATAAGTAAATTTAGAAATGCCGATTGTGAGAACTAACAGACGTGGCATTTCTACCCATCTATAAACTATTTCCAGACAAAGAAAGCTGCCAATCAAATAATTATGTAGTATTTTGCAAAATTATAGTTCTATTTTCAAATAATGAGAATGGTAAATTCATTGGAAAATCGCTTGCACGCTAGTTGAAGTGTACAGTTTATGAGTACAAGTGCTACTGTTTTCTGATTATTCCACTTCACAAGACTCATCGACAGCATAGTTTTTTTTCGGTATTTTTTAATATCATCAGAAAATTGCTTTGTGTCAGTTGATTCGAAATGTACGTTATATGAGAAGAAGTTTTAATTATTATGGCAAAGCCATTGCACAAAATTCATTGACTGCATAGGTAGTTTTCATATTTTTTGATAAATTTTCGATATCATCAGAAAATCCATTTGTGTTAGGTGATTTGAAGTGTAAATTTTATGAGTAGAAGTGTTACTGTTTTATGACTATTCCACTGCATAAGATTCATCGACTGCATTACTCTAATTACGGTTTTAGAACGGCTTTTATTTTGTTTGTTTTGTTTATTGCTGCCATAAACATTTAAACGGCCCTAAATTGACCCATTTCGAGGCTTAGTATCAGTAAAAAGTTGTAAATTAACATAAAAAGATCGACTAATTAAATGTAATAATATAGCAATAAAAATACGGCCACTGAGTTTTAGTAGCAAAAGATCTAGAGTTGTTTAAACGAATTTCTGAATCGACTCATATTCCTGTTATGTTCTATAAGTTATGTAGGTAGGTTCCTGTATATGTATGTAACTTGCTTTAGGTCTTTCTTTCTCTAGGTTAATATCTATGCGATGACTGGAATTAACCAAACTTTGCATTCTAAAAGTTAGGAATTTCAACAGTTTTTTTTAAACAATATTTTAAAATAAATCATGCAGTGAATAAAGTAAAACATACCATTGGCTTGTATATGTAGATGAAGTCCTAGACACTCAACTGATTGAATGTATCGTCGATAGCAGCAATAAAATTGGTTTCCTTCGTCCCTCATCACACCATTTCGTAATTGGGCCATAAAAGTCTGTAAAATTATTGTACCAAGTTTTAGTAGCATGCTTCATGGCTTTTTTATTCGCCCACTGGTACCTTTTGTAATGGCACTTTCATGGGTTCATAATTTGAATACCTACGTTTAATGCTCAAGTAAAAAGTGTGGAGAAAATCATTTGGTGCTTTGAATTTTTACGGGTTTTGGAATGTCTGGTATCCCACTATTGCATGTCATAAACTACTGGCTCTAAGATATGAAAATATGGGGTTTTATTGGTCATAAAACATATTTCTCTGTCATAGTTTATTATGTGTTTCTCCTACATTTTGTAATCCATACTTTGTCATTCGTGGTACATCGTACGTCGTACGAATATAGGTGTTAAACAACGTCTCCCGCCAATCAATTTCTGAAATACTCGTACTACTGACAAAATAAATAATATACATTATTCTAAGGAAACAAAAAAAAACAATCGTATATACTACACATTGTCTTCTATGTTCTTGAAAGAAAACTGTCGTGGTTTTAAAATTAATTTGATGATAATTGGGATATTTAACACGATTTGTGAGTTTTATCGGCTTCAGTTTGACCCGTCATCATAGCGCATGCCAGTTGCATGCCAGTTGCATGATGCCAAAATATCGGAAAACAGTCAAATTCAACGAAACTTAAAGCTTTGATTGTACTCATGTGTAGTGAAACAATTCGTTGTGAAGGGCAAAGATTTAAAGGCATTTTTCTTTTCGTGATAACAACATCTTCAGCCTCAATCAATAAATCTTCCCTCCTTCATAGTCGGTCCCTCATTGTTGGGGATCGTGACACCTTTCCATTTTGGGGATAATATCTCTCCATTTGGAGCGGCCGGTGACTTGATGGAGCTCCTGATGCATCGGCATTTCCAGCCGCTCAGATATCTGGTCCGACTAGCGTTTGGGGCTTCGGCCTCTAGGTCTTTTGTCTTCAATTTTAATCAATAAGTCTACTAAGAGTAATTATGATCAATAAGTCTTCTGTGTGATAATACGCCTCCCCCAAATTTGAAAGGGGTTTGCCGGGGTCACCAAGCTTGGCATGCGTTCTCTTAGTCACTTAGGACATCCTCGAAAGATATAGAAGTCTTAAGTACTCCATCTATACCCATGCCAGTATCATTGCGACCATGGTTTTTCGATAAAATGTAAACAGGAGACCCGGCTTAACGCACACATTTACTAGACGTGTTTGTGTGATTTATTTAAACATTCAGAGCTCGCATTATCGCACAGACTGATTGATGTCAAAGGTCGTCAATGACGCTGCATCGAATCCAGATAACTGCAGATATTAAATCGATACATTGGTTCCATGTTTTACTTGTATGCTCCACATAAGGTTCAGTCAACGATAAATGTAGATTACCAGCTCTGGTTGTGTAATGATATTTATGTTCGCTTTTTCTTTATAAATAAATATTGAGTACAATGTGCAACACTATACTATCCCCAAATTAAACAGAGCTTTACTACTTATAGGAACCAGATAGCTGATATAATACTTCTATAATTTTTTTGTAAATACTTACTTAGAATACAATATAACACCCAGACAGGGAACAAACGACACAACTATTTAATTCTTGGTGGAGATTAAACCCACGCTCCCCAGCGCAGAAGGCAGAGGTTTATCAAAGAAGTGGTGTTTTGGCTTTTCTTCTAGTAGAGTTCAGTCATTCAGTCAGAGTGTTTCCACCCTTATTCTAGCCTTTTAATTCGCTAGTAAAAATGAATGGCTAGTAGGTAAGTAAATAGCAATACAACTTTCCTCGTGAATCTCAACCTACAGCTACTGTCTGTATAATAGGCTCCGGCGCCTGTCCATCCAATCTAAACGCCATGACGGTTCATTATCTTGTTATTTCTCAGTTTAATTTAAATATGTAAATTTTATTAGGCATAATACAGGCTGAAGACTCTTGAATTGCAAATGAATGTGACGTTACGTTTTATAAGCCGGTAGCCAATTCGCCGGCTCGTTTCCTTGGGGCTAACTCGCACTGTGAAGCTAAGAGTGATTTTTCTATAAAATTCAGTGAAAAATCGTGATTATGATTATGCTTTAATATTCACCGGCTCGCTTCCTTGGTGCTTACTCGCACTATGCAGCCAAGAGTGATTTTTATGAAACTATTGCATAAATACAAAGAAAAATCAAATTTCAGAGAACAAAGGTGTTATCAGACGGTTCACTCGGATGAATGTTCACTCGAGTGAATGGTTAATTTTTCTTTCATGCCATGTTCACTAATATTTCATTCGGTGTTCACACGTTTCATTTCGCGTGAAAAGTGCCGAATGTAAGGCAAAAATGAACAAAAAATGAATCGTCTGATATCACCTTAACAAACACATCGAATCTAATTATGATTGAAGCATGACGAGACGCAAAAAGACAGAGAGGGCAATATAAATAAACATACCTAGCTAAAATAATTCATGAAAGCTTTCCGGCCAATGAAAGATGTTCTGATTAAATGTGAATCACATCAAGCTATCAGACTGTTTAAAATGAACTGTCTTCTTTTTCTTTGAAGCTTCTTCAGTGCGGTATTCAGAGTGGACAGCAAATTTTCACTTTGCGATATGCTCACAATTTCATTGTGACATTTCATTGGATACACATTTAATGTGAACGCACATTAGTCCACACTAAACGCCGCGCCGCGAACGTATCAATTTTTTAATGGCCTCGCACACTTATCTATAACACAACGAACGAATTGACCTCAACAAAATATTTTAACCACGCCGCGCTAGAAAGTAGCATTTGATGCATTTCGGCTGGGTATAACAGCTCGCCTGCTTCTTCTATGTATTGTCCGCATGATAACGTCATCAAAACTATTGGGTTTCAGTTACCCATTATTATTATTATCTGCGATTTTACACTTTTGGCTAAGGTTTGTGATCGTTGTCATACACAGATATACATTTTATTGATAATTATTTACAAATATAGAGTTCTAAAAATAGATTCTAGTCTTCTGGATATTTGTCTAATTCGGTGCGGTCGATCCGAACCAATGCGCGTTTACCTTTAGCAGTGACAACGAGTTATTTGGGTCGGGCTTTTAGCGAGATGTCCTTAGTCACTTCATAAACATTAGAGGGAATTTAGTTGCGTGCTACTTTTACAGAACCAAAATTATTCAAATACTTTGTGTAGGTATATTTTCAATTCACAGAATTCGATAATAGGGTTTTAATAAAAAAATATTCTTCTTAATCCTCTTTGTTTAGCGATAGAAAAGATAGATTTAAACCAAAATTCCTAGAATACCTACTAATATAATTAATTCAGAAACAAACAAGGATTAAAAAATGTTGTTTGTAAACCATTATATAATTCCCAAGTAAAATTATATTTAAAATGCTCAGCTATTTAATATATAAAACATAATCATAGCTTTCGAAAAGTAAAAAAATCAAGTCTTTGTTATTAGAGGTACTAAATTATTAATGCGTTTGTGAGTCACTTTATTCCAAAGTTCAACTTACTATTAGGTAAGAGAGCAGAGAGGTAGGTTTGTCTAGAACTCCCAAGTTGGTCATTGTTAAATCACATTCAGGCAAGTCTCGCATCCTGATTAAATCAGCCGATATTAAACCCTAGCCTTCTGTCTATAGGAGACATCTCAGACCGCCCGCGAAGAAGGGTCATATTCCCGAAAGCAATTTGTCGCTAAAGATGAAAAGGGAGATTCCTAAAGCCTAATTTCGGCGTTCACCTACGAAAATATTCCTTTTGAGATAAAAACGATCCTGACACAAATCCTTAAAAATGTGTTATTGGAGCCGCGACCAATATTAGGGGTCGGCAGACCGACTTCATGAGATTTTTTTAAAAACCGCACTACTACAGCGTTGATTTTGTAAGCAAGTTAAGCATGATCAACACTGATGATTGCAGTTTAACGTAGACAAAAATAAACAAAATCAAAAGTTAATTATTTTACGTCACATAAGAATAGTTTTTTAGTTAAGAATAAAAAAGGGCCAATGGCAAAAAATTGGCTGCCAATTAACAAAAATGCTATAGTAGCGTGTGCTACTATAGCCCGGGTCTTCCGTGAAATCACACAATACATTTTATAGTTCGATGTTCAACGTAAACAATACTATTGACTTCTCGACACCCGGCAGTCCACATTTAGCCTAACCCAGTTCAATATGAATGCAAAATTGCAAACGGGCAGTGTATATTAATAAAACTTTGTTAATAAATAAAAGATATACCTAATTTAGGTTGATGTGGTTATTTGGATATATCATTTTTGTACAAAAATTGGAATTCATTTTGTTTTTAATTTGTTGGTATTAACTTGAGCTCATATTCATAATGGTCCTATAGCAGCCATTTAACTTAGGTTGGCTGATAAGTCTGTTGCCTTCTCTATTTGTTACTACGAAAATGATAGTGACCAGAGACTATTAGGGAGCCGCTAAAAATGTCTGGCATTATGAGGTGGTAAATTTTTAGCTGGCCTGCTTGTATTGACTAAATTCTGGTCTAAATATTTCTGAATGCTTTTCTGAATGCGGCTTTATTATTAACTGACGAGATTGAGGTAAGGCCTCTATCCTACAATGTGATGATGCAGTCTAATAGTAGTTATCATGACTAGTGGGTGTCTTTATGCCATGAAGTCCGTCTGCTGGCTGTGCTATGAAGTCGCGCGTATCCTCGAAAAGTCTGTCATAAAAATGGATCACTTGATAATAATATAGGTAAGATTGTGTTAATGTTCGTAATATATTGACATTGTGTGTCGGTTCATCGTTATTCATGTGAGGAGCGCCCAAAAGTTTAAGCTTGATGGTAGATTGGATAACCTTTAGGGTAGATTTATCAGAAGCATTCTGATAAATTGTTGTTGCATCTAGCTTTATCGGCGTTATGTTTTTCTTTACTGTACATTACTCATACACATGCTTAGCATTCTTGCACTTCAGCTTTAAATTATAAGAAAGATGGTAATTTTTAAACAAAATTATAGAAATTTGTCTATGAGAGTGTCGTGCCTTTACTAAAAACATGGGTCATAAATCAGCTTTAAGGCTTGTTCTGTACTCAAGCTGTAGTAAATAAATAAATAAATATTGTGGACAATCCAAACAACACTACCTGGCCCCAAACTAAGCAGAGCTTGTACTATGGGAAACAGATAACTGATAAAATACTTTTATACATTTTTTTTTTGATAAATACATACTATATACTTAGAATACAGTATAACACCCAGACAAAGAACAAATTATATCTTATATACCACTCAAATATTTGTTCTCGATGGGGATCAAGCCCACAACCCACGGCGCAGAAGGCAGAGCTACTACCAATCGAGCTGAGAGGCTAGTCATAGAAACGGTGGAGGGGTTCTGTTTCAGCAATTATGGCTTCTAGGCGATCTGCGATAATGATCGGTTAGCATAGAGTGTTTTTAATACGTAGTTTTTCAGTGATATAAATCGCCATCGCAGGTCGATCTAGATGTACGCAAGGCTTTAGTTATTCCACGGGCTATTCACGTTATTACAAATTAGGGTTGTCTAAAGGCTCTTGGAAAGCTCGTGTTATTTGTTTTACGAAATTGAGTGTGTAATTGTTGTTATTGCAAACAAACGTCGATGTTCGAGAACATTCTTGTTTGATCTTAGTACGTGTTTGCGTTTAAAGTCCTAATTTTAGGTAAAATTACGTCATTATCATTATCAGCCTGAAGAAGTCCAATGCTAGATATAGGCCTCTCCTACACATTTACAGGAAGAGCGATTCTGAGCCCTTTCCATCCATCGACTTCCCGCGATCTTAGCAATGTCGTCGGTCCATCTGGTGGATGGCGGGGCTCTACGTTTCGTCTCCCGGTTTGTGGTCGCCATTCGAGAACCTTTATTCCCCAACATAACTTTGATATAATACTATTAACAAAATAAAAAAAAGCTATTGAACTTGTGAAATACGTGTTTAAACAATACAGCATTGCGATTCAGCGTGGCAATGCCGCCAGCGTCTTGGGGACGCTTCCGTCTGGCACTGATTTGGATCAGTTGAGCTATCTCTAGATCGTTTGTAACGATCTGCAGATAGCTCAACTGTTTCTTGTGTATTTTGTACATTTTGTAAATATTTGTTTAATTGTAAGTTTCTTTATACAGTCAATAAAACCAACTCAAGATAAAAGTTTCTGTGCCAATCAATGACTATCTTGTACCCGTACCTTTTACAAGGAGATTTTCAGAGAACATGGCTCTAATGGAATTCCAATATTCGGGTAAGTATTGAAACGAGAGTCTTACGATTACCTCTTGTAAAATATAATATTAAACCTTTTTGGGTTTATATTTTTCATTAGTAACAGGAAATGCTTAAATAATTTTCCGTTGCCTTTTACAGCAAATTGAATATACTGTAATCAAATTTAATAAATTCAGAGATAAGAAATAAAATGTAAATTTAAAAAGGAAGCAAAGTATTTTTGGGGATTTCTTCTATCGTTCTTCTTTTTTAACCCCCGATTAAAATGAAGGGTGTTTTATCTTTGCGACCGTTGTCTGGTGTATGGATTCGTAATTCCCATTGGGTTTAAACTGTAGTAAAGATGATAGTTCTTATCCCACCCGTAGTGTGCAGAGGAAAATCGTGTTTTTTAATAGTTAAGGTTTCACTACGACTCACGAGGTTTTTAGAGTTGCTTTTGCTTTTGTGTGTGGGCTTTATGGTGGGGTCGGCACAAGGTGTATTTTTCTCCCATTCTTCCCTATCACTCGCCATCTCAGTACTCACTTCTTCCTTGGACATATTATTATCATCTCTTGCACAATCCATCCATCTTTTCTTAGGCCTACCTCTACCTTTATATCCATTTACGTTCGTGCCTTACACTCTTTTCGTCACATGACACTCTTCTCTCCTCATAACATGTCCATAACACGCTAGCCGATTACTTCTCATTTTTAGGGTTCCGTAGCCAAATGGCAAAAACGGAACCCTTATAGATTCGTCACGTCTGTCTGTCTGTCTGTCTGTCTGTCCGTCCGTATGTCACAGCCATTTTTCTCAGAAACCGTAAGAGCTAGACTGATAAAACTTGGCGAGTAGATGTATTCTGTGAACCGCATTAAGATTTTTACACAAAAATAGAAAAAAAACTATAAATTTTGGGGGTCCCCATTCTTGAAACTGAAACTCAAAAATTTTTTTTTCATCGAACCTATACGTGTGGGGTATCTATGAATAGGTCTTTAAAAATGATGTTGAGGTTTCTAATATAGTTTTTTTCTAAGCTGTATAGTTTGCGCGAGAGACACTTCCAAAGTGGAAAAATGTTGCCCCCCCCCCCCTAACTTCTAAAATAAGAGAATAAAAAAAATATATGTTGTAATGCAAACTTTCAACGATATTTGGTTGAACGAGATCTAGTCAGTAGTTTTTTTTTTATACGTCATAAATCGTAAACCGCAATTTACCTTTCGACGAACTACAAGAACCTTATATTATTATTATATTATGTTACTTGATGCTAAGGAACCCTTCATGGGTGAGTCCGACTCGCACTTGGCTGCTTTTTTTTATTTTGTGTAAGAATCATGCAAAACAATGGTAGTAACCAAGCCGTATTAGTTTATTTTAGGGTTATAGGAATATTGCACATTGCACATAGAGTCAAAGAATTTCTAAACTAATACGTAACCCCAAACTCGCCTAGCTTTATGACGTTTCAAAGTGGTCCTAGTGATACCACTGAATAAACATATTTTTGACTTTAACTAGTCATTATTCTATTGTCTCACTTCATCGAACAAAAGGTCCAGTAGGCCTACCACAAGCTCTATCTGGCTCTGGTTTTGAGTCTGTGTGAGTGTTGACTAAATAAATCTGACGTCGAAACGTCACACACACACAGTATAATACACTGACAGACCCAAAAGCAGAGCCAGAGATAGAGCCAGACAGAGCTTGTGGTAGGCCTACTGATGCCATGCACGATGAAATTGTTAAATAATAAAATAGTGAATAATTTCCTGGATTTTTTATGGTCGTAATAATTCACAGGATGCACAACGGTAGGTCACTCAGCTTACAACAACGTGACAAGCATTAAGATAGGTTTTAATTAATAGTTGGCACAAGAATAGAATAAATTATTGATTGCATTTAAGTTTGAGCTCTTCTCTAAAGTTGAATATTTTATTTAAACTGGGCAAGCCTATCCCATCGAAAATCTTGCCACAGGCACTATAGCGCCCTGCAGTTAGGACTCATGCTCCTAGTTTCAGGACGCTGGGACAAGATTTTCGATGGAATAGGCTTGCCCAGCACCTATACTATCCTGACAGCTTACTCGGCCTAATCCACAGAGAAGACATGGTCAATACAATACGGAGTTGACTAAGCCGCGGGTTTCCTCACGATGTTTTCCTTCACCGTTTGAGAACACTAGCATTGTGTACATATTTTTTTCGAAAGAAATACTGTTTTGGTAGGTACACGACCTGGTTTGAACCCACAATCTTAGGATCGGAAGGCCACTACCACTAGACCAACACTGTTCTGCATAAACAAAAAAAGTGTTCTTTATAATAGATGAGTGCCCTATAAGTAAATCAACCAACGCAAAAACACTTGCTACTTTCCATCTGCGCACCATGAGCCTTTTATGTAAGCTTATTTCAATCTTCTTTCCTCAGCCCGATTATTTATTAATCAGCGTGCACATGTGCCCAACAAAAAACCTATTACATGTAATGAGCGGACATCGTGGGGTGCATAGTAAATGAAAACACTTATTATTTTATCGCCTCATGATTGATGCTGATCATAATGACGTGGACTGTAGAAATTCCCCCACATTAATTGGTGTGAAATTAATTTGAAATGAGGTTTGTTTGATGATTTTTTTAACTGAAACTGCCCGGTTCTGTTGCATCTACTGTGTTTAATAATTATATGGATTCTTTTTGACCCGTACTTAAAATTCTTTTATCACACTGGCACTGGTTTGAAAGAACCAGAGTGCCACGTTTAAAAAACAAAAGCTTCTAAAACATCAGATTTTGGAGTCTAGTGTGAAACCTAATAAAAAAACGTGAAACCTTATTTCAAAATTTATATTATTACATAAATTTGAAAATGTTTCTGTGTGCAGTAAAGAATTTAAGAATAGTTCTGTTTAGTAAAAATGACAACAAAAGGAACCATTTTATTATTCACGAAAGTCTTTCTAAACTTTTTGTTTGGGTTATAAAAAAAGGTAACCCATTAAAACCATTAACTCCGGTTTAATGGAGCAACATGGCGCTAATAAAAATTCAAGTCACAAATTCCTGCCGCTTCATGTATTTTATTACAATTACAGCGCCATTACCACCGTTGCATGTTTTTAGCCCCACTATGTGTAATATATTCGTTTCTTGGTAGGGGACGTTTTAGGGAGAGAGAATGTGTTGATATCACGCGCTGTACGACTTGCAAAAATGCAGTATAAACTCAATTCGTTTCAGAAAGTATGAAATGCATAAGAATACTAGGAAATATCAACAAATTCTTCAAGATAAAAATACAGATATTCTAGCAGCTATTTTGCTACACCTTTTTTCCGTTTTTTTCTCATGGCATGTTTGCAACATTTGGTTTGAACCCATCACTTAGAATTTACGCCTGCTCCCAACACCGCATCTAAATCATCATCAGTGGTGGGAAACATCTCGTAAAATGCCGGCTGACCGTCCGGACGTGGCAATTTGTGGCCCCATGGTCGGAACCGAGATTGTCACGGGCTTCTGACTCGCGAGCTTAATGTATGGGTTGTGTGCTTAGGTCGTTTTGTGGAAAATGACGAGAATCTCGTCATGTTCTAGATATGAAAACTACGAAGTTGAATGAAATTTGTATTCTACTATCGCAATTATGATTCACTAGCGGGAGTAAAAAAATAACACAAAAACTATATTGAAAACTAGTGATTTCATTATTTTTTTATAAAATACAAAGTTCGCAGTAGAATAAAGTAATTAAACTATCAAAATTGCCTATGATGTTTTACTGGTGATTCTATTAGAACAAACACGTAAGAAAAATCATTTTTGCGCAATATAATATATAATCTTACTAACTTCTTCTTAATCTAACTAATTCTAATTCTACAATTAATCTTCGATAAATTATGCATGATAATTGTGTAGTAACATAACATCGAATGTTTTAGCTATAATCTAAGAACAGGAAAAAATGGATAATCACATACTGTATCGTAATTGTGTTCTGGGAATGTCTCTACCCTCTGAATATTCTGTCCCGTTGCCTAGCAACGGTTAAGGGTACCGCCGCCCTTGTGACACTAGTTCACGGACACTTATCGTTATCGTAATAAATTGGTCTGGAATTCGCGCAATAACTTGGGAAAAACGCAATAAAAATGTTGATGCTGAATCCCTTTGTGATAGAGCGTCTATGAGTTTTGATGTAGTGTGTATTTACATAATCGTTGTTGGCCGCGACTTGGTTAGCTGGGTCCTTTTTGTTGTACTTTTTGCTGTTTATTTTTACGTCTAGTAGTGTTTTAAGCTGATACGTTGAGCTTAAATTACTACCTACGTGCTACATAGGTATTTATAATGTAATATTTAATTTTAGTTTTGTTTTTAATGAAACAACATCACTTTATTTTCATGAATAATAAGCTCCGTTACTTATCCACACCCCAACGCAATATTGCACAAAACCAACAAAATGTCGAAATCCGCCATAATATAAAATGTAAACATGGAGCCGTCCCCAATTTATTACTCGGCGACTGATGATGATATATCGACGTCGGCTGCTGTGTTGATCGTCACTTACCCTTATCACGGAGCATGTAATTTCGGATTCATTGCCCCCGGCCAGGATACAGCGGCGTCTTTTATTAAAATCATAATATTTCCTCTCTAACAATGATTTTTTTCTTTACAGGTACTGAATGGCTATGAGAGGATGAAACATGGAATCACGAAGCGCGCCGCCAAGCCCCGACGATCCGGGGGAGGCCGTGTTCGACACCCACAGGCGCTTTCCACACCAGACTTCACAACGGTTAGATAGGGCCTTCGCCAGCTGTCGTGAAACGGCCAGGCCACGGCCTCATCATCGCCATGCCTCATCGGAACCAGCCCGGACTGATGATCGTATGCATACTACAGCAGCTGAAGTCCATGATTACCCTTCCTCGGAATCTGGTATAGCAGCTGACTGCCCACATGCACACAACAGTAATGCAGATGACAGTCCGTCTTACGACCGCTCTGACTATGAAGGAGCCTCTAACTACAGCCTCAGACACACTCCTGACTATCATCACACTTTAGACTGCAAGCATCGACCAACGGACTACAACCGCAGTCACACGCCTGACTACAATCACGGCCATGGCTCAGATTGTGATCGGGCCCATCGCTCTCAAACTTCTCGCCGGCCACACAGAAAACACAGAAGAGAAGAAGATGATGGAGCGCAATCGCTTGACGAACGATGCGCTAGGGATTTGGATGAAATTCTACCGGCTAGACTCGCAGCTGTCAATTTATCAAGGGAACAGACAGCACAGACGTGGAATAGGAGTAATATTGCTGCAACAATGGAGCGGTTTGAGCCCGTAGATCCATATGCATACGCATACTATGATCACCACTTATCGATGCCTTCATCATCGAGAAAAGGTAATCGTCATCGCGGACGTGGCTTACCACGTGATCGAGCCGCTCGTCACAATTACGTGACACGATACGGTACGGAAGAAAACATTTACGAGGAAATCACAGATGGAACACGGACTTGCCCAAAACACCGATACGTCCCAAGACAATCACTGGTTTCTTTAGACAGGAGTGTAGTAGAAGAAGAAGTACGAAGGGTAGAGTCTAGACACAAGAGGATTCTAGGCGAGCTTAACCTTAGCGTAGAAGCTATGTTAATGCCAGAATGTGAGTCTCCAGATTCAGAGCGCGCTGAAGATAGAGACAATATTGAAGAGTTGCTCCGAGTGGGCCCGACAGACGAGTTGCTATCTCCTGCAAGTTGTAACCCTCCAGATCTAGACAGTGGGTTTAGCGGAAGCAGCAGCGGAGCAAGCTATGTGGGCAGCTTGCGTAGAAAGCCCACAGGATCAGTTCCTCATCTGCCTGCGGTCGCGTATGGGACACGCGGAGCTGGTGTCAGAATATTAGGAGCAGAAGAATGTGCAGCGGCGAGATGTTCAAGAGACGCAACGTCTCCACGTAGCTCAAGTTGTGGAGATGCTAAGACAACGGGGTTTTGGAACAAAAAGGCATGGAAAAAAATATCCGGGTTTTCAAGCTCCAACAGCATCAATAAAGCCGGTTTAACAGGTGAGCTTTCCACTGATGTGTGCAATATGTGCAAGCTTAAGCATTTATAAAGACGATTTAACAATACCAGCTCCGCTTCGTTTATTTTGAAACTTCTGTATTTAGCTCAAACAAAACTCAAAAACATAATTTAACGGACATCTCATTTAGGTTCATTTTATAACCCCTTACACAACGTCACAACAAAATATCGTACAGCAAAATTGCACAGAATATAAAGTTCTCACATAAAACGTGAATGAATCCGAGTGGTATCCAAGTCATGAAAGCCCTGAGAGCATCATTCTTTTTTTTTCACCCGCTTTCGTCCGCCCATAGGCGTTTTTCAGATGGACGCGCGCGCGCGGCTCAATGTTTGTCATTTTGGTTTGTTTGTTTGTTAACGGTGCGGCGTTTTGCATTGCAGGTCTGCTCGTTAGGTACACTTTCCGGCGTAAATCCGGCTCGCAGGCCTCTCAGGGCAAACGGCGAGCGGAGCCTGTCAAATGCGATGCGTGCCTCTCGCAACGGTGCTAGCCGCACTATGGTAAGGGTCCCACACACTTCACACTTTGCTGGCAGAAAGTACCTTTCGATTCAATGAGCGTACAAAGAGGCTTCAGGAATATTTAATCAAATTGCACTTTGTTTGTCTTTACTGCTTTCTACCAGCAAATTTTTAATGTTTATTTTTACATTCAATTGGCAAATGCGCGTCCATTAAAAGATTCATCACTCAGTCTCCTTGCTGAGGATTTCCCGAGTTTTCATTTTCTGTTTTATTTTATTTGATTCCTTCATAAATCATAAATCACGCTTAGAAAGGTAATATTCTTGATACAAATTAAAGCGGTTGAAATATCTGAGAATAGCGTCGCGGCTGGGTCAGAATCGATTAACGAAGTCGATACAAAGTTCGCTCATTAAGGTATCGCAGATATTACTTCTGCAACTCTGTCTCGAGATAAGTATTGTTCCGCAAGAGTCAAGACAATAGCGTGCGCTACCACTTAATTAAACAACGTCAATACGATAACAATACCGAGCAAGTTTAGATTATTCCAAGACTGTACACACCTAGATAGTTTAAATTGAAATGTCTTGGTTACAGATGATTCCTGTAGGCCAAGCAGAGCTAAATCCAGAACCGCTACTATACCATACAGGTTAACACTTTTATTTCCAGGGTGTGTAAGACTATTCCCAAAACATAAGCTGTACATAGTTTTTCTCCGGCAAAGACTATAATCGCCGTTCAACTGTGCAAAATTATCGGTATTTAATAATATTTTGTGATGTTTTTGAGATGAGAAACCTTGCAATATTGCCGTAGCAGGAGTTTATGCTAATTAGGTTATCAAACTGCCGTTTTATTCCCTTATTTCCGTAAGCAATTTTTAATCAGGAGACGCTCTGCTAATTACCTTCCTCTTAGATTCACTAGATTACCTTACCGCGTATTATAATTTTAAAACAAACTTTCGAACAATTTGTGATGAGCCTTTCAAACTTTTCCAAATTTGAGACTATTATTGGTAGGAAGTACTAGCTGTACTCTTAATTTTATTTTGGGAGCTGTCTTATCACCCGATATACTAACTTCTTCCCGCTTGTTGCGCTCTTTGGTACACGAATACTTAGGCTTATGAGATTTTGTTCTAATAAAATGTCTCCTTTGTTATAGCTACTCCAACGGAAAACTGGTGGTGCCGTTGGATTCCCTAGCACAGAGCTGAGGGGCCGATGCCCCTCACGATCCGAGCTTCTAATTCCTCAGAAGGACTTCTGAATAAAGGTCATCTGTGAATGGAAATCGAGCTGCGGTAGACAGCCTTACCAAAAATATGTGGTTTAAAATAGTTTGAATATAAATATTTTATGCTTAAACTAGGAGTCTATTTGAATATATCGAGGTGTATCTATAAACAGGGAACATCTTTTTTATTTCCAACAAGTTTATAATAACTTGGTATTCGTTTTGTGTACCCGAGGCACATTTCCTTCAAACATGGCTTGTTTACGGTAGGGCTGTTAAAACATTCCATAAGGGCATGTCAAGTCTTAAAGACGACTTTAGATGCAGTGTGTGTGTAAATAGAGTTTAAATTTGAATGAACATGAAGCGTATACGTCGAAGTGATAGAAAAGCCTAATTAATTATTTGAATTGTTATGACGGTCGTTTCATAGAAACGTAATAACTACAGCCCGCCACAGAATTAATCATAGGCCTTCACTGCTATTGGAAACGAAAGCACTATTATTTTCAACTTTATTAAAATAATATCAAAATTCTACAGTATATTATTAGAAGCGGCTATTATTTCAAAACTTTACGATTCTAGTAGCTTAGCTCATTTTCTCAGATAGTATGTTTTCAACTCTATAAATTAGAAAATTTGTGCTTGAAACAAAGTACTTGTGACTTGCACTATGTGGCGGGCACGGTTCTTTGTTACTATCAATATTTAGCAGTAGGGTTACGACGAAAAGGCTGACATTTGATCAGGTTTTGTAAAAAATATCGCTGCCATTCTAGTAAGTTTTGGAATACTTTTTTATACTTACCTTGATTGCCACGGATACATGAACGTTTTAAAATTTGGATTTTATTATAACAACTAAAATAATAAATTAATCATTGCAATATTATTTGAGTTACCTACCTTTTTTTTATCGTTATATTCTTGACTTACTGATATTTCAAACAAAATCAAGAATATTTTTGATTTAAATAATAATACAGGCGTGTCTTTTCACATAGACGTGATCGCACGTCGTTTATTCAATTCTGACTGAAAATTTCAATCAATTTTCGGTGAAAATTTCAGTAATGTTTTTTAATGTTATAGGTAAATAAGATAAGTATCACTTGAAACCCCGTCGCATTTTCAGTAAAAAGCTACTTAATATACAATACTTGCACTAATAAATAAGATTAGTATAAATTCAAATACAATTATAAATATTATTCTGAACGTGAGTTCTTTGTGTTTTGTATGAAAGGTCCAATGTATTTATTTAAATTAGACAATTTAAGGTACGGCCACATCTATAGGCGATAAGCAGCGATATTCGAATATCGCTGCCACAGACACATTGTGGCCACAGATGTGGCCGTACCTTTAGTGATTATTAGGTAATTCGTTTAGAGTTAAATGTTACTCAATGACGTCATTGTTATATTTGTTAGTTTAGTTGTATATTTTGTAAATAATTAAAAATGGTGCACTTAGATACTCTTGTACGTAGGTACGTTATATGTATATTGTCACTGCATTTACTCATATTATTTAGTGTTAGCTATGTTAATTCCGTAGAATTATGTGTTAGAAATCAATGTGTAAATACATTTTTAATTGTTTCTATTTTTAAAAAGTATTTAAAAAAAATCAGTCACTATTTTATTGTTTATGTATTTTATTCAACTGCATCTAATTTCTTTGAACTTGTAAAATGAAAGTTCGAAATCAAAGTATTATATTAATGATTTTATCTATATAATGTCGTAGAACGAATCTTGTATTTTTTTATTTTGAAAAACTTTTATGGATCTTTGAAATTTTGAAAGTAGTGTAAATACTACCTATTGTAAGTAACTGTAATATTTGCTATCAGTCAAGTGCAATGGTCTAACTATGGTTCTAAGATGTTTGACTGATATCTACTTACATAAATAATCTCAATGTTAAATAAATACATTTCTTTGTATGTAATTTAGTGATCGTGTTCAAGTCAGAAGAGATTTTTATTAAATAAATCGTGAAAAATGACTGTTGCGTATTTTTCCCCCATACTTAGTGCAGTAATATATGTAGGAGTATGCGGCATGAGAGTTGACTGTTTATCGTGCATGCTTCAAAAACATGCTAACTTACATGTACATGATGCATAAAAGTATTTACAATATGTAAAAATTACACTACTAGCAGTTGAGCTATCGGCACACCGTTACAAACGATCTAGAGATAGCTCAACTGATCCAAATCAGTGCCAGTCGGAAGCGTCCCCAAGACGCTGGTGGCATTGCCAAGCTGAATGCTAGCCCTTGGGTATCTTGAGTTCGTTTTCGTGGTCGTTTCGACTGATCGAAACAAGAAAACGAATCCCATCGACAAATTATTTTTAAACTAATAAAATTTTGCAGCAAACGCAGCTTTTGTGAAATAAAAACACGACCAAATACTCGTTTCTCCTGTGAACGCAATGAGTCCTCTCTAATTTATTTTTAAATCGTTGTGCTTTATTCACAAAGCTTTTTATCCCTAAAATTTACAACAAAGCGACATCGATGAGTATAAAATTTCCAAGTGGGGAGCTTTTCATGCTCCGCTATACAGCAATGGGTTAATTGTTAATTGCCAATAAAAATAAAACAGCACACTGGTTTTTAATACAGGGCCGAGATACAGCAGCTGCGGTATTAGCACTATACTAATGAAGGAAAATAAATATACCGAGAAAGATTTTAAGGCAGGATGTATTTGGGCTGTGGTTAAAATTGTTCGCAAAAAGTAAAATCAGAATCAGAAGGAAGTTACTTTTTTAAGAATTAGATAGATAGATAGATAACACTTTATTGTACACAAGGATACATTACAAAAACTAGGCGTAACAAAAATAAAGTACAATGGGCGGCCTTATCGCTGAAAGCGATTTCTTCCAGGCAACCTTAGCATGGAAAGTAATTGAATAGAGCAGTGACGGACGGCGGTGCACATGTGTCGTAAAAATAACAATTTAATAATTTAAACTGCAGGAACCTACTAAACTTATACATAACATCCTAATACTTATATAAACAAAAAACAAAACATACTAATATATATTATACCTAACAACTAAATGCTACTACTTGAGTGTAGGAAAAGAATACAGAATGAGAGGAGAGCTAATAGTCGATTATAGAACGGGGGGATCTTTGCTAAAGAATTGTTTTAGAATTTTGTTATGGTAAAGTCTTTAGTGAAACCGAGTTTCTTAACCAGCTAAGTAGAAGGATTTTTTAGTTTGTAACCGGGCAACGAACTAAAAAAAAAGTTCTGTCATTTAATTCTTAGTTCATAACCAGGTTAGTTACCCCAGGTTTTCTCATACCCTATAGCTAGTTTTGTTCAAATATACCTACTTCTGAAAAACTTTTCAAACCTTTATCACTTTTTAATGTAGAAACTCGTCATAGTTTTGATTCAGAAAGAAGTGTTTTTAAACCCTTTTTTCAAAACTCTGGAACAAATTCGTTGAGGATAGCGAAGGTATAGATAGTTACATTTTTATAGATAACTAGCAGCCCGTCTCGGCTTTCACGGGGTAGACAATATTGTTGTACATTATTTTGTTCTATTGCTAATAGTTTCGGCAGCGCATTCGACGAAAGACATTTTAAGACTCATTTTTCTACACCTTCGGTTACATTGTTCAAATTTTACCAAGGATCCCTAATTTTTTTCAAAATGAAATGTAGCCTATGTCAAATTTGAAGAATGTAGCATTCTATTTGTAAAATATTTTTTAAATCGGCCCAGTACTTTTTGAGCCTATTCATTACAAACATACAAACATACAAAAATAGGTACAAATCTTTCCTCTTTATAATATTAGTATAGATAGAATAAATAAACAAAACGTATTATAGCAGACAAACTGCGATTCAATTCTCCGAACAAATATGAGCTTATCGAAAATGTATGTACATATCTATGCTATCCATAAAATCTTTTATCAGTTGGATTTATTACCCGCGCATCTCCCAAACTCACAAAGGGAATTCCTACAATCGAGATTGGCCTTTATTAATCTGTTATTCGTTCCCGTAGGACGGCTTCTGTGTCGTCCAATTAATATCAATATAGCGTACAGGGATTCGAGCATACTATACAGGCTATAATATGGCTGGGGATACAAATAGGCATAATTTTTGGTTGCTTTGAAACTATCTGGGCATAAACTGGAACTTGGGATCCTCGCCGAGAATAAATATTTGTGTGGTGAACGCAGATGTTTGTTCTCTGTCTGGGTGTTATATTGTATTCTAAATATGTTTCAAGAGCCTCTCTGAGTTGCGCTTAAAATTCTTACACCACACTGCACTGGTTTGAAAGAATCAGTGACCAGATAAGAAGAAGAAAAATTAAGTAGGTATTTACAAAAAATCTAGTATTATATCAGCTATCTGGTTTCCATAGTACAAGCTCTGCTTAGTTTGAGGCAAGATAGTGTTGTGTGGTATTGTCTACAATATTTATTAATTTCTTTACTTCTCTTTTTATTATGTCATCATCATAAGTCCACTGCTAGATTATAGGCTGCTGAAGTTTGCTGTTGTCACCTTGGCCAATACTGGTCAATTGGACATTTTGAAAATGCTGCTGTCCTCCTGGTGCGTTCCCCTACTTGCCTCTCACAACATCAAGGAGGTGATTCATCACCTGAGTATTCCTTCAGGAATACTATTGAGGGACCTTGAAAATTGGTGTCTAGTCTGAGATAACGGTTGTGGGTAATATATATATTTTTTTATTAATTTCATAGTATTTACTTACCAAAGATTTTTATAAGAAGGTCGAGGGTTCAAATCCCGCTCGGTTCTTAACTTTTGGGACATCATTTATGAACTTAGTTAGCTTGTTTTGCCTTCAAAATATTATCATACATAATAATATTTATAAAGAAAGTATAAAGCCAGTTGGTCACAAGCTCTGCCTGGCTCTGTCTCTAGCTCTAGTTTTGAGTTTGTGTGAGTGTTGACTAAATAAATCCTATACATCGAAACGTCACATCAAACAGTATAATACACTGGTGAGCACTCACACAGAGTCAAAACCAGAAGCAGGCAAAGCTTGTAGTAGGCCTACAGAAGCGGAACCAGTAAAGCCTTGGGCACATCGAGGCGATCTACGATAGCAATGGCGATCAATTTCAGGATAGGGTTTTGCATACATCCGCCGCACACACTGCCGCGAACTTTGTCAGTGCGATATATGATAGATACACTGATCGCCATCGCAGGTGACCTGAATGTACGTCAGGCTAAGAACCCATATAATTTTAAGTCCATTTAAGAAACAAAACAAACAACCCTATCATATTTACATTCACAAACAGACAAACTTCCCACCCTAAAACCGCATCGCAAAATTAATATTACAATGTAAAGATAACTATGTATAATAGATGAGTTTGGAACAATAAACGCTGCGGGCCCTTGTTTTTGTTCCCAAATTCTATGAACTAACCTAAGTAGGTACTACCTTCGTACAGTCGTCCACACAATCTACAGATTTCCTTTTGCTGGATCAGGAAAACAAAATGGCTTCAAATTAAAAAACGCACCCCTTCTTCTAATCGTGCCATTGAAACACGGTGATTTCCTTCACCGATTTTGTCTAAAAAAATCGGTTGTCTGTAAAATCTGATTACTGACGATAGTTGAACGTGACAACGTCATACAGCTGTCCACGCGGATGCATCGCTCACTCAAGTAAGAGAGAGACAGATGTCGAACGCTGCCGAACGCGGAGGCCGATTGTGCCTCTTTGTCGCTCGTTCCGCGTTCTCGCTTGCACTTCAAGCCTTAAATGGAACGCCTCAGTGCGTTAGATAATGATAGGTACGTTTTGCGGTCGACTGTACTAGAGTTACTTGTACTTGGGTAAATATTATCTACTTGGTATATTCCAACCTCCATTAGCTTCGGGCTAAATTAGTTTTTAACATTAACTTTGAGGTAATAGGACTGTTATGAGATGGCTTCGGGTTTTCCAACTATCGGTATCCAGTTTCTTAAGGGAACTCACTTTTCTAGGAAACTCTTCAAAAACATTAGATAACCACTTGCCAAAGTAGGTAGGACATTAGAGTTGAATGATATGATAATCTCAAAAAATATAGAGTTTTACCAAACTTGTTCAACATAAATACAAACTTATTATCAATCATTTAAATAAAACCGGTAAAGTGCAAGTCGGACTCGCGCACGACGAGTTCCGTGCCATTATCTATAAGCGAAAAAAAATCATACCATACAACATTATCTGGTATGATTTTTTGTGTACCCATATAATATGTTGTATGGGTGCCCCCTTTAATATTTATCTTATTCTGTTTATATAGTATTTATTGCTCTACCTGTCAAAGTTTCAACTGTCTAATCATCACGGTTCATGAGATACAGCTGGTGACAGACAAACAGACGGACGGAGGGACATCGGAGTCGTAGTAATAGAGTCCCGTTTTACCCTTTGGGTACGAATCCATAAAAAAATAAGAGTACGTCAAAGTAAACTTACTTCAAACGTGATATTGCATCACAATCATCAAAGTGGCCAAACAAAACCAACTTTCACCCTCAATTTAACTAATTAACAAGTTTCTTGTTAACGAAGATATACCTGGACTAAGGAAAGGCAGCTAGATCACTCCATAATAAACGTACACGTTACAGCAACGTATACGTTAAAGAGTTCCTCCAGGGTAGGCAACGCAACGACAGCACCCTTGGTGTTGTTGGTGTCTATGGGTGACGGTGACCGCTTACCATCAGGTGGGCCGTAAGCTCGTTTGTCTGACATTTACATAAAAAAAAACTCCTTTCTCGACATAGTTTTTTACTTACTATGCCTTCATTCTTGTATGGTGGTTACGTCAGTTTTGTCGTGGTGTTTTGTGTTCACTCATGGCACACCTCGAACCCTCAGCTGAATCCTATCCAAAAGCCGCGTTCTAACTACCCACTACATAGACGCATACATGTAGTTTTGGTACTCGCGCAATTGTGTGCGTGAGAACAAACTACCCAAGAAGCTTTTGACACTAATGTTGCCTATTGCTATAGGTCTAACAATAGGAGCGTCTGAGGTGTGCCACGAGTGAACACAAAACACCACCTCAAAACTGTTATAACCACAATACAAGAATGAAGACATGTTTCTTTAGGTGAGTACTTACCCAAAGAAACATGTCTAATCACAACACTTCGGCTTAATTAATTGCGTAAAAGAAAATAAGCTGTTTACAATAAGCTGTAACTCTACAAAGGCATAGAATGAGTTCAGTGAATTCCTTTGTTAATTATTGCTAGCCTAGAAACTGACAAATAACTTACATAAATATTGGTATGCAATGCCACTTTTGAGTTCCAGGAATATTAATTTAATAAGCAAGTTTGCTAGCTTAGTCAAAGGTTTTTTAAAATGTTACGTAGGTACATAGCTAATATAAATTTCTTAAATATGTGATAGCTTGAACTCTCAAGCACGGTACATAACATACTGTACTAGATACTGTACTGAGGCATACAGATTTTCAGCCTCACGTGCCAGTCATTTCACCAGCAACCACACCCTTCAAACCAAAACATATCAATGATGCTTTACAGCAGAAATAGGCATGGTAATAGTACTTCCTCGGACGAGCCTTTCACAAAGAGCTCTACTCCTTCAGGTTTCTTAATATTAAGACCAACCCAGTAGATTTTTTTGAGGATATCTTAGACCCTCCGTAATCCCTTATTTTTTAACCCCTAAATATTTAGCACATATAAACATGCTGTTGATTGGTATTGGTTATATATAACTTCCATCAATTTTCATTTGTCAATTAGCTTCAATTTAAATGTAGCCTCAGCCGTTTGCCTCAAACAACCATTCATATATTATTATAAACATTGCTTTACAAAAGCAGCTATAAGAGCTATTAATTACATCAGAACAATAATATTCTGATGTCAAAGTGAAACATAATTTTATTTGCTTGAATCGCAAGGATCAAAGTGTGAACAGGTAAGTCTTAGGCTGAGATTCATAGACCGCACTTTGCTTTACAGCAAAGCAGTCTTCGCAAAGTAAGCTTTGTTTATCGAAGTTTCCTATCAACATTTTGAATGAAGAAGAGCTTGACAGAACTATGAAATATAATTTTGATTGAAAGTTGAACTTTCCATCAAAGTAAAGTCAAAGTTCAGTCTATGAATCTCGGCCTAAGGGTCCGTACACAAGAAACACACATGGTTCACAAGAATTACAATATACTTGTAAAAAAAAGTATGGGCCGACATGACGTGTCATGGACAAAGACCCTAATGGAAAACTTTTTAGTTGCGAGTTGGGAACAACAAGGGTCCTGATCTCTTGATAACGCAGGCACGTTTCTTTCTAATGAAAATTGCTCCGTGACGACTGAATTCGGCTTTTTTATTCCATGTAAGAAACATCAAACGTAGTAATTGGGGATTACGACTGTTTATTTGTCTGCTACCAAAGATGAGGATGCTGAGTTCTGTAAGGAAAAAGTAAAACCAGGAAAGTAATTAAACATGTCTGTCAAGACATAAACTGGTGTCAAAAATAAAACTTAACATTGCTCGTAAAACATCATCATCAGGATCCCAGCCCGTTTGGAGCTACTGCTGAGTATAGACCTCCTCTTTGTTGCACCACTTTTTCCGGTCCCTCGCGAGTCTCATCCACTCATTCCCAGCATTAGTGACAAGGTCGTTCGACCAACGGGCGGGTGGTCTGCCTCTAAGTATTTGGAATAGGAATATAATAAAATTTGAATAATTAGGCTCGTAAATAGTAAAATTAATTTGTATGGAAATCAAACCACCTGCAAAAGGTGTAGAACTGATTTTGGCAGACCACCCGCCCGCTGGTCGAAACACATTTTTGTAAGTGCTAGTAATGAGTGAATGAGACTCGCAAGATCGGAATGAGTGTCCGTTGCGTGACCGGAAAGTTTTTTTTTATACAATTAGCTGATGGAACAAGCATATTACCCAATTGTAGGCCTAAGCTCTGTCTAGTTCTGTCTCTGGCTTTGGTGTTGAGTCTGTGTGACTTCTGACCAGTGTATAACTGTGTGTGTGTGACGTTTCGACGAAGGATTTATTTAGTCAATACTCACACAGTCAAAACCAGAGCCAGAGGCAGAGCCAGACAGAGCTTGTGGTAGGCCTACTGATCAAGTCTTAATCATCATGTGTGTGATAGGTACGTAGCAACGAGTACTAGTACTTTTGTGTTTGTGTTTATTCAATAAACCTTTTTATTTCATTTCATTTACCAACGGATTAAATTTAAGACGATGAACATTTGCAACCGATTAAATATGGCGGAATGAAAACCAAAAATATTCTAAAAATGTAATTCATCATCCACTTCTTCCAACCAGTCACTCACAAACCACTTCAACGCCGGCACAAAGTAAAAAGTCCCCTTGAAAACATTTTACCATTCTCGAAATTGAATTTAGCATTCGTCCTAATTGCGGAGCCTATGAAGGTTGGAGCTAAGCCGAAAAGCTTTCCTATGAAATTTTAATTGTACCACAAAGAGCAAGCTTCCCCACACCAGCCAGGGCGTCGAGCTGAAAGACACAGCTTGCACTTATCATTATGGCAGGTTCACTGCAAACTAACTAGACACCAACAGGTATGTAAAATAGTCTAAAAAATCCTAAATAAGAGAGTATGATGCGACAAAAATATGCAGAGGCTTCGACTTCACTATGAGAGTTTACTCTCATTACAACTACTACTATTGATGGCAAATTATGAATCTTTTCAGCAGGTCCGATAAAATACAGCTACAGTCAGTTTATGTTTGTACACGTACCTGTCTCTCAACTCCACTCCAGATAGAAAGAGCTGTAAGCTCACCACAAGCTCTGTCTCAGGCTCTGGTTTTGAGTCTTATGTGAGTGTTGTCTAAATTAATCCTACGTTGAAACGTCACTCACACACCCACACAGTATATACACTGGTGAGCACTCCACAGACTCAAAACTAGCGCCAGAGACAGAGCTTGTGGTAGGCCTGCTGGAAGTCTTTAGGGGACACCTTTGCCCAGCAGCCATTCCACGGCATAAGCTACAAAGGGGAAAAATATCTTATTATTGGCTTATTTTAATCGTTTAAATATGAAATACTTCTGCATGTTATCGTCTTGCAGCAAACAGACGATATTTAAAAGAAAAACCAGGTTTTATATTCATGATCAATATCTATTTGGCCAAAAAGGAACTAGCTATTTAATGGCTAGGCTGTGTGAGGCCACAGTTTGAATTTCAACAATAAATTCAACAGTCCGAAGTTGCGACAGAAATGTGAAATTGTTTAACTGAACCCGGCGACTTTTTGTTCGACGACTATTAATTGTGACGTCAGATGTTTTGCTAAATGCGATAAAATTGAAATGAAAAGGAAACATTCATATTGTTTTGAATAAAACATTTTCACACTGCAAAATTATTCGAAGCCCAATCTGATTTGAAAGTTCATTTATGTTATATTTTTTCTTAAAAAGCATAAAATAAATAAATCATATTTTAGACAATCCACTCAACACTATCTAGCCCCAAACTAAGCAGAGCTTGTACTATGGGAACCAGATAGCTGATATACTACTTATATACAGCATAGTTTAGCCAAGGAATTAAAGCACCTCTTGGAACCTAACTAATTTATTTTAACCTTCCTGCTAAATATAGACCTTTTTCCGAACGACGGAATCCCTTTCCCGAAAACATCTATTATTCTCAATCATAACCTCAATTGGCAAGAAGGAATGATGGCAAATGGACGAAGGTGGCTGCAGAATGGTAGCCAAAGGATGCTCAAAGACCTACAGGCAGACGACATTGTTGTGAGTGCTGGGAATGATCCCAAGGGACCGGAAAGAGTGGCGTAATAAGGAGGCTTATGCTCAGCAGTGGGTACAAAACTGGCTGAGACAATTATTAGGATGACATCCACAATTCTCATCTCAACACAATTTCATCATCATCATCATCTTCCTGCTCTTATCCCACGCTAAGTGGGTCGGTACAGCAAGTTTTTTTCTTCCACTCACCTCTATCTTTCGTCATCTAAGAAATTTACACAACTTCATCATGTGAAGTGCAAATTAAATGATAAATAGAGACAGAATTAAATCTTTTCTATAAAAGCATAACAAGCCTAGGTATCTAACTACCCAAAAATAAGCTGATTCGATGGGTTCACTAGACTCGTAAGCCTCTCAAAGTGGAATAATAGCAGTTAAACCTTCGTTAGCGTACGCGAAAACAAAGGCTTTACTGTTAAACCAGCCAAAATAATTGACGGCATACGAGTACTCTAGAGTCAATGCCACTGTCGCAAACTCTGCCCTCAAATAAATATTTGCGGAGTCTGGAATCATTGGAACAAATATGCTCAGTTGATGGACTTCCGTTCTCGCTTTGAAACAATCGCGTTTGCGTGATCTGCAAATATTTGATCTGAATTTCGCGGTAACTGTGACACTCACGCATCATTTCGACACATTTACGATGTTTTGCACTAGAACAAGCATAAAGATCTATCAAAACATATTGCCATCTATTACCATGGGGTAAACCATACCATACCATTTGTTTTTTTTTATTTAACCTTTTTTGTCCCACTGCTGGGCAAAGGTTCCCTAAAGACTTCTACTTATTTCTCTCTCGACCCTCCTCCCACTATCTCCTCTCAAAGGTATCGTTATCGCCCCGCCAACGTTTTCTCGGCAAGTTATTTTATTTCTGTAGTACTACACACCTTCTTCTTATTTAAGAGCTATGCTCTTATCAGCGGCAGCGTAATGTATGCATTTTTCTTCAGGTGTTTCTTTTGAGAGCAACCTCCTTGATGTTCTTATACGAAATGACATACCATGTATGGTAATACGAGTACATACCATTACCTAGAAAAAAAAATTGTGAACTTTAAGAAATTATTGAACATGATTAATGTTGGCTATAACGTTATGGACCACAGCACAATGAACAAAGGCTAGAAAAATATTTATGAAAACTTATCTGGGTTGTAAAAATTCGATGGCTAGATGCGTACTTTCCCAGCTAGGCGTATTGCTGGCTGGCTGCCAGATCAAATACGTGAAGCATGGACGGAGGATGGTATGTGGGACGACACTTAAATTTTAGATTTTACCAACAACAGTGGACTTTTAGTGTGAAAGCGAAAAATCTGGCTCGTATTTTTTTCGATCTTATTTTACATTTTACACAGTGAGTTGATGATTGTTGGGTGAGATGAAACTAGCTCTTTTTACCCGACCTATATAAAGCAGTTTAAAAGTTTTAAGGGGTTGGCAACGCGCTTGTGATGCCTCATGGTATTGCAGGCGTCCATAGGCTACGGTAACCTATGCTTGTTTGTTACTACTGCCTACTAAGTTGTATAAAAAACAAGAGTGGGTTCTCAATTCGTTAGTTATAATTGCCTGTTTTCTGCAAAATGGTCATTTAAATTATAGGCCTTTTACTTAGTCATCTGGGAAAATAAACTTTCAGACGCATCCAAACATTTAACAAATGCAAATTGATGTGAATGTTTTTGCATCTAATACTCGATCATCTATTATTATTATTAGTAGTAGAGTAGCACGTGTAGCTAGCTTACATTGCGAGTTTTGTATCAGTTTAATAAAAAACTGCTAATTAGCCAACACGTCAGATAGTCGCTTCAATTCAGGTCAAAAGCTGCCCTGTATCGTTTGACATTCAGCTCTCCCAAATGCCGCACCTCATTTTCTGTCACTTAAGTCCTGCTCACTTGGCTTTTCCCTTCATATCAGGATATTCTTTCTATAGAAAATGTGCTTATACATCTTCTAAATAAGGTTCAGAATTCAACGGCTTAGAAAATGTGATATGCCTCTCAAGCCGTGAATTCTCAGAACTCCAGTTTGACGAGAAGAACCAAAGAACTGCGTTTAAGGCTCCTTAATGCCTACGTATGAAAGAAGTTCCAAGCTTTTAATATTCAAACCGTGTAATACTTTTGTCGAGTGTCGTTCGCTGAACTGAAGAGCCAGTCGTAAAGGCTCTTTGTTTGAGTTACTTTTTTATCCAATTGGCCCGGTAA
The DNA here is from genome assembly GCA_939531255.2 of Thera britannica. Taxonomy (NCBI): domain Eukaryota; kingdom Metazoa; phylum Arthropoda; class Insecta; order Lepidoptera; family Geometridae; genus Thera; species Thera britannica. The sequence continues at coordinate 17,245,741 of OW618039.2, forward strand.
CAATATACCTAGGTGCAAAAAGTACGAAATATAAATAGATCAGACTTTTGGGACCGCTTTTCAATGGTATGTGTTTATAGGTACAAGTTTAGATGTTGATTTTATTTTTCATTTATGCCACTTTTTAAGTATATAAAGCAACTAGGCCCACCTGATGTTGAGTGGTAACTATCATCTATAACAAAGCATTGCCTAGTGGGTCACGCACGATGCGATGTTGCTTCATTCACTCAGTGAAGCGTCTTTTGGGAGAGACGTCCAGTAGTGAACTTGATTTAGGTTGTTGATGATGATGATTCAAACCAACATAATATAATCAATTTGTTAGTCTAACTGATATTAGTATTATAATATAATGTCTCAAACTTGAATAGAACATAGCAAACTTCAAACCCTTTCCAATCAGTTCGGTAAACCAAGTATTTCAAACTCCGCCCGATGTAAAGTAGAAATTAGTTACTACCTAACTGCTGGATGTTTACAGAATCTAAGAACCTACATGGTACAGTCGGCTGCATTAGAATGTGTGTCATTCGTAAAATTTAAACAAAAACCTAATAAATTATCATCAAAAAATCGACTGAAAAGGTCCCAGTTTTCTTTTGTAACAGACTAGACTAGAGTTGTCTTTGTAACTTTCTAGAGTCTTTTCACGACTTTTCCTAACTCTCGTGGTTTAGGACTTGGCCATCACCGCCCTTCTCAAAAACTACCTGAGCCACGTTAGCTTGCGGTAATGTTACCCATGAGTTTCAATACTAACTTTTTACGGTCCAAGTTTAAAATAAATTCTCAGAACCTGACTAAAGGTAAGATTGAAGTCTTGAAATTTAGCTTCATTTTATTGGCATTGGTGGTACCAAGGGGATATGAAATTCCTGTATGTTTTTTGAAGAATATCATGGGTTTTTTTATTACTTGTTTTTAATTAGGTACATCAAACAGGATGTTATATCATTTTGGATTCGTTTGCTGACAATTTGAGAAGTCACATACCTATATAGGTTTTTAATCTCAATTGTTTGGTGTTATTGACTGCCTTCACAGCTCAGTTGGTAGTAGCTCTGCCTTCTGCGCTGGAGGGCGTGGGTTCGATCCCCACCGAGAACAAATATTTGTGTGGTGAACACAGATGTTTATTCTCTGTCTGGGTGTTATATTGTATTCTATGTATGTATTTACAAAAAAAAAAAAGTATTTAAGTAATATATCAGCTACCTGGTTCCCATAGTACAAGCTCTGCTTAGTTTGGGGCTAGATAGTGTTGTGTGGATTGTCTACATTATTTATTTATTTTATTTATTATTTTGAGTTATGTTGTGTAACTTCGGTGGTATTTAACCATCTTTAATTGAGGTCTTAGCTCAAAGTATGAGCAATTGGAATTAAAGTGTAATATGGTGATGTCCTGATTTGAACGAAAGTGTTTCCAATGGTTTTGAAGAAAAACACCATCTTTTCCTTCAAAGCCAACGACGACCGACTTGTCTATTCACTGACTTGACTAAAAACGATTTTAGCTAAGTAATATCTTCACTTGACACTTGAAAAATTGATCCAAAATGAACAGATGCCATTAAACTTATTTAATGGTATCTGTTCATTTTGGATCAATTTTCTTCAAGAAGAAGAACATATGATTTTTATTCACTGTCTAATTGATGAGCTCTTTCCCAACTCTAAAAATATATATTGGCAAAATGGGCCAAAAAAACCTACTAAGGAGGATAACTCAGATTACAGGTTATATCGACCAATAATCGTTAGCAACATCTGGTCCTTACAGCTTCCGGCCTTGGTAACAAGGTGCAACCTACTTCGCTACGATAACATTGGTAACTTATTTTTATTCTGTGATACGAATTGGAGATCGGAAATTGTTCTTTTTCTTTGGTTTTCCTTAGAAACGAGATCATCAATATTTTACGTGTGGTGTTGTAATGAATTCTTGTTGTAGAAAAAAAAAGGTTATTTGTGTATTGCATACATCTAGATCACCTGTGATGTTGTTAAATAAATAATATAAGTAATAGTATAAAATAAGTAATAGTGATAAATAAATAAATTTGTATTTGTACTACTTCTTTAGAACCAATGTGAATGAAAGTGTAGATTGATTCTCTTTGACAGTATCATTGTATTTTTAATGTGGGCTTTCTTTCTTTTGATGTTCATCCAGTGAAATAAGATAGTTGACAATAGGAAATAAGGTATCAGAATACAAAGTGAAAACATAGTTCCAACTGAAACTTGTTAGTTGGTTTGAAATGTTTATAAATCACTTTGGGGTTTCAAAAACAAGACTAATAAACCACGCGCTCCAACATTAACGGTATTATTAGATGTTAGGTTTTTGTGGATCATTATTTTTCGTTCTACGAGTAGATAGATAGATAGATAACGCTTTATTGTACACCATAAGAACAGCAGAGCTACCACGAGCTCCATATAGTTATGGCTATGGCTGTCAAATTGTGTATAGATAGGCTGACCCACACATTCATTTTCTTCTTGGGTTTGAATGTATTGACACTGTTGACACAATTTTGACAGCCATAACCATAACCATATATGGAGCTCATGGTAGGCCAGCAGGACATTACCCATTTATACTATAGCGTAGTACCTATACTTACTAATAGTACAACAGGCGGTCTTATCGGTATTCTCCATCTTTTTCTTTTTTATATGATATAGGTCATCCTTTGGCTACACTCTCACATGATAGTAAGCAACGATGGAGCAAGATGGTCTAGAAGAAAGAAAGAAAAAAGAAAGAAAATACATTTATTTGACATAATAGGTGTAGACGTTCACAACATTATTAATATAACAGGTAATGAAACATAATTATGCCAAATAGGCCCTGACTCAGCTTTTTGCTGCCTGACAAGGTAGGTATCATCTACCACGCCAAGCAGCGCTGGTTTTCAGGCGGAGCCTTTACGCAGAGGTGATGTCACACGAAAAATAACACAAAAACGGAAGACTGTCAAAGGAAACTACAAATGTATGTATGTAGTGTATGTGTATGTTGTAGAAGACTCTTGCCTTGAAGAGGCTCAGATTGTAGTGGTCATGATAAACAGCCGACGGTAATGAGTGGCAATGAATCAGTTCCAGACAACCTTTGGATGGAAAGGATTTTATTGAATTACAAATAAAACTAAATTTGCATGTAGGTATATGTATATTTTATGTGGGAACTATAGAAACATAATACTTGTATACATACACATACACAGCATACATAATATACCTACAGTTTATGAACATGAATATAAAGATACCAATGATAATACAAACGTATAAACATAAATACATTATACTGATATTTTTCTTTGCTTGTTCTATCACACTTCCATTAGACCAGTTCAGATGCAACTTAAACCAGGTGTATTTTATTTGCTAAAATGTGATCGAAAAAGCAGATACCACGATAAATGTCCCTGGCCTGGAATATTTGTGTGTGTAGGCCTTATCTAATTAATTAATTCATGGGTCAATTCAATTACACTTACCTGCACCAAATTATCAAGATTTTATACGACAGTCTTCAGCATCAATCACCGATGACAAACTGATACCAGATAATAGGTACCTAAGCAGCACAGTAGTAAGTAATAGTAGTGGTAGTGTAGTAGTAAAAGTTTATCACTTAGTGTAGATACTGCAATACAACAATAACTGTGCACAAGCCAAATTAAATTGCATATAATTAGGAACTCCATGTACCCTTATTTTTATAGCTGTTTATTGATTTTATAGTGTTTACTACACTTAAGGAAGGGGAAGGTCGCGGGTTCAAATCCCGCTCGGCTCTTATCTTTTGGGACATTATAAAAAACCCTTATTTTTAGTAGCAAAAATTGTGTTTATCATGCTGGACATTTGTCTCTCCCATGGCGCGACACTGAGCCCGGTCTTTGGCTCTTCCCATCCAGTTGCTGCCCGCCACCCTGCGCAAGTCGTTGCTCCATCTAGTCTGAGGGCGTCCTACACTACGTTTTCCCAAACGCCGTCTCCACTCCAGAACTCGTTGATTGTGTTTATATTTTTACTGAATTGCTTGATTTTTGAATTAAGCTTATTCTATCCTATTATATTCTATTCTATTATCCCTAAAGATTTAGGTTAGATATATTATGTATATTAAACTACGTCCGTTTACTCTGTTCAAATATTATCTGTAGGAATTATACGAACGAATAAGAGCTAAAAATAAAACATGGTAGAAGATTGTCCTCATTAGAAGAGATGGCCCGTCAAGAGAACTGAATACTTTACCTTATACTTCTTCTTTTTCTTATCGTGTCACTAATTCTTTCAAACCCAGTGTGGTGAATGGATTTTAAGTGCTTCTCAAAGATGCTCTTTTCGTGCGCTTGACACATATTTTCGAACTTTTTAGGTTCTATGACATACCGGTTTCCTCACGATGTTTTCCTTCACTGTTTGAGAGTACACCGGTAGTAGCTCTGCCTTCTGCGCCGTAGGTCGTGCTTTCGATCCCCGCCGAGAACAAATAATTGGTGGTAAACACAAATATTTGTCTGGGTGTTATATTGTACTATAAATATGTATTTACAAAAAAAATGTATTCAAGTATTGTATCAGCTATCTGGTTCCCATTGTACAAGCTCTGCTTAGTTTAGGGCTAGATAGTGTCGCGTGAATTGTCCACATTATTTAAGATTATTATTATTTATATCTCAAGTAACTTTGGTACAGTGGACTTTTTCAGGATGATGATGATTCCGATGGCAAGTCATGAACCGCAATTCCTTTCTATTTCAAGATATGTTAACTAAAACTAACCAGAATATTTCATTTATCTGCAACTGGGTGGTTCGGCCCTCCAAGACTAATTTACAACATTAATAAGGCGTGAAGAAATGGTCGCGCGCCGCACACGTGGCGGATGCCGAATGCAGTATATTTAGTCTGTCATGTTTTTTTTTGCATGCCGCAGAATATGACAAATGTTGAGAGTTTTATGTAATTCACGGATATGGTGGTCCGATTTCGTTACTTTGCTCATTCCTTCGAGGCCCTTCTGTTTTACTAACTTAAACATTAAACTGGCTATAGAAAATATATATATGTTACGAAACTGTAATGAAAAGAAAATAATTACCTAGAACCAATCCCTATTTTATTGCGTAAAAATAAACATTCCCGACAAGCAACCACCAAACATTTTTATGTTAGAGCAAATAAACGCATTTGAAATCTCATCAAGCAAATGCAATTTTTCGAAGTACACCTACCTCCAAGGTCGATAAAATAACCCCTAAACGAGCCAGTAGACTCCCCTATAAAGCGCACGGTTGACCACGGCCGCACAATCATCCAGACTCGATCCCAGACATATAAAAAATATCGGCAGGCTATTTTAATGCCGTCCAAAGTTTACAGCGGTTTCACTGGCGCGTAGCCTCGCTAGCTGGACAGACATTACAAACATATATTACAGAATAGAATTGTATCTCTTTTGTACTTTAACCAAAGAGCTAGACTATCGTTATTTCAGACTCAATAAATTTTTCAATGGATGGATGATCATAAGATTTTTATTTTTATGGGTTAGAGATTTCTATCTGGGCAACGAATATTTTTGCTCTGAGCCAAAGTATACAGTTGCAAATATCTAATTTAAGGAAATAATTTATTGAATCTTTGCGCGCATCTAGGCGATTAGCTGCGATCTGCGATGGCGCTGTCAAATATCGCAGCGATTTTTGACAGCGATACACTGTTCGCCATCGCAAATCGCAGCTAATATAATAAAGATGTGCGCAAGGCTTAAAATGGTTATTTGTTATACAAGAGTGCAAAGACACTTTTTAACCACGAGCTTAATTTTGATAACCGAGCAAGCGAAGGAATCAAAAGTGCACGATGTGAAAAATCTTTGCACTTGAGTGCAACGCGTATTGCCATCGCTTTCGTCTAGATGTGCACAGGCCTTAAACCAATTAAATGCAAAAAAGAAAATGACGCGCGTAAAGCAAATTAAAATAAAAGTAACACACCAAGAAGGTTCCAAGTTTGAGTTTTTAACAAATTAAAAAAAGTTGTATGATAAAATCGGCACCATGGAAGTAGCAGTAAAAAGGTTTAGGTTTTGAATTCACAAACTTAGTGCACTCTAGCGGTTTAAAACGGCACTCAGATATTAAAGAGCAAAAATACACTTTCCGAGGGGTTGGGGTTGAAAAATACTTTAGCTAAAGCTCGCGATGTATCAATAAAACTACTTTTAAAATAGACTATTCACAATCTGTACACATCAATACTACCGTTCAAATATTCATGACACGATTGCACCAGCTATTCTTGTAACAGGTTTTCAGATTGATTTCAAAGTTATAGACGAACTTAGTCATTATTTTATTTGTTTGAGCTTTATGAGATTCTCGCAACAAAGAAGTTTATGTCATCATTTGTTCTATAATCTATAATTGTCATCATATAATCTTCTTGAAACCATTTTTGATAATAAGCAAAGCATGCTTAACAAATAAAAAAACCACGTTTTGATATTCACCAAAGCTTCAAAGTTTTTGAAAAAAAATACCATTTAGCGTTGTCATAAATAACATAAAATAACGACATTTCATCAGGTGAACTCTTTTTTTTATTAAGTAGTTTTTTATTCAGTTAAACATGCATAACTTACTTTATTTTTAAGTAGATTAAATATAGAAAAAGTATTTTAAAAAACATTATTGGCCCGTTTAAAGTCCCTTTCAAAACTATATCAACAATTGATGACATTTCAACTCATTCAATTATCACGGCTGTTTATTTTGCAATGGGGAGGACAAACCCTCCTTACCCCTCATTTCCCCCTCCTTGAGGATACTGCCCCTTTATGTGTTTAATCTCTACTTCATACAATTATAGCCAATGCTCTAATATTTTGTGCCAATATTTAAGACTGTTGTTTGTTTTGAAACTTCTGTAACCCCATATTACGAGTTTTAAGTTTGTGGGCTTGTAAATTAAAATAAAATATACTTAAAGTTTGTTCTTTATATATTCAACCTACTGAATACTGAATTTTATTCCTGAAAATATTGAATTTTACGATTGAATCTTTATAAACTGATATAAAATCAAATTGCAATTTTGATAACCGAGCAAGCGAAGGAATCAAAAGTGCACGATGTGAAAAATCTTTGCACTTGAGTGCAACGCGTATTGCCATCGCTTTCGTCTAGATGTGCACAGGCCTTAAACCAATTAAATGCAAAAAAGAAAATGACGCGCGTAAAGCAAATTAAAATAAAAGTAACACACCAAGAAGGTTCCAAGTTTGAGTTTTTAACAAATTAAAAAAAGTTGTATGATAAATTCGGGAGTTCAAATTCTAGAAAGGTGGTAAATTTGAGATTATAAATTAAAATACTATTTTAGGTTTGTAAGATTTAACTAATGAACTTTTTCTTCGTTCCGTTCGGTTTTTTTTTAAGTACATCAATAAATTATATCTCTATGTTACTTATTGTATTGTTATGTGTATAAGTTACTTATAGGCATAGTTTTGTGTATTAGAAACACTAGAGAACCAAACAATTAAATAATCAATTATTAGCTACCCCAGTTGATAGGCTCATTGTTTCATCTATTTCCAATTCAATTCGAAATACTATCGATACCATCAATTCAGATTTCATTCAGCAAGTTGCAGGTATTTCAATTACAGTAAAATGTCATCCGATATTATTTCGAAATTGACTAGTTTGCACCGCTGAGGGCTGGACTATACTTAAGGTAGAACAACAGCACTAGTTGTTAGGAAAAAAGAAAACAGGCCTTTGCATCTATTGTAGATGATTTATATAGCTTCAGAGCGGGTCGGGCGAAAATTTGAGATTTAAAAAAAAAAAATCATAACTAAATAACTAAGTGACATTTTAAAAATCGCAAAAGGACTAATTGTAGATAATACATTTGAGATTAATTCGAATTTAAGTGTGTTAAAAAAATATACTATTTAACATGACATTCTATTAATCTCAAATGTATAGTCTACAATTAGTCTTTTTTCGATTTTTAAAATGTCACTTAGTTATTTAGTTATGAATTTTTTTTAAAAATCTCAAATTTTCGCACGACCCGCTCTTCAGGGGCAACTGATGGTACTCATGCCTCTACTTTCGGGGCGCTATAGTGCCGGGCAGGGTTTTAGAGGGAGTAGGCTTGCCCAGCACCTATACCATCCTGACAACTTAGTCTGCTTAATCCACAGGAAAGACATGGTCCATACGTGCGGAGCTGACTAAGCCACAGGTTTCCTCACGATGTTTTCCTTCACCGGTTCTTAGGTACTATCATCAATATCATTGATAATTATGCAACCGTTCGCCGACGGCCGATTTATCATTGGACTGTTCGCTGACAGGACGATTCATATATTTCCGTTTCTCCGACAGAACTTTTCATCGATGGCACTTTCCAAGCCTTTACACTGACACGTCCAATTATCCATCTTTTTATTTGCTAATTATTTTTGATATCGAAAATTGAACTATTTTGAGTGATACAGCGCGTTAATTAGCTATCATCATCAGTCTTAATACATTGAAACCCCCTAAGCTTGTATGTGTTTGTCACCACGCTTGCTGCTCGTTTTTTTTGAGACTTCTTTGTTCCCTAATTTTGTTAGTTGTTCCCGAGAAATTAATCACACTATAATCAAATAGTATTGATACAAACGGAACGTTTTTGTACAAAATTTAATGTATGATACTCACGGCGAGTTTGTGAAAGCCATAGAAAATATTGTCTTGTCAGCTGACAGGTTGTTTAAATTAACAGGAGGGGTAGCAGGAGTAATTATTTCATAACGCTTATGTTGACAAATCTTATTTACAGCAAACCCGTATGTTACGACTCCGACTGTCTCTCTCATTTACTATGAGGCAGGCAGAGACAGAACTACAATTCATTCACTCATCCGCATACAAAATTTGTTCCTCCAAGCATCAAAACGACGACTTCACTTGGAACTTTTTCTTGAAATGCTAAGGTGATCAGATATTCAGTTGATTGGGGTACCTGCAACCCATTCTCCTGTTGACAAGTGATTTGACATATAATGAGTTAATTTTTATTTAATTGTGCTGCTGAAACCATAGATAATAATTATGTAGTGTGACCTCTTCCGAAATTTCAATAGAATACACATTCATTGATGTCAAACAATACGTCTGGCACTGAATTGTGATCGAAGTATTTGTGTTATGCACGTATCACACGTCCTGGCCATATACATGAGAGCAGCGGCCGGAAAAAGTTGCATGAAAATCCATTCAGTCGTGTTTTAGCGGCCAAATAAATTACATAGTAAACTCATTAACTGTCGTTTAATTTAAAAACGGAACGATCTTTTACTCTGAAACATATGGCAACCAAGGAGGTTACTAAACTTATCAAAGGTTTTATTTTCAAATTAAAAGTTTTAAAAGGTATTACTTAGTTTTTATTTCCGCGCATTATTTGAGAAAAGTATTATTTAGACCTTGGTCACAACTAATAATACATTCACGGACTTATGATAATGACGGTTATGTGTCCCTCGGCTTGCCTTGGCCTGCCTTCAATGCCTCTTTTATTGGCCGGTGCAGTAAGGTACTATCATTTAAACTAGTTGTGTGTAAATGTAATAATCAACATCAATTAACCAACTTTTATTTTTATTGGTTGTTGTAACCTTGCTTTCTTCTCTCTGGTCTGTTGTCTACGAAAAATAGACTTATTAAACATAACAGTGGGAGTATATTACAAAATCTCAGTTTAGAGACGAACTACTCTGAAGTCTGAGTATCACAATAACTTGGTGTAATATAAGCCAGAATGCTTTGAAGCACCTGTGTTAGAGATACAATTTCATTATGAAATAGACTGAGAGTAGAATGTTCGAATTACTCGTACCTTGTTCTAATAATGCCTGTGTTTCTAGCTAAATTAAAATTTTATATTACACTCTGCAAAATCATAGTTTTGTTTGAAAAAACCTTTCAACACAACTCTCATAGCTCAGTATGCAGTAGTTCTGTTTTCAGCGCTGCATGGAGGGCTTGGGTTCGATCCCCACCAAGAACAAAATATTTGCATGATAAACTCTGATGTTTTTTCTCTATCCGGCAGTATTCTAAGTATATATTTACAAAAATAATGTTTATAAGTATTATATCAGTAAATCAAGTATTATATCAATGTATATAAGTATTAAATGTATATCTGGTTCCCATATTTACAAGTCCCATAGTTTCAAAGTGATACTTGCGATTCGACTGAATAAAAATACTTTTTATTTGATTTGATTTGACAAGCTCTACTAAATTTGTGGCTTAATAGTATTTTATGGATTGTCTAAAATAGAAAAACACAGCACAAAATATTTTTATACATGTATGTTGTTAATTTTGTCCAGTACATACCAGACTAACTTAGAAGACACCTGTGATGTATGTAGATCAATACATAGGTGTCCTTAAAGTTATAACTTTTGATAGTTTCAAAAGTTATAACTTTAAGGACACCTATGTATCATTGGGTTTTAACAGTATTTTTATGAAAAACGGTCATGATGTTCACCATGATTTAATTTTGTGTGTTTTGACTCCCGATATTTTAGCACAGTTGAATATCGGGAGCCAAAACTTCAAAAATCATAAAAATCAAAATCATAGTAAATATCCCGTTGTTTATTAAAATACTGTCTTCTAAGTTAGGTACGAATGCTGTAGTCTAGGTACTAGTACATTTCCAATTTCACTACCACTCCACAGGCGAATTGAACGCGCTCACTAGATCGAAAAAGGTTTGTTCAAAATTTACATATATGTTTCAAAATAGTCTAGTCTTTCAGTTGGTACGTTCTTAACTGTACCTAGTTTTTTATGGTGGTTGAAAATATCTAAGTGAGGTAGGTTAACTTTTGAAACTATCATGGTTTTTAACACTATTTTTATGAAACAACGGGATATTTACCCCGTTATAATCATGGTAAATATCCCGTTGTTTCATAAAAATCCAAGTGAATGTTTATTTCTTTCCATAATGATGCATGTTGTGGCCTAATGTTGTCTTAGCTTTTTAAATAGATTAACTCTTTATTGTGCACAAATAAATAAATACAGAAACTATAACAAAAATAATAAGTACAATGGGTGCCCTTATCGCTAAGATTGATCTCTTCCAGACAAACTTTGGATGGAAAGGATAGTAAGGTACTTATTGCACTTACTTATCTTCTATGGATTTATCAAATAAATAGCGATTTATACAATTAAATAAATTTAAAAAAAAAATAGGTGTGATTGAGAAGTAATTTAAGAAAAATTTACATTTTGTCGCCAATACAATTCAACACACCACATTTCCTTTTGTTTATTTTTTTGAGTTGAGTTAGGAATAGTTTCAGTGTCCTATACTATTACTGGATTCAGCAAAAAAAAGCTTTAAAAAAATATATTTTTTCTGATGGAAAATTAAAATCAACAAATATTAAATCAAAATTGTGCTTGCTTGGGAAATTAATTGAACTTCATAAATCATAAATACCCATCTATATTTTGTCGCCAAACAAACTTTAATGTTTTTTTCTGGTTGGGTTAAGAATAAACTCGCTGGGATAGTGGCAATCAACTCCACGCAAACACGAGCACTGTCCTCTGATTTACATTCATGTTTTAAAATCAACAAAACAGTAATTGACTATTTAAAAATTCCGTCAAAAAATTTCGAGCACCTTGTTGGTTTGCTCTTTCATCAATACTGGGGAACTGTAGCTCTAGCACAATTTATTGGCGTTGTCGAATGTTGACTTGTCATCATTATTTTGGCATGGCTTGTATTTCTATTAGCAATCATCATAAAGTAAGTAAAGTAAGTGTTTATTTACACAAAGAAACTTACAATTAAACAGTTTTTTACTGGCCGAGGATCTCAAGATTAAGCAGCAAGATTAAGCGCAAATATGCAAGTCTCGACAAAGCCTAGTTATGTACTCCTCTTAGGGTTGAGACTCTGGGTCTGTGGGGAACCGAGGCCTTGCGGGTCTTCAAAATTTTGTATAGGTGACTGATCGAAGCACCGCGTGGCGCTGCTGGGTATTTGGCGCAGCGCTAATGCTAATGGCATTGCTATTCAGTGTGGCAATGCCGCCAGCTCCTTGGGGACGCTTCCGTCTGGTACTGATTTGGATCAGTTAAGCTATCTTTAGATCGTTTATAGCTGTCTGCAGATTGCTCAGCTGTTTCTTGTGTATTTTGTACATTTCATAAAGTTGTGCTGATTGCTGAGTTTAATTTGCATTTTACATTGATTTCAATATGCTCAATTCATAGATACAGTAGGATAAAGCTCAAGTTACCTAAAAACAAGGAAAAATGACGCTTACTGCAAGGACATAAGAGCTATAGCTATAGCAGTGTATAGTCTGATGCGTATCCTTGTGTACCTACAGAAAACTAGTAATGAATTACTAGTTTATTAGTAGTATTTCCTTTTGTCGTTTGAACCCACGACCTACGGCGCAGAAGGCAGATCTACTACCAACTGAGCTGAGAGGCCAGTCAATAATAGCAGAGTCATTCATTATTTCGTTAAAATTAACTGTAGCATGAGTTATTTAGCAATTAATACAAACGTTTGACTCTCGAAACAACAAAACGTCGATTGCTCATACCCATATATTAAGTTAATGGGCGCGGGAACGAGGTAACTAGCTACTGGACGCAAAATCAATAGGCACCTGCAGTAATCGCCATCTTGTTCAATAGAAAATATTCCCAAATATTGCTTGAGACCTACTCAGATTTCTGTGAAAACCATGTCTGCAAAAAATTATAAGGAATAATCAGAGATACTTCCCAAAAAGTAGAATTTAGGTGGTTTAGTCACTACTACCATTCTAGTACACATCTAATACGTGCCTTTTTACTCTTTTCTCAAAAGATCATAATGTATTAAAAAAAGCAAATCGTCTGAATCAACTGATGTCAGATAATTTTAGGAAAGTTACGCAGAATTTTTTTTTTGAGTACATACTTAAATTACACTACAAATTGGATGTTTTCAAGACGAGAGTGAATAGGTATCTTTTAGGTAAGCGTGCTACACTGTCGGTAAAGTCAGTTTACTGAAGATAGTTGAACGTGACACCGTCATAAGAAAATACACATATGTCGAACGCTGCCAAACACGGAGGGCGATTGTGCCTCTTTGTCGCTCGTTCCGCGCTCTCGCTTGCACTTCAAGCCTTAAATGGAACGCCTCAGAGCGAGGTAACGCCGCATGAGTCATGTTTTTTCGTGCGTGCAGCCGACTCTATCGAATTATAATAGCCCCTTCCCACTGGTACGTGATATCGGGCACCAGCCCGCACCAGCACGCACGACACACCATGGGAACGGTCTCGTGCGCCGAGGTGCGCGGTAGCACAGGAGCATTTTCTGTGTGCGTTGCCGTGCGTCGTCGTGCGCGGTGCGGGCTGGTGCGTGATATCACGCACCGTAGGAAGGCGGCATAAGACGTTGTCACGTCAATAAACTAGTTTTACTGAGACAAGCTCAAGTTAACGTCCAGTGCAAATAGTCTTGGCCCAGCCGGTACTAAGCACGCCCTTGACTTTAACGATGCGGCAGCAGCACGGAATTTTAAATTGGTGGGAGCAGTGGTCACTTCGGTGCAGCTAAACGCAATTATCCCAACAATTGAACTCCGTTGTACGTAGATTGCACATTTGGGTTGAATTTTGTACATTTTATTTTAAAAGTACCATGCAAGTAGCAAAGTATTACGCCTTTGGCCAGCAGTGTCAGTGGTACAAAATAGGCTGATAAAAAAGTATGTGTTATCCTGCATTTGGTTCTTTAACTGTCTTTTTAGTTTGGGGCTAGGTAGTGCTGGATCTGGTTGAGTCTGTGTGAGTGCTCACCATTATACTGTGTGTGTGACGTTTTGAAGTAGGATTTATTTAGTCAACACTCACTCAGACTCAAAATCAAAGCCAGAGACGGAGCCAGACAGAGCTTGTGGTTAGGCCTACTGGAATATCGACCATTATTAACTTTTCTGTATATTCAAAGTTTTCCTAAGCAAAATGGGTGAGTTGGCGTTGCCTGCATGAAATAATCAAAGTATTTAAATAGCTGACACAAGAAAATTCGTGCAACGTTCCACTCTTAACTAATTTGAAATGCAGCTACGTAAGCCGTAAGCTATTTATATTAATTTCTTAGTTCTAAGCTTGCTTGCATTTTCAAACAGACAATGCTGAATTAAGTTGTTCACTTATTTACGAAACGCTCGCCGCAAGATTGCATTTTCTTGGTAAAAATACTTTGTTACGATGACGTCACGTAGAAAGCGGATAGCTCGCTTCTTGCCACGATAATGCCTAGATAGCACGGGATAAATAAGTCTAGACATGAATTTATACTCTAAATCCCTTAACATAGGGTATAATTTATAGCTGGTAAACATAGAGAAACACGAAAGCCGGATTGTGGATCCAAGCGAGCTACATATATATCCCGTTTCCATCCAGTAGTCATCTCGTAGCAACGCCTAGCAATCTCGTAGGCATACCGTAGACATCCCGAAGCGATCCCGTAGCCATCCCGTAGCATCCCGAAGCGATCCCGTAAACATCACGTAGAAATCACGCAGCCATCTCGTAGCGTCCCGTATTTTCCTGTAGCGATCCCGTAGGCATTACGTAGGCATCCTAGTTCCCTTTTGCATTCCATCATGCAAGGCATATGCAAGGTATACTTGACAAAGTTACTTTGTTGCACAAGACAAGCATTGTGGTCACTGTTACTCATAGAAACCAACAACACTAAGGGTGCTGTTGTTGCGTTGCCTACGCTGGAGGACTGCGTTTATCTTGAAGCTATTCATGTATGTAGGGGGAAAACCCCTGATGGCTCTCATTCCACAATTTATGGGTATGAGAAAAAAACGATCTCGATTAGCAAACTGTGCGAGAAATCCAGGGATTTAAAATGTGTGGATAAGCTCGGTCTCAGTGTCAAGAAGAGTGCCGATAGAATCTCGACGCGGGATGATCAAATAGCTCATCAGAGCATTCTTCTTTGCAGAGACGATAAAATAGGCACAGAGAAAAACTGTTGCGGCGTTGGCTGAACGGCTCCAAAGCATTGGTGAGCTTGGGATTGTTGATAAGCAAATTTTTATAGCGTCTGAATTGCAAAATTTCTAGAAATGCCAAATGCTAAGACTTATCAGGCTTAAAATATAATTAAAACTTAAAACCCCTAGCTCGTTTTTATTATCCACATTTATCGTCTGTAGGTATTAAAGCTTTTCAGCGTGTAAAAATTTCAGAGCTAGTGCAAATCACCCTGCTTTCACTGTAAAATCGGTATAAGACCGAATAATCTCGACTACAGACTGCAAGACCGTCTGCACATTGAAGGGCGTCGGAAAATGGGTTCGAAGATTGGGTCCGACAATCAGAACTTGAGCTGAAAATCTGCTTTTGCTCATAAACTGACTGAACAACGGAGTTTGAACATGATTTGAACTGGTTTTTGACTCATTTTTGAAGTTGTTACAAACTGCATGCACCTAAAAAAAAACTTGCAGAGTCACTCGAAAAAAAATAGAGTATAAGATGATTGTAAATTCACACTTTAGACCGTTTTAAGTTTCCGAAGTAGAATGCATTTCTGACACTCTAGATTCTACAGAGCAAACAGTTTTGGGAAATAACCTAATAAATATGTTCTAGACTCTAGATTCTAGATTCTAGACTTAATAGCCTAAAACATATTTATTTCCCAAAGCAATTTTTTTCCCTTACTAATTTTTTAGATAATATGTATTGTATTGGTTTAGTGTTTTATTACCTAGTAAATAAGTTTTTTTCCTATTCAATAGGGCATAAACACGTAGCATGCCCTTTAAACTTTAAATCAACATCGAAATGATAGAGAAGAAAGTCTGTCTGCTACCAAGGAATTTTAATTTAACAGAATAACTCAGGAACACAGGATACTAAACAGTTACTACGGCTGAAGGGATCGCTAATGAGCTAGCACTAATTTTCTCTAAGTCTCCATTATGCGGCTCCTCGGCTTATCTCAACCGCCTGCTTTCCTCCGATATTTGTTATCAGGCCGAGTAAGAGTTTAGTAGAATGGCTGTAAGGTAATCCTAAAAGTAAGAAGTAATTTTTGATATAATGCTTAGCGAGCATCGTTGTGTTTGTGAACATTCATGACAGAATTTACAGCTGAGCTTACTAAGCTTTTTGCTCACTTTACTTTTGGGCATGGTGAGCGAAGCGAGCCTCGTCCAATTGCTTGACAGTGAACAAAAATTCATTTCATTGGTTTCATTGGTTGATTGGTTTTATTGGCCAAGGTATGGAATTCCTTGCCGGCGTCCATCTTCCGATCACCTAAAACCTGGACGTTTTCAAGTCAACAGTGAATATAAGTAATAGGTATCATCTAGGTAAGCGAGCTACACCGTCGACCGCATAATCACTTACAGCAGGAGAGATTGCGGTCAAGCCTAAGACTTGAAAAAACTTTGATTTTTTGAACTTTGTTGAGTGAATTGTAAAAAAAAAGGTTAAAGACAAACATCAATATTTACATTTTAGTTATCATCACTGGCTAAAACCTATCCTACTTTATAAGTAGCTTTTAAAACAAATCGCACTTTTTTTTAAACTTAACTTTTCAACTAAAATAACTTCAAAGTTGTGGAATAAACAAAGAACCTTACAAAAGATCTTGTATTTTTTTTCTAAAACGCCTTCCGCTAGGCAAGGCCACAATCTTGATGCGACTCTGTGCCCTATCTACAAAAGCCAGGGAGTAATTAACCACCGTCAATTTATTGCGGGAAAATTATCTCTGTTGACCCACGCCTCTGCCGCGGTGCTTAATTTTTTTCTCATCACTTTTTAGGCTCGTTTTATGTACTCGAGTATTAATTATGTAGGTGTTTACAAGGAAATTGCTTTATAAGGTAGTAATTATCTGTGTTTAAAGGTCTTTGAGGAAGATTTTCGTGAGATTTTCTTCTGAGACTGACACGTGATACTTACTCTCATGATTAATTACTTTCGTTTACGCGATTTAACGTAGCTTACTTTGTTTAGCTATTTATGTAGTAAGGCGCACTGATCGTTTTGATAACTTTGGAACCTGAAAGTACTTATACAGGGTTATTCATTATTAACTGCAAATACTCAGGAATTAGGTTCAACAAATAGAATAAAAAATATTTATGAAATTATTTTTTTTAAATTTGATCAAAAATTTTTTCAAGTTTTTGTATCAAAATTTTATTTTTATTAATTTCTGTACGGCTATTGCATAATGATTGCCATGGAGAACAGGACGATGACCCACCCAGGCGGTGACTGAACGCAGAGTGTCACTCATGGCGCGCGGGCGCGGATCAAAGGTCAAAATAGGTCAGGCGCCAATGATTTCTTTATCGATTTTCTCGGGATTTTCATAACAAAACTTAAAAAAAATCATTTCATAAATATTTTTTATTTTATTTGTTGAACCTAATTCCTGAGTATTTGCAGCTAATAATGAATAACCCTGTATAAGCAGAACAATTACTAATTAAATACAAATAAAAAGCTTTATAATAATAATTAACATAATTAAAAAAAAGTCATCATCATCATCATAAACCTATATCGGTCCACTGCTGGACGTAGGTCTCTCCCAATACGCGACTGACCCCGGTCTTCGACTTTTCTCCTCCAGTGCTTGCCAGCTACATTTTGCAAATCGTTGCCCCACCTTGCCGGAAACATTTATTTACGCTGTAAATTTTTGCTTACCTCATTTAATTTGGAAAGTAGGTTCAATAATGTTAGGAAATGATAGAAACAAGGTTTTCTTTCTACGCTTCATCGGCCAGACTGCACGGATGACCCACTACGTTGGCTCACGGTAGCGGAATACAAAAAAACTTTTGCTAACTTTTTTAATTAAAACTTTGGCGCTGATCAGTAATTTCACCGTATTGCAAAAGTTCTTTTTTTTTCGATTTCGTTCTGCTAATAATCATTTTATTAGCAACGTAACGTGACATTTGGATTAAAAAAAGAATAAATATTTACAAAAAAACGATTTTTTTTTAAGAAAGAACGAAAGAAAGACATATTATTTGAGATACTGTGCAGCCGTTCACAAAAACAAAATAAAAAATAAATAAAATAAAAAATATATTGCAATTAGGCCCCGACTCAGCTTTTTGATGCCTGACTAGGCATTATCTACCATGCCAAGCAGCATTTAGTATTATTCAGTGATAATTTTTTCCATAGTAGTAAGTTCGGTCTTATTGGTAAAGTAATACTAAATGAAATGAAATATATTTATTCGCAAAAGCGAAAACATTAAATAAAAATTTAACCAGGATTGGCTTAATCGCGGCGACAAGCTACGAACTGAGCACACGAACCAATATGCAAACAGCACCCACACACTTCGCTCGATCAGCTGTATTCGCGATAGTCCACGACCATAAGGGCCAGTCGCAATTTTACTCGATCAGTTTCAACATTTCGTTTCGCCTTTTTGTCTACATTTATTGTATGGAGAAAAGATGAGACAACAAAAATAGGTCACATAGAAACGATCGAAACGAGTTGTTGTCTCATCAGTTTTCCATACAGAAGAGAGAGACGAAATGTTGTAAATGCACTGGGACTTGCCCTTCATATGGTTTGCGCGATCAGTTTGCCATCGTTGTTCGCAGCTTTCCGCCGCAATGTGACCGGCCCTGTAGATACCTACTAGGTATTATGATAGGTTGCAAGTCCATCGTTCCTATACTAGAATACTTACAGCTTTCCCCTCACATAGGTAAAGGCCATCCGATTAAAATATTGAAAGCTCACAAGCCTCACTACGCAATGCGTATCACATGTCATGTCAATCCTTACAAGTGACCACATAATTCAGTAGGCACCCGTACTAGCCCTCCCAAATTCGAAATGCCAACTTCTATTTCCGTGACATGTTTGCCGGCCGTAAGGCTTCAACCCCATATACTTAAGCCTGCACTATTTTTTTGTTACATCGAAACTCATTGTAGACAGTTTTTATCCTCCGTAATTCTAATGATATGGTCACCAATTGTTATGGCCGAAGCAGTTCAGTCATAAAGTCCAGACTGAGTAAAAAAATGATGATCGGTGGAGTAAAGACTTTGACCGAATGGTGGCCAAAGTCGGGCGAAGAAATCTGGGTTATCCGAAAGCGTGATGGGTCAACGACATCGTAAAGGTCGCAGGAAACACCTGGACAAGAGACGCGCAAGACAGAGGAGGCTGGCAGAAGATGAAGAAGGCCTATACCTAGCCAGTGGGTGATACCGGGCTGAGATGATGATGAGTAAAAATTTCACTGATTCTACTATGCCAGTCAGCAGGGTCAAAGACTTGGCGCCTACTTCTAAGACCGTGGATGTTGTATTAATAAATCTATTAGAAAAATGCCCACGCAGCTTTGTGTAAGTTTAAGTTCGGGAGGTCGAAATAACCTCTGATACTCCATAACTTGAATGTAGATGGTGGTTATACAAGAAGAAGTAGACCACAGACAAGATGGATTGATTGTGTCAAAGATGACATGAGCAAGAAAGGATCACTCCTTGAGTGCTCACGCACTGAGATGACGAATGATAGAGGTGAATGAGGGAGGAAGAAAACCCGTTGTGTTGTGTGTTGTGCCCACTCTTAGTGTGGGAGGAAGTTGATCATAACTACATAAGTTGATAGACCAGCGTTTTATGTGTGTGTAGCGAAGCACTAAGCCAAATGTTGTATTTTAGAGTAATTTACTTTTGTCAGTGGTGCATTCTTAAGGCACAAATAAATTTATTTTCTTTCTTTCTATCTTAGCTACTTGATCAGAGTGAGAAAGCATGCTCCCATCAGCTTCAAAGCCAAAATGTCGAGCGAGTGCACTTACCCGGGGGACACTTGACATGAATTAAAAATGCACGTTGCATTAGTGCGCCAATCGTGGCTTCCCGCGGCTCAGATGTGAAATGGGACGGTACCTCGTACCTAGTAATGACTGCAGGGTAGTAAACCGAAAGCATTCACCTGGTTTAGAACATTTAAAGAAAGAAAGAAAGAAAGAAATATATAAATTGACCACAAAAATATTTATAATACAAATAGGAATGGTTCTTCCAAAATTGCGCACGGTCATTTAGGTCACTGGCTCAGTATTAACAACAAACATACCTATACAAATAATATACTTATTTATAAGGTAATAAAAAAGCAACTAGTAAACCAAAGTAGCAGTGGGCCGGTCATATCTGCCGAAGAACCGATAACCGCTGGAATAAACGAGCTCTGAATTGGAAACCGCGTTCAGGCAAACGTAGTGTAGAACACCCTCAGACTAGATGGAACGACGCTTAGGTGGCGGCAGCAAATGGATGGGATAAGGTGAAGACTGGGCTCAATGGCGCGCCATAGAAAAGACCTATTGTTCAGTAGTGAATTGGAAAAGGTTGATGAAAAAGTTTGAAAAAACTTTTTATTCAAAAACGAGTTATGAATGGTGATGTATTAGTCTATACATACCTAGTATGGTGGTAAATAAATCCTCCTTCCATCCTCCCATCGGTCATTCAGTGATAAGGATAGTGACTCTTTCCCATTCTGTGGACAATATCTCTCCATTTGGAGCGGTCGGTGGCCTGATGGAGCGCCTGATGCATCGGCATTTCCAGCTGCTCAGATATCTGGTCCAACCAACGCTTAGGGCTTTGGCCTCTAAGTCTTTTGCCTTCTATTTTGCCTGTTATAATCAGTCTCTCGATACTACCTCTAAACTACAACATATGAAATAGAACTTGCTTTTGTGACATATCTGATTCCGATTATATGCCAGCTACCGAGTACGAATCGTTAGCCGTTGGATAATCTCTAATCTCATTGGCTAATGTAACAGTGACAGATAATATCAGCCAATGAGATGAGAGATTAAGCGACAAAGGACAAATCCGTATTGCTTATGTTGTAAGCTTACTAAAACCGGACATGTGTGAACTGAAACATAAAACCTAAACACAATGGCGAAAACCAATTTTTCCACAATAAAACCTGAATTATTTACATCGGTTTTAAAAAACATGGCAGCAATATGCTTCGTAAAATGTACACAGATTTTACGTTTTATTTCACACTCGATGCACGTCCTCCCTATTTTATATTTTCTATGCGATTTTTTGAAAATATATAAAGTTTACAGGAAAATAAAAATACGGTTTACAATGCCAAAAACAGTGCAGTTTGCACTTAGGTGAGAATATTAGGATTACGAGAAAAAAATATCGGTTTGAGTCTCAAGTGGCAAGAAAACACCGAAACTTTTCGGTGTTTTAGTAAGAACTTCTGATGAGTAAGTAATTAATTTTTTAACTTAATTTCAATTTTCAGTTCCTAACGGTTGTGCTAATTTACCTTTGAATTTTAACCCCGCAATAAAACAATGTTTTTTTGACGCTCAAAAAACCAAACAAACTGTGACACAGTGTGAAAATAGAAGCCAGTTAAGCGCATGAATCTACCTACATACTTCGTAAACTATAAAATCCTTGGTTAAGCGACAACTCGCTTCCATCTCTGTGACAAACCTATTAGTTGTGTTTATATACCATGCAGTGTCAACTTGACAAGGTATTCCGTGCAGTTGAAATGTCAACACCCTACCACGCCACGGTACGCAATAACTGTGTTTGCCAACCTATATGCACACCTACCGACTACATCCGTGTAATTTAGCCAGCAAAATAACACCAACTCATAATGGCGGACACTTTTTAACGGCTCGCTAAAAGTTTCTTGTCACTTTCATGTCAACAAATAGAAATAGAATAGAAATAGTTCATTTTGCGGCAGCTTAAAATTAACACATTTTTTTTTTATTTAAATGTTATAACGGCTAAAAAGGCACTCAACGTTAGCTACAAAGGCACGGTAGCTTTTGTAGGCAGGTTCTAGAGAGAGCTGTTATAAAACTTTATAAATATGAAGGTAAGTTAATTAATAAAATCTCAGAGCATGATTTGCACTAACATTAAGTTTTGGTAAGCCTAAAAATATTAAGGTACCTACTCATTTTGGGTAAAAATATAAATTTAATTTATGAAGCTAAAGTTGAGATTTAATAATATTCAGCTATTCTGAAATCACGTCTATAAAAACTTTGAACCAAGATACAGTTGTTTCAAACAACCAACCAACATTATTTTATATTACTTCTGAGACTAGCAATATTCAAGTTGACGCTGTATTGAACTTCAAGCTCACTATACCTAAAACTCATTCATTTTAATGGAATTCAAGAAACAAATTTAGTATTTGAATGCTTTAGATATTGCAAAGACAAAACAAGAATTTGAATAAATCATGAAAATACCTACGTTTGGTAGAATAAACATAACATTATAAAAACATTTCACTGAACACAAATTTAATATAATATTTTGTAAATTTTGCAATGGTTTTGCGCAACGTTTTCATGTGTAGTTTATTCATACATTTTATAAATAAGTTGCAAGTGGTTTTTTAAATAAATCTTTTGTGTATAAACATCCATTATCATGAAAACATCAATAAGCACTTTTTTATATCGCTTCACCATTTCTTCAAAACAAATACGTACTTTGATAAAGGTATGGCACAGTAGTTTTTGAGTTTTTCCTTACAAAAATACAAATCGTTCTGCTTCTTAGTGCTGGCCGGATTAAAAAAAATTGCAATATACTTCGTCCAAGGAAAAACATGCTCTCTTTATGCCAATTTTCAAAAGAAGAACGTATGTGGATGCTCGCGCTTTGCCGCGTCAATCAGCACTGCGGGCAAACTGCTCAAATTACATTTAGTAAACAAACTCTCATCTTAAAAAGGCTAGAATAAATCGCAGCTGTCCATAATCGAGCAGCATTAGATATTAGAACCTACGTGCAGCGCAGAGATCCACACAAACGATGAGTTATCGCGTGTCATCTATTACTAGACAACGGTCAGCAAGGAGTATTGTTTTCTGGATGGGTTTTTGCTATCTGAAATATATTTTTCGATTTGCAAAATATGCAATTTGTTTTAATTTTCAGTGCTGTATTTGTCTGGGGTCAATACAAATATTTTGTCAGGACTCTTTAGTTTCTTTAGTCAGTAGTTTTAGTACTAGTGTTTCTTATGATAGAATATAAAAAAAAATACTGAATAGTATACTTAAAAAAAAAGTCGTGATAAAATAAAACAAGCATCTACAAATAACATACTTTTGGAGTGAAAGTTTCTTCTTTTACACTCTGTTTTTACCTCACATCTGTTGGTAGCGAAATGAAGAAAATAACTGGAAAGTAAAATTAAATTATTGTTATGAAGGTCCTCCTTCTTTGTACTTATTTCTGTAAACAGCTGTTTAGAATACTTACAAAATATGTTTGCAGCTGTTGCAACAAAGTTATTTCTTAGGCATGAGCAATATTGCTTTAGAAATAAACTCTTATTCTCAGAAACAGATGTCATGGTGGTATTTTATTGCTTTCGAAGTCGCAAATATCCACTATATTATAGGAACTAGCGACCTGTCCTGGTTCCGACGTATTGAAAAGTTGAGAGACTTAAAAGATTCAAATTTTTAGCTTTTTTTCTAGGTTAAATACACACGTTTGGGACCGGGGTGGGTTGCTAGTAATAAATAAAGCTGATGTTATGTATGTAATGAAGCTTTCGAATTAATTAATGTAAAACAATTTTTGAAATTGGAAATATTTATAGAAATCGGGCCTTTTGTTTTTAAGTATTTTTTTTTAATACTATTAGTGTGATATAGGATTATTGGCAGTGTAAAAAAGGCACTCCTGAAAACGAAAGCACACCATAGCTAGCAGCTATCATGATCGCTAAAACACAAAGACATAACAAGTGCTTTACCAGTTATTTGATTACTATTATAAGTTTTGCTTTTATATAAATATCGCGGACAATCCACACAACACTATCTAGCCCCAAATTAAGCAGAACTTGTACTATGGGAACCAGCTAGCTGTTATAATACATACATGTTTTAAGTTTTTTAAACTTATTAAAAATTCAATATAACACCCAGACAGCATACAGACGTTATTATGTATAGATATAGTAAATTATTAGTAAAAAGGCCCACGAATATAATTATTATTATTATTAAATAAACTGTGGGCCTCTTAATATAAATTCGTCAAGTTAGACCAATCCTGTTCACAAAACTTTTTAAGACGCTTTCATAATTCCTACATCATCGTTTCCTGTAAAGCTGTGTTTACACTGCTCCTTAGAACCAGCTAACAACATCGTTGTTTAAGCTATGGTATTGGCAATGCACTGCATTGTCATGCTGGTAATGAAAGGAAGCATTGTGTAATGAGAACTAAGCTTAATGGTATTGTATAATGAGACTTATTTGGTAGAACTGTTGTTTGGCTAACAAGCGGGATACAATTTATTTATTAGCCCTATGCAATAATTTGTGCAATAATTCCTCAGTATTTTTTACATCTTCCCCTACTTACAGCTAACTATAGATAATTTATTTGTCAAATTTTTTTCGTGCTTTTAAATAAGCTCTCAAACCAATTCGAATAGGAATCTATTGGAGATTGGGTAATTGGTCCCTTATTCGAAAAATTGAAAAAAATATATGATTAATAAAAAAGTAATACTCAGTTTGTCCAGATGAACCGACGACATTGTTAAGATCGCGGGAAGTCGATGGATGGAAAGGGCTCAGAATCGTTCTTCCTGGAAATGTGTAGGGGAGGCCTATGTCCAGCAGTGGACTTCTTCAGGCTGATGATGATGATGATGACTCAGTTTGTTCTCGGTATTTATTTCAGTGCGTAGTTCGTAGGGCACCTTGGAGCATTGTGAAGGACATAAAAACATAGCTTCTTTTTAAAGAAATAAATTGAGCGATGTAAACTCACCCTATAAGGACCTTAAACTTTAATTTTAATTCGTCTCTTATTTGATCCTTCAAATATCTTGTTTTTCTCAAATTTGGTGATAATTAATTTTCTGATTGAACTTTTTAATTGAAAAGCAGACTTAGAGACGCCCTCAGTACTTCATTGAGAAGGTATGCATAGTACACACTTAAGAATACAGTAGCGCAACACACGTATTTTAAATATTAGTTTGTTTTAACTCTGCCAGAAAAGTAAGGTTTCGTATACAAATTGATTTTTACCATTTACGATGAGATTAAAGTATTATTGTAAGTATACTGAAATAACTAAATTTGTATAGGTACGAGTTTTTTTTTACACGCGATGAGATTATAATTTTACTTTAGTGAACAACTATACTCTCATCGTTCATAAAGCTAAAATCTCATCATCATCATCATCATTCTCAGCCTGAAAAAGTCCACTGCTGGACATAGGCCTCCCCTACTCGTTTCCAGGAAGAACGATTCTGAGCCCTTTCCATCCATCGACTTCCCGCGATCTTAACAATGTCGTCGGTTCATCTGGTGGGTGGGCGCCCAACGCTTCGTCTTCCGGTTCGTGGTCGCCATTCGAGAACCTTTATTCCCCAACGGTTGTCGGTTCTTCGAGCTATATGGCCTGCCCATTGCCACTTCAACTTACTAACTCTACGAGCTATTTCGGTGACCTTGGTTCTTCTACGGATATCCTCATTTCTGATTCTATCACGTAGTGAAACTCCCAGCATAGCTCTCTCCATAGCTCGTTGCGCGACTTTGAGCTTGTGCACGAGGCCTATAGTTAGCGACCACGTCTTAGTTCCATAAGTCATCACTGGCAACACGCGCTGATTATAGACTTTTGTCTTGAGGCTCTGTGGTATCTGCGACGAGAAGATGTGACGCAGTTTCCTGAACGCTGCCCATCCGAGTTGGATTCGTCGGCTGACCTCTTTGTCGAAGTTGGCTCTACCTAATTGGATCGTTTGACCCAAATAAACGTAGTGGTCCACAACTTCGATGATATCGCTCCCAACATGTACCGGCATGGGTGTGACATGAGCATTAGACATGATTTTTGTCTTGCTCATGTTCATGTTTAGACCCACCTGTTGGGAGACAATATTGAGGTCTCTGAGCATTGTGCCTAAGTCTTCCAGTGACTCCGCCATTATGACTATGTCGTCGGCAAATCGAAGGTGAGTGATGAATTCGCCGTTGATGTTGATGCCATACTTTGTCCAGGACACGAGCTTGAAAATATCCTCCAGTGCCGAGGTGAACAGTTTCGGAGATATTACATCTCCCTGTCTCACCCCTTTTTGCGTGTGGATTGGATTTGTACTCTGGTCCTGAAGTCAGATAGACATTGTGGCATTTCTGTAGAGACATTTCAACACTTCGATATACCGATAGTCAATTTGACACCGCTGGAGCGACTGTAGCACTGCCCAGGTTTCGACTGAATCGAAGGCTTTCTCATAGTCCACAAACGCTAAGCAAAGTGGCCGATTATACTCCTCGGTCTTCTGTATAATCTGCCGTAGCGTGTGGATGTGGTCTATGGTACTGAAGCCTTTCCGGAACCCGGCTTGTTCGGGAGGCTGGAAGTCGTCGAACCTACGACCTACGAGCGAGAGCTAAAATCTATTTGGATGGAAATCGAAAAATCTTAAGGAGATTAGTGTAGAGGTCAGTTTTGTGAGAATTTGTAACCGAGAAGTCCACTGACACATCCAGCCATCTCCAAAAACTACAAGGCACAGGTACTCTTCGAGGGCTGCGGACATTCTAAAACAGAAAAAAGTTTTTATGAATTCATTTGATTATTAAACATTTATTTACACAAATAAACTTACAGTTAAACAAATATTTAGAAAATAGACAAGAAACAGTATTTACACAAAGAGACTTGCACAAAAAAATTGTACATAGGCGAACCTATTGCTAATAAGCATTTTTTTCCAGTTAACTATTGTGATAAGTGACACTTACAATTGAAACAAATATTTACAAAATGTACACTACAAAAAAAAAAAAAAATGTACAAATAAATAAATAAATAAAATAAAATAAATAAATAAATAAAATAAATGTAAGTAAATGTACGATCTAGAAATAATTCATAAAGTCATTTATCATTCATTATGTAAAGTGGATTCTCTAATGTTCTTAGATAATACTGTGCAGTTAGATACAAGCAAAGCAGAAGCTAATAAATGCCATTATGAATCACTGTAATGAGGTTACAGTGTAACATGGGTGAATAATTCGTTAACGGGCAATTAATCTGGATAGAACTCGTAAAAGGTCTATAAAATGTCGAGTACATACTTAAATTATACGTATGATAATTAAATTTGAAGCGAAATAATTCTCTTGAGCCCGCTGCCTGTCTTTGCTGATAATGTTAGCAATAAATCATTTATTTGGGTCACGGACTAAAAATTATTTTGCAAGGATTTTTTTCGGGACTGTTCTCTGTCACGCTGTTAAACAGTCCCTGCTAATCTGTCCAGTTGCTCTGGAGGTCTTGCATTTTTGCATTTAGATTTATGTATGTGAGTGCCGATATATTACATCGATAGATAGATGACTTTCACTTTATTGTGCACCACAAGTATAAGACATAACACATTTAACGAAACTACTAAAACTAAAGCGAAGTACAATGAGCGGTCTTACCGCTATGAACGATCTCTACCTGACAACCATTGGATGGACAGAATTTTATTGAAATACGAAAAGGCGGTGCCTTAAAGGCTTTAATCTCATTTGACTACTTATTTAAACTAAAATTAACATGTACTTTTATGCCGATTCAATCAAAAGACCCAAATTTATTTCTCAGAGTGATAGACGCTATGGACACGTAGAGCGCATCATGCTATAAAAGTTTATAGGTTTGTAAAATTTGTATAAAGATTTATTAAAATGCTTCTAAGAATATGAAGTGTAACAAATCAGAGCAAAGTATTGATCCTTCACGGGACGGCGAGATGGCAATAACGACACATTATTGCCTAAATAAGGACTCGTATGCCTCATAAAATTCAACTTCCACGATTCTGTGAAATAATCAAAGTATTATTGGGTCGTAAATCTTTATCGGTGCTTTCGACGGCATCGTATCGACGAAAGTGTGAATATTTGGTGAGCTCCCATCCAGTTTTATAGCTCCAAGGTCGATTTTGATGACCCTAAATTCTCACTATGTATTTTATGGTGAAACTTATCTACTGGCAGTGAAAGTAAGATATTAATAAGGACTTTAAAACGTAACGGAATTCTTCCAATTAGGGTGACACGGAGCGAGCTCCTGTTTTACGGGAGATTATGAGCCATGCTTCAGCGCTTTGGGCTTTTCAGTTGAGACGCATTTGTGTTTTTGTAAGTAGATGTCTGAAGGGTTTTCTTTAAATGTAGATGGATAGGATCATAAAACGAAACCACCAACTTTTTAGACAATTTTTAATGCACTTGCACAAAAAATATAAAACGTATTTTTAAGTTATGAACATTGATAACAAGGATTATTAAAACACCTTACAATACCTTTAAATATGCCTGACTTTCTGTGTTTTTAAATTAATTTTGTGTTCAATAACCATTCACACCATCTATACTAATCTATACTTACTATAATATTATAAATAGAAAGAATTGTTTTTGTATGTTTGTAATGAATTAACTCAAAAATTACTGCCGATTTCAAACATTCTTTCACCATTGGAAAGCTACATTCCCCTTGAGTAACATAGGCTATATTTATGTGTTTAAAAAATAAATGTCCACCCATGCGAACCCGGGACAGGCCGCTAGTTTCAAAATAAATCAAAATATCAAATAGCGCGCACTCTTGATTGATAATTTGGATTGCATTTTTGCTTTGATGATTTATGCACAAGCCGTGTAAAAAAGCAATACTGCACATAAAAAATACATAGGTACCCATAGAAAAATGTAAAAGAGAAATTAATCTCTTTCCAAACGACAACAACAAACATTGCCAAAACGAGGCAAAATTTGTTCTTACTCGTAGTTACGTTGATAAAGTAAGGGGTTTATTTTCTAAGTATAATAGGTATACCAAAGGATCTTTTGAATCTCAGACTCGAAATTTTGTGAACATCAACAAGTAATTCAATCTTGTTCTTTATACCTATTTCAATCATCGTTGTACCAAATCCAAGATTACTTTCACCTGAACTGCCTCCAATACATTACCAACAAAGTCTTATTTAAACAGTGTTCGCGGTAGACTTCCCCTTAATGAAATTTACAAGCAAACCTAAAGGTCTTGCGACCATTTTGTACGATGGTTTTGTACGACAAGGTCCGCCCGTCCTTTTCATCTTGCAGATTAATTTTAAATTAGATTACATTAACCAGTAGATTTGTTGCTCTGCCATTTTAATTTGTCCTGTTTGACTTTCTACTAGTTACTACGGTAAATGTGATGAGAAGGTAAGGCTGAAAAGGAAAGGTCTAGAGAAGTTTATTAATTAAACGGATGAAAAAAGTAAAATTGGTTTGTTGAGCACTGCGCACTTCTATACAAGCGTTCTGCAGTGGCAGTCAAAAAGAAAAGAGAAACTATTTATTTCAATCAACTTATAATTAAATTAATCATTTTTTTCAATCAGTGAAACGCTGTCATAGCTGACAGCGTTTTACTAATCGCCATCGCTAAACGCTTATATGTGAAAAAAGCCCTTAGATGCCTTTATTCTATCATTCATACAGCTCAAGGATTGATCTTGTCCCTGATACAGCTCAAGGATTTTTGATCAGCTTCATCAAATAATTGAAATGAAAAAAAAAAGTTTTTTGACCACGAAACAATTTATAACTGAAAAGCAAAGCAAGTAAAATTCAAAGTAACACAACAAACGAGACTACATTCACAAACAGCAACATATTTCACCGGTTTGTCCAATAACACAAAAGCAAAGAGAATAATGCTATAACACAAAGGTCGACAGTCCATCCCGAATAACGTTTCTATTCAATTTTCTATCTGTACCTACCCACTCTGGGAATTTTTCATTGACGTAATCCGGTGCAATCGCGCTGGTCGATGGGGCCTACACAAAGCCTGAGGCCTGTAGGCCTACCACAAGCTCTATCTGGCTCTGTCTCTGAGTCTGTGTGAGTGCTGACTAAATAAATCCTACGTCAAAACTTACAGTTCAATACACTGGTGAGCACTCACGCAGACTCAAAACCTATGGTAGCAGACCGAACTTACAGACAGAACTTCTGGTAGGCCTACTGAACCCTGGTTGAGATTACCAAATAGTTATTTCCAGGAAACGTGGAAAACAAGCCTCCCATGCTTGTTTTCTATCAATTGACCATGCCATGCCCTGACTTTGACTTGGGGAAAACATTGTTTGGACTTTGGCCCAATACTTCGATGCGTAAACATACTATTAGGGTCTTATTAATAATCCTGGCGTAGCGTTGGACTAGTTGATCCGTGTTTTGTTTCTTGCATTGACATGCAATTGTCAACTCGAACAAATGTGGTTTAACTACTCCAGCGTTGCGCCAGGATTATTAATAACACCCGTTTTGTCACATTTGTTCGAGTTGACAATTGCATGTCAATGCAAGAGACAAAACACGGATTAACTAGTCCAACGCTACGCCAGGATTATTAATAACACCCTTAGAGTATAGTACGTTGTCAAGTTTGCATGAATTTTGACAGACTTCTGATGGGAGTTTGACTGGAGTTGCACTGGAGTTTGACTGGAGTTTGACTTGAGTTTTACTGGAGTTTGACTGGAGTTTGACTAGAGTTTGACTGGAGTTTTACTAGAGTTTGACTGGAGTTTGACTGGAGTCGGACTAGAGTTTGACTGCAGTTTTACTGGAGTTTGACTGGAGTTTGACTGGAGTTTGACTTGAGTTTTACTGGAGTTTGACTGAAGTTCGACTGGCGTTTGACAGGAGTTTGACTGGAGTTTGTCTGGAATTAGACTGGAGTCTAACTGGCGTTTGGCTGGAGTTAGACTGTAATTTGACTAGAGTTTGACTGAAGTTTGACTGAAGTTTGACTGAAGTTTGACTGGAGTTTGACTAGAGAAGTGTCTCCCAGCAAACGAACTCCGAAGAAGCTTAATAGGACTTTGACAAAGAGTGACTGAGCTTAGTAGAGGACCAAGATAATAGGAAAGGAAGGATCTTTCTCAGAAGTGGGACCAAACATCCTGAATTGAAAAAAGGAACCAAACAAGTGTATTCTAGATTAATTACATCCATTATTAAATTGTAGCCGCCAAAGGTCATGTGTTTCAATTTATTTGTTATCTTTTCCTTTATAGTTGGTATAGAAGATTAATTCTGAATACAGTTTGTGAAACTAGTGAAAAGCAAAATACCACATAAAGGCTTGAAAGTCGTGAAACTGCCGTTTTAGGCATAATGTCTTTACTAGAACCACTTTACACCATTATATTAAATGTTACTTTGGGGATCAGTATAAATTTCCAGTTACGAACATTTGCCCTTAGCATTTAATTAAATGTGGCTTTAAAAGAATTATAAGGAGCCAACATCAATTAACAGGGTAATTTTAGGTATTAAAAATCTATAATATTTTGAAGTCTTTTAAGTTCTCTTCTCTGCCGCCAAAGCTGTGTTTCTGGCCACTGGCCGTTCCCCGGATAGTGTTTAAAAAAAAATTCGTGGCACTGACTAATAATAAATATTGTTCCCAGACCACTCCCACTCCTGTTTTTTTATGTGTGGATCACCAGCGTTATACGTCACAGCTTTTAAGGAAACCAAGCTTTAAAATACGCCATGTCGCCTGGCGGCGAGGCATTTGTTATTCTATTATAACCCTTATTTAATGCTTCTGTGATAAATATTACCCCGTTCCTCGGCTGGGATTAAAATACAGAAAGAGATGCCCCTCGAGGATGTTAAGAAAGCTACGTTATAATAATAATTTTACTGGGTTTCGTTGCGTTATAAATAAGGCGCATAATTTAAATAGTCTTAGAGAAATGGGGAGGTATGCAAACCAACAATATAAAATAAATAAATATAAATATTGTGGACAATTCACACAGCACTACCAAACCCCAAACTAAGCAGGGCTTGGATAATGGTAACCAGATAGCTGATATAATACTTAAATATATTTTTAAATAATGTAAAAAAACAATAAACACGATTGAGTTCCGCAATTTAACTTATCTTTTCAACCGACTTAATAAAAAGAAGGAGGCTCTCAATTCCTTTGCATTTTCTATGATTTTTACCGCATCGGAACGTGCCCTTCGATGCAATGCCCTGCATCCATCAAGGGGCATACAAATGTTCATCCAGTAATTTCACCGGCACCCACACCCTTCAAATCGAAACATAACAATGCTGCTTTACGGCAGAAATAATTCAACTGCGATATTTGAAACAAAATATTGTCCCTGTCGTGGCGGCGTTCTGAAACTTCTGATCAATTGGGTTTACAATACGTATTTATAATATATGTCAGGATTTTTATGTTTGACAACTGAAACAGTGGTAGGGTTATCATCATTGAAAAATAATGCTTTCGATTTTCAAAAAGTCTCAAAAATTCTGATAGAGTCTGTTCAGAAAGAGAACCGTCGTGGGATTGGAGAGCGCTGCTGTGCTTAATCACCTTTTTTGCTTAGTGGGCAATACAATAGCACGTCTGTTGCGTTTTGATTCTATCACAACTAGTGTACTATTCCTTTATTTATTTTGTATGATGCAAAATTCTGACAGAAAGAAAGGGATGAGCTGCCATATAAAAATCGAAACGTTAGTTCTCAATTTGGCCACGACGGTTCTCTTTCTGAACAGACTCTACTTACAACCAATACTCGTAATAAATACAACATCACAATTAGGTACTGTATGTAAGATGTGCGTATGTAAATAAATAAATAGGAGTAAAGAAATGGCTTAAAATTGTTCTATTATAAATAATACCCCTAGGTTGCCAATTTTTTGATTGTGTGTCGTTTCCTCGTTTAAATTTTGCGTCCTCCTTCTTATAAAACGAATACCGCGATAGAGCGTCCTTGTGCATTTTCCAGCGCTTGTCAGATGGAAAGTGAGGGGTGGCAGCCCTACATAATACGTATCAATCGCGGGAAACAAACACCCCTTAGGGCCGGTTATGTAGTGGAAGAGATAAAACCCTTCGGATGTACAGCAGTACCTTGTTTGATAAAGATGTTGCCTTAAGAAAAAGGAGTATAAAAAAATACATAATACATGTTTGGTTTTTAGTTGTCAGGCTATACTAGCTAATCTTTGAATTAGATGAAACATTTCAATATATTATACTAATAATAAATATTTAAAACTAATATTATTAAGAGGAAAGATTTGTATTTTTGTATGTTCGTAATGAATAGGTATACTCAAAAAGTACTGTGACGATTTCAAAAATTCTTTCTCCATTGGTAAGCTATATTCACCCTGGGTAACATGGCCTATATTTATAAGATTATAAAATAAATTTCCAACCGTGCTAAGCCAGGACAGGCCGCTTGTTTAATATTAAAAAAAATACAACAAGGGAAAACAAGTAATTAAGTTTTAGAAATACTCAGATCTAGTCACGTTCTATCCTTTGCAAACTGAAAGCCAAAATAAAATGTAAAAAGGTAAATTCACTCCACTGGATATTTTTTACTCCTAAAATATAAACAGCACCAAATTATATCTAGGGGCTCACTCAAAGAAATGAAATTCATTTTATTGCGGCGACTGAAGCTTTCATTCAAATACAATTTGGCTAATGTAATTGCTGAAAGGTGATTATATTACAGTATTATGGGGAAGAGGGCAACATTGATTTTATTTTTATTTTCCTTTACAATATCTAAAGTGGGGTTATTGACCTCAACTTGCTGATTCAAAGTGATGACGCCGTGACATTTTTTGTACTCGCAATATATTCGGATAAAGAGATATTCTAAAAAAAGTTTTGCATTTAAAATGACAAGAGTCCGCGCTAGATAACTCGTGACTCTGACTCGTAAATCGACGTTTTCTCGCGATTTTGGTTTTGGCAGTTATCTATTCTCTACCTACGCCCTCGATATGTTCGATTTTCTGTAACATCCTTCGTTCATATTATGAATACCGGCCATGTTCGTAGTACTCTACTCCATCTTAAGTTTATGACACTAGCATGGAACGGACACTGGCAGAATTGTGGCTTAAAGTCGCAGTAGCCAAAAAAGAAGAAGTGAAGTGAAGTGTCTCTGACTCGTCTGCGCGTGACAGGTGGTGGAAAATGTAAAAAAAAACTGACTTAATTTTTTTTTTTTATACAACAAATTTAGCAAACAAGCATACGGCCCACCTGATGGAAAGCGGTTACCGTAGCCTATGGATGCTTGCAACACCAGAGGCATCACTCGCGCGTTGCTGACCCTTTAAAATAACGTCCCAAAACAAACACGGACTTGCATTAAACGCGTTTACCCATTCATGTTTGTGACCGGAATACATATTTCCAGACAATTTCTTTTCATGGCCTTGAGCGGAGCCTATGAGTAGCTTATTGAAAAAAGTGGCTTAGAAATCCATGTAAATTTCCAAACCTAAATTACAAGCACATATTTCGCAAGTAATTTAAAGGTATAAATTACATCAGCTAAGCTTTGTTAGTTAACTTGGTCACGGACAATGGTCGCTTAGTTTAAGTAACAAGCTCGACAGAGAGGATATTGCATACGATAATTACTTTGGCAAATCTAGTGAGCTTATGCTGACCTATATGCAACTCGAATGATATTCATATAAAAGCTTTACTAACTGAGTCCACTGCTGGCCTCACTATGCATTTCGTAACAAGAACGGCTCTGAGCCATATTTAAGCCATATTTAAAAATCGAACGTCGGTCCATCACAGGCACCGTCTCGCACGCAGTGTTGCCAGTAGCAGATAGTCAAATATAACATGAGACAGCCCAAAAAGTAACATTTTCAAGAGAAAAGTAACATTACCATTAATTAAGTTATGTGGAAAACGACACTTAATTATCCCGTCTCCCATCACGGGATGGAGACGTCTCCATCCCGTCTCCGTCTCAGATCTATCCCTTCTCCGTCCCGTCTCCATCCCGTCTCCGTCCCGTCCCCATCCCTTTTTCATCCCGTCTCCATTTCGCCTCCATTCCGTCTCTATCCCTTCTCCGACCCGTCTCTATCCCTTCTCCATCCCGTCTCCGTTCCGTCTCCATCCCTTCTCCATCCTGTCTCTATCCCGTCTCCGTCCCGCCGCTGCCCCGTCTCCGTCTCTTTTCTGTCCCGTCTCCATCCCGTCTCCATCCCGTCTCTGTCTCGTCGTCATCTCGTCTCCATCCCGTCTGAAAACGTTTCCGATGGTTTTGAAGAAAACCGCCATCATTTTCTTTAAAGCCAGTGACAGCCGACTTGTAATGATAATTATTACTAATGTTATATATACACGCACATTATTAGTCATTAATGTACGTGTGACTTGACTAAAAACTATTTTATTTATGTAATATAATATCCATATAATTATCCTAACTCGACATTGGCCAAATTGTCCGGATGGCCATATGCCGTCTAATTAAGAAGAAGAAGAATCCAGCGCTTCACTAATTACAATGGCAGAACGCTAAGATGTGCGCAAGGCTAATAGCTAAAAGGGAAATGAATTTGATCTTTCTAATTTTGTCACTCACACCTACGTGGACCATGTAAAGTAAAACCTTATAACGATCTCGCGGTTCGCTCCACTCTCCCTCAATTTGCTTAATTCATATGGGACAGGTGAGTTTTATGGCCATGCATAATATTTGACTAGAAAATGACGGGTCTTCCTAATGTAATTCAGGGGCTGACATTACCTTTAGATATACCTACTTGTTGTAAAGTATTAAGACGCCTACCCGTGCCAAAATTAGCGTCACACCTCGCCGCGTACATTTCAAATTTTTGTCGTATCGTAGCATTTTCGTTAAAATTGGTTTTTGTCTTGATTTCGTGTTTATGATGGCTGTAGAGTCAACGCAATTTTTTTTTCCGACATTCATGAAAATACTAATGATATAGCTACAGACTGCTGTTTTAATTTCAATAAAGCAACACATTTTTGCAGTTTCTAAGTAAAAGATATCTTAAAACAATAAGTTATTTTTAACCAATTTCAAATAAAAAAGAAGGTTCTCAATTCTTATGTTTGTCAACGCTTTATTTCGTTATTAATGAGCCACTTTGATATTTTTTTCCTGAAAGGTATAATTTCTTTCAGATTGGCCCCATAGAAATTTCATCGAAATCAGTTCAGTCGTTTGGCCATGAAGTCGGTTTCTCAAGTTTTTTTAATCTTATATTATTTTTCTTTTAATTCCAAGCATTTTCTTGAAGAGCATTTTAGTATCCTAATAACAGCGTTCTGTTTCGATCGCCTTAAGTAATGGTCATTAAAAATTCAGCGATGGAGTAGGAAAGTATCAAAGTAACTACAAATTTACCTGCGTAAATACCAGTTAAGACGTTATGGAATTCAGCCAGTGAGTACATCAGAAATGTCAAAACAAGACTATTTTCCGTAACTCTTACGACCTCCGTGAGGTAAACTGAAAGAAAATAACAGTTTTTTGATGATACCGCGCATTATGGAAGCTTTTTAGTTTTTCCTTATGCCTTTCTCAACTTGGTGTGAATACACCTAAGGATTACTTATAGTTTATGTAAAAAAATAAATCTTAGACGCTAATCTAGCCCAAAATTAAGCAGAGCTTGTACTATGGGAAGCATAACTCATAAAATAAAAAACAATACAAAAAATAAATACTGTTAAATTAAATAACGCAGTTTTTTGTAAATACAAATATATTTACAAAAAAACTGTGTTATTAACAGTGTGTGTTTTGTGTGTGTGTGTGTTAGTGTTCAGTGTTGGGAGTCAATCATAATATGCATAGGCTTAAGCATGCATATATGCTTAGAATACGTTCTACCTGATTGACTCCCAGGAGCCTAATTCTCGTGCCGAAAGAGAATTTCAATGTCTCTTAGATACACATTGGCATTGCAAAACCCCGCACTTTTTCCACGTTTTCCGTATATCGTAGCTTCTACGATGAGGTCGTCGGTGAATTACTCAAGAAAATCATCCATTCTCTCTTCGAAAAAAAAGCAATAAAATAAAATTGCAAAATGATCTCGGTCAGCTCGAGAATTAGGCTCCAGATCGTTAGTTTACCGAATGCCGGGTGTTCATTTATTTACAGATAACCAGCTAAGACCAATAACATGGATGTTAGTTACATTACAAACTTCGCGAAGTTAGTCAACAGTCAAGAGCAGTCGGTTTGTGTTTCAGTTGCAATTGTTTAGTAGTTTAGTAATTATTCACATACTACACATGACCCAGTTTTGCCCCTTCAATTACGTAGCCAGGCAATTACATGATCAAAAGTAGCTTAGCAACCGTAGTAAAAAAATATTGATGTTACAATTTACAAAATTGTAGAGCACGTTCTTAACGTGCGTGACCTACGAGGCAATGCTTTGTTTGTAGCGATGGTTACCATTCAACATCAGGTGCCATATGCTTGTTCCATGAATAAGTTAAATTTAAAAAAACTACTGTTTGAAAGATGAGCATTTTATTTGTCTTGAAATTAAATTAAATTTTTGGAGATCGACATGCAAAGTTTGTTAAATTACTAGCATAAAGCATAAGAGCTAGATATATAAGGACAATTAAGTATCCAAATATACAAATACAAAAAAAAAATTCAAGTGTTTTTAAATTATGTCCAGATTGTGAGATATTTATTATTTTTTAATGATACTTTCAACAATTAAGCTGACTATTTAGTTGACTCTGTATATTTTTATGATGTAGCTAGTAGCTTTTTTAGATCTTATTTTAATGTAACTCAGTCCAATTTAAAAAAGAAAACTGGTATAGTTACTTATGATCAGGTAGGACGAGAAGGTGAACAGCAGAGCCCTTCATACATCTACTTAGGGAGGTACAAACTATAACAGATTCTGTGTTCAGTTTCATGAGTGTTCAAGTTTATTGCGCTATTTTCGAGGTGTTAAATGGAACTTACGTGTTCGGCGGACGTGATATCATCGCTGGTAGGCCCTCCACACGTGCTGGAGAGTGGTAACAGTTTTTTATTTGGGGAACAAGTTGTTAGGTTATTGCAGTTCGGCGTGAATAAAATTGTAATGGACACAATGCATGGTCATCAGAGTATCTAGGATGACTTTTTATGTTTTTCCCAAGTGATTTTGTTCATAAATACAAAGAAATAAGTTCCCACGTCCTCACTAGGGGCTAGTGCCCATAGTCGAGATCGTGACTCCATATAAAATCACATGGAAAATAGGCTTCAATTATTACACAAACCTGAATTTTAAAAAACCTAAAAAGTCATAGCCAACAACTTTTATGTCGCATTCATACAAAAAACGGTAGGGACCATGCCGTAGTTTGTAGCCTGTTCTCTAGACGTTTCAAAGTGATCCTTGTGATGCAACTGAACTAATACATTTTTGATTGATTAGCAAACAGACGTCATTTTGCATAATTTATTTTGTTGCATTTTAAATTGATAATTGAAAAACTTATTCAAAGTTTATCTTTTTGTATATCATAACACAAAATTGTAATTGGTGTTGAGTATAATCTCTGTTTTTAACCGACTTCCAATCAAAAAGGAAGAGGTTCTCAATTCGGTTGTGTTTTTTATTTTAATGTTTGTTACCGCATAACTTCGTCATTTGTGAGCCGATTTGAAAAAATATTTTTTTATCTGAAAGGTACTGCTTCCAGATTGGTCGCATTTTAATTTTATTAAAATCGGTGTTGCCATTTTTTTTTAAATATTTTTTTTAATGGTTGTAACTGCATGCCTCCGTCATTTATGAACCGATTTAGAAAATTATTTTTTTATTTGGAAGGTTATTCTTACGTCCAGATTGTCCCAAACAAATTTGATTAAAATCGGTTTAGCCGTTTGACAATGAAGTTGGTTTCTCAAGTTTTTTAAACTTATAATTATTTATTAGTAAGTTTGACACATGTTTCGTCATTCATAAAACTTGGTCTTTTTTTCCAATTCGGCTGCCAACACGTGTGGAAACGATATCAGAGGTGTTCCTGTTTCGGGGTCTGACCAAGTATCCGGCCAGTTACATCAAAATAGCTTTTGATAGCTTTCAGTGCAAGCTGAGCTGTATTGAGCTGATTTAGATACTGTACTTAGGTATGGAAGTATACGAGAAGTCAAACGTCAACTTATAAAGTGTATTATTATAATAGTGAAGCATTTAACTAATAATAGTAGTTATTTCTTTGAATTATGCACGTTTAGTTTTCATTTAATTTTGTTTGTTAGAATAGTGATGTTTCTCAAATGAATACATGAATCATTTTTTTTTTAAGTTCTTTAAATGTTAATCTACATTTACCTGCATAAAAAACGAAATATTTTGCTGAAATCTTCTGACTGAAAGCTAAGTAAGCTAAAGTACTCCAATAAGCTTTAATTTTTAAACCAAAAACATTAATATTATTATACTTTTAGCCTACCTTTTTATACTGTCAGACTATCCATTAAACAAGACGGATTTCTGAAATTATGTTTATAATATATTTATGTTCCTGTACGTTCAAAATGAACCTTTGGTAAGGTACGTTTGCATCATATGTCGTTATAGCAGCGACACAGCGCCGCGTGTTGCTATTTTGACAGGCGAGGCGAGTTGAAAGGAGTTATGACATTTGGTATTTTTGGACGCCATCGCTGTTTTATTAGTGGTGTAGCCCTACGTATCCGCTAAGTACAAGGTAGGGTGATTGACCTTGTTTATTAACCAACTTCAAAAAAAGAGGAGGTTTCTCAAGTCGACCGTGTATATGCTTTTCTTATTGTTTTCGCGGATAACTTGGTCATTTATGAATCGATTTTTATGATTCTTTTTTTGTTGAAAGATATTTCAAAGGTGGCAGACTAGAGAAATCGAGGGGACCTTCCGAAAAATTTTTCAATAAGTATAATTGGCCATGGAGTCGGTTTCTCAAGTTTTTTTAACTTTACTTGTTTATAACATAGATTCAGATCTGTTACGTCACAGGCTAATAATGGACACGCATAGAAAGAGTGGTTTTTCATGATGTTTTCCGTCACCGATTAGCGTGAAAACATCAGCGTAGACTGATTTGTGCACCGTGCAGATGTAAGTAGATACTTGCATCAATGTCGACCTACGTTTTGTTTAATTAGGTGTTTTGTTAAATGTCTGTGTTTTATTGTTACTTTGTGCTGTGTTTATGTGTGTTGTGTGTTTTTTTTTCTTTTTTTCTTTCTACACTAGCATTAAATAACACGAAAAATGTGTCTTAATCTATCGGCGTAGTCAGGGCTCTTCTATTTAGTAAGTAATCGCCATAAAAAATCCTCTCATGTATGCCTTCCAAGCTGGGCCTAAATGAAAATATACTAGCACTTTAGGACAGATACGCCGAGTCTAGCGAAGTTTAGTAAGTAGAGATGTGCTGAATAAAAGATTTACTCGAAAAAAGTTTTGTATGCCCGTGGCCATTTCTGGTAATGGACTTTTCAAGCTGCCCGAAGACGTTATCAAGCTCTATAAACCTTTTGAAATATTTGTCATGCGATTAAAATCAATATAGACCGTATCACAACGGATGTAATCGATTCTGTAGAGCGAAATTTGCGGGTATTCAAATTTTATTTTATTTTTAAGCTTATCAGAGCGGACATAATGATTATTATGATTTTTCCGCAGGCAGTCATTAACTGGCTGATTTAAAAAAAATACAGCAGCATAACCATTCCTCTACGCCGTAGAGCTTCGTAGAGCTACGTAGCTACGTACGAGCCGTAGAGTCTGTGTGAGTATCATGTGTGATGCTGTGATAGACTCCATACGCTTAGTTTTTTTAATACAAGCTTATGACCCATCGCCTATAAAAAAGCATTGCCTTGTAAGTCACACACGTTGCGGAACGTGCCCCCTGCGTCCATCAACTTTAAGACATACAGACAAGCTTATGACCCACCTGATGTTAAGTGGTAGCCATCGCCTATAAAAAAGCAATGCCTTGTTCAGC
Organism: Thera britannica; assembly: GCA_939531255.2. Taxonomy (NCBI): domain Eukaryota; kingdom Metazoa; phylum Arthropoda; class Insecta; order Lepidoptera; family Geometridae; genus Thera; species Thera britannica. Next base: position 17,286,904 of record OW618039.2, read on the forward strand.
CTCACGTGCCATCAGTTAGCTCACCCGCAACACCCCTTTCAAACCGCAACACTTTGATGCTGCTTCACAGCAGTAGGCCTACCACAAGCTCTGACTGGCTCTATCTCTGGCTCTGGTTTTGCTCACCAGTGTACTATACTGTATGTGTGACGTTTCAACCTAGGATGTATTTAGTCAACACTCACACAGACTCAAAACTAAAACCAGAGACAACGCCAGACAGAGCTTGTGGTAGCACCTTCCCAAGCTCTTCTACTACTAAATTTCTGTGTTAAATTTAATCAATGTTTTGTCTAAAGTATTAATTCGTCTTGAAGAGCATTAAAGAAAACATTTTTGAAATCTTTTGTATTCCTCAAGCAAACGTTACCTCGTCCCTAGTTCAACGGTATCGTAAATCGTGCCTCACATGTTTTCCGTACGCTGAAAATGGCCTAACTCATTTTGTCGATTCTTAAGATACTTTGTGTCTTTCTTTTTGTCCTATATACAGTACGGCTCTATCGATGAGAACAAACACAGTTGCTAGAGTTTAGAGCTCAATCTATAAAATACCAGTCTTAGATAGAGAAAATCTCAAAATATATGGAGGTATACCTACTTCACAAAACAATAAACAAAATCAACTGCTTACAATAATATTATGTTTAGATATTTAGGCACAGTGATATCCCCAAACTCATCATCATAAGCTTGAAGAAGTCCACTGCTGGTCATACCACACATTTCAAGGAAGAAAGATTCTGAGCCCTTTCCATCCTTCCCGCGCGATCCCTAAAGTATGATAGAGCGTTAGTCAGAATATATAATATACTATGCCCAAACAAAGCAAGGATCGTAAATTTTATGAGAAGTCAACTTTTATGAGAAGTATGATGATTCTATCAGTAATATTACTGATAGAAGAAATACATTCTTTTTTATAAAACACTTCTTCTTTCGTGTCGATGTAACAGTTATTAAAGCCACTACTGGGTATACCCAGCAGTGGGTGAAGTCGGGTTGTGGATGATGATGAGACAGTAAGTGGCTACATCCACGGCATTGGCCTAGCCAGTTATGAGATCGCCCATTGTGAGCACACGTGAGCACGTGTGGCATAGATTGCACCTGGCCACCACACTGGCATTGCGTGTCGTTTTTAGTTATCATAATACACCCATGCATAAACATAAAAAAATACTATGAGATTTTAAACGCTTATTATTTTTTGACTGAACCATGATTAATATTAATTATTTTCTTATTAAATCCCATCAGCTTACCACGAAGGGGGAAATAAATTGTTGAATTAAATTGTGATAAGTCTCAAATTGTGCTCAAACCGCGCGAACGCGTCAGTTGCCAGCGCTCGTGCGGAATGATCTGATTAGGATCGTAATTTCCTGTGTTGCTGACGATTCCAACCATTTGACTAAACATTCCATCAATATTAACAAACATTATACATAGAATGCTATACAGTGCGATTATGATGGTTTAATTAGATATGCAGGGCTATTTAAAACATTAAGGCCATCCATTAACATCTCTAAGGCCCGTATTAAGAAACAGCGCTTGAGTTTGTCGAGCCTCAAGCATAGATTTTCGACAATTTTTAATGGAGAACCGTCAAAAAATTTCTAAAGAGAGCTTGAAGCTTGACTCAGTTTCAAGCACTGTTACTGAATACAGGCCCTAGAGATATTTCAAATTGGATTCTGCATTTGCATCTTTTTTGTTATAAGAAGGAACAAGAGAGACCAAAGCTGGCGTTCCCGGTAAGAAACGTCACCGAATTTTTTATATATACCAACGTATATGTGCGTAATGTTAGCAATGTTCTACTACCACTACATTTAAAATTCTAACCATACTAGATAATAATCCAGTCATTCTTCATGTAAAATAACCTGAAAAGGTAGTGCCTTCCGTAATAAGGTTATGGTTAAATTAAATCCCAATACATTTTCTCCGTTATGTAGGTACTTTGATTTCAATCAAAGCAGAAAAGGGTTAAACGAATTGTCGTTAAGCTTGTTGAACCATACATCAAAAAGGATTTTGGTAATTGTAAAGGATTTTTCCACAACGTTCAATGAAGACTGAGTTGACGTCAAATACTTGGACTTGTGAGAACCATAACTTTTGCCTTTGCTTTTTTTTCTATATTTCTATCCCGTTCCCTACAATGTCTACTGTTTATCAACTTGAGGCAAACAGAAGTTAAGCTTCACGAACTTGTAATTTCACTGGCACCCACATCCTTTAAACCGAAACAGCAACTGCTTCACGGCAGAAATAGGCCTAAATGAAGACAACAAAATTCAATGACTTACATACCAGCTGGTAGCAGCTCAATTTTCTTCTCTGAAGGTATATACTGTTTCCACTCAGGATAAACTGTGTTATGAATATCGAGGTTTGGTAGGTCTGGTGTTTGTGTTACGCACATGATGAGAAATGCCAGTATTTACTAATAACAGTACGTTAAAGACCTGCGCATACCTAGGTCGCTGGCGATAGGGATCAGTGTAACGCTGTCAAATATCGCTGTCAAATTTGACAGCGTTTCACTGATCGCCGTCACCAGCGACCTAGATGTGCGCAGGCTTTTACTTTGCAAGATCGCAAGCCCATTGATTTTGTATAAATATCAGCTGTTTTTTTTATACAACTAGCTGATGGAACAAGCATATGGCCCACCTGATGTTAAGTGGTAACCATCGCCTATAAAAAAGCATTATGTCGTAGGTCACGCACGTCAGGAACGTGCCCTACTGCCCAGTGCCTTAGCTGGTTGCTGCCAATATAGAATTTGGATTCAATAATCAATATTTAAACAAAGCGGGAAACAAAACTAAACCACCTGAATTAAAGTCTTCAGCACTTCAAGTCAAACCTTCCTCTCAAACTTTATAGCCTTTTCAGTTAGTTTGCCGCCTGTTCTTCTAAGCTTGAACTTGCACCTAGACTCACCTAGCTTTAGGACGTTTCAAAGTGATTATTGTAATACAACTAAATAAATAAATTTTAGAATTTTAATTTTATGTTTTCCCTTCAGTTTTCCTTCTAAGGATTTACTGTCACTCCATATTTTCGGTATTCAGTTGAATATTCAAATCAATATTGTTAATAGGATAAGTAGAAATAGGGGTGCGTAATTGAATTAGGCCACGGGTCACTGATCTTTACATACTGACTGAATTCCAACGACATGCTTTTGATGTTTGTTCTCGTTACTAACTGCCAAGTAAACTGTGATAGGGTTTATACTAACTGCGGTGTAAGCTGTGGTGTTTACTTGCTTATAATGTGGTGGTGGTAGTAACTGTGATGTGAACTGTGGCTCCGGTTTGCCTCGGGCGTTGTGGAAGATTACAACCTCGACGAAGGTAGTAAGTGAAGTACATATAGATAGCAAACAACGGAGTTGCTTGTAACTACGAGAGATGTATCTGACCTTACAGCGCCGTCAGCGCTGTAGGTTGTGCGCTCGGTACCCATCCAAAACCAATATTTTATGTCATCATCATCATCAGCCTGAGAAATCCACTGCTGGATATAAGCCTCCCCTAATACATATTTCCAGAAAGAACGATTCCGAGCTCTTTCCATCCACCGACTTCCCGCGATCTTAACAATGTCGTCGGTCCATCTGGTGGGTGGGCGCCCTGCCACATAATATTTTATGTAATGGACTTAGGGTTTTAACTATTTTCGTATCGAGTCCACAATGTAAGCTCGGTGTAGTTAAAGTCAGTCAATTTTTCGTGATCTCTTGCGTGAACTGTCCACAAAATATTTTTTTACAACATACTACAACAACATTTACATCTAATACAGCGAATAAAATTTCAATTCTACTTATTGTGTCACTGATTCTTTCGAACCAGTGAGGTGGAAGGATTTTAAGTAAACCTCAAGAAGGCTGCTTTCGTCTCTTGATACATGATTTTCGATTAGGTTCTAAGACATGCCGGTTTCTTCACGTTGTTTTCCTTCACCGTTTGAGAGTACTTACTGGCAAAGTGCGCATAAACTGGACAGAAAAACTCATTGGTAAACGACTGAATTTGAACCCACGACCATAGGATCACTACCACTAAGCAAATGATGCCAGTTACAAACACTAGGGAGCTTTATATAAATGATATATTTATACTTGCTTCGTTAAAAATGTTGACGTTAGCAGAACCCCTCTGCTAACAGGAGACACTATAACTTACAACATTGTAATGCTATGCCATTTAAAACTCTAGTGATGATGTCATAAAGTCGCTGAGTTGAGAAAAATAACCAGGAAACTTCAAGATAAACAAGACTAACCAATGTTGCCAGCTATAACATTCCTGACAGATCTAGTCGCTTTTATACGTTGCAAACCTACTGACTCTCGGTAGTGAAATCATTTGAAATGTGCCTGTGTATTACAGAATTTGAATGGCGTCTTAGCTAACTTGGTAGTAGCGCTGCTTTCTGCACTGTAGGTCGTGGGTTCGATCCCCACCGAGAACAAATATTTTTGTGGTGAACGCAGATGTTTGTTCTTTGTCTGGGTGTCATATTGTATTCTAAGTATGTGTGAAAAAATATTATTAGAAGTATTATATCAACTATCTGGTTCCCATATTACAAGCTCTGCTTAATTTGGGGCTTGATAGTGTTGCGTAGATTGCCAACAATATTTATTTATCTATAATAATTATAATTTTGGCATTTTAAACTTATTTTTTGTAAGATTTGCAAAATTTGTTAGGACTACAAAAATAGCTAATTTGGGCTGCATAAATTTAAAAATAATCTTTATGGAAAATGTTTTAGTAAAAAGCGGATTGTATATAACAAATGAAACCGATATTTTATTCTGTATTTGATTCAAAGATTTATGCCATATTCGTCCCTATAGAAAGTTCGGCCCACATGAAAAAATCTTCGTTTGTCCCACTAGGTATGCCTTACTCGGCCCATAATATATTTTATATCATAAAATCTTATTTCGTCCCACTTTTCAGCTCCACATTCGGCCAACGTTTTTTTATAGGCAAATTATAATTGATATAGTACAGTTGAAGCAATAAGTCTTTGCTTGACTTTTTAGACTTTAGAAAGTTGGAACATGGTTGAATAAAATAGAACTTGTTTTTTTTTTTATAATTTGACAGCTGTCAGTAGAAAGCGATTCTCCCTAGGGCTGAAAGTATTACTTTCAATTAGGCCCCTCAGGCAACTTCAGACCTACTTTCAGAGTATGAGCAATGAAAAAACTTTTTCATCCCACCAGCTCTGAAAGTGTTCACTGTTAAAGTTTCTTATGACGTTCACTGTAGTTTCAAAAATTTTGGTATGAGGGACGAATGTGGACAAATATTATCATGAGGGACAAACAAAGACTTTTTAATGGAGAGGGCCGAACATTAGGGACGAATATGGCATAAATCGATTCAAATCAGCAACAAAACTCTTGTCACCAGTTGGCAACACACACTTGTTCATGCTACATCTTTCTGCAGCATAGTAAAAAGTATTTTAATTTAATAGCCACCTTACCTCTAATTAAGTAGCAATGTTTTCAAAACAAGCACTTGCTTTGAGATTTGTGAGTCTACGTAGCCTTAATTAGTGTTAATCTTAAGATAATAAGCCACATTTTTCACTAATTACAGTAAATTAAAAGAGTTGGAAATGTTTTTATGCTCTGATGGCTGTAGACATCTTGAAAAAATAATTAGTGGTTCCAGCGTGACTCAACATAAATGAATTTGTACAAAAAAATCTAAGAAGGTTGGTATATCAAAAGTTTGACGCTAGATAATTTATGTTTGCCAAATTTTTTTATTTTTATTTATTTAATCGTAACAAAAATAATACCTTTTTAGTTTGGGTACTCACACTCGAATGTCAATGTTGTTTTAAGAAGTTTTTTTTTTTGTGAACGTTAGTTAATTTTCTGAGATTTTTTTGTCAGCCTAGTATGAATAATAGCCCTGTGAATAAATCCTCGAAGTAATGTCTAGGGTTGCTTGTCATTTCCAGGTTCAGATTATGATTCTTGAACTAAAAGGCAATAAAATGGCATAAGCATTAGAAGGTACAAATGACTGTATGTCTTGTTTGTTTGGAAATAAAGGTTATTCCTAAACTAAAGGCCTGACCATGACCATCACACATGACCATGGTCAAATATCGCTGTCAAATCTCAAATCTGACAGCGATATTTGACAGCGTTTCACTGATCGCTACCGCCAGCGAACTAGGTGTGCGCAGGCCATAAAATGCTAAGCCGCGTAAAATAGGCAGATTTTTGTCTACTTCTAATACAAACGCTAGTAATAAATTAAGACCCGACCTCCGGCGTGATTTGATTGAAAAATGGCCAGAGCCAGCGTATTTTTTTGTACAAATTAAGTACCGAACAGCGATCGTGTATCTGAAATATCTCATTATCCAACAGACTTTGCTCTTTTGGGGTATGAACATCAAGCAGATTATCGTAATAATTGTTTCCGACAGCGGGAGTTGCTCAATCTTTCGACCTTCCGTTGCTTCTTTTCCGTTGGTTTAATATATATTTTTGAAGTGAAAACTTCTTTAGCGGCGTTGAGCACTTTTTCTGTAATGGGTATAAAATCTTAAACTCGCGTCAGCGCGTCAGGACACGTGACCTGATCGAAAAAGCGTAAGACGGATGGAGAGTAGACAGCTATCCCCTCTCTACGGCGCGGCGAAAATGTATGCCTGGGCCTACTGTTTCGTTTAGGCAGCGCAGGGCGCTTGCGCGAATGTTCGTGTATGTTACAGCGTGCCAAATAACAAACAAGCCCCCCCTAACCATTCCAAAATATCAAACATGCTCAACGTTAATAATCAAGTTTTCACTTCTGCCGGCACTCCCGGAGTGCAACCCGTATTTTTTTATATCTTACGGTATTTTTCTTGACTTGAGTGTCCTTAACAAGTCTTTAAGAAAATTATCTTATTTCGAGACGCTAGGTCTCATTTGTAAAATCCCATAATAGGCTCTACGCCGTGGAAACCAATCTATAAACATACCAAAGATAAGAAGACCTACCTAATTTAAAAACGTTTGGAAGTGCCACCACTAGCTTTTGTTTCTAATCGGGGGTTGTTACTTTCCCAAACAAAACTTTTATTTTATTTTCGTTCGAGAGCCATCAGTCAGCAATTGAAAGGGATTGAAGCTATTTGACCGCACGGAATCACTGCTCAATTTTGCGGTAAATTAAGCAACTGGTGTACGTGCTACGTGCTCGTATCTGACAGGCCATTTTTACAGTTCTAAGTACGGGCACAGAAGGTACGAGGTGACATTGGTAACTCAAGCGGCAGCCCCAAACTAGGCTGTGACAGCCGACTTTTTATATCATCCGCTAGATGGTCATAGCACTGAATTCACGGTACCGTTTGTAGATAATAATTCCAGAAAGAAAGCCTTGTTCTTTTAATTAATTCTCAAAAAGCACTTCGTATTTTTTGACCTCCGATTATGTAGATAATAGAAAATTAAATCTGTAGCTTAGGTTAACAATGATTAAGTACTATAGACCACTGGTGATCTAGTGGTAGCGGCTCCGCCTTCCGATCCGAAGGTCGTAGGTTCAAATCCAGTCGTGTACCAATGAGTTTTTCTGTCAAAAAAGGCAGCTGGTTGCACAAGATCGTGCAGGGGAATGGCGGGATTGGGGGGAGTTCTTTGGCTAACATTGGGATGATTCGGGCTAATAGTAATAGAAATAATATTTCCAACCAAATATGTTTACAACCGAGTTTCTTTGAAAGAGGACTCTGGGTCATTACCATCAGTTTTACCATTAATGGTACAATGGCTTTGCACGTGCAGTGAAGCCTTTACAAGTTGATTACATTCACTGAGCGTCAACGTTGTTTGCGTTTGCATAATTAAAACCTCTTTGCCTCACTAATGAGTTAATGTGATTTAAAACTGTAAATCGAGCAAATTAAATGTAAATTGTTATGTTATATTAAAAGGAAATCATATTAAAATAATAAATAAATATCATGAACAAGCCACGCAACACTATCTATCTTTAAATTAATCAGAGTTTGTATTATGGGAACCAGATAGCTGATATAATATAGGTACTTATACATATTTTTTGTTATTGCATACTTCTTCATCTTTTTCTTCTTATCACTGGTTCTTTCGAACCAAGTGTGGTGAAAGGATTTTAAGTACGCCTCGAAGAGGCTTCGTTACATACTTAGAATACAATAGAAATCCAGGGAGAGAACATCATACATTTTTGGACACCAAAATCATTGTACACGATTGGATTTGAACGACCTATGGATTGGAGCTGTTAAGGCCTGCGCACACCTAGTTCGCTGGCGATAGCGATCAGTGAAACGCTGTCAAATATCGCTGTCAGATTTGAGATTTGACAGCGATATTTGACAGCGTTTCACTGATCGCTACCGCTAGCGAACTAGGTGTGTGCAGGCCTTTACCACTAAAATCAGCTGACCTGGATCCTTTCAGCCGATCCTGACGCCGGTTTATTTGACAGCGCCTGGCATCAAATATCTTTAAGCTCCATAGCCAATTCATAAATTGCTGAAGCGCGGATAAGGAGGATTAGTAAATCGAGTGGATTATCGAAGGATCGATTCACCCCCTTCAAATAACTACAGAGCGTAAAATTTATATCCTGCTATGGTATTATTTTGTTTTGTTTTATTTTGTTTGGTGATTTTCGTGATTTTTTGTTGGAAAATATCTAGAACAACTGAAATTCATCGTCAATGTGTTTATGCTCCATCAAGATAAAAAAAAAGATATCGATTCTTTTTATTTTCAATTATCTTTCACTTTAGTTTAGAACAATCACAGGGCAAATGATAAAAACTGAAGATGTTACTTAAATTAAAATGTAATCATAAATAGCTAGACTTTAGTAAGAAGAGTTTAGATTTAGGTCTTATTTAACTACATAATTATATGAGCTTGATAATAAACATAAGATTTTAGTTGTAAGATCTGGGAATTACAGGATATGAAAGATGATAACGGAACGTAAATGAGATGCGTGAAATGGAACGTAGTATGAGGAATGTGAACGGCTGAATGAGAGTTTATTGTAAGAACGGATTAATGTTTTGACTAATAAGATTGAGAATGAAGATGGTCTCCTCTCCCTGGGAACTCGATGAGCGTGCCACGTTTGTGCAAAATTGTATTCTGGGGTTTTGTTAAATAAACCAAAGCAGTCAAAGAAATATACCTACTTATATAGAAATATACCGCATTTTATTATTGCTCCGCATCCCACAAAAATATCAGAAAATAGAACTGTACGCCTACCATGAGCTCTGTCTCTAACTCTGGTTTTGAGTCTGTGTGAGTGCTAACTAGTGCATTATACTGTGCGTGTGACGTTTTGACGTAGGATTTATTTAGTCAACACTCACACATACTCAAAACCAGAACCAGAGACAGAGCCAGACAGAGGTCATGGTAGGGCTGGTGAAATTTTGTTTAATTACAGAGTTAACAAGATGAAACTTCCACACAAAAAGAAACAAAAAACAGAATAAGTACGTCAAAATATTCCAGTTGTGTTATCTTTTCCAAGAAGTAAAATAATAAGACGAGTGTGAAACAAAGAGCAATAATCCTTCGAACATCAACCGTTCCACAACGAATGTTAGTTCGACAATATCACTTTTCTGATATTTACTGATAGCGGCTAGGTATAAGTGGATACAGTTATGCATAAGGAGTCCAAGCGCCAAATTTCATTTTTTGATTTTTTCGCATTTTCGTAATCACTAGGGCATAATTAAGCCATAGAAAAAACACTCTTGCAGCCAGCTTCACTCTAAGTGGTATTTTTTGATACCCAGTCCAAGCGCCTTCTATAGCAAACTAAGTATTTTAAAATGCAATACAAGTCCAACAACCAATTTAAAACTAACAACCAAATTTTATGATGAAAAAGCACATTTCCATTAAACATTACTAGTCCAAACGACGTAGTGTTACGCATCAGTAGTCTACGCGACAGTTGTTTGTAACTTCTGAACGTAATCTTTGTTTGGGTGGAAGGAGAGGCTGGCAGAAGAACCCAAGTCATGTTTAAGGAAGCACATATTATACTAGTTTACCAAAGTCAAAAACTTAATTCTTTGGTCAACTTAATTGTTGCGGAGAACAGAATAAAAAAAATTAAGGCCAGAATACACGTATAAAGATAAAGATTAAAATATTTTATTGTAAAACTGTGTATAAAAGTAAGTGACCTTAAAAGTAATTATGTTCCAACAGCTTACCTATTTCGGGCGTACAATATAGCAAAAAAGTATAAAAATAGACCTGATGATCTCTCCTCGAAAAGCACCCTATATTTCTGAAACTGCAATTAATACTTTATACTCCACAAGACTACAAGAAAGTTATGGCAAGCTGCAGAACAAAGAATCACAAATACTGAAGAAAAGGAAAAAGCTATTGTCAACAGAAAAAAGATAACAGTGGGCGAGAAGGTCAATAATAATTGGTTAAGAATAAACCAGATAAAGGAAACCTAAAATCATCCATTGCCTCATTATGTCAAGGCAGGAGCAGTAGAAGAGGAAGAAAGCTTAGAAATTGATGTAAAGAAAAGAAAGGGTAGGAAAGGACAAAATGTTTCAGAGAAAAAACTAAAAGATTTAAAATCACTCTTTCATAATATCCCAAACGACGCTATAGCATTTGACAAAGGTTTGATTTCTGATGACACGATTGAAGATGATATTGTTGTTGAAGGTGTTGATGGCCATTTAGGTTTTTGATCCGGAACTTATTGAAGAAGAGTAGATTTATACATATATTTTTTACCTACTCCATCCTACATCCTACCCGATATGTTCTGGGTTTGGGGTTGGTGTTGACCAATAATATCATCAATCATTTTTCTGTCTGTCTGAAAGCTGAAGATTATATCTGAGATAGTCCTTATCTTGTTTTAAATTATTATTGTTTATAAATTTTTAATATATTTTTTAGATAATTATATTGTTTTATTTTCTGGACATACTATCAGTGCCATTTTAATAGTTTTTTATTTTTTTTATCAATCCTCTGTAACATCTAATATAAGATGCTGAGTAAATACGGAAATTCAAGGGTTTTTTATTAAACGATAGGAAAATAGTCCAGGAAACATTTTTATGTTATACTTATACTCATTTTGCAAAATGAGTACATCATATTAATTTGTTTCCACGTGCACTTAAAGCTAATCTTCCAGAATAAATAATTATTTTGTCTCTTGGACTCGTTTTGCAAAATGAGAACATCATAATTTATTAGGAGTCCAAGTGCATTTTTAACGATATATTCCAAAATAAAAACTTTTTTTGTGTTTTTTTCTTGTAACATGTTAAATTACAAATATAAGCTTCGATGTACATAGATTTACTTTCTGATTACTCTTATTACAACCAGATAAATATCACTGGATGCGTCTTCGTGAAATGCATGAACTATAGTCGGAATAGGGAAAGATAGCGTCATAATGCATAGATGTTTGGCTTGCCATGAAAGTTAAACAGAGTTCTATAGCTCTATTTGATGGATAGTTTACGCCGTAACAGCACATACATAAAATCATGCCTCTTTCCCATGTGGTTAGGCAGAGATCACGAATTTTCCCTTGCTACGATCCTGAAATACCTCTTTCGCTTCATTCACTCGTATAACATTCATACATGCTCGTCGGTCTCTTTAGAGTATACTCCTGACCTGGCCTTTCTCTAAAACGTCTGCTATCTGATCGAGATACATGCGCCGAGGTCTTGTCGTTCCAGCAGTTCCATTCACACTTGGCTGATGCACTTAATTAATCAATTGCATCATCACTTAACTTAATTTCTTATCACAATACCACTGTTAGATTAGAGGCTCTTGTTATTGATCATCATTTACTTTTTGTACTCTGCTAAAACACTGCGAGTGATTTTTTTTCTAATTATCTCTGCCTATTTCGTTGAACTTTTGGGCAGAGATCGCTAAATTTCTCCAATATTCTAGCTAGATCGTCTGCCCATTTTCTGAGCCTTGGACTATGTTCTATAAAATAAAAACGTAGAGCCCAAAACTGTGTTCGACTGAGTATTTTCCCGTGTGGAAACCTGGCAAGTCATACAGCTGTTTGCACCGAGAACCTCCCTCAAACCCCATTGAATCGTATGCGCAATTTGATCAAACCACCCTTTGTAGACCAGACCGAGATTATGAAGGTAATGAAATATAATGATATCGTGCATCCCCAGCTGACCTTTTTACGTGATATTCGAAGGCAAAAAAGTGAATAAATGGAATGGAAGTTAAAGGTTCAACGACTATTGGAATTGTAGATTTTATCCATGACTTCCATGAGTAAAGGAAGTATTTTTTGTTGAAAAAGGGCTAGAGGCATGGCTGGATTGAGATTATAAATTTTCAATTGCATCCAGTAGAATAGTCATCGCTGTTTGTAAAAAAATCCATAAGATAAATTGAGTCCATTAATTCTAGGAAACTCTAACCTAGTCTCTAAAGGTGGTCTTGGCATAAAATAAGACCCTTCCATTATCTTCAATGGTTATCGTAAGAGGTGACTACGCGAGCGCAGCAAGAAATGGACGCAATGTGCGGTCACCAATCCATTTGCCAAGTGGATCTACGAAAATAAAAACCTTGAACCCCCCAAACATTGAGGACTGACAAAGATGAATATTTTAAGGTCTGCTTCAAAGCGGTAACGTTGAAGTAGTCCAAATATTTCAAGAAAAACACAGGGCTATTAGTAGTTACAATAAGTTTACGGCAAAATAGAAGGTATCTCAAACCATTTATTTTAGAATAGAGAACTGAAAATTATAACAAACCAATTGTTATGAAAACGGAATATATCCCAGGGCGTATGTGACAAAGAATTTGTTTGGACTGGCGTGTCTACGTAACGAGCCGGGTGCATTCCCAATCTGATATAAATCGAAGAGGATTAAAATTTAACGACTCGTCTACACCGGCTTTACTCTTCTTTGTGAACGAAGCCTTTGTTGGGGCGTATGGGATAAAAAAGAAATGGGAAAACGGTTTATTTCGACGTAACTGAATTGTACGGCAACGTTTTTCCACGACTTTTGGATAATGCTTTCAATTGACTTTTTAATTTCTGGAATCGTGGTCTCTGTTAGGAAATGAGAAAATAAATTTTGGTTCTTTGATCATCTTCTGATATTAAAATGTTTATGTACCTAATTAAAATTTATTAGAGCTTTGCTAATAATCTTTTTTTTTAATGATATTGGTTTCTCGGAGACCAGGATTAGCAGAAGATTTCATAAGAAAGCTGGAGTAAACTTTTCGACCTTGCGTGAATATTAATTTAGACTTTTTAACCGACTTCCAATCAAAAAGGAGGAGGTTCTCAATTCGGTTGTATTTTTTTTTAATATATTTTTTTTAATGTTTGTTACCGCATAACTTCGTCATTTGTGAGCCGATTTGAAAAATTATTTTTTTATCTGAAAGGTTCCAGATTGGTCCCATTTTAATTTTATTAAAATCAGTGTTGCCATTTTTTTTTAAATAATTGTTTTAATGTTTGTAACTGCATGCCTCCGTCATTTATGAACCGATTTAGAAAATTATTTTTTTATTTGGAAGGTTATTTTTACGTCCAGATTGTCCCAAACAAACATAAAAATCGGTTTAGCCGTTTGGCAATGAAGTTGGTTTCTCTAGTTTTTTAAACTTATAATTATTAGACGAAACGATACGGTCAAAACGAATTCAATGCTACGCTGTTTATGTCGCCGCATCTACGCATATAATTGGGGTAACTGCGCATGTTTTGTTGCAACGTCAGTTTTGGTATTATTTTAAGGTTAGATTGCAATTCAAAACAAAACTTATCTTTGACAAGGAAAGATTGCAAACAAGACTGAATGTTGACGTAATAAACATGGGATAGCGAATAATAATTTCACTTTGTAAAACTAGTATGGTATAGTAGGCTATAGTATACTGATGATTAATGGTCGACAATGATGGCAACGAGTTATATGATAAGTAAATAAATAAATAATGCGGACAATCCACACAACACTATCTAGCCCCAAACTAAGCAGAGCTTGTACTATGGGAACCAGGTAGCTGATATAATACTTAAATACTTTTATTTTGTAAATACATAGGTATATAGAATACAATATAACACCCAGACAGAGAACAAACATCTATGTTCACCACACAAATATTTTTTGTTCTCGGTGGGGATCGAACCCACGCCCTCCAGCGCAGAAGGCAGAGCTACTACCAACTGAGCTGTGAAGGCAGTCAAATGATCGTTGTTCTTTGTTACAATCATTTATTTGTTAGTTTCAAACTATTGATTGCAACAGAACTACACAATCGCCCTACAGGTTTGACGCTAAATGAAAAATATGTAGTAAAAAAGTTTTAAGGGGCAAGTAAACTATTAAGGCCAACGGTTTTAATCCTCGGAAAACATGCGAGTAAAGGAAGCAAAAAACGGCTATCCGATTAACAATACCGTCGGCAACATGACTGTGACGTGCGGAACAGTAGGCCTACCACAAGCTCCATCTGACTCTGGCTCTGGCTCTGATTTTGAGCCTGTGTGTGAGTGTTGACTAAATAAATTTTACGTCGAAACGTCCCACAGACCTCTCACAGACTCAAAACCAGAGCCAGAGATAGAGCCAGACAGAGCTTCTGGTAGGGCTAAAGGCCGAACCCGATAGAATAAAGTCTGATCAACAAAATAGATTTACCATCGAAGGGCGGTGGACAGGTTGCTAACTAGATTAAAAGAATGCGCTTCCATGCTACGACAGGGACGTAATCAAGGGTTCAGAATATGCGGGGGTAATCGAAACAACCTTAATAATCCCTTGTCGATGAGAGATATAAATAAAAATTGTAGACAATTCTACACAACACTATCTAGACCCAAATTAATCCGAGCTTGTACCAAAGGAACCAGAGAGCTGGTATACCTACTATTTAAATACATATTTTTTTTGTAAATACATACTTAGAATACAATTATAATACCCAGACTGTGAACAAACAGTAGGTATTCACCATACAAATATTTTTTATCGATGGGGATCGAACCCACGACCTACGGCGCAGAAGACAGGGCTACTATATCTACAGAGCTGAGAGTCAGAGTACAGAGTTGAATTACATGCCATTTCATTACATGAGACATTATTGATTGCTTAGAATATTTGATGTACCTACTTATTAAATCCATGTTTTTTTTCTTACGGCGAACCTTTCTTCTTCTTCTTTTTCTTCTAATCGTGTCACTGGCTCTTTCAAACAATGGTGAAATGTTTAACTGTGCTTAAAGGCTCCTTTCGTGCACTCCAAAAACTTTTACTTTTTAACTGTTGCTCCCTCCATGCAGTCCTTAATACGGACCTCTTTGCCGTCGATGGTAATTCAACTAGAGGCTATGAGCCGGGAGGCAGTAACAATGTAATTTTCAGCGTATTTTTTCAAGCTGAAACATTTTGCATTTTAATCAGTGCGTAAGTAGCTTTATTTATAGTGAAGCTTTTTTTTACAATTTATAGGCTAACGCTTGACCGCAATCTCACCTGATGTTAAGTGATGTTGCGGTCGATGAGCTCTTAGTTTTGAAACTTTTATTTACTTTGCATCTATGAATTAGAGTCCTTTCACCACACTGGCTCGAGAAAGTTGTGAATCACAAGAAGAAGATAAGAATCGTTCAGTAAAGTCAACAAATAAGAAACCAAAAAGGTTTTACTGCAGAAACAAAAGCTAAAGTGGTATTTTTTTTCGTATAGGTACTTTCTGTGGTATGAATCTTGTCGTAACTTTGTACAATCAAGTTAAATATGTCATGAAACTCGGGTAGCCGTAATTTCTTCGAAAAGTTGTGTTAAATAAACCTCAGAAAATTTTGCCAGAACACTTAACTTTGTTACAGAATCTTTGGTTATCTATCGATTCTTAGAACTTCTAAACTCACGTTTCCGAAACGAACCTAAATGGGAGTAGGAATATATATATAGATACATACACGGTGTAAAAAATACTATCTCTCTCTCAAAATTAAATAAAAAACCAAAAGAACAAGAATTTTTTTTTTTATTATTTGAAGAATTATTTAGCCGACCAATTTTAATAATGCTACTAGTTTAAATTAGTTCATTTTCCTTAAAAACAACTAAACGTAGTACCCACGCTAAAATGAAAAATTAATTCTTTATTTATGGTTAAAATGCAAAAAACTCGATAAATGTATTCCCTTTTTACACCCTACCCTATTTTACTTATTACATTATTTTTTTTTCTCATAATTTACCCAAGTCAAGATTCAAATCTGCACCATTCACTGCCCACTTGTTCACCGCATCGGTGGTCGCCAATCGTATTGTTTGATTATGAAACTTATTCTATCTATCTACCCTCCTTCATCAATCCTAAACTCCAAGTTTAATGCAACCGTATCATGCTGACCGTAATGTATTATTTAATAAAACAGAGGGACTCTGTCTGATTTAGCCATAGGTCTGGTCCAAGTTTCCAAGTTTTCAGTGGTTATATTTATGCTTATCTATATACTAATAAAATATATAAAATTGAAACCCTATTTCCCTTGGTCACGTCATCACGGGCTAGACCAAGATTGAAAATTGGTGGGTGCCAGGAGACGGACATAAAATATTTTTTCCGGCAGACTTTTTATCCTGAAAAAGTAACGAGAACGGAGCAAGCGAAGCATAATTATAGAATACAAGCGAAACAATTTTGGTACTGTCGGCACGCACTTAGCAACAGTTTTTATATATATTACGTGGTACTCTTTTGCTGTGTTTCTGTATGTGTTCAATGTTGTTTTTTCTTGATAAGGTGTGCTTTGCTTGCGTGTTTCGGGCCAAATAAAAAGTATTTTTTTCTTATCTTACAATATTCTGATTTAAGATTATTTTTACCAAACAAGATCGTCATTTAACGGCGACGAACACTTAACAAATCAACGAACGGAGAAAGACGTATTTCAAAAAAATGTTTTGGCTGCTCGCTGTAGCGTGGAAATTTTCGCAGCAATCTATCATAAGAAAAAAATCAAGCCAGACTGAAGTAACCCAAGGTCAGGTCATTTGGAAGGGTAAGATAAATTGGTTCATGACGAGCAAGCAGGAAATCGTTTTAATGAAGCCAAATACAGCCTTGGAAAATACCACTTGAAGGAAAAGACGTACTGGCAAAGGAGTATTACCTCAAACAAGCAGCCTCGCAGGTCACGCACGTTAGGAACGTTCCCTGCGATGCATTGTCTTTTGTCCATCAACTTCCCTAGGCCTGGCAGGCCTCAGGAATAGAAGAGACCAGCGGCCTGTCTCGGCTTCGGACGGGTGGACATTTAATTTTAAACACATGTGAATGTAGCTTTCCAATGGTGAAAGAATTTTTGAAATCGGCACAGCAGTTTTTGAGTTTATACATTACAAACATACACACAAAAATACAAATCTTTCCATGCACTTTCTAATAAATATAAGTATAGAAGTAAAATTTAGTATAGATAGAAATATATATGTAGATGTGATGTAGCGCATCTCACGAAGCCGCGGGCTACAGCAAGTTTTCAATAAACGAGCTAAGACCAAAGTCCAAACACAGTCCGCGGAAATTGATCCCGTCTAGTGTTTCCCGTTGTATACAGGGTGTCCCATAAGTCAACGTCCAGCCGAAAACGGGTGATGCGCCAAGTCATGACAGTTATCAGAAAAATATAAAAAAAAATATTTGATATGTAACTTTCGAGTTATGAGTATTAAAAAAAAACAGAAAAAACTGACACCCTGTGATGATCTTTTAAGTCCTGCGACTACAAATATTAACTTTTCATGGAACTTTTTTCTGCAGCGTAAGCATGAATAACTCTTCTGTAAATTACAATTCAAAATTAAGCCATAACTGCCTCAGTTTTTAATGAAATCGTGGAGTTTTAGCCAACGTTTCATTTCAGATAATTACATCACCCAACTTTTACCGTCTGTACCGCAAAAAAAATGTACTACACTATCATGGCATGTAACTTTAAAAATTGGCGCATTTATCCAGGATTCCAAAATGATATAATACTTGCTAGAGTACTCCTTAGTTTTGGAAATAAAAAATGATTTTTTAACTAAACTGGATTTCCAATCAATTTTATTTCAATAGACAAAATGTTTGTACCCTTTAAATGATGGACTTAAAATGCCTACGTTGTGTTTTTAAGTGACTCACAATTCACAGGTACAAGTAAATACCATTTCGACAATGCAAGTAAACAGATAGATCCACCACCTTGTCAAAAGAGTAATAACCATGGGTTTTCAAGTTTGTTAGTTTTAGGTAAAAGTTTGAAATAAAATTCAATCATAGATTACTTCAATCGTGATTTTAATTTAAACATCTCTTATCTTCATGGTCTTATTACATGGTTTTTGACGTGACAACGTCTTATAATTCGATGGAGCCGGCTGCTCGTACGAAAAAACATGACTCATGCGGCGTTACCTCGCTCTGAGGCGTTCCATTTAATACTTGAAGTGCAAGTGAGAGCGCGGAACGAGCGACAAAGAGGCACAATCGGCCTCCGCGTTCGGCAGCGTTCGACATCGGTCTCTCTCCTACTTGAGTGAGCGATGCGTCCGCGTGGACAGCTTTATGACGTTGTCACGTTCAACTGTCGTCAGTTAACTGACTTTACAGACAGCTGATTTTTTTTAAGGAAATGTAGAGCTTGCATTACTGCTGAAGGCTAACAGTTTGAACATTTGCTGTTGCTTGATGTAGTTAAATTAAAAACACGATTGAAGAAATCCTATGATTGAATTTTATTTCAAACTTTCACCTAAAACTAACAAATTACTTGAACACCCATGGTTATTACTCTTTCGACAAGATGGTGGATCTATCTGTTTACTTGCATTGTCGAAATGGTATTTACTTGTACCTGTAAATTGTGAGCGATTTAAAAACGCAGCGTAGGCATTTTAAGTCCATAATTTAAAGGGTACAAACATTTTATCTCATGAAATAAAATTGATCGGAAATCCGGTTTAGTTGAAAAAACATTTTTTATTTCCAAAACTAAGGAGTACTCTAGCAAGTATTATACTATTTTGGAATCCTGGATAAATGCGCCAATTTTTAAAGTTACATGCCATGATAGTGTAGTACATTTTTTTTGCGGTACAGACGGTTAAAGTTGGGTGATGTAATTATCTGAAATGAAACGTTGGCCAAAACTCCACGATTTCATTGAAAACTGAGGCAGTTATGGCTTAATTTTGAATTGTAATTTACAGAAGAGTTATTCATGCTTACGCTGCAGAAAAAAGTTCCATGAAAAGTTAATATTTGTAGTCGCAGGACTTAAAAGATCATCACAGGGTGTCAGTTTTTCCTGTTTTTTTAAAATACTTATAACTCGAAAGTTACTTAGCAAATATTTTTTTTATATTTTTCTGATAACTGTCATGACTTGGCGCATCACCCGTTTTCGGCTGGACGTTGACTTATGGGACACCCTGTATATGAGATATTGTTGCTCCAAATATGGACATTATTTGAATGCAGCGCTATAACACTCTAAATAAATATGAACCCTTTTTATGTCCGCGGATACACAGAGGTCTAATTTTGGATATATTTTGTAATATTTCTTGCGGAAATGTGGGACGAGGTTGTAACGAATGACGGTGATCCATTTTGGGATGTTTTATGTCACGGAATATAGTATGACATAGCGATTGTCGCCGTCTAATAGAAAGTTATGACGGTGGTTGTGATGCTCATACAAGAATAAGGTTGGTATACCTAATCTTACATGAAACGTTACCGCATCATCAACAAAAGTCTGAAGAAGTCCACTGTTGAACATAGGCATATGTTTGGTATTTATGAGGGTCTATAAATTTCCAGGGAAAATATTTAGCCCTTGCTATCCCTTAAACATCAGCAGCAAGCAGTCTTTATGTCAAACAAAATAAAAAGTATAATTTTTACAGGCTTTGATAATTTAAATGGTTTAGCAAAAGAGACACGAAAATGTTTTCAGTAGAAAGACATCTTGAGTAGATAAAACGAAAACGTGAACATTCAGGGCCCTTAGTTCTTATTAGTAAGCAAAGTTAATTTAGGTTTAGCGTATTTTATTAACTTGTTATATTCCAAGACTGGATTTTTTTCCTTGACGCGAAAGGCGTGGGGTGCTTTTTATAATAACTTCAGATATAATAAACAATTGATAAAATATTTACAACAATTAAAATCAAGCCCCCCATGCACGCTTTTTGTACAATAATAATACATTTTTCAATTGATTATTACAGTTTTATTTTTAACTTTTTAGTTCAATAAGTTATAAAAGCGTTTTATTTTAGTTTTTTAAACTATAAATTATTTTTTACTTTTTTTTTTCATATTATTGCATTGTCATCAACCTTTGACAGATGTGCAAAGTTTGAATCAAATCTGATCGTTAAAAGAAGGACAAAATCGAGCTCAAAGGGGTTGGTTACAAACAAGCTTACAAACTTACATACAGGTGAAGCTAATAAAAGCGTTATATAAAGAAGAGGTCCCTAATTCGGTAATATTTTTTTTCATGTTATCCTTCGCATAAATTTGTCATATAATCACACAATTCAACAAAACACACAATCCCCAATTTAAAACACAACAACTACAAATATTAATAAATATCTAAAAGGTCAAGAATTTTTATATATAAATTTAAATAGAAATTTTATCTCGATTTCTCATATATTTTAAACTTCACCAGTTGTGAATAAAGTTTCAGTTTATAAAATCATGTATAGTATTTACTTTCACCAACTTGCTGTAGCTCAACAGGGCATGTAATTCCTCTTGAACCTATGTTTTTTTAGTGCGCCGACGGCAGATCGTTATTTTACAGGGATTTTAGGATTACTCTAGGCTTCACAGAGCTTATGCTTGTTGAAAACGCTGCTACCTTTTAGAGAGAATTAATTTGGCGTTTTCCTTTTTTCGCTGGAAACTCGATGGTGAGTGAAATGGATCTATGAGTCTAAACAAATGTTATTCCGGGATCAAAAATGTAGTGGAGTTTTTAGACAAGTGTTTATAACAATGTATGTAGAATAATGAAGTTTAAAAATATTTATTTAGATAACTAAGTCTACGCCATTTTCTGTCTTTAGGCAGAAAATATTTAAATGTACATTAATTTTCAAGTTTTTGTGTTAAACAATAAATTAAAATTGCACCTAGGACAATTTTAGGCAATTTTATCATGGTCAACGTCTTCAGAAAACTTACCCTAACACTAAACTCTCAAGCTCCAAAACTGGGCTTGGATACAAATTGGTTTGGCTAAGTCAATTGCCGACATGAGCAGGCTCAGGATTAAGTTAGCCTGTTTCCAGTACAAAGGCCAAGCATGACAATGACAGTTAGCCCCACTTGTTCACACTTCCCAATTTACATTTGCTGCTGGAAACCGCACGTGTCTTGCGAAAACAAGCCTTATTGCCAAGGCTATAACGAAAAATGATGGAAAAATTCTAAATAGCAATGTTATGGTAAAGTGGCTAAAGCATTAAGCCAAGCTTCAAACCGAGCGTTGACGAGTGGTAGTAAGAACTTGTATTCATTTGATAATTGTGTTTGTAATTAATGAATTAATCACTCATAGAGGTTCCTAAGGTCGTGGGTTCAAATCCAGTCGTTTACCAATGAGTTTTCATGTTGAAAAACTTATATACGTTATGCTCTTAAACGGTGAAGGAATACATGTCCCAAAATATGTGTCGAGTTCACGAAAGGACCCTCTCCGAAGCGCACCTTTTTTATTTTTATTATGCCATAGCAGGCAGACGAGCAGTCGGGCCACCTGATGGAAAGTAGTCACAGTCACCCAAGCGCTGCCGGCCTTTTAAGAACTGATAGACCCGCCTTTTGAAAGACCCCATGTTGAAGCTCCGAGGGAAAACCGGAGAAGGCAGGCAGGAAAATCCTTTCACCACACTGGTTTCAAAGAACCAGTGACCCAATAAGAAGAAGAAGAATCAAAGAGTTTTATAATTCTTCTTCCCAAAACTTAGGGTGTGAAGCCGCAACCTTTCTTGTTACGGAGCTGCGCTGGCTGCTGCACCATTGGATCCTAATCACACTCGACGAATACCTCCTAGGACACTATAAAAATTCTTGTGGTTTCTTAAGTAAACACTAAAATCAATAAAAAACAATAAAAAATAAGAAGAAGAATGTTAGATGTTGCCAGACTTCTGTTGTTGCCACTGCCTCCACCAAAACATTTTCAAACCACTAAATAATGGTAATTTTAATACGAGAAGCTTTAATTACCATACTGTTCAGCCCCGCCCTCTTTCATGCGGGTAATAGGGTAGTTAGCAACGAACTAACAAATGATTAATTACTATGCATGGACATGTGCAGAGCACGCAATATAACAATATTACGCAGCTTATGGAGCTGTGGCAGAGCACTAGTGGTCTAGCGATAGATTCTATCTTATCGTGTCACTGATTCTTTTACACCAAGTGTGGTGAAAGGATTTCAAGAGCTCCTCAAAGAGCTTCCTTTCGTGCACTCATTTTCAACCTGAAATTCATACAGGGGTACCGGAATCCCACGTGACTTAGTCTGTGTAGAACTATTTTCATATTTCAACTTTCACTCCTTGCACTGCACTTTAGGGTTGGATTCCGGGGGTTCCTTATTTTGTGCACCCTAGCGATAGAATAGAAAGCAAGAGTTGAAAAGAAAAGAATTATCATCATCATCATTCATAAGATCTGGTTCATAAGATTTTTTTCGTGCACCGCTGCGAGCAGTGTACACAGTTATTTTCTTGTTACGACACGAATTCTTGGGTAGGCCCGGTGTTTTTTCTTAGCGTGTACAAGCGCCCTTAGGAGATTCCATGTTACTAATAACGGAATTTCTAAAAATACCGTTGCGATGAAATCGATACAATTTAACTATGTTTGAAAGGAGCTCTTTTGAGGCGTACTTAAAATCCTTTCACCACACTTAGTTTGAAAGAACCAGTGACACAACAAGAAGAAGAACATCTTGTCTACCTACAAGATCTCTTAAGCTACATTTCATCCTACTTGAATAAGTAAGAGCTAACTTAGCCGCAGCTAGATCCCTGTCAGTCAGTGCTGCGGCCAAGCGGCCATTGGTGTCTGAGAGATTAACCTGTCTTCAAGCCCCAGTGACTCAACTAATAGGACGCTGAGGCTTTATCAAGATGCATGCGGTAGATTTATTGACAAACTACAAATGAGTAGTGAGAATAATGTGAAAAAAACACCATTCACGAATGTTATCCCCAAGCATGGTATGATAGACATACCGTTCTCGTCACGCCCAGTTCCCGTTACTTTTTCGGGATAAAAAGTATCTGGTTCTAAGCTTCTTCTTCTCAGTCGCTTCACTCTTGTCAGAGCGGTCGTGGTCATCATGAATATATGATTATTTGTTTTTATCAGGGGCTGTGGCACGCCTCACGATATCTCGCCACTTCTCCCTACATGTCGTCATCCGGGAGCACTCTTGTAGGGTTCCACCCACTGCTGATTTGACCTGATCAGTCCAGCGCATGGGAGATCTTCCACGGTTCTAAGCTAACTCCCCAAATTTTCAGCCAAATCGGTTCAGTCGTTCTTGAGTTATAAAATAGTGTAACTAGCACGTATTTCTTTACGCATAAGATTAAAACAAATACATCCCATGGGAACCATACAATTCATTGCGATAAAAAGACTATGCTCCAGACTATAATCCATCTCTGTGCCAATTTTATCCAGATCTGTTCAGTCGTTCTAGAGTTATTGAATAAACATCCTCCATTCAGCCATCCAAACACCACAATAGATATAATTATGGATATAATATTAGTGGTATTGATGATATCACTCATTTAGCTAAGCAATAGTCTATCTCTATTTGTAAACATGAAAGAAAAAGTGACAAGAGACTTTAAGCGAGCCGCAAATTAAATGTCAATCATTATGAATGAGGGGGTTTAATAGTTATTTGTTATACAAGAGTGCAAAGCTGCTTTTTAACCGCGTGCTCAATTTTGATGACCGAGCAAGCGCAGGATTCTAATATTTAACCACGAGCGTAGCGAGTGGTTTAAAAGTTAGAATCCTAAGCGTTGGCGAAGGAATCAAATGAGCACAAGGTGAAAAATCTTTGCACTCGAGTGCAACACGTAACTTTTCATCCCACCTCAGCGAGGAAATGACTAAAATCTAAATGCAAAAAAGAACATGGCGCGACTAAAAGTAACACACCAAGAAGGTTCCGAGTATGAGTTATTAACAAATGTTAAAAGGTTGTATGATAAATTCGGCACCATGCAGGTAGAAGTAAATAGGTTTAATGGTGTTTTGAATTCACAAATACACCAAGAAGGTTACGAGTGCGAGTTTTTAACAAAATAAAAAAGGTTGTATGATAAGTTCAGCACCATGGAGGTAGAAGTAAATAGGTTGTGTATTCACAAACTTATTGAACAAGATATTCTAAATTCAAATTTACTTTATCCTCTAGCGGATAAAAATGGCTTTTCCAGTCAGAAATCAAACAGCAAAAACACACTTTCAGAGCTGGTGGGATGAAAACGTCTTTTTCATTACTCATACTCTGAAAGTAGGTCTGAAGTTGCCTGAGGGGCCTAATAGAAAGTAAAACTTTCAGCCCTAGGGAGAATCGCTTTCTACTGACAGCTCAAATTATAAAAAAAAAAAGTTCTATTTTATTCAACCATGTTCCAACTTTCTAAAGTCTTTCTAACTGCAAGGAGGTCATTGAACCAAATTCCAACTTTTTATTCAGCAAGTAGGTTACAACGGTAAGAAGTTTAAAAAGTCTAAATAAAGCGCAATGTAAAATTTAAATTTTCATAACATAAAGATAGTATTAAATAAATAATATATCTTCTAAATTACTTGATTAATATATAGCTTCAACTATTTATTCAAAATAACATAAATTTGAGCAAACAATTTACCATTTTTTAAATTATTAAAATGAAAATAATGGCTGAATAATGCTGGCGAGCCGTAGCCGAAGGCCCGCCAGAGAAATAGAAAAAAAAAACCGGGAAGGCGGCAATTCAATCTTCATTTTGACTAATGTTTCTTTTATGTTTTTATTTTTACTTTCCTTGTATTCGTAATGAAAAGCACAGTGTTTACCTCGGATGAAAGTCTTTTAAGTCCCTCAAGCTCCATTGGCGCCCTCGCTACGCTCTGGCGCCAAACCCGTCTCGGGACTCAAAAAACGTGACTTTCAACACTCAGGTAACAATGTACTATTAATGATTTGTAAGGGGATAGTCACATGCACGTCTAAACATTGCCACATTTAGCAGTACGTGTTAATTATTACTCTAAATTTGCCTTGTTCTAATCAAAACAAACTCGAATCTAAACACGAATGCCGACCCAAAAGGCAATATATTAGATTAGACATGGTCATTTAAACTAAACCTAGCCGCACAGCTCCATCGTGATAGTTTGATCAACTAGTTTGTACTGTACCTATCCCTTGAGTGTGCATCTCATCTCAATTTCACAAATTATGGCCGTTTTAGTGTGGAAATTCTAGATGTGGACTCTACACAGTTTAATACGATACAAGTTAATCAAGGCAGATGTTTTACACCACGCCTCTACAGGGAAAAGGGAACTATTCAACCATTGTTTTACTATATTTCTTTTATTATTACAAACCATGACCAAGTGAGGGTAGTTGCAACTGCGACTGGCTCCGCTTCTCAACGGTAACTCCAATGAACCCCAGTCTGCCCGCGACCATGGCTGACGGTTGAAACGTCTCGGGAAATAATAAAGGTAATCGTGGTATAATAGCCTTTTTTAGGGTTCCGTAGCCAAATGGCAAAAACGGAACCCTTATAGATTCGTCATGTCTGTCTGTCTGTCTGTCCGACCGTGTCACAGCCATTTTTCTCCGAAACCATAAAAACTAGACTGATGAAACTTGGTGAGTAGATGTATTCTGTAAACCGCATTAAGGTTTTTACATAAAAATAGAAAAAAAACTCTAAATTTTGGGGGTCCCCGTACTTGAAACTGAAACTCGAAATTTTTTTTTTCATCGAACCCATACGTGTGGGGTATCTATGAATAGGTCTTTAAAAATGATATTGAGGTTTCTAATATTGTTTTTTTCTAAACTGAATAGTTTGCGCGAGAGACACTTCCAAAGTGGAAAAAAGTTGGTCCCCCCCCCTCTAACTTCTAAAATAAGAGAATGATAAATCCAAAAAAAATATATGTTGTACATTACTATGCAAACTTTCAACGATATTTGGTTTGAACGAGATCTAGTCAGTAGTTTTTTTTTTATACGTCATAAATCGTAAACCGCAAATTTTTTTTCATCGAACCCATACGTGTGGGGTATCTATGAATAGGTCTTTAAAAATGATGTTGAGGTTTCTAATATCGTTTTTTTCTAAACTGAATAGTTTGCGCGAGAGACACTTCCAAAGTGGAAAAAAGTTGGTCCCCCCCCTCTAACTTCTAAAATAAGAGAATGCTAAATCCAAAAAAAATATATGTTGTACATTACTATGCAAACTTTCAACGATATTTGGTTTGAACGAGATCTAGTGAGTAGTTTTTTATTTATACGTCATAAATCGTAAACCGCAATTTACCTTTCGACGAACTACAAAAACCTTTATATTATGTTAATTGATGCTACGGAACCCTTCATGGGCGAGTCCGACTCGCACTTGGCTGCTTTTTTTAATATAAATATTTACAAAAAAGCACAAGAAACGGTTGAACTATCTGATAGGCAAATGATCTAGAGATAGCTCAACTGATCCAAATCAGTGCCAGACGGAAACGTTCCCAAGACGCTGACGGCATTACCACGCTAAATAGCAATTCTGAAGCACTGCGCCAGCCCTTGGGTCACGCGTCGCTTTGATCAGTCGCCTAGACAAATATCTTTCTATTTGGGCGACCGTTTTGAGTAAGAACAGCTGCCGTAAAGCCGCCGTAATTCAGTATCGCAACGTGTTTTAATTCAGTACCGCAGCACATGAAAATATAGCATGTTTAATACCCTAGCTGAAAACAGACTTCAAATGTGCAATAATCTTGTCCCCATCTGGAAACAAGTCTTAGAAACTAATTCTAGTTGCACTTGTGCGCCTAGCCTAAGGCCCCAGACGTAACTCAAGGAATAAGGAACTGCTAGTTGAGTATTACTCCCCAATGCTCTATCACTTTAATAATATTGCCACACTACCCTTGACACAGGCCATTACGAAAATGATATTATTATGGCTATAAAACACCTATGCGAACTGCCTTCAATTGGCTGGTTTGTATTGTAATGGCTACTAAGCTTTATAATATCCGCCTTTAATTCTTTATTTCTTTCCATGCCAAGGTTACCTGGAAGAGATCGCTCTCAGCGATAAGGTCGTCTTTTTATTTGACTAGCTAAGTGACTCATTCTCATTAACAAACATAATAATCATTGCTTTGAAAACTTCAGTTTTCGTAAAAAAAAGACCAGATAGGTACGTCTTTTTAATTAAATGCGTTTGCGACACCCAACAAATAATTCCCCGAAGCCTCGGTGTGATGTAATTCGCAAACGAAAACAAATATTGAAAAATGCGGAAATCGCTCCACAGACACAAATTAAATTCTTTTGTTATCCTTAAACTCAAAAGGGAGTGTAATACAATTTTGCTCATACATTTTATTAGTAAGCTTTCGGTTTTACGACGGCTCAAAAACCCTCAAAACCTAAATAAAAGAAGATCTCATACGAAGTTCTTTTGTCATTTTTACGGTGCGCTGTCAAAGCTTTACGATTCAATCTTTAGGGCGTACCTCGTCAAATACCTGAAAATCTGGCGATAAGGGTTCCCTGTTATAACCACAGTTTCATTGGTGTCTCTAATATACATATTTCTGGGAAATTTACATCATCCACAATTTACTTGCCACAGTACCTGAAATTACTGAATGGAGTTGAATTATAATAATGTAGTTTTGTTTTCTAGCCTGTGTTCCACTGCTGGGCAAAGGCCTCCCCCAAAGATTTCCAGTTTTCCCTATCCCAAGCCTCTTCCTACCATGTCCTTTCGAAATCATCCAGATCATCATGCCGCTTTCTCATTCGTCAGGAATCAATGGTTTGATAGTTAGTTGCCCACCTATCGGGATCCAAATATGTTCATAGTTTAAAGTAACTAAAAAGTAACGATTTACTACCCGCTGGATTTATATTTGATCGAAATATAACTAGTGATTTGCGAAGATTTTTTTCCCTTGGAGGCAACTGATTATTTCAAAGGATTTTTTTTCTTTGTAGATAACTGACATTTGGGATAGTTATCTACTAAGAAATTAATCCTTAGAGATAACTTCAGTATTAGAATGGTCTGTGGTAATAATGTGAGTCGATTAGACTTGTAAAGTTAACTTGAGACAAAAACAACACAATTAATGTTGTCCTTGAGCATCTGCGAAGAAGTTAGGCATTTAGAGCAAGATCCAACAAAACTCCAACAAACTTATAAAGTAATTAGTCTAAAACATTTAAATTATGTTTACTCTACACATAATCGGTTCGTTGATCCAATTTGGAATAACCAACGAGGAATCAAAAACGGTTTCCACGGTTTGACTTTCGGAGCGCAATTCAAAACTTCCAGCTCTAGAAACTTCTTTGGAATACCGATAAGTCACACAAAGAGGGCAAAATATAAGTTTCATCAAAGTTTCATAGCTCAGTGGCAAGTGGAGGGCAAACAAATTCAATGACCACAAAAACTTATGGGGGAAACTTCATCACAGTGCTTTCCTGCCGCGGGCAACTTCAGCGTAAAAATATTGCTAACAACGTAAGATTCAAAACTAACGCAATTTCTTTGCAGAAAATTATCAACCATTTTGGAGAGTGATTTTAAAGTTTAGTGAAAAACAATTTAAGTTAGTAAATCTTAAAAATAACAGTAATAATTGAAGATACAAGCTATTAACTGCGCACGCCTAGTACGTTCGGATACCCACAGGCTTGTCCATGGGAACATGGCTTCCCAAAATCGTCCGCCCACGACACATCCCATGAGCAGATGTGAGCCCACACGGTTGGCCGTTGCGTGTCCAAACTGCTGTTTTTGGAACTAAAGTGCCACAAATTTTGAAATGGACTTTTGAAGTTTCTGAATGTACATTAGCTGGCCTGATGCCTGCCTCCATGGACTGCAGCCATAAAACGACAAGTTGCCAATGAAAAAATATTTTAGAATGATTAAATTTCTAAAAAAGTGAAAAATTTCCGCGCGAAAAATGGCTGCGCAAGCGCAATTTCGTGAATTTTCTTTGTTTTATTTTGTTTATAATAAATTAATTGAGGGTTGTTTTGGGATTGCGATACATGTATGTTTTCCTTGGAAATAAGGCTTGATGGTGATCTAAAAAGTTTTTCGTAAAAATAAGAGCAGCCGACAAAATCTCAAAAATTGTAAGGTAACGGAAAAAATAGTTTTAAAATGCTACCCGCCGCTGTTTAATGATTTCTTATTGGAAAAAAATGTTCTACATAATATCCATACTCTTTTTTAATAGGAAGTGACTGAAATAAGGTAAACAAAGTAGTTTTTTGATAGGAAAAAGACTTTTTAGTTTCTTTGGAATTAATTCGGGCATATTCGGGCATGCGCAACTTCCGGAGGTGAACCGGAAGCCGGAAGTGGGACACGTGCCCCTGGACAGCTGGAGGAGCTGGGACCTTGAGTGGGTATCAACAATAATAGTGGCAAATTCAGTTCTCATCATTATTTGTCTAAGTCGTAACGTTCAAAGGGTATCAACGGCGAAGCTTCGAAGACGATCCATTTATGCCGCGTAGTGAGCTGAAATCACGTCCGCCCCGGGATTTGCCGAACACTTATTGTTGTTTATTAGATAAACATAAACATCCATTGGAGAAGATTGTAAGGTTAATGGAAACTATGGTGTTTAACTTTTGACTCCACAGTGACACAAAACATAGCAAGCAATACTTACATTACAGAGAAAAGTTTCACGAAAAGTTAATATTAGTAGTCACAGAACTCAAATGATCATCACAGGGTGCCAGTTTTTCTGATTTTTTTTATTCCTTAGTTGGCAGACGATCAGACGAGCCACCTGATGGAGAGCAGTCACAGTTGCCCATATTTTGTTTTTAAATTCTTATAATTCGTAGGTACATGACAATTTATTTTTATATTTTTCTGATAACTATCCTGACTTGGCCCATCGCCCGTTTTCGGCGTGACGTTGATTTCTGGGACACCCTGTAGATTTAACTTATTTTAAAGCAAGGCTGACTTTTAAGATGCTGGCCGCAGAACACTCCTGTGTTCTGCGGCCAGCATCTTAGAAGTAGAAGAATAATCTCGACGAAGATTTGACACAGATAACAATCTTCGAAGTTGGTCGAGATTATTCTTGAAATAAAAATACATGATGACAGAGCTAGATAAATTACACAAAATTTGAATTATTTATTCAATTTATATAAATTTGCCCAATTTTATTTCTTATCCCACTTACTTACTGTCTTACTACTTTATGTAGTTTTTTTATTCCTACCAGCTTTGAATTGAAGAACGGTTCTTATTCATCTTCTGCGCCGCTTTAGAACTACACAGCCTTTTCACGACTGTATATCTCAATTTGAATGGCAAGGTTCCGTACTATGTTTGAATACTAAATAGGCGCTTTTAGTGGAGCAGGCGGCCTTAGATAATTCGGATAGCTATTGAAGTTTGTAGTTTAAAGTGCAGCTATCCGGTGGAAGCAAAACCTAGTTATTGATAGAGAAATCTGTAGTACATCTCTCCTCTTGCATTTCTCCATGCATCTGTAATTCAAGTGTACCTAATAAGTTTATAGAAATCGAATTGAATTGAAGTCATAATAAAAATTAGTAAGTAATACCTATCATGCCTAGTTTTTGAAGTACAGATCTTTGGATACGTAACGTATATGTAGGTACAGACAGACGTATTTACTAAAGAAAGTACATCATTTACAAAAAAATATTATGAAATCTTATAATCATTTTCCATTTTTTGAGGCAATGCTTTGTTATAGGCGATGGTTACCACTTGACATCAGGTGGGTCATAAGCTTAATCCATCAGCTAGTGAAATAAAAAAAAAACCATGTGAATAAAATACAATCAACTTACATTTTGAAAAGAACAATGGCTTAGAAAACTGAGTATTATTATCATCTACTTGTTTATATGCAAAAAAGAGCTTTGGCATTAAATTTTGATATTCAATGTTTTTGAGCCACTGAGCATTAAGTTTGTTATGCTTTGAAATCGCCATTCGTACACCAGAACAATCTAATTTTCCATTATCTAGCCACTATCTAAAAGTGAGTCTCTCGTAAATTATCCATTTATTCACGCTTCGAAGAGTATTGGATGCTAGGTTGCTGCAGGCTGGAGAAGGCAGTTCGTTCACTTCATGCTTAGTTTAGTCTTGAAGCGCGTTCGAGGAAGAGCGTCGATTCGACCTCGACAGAAGGCGAGAAGAATCGAAGGCCCAAACACCAGCGGCCATTTCCACGTTGGCGGGATACTGACGTGCCCATCAGTACCCCTACCGGGAACCAATCGTACACCAGCTGACGTGGACACGTCACCGTCTCGCAATCGCTATTCATGCTTCTTGAAGAATCCGCTAGAGGCGCTTTTGGTTTCTCCATACAAAATGGTGGCAGAGGTGGGCGATACGATCGGCGATAGGCGTCAGGCACCGCATGCACACCGATTTCATACTTGGGTACACCAGCCACACTAGGGCACATCAGAGGGGAGAACAACGAAGCCCTCAAACAATAAACAATAATTATGTCCATCCATTTACAGTCGCCATAGCCTAAAACGGCTAGGATATCATCATCAGTCTTGGTAGAATACCAGATGAAAATTCAAAGCCGGAAAAAAAACTGTCTATAATCTAAAATGAAAGCAAGTTACAAGAATGTTATTGGTCGTGTCGTGAGTCGCGTGGGCGCTTTGATTCCATAGTCAAAGTGCCCACACGAAATAGGAAATTTTCCAAAACTTCCTATTTTTTCAAATTCCAATTTTTTGCAAAAAAAAATGCATTTTATTTGTAAATTCATACTTGAATACACGTGAACACAGATTGTTTCTTTTCTGTGTGGGTGTTATGCATTATAACACCCAAACAGAAAAAAAACAATCTGTGTTCACCATGAAAATATTTGTTCTCGGTGTGGATCTAATCCACGACCTACAGCGCAGAAGGCAGAGCTACTACCAAACGAGCTTAGAGGCCAGTCAAATTTCTGTTCGTTTTCGAGTTTTGGGTGACTATCAAGCTAGTTCTACAGAAATTATACCTGGCTTTTAGTCCGAAACAAAAACCTTACACCTAATTTAGTTTGAACCAACTTTGGTAGGTTCGATGTGATGAAAATCGGTCATTTTGATCTGACATAGGTAACCCATCTGTGTTGGCTTGTTCCTTTGTATCTGTGGGTAGGTACATACACCGAGTCAACCGCGGCTGAACCCCAATAAATCCACTCTGACCTGTGTTCATTAATTTGCCTCCTGTCAAGTCCGTATCTAAAATTGTTGATGTTTTGCGAGAGTTTCAGTAAAATATATTGGTTCAATCATTCGTGGCCCCAAAGTTGAGGTATACACTTGGAATTTAGTAATTGGTTTTTGTTCATGTGTTCCAATTTGAAAGCATTCATATTTAATTAATTTACGGGGAAAACCGACGTACTCGGGAGTTACAAAAACCGTTGCTATATAGAGGGTGTTTTTTTTAAAAGGGCGGTGATGGCAAGTCTAAAACCACGAGATCAGTTAGGGAAAAGTCGTTTTAGGAGTCATGCCCTCGATTTATAAGAACACAATACCTGCCTAAGTATTAAAAAATTACACCCTGTATTAAACCAATGAATTATGTTGCTGATATGGATCAATCCTTGCAAATAAATGTATAACTAAAAATGAATGGAAATAGCTATTTCACTTTTTTATACGAAAGAAAACTTAAAACATTTCCGTCAATAGTGAAAGATTTTTGAAAAAGATGCAGTAAATAAATGCAGTTTTTGTGGTTTTTTTTATAAATTGAGGGCATGACTCCTTTCATGACTTTTCCCTTACTCTTGTGGTTTCAGAGCTAGCCATCACCGCCCTTCTCAAAAAACCAACCAGTAGTCCTACCACAAGCTCTGTCTGGCTCTGTCTTTGGTTTTGAGTCTGTTTGAGTGCTGTCTAAATAAATACAACGTCGAAACGTCATCGTCACACACACGGTATAACACACTGGTTAGCACTCACATAGACTCAAAACCAGAGCCAGAGACAGAGCCAGACAGAGCTTGTGGTAAGCCTACAGTATATACGGCTGACAGCCATGACAGAGTGTCGTTTGAGTTTCGGAAACGATCAAAACAATGCGGTTTATGTTATCCAAACCATACATTTTCTTTTCATTGCAAGTGGGACGCAGCCGTATGGCACGGCTATAAAATCGGGCATATTCAGCAAAAATGTCCACAGACATAGCAGTGCTATGAATAAAATCAATGTGATATCTTCAAGTTTATTATCTGACACAGCAAAATCAACTCTGACCTCCTATAAAGATTGTTTGTACTTAGTAAAGAAGTACTTTAAACTTGTAAACTGCTGAAATTAATAGCTTTAAAATTAATAGGTCATGAACCGGTCTTAGTATTCGCATCTTATTATTAACTATCTATCATGAAAAGGAGTGAAAACTAGGAGAGTGATGAGGATGACCATGCGACTAAGAGAGTGATGAGTATGAATGTAGATGGATATGTGGGTAGAGGTAGGCCAAAGAAAAGCTGGTGCGAGCAGTGTGAAAGATGATATGGATAAGAAAGAAGTGAATACAGAGATGACGGTTGATAAAAGAGAATGTAAGAGGGGAATATGTTGTGCCGACCCCACCCCAGTGGGATAAGGGCAGGAAGATGACGGAGACTGTCTAAAAACGATCATCATCATCATCATCTTCCTGCCCTTATTCCACGCTAAGAGGGGTCAGCACAAGAGGTTTTCTTCTTCCACTCACCTCTATCATTCGTCATCTCCTGCTTATGTCATCCTTGACGCATTCCATCCATCTTTTCTTTGGTCTGCCTCTTCTTCTATAGGTATCTGTCTAAACACGATACGGCTCAAAATACTACCGAACGAGTTTTCATACGGTTTTCACCATTGTGACTGAGTGGTTCATGAAGAATGTTAAGGTGTATCAATTGAATTATCATCATCATCATCAGCCTGAAGAAGTTCACTGCTGAAAATAGGCCTCCCCGAACGATTCTGAGCTCTTTTCATTCAACGACTTCCTGCGATCTTGACAACGTCGTCGGTTTATCGGGTTGGTGGGTAATTAAATTATACGGACAAGTTAAACAAAATGTAAACTGCTGGGCCATAATGAAGTGAATAACCCATATTTGGTACCTATATACCCAAAATAGGCATGGTGGTATTACTTACCCGGACGAGCTCTTCACAAAGAGCTTAGTAATGCTCTTTGTGAAGAGAATGCTGTAAACTAATGAATACTGTGAACTGCTGGATATTTAGCCTGTATATCATTCATCACCGAGCTGGGATCAATTCCTGGGATGGAACTTTTTTATTTTTGACAACGCCACTTCCTAAATTAACACCTGAAATTCAAAGTATAAATATAAAAGAATTGTGGACAATCCACACAACACTATCTAGCTCCAAATTAAGCAGAGCTTGTAATGTGTGTGACGTTTCAACGTAGGATTTATTTAGTCAACACTAACACAGACTCAAAACCAGAGCCAGAGACAGAGCAGGTTTACAGATAGCTAATAATTATAATTCTTATATACATTTTTTTTGCCAAACCTAGAATATAATTTAACACCCAGAAAGAGAACAAACATCTGTGTTCACCACGCAAATATTTGTATTAAAGTATAATCATTCTTATGAATATAATTTCAGGTTTGCCATTCACACCAGGAGCACAACAAAACAATTATTGAAGAAAGGGACGCTTCGGTAACTTTGTCAAAAACTTTTCTAAATAGAAACAAACAACAGCATTATACATAACGAGATTGGAACTTTGGCCAACCAACGTTTATTGTCCCAGATACTCAGTAACACAAATAAACAAACTATTAAGGTATACATCGTCAGGCAAAAGTAACCGCTCAACATCAGTTGAGCTTTTAGCGCTCATATTTTCTTAATTCTTCTAAATACGATGAATAATTTCAACTATTGAAGGAGTGCCTAATACGTTTTTTGTGTACAGCATTGTAAAGAAACAAAACATATACAGGGCGTCCCACGGATATGCCACATAGAGGAAAAGTACCTTGAATATTGTAGATGGAACATTTTACTGCAAGAAGACATTATATGAATTAAAAAAATCGGTTGTCTGTAAAGTCGATTTGCTGACGATAGTTGAACGTGACAATGTCATAAGAAAATACACAGATGTCGAACGCTGCCGAACGCGGAGGCCGATTGTACCTCTTTGTCGCTCGTTCCGCGCTCTCGCTTGCACTTCAAGCCTTAAATGGAACGCCTCAGAGTGAGGTAACGCCGCATGAGTCGTGCGTGCAGCCGGCTCCATCGTATTATAAGACTATGTCACGTCAAAAACAATTTAAACTGCATTCATTGTAGCTTTTATTCATTGTAGCTTTGTCATACCAATCGAAAGGCTTTATCATAAGGATTTTTTTTTTCGCTAAATATTATGGTGTGAGAAATAAAAGGACGACCATGAATTTTATCATTTTTTATACAAAATTAATCGACATATTATTTATCAAATGCACTTTTTTATTAATATCTATGAATGCTGTTTAAATTATTTTTTGATTTAAATTCAAAACATGTCTTTATTCTGTAAAATGTTCCATCTGAATATCCAAGGTATACATTCGTTCCATGTGGCATATCCGTGAGACGCCCTGTATAAATGTAAAAGAATAATAAATTATAATAAACTTCAGCCGTCAGAAAATGGTAGTGATACGAATAAAGTTACGAGTATTTTACTTGAGTATTTTTCATAGCGCAGCCCTTCTTGAAGTGTTTTCAAAGAAATCACGAAGCGGATCCCCAAAAATTCATCGCTGAGTTTACTCGCAGGGTATAATAACAAACGCAATAAAAACTTTTCGGGAAAAAATATTAGTTCGGACCATCGAGCTTTCAGACTAAAAGACAACAAGAAATGATTCATTTAAACTCGTTTTTAAAGTTAAATAACTTTTCCTTATTTATCGGCGATGTCTTTGAAGCGTAGACGTGGCGTTTATTTAAATTTCAAGTTATTTGCATAACCTTTGTTCTTCTGCAGTGCCAAAAACCAGAATCAGCTAAATAAACGCTGTTCATTAGAATGTTGGAAACTATGTCGGCCAAGACCAGGTACACAGTACTAGATAAACATTTCCAAGTGCGCGCAAATACTATAAATTGACAAAGCATGCTATGACATTAGAGAATATTTGACATAACTAAATAAATAAAATAAAAATGTATAACTATGCACTGAAACTAGTTTTGACTTATTTTAAGACCTAACATTGATATGATCTGGACACTATATCTTTTTATCATTGAATCTATCTATCTGTCTAAAAACCTCAGCCTACCTCCATGTTGCTATACCCTAAATAGGGTCCATGTGACCACTTATATGTACTTATGTACCTAAACTAAACCATGTGTATGCAATAAATATATTGAGTATTGAATTTCGGTCTGTGTTAAGCTTCTAAAAGATAGTGTGTACGTGTCAATATTAAGGGTTGCTATTGCAATTCTGTGGCTTTCACCTAAGTTAAAAGGGCTCGGTAACAAAATGGTTGGTATATCGAAAACCGATTGGAGTAATTTTAGGCGAGCCGAAACGACATTGTCGCTTAAGCGATTCAATCCGGGCGCGACCGCGTCGGGACCTACACGACGATTTGAATTTAAGCGAATTTATGCGACATTTATACTGCTTTGAACATTCGATGAGTCAACGAGATTCGGTAGCATTTAAAAGCAATGCTATGTCTAATGTCTATGGCTAGTCAACTTGTCTAGACATAGTTAATTCACTCCCCTTACAATCAACGTTTCACTCAACGAACGTTGCAACCGTTTGAAATACCCCAAAAACCCTGAAGTTTTTATACCATTTGCTGATAACACAATAATGTTCACCCTGATTTTCCTTAAAAAGTATGATCTGTCACACTATTGCTATATTTTTAGGGTTCCTTACCCAAAGGTTAACACGGGACCCTTACTAAGACTCCACTGTCTGTCTGTCAGTCTGTTACCAGGCCTTATCTCATGAGCTGTGATAGACAGTTGAAATTTTCACAGATGATCTATTTCTGTGGCCGCAACAACAATACTTACTAAAATAAAACACAATAACAGAATAATAAATAATAATTATGGGGGCTCCCTATAATATGATTTTTTGATCACCAACATGATTTTTTGCTCGTTTTTATAAAATGGTATGGTCGAGTCCGACTCGCACTTGGCCACATTTTTATTGTTCTATCGCACATCTAGGCAATGGCGATGGACGACGATTATCTTTTGGTAACAATCATAGATAAAAAAACATGCATACATTCACTAAAAATATGAACATAAAAATATGATTTTTGTTACATAGTAGTGTGAATTCAGTCACATTTACTGTAGTCATTCCAGCCAGCAGCGATACCAGCTCAGCGCTCGCCGTCGCCCTAATACTCTGTCTGCTACCAATGTAATACGTGTGCAAGGTGCTTAAGGCTCTACAATACAAGGAATAGTTCCAACCGAAGGTCTAATATCCAACGGGAAAAAAGGAAAATGAATCCTAAAATTTCTGGGTACGAGGACCCGTGCCAACGACAATGTGGAAACGAATCTGATAAAAAGTGACTTAAAATTATTGTTAACAAATAGTGTTTGAGTGAGATAAGCGACTCCATTTTGGATTATGTATTCCATTTTTTTTAAACTTGTGTATTTTTTATGTTGGAAATACTGAAAAATTTAGTCATTGCAAAACATGTTTAATTGGTCACAGGTATTTGTAACTTGACTAAACTTACAAATACCTACAGCTGGCAGCTTGGCCTGGGGTCTTATTGTCTAGGTCAACTCGTAATCGACATCGGCTTCATTTTTCACATTTGAAACCTAGCCTATACTTTAAACTTTCGTTGTGTATAACTATTTGACATAAGCAACACCACCACCACTGAAACTCAAACATAATAAATGAATGAAAATTGATGAAAATTCGTGTTTTGGAATTGCGTAACGCCGAAATGAACTTCTTTCTGTTGGATACCAGACAATACCAATAAAAACCTAACTGGGTCGACCAGTGACGGTCGGCTTAAAGTTCACTGATAATGGATTTCAAATTAGAATTCATTATATTCTTAATTACGTTTTCACGATTTCTTGGAACGAATTCTAGAAAACACTAGATCTCTTGCACCAGAGCTCTGGCCTGCAAATCAGCCGTGGTTCCAATCAGTAGAATTTATGGAAAATATTCGTGCATTTTTTTCGTTCATTTACGAACGGTTGTGAACGAAAAATTCAATTGGGCGAATTAATGTACCTACCGTCTACCTCCTTCGTGGTGAAAAATGGAATCACGGCAATGGATAATTTGTCATTTTAATGTTTTCATGTCCGCAACCATGCTACTATGGATAGACGATTTATAACGCATGTCATGTGCCCATGGCCCTTTGTGCGAGTAGGCGAAAGTATCTATTTGTGAAGACAGCATAATTTGTTGTGTTGTAACTTAATTGGAAATTTTTCTTTATTGTTTGAACGATAACTTCGTAGTCTTGCTTGTATTTTGCTTATATTATCGTCAATTTAATTAGTAGGTTATGCTATTTGTGAAAGAGCTAGTTTTGATAAATAACTTTTTATTGTTCACCACTTTATTGATTTAAGCAGATTTTTGCACAATGGGTAGCCTTATCGCTGAGAGATATAGCGAGGTTGCCTGGAGGTTGCCTGTTAGAGTCCAGGCAACCCTTAGTTAGTTTAGGGTTGGGGAATTTACCAAACGGAATTTACACATTCCATCCACCATTAAGGTATACATTCCATCAATATCGTATTAATATCCTGCAAAGTAACTGAGTCCCCACCTCGTAAAAATTGAACCCAAGCCGACGCCAATCATTTATTTTTACGACGACGGCCCAACTCAATAATTATGTCCCAGTATTTTTTTCTGGACCAATATATATTGTTCTCGAATTTACACACCTTTTGCAGAGTCAGTTAGAAAAGTTTCATTGAGTACTTGCCAAGTTGTGAAACAGCTTTCAGTTTTTGTCATCATGTCGAAAAATTCGCTCGAAAAATATTTTGGACTAGCGGCCGTCCGCAGCTTCGCTTGCCCCGTTCCTGTTACTAGAATTTTCTAATTTATTTTATTTCATAAGAACCTTCTAAGAGAAATAGCACTCATTTTTATACAAGACTGTGATATTTTTTGAAAAATTACATGGGTCCATTGCCGTCAAAAGTAAAAGTTTTTTGAAAAAAATAAAAATGCCCGCATCTTTTTCTTAATAATCGAGGGTTCCTTTCATGACTTTTCCCTAACTCTCGTGGTTTTGGACTTGGCCATCACGGCATATATTATAGATGAATAAGTAAACAGCTGAGACGCGAAAGACAATGTTTTTTATACAGTTAGGATGACAAAAAAATAACAATAAATTCATGTAACAAGTGAAAATTGTAGTGGTTGGCTAGCGGCTAGACATTATAAGCTGCAGTCATCATAAAAATAAGATTTAAAAATGAAGTTTGCAGAAGAAACTTATTTGCATACAGCTCACTGCTAGAATACTCTATTATATTTATTTTTAAACAAGTAGCTGATGGAACAAGCAAATGAGTAGAATAGAATAGAAAAAAAATAATTCTATTCTATTCTTTTAATAAGCAAACAACTAAAGTCTGAACAAACAAAAAGTTCATAAAACATTATCATAAATTCTATCGAGTCGCAGAATTCCTGTTCCTACATTTTTTATGATGCAATATGTAATTAAATTAGGGAAGAAGATTCGGTTGGGTGAACCACAACAGAGGTAAACAAGATCCCGGCCTGATTCTGTTAGATTTCATCGTACTTGAAATCAAGTTTAAATTTAAGTAAAAGTTTGTAAATTATCGGAAAATTATATACCTGTGTGTCTACCCGTTAAATCCGCAGTTTTAAAGCACTTACTTCGTACTATATAGTGCCCAAAAAGAGAATAGAGGGGGAGTCAAAGTCGTGTGGTAATTTTTTTTCAAGACAAGATCTTTTCTTATTTAGTACAAATTGCAAGATTTATTTTGTACCTAAAGGTAAAGAACGAAGTAGTTAACAGCGAGTTTTTTGTCACTTTTCTAACCTCTCTCAAATGAAAACAGTTTTAATTTCAGGCAAGTGCGATGCCAACGTGATTACAACCCGGCTTCATCTTGTTTCCTGTAACGGTTTCTGAGTAAATAAGCACGCGGATCTACCCTCCTTTGTAATTGAATAACGGCCCCCGCTGATTCAGCGGATGCTCACAAAAATAATTCTATTATCATCCTCTTTTTTCAGAATTTACTTAGCATGCAATATTTTAAGTTACTTTTTTTAAATTCCGATCTTTTTGCTTCACGACGGAGGAGATAACAGGAGATTCTGAGGGAGTGCAGTATTTTTTTATGAGATAAAGTACACATACTTACAAGTAGATCACTCACTCGACATGAAAGCTCTGAAATAGAAATCTGAAAATTGCTGAATTCTTAGGTGGCAAGTTTTCTTGTTTTACAGTTTCAATGAAAACCACTACAATGAATACTACTTAC
Source organism: Thera britannica (assembly GCA_939531255.2). Taxonomy (NCBI): domain Eukaryota; kingdom Metazoa; phylum Arthropoda; class Insecta; order Lepidoptera; family Geometridae; genus Thera; species Thera britannica. The sequence continues at coordinate 17,327,969 of OW618039.2, forward strand.
AACTACTACTAACTGAACTACATATTTTCAAAATTACCAAGAGATTTTAGCTAAGCAACGAATGTGTAATGGATTTGTATACAGCGCCCAGATCAAGCTTGCTACGCAATTTTTGTGCAAGGTCAAGTTAGACAAAAAGCTAAAAATGAGTCTTGCCCGTAAACTTTACTTTTGTAGAATGGTAGGTAGCTAACAAAATTACCTATAAAGACAATTTGGCGCCTTACCGTCTGGCATAAGTCAAGGGATCTCTCAAAAATTCTAGAGCGTCCCAAAATTAATCCCAACCAAACAAAATTACCTTACCTTGGTATTTTCTTAAGCTTTGGTTTACTAAGAAACGGTGGTCGTTAAAAGCCGCCTGTTAAAATAACTATCAATATTTTATAACGCTGTATGATTCGTTTTTGCTATCATCTAAAGTCAAAAGGCATTTAATATGACCAGATCACACTTGACTTGACCCACGTCATTCAGATCGTGTCATTTTCAGTTTTTGAAGTATTTTTTTAACTTGTAGGTATGTGTAAAACTCCAAAGTTTTTTTACGTCTCGTCCTCCACATTATGACGGCCAAAGTTTCCTTGCCTGAGGCTCTAAACAATTGCCTACTTAGCAGCTCAAAAATGTGCTGACACGGAATTCCCGCGCGTGTTACGTGGATTCCTGAACTGAGTGTAGGGCACTTGTGATATATAAATTTAATTATGAAAGCTGAAACTTAGCTTACTCGGGTTGAAATAAAATTGCGACCAATTAAGGAAAACAAGGTGGCGGTACCTTTGGATTAATAACGTTAATTAACGGTTGAAGAGAGGGGAGATCATTACGGCGAACTACCGACAGTAAACCAGAGTCGTCAAGGCTTTACTGCCGCGAACTTAAAAGCTTGAGCTGAGAATAAGATTGAGAAAAAGCTGAAACCAGAACATTTTTGTGTAATATGAAGGATTACAGACCTTTATTACTTGCAAGAAGTAGAATGAGATGATGATGACTTGTATGACTCTCTGATTAGCTAATGTTATCACTAGCTGTTCCTTGCGGTGTTACCCGCGATTGAAAAGTATGTACTTTTCCTTTATGTCTATGATAAGTTCATCCTCTGTTGCATTGGATGGGATTAAACAACTCTTTAAAAAACACGGTTCCTGTATGCTATTCCAAAGGAACTCTGTATTTTTTCGGGATAAAAAATAGCCTGTCATTTTCTGATACCAAAACTACCACTACCTATGCAAAAATCATGTCGATTCTTTACTCTATGAATAATAAAAATAAATCCACCGCCAGGGTAACATACATTTTACGGGGATAAAAAGTAGCCTGTGCTATTCTGGACTATAATCTATCTCTGTGTTAAATTTCATCTAGATCCGTTCAGCCGTTCTGTAGGCCTACCATGAGCTCTGTCTGGCTCTGTCTCTGTCTCTGGTTTTGAGACTGTGTGAGTGCTCACCAGTGCATTATACTATGTGTGTGACGTTTTGACGTAGGATTTATTTAGTCAACACTCACACAGACTCAAAACCAGAACCAGAGACAGAGCACTGGTGTTATTGGTGTGGTGGTGGTTTGAATAAACAAATTTTCTTTCTTTCTTTCTTTCTTTCTTTAACAAACATCCATCCAAACTTTCGTATTTATATATTTAGTGGGAAGTGGGATTTACTTTAGCCAATACGGCGAGAGGTTATCCGACAGACGATGACGGAGTGCTAACGAAGGCTCATAGAATCTGGCATTAGTTACCTTGGCAGTGGAAGGCGTTATCTTGAAAACCACAACACTGTATAGTTGATGTAATTACCAACGGCCTAATGACCTATCTTACCATGAAACCGAATGAAACCGAAAATATTTGTGAGTCTATAACATTTTCAACTTGATAAGTGATACTATTTTTATGAAACAATGGAATATTTTCTATCATTAATTTCTGGACTTCAGTTCAACCAGTTTCAGTTCAAACATGGTGCATGCAACTGTGCCGAAATATCGTGAGTCAAACTCACAATTTAGTCATGGTAAATATCCTGTTGTTTCATAAAAATTGTGTTAAAAACCATGATAGTTTCAAAAGTTATATTGGTATGTAATTCTTACTTTAACTTGACAAATATGAAATTTTATAACATACAGGTAACGGCGAAAACTAGAACTTTGTTTAACTTTATTACATGGCAAACCGTGGGATATACGTCTACGCAGTACGACACTTGACTTAAGCTACTTAGTAGAACTAAGCTATTTATTAATGTACATTAATGAATTAATTGAAAAACATTCGTATCCGTCTCATTTTAATACATTTAACAATGTAAAAATCATAAGCAAAGTTTTGATTTCAGTTCTGCCGTAAGAGGCAGGTCAGTGACCCTGTAAAACAAAATATAACAGCTCATAAAAGTATTACCAAAAAATTTAAAAGTTCCAGCCATTCAGCTAATGAATTCAAACCGGATCACGTTCGGAAAGCTAATACGTGCTACAAATCGCATTTTAAAACCGCCATATCGAAAACCATTTTTGTCATTTATTCGCAATAATCCAATATGGAGGCGAGCGCGTGATCTCATTGACACTAAGCTACGTCACGGGTCGAGATCCATAATTCATGGTGTCTGACCCGGCGAGAGTCATATTTGATACGGTTTTCAAACGGCAGTGCTAGTTAAAATAACGGAGAAACTTTATGGTTGTCGCGTTGTTGCGTATGAAACATTTAACATTTCTGACACCCTGTATAATTGTGCTGTTCCACTTTTTTTTTATTACACCTATGTCTCCGCAGATTGGAGGGCTTCCTCTCGTGGTGTGGATATAAAAACACTGGATTTTCACTAAATTACGTATAATATTGAATAAAAAGTACAGGTGTCAGATTTAGATCGGTTAGCGTAGCGGTAAAAAGTTAAAAGCGAAGTGACAGGCTAGTATGCATATTAGCTATTGCCTTTATCAGTCAGCAAAAAGATGAGTCGTAGCCTATTTGGCATGTTTTATCTACCATTATCAATTGTTAACGTCTACAACTTTACTACTACTTTTACTTGTCAAAAAGATTTGAATTTTGAGTTTGACGATTTGCTTTTGTTTAGAAGCGGGAAATTCGCGTGGCGCCGTAACACCCTGTATAAAGATATCAGTGTAGGCGCTGAGACGCGTTGGAGGACCATTGAACGGATATAGTCAACAAAATAATCGATTATTATGACTCGTGACATTTATGTAAGTTACTGTACTTTTATTGCATGTAAATCGTACACTATTTTGAATTTACTTGCCAGTGGGTGGTCTGTTCCGAACAGAACCACTATTTTAATGTAAATATTTAATAAGTACTACACGGCCATAAAAAACACGCTGACGCGCGACTTCGTCAGTATAGCTCTTTCTGCATACCTAATATAGTTCTTTTTCTCCCGGGTATACGATAAAGCGGTTGCCCACGATAGACTTACTCAACATCAGGTAGGCCATTTGCTCGTATCGTAATTTTTCTTATTTAAAATAAAAAAGGTGCATCGTCTTAGCGTGGTCTTGCTATTTTAAAAACCGGTAAAAAATCCTAGTGAGTATAATGTTATTGTACATAACCGGAAATAAAGTTCTGTTAGAATCACAAATACCGGAAACAACGTTACACAAGCAATCTTGTTGTATCCCTGGACAGTAATACATTTTACATCAACATTCAACAGCCAGTGTAATTGAAGCTACTTCATTCCTAATTTTCTAGACGATGAAAACCGTGAAAAAACTTCTCGCACGCGAATCTTGAACTTTTGAAAGATATAAAATCACTGAACATATATGTATACGAGGATCGCGAGCAACTAGGTTATGTGCAGTCCGATTGCACACAGTTTCATTCATCAAAAACGTACTATATTAGTTCACTGCTGAACGCAGGTCTCTCCCAAAACTCGCCGCACTGATCCCGGTCTTCGGCTCTTCTCTTTGCTTGCCAGCTACAATTCGCAGATCGTTGCCCCACCTTGGTGTTAATCAGGTTAGCGTAAAATATTATTTATCCTTGAACCATTTTTCCTGCTTAGGAGTTGACCCAACTGGTTTTCATACTTGGTTAAACTTTTGAGTAAGAAAACGTATTCGGATTCACAGAATCTTAAGGATCATTTTCGATCATATTATCATAAATACCACGTGTTTTCTCTTGATTACATTTTGTAAATTTTGTTTAAACAGTGGTTTGCATTTGGTCCGTTTAGTTTGTATCTTATATTCTGAGTGTTTGTAGTAAATATACCGTCACAACAAAGCTCGTAACACCCATTAATTTATAGGCATCCGAACTCAAGATAAGCCTTTGCTTTATCACGGCGTTTGTACTTAGTAGTAGGTATCTGTTATTTCTTGCAATAGCCAACAAATAGCAATACTGTTGTTTTTAAGTATAGAAACAAATACGGAGCTCTTCGGGACAGGAAACGCATCGAAAATGCCCTTGGCAATGCGGATATCAAAAGACTGTATAAACAGCTTACCATCAGGTTTGCCGCGAGCTGTTCAGTAAGACCTGTTTATTATATTTATATTATATTTTGTTTAAACATTTTTTACCTTACTGTACTCAACAGCTTCAATAATTTGATGGTGTCCGAATCGTCAGTAAATAAAATATTAAAATCAAAAGTATCAATTGGGACACTGTATCCAAAAAAATGTTGTCCGAGTCGTCAGCAAGTCGTTTTAGGGTTCCGTATTTTAGTTAATGCTCAGTTCAATCTATGCGTACGGTTGTAGTCAATAATATTGGCTTTTCTGCTTTTGTTGAGCGCTATCTCTTTCAGACGATGTGCAATATTTGTTGCCTACTATTATACATACCTATCTACTTTCAATACTTCCATAAAACACCACCACAAAATCCAATAAATCTTCATTTTCATCATTTTCGAGTTCAAGAATAATTTGCTGTAATAATAACTGAAAAATCTATTTTTTTCCGTTATTTCAATTTTTTGTCAACATTTAAAGTTGACGCGACATTCAATTTCCTGTTAAATCAGGAGCCAAAGTGAAATTGATAAGTCGTCCGAAGTATAAAGTCCATCAATATCTTGACTGGAATAATTTATCTTGATAAGCTAAGCTTACTGAAAGGGTCTTCAAACGATTATTTACAAAACAGCTATGCCTATGTACATGTCCTTTGTTATTACTTTTTTTGTAAATATTTCTGTGTGCATTAAAGAATTAAAGAATTAAAGAAAACAGTCTTGTCATCATGAGTTTTATTATACATTTTGTATTTTGTTAAAACTCCTGTCAGAGGGTGTTGTAGCTTATCATTTAGCCGTAGTTAAATAAAAACAAACACAGCTAAAAGGAATTTAATTTGAAATGAGTTCAATAACCTAAAAATGAACTTTAAATTGAAACTTCGTGGCAGCGAGACCATCTAAATTGGAATATTACAAAAACTACATACAGAAGGACATAGAACTTTCTGAAGTTTAAAAAATGTAATGCTACACAACAACAATGCAAACCAAGAAACAAACGCAGTACCTTCAATAATACATTACAAGGACTTGTAAATTAACAAGCATAATCTGAGATTTTCAGTTAAAGTACTATTGTGACTTCAACAGAAATTATGTAACCAAATTTGTGAAGCTTCCAAAAATGAAAAAAAACAGTGAATTTTAAATGAACACGTTCACTTTGATGTCCGTTTCGCTAGTCAATTAAAACGGGCTTCACAAAGCTTTGAAATGAAAATCTAACAAGCTCATCACTGCGAATGAAAAGTTATTTATATCTTATTTCTGACGTACACAAAGGTAAATAGGAAGATCTAACTTTACCTAAAAACGGAGTACATTAAAGCCTTGTGCACATCTCGAAGCGCCTTGCGATCAGTGAAACGCTGTCAAATATCGCTGTCATAATTGACAGCGTCTTGACAGAATCAGATGTGCTCAAGACTTAAGTGTTTTTTTAACAGTTTTTGTAGTTTGTCACGTGGCATTAAACTTGAATCTTAAATCATCTAAAATAATGATTTTAAAGTAATCTAAGTGAGTTTTTTGAATAAATACTTGATAAAATCTAGTAGGTTTTTTTTTACATTTCTGCTGATGGCTTCTTTCATGTAAGTAAGCCACTTGGACAAAACCCTGTTAACAAATTGCCTACGACCACGATTCTTGGCAAACCTGTATCAAAAATACGTGTTCCCGATCACGTGCTAGCTTATTCCAATATTTTCGTCCACGTGGAATCCTAAAATGAAAACGTGAGGGAAAATTTCTCGTAAAAGTTCACTGGTCACTTCATTCCACGTGACGGGACCTTTTCGTATTTCCATTCGACCTTTGGTAAAGTAAGCCTTATTTTTGTGATTGTATTTGACCTTCGGACTTTTGAATGCTTTTTATCGATTATATGCAATTTCTGGAGCTTTTATATTTTCATTATTTATACCCTGACTTTGTGGCTATAAGCTAGATCATTATACGTATGAAACTTTTTAGTTTATAGTTTAATTAGAAATTGGTATTTCCATAATGTTATTTCAGTGTATTAATAAATTGAAGCCTATTCCGATATTATGTTAGACTACACTAGCAGCTGTTAAACACACGAATTGCAATTTTGAATATTAGGTCAATATCACCGCAATAAATATTAATCTATTAAAACCAGTCCCAAATTGCACTGAATTTCGATTGACGAATAAAAAACCTCCCAATGTCAATATAGAGTGATACTGGCAATTCCCGGTCCCGTATTTGTGATTAAACCTACGGCTGTGAATCTCGTCAAAAATACCATTCAAATCGAACATTTTTATTGGGCAGTGGCAACATTTTATTTTATCAACATTTGTTCAGTGAATTCAACGAACTGGGCTTACAAGGACCGAAGGTTGAAAATAAAATTCGAGTATCCAACTTTTCATTAATTTCAGATAATAAAAATGATATTGCATGCTTCCGGAGTCCACAGTTGGTTTTCATATATTATCGCGGATAACAGATACCAGGGTAACCATTGGAGTCGCTGAATTTTGTAACAATAACATTTTATGCAAATCACACAATTTAAAAAATCTGGACACGTCACTGCAAAACCAAGGCTCAAAAATACTTTCAAATATATTTCTTGTAACTTCTAGAATATCGATTCTAATGTTGTTCTTGTTTGTTATCGAACTTATATAAATAAAGCTAACAGCTTCCGCAATACCGTTAGTTTCAAATAGGTAAGTTTAAACCGGCAGCAAGGCTCAAAAAGCGATTCTATTCAGACCATTACATCCACGACTTTCAGATAATAGTCTCCCAACGAATCGATTGGAACGTTTTTCTCAATTGCAGCCGGTACAACACAGATGGACTAGTTCACGTAGGGTCGACCCATTTTCGGCCAGATTTCGGCGGCAACCAAAACAATATAAATTTTTAGCTACCTCTGACTAACAATATGCAATTATTTCTTACACTGACTTAGTTTTTAATATTTTGCTTTATTTTTGTAGGTAATTTAATTTTGACTAAGTATCTATAATTATTTTAATCTTTTGACATTTCACTTTCTTATAACTATTTGGGTCTATGTTTATTTTATTCATGTATGATTTCGTTTTAATCGTTCATAATTTTATTTTTCCATCCCATAGGTAGAATTACATTGATACAAGCTCAATTTTTAACATCTTCACTACATGTAATTCAGCAAATAAATATATTTTGACTTTGATTTTACTGCTTCAAGCCGAAACATTTAACCAATATATTAATTACCTACCTACGTCTCATTTTCACTTCCCGGTAGATTTAATAATATTTGCCATTTATGAATACCTTGGGCAAGGCAAATAACTGTTTGATATCGGTTGTAAAACGTTTTTATGGATAGTACCCTACCTACGTATGTAGCCAATACAAAAAGACCTAACTTTACCAATGTGTGGGACTCAAACCCACGGCGTTGATTATTGTAAAAAGCTTTTTTTATGTAAAACGTTTTTGATCGGCAAACTTAAGATTCTACAGTTAAGGCCTGCGCACATCTAGGCCGCTGGCGTCGGCGATCAGTGAAACGCTGTCAAATTTGATAGCGATATTTGACAGCGTTTCACTGATCGCTACCGCCAGCGAACTAGGTGTGCGCAGGCCTTTACATTTCGTTGATTCAAAACATTATTTTGACTGATCTCTCAGCTCAGTTGGCAGTAGCACTGCCTTCTGCGCCGTAGGTCGTGGGTTCGATCCCCACCGAGAACAAATATTTGTGTGGTGAACTCAGATATTTGTTCTCTGTCTGTGGGTGTTATATTGTATTCTAAGTATGAATTTAGAAAAAAATATATATATCAGCTAATTGATGTACAAGTATAAGCTCTGCTTAATTTGGGACTAGATAGTGTTGTGTCTATACAATATTTATTCTATTTTAATTATTCTAACATTCTACCCTATCCACTTCCCATTAGGTACTTTACTTACAGGTTCATTCTCACGGTCACACAAACCAAAATTCGGCTTCCGGGGTCTAACCTAGAGCCACTAGTCCACATCTACAATACCGTCGCACCAATTAGTTGGTTGTTTCAATTAGGGAATGTAATTAGGAATGCAGTGGGTGGTAGATGGTAGGAATAATCACGATATTGGCACGGAACGAGGTCGATTCGACTAATGAATTACCTACGACTCGCAAATTAATTAAGGCACACCTGCGAGACTTGGCCTGTTCAGAGACAACAAAAATCGACAGATAGCTAAAATCATGCCAAACTAGAGTGTCTCAATAGCCACTTCATTTAGGTATATTTATGTAGGTTTTGCTCATAAATTCCAAGAGAAAACTCTATACGAATAAAAAGTACCTATATTTTTAACCGACTTCAAATAATAAATAAGGAGGTTCTCATTTCGGTTGTATTCATAGCATAACTTCATCATTTATGGGCTGCTTTGAAAAAATATTTGTATTTGAATGGTAGATAATATTTCCAGATTGGTTCCATAAAAAGTTCATCAAAATCGGCTCTTTGAGGCACACTCAAAATCCTTTTCCAACACTGGTTCGAGAGAAGCTCGAAAGAACCAGAGACATGATAGGAAGTAGAAGAAGAATTACAAAATCCAATGATGGATTTTTTTTGCGAAAAATTCAAAAATGCTAACTAAAAACATTCCTCGAACGGAGACACGCCAAATGCTAGTTAATCACTATAAAATCGTAGAGCACTGAGTAATTACAAATTACTCTGTGGAGTCATTTGGAAATGACTTTGCGCCATCGGGAAATTATCTGGTGATCCTTTATCTGTACAAAATCATTAATTACATAATTAATATTCATACCGTTTATGACTATTAATTTTGATCCATAACAAATGTGGTTGTTATGTGCTTCGGTTGTATTTAGTCTTGATTAGGTGTCGGTGCCACTATATACACATCACAATGACGTATATATATCTTTGTCTTCAAAATGATGGAAGCAATGCAAAGAATAACAAACATGGCAGACCTCCACTATGTATGGATATGAAAATTACTCTGACATTCACAATAAAACATACATAGTTAAAATCACGCCTCATTCGCATCGGAGTCAGCAGAGATCACGGATGTCCACTTGCTAACATCCTAACATACCTCTATCACTTCATTCACTCATTCACAATATAATCTGGTACAAAATATTCAGTTTTCAATCCACAGTAATTTTATATTCCAGTTTCAACTGTGTTGTTTATAACATCAAACCGGTATGCTTGTTTCGTCACATTTTCTCACATAAATAAATAATAAAGCGCAAAAAGAAAAACCTCAGACTACGACAGTAAGAGGAAAGACGACACGTAATTGCAGTTTTCAACTGTTGCTGTCCCATCTTCCCAGACGTCCCCAATCCCATTTGCATCCAAACGTTACAACCAATTTATATACGCTTATCATCGAATATCTCAAGCAGAATTGGTTCCCAGCCACAACACTGGAATTCTCCTATCCCCACAGATTTGTTCCCCAAGGAGATAGGTACCTACAGGACCGATGACGTCGGGATAAAAGGAGGGTAGATAAAAAATTGCCTTTCGACTGTGACCGGGCGCAGCTGAGCTCTGCATGTGCAATTCCGTCGCTATTTGATAAATTATACCAGATTGTATAGCAATGTGGTTTGCGTATTAAGCTGACAGTGTAAAAAAGCCGCTACAAAGTTTGCAAACGATAGGAACCAAGCCATCTTTTTTTTTTGTTGCCTTTTCTTCTAGGCTTATTACATACAATTAAAAAATTTAAACTAGGCTTGGTCGTGTGGCACTGGCATCTAGACTTAGGTACCTGATGCTTCAAAATGTGATTCTTGTGATATACTATTGAATAAATACATATTTGACCTTGATTTTGACTACACTCGATGTTGGGATAGTGCTTCAAATGATTACCAGTTACAATTCACTTCAAATAGAGATTTATTAAAATATAACATTACTTTTACACGATCACTTGCCATCATTATTATAGATTTTTATAAGGAACTAATTGGAATTAAATGCATTGGGAAGTAATCTATTGAGGTGTGCGTAATTTAACGTAAAAGCAAAATATCTGACCCCGTAGCACTCGGCAAAATGTAAAGCTACCACCTAATAAAGTAAAACTAAGAGACAAAGAGCTCTTTAAGGCGCTGGACAAATAATTTAAACTTAAGGGGCCAGCGGAGGGCGAATTTTCATACAAACGCAATACCAAAATGATTACTCACTATATTATTGTAATAATTGTACTTGTATAGTATTTATCTAGGTTCCTGAACAGTTTTTATTTTAAATTACTTACCTCAAATGAAATTAACGCCATTCACATTTTGCAATGAAAAAAAATTGTAAAATGCGATTGGCGTTAATTTCATTTGAGGTAAGTAATTTAAAATAAAAATTGTTTTGGAATCTAGATAAATACTATACAATTACAATTATTACAATAATATAGTGAAAATCTGCCTAAACTAGTAATCATTTTGGTATTACGTTTGTATGAAAATTCGCCCTCCGCTGGCCCCTTAAATGTTTACTAGATTGCGTGAGGACTGGTTTTATAAAAAAAAACAATAACACAGGCTTTAAATTAATACATTCAAAAGATCCGCTTCCCCAGCGAATGTGCCGCTGGATGTCTACAGCCATTTGATAAAATTTCCCTTCAAGGAGATTACATACCGGAGCTATTTTGACGGAAGCTCGCCAGAAAAATGTAGAGACGAGCGTCGATTCAATTCCGTCAGTAGGAATTCAAAATAGAAAGATTATTAAATTGATTATCTCGGTATGCGTACACATAAAAAATTGTAATAAGGTCTTCGCTCTCTCTTTCATGGTATTTTATTATTATTGAATACCTAAAGAATTTAATTTGTCTTTGTAAGGTGGAACTGCAACAACGTGTGATCCGCAAATGCGCCTTAAACTAAAGAGGATGATTTACAAGACAGTTATTAGACCTGTCGTTTTGTATGGGTCTGAGTATTGGGCCACCAAAGAGACTGATGAATGAATGAAGAGTGATGAATGAGTGAGAAAATGTTTAGATAAATGTGTGGAGTGACGAGAATGGATAAGATAAAGAATGAGCATATCAGAGGCAGTTTGAAAGTGGCGCCCCAAAATGTTAGCGTGGGGCATGTCATGCGAAGGGAAGAATGTAATGTAAAGAAAAGAGTGCTAGATATGAATGTGGATAGATATAGAAGTAGAGGTAGGCCAAAGCAAAAGATGGATAGATTGTGTGAAGGATGACATGAGTTATAAGAAAGGAGTGACTGCTAAAATTACGGCTAATAGAGGAGAGTATATAGAGAACAAAAACCTCTTATGCAGGCCCCATATGAAGTGGGATAAACGAAAGACAATAATGATGATAAGGGTGGAGCTGACAATCAGATTGCCTATTGACTTGATACGAAGATGAGACCCATAGCAGCAGAACCGTTAAGTGATGCCGGTCTGGAAACTAGTTTTTAAGACAACTTAATTAAGAAGACGTAGTACATTTCTACGTCTTCTTAATTAGCTAATATTCGATGGTTTCCTTAAAAAGTGGCATTTTATTTTAACGCATATAAAAGCGTCATAGAATTGTCCTCACTTTAAACTTTTCGTAAAATATTCGTTGCAATTTTCCTTCTCTCAAGAAAGTGCAAAGATCTTTGGTATTCGTTCGATCGCTTTATGAACAAAGTACAGACGAGACAGACAGCGGCTAGTGCAATAGAATAGAATATAACTTTATAACACCATAAATTATCAGGTAAACATGGTCTAAGAGAACTACTAAGAGAGAGTGTACTTTGTGTTTACAAAGCACACGGTGTTCAGTGGGAATCCACATTCTTTGCATTATTTTTTCATCCAACTTCTTCAAACCTTGTTTGCCTTTTGGTATCCCTTAATTTTTCTAGAGGCTATCATACTTTTTCTAGAGGCTTCCTTCTCCATTCCACTCCGTTTCATTTAGTGGTGGTTTTCTTCAATTCACTAAATTAAAAGGATATGCGATGAGGCATGTGTGGGGAGTGTGAACTGATGAGTAGGTTGTTCGTATTTGTATAATTCTTGTATCTGCTTCTTACTGTAATTTATTATTTTTCATTTGTTATAAAGTGAACGAGTTATTCCCCTATTAGCCTTGACTCAGGCGAGAGAGACTCAATAGATTTGCATCCAGGATACCCGGACAATGCAGCGCGAGACGATAGGAATCCCGCAATCGACTCCTTAAACTAAATCGGGATTAGAATGTCGAGCTGAGAACGATTTTGTACAATGGAATTTCTTCTAATGAAAATTTGTAGTGTGCTAGCTGCGATTGAAGATTTATATGCACTCTTATTGCTTCATTGAACATCAGTATAATACTGAGTCAATGATCACAGGATAAAAGTATTATTGTTAATCCATAGATTAACATATCACCAAGTCTAGCTACAGCTTTGTTCCGACCGTTCTTCTGTATGATTCTTTTACAAAACATGCCATAGGTATTGGGGTGTTGTGACTTGTGAGTATACAGGGTGGAATTTTGTAATGCCATCTGGAGGGAAAGTACTCTTAATTCTGCAGATAGAAAATTTTACTCAAAAGAAACATTCCTTTATTTTTGAATAGAAAGCAAACTGCATTCAAAGATTTTCGAAAATTCTCTTCTCCCACACCCGGGAATCGAACCGGCTAAAATCTGAAAAAAATATACCCTGTACTTTTATTGCATCGATCGTTAGGGTCAATCATAAGGATGAAATTTCTCCAACAAACATGATAAATTAAATGAAAGAAAAACCAGGAAATCTTAAATTAATTTAATTATTTACAAAAAATGGTAAACTAACTAATTAATTGCTCGAAATGGGCTCCATTCTCTTGGATACTCAAACTTAATCTTTTAACGAATTCATTTCTAGTAACCTAGCCTATTAGCCGGTTCGATTCCCGGGTGTGGGAGAAGAAAATTTTCGAAAATCTTTGAATGCAGTTTGCTTTCTATTTAAAAATAAAGGAATGTTTCCTTTGAGTAAAATTTTCTATCTGCAGTATTAAGAGTACTTTCCCTCCAGGTGGCATTACAAAATTCCACCCTGTATATGCAACTATGAAAAAAAATCTCTACTAGACTCACCTTCCGTGCCAAACTTGAAAAGCGAACTGCCAAAACGAATTCTGGCTAACCAGATACCAATTTGGATATTGTATACCAAACCAAAACGGCAACCGTAAAAGCGTAAAAAAAACTGTGCAATAACAAATCGCATTAAACAACCCAGAGTTTAATCACAATATTTTATGAGCAAAAGGTCCGAGCCAGTTAGCACTTTCACAAACAATATTTGCGCCGACAATTGCAAGTGGCGGGTGTAAATGAGACTTTTATTTTTCCTTTTGCAATACAATGAGGACTTTTACCTCGCAATATCGCCCGAGGACAACAGGAGTAAGTAACAGAAAGTAAGACTGAATAAGAAAGAAAGATGCGATAGATTTTTCAAGAGTACCTCAGCTAGTAAGGCTTTAGAAACCGATGTCTTTGTAAGCTCTAAGCTGCACCTTTTTAATTAGTTCTAGGTAGATTTAAAGATTGCGAAATATCAACATCTATTACATAATTTCGCCATTAAAGATATGCAAAAAATGAGTTTTGAGCCTTTGTAATAAACACTTATAACTGCTTGCATGCTCATTTATGGAAATTCGATAAGTAAGCACAAACTTTTGCATACTTCCGAAAGAAAACTACGAAGCCACTCTACTCACCCAAAAATCTACGTTTGCCATCTCACCTTTTCTCATCTAAGTGAGGAAAATGTAAAAAATATCTAATTGAATTTTTCATCTTATTCAGTGAATGGTCCGATGCGAGGGTCTATCGCTGCTCCTTGATTTGCATTACCGTTGGACACAAAGCACCGTTGCTGTGTGTCCAATCTGAGCTCAATGCACTCAATGACGGGATGGTATCTTGGAACGCTGAAAAATTAGGCTTCAATGGAAAAGAACTATGAATTTCTAGAGGGAAGGTTTTTGCGTTGTTGTTGTCTCAATAAGTAGGAAGGGCTGTGAAAATAAACCGCTAACTGAGTGAAAAGTCAGCCGTATTCCGTGTTTTCGCAGACTTCCAAAAATGGAGAGTCTCGATGTTTTATTCTTGTCATGATTAAGCGCCGGTTCTCAACACATTAATAACAAAGGGCTGATATCGGATGGCTAATCGACCACTCAAATATTTGACAGTTGTTTATCTAAATAATTTTCAAATAAGTAATTGATCTTGAAAATCTCAAGAAAGTCCCTTAAAAGTTCAATTTGTAAGACGTTTTTTGTTTTGTTTCAATTTGAGTGTTATTTAAAAAAAAAACTAATTACAAATTTCCTCCGTCAATCCAAAGGACATCGTGGTTGTAGCGGTATTTCAATTGAGTTTCAATTTCAATTCATTTTCTACTTTGCCAGCGAAATACAGCAGCAGAATCATGTTAGTTCCTTTAGTTCGGTCCTTTGCGCATGATAATATTGGAGAAATAATGCCAAGCACGTTAATATCATAGAGAAATCAAAAGCACCAAACTCAAGCTCAAGTCAGTAGTCTTGAATATCATTTATTCACAATTTAACACGAGCTCGTTACCACTTTTCACGCTACGTATCCCAAGTTGCATATGTAGATTACTACACACACGAATTTCACAGGACAAACTTTATATCTGAGCATAGCACAGGTGGCAAACGCGCTGAAATATGGCTAATTTGCATTCTCAATTACTGGAAGTTGAATTACCTAAATGCTGTTTTACAGTCCTTCACTAAATTCTACCCTCATATTCTGACACTTTAGATCGGCTCAATAAAATGTACTTGTCACCAAAAAAGATCTTCGTCTTCGTCTTCTTCTTAATTATGGCATCGTAGGTATCGTATAAAATCGTTTTTAGTCAAGTCAGTCAATAGACAAGTCGGTCGACGTTGCCTTTGCAGGAAAAGATGGCGTTTTTCTTCGAACGCAACGGAAACACTTTTGTTCAAATCAAATTATATCATAATACACTTTCATTCCCTTTGTTAACACTTTGAGCTAAGACCAACCACACTACTAAAATTAGAGAATGAACGGCGCGTTTAAATGTTCTTGTCACTGTCACTTTCATGTCAAAAAAACTGACTATATTATTAAAATTAAAGAATGAACGGCGCGTATGTTAGCTTATTGCGCCCACGTGGACATCATATTATACTCATTTAAATTGGCATAAATAAGACCATTGTGTAAAATACTTTTAGGAAATCTTTCGCAACTTCCTGTGGTTTTTCATGTGCTTCTATCGAGAAATCTTCATGTTCCAAGTCCAGAGCTTTCTCCGTTACTTCTCAAACTATATTATCACTTTGAAAAAGTCCATCACCACTGCAAATAGGAATCTCAATCTAAACCACTTCCAATAACCATAATTTATTTGCATCGGCTATGATGTGCACATTCATTTCATTCATTCATTCATTCATGTATACATTCGCTATCTCTAACCCAAAGCGTCGTATTACCTTCGTATTGCCATCATAAGTTCTGTCACCAACAAAAACAAGTTAATACGACACGCTAACGTCTGACAACGCCATTTTTCACCCTCACATAACGAAATGTCGGCTGCAATGCAGGACCTTTATCATTGTCAATAAGCTGTTGTATAAATCAAACAAGTCGAAGCATTGGCGTATACGATACTTTATTTCTAGATCTAAGTTGACCTTTTTACTTCGGCAGGTTTTTACCTGTTTTTACGACGTTTACTGGAATAACGTGCCTCCTAATATAAATTATAAACATTGGAATAACTTGTAATTTTATTGTATAAACGAATATCTCCACTTATTTCATTATTCATGGAAATTGAACTGTTCAAAACAGCTGCTTAACCTATTTCATGAGGGTTTCAACTTAAAATAAATACGTATACTTGATAGACGCTGTGTAAATAAATTAATTGATAGTCAAAACACGAGCTCAACTGGAAACTGTAAGGCCTTGTTTTGATGAATAGAGCAAGCGAACAGAGAGAGCTATTGAGTTCATTTGTTTGTTGACCTGGGGCAAACGTATCAATGATCGGAGAAAATTACGCCACGTCTTTGAAGAAAAACGTAAGGTACTTTTCCACTGTTTATTGTTACAGTTATGTGATTTTTTTATTCAGAATACCTACTCTACTTATTTCAGATTTCGAAGTCCAAGTCAGCTGCTATATAGTTCTTACATTCTTGTTTTTGTAAATACAATATGACACCCAGACAGGGAACAAACATCTGTGTTCACCACACAAATATTTGATCTCTGTGGGGATCGAACCCACGACCTACGGCTCAGAAGGCAGAGCTACTACCAACTAAGCTGAGAGGCCAGTCTAAAAGCATATTATTGTTCTAGTTCGCTTGCTTCAGCATAAGACGGTTACCACTTTCAAGAAAACTTGACTCGAGCGATCCGTCTGTTTTGTTTCCACAAAATTTCTAAGGATAATGGATATGATAATAAATGATGAAGCTAGGGAATGTTTATCCACGTGTTTTGTAGCGCCTAAATTATTTCTCTCCCTACATACATTTACCCACGCTAAATCGATGATCAAATTATGAAAAGGTAGGTACCTTTTTCGAGCGTTTCAAGAACAATGCCTTGTGTTGCTACATTACAAATTAAACATTGCCTAATATGGGTTAATGGAAGGTACTTACGAGCGTGGTTTAAAACGTTATAAGTTTATAGGAAATCAAGTAAGTAGATGAGTTAGCTGGGCAACTTATACAACAGCGTAGAAGTGGCACCTAGACTCTTCAAATTGATGACTGAATAAAACATTTATGGCCTCACTCATAAAAATATATCAAAAGATAAACAGTGCTTAAACTATTGCCATCTCTTATGGCCTGAACACACCTAGTTCGCTGGCGGTAGCGATCAGTGAAACGCTGTCAAATATCGCTGTCAGATTTGAGATTAGACAGCGAATATTTGACAGCGTTTCACTGTTCGCTACCGCCAGCGAACTAGGTGTGTTCGAGCCTTTACCGTTGGGTTAATGACAAACAGTGACAGGGCTAGCTTTAAGCAATGATTAAATTTTAATAACGTTTATAAGTATGGCTGTTAAAGCTTTGATTCTCTTCCTCTTTATAGTAAGCCCTCACTGAAACAACTGACCACGTGTCAAACCATGGATTCAAACTTCACTACGGGTGTTTTAGATAGGTACTTCCTTGTAACTTTTAGAACAGTGGAACAAAGAGAACTACGTTAATATGCTTCGTTTTAAAAATCTTCATTTTAACATATTTATAGTACGAACTGCAGCTTGAATTTTTCTCTAAAGAATTGTTATGTAAATATTCAAACCATTTCTGATTTTTCAACCACCGCAGACATGTTAAAAACCCGTAAAGATATGCTCAGAAGCGGTAAAATGGGGTGAACGAATCTAATCTTCAGTAAACGGGAATCAGAGAATTGTGAATTTGTGACATCACTTCCCCCATCGCATTAGAATTTCATATTGAATCATGTGTGCTTTCGAATAGGTTGTAATAATATCTACCTATGTATCAAAATATTCATTAAATAAATACAGGTTTTCCGAAATAATAACTCTGTCTTATTCAGCTCAAAAGCATGGGTAGCCCTGCCAGCGCACTTTGTGAAAGAGTTCCTGAAACGTACTAATATCACCTTACCTCTTTATGTCAGCAAACATTATGCCTGCGTATTGCTATATTCGATGTAAAAGGTGATTTAATAGCAATAACGGCATATCTACCGATGCAATTCAGGGTACATGAAGTTCAGATGATCTCAGATGGTGAGAGATCTATGTCAATCAATAAAGTTAACTAAGAAGGATACTGCATAGTTACGATAATTACTTCACCGATCTCAGCTCAGATGATCGTATAGCTCTGCCTTCTGCGCGGAGGCGTATAAGGTTTGATATTGATGTTCATGTCTGAGTATTATGTTATTATTATTGTGTACTTGTGTATTATTATTTATACTTTCCTACGAATTTAAGTTAAAAATTTTAATTGCTTCACTTTGGGTCTAAGTGGCGATATTTGTGTGTTCACGATCTATTTAATTTCATGCAAAATTTTGTGATACTTACCTACAAACAAACGATTTACTTACCAGATCCAGCTGAGTGACTTTTTTGATTAAAATATTAATATATACAACTACTGCAAAATGTGTAATACTACAAACTTACAGCAGCATTTTCTCGCTGGTAATCAGAATATTCTGTAGTCGTTAAATATTCATGCATACTTGGTTCAGTTTCCACAGAAACTAACATTTGTAATATCTAGCGAGGGTTTAAACGGAAAATTGTTTATCTGCAACTTTGTATGGCTCAAGGGGAGACGCAAAAAGTTGCGGTTCAACTGACGCCTAAGAAATCCCCTTACTTATTTATAAGTAAAAACTACGGTTCTTTAGTTTATTTTGACTTTTTTTAGGGTCACTGATTCATTAGAAATTTGGTACTTTTTTGCAAGGATACATAAATAAATACATTTATGGATGAAAAAGAAAAACTATTACAGTAGACAAAATGCCTTTCTGTTTAATAATCTGGTTCCCTGACATGACAGCTTACTATACAGGGTGTAATCGTTAAGTGTGCACAGGCGATTATTCCGTAACTATTGCAGATATCAAAAAACTTTAAACTGATATCGAAAGTACTTTACCTAATGAGTAAAATGACTAATAACTTTTTAAAAATAAAACGAGAAATATCCAAAAAAATTACATTAATCACTCCCATACATTTTATTTCTTAGTAAGTACAAAATTTTGTGTTCAAAGCATATGTTCGAAGTGACGTCCTCCTTGTGCAATATAATGACGAGCTCTATTTACAGTTTCTAAATGAACTTTCCTTAACATTTGCGGAGTAATTAAAGCAATTGCACGACGTACACGATTCTGTAACTCTTCTAGGCTGTGTACTCTCTCAGCGTACACGTGGTCTTTGACAAATCCCCATAGTATTAGTATTATTAATCTACACGTGTATCTACTTGAAATTTATTAATACCTTCATATCGTACATAATTATAAAATGACAAGGGTAAAATGAGTAGGTACTATTCCACTTAAAATAAGGAAACTAAAACCTTTCTACCATCTCATACTAAATGTATGGGAGTGATTAATGTAATTTTTTTGGATATTTCTCGTTTTATTTTTAAAAAGTTATTAATGTCATTTTACTCATTAGGTAAAGTACTTTCGATATCAGTTTAAAGTTTTTTGATATCTGCAATAGTTACGGAATAATCGCCTGTGCACACTTAACGATTACACCCTGTATAGGGTTGACAAAATTTTTGGCTTTGATATTTTTAGGGGGTAAAAAAACATGTCGGATCAAATTTTGATTCAATAAGGACCTCAGCATCACTAGAAGAGGCTACCACCAATAAATCACAAGACTAGACAAAAATCAAAAGACTATAACTATAAACCACTCCAGCGAGCACAATTAACAGCACACTTTACCAGTGATCCTCCGACCACCTTTAGGGCCCTCAAATTGAGTTAATTGCAATAGTAATTGACCGGCACAGGGGACCGCCGTTAAAGGAAAATATTTTCATTTCCACCCTTACTAAACAAGAGAACATAGTCCTACCAACCGATTGGAATCCATTCGATTCGGCTATACCTTACCACCACAGGGGCCTTATGCTCGGTATGACCAAGATAATCCCACGATGGCGATGACGTCATTTGACGTCTCTGTAGTCTGAGTTTTACGAATTAAACGAATTATTCAAACTGATCGAATAAAAATGCGACTTGCTCTTCTGCTAGGAGTTTTAGGCCTAGATTGACGTAATCTCCACCGTTAGATTTGAGCACCGTGAGCCCCGAATCAAAGTTACTCTATTTTAAGGTTACTGCTATAGAGACATTGCAGTGTACAATCGTAAAGTTAATAATGCAGCCGAGTGGAGAGATCATGAGTCTGGGTTTCAGGACTAAATAACGGGGGAATATAGCTAGAGTCTAAATTAGAACAACAAAGAGACAGAATTCAAGGCAGTTAAATTGAAAATTATGATGAGGTAGCGAAACAGTCTTCTGATCGTATTTTCTTTCAATTTCCTGTTAGTCTGGGGGTAAACTTCAGATTCTTTGGTTCGAAACTAATTTCGTTGGTCAGAGATCGCTCCCACCGCACTTAGACATAAAAAAAATCACTAAAATTGTAAGGATCACGACGATGGAAAAATTGATGAAGGTTGAAACAGGCTTATGGCACTTAAAATCCTTTCAACACACTGGTTCAAAAGAATTAGCGAAACGACAAGAGGGAGAGATGTTATGTTAAGTGGCAACCATCACCAACAAGACCAACCAAGATTACCTAACACAAGGCAGATCCTAAGGTGGTTTTAGGCAGGGCAGTGCCCTACGATGCACTGCCCTGCGTCTATCAACTTGAGGCATACAAAACTATGTAACTGTATGTGCCTTATGTATAACTGTAATTTCAGCGACACCCACACCCTTCAAATTGAAATATCAAGGCTGCTTGAAGGCAGAAATAGGCACGTGGTAGTATACTTCTCAGAGGGAACCCACCACAAAGAGCCCTTGTATTGCGGTTCTGAAGCACATACTAGAGAATGGTACTAAGTTATAAAACCCACAAAAAACCATTAAAATAATAATACCGAAGTAAAAGATACGAAATAAACCTTCGCTCTAATTTCAGAACCATTTACAACCCAACAATATTTTTCAAAACGAACAATTGGCAGAGAGTCAATTAGTTTAATCTAATTAGGCGAGGGACGGAGTATCTCAAATAAAAGAAAAATATTATCTTTCCCGAGGAGCCCCAACAAGATTGTCAAGCTTTCAATTTTCTAAAAAACGGTGACCGTAAACTTGACCACTGATTTGAGTTGACCAGAAACTTTACCGTTATGCTTGGTGTAGTTCTTGAGCATAGATAATTTCTGATTCCAGCCGGTTGAAAGCTTGGCTGCTATGAATTAAAGCGGATAGGCTGGAATCAGGAGTCTTTTATGTTCAAGAAATTCACCAAACTAAAGCCCTATGCAGAAACCATGCTTGAGTCTGAGTCAAGCCTCAAGCAAGGGTTTTGTTACTTTTGAATAAAGATCTGTCAAAAATCTACGCTTGACGCTTGACTGAGACTCAAGCACTGTTTCTGCATTACGGGCCTTTGTCTGCAGACATAACTGTGTTTGTTTCAACACACACTTGAAACTATTTTAAAATTGAGAAGATTACCTATTTGCCAAAGATTCGTTGCAATTTATATTTTTGTTAGTTGCAGTGAACCTGTGGAAAATTTGTTCTAGATCGCGAAACTTCGAATAGTTGCTCTCTATGGAAGTGCAACTTTATGTAGAAAACCATCTACCTACTGCTATTTTACCACCGCCATCTTACGGTACGGTAACAGTTTTTTCCAAAGGCAACGCCTCACTGAGTGTTAATAGCCTATTCTGGAGCATTTTCACGGTTTATTCAAAGGGTTCCGGACATTTTTATTCGCTTCGTTAACGGAACTGGAATGTCGACTCCTTATTTATTAGATTTTTCATTCTCTTCCAATTTATTATGTTTTTTATTCTAATTGAACAACTCAACACTGCGCTTTACTTGAAAAGGTTTTAAGATAGCTTGGTTGCCTTCTTCAATTGTTTGTTCCGGTTCATTTGTTTATTTATTTGCTTGGTTTTCTAAGTTTTTTTATTTTCCACACACCGCATGAGTATGTATCTTCGTGAAATTCCCGGAACGTCTCACCGTAGCTATATGTATTCGAAAGTATGATGAGTCCATAAATCAGAGATGGGATCTCGGTGGATGTCATGTCGCATGTCGTTATCAGTCATTTCTCATTTGCCTTTCATATCAGCACCAGTAACAACCTACCTAAGTATATCCACTAGGATTATACGGAATTCGGATTAAGAATTTATCAGAAGTAGCGAAGTCTTGGAAGGAACAAAATTATTGTCTTAGCATAAGGAGTATGAATATTAAGTAAAAATAAATAGCTCAATTCTTGTGGTACAAACAATGCTCAGAACATCTCTAGATCGAACCTCAAAGAATATCTAGGGGTAGAGAGACTCATCATCATCGTCATCAACATATTGCATCATCTCAAAATCAAGCATGGCACTCAAAATCAAAATCAAAAGTTTATTAATCCAATTGTACCACAAGAATCACAGGTGCCAGTTCTACTATAACTACTGCTCAACTTATTTACTGGCACCCTTAGACCTAGACTCAACTATTAGCTTTAAGACGTTTCAAAGTGCCCCTTTCAATTTTTCAATTGAATAAATATTTTTTGACCCTTAAGTCAATGCTGGCTATAGTCACCAACTCAAAAGAGCTGATAGCACCAGCTCAGAAGAGTGATACGACAAGAAAGAAAAGGAGTCACCAACAAAAACCCTGGGCGTCGCTGGTAGGTTGCGTTGCCTATTTGAAGGAAAATTTTAACTCTTCTTAGTACCCTTTGTTTTTGCAAAATTATATACGTATCAATTATAATTTATTTATTCCAGAATCACTTTGAAACTAAACTAAAACTTAAAATATGTAATCGAATAACTAGTTATTTACAAACTACACTAGCTAACACTTTAGATGATGTAAGTGAAAGTTTAATATTTATGATAGTTAGGATAGTATCAACAATTGGAACTCTTTTACACGTGGTTTGATACTCACAGAGGCCATTTATACACCACAAGACGAAGATTTCCCCAGAAATGTTTTACACACAGATAAACACGCTACGCAACCGGATTACGTATTTACCTAGAGGATTCGGATAGGAACTAAAATATGAAGATAGTGATATCCTGCGCATATAATTTGTAATATCCGTTGGATCGTCTTTCAGCGACTTACAAATTCTTTAATGTAGTTCCTACTTCAGTTAGTCATCACATAAGCCGTTTGTTCCTGTACCTTAATGGTACCTTAATGGTTTCGATGTAACGGTTTTGGCAAGTTATGGTACAAAATTTCCCTATAGTACTATTTTATTTATATTGCAGTGGTCTAACGTGACGTGTTTATCTTTGACAGTACATTTGTCGTTCAAAGCGTGTGTTGCGGTGAGAACGTAGAATTTTGTTCGTAGGTCACGGTTTCATGACCCATGTATGAGTAGGTCTAGGTATGTAACTTGTGTAAGAGATCTCTGATAGGTAGGTAGGTACCTATCACATTATCTTGGATATGAACGAGCTTGCGTATTGGGGGTTAACCCTTCCACAGACCAGATATAGTTCTGTGGCGCTTCTGATGAAATGGATCGATAGCACAGAATTATAAATAGCAGCGTACTCTCAATGATATTATAATCACTGTGATTGATAGAATAACAATTTGTAATTTTAATACGTACTTCTGGTATATTTTGTAATACATGTATTACTAGCTGAAATATGTGTGTGGTGAACGCAGATATTTGTCCTGTGTCTGATGGGTGATATATTGTAGTATGTATTTACTAAAAATAATACTTATATAAGTATCATAATTATCAGCTATCTGGGTCCCATAGTACAAGCTCTGCTAAAATTTGGTGCTAAATATGGTGTTCTGTAGATTGTCCACAAAATTTATTCATTTTTAAAATATAAGACAGAAAAAACAATGAGAGCCTTATCCCAAAGGAAGAAATTGTCCAATCATTTATAAGAGAACCCTTTCGAGCACATTCCCCAACATGACACAGCACAATAAAGGTTGCCGAGGTTGTAGAATTGCGCGGTTATCATTTATCTCCCATGAGGCGAGCAATAACACTTTACAGCCAAAATACCGCGCAAAGGGCGCGGCATTCACGCACTCACGGCTACATTATTATTGCTGATGCCGAACTTTTGTTTGGGGCTGAAGATTTTTAAATGTTTTGTTTGTTTTTGTGTTCATGTGCTTACATCTCACTGTCCTGGACCAGGCACTATGATGGAGTGTTCCTTTAAATGCAGTTTTATTAAGCCAATTCAGCACCGGAACGTTTTGGAAAAATGCGTAAGAAGCCTTCTTCAACGGGGCATGCCAAATGCATCCTACTTTACATAAACTAGAATTTAATAAAAACTATTTTTTAAAGATTTCGTAAATAGAATTCAGCAGATTTTTTTTTATATTATCACTTTAAAAACAGCAAAAAGTTTTGATGTCACCTGTTTGTAAGCTTTGCAAGCTTTTGCTAGAAAGTTTTTTTTATGACGTTCCGCGGTGGTCTGGTTAGGCGACGGAAGTAGTGGCATGTTTTTTTAAGGTTTTCGCAGTTTTTGCGTTTATCTACCTCGTGTATTATGAAAGCCCTTATATTTATAGCTATGTATAAAGCTCAGGAACTAAGCAGGGCCGGACCTTCATAACGGAGCGATATTACACGAGGGTGTAAATTAGGTTGCCGTGGTCGTACCAACCCTGTACGCATGAAGATTGCCAGTCCGTTTGCTAGCAAGTCACGTAAGTTGAGGTCTCTTAATCGGTTCTAGTGGTGATGGAATAGTTTGTTATTTCAAGAATGGAGGCTGGTTAAATGACATGTTTTTTCCGGTACCCACACAACCTAATGAAAAATAATAATTGAATTTGAAAAAAAATGTTTTACAGTGCTTAGTTGACCCAGCGTGACTGACTGCAGGTTCCTTATAGTTGGCAAACCTGATGTGGAGTGGACCCCTGCCTATGTCAACGGAAGGTCTTTGCGTAGATGATTGTTCTCTGTCTGGGGTTTGAGTGTATTCTAAATATGAAATTACAAAAAAAATAAGTAAGTATTCAAGTATTATATCAGCATACTATACATAATATCTGGTTCCCATCGCACAAACTCTACTTAATTTGGGGCTAGGTAGTGCTGTGTTGATTGCCCATAATATTTATTTATTTGCTCTTCGTGGTTTGTCGCGCATGAATGTTATGTTTGAAGAAAAATGTTGCTTTGTAAACTCACCTAATTATTTGAAAAAAAAACAGTGACCAATAAAAAGCCATGACTTGTGAGCGTTTTTGTGAACGTTTTATTTTTGATTCCTCGACTATACCAAACCTCGAAACTGCTTCACAAATAATTCAATCCACTTGAATTATTAAGAGGGGTTCACACATGCGAACTAGTCGCTAGTGGCAACAACTGGCAACAGTGATTGTGTATTAATAATGACGTAGGCACGTGCACTGGATTTGTGTCAACTGTTGGCACCATGTGTTACTGAGGTTTTTTAATATCTTTACTTACTTTTATTACTTTATTTTTTAATTATTTACTACTAAATTATTGATATTAGCTCATGGTATAGGCACACAATGAGGAATTGGATTGCACGAAGGATTGGACGTTATACGATGTATAAATGTCGACTATTTTTTATCAAATATCACAAGGATCCCTGCTGACGTGAAGTCACGCAAGAGAACTCAGGATTCAGATATTTTAGGAAACAAAATATTAGATCTCTTCCTTCATACAAACGTTACTTCCGAGGAATTTGGCAACGCATTACAACACAGTATTAAACCTGTGCATGTATACATAATTATTGCGACCATTAATGTGGATTATTTTAATAATTATTATTAAACGAAAGAATATTGAAAGAAGAAGAATTAGAACGTAAGGTCTAGTTTAAAGTAGCTTTTTTTCTTTCTATCAGTTTAGGCTCAAAAGTTACAAAAAAATTACAATTTTATCAGGGTTTTTTTTTGGGTGAATTTTTTTTGGCCACCTCAAAAGATAATCAGTGATCTATTTCCATGTTATTACCAAAAGAAATGACCGTCAAACAGTGACTGGAGTTTATAAAGTAGAGATTATAAAAATAACTAAGTAGGTAAAAAAATGTAAAGAAACGGGCGGACTATGTCACGGGCAGAACAGCTAGTAGTCTTATAGGAATCGTATTTACTCAATTTACCATCAATCTTTGCACTCAACTGAGCACGAAATGGAATCGTCTTTTTATTCTTCAGCGGCCGCCCTGACAGATGGTCATTTATTCTCCGTCTATTCAAAGATACGTTCATTTATCAAGCACATTGTCCGGTGGCTGATAAACCCTATCCTTAGATAATGGAATGTTCCTGTCAGTGGGCAATTCCCCCTAAACGCCGTTATTATGTTTTAGAAAAAGGTGATTGGAAGGTTGTTTTAGGAATGGTTTTAGTTTGGAACTTTTTTGTTAATGAACTTTTTGGTGCAAGCAGGTGAAAAGCAGCAAATATTTGTATACTTACCTATGTCACAGATAAGATATATGTAATTCTTTACCCTATGTCTAATATTCGACTTGGTGAAAACATGGACGGAAAAATATTTCGTGGTAAGTACACCTGGGGGCTAATTCTCGGGCCGATCTCGATAATTTTGAAATTTTATTTTATTGCTTCTTTTCGAAGAGAGAATAGATGATTTCCTTGAGTAATTCATCAACGACCTCTTCGTAAAAGCCTCGACAACTACGATATACCTACAGAAAACGTACAAAAAGTGCGGGGTTGTGAAAAGAAGCAATAAAATAAAATTTTAAAATGATCGAGATCGGCCCGAGAATCAGCCCCCTGGGCCTATTTTTGTGGGTATAATTTCTAATAGGTAGCCTGTTAAAAATTATGCCTACAACACAGGGCACATTCGAACAAAAAGACCCTATTATTTTTACAAAGTGCCATCTATCTGCAGTAATATAAACTTCATGTCATACTAGTGTGCTACGGCTAGTGCTATTACGTCAGCTACGCCGTAGGACTTTCGAATCAAGAGAGCAATTTAGTTTATGGAAAATATCAGAGATGGCGCTCTATAAGTTACAAATTAATACGACAGATGCCGATGATAAGACAGATACCTACTTTTATCACCTCTGAATAAATTCATCACAATATTATCTTTTATAAGATGATATTACAAGCACTTGAGACTTACCACCTTTAAGCTTCAAATTGATGGACGCAGATGCAAATATCGGAGGGCCCGTTTGTGCCCCCCTACGAGGCAAGATAATATTGTTAGAGACGATGGTTACCACAACAGGCGATGAAATATGCTTGTTCCATCAGCTAGTTGAATAAAAAAAGATTACCATGTTGCTTTCACTGAAGGAAGCTACCATCAGAGTAGGATCTAAAGATATGCCGCCAAAGGGATAGTATAGAACAAAACGTGCAATCTAAGTGGCACATTGACACCGATCCTAGATCCGAACCTTCAGTTTAACCCGAAGCATTCTTATAAGGTACCAGCCCGTTACTCATTCCACTGTGATCAGGGCTGCCAAGGACACCAAAATGTTCAATCTTTTAAATTATATAGTAAAACATATCTATTTTTTAAATAGCCTCACTTAATTTTACGTTGTAAAATAACCTCTTTGAGGAGAAAAAGTTATGGCATTCTGAATGAGGAGGTTACAATTTAAGCAATCACCATCGTCATAGAATCCACTGCTGAGTTTTTTGAAGTTGGAGTTTGAAAGTAGATATCAGGAGTCGTCCACGCTGTAGGAGTTGACTACGCTTTTGTAGTAGAGCTCTTTGTGAAGGGCTCGTCCGAGGCAGTATTACCACCATGCCTATTTGCCGTGAAGCAGCATCGCTGTGTTTCGGTTTAAAGGGTGCGGGTGCCAGTGAAATTACTGACACGTGAGGCGATATCCGTTTGCCTCATTTCGATGTATGCAGGGCTGTGAATCGTAGGGCACGTTCCTTACGTGCGTGACCTACGAGACAATGCTTTGTTATAGGCTAGGCGATGGTTAGATGGGTGCAGGTGCCATGAGAATGTTGGTTGTGCCAGCCCTGATAGCCAATACTCGTGGTTTATCTCTAGTAGTTTGATCCCTAGGTATTATCATCAGGGATCGCGTAGCGAATCGTCATTTGCTAAGATCTACATAATGTGGTAAGTATTCAAATTGAGGGGTCGCGAACAGACGTTTTCCTTTCTATAGTGAGGTGGTACGGTCAGCTGCACTAGTAAGATAGTGTGGCTGCACTGCAAAGAAAATTAACAGGGAAAAAACTCAAAAATTATGATTCAGCATTTGCTCTGTCTGTTTTTTTGTCTGTTTGCTTGAGTACATAGTGAGCAAATGCTGAATACTGACACTACCCTGAAAATTACGAATTTTAAACATTCTAGTGCAGCCTATGGGTAGGTTCTAGCTAAGCTGTACTTTGTGCGGGAAAATTACCGTATACAGTGATTCGCTACAAACTGAAATCTGTTTAGATGCCTTTTTTTATGGTGATAAAAATGATATTTTTATAGCTGACAAGTACTATTTAAATTAGGTTTACCAAAAACAGAACTAGATGTCGCCACTAGTAGATTAGAACGCGCTATCGTTGCGTTTTGTAATTTCCATGAGCCAAGTTGAACATTCATTCTGTTTGCATGCATTGCGTCCATCACTCAAATGAGACGTAAGTGTTAAGTCTCAGTTTTTAAAAGGCTGAAAATCGCACATGCGATTTACATGCTTAATAAAATAACAATATTATTATTTAAATACATTACATGAAAAAGGTAATCGAATCGACCCAGCCTGATATTCCCTGTCATTCCAAACAGACTAAAAGGCTCAACAAATATGTTGATCCATTTTTAACTCATAACTAAAACATAAAACCAGCAATCAAAAAATAATGTTCAAAACAATGTTAAGTTTTAAGTCTGAACAGTCAGTTTTGTAACAAACTTTTTTTTGAGGCTCAGACTAAATTTCCATTCCATCTATGCTAAGTATCAGTTAAAGTGGTATAGACTGGCTTAATAGATAAATAAACCTGACTACTAGTAAACATAGTGGTACCTGAGACTTGTTTGAAACAGTGCTATTAGCTACTTCGATGTAACAAGAGCAGATTCATCATACTATGCCTCTTTTTAGACATAAAAAGAAATGTTGATAATCATGAGATGAATCATTCGAAAGCACTAGTTTTGTGACGACGACGTTCCCCACATGAGTGAGTCACGATGCGTAGGTCACCATCTATGTCAGTCTAACTGTACTATCACCAGACGAGTTTTTGCGGTGATTTTGTACAAAAATTTATAAGCTTCTAGCTATAACAAGAACTAGTGGACCAGTGGAATCTTACCACTTCTATCGGACGAAGCTTTGGGAAAGAAAGGGATGCGAATTTCAAGCTTTAACCGAATTGTGGGGAAAATAAATAAACCTATAAAGAAGTTTTTTCTTCATGCAAAACCTTCATGGCAAAAATTTATTAGTTATGCCTGCCTAATAGCGTCTTACTGGGCAAAAGCCTGACAAAGTAATTATTTCTATTGAGATATTTTTGTTAAAATACAAAAATATTTTGTCTTGTCGGTATTTTTGTTAAAAATCTAGTAAGCACGGCACTGACATTGGTAAAATCGTGGCACACATCCACACCCCACTCAAAGAAGATTATGAAAAGCCAAGGTATTCGAAATTCATGAGAGGTCAATTGTAAACAGCTCTGAAGAAGACCGATTACGACCTTTCAGCTAACTTTATTCTAGTGGCATGATTCACTGGAATACCTGGCTTCAAAATAGCTGACCTAAAAACGCTCCACCGGTCACGAGCACTGCACAAACCAACGTGCTATCTTATTTACAGAAAGATAAAGAATTGCACATGTAATTGAAGCAGGGTTCTCGCAAAAGAGGCTAGCTAATCAGCAGATAAGAGCTTATTTTGTACGCATATCTTCATATAAACAAACCTTCAGGTACTTACATCAGTAAGCAGGAAGCACTCGACAGTTTCAAAAATGTTATCAATAGAACTCTGTTTTTGTAGAGACTGTATTTTTGCATTGTCTTTAGAAGAAATGTAGGAAAAAGAAAAAAAAAACCATTTATTGAAACACCACAATTACATCCAGGGCTTAAAAGGGCTGGCGGTGCTTGGGCCGATCTCTCGCTTAGTGTCTAAGTAATTGTGTGTGCGTGTATACCTATTTGTTTATTACTAACATAGTTTCTAAGTTATTTTGTCGTGTTAACCCCTATGGATCAAGGTCTGAAATAAAAAGTTTTTATTTTTTTTATTTTTTATTTTTTATTTAAAAAATAAACATGAAAAAAACAGCACAGCCTTAAAACAGAAACGAGTGAAGAGGGGGGAAGAAAACCACAGTTAGATAGATAGATAGATAGAAAATACTTTATTGCACACCACATAAAATTAACAAGGGAATACATAAAAACATCAAAGTGGAATACAATGGGCGGTCTTATCACTAAAAGCGATCTCTTCCAGACAACCTTGGGATGGACTGGACTTGAAAAGAACGATAGAGGACGATGGTGTAGAAAAAAAAACAATAAGTAGTAGCATACACACTTACATTATATTATTATATTTACACAATATAGATAATACATACCACAATATACCTAACCCTAATATATACATATAATATAATACATATAATATAAAAATAATATACCTTCATAAATAAATAACATACAGAAAATAAATATAATAATAAACATAAATACTAGACTGGTAAAAAGTGATTGAACAAAAGCTTCTTGAAAATAGGGAGTGATTTAGCAAATCTGATATGGGAAGGGAGAGAATTCCAGAGACGGACAGCTTGTAAAGTGAAGGAGTATTTTAGGAAAGTAGAATTATGGACAGGTGTTTTCAGTTTCCACTATCCTAGCCTGGGTTGGTTTATTTGTTTTTCTAAAACCTTAACTTTTAGTTTAACCTGAACAAGTCTACTTACATTAATTACCTACGTTAAGTATTGGTGGTGGAATAGTATATAAACAAACTTCTTCTAAAACTAGTATCTAAAGACTTCGCAAAGCTACAGTGTCTTGAGTGTGGAAAAGATAAGGGTCAAATCTGATCACCGAAAATTTTTAAAAATGGTGACTGTAAAACTGTTAAAGCTCTACGGTAGACTGTAAATACTTATGAATGATTTTTGACAGGTAAGTATGTTAATTGTCAAAAACCATTCGATCTGGCGAAGTTAACCAGCTTTCCAAAAACGTTATTTCATAGATTGTAATAACACGCGTGTTATTCCACTGGTAGAAACAATAGGCAATCACTCCCAGCCTCTCTATTACGAATGAACTTGATAATCCACCTACCCGATTGTTATTGAATCGTAACACGCAAAACCGTTGAAAGAAAAAATAATTGAAATCTTTTATGCTTACAACAGATCGTCGCGAACAGCTGCGAGGCGGTGCGAATAGTTTATGCTGAAACTAATCGTCACCGGGTTTTGCATGCATCCGCACAAACTGCCACGAACTGTCATTGCCTGCAGCCAATTAGTAATAATTATATTAGGTAGGTACTTATATGCAAGTGAAGTTTAAAAACCTTGAGAAACCGACATCATGGCCAAGCTGCTGAAGACCTATCAGGAGTTTATTCTGGATGTTCGCAAATGATTTAGTTAGGTATGTGATACCAAACATTTAAAAAATTACAACCTCCTTTTTTTATTAGAAGTCGATCACCATAAAACTGGACTAGATCTATATAGCTTCACAAGCGTCTTAACAGTGGTAAAGGTGAATGAAGACGCAACTGTTCGCAGCGGTGGGTTTGGGTGCTATTCGCACATGGTTCGCGGGATCCGTTCGCCGTCGCAGTTCGCAACTGTTCGCTTTGGTGTGGCCGAACCTTTACCTATTGTTGGCACGTGGTCGTCGGTCTTGTTTAACTACTTCTTAGCACGAATTTGAATTCGTGATCTAACCTTTTCAAAAATCAATGTCAACTTGAACAGTCGTGATAACGATTTTTTTGTAAATGTGTAGGCGTATGTTAATTCGGATATCTTCCATAGGTATTGATGACATATAAAATGTATGCACAACACGAGCTTCATTAGAAATATTCCTATTGTTACGTAAAATTAAAAAAACGCTACATCGATACGATATCAATGTTTGGATTACAATAAGTTTATGTCGCGTAGAACTGGCACTTCTTTGATCTAAAGATTTCTAGCGCTAATTCTGGCGCTACAGCAAACTTCTTTGTTCATAACGCTTTCGGCAACCGTCGGACAGTTCAAAGTTAGATCAAAAAAACTTTGTGTTTTCTAGATGCCGCGTCGGGATGCCCATAGACAAGCCTACCTCGGCCTTCGCCTCAGGAACACCCACTTCCACTGACTCATGTCACCGCCGCCCACTCCAACTGCAGGCTCTGTAACGGATTCTACGACCTTCAGTCAAACGTTTCGGTAATAATAATGATCATTTTATGCCAGTGGAACATTTGAAAGCATCAAAATAATAATAAACCACAACACAACCGAACCGTAGTTCGCTCAGTTTGATAATAGATGGCGCTGGGTGAATGAACACCAATATTTAAAAAAGTCAAATACAACAGCCAGCAAAATTCAAAAGTTAAGGAAGTTTTGACCTATGCACAATATAGGTAGGTAGGTACTAAGATGTAAGAGACAGCTAAGCTAACAATCCCAAATCTATTTTACACCTAAAGCAGGTTTAAGCATTAAATGGTTTTTACGACGTCCGGCGTCAGCGGACGCGACTAAATCCCAAATTAACCACTGCGAATTCCATACACGATGCTGGTTGCTTATCAATGGCACAATAAAATATCAAACAGAAGATGATTATGAGTAGTGCTAAAAAAACACACTTGCAGATACCAACCTACTTGGTTGGAAATAAAAAAAAGATAAGGTAAATGAGGTACACGTAACATGCTAATTTTTTTTTCAAAATAAGCACATCTGCTAATTTAGATTTTAGTTGTTTTATTTAGTTTTTAGATGAGTGACGTAGGTATCTGCTTTCTAAACTATGTGCAGTTTGTAATAGCTAACTGCGAAGTCATCGAGGTATGATGTATAGACCAATGTGCTAAGTACGAACGCACGGTGATGTCAGTTCGATAATAGTACACTGCATACAGTAGGTGTAATTATTATGCTTTTGCTGTCGGCAGAGGTAGATAATTATAGGCAGATAGACAAGCACTCAAGACAAGACTCGATTAGTGCGTAGACGTTTGAGACCGAGAAATTCAACTTGATTTATTTTATGCGTTGCTTTGAGGTGTAATTTTGTACAGCCATTTTTTACAGAGCTGATAATTTAAACTGGAGTTTTGTTTTATTAAATAACATGAAATATCTAAGGGCTTAAATTTGCCGCTGTGTTGAATGTCAGCAACTATTGTTAGTATGAAAACTACTTATGGCCGTTTCACAGATGACAAATCGACCAATCAAATATTTTGACAGTTGTTTAACTGACAAATTAAATTTAGTAATGCGTGAAACTGGCTCTAAGGCCCGTATTCCGAAACAGCGCTTGAGTCTGAGTCGAGCCTCAAGCATAGATTTTATGACAGTTCTCCATTGAAAAGTGTCAAAAATCTGTGCTTGAGGCTCGACTCAGACTTAACCACTGTTTCGGAATACGGGCCTAAGTCTTTTTTATCATCCGAAATAGATAAAAAAGACAAAAGACTATAACAATACAAAACTTTGGTAAAACTTTACAAATTAAACGTCACGAACCTCAGCAGTGAGGGTATTGGTACGAGAGGGAAGAGGTAGGTATCTATTAGCTACGGTAGTACGTGAAAAGCTTCATACAAACGATAGCGATTCGATCTAGCAGTTTTTGAAAATCGAACCGAGCTACGAATCGATAAAAATAAATATTAGTTCGAAAAACAGCTCTTCTTGCGTCTGTTATCATGACGTGTGTATTACAAGAAATCTATTTTCATGGCAAATTAAAGACCAGATATTTTTTATACTATAAGTAACATGGACTAATTATATAATTAGTCCATGTAAGTACTTAGAGAACTGAATTAAAATTTAGTACCAAAATAACCTTCCGTCGTTTAAAATAACCTATACCATATCCGAACCACACACAGTCCACTCTGCATAGGCTGCCAATCTGAAGAGGAATATGCCCACGTAGTCCTGGAATGCAACTCAATGACAGGAAATCTTGAGCAGCCCTAGGTCACAAAGCCCCCAAGAAGCTTCTGCGTTCTTGGGAGGAGTTAGGCTGGCTACTGGTGTAGACAGTACATCCTGAAGTGCAATGGACCGCCTTTTTATCTAAATCTGCATAATAAACGCAGGAGTCCTAATACAAGATACAAGAACTTTCTGGCGTTTAGATACCGAGGTCAATATCTATCACCGCTTCTCTCAATTCTGCCTGTTCTTCAATGCTTGGTTGGTGTGGAACTGGCACCTAGACTCACCTAGCTTAACACGTTTCAAAGTGATCCTTGTGAAACCATTGAATAGAATCATACTGACTTTGACTTGGCTTCTTAATGCTTTTTAACTGTCACACTACGGCAGTGATTCAGGTAAGTAACAGAATAAAATAAATAACTGTGTAATCAAGACCTGTTTTATTTTAATAATTAAAATCGTGCGACCGATTAAGTTGCTCAACAGACTGTATGGTAATAAAGTTTCGGTTTACTATAAAGCGGCCAACGTTGTTAAACGAAACTTTGGTTCATGATACGAATCAAAAGAGAGCGCGCACTTTGTCTCTCTCGCACGCACGCATGCACTCCGTGAAATAGATCCTTCTCCCTCGTGTCGACGTAAATGAACGAAAACGACGTTTTAATTCAAATAACTAGCAACTAACTTTCTTCGACCAGCACCTGCGCATATTGTGGGTATTAGAGACATCATCATCATTATCAGCCTGCGAAATCCACTGCTGAACATAGGTCTCCCCTACGCATTTCCAGGAAGAACGATTCTGAGCCCTTAAAGACTAAGTACTAACCTGATTTAAGACATAGTACTAACTTAAATATTTTTAATTAGAAGTCTAAAAAAAATCGTCGTGTTCATAACGATCGTTATATGACAGGCACCGCTTTTTAACTAAGCTTATTCGAGGTGACATACCTATATTTTGATGACGCATCACGTTCGGCTATTAAGCTATGCAAAAGCATTTACATGTCAAATAATATGCATAAGTTACAGTAATATCTCTTGACAGGCTGTTGGTTTAACTCGTTTTACTCAAGAATCAGATGTTTTACAAATTAGAATAACAAGATTCGGGCATGTTTTGCCATCCGAGAGAACTACGGCCAAAAAAAAAGCAGAGGCGGAAATATTTTTATCTCGCGTATTTCGATTACGATACTTACCTGGTACTTAAAAGATGGATGAAAAACTTTTGTATACTCTCTGTACCTTTTATTTTAGTGTACATTATAGTAATATTCTATCCTTTTTTTTTATACAACTTGCTCATGGAACAAGCATATGGCCCACCTGATGCTAAGAGGTAAAACATCGCCTACAACAAAGCATTGCCTCGTAGGTCACGCACGTCAGAAACGTGCCTTACGATGCACTGCTCTGTGTCCATCAATCGAAGGCCATATATATGGGAGATGTTCAGCCTCACATGCTTGTAGTTTCACTTAATCCGGTTTTCAAATTCACCATGTTCAAATTCATATTTAATTCGGTTATATTATTTAAAAACAGTAGGTCTAACCTACCTATCTGGTACCGGAAATGTCAGTTTCACCAAAACGGTTAGCGTTACGTCATATCTAATTTGAATGCGAAAAACGTTTAATGATCCGGTTCAAAGTAAAGAGTATCCGTCATCCGATCGCTGACTATAAATAACCGAATTTAACAGTCTATCTATCTAAATATATTCCAAGCAAACACCAATTATAGTTTTTTAATTTTTAGAATAGGTACTTACCTAAAATTTTAAACAATTCAAAAAAAGAGTTATTATGGTATCCTCTAGATGAGCGCGCCACATCGTCGACCGCATCATGAGATGAGCTTTCGGCCTGTAAGTAAATTAAAAAAAAAACCTTCACGAAGTACTAAAGCGATTCAATATGATTCGATGACCTCAAAAAATGCCGCTGAAAAGTTTTCACTTCAAAAACTAAATCTAAATGATGTCGTTAAGAACAGATTTGTTACAACAGGTGATATCAAACTTAAGTAAAATGAAACTATTAACGATGCCGTTAAACCGTTTTGACCGTTAACCTTTATCGCAACTACTTTTAACTATGTTAATAAAACTTGGTGTGAATGGACTTTAGATAATAACAGTCGTATTCAAACCCACAGTTTAAACTTATAAGGCAATGACTTTGTAGTATATTATAGTATTAATGTGTACTTTTTCTTCTGTATTAATTGTATCTCTGCCCATTCGGACAGTTTTGCCACTTTGCCAATGCAGTGAAGATAATATTTCCTAAACAAATTAAATAGACAAGTCGGCCGTCGTTGGCTTTAAGGAAATTGGTGGTGTTTTTCTTTAAACCCATTGGAAACATTATTATGTAAACTTCCAACGATATTTGGTTTGAACGAGATCTAGTTAGTAGTTTTGTTTTTAATACCTACGTCATTAATCGTAAACCACAATGTACCTTTCGACGAACTACTAGAACTTCTATATTATATTACTTACTGCTTCGGAACCCTTCATAGGCGAGTCCGACTCGCACTTGGCCACTTTTTTAAGTTTTTTTTAAACTATAATTTATTTAATTGTGAGCGAGTGAAGAGCAGAGGTAAGTTGGCCGAGCCTGGGTAAAAAGGAAAGAGGGACTACTGAAATGTCAGCAGATAGAGCGGAACCACATGAAATGGGATATAGGAAGATTAGCAAGACTAGCTGCTTATCGTCTTCAAATGACGTCAATTGACGATTACAGCATCGTAGAAAACGCAAATTCACGCTTAAGACCTGTCTCGTTAAAATTCCAGTAATTGAGTATGTACTTTAAAAAAGGAGCGAAAAATGAAAGCCGCCTACACACCTATCAATCAAAACAGCTATAAAATTTTCGTGTTAATTCTCCGACATCGGAATTAATCGATTCTTACATAATTGTGTAACAGTCTAACAGTTGACTATCTCTACGTTTAGGCACCGTTTAATTTTCTCAAATTAATTTATGGAACTTTTTGGGCATTCTTCACTGTTCAATGTTTTCTTTATCTTACATGTAATCGATGTTCCTCTTTTCTGTTGCCCTATTCATACTTGCGTGTTTTTGGGCCAAATAAAAAGTTATCATATCTTTACGTGAGCCACTTTCTTTTGAGACTCTACCCAAAAAATAAATAACAGTAGGACAGAATAATACTTTTAAGGCATTATAATATAAGTGGGATTTTTAAGCCCATATATTAGAGTCATAGCCTATTGAAATAGTAACATATTAATGTGTTTTTTCATTACTCATACTCTGAAAGTAGGTCTGAAGTTGCCTGAGGGGCCTAATTGAAAGTAAAACTTTCAGCCCTAGGGAGAATCGCTTTCTACTGACAGCTGTCAAATTATAAAAAAAACAAGTTCTATTTTATTCAACCATGTTCCAACTTTCTAAAGTCTTTCTGACTGCAAAGAGGTCGTTGAACCAAATTCCAACTTTTTATTCAGCAAGTAGGTTGGAAACCCATTACAACGGTAAGAAGTTTAAAAAGTCTAATTAGAGCGCAATGTAAAATTTAAATTTAAATAACATAAAGATAGTATTAAATAAATAATATATCTTCTAAATTACTTGCTTAATTTAGAGCTTCAACTATTTATTTAAAATAACATAGATTTGAGCAAACAATTTACCATTTTTTAAATTATGAGAATGAAAACAATGGCTGAATAATGCTGGCGAGCCGTAGCCGAAGGCCCGCCAGAGAAAAAGAAAACCGGGAAGGCGGCAATTCAATCTTCATTTTCACAAATTTTTCTTTCATGTTTTTTTACTTTCCTTGTATTCGTAATGAAAAGCACAGTGTTTACCTCGGGTGAAAGTCTTTTAAGTCCCTCAAGCTCCATTGGCGCCCTCGCTTACGCTCTGGCGCCAAACCCGTCTCGGGACTCAAAAAACGTGACTTTCAACACTCAGGTAACAATGTACTATTACAGTACTTTTACTACTACTTACTATGTACTTTTACTTTTAGTTATGTGGCTAGGGTAAGTTCATCCTCTGTAGTTAGTGGGATTATTTGGAGTCTCTTCGCCATAACGAAGAAGAACCAGCATTTCAGCAGTTTTTTTATCACTTTTAAGCTACCTTTAGTACAATCAGCGTTATTGACGATCGATCGTTTTCACCGAGGTGTGACTTTCTTAGCTGCTTGGTACTTTCTCGATAATGACTGAAGATTGTTTGATCAAGCATCTGAACAATCACTAAACAAATGGCCATTGATACAACGAATTAAAAATACTATTCAAAACACGCGCTAAAAAGAAACGTATTGAATGACGGTGCTGATTAATCTGATCATCACCTCTCGCTCTGATTTTCTTAACAAGAGCATTAGTAAGAGAATAATGAGTTGGTATTGATCTACCTATCGTGCTTTTACTGACAACTCACAACTCCTAGTGTACCTACTATTTATATTTCTGTGGACAACACGGTCAACTGTAGGAAAACACGTTTTTTTTAATGTCACATAAAGTTTTTGATAATTTTACAGACAAACATCATTGAATACTTTATAGTTTTAAAATTAATATTTTGTACAAAATATTGCAAAAAATACCTAAGTAGAACACGAGACGTAAACGGGCGGTCACTGACCTTGCGCCGATCAGCTGAGTACTGGACGCGTGGTTTACATAACCAATAAGTCCAGTCCAGGCCAATTTTGATGAAAAAAAATTGATAATATTATTAGGGATACGGATAATGCTGATATTATTTTTAGTTCGCGTGGGTGCCATCTTTACTTAGCTAAAAAGCTCCGTTTTTGTTCATTGTTTGCGTATTTTATTATCGCAAATTATGCGATAATAAAATACTACGCAAATTATGCGCTGTAGGTACGGTCAATTGTCTAATCTTACTAATTAGTCATCTCGGTGGGGTGGTGAAGTATCAAAGTTTATGAACGTACCTACTTACCTAAGTATTTCAAAACGAAGTGTTAAGTATTAACAGAGCCTATCTCTTTCGAACTAAATGCTAATCACCGTGAAATATCATAATACGGGGCTCGGTCTAGAAACGCCAATCATTGACAAGGTGTGACATCTACCCACAAACCGTACTGTGAAGTTGCAATAAGCACTGCCACTGTACCAATGTGGATACCTGACCAATATATTAGAAAGATGGCAATGATACAACATGATTTCATTTTAAATCACATTACTTTTATTGGTGATTTCTATTACGTTACATATTGTGAGACAACCTCGCCACTCTTGCGCTTCCTGTCGGTAGCCCGAGGCCCGAGTCTATCATTCTAAAAAACGCGGATTCAAGGATTGCCTGAACGAATTCTACCGCGGTTTAAAATCTCCCGATTATTTCGATGCATTTGTGTAAATAGTGATCGTACATAATGTATAGGTTATATTTTTTTAAATCTTGTTTGGTGCTAAAAAGGAAATAATCCTGCACTTCTCACTGTCTCGTACATTCAAAAAAGAAAATAAATGCGTTATGTGTTTACAATGTTTGACCGGTCGCGACAGAGGTCAAAAAACTAGTTCGTAAACAAACAAGTGATTCTTAAAAACGCCCATTAGTTCCAGCTACAAAGGGTTAAAACCGCTAACTGAAATAACAAACCGATCAATGTGATTCCTAAAACTGGGACGGATGTAAGGATCGCTTACCTATTTGTCTTTGGTTCAAAATCTTGGCGGCAACGAGCCAAGAAATCTATCTCGATGAAACTCAACTGAACTAAAGCTTCGAGTACGTGGGAATCTACAAGAAACCATTGTATTGACTGATAGATAGGCCCTTTTTTTGGTGACTGATTTGGGGACGGGTTATCATTTTTTTACGTAATACCTAATGGCTTCTGCTGTTGATATTTATTTTCTATTGTGGTAGCCACGGTGGTCCCATGTTTATCAGTTTCGACATAACTGATAGTGACGTTGATACAAATGTGTACCCAATCGATATTTTGTCTACATGTGTGGATGATTTATATTCTTGCATTGTTATTGATGTGCGCACTTTGAAGAGATGTATAAACATCAACAAAATAACCAACGGCTTAGTCATAGTAAAAGAAAACAGAAAGAGATTATATACTTAATACGCACATTTTATTTTTGCATTATCATCTTCTTCGTGCTCTTATCATTCGTGCTCTTATCATTCGTGCTTCTGCAGCGCATCAAGCATGTTCGCTGAGGCGCGGGTGGATGGGTTTCATGCCATCATCCGCAAGAAAACTGCCTCATTGCTCAGCAGAGTGCGGGGCAGTACCAACACCATCCTGAAGGTCATAGCAGATCATTGCGATTCGCCCATTATGAGATCCTTCGTTCAAGTTCTAATCAAATAGTCTTAGTGAGCCTGTTTTGATTGGAGCTTCAGCGAGGGATTTCATTACTTAGTAGGTAAGAATTATATTAAGATTATTTTGTACTAACCCTATGACATGTAATTAAATTTAATTTCTACTAACACTTTATGGATCCCGTTGTCTGACATTAAATAAATAATAATAATAATAATAATTATCTCACTTTATGAGAGCTCGACATTATTCTTCTTCTATTCCCCTCTATCAGCTATCACTTCTGCATTCATTCCTTCTTTCACACAATTCATCATTATTTTCTTGCTCTTACCAAATTTCTTTTAAAAATAATTTATTTAAATCAATCAACACTGGATCTTCTTGTTTTTTAGCACAAACTGAAAAGTATCGTAGGTATAGTCTATTTTACGAGCTGAAACCAAGGTACAGCGTCTATTAAAAACCAGACTGAGAGATATCCTGAAGGTTTCATAATGTGGAGTTTGTGTTTTTATGTGATATCTTCCTCGTTAGTCTGCCAAATGTTGTGAGGTATGATTTTACTGGTTTTACAGCTCCATTTAGTTTTATGCGAGTGTTTCGGTACCTATTCCGTCCGGCGGATGAGCACGAGGTATCCTTAGGCTGGGAATAGACGGACTGTTTTATTTATCTGGGTTGGTTGAATTTTATACCTACGTTGCTAAATAATCATTAGCAGCTGAATAAATCCACTGCTGGGTGCTGTTGCACCCTTTATAAGAAGAACGAATTTGAGCTTTCTACGATTCTACATCCAATAGGTCGTCATACGCTTCGTCTTCAAATTCGTGGTTCGAGGTTCACGAATTCAAGAAGCCAGTTGTCGGGTCTCAGCATTTATGAAAAAGTGTCCATTTCCAAGCAGTTTGCGATAAAAGTTTCCTTGTTTATATATGCTTAGAATAAGTACTGCTGAATCATTTTATCAGGCGGTGAATTTCAATTGAAAACACTTCAGCTGTCCGTCTGCATCAGGCCTTACCAGCTGCAGACGCACTCGCCGGAAACCGCAGGTTCGTAGAAGCTCAGCGTAAACATTACTCCAAACGCAGTCGGCTCTTTAATAACATGGCGAAATGCAGACCGCGAGAACATTCCTCAGTCAGTACCGCTACGACGTATTGGCAGGTTTTTGACCGCCGTGTGCGGAAGAATTTCCATTG
The DNA here is from genome assembly GCA_939531255.2 of Thera britannica. Lineage (NCBI taxonomy): Eukaryota > Metazoa > Arthropoda > Insecta > Lepidoptera > Geometridae > Thera > Thera britannica. The sequence continues at coordinate 17,370,093 of OW618039.2, forward strand.
TCCCGTTATTATCAAAACTGCATCATCGAAACGCATCTCGGACGGATAAGTGGGTCGGGGTCAGTTATGCGAGCGTCGGCGAGCAATGATGTGTTCTGTTCCGGTCGGATACATTACAGACATGCAAAAATTTGTATTGGTTCTCTAGAACAGATGACATGATTATGCAATGAATTTTTGGGCTATGAGTAGATAACTAACGTGATCTGAAGGGACCTTGAAGAGACACTTTACCCGCTGTCAAATATGACAGCAATATTTGACATTTCACTTGTCGCTACCATCGCCTATTGCCTAGACGTGGTCGTACTCCTACAGTTTTTACTACTGCGACCTTTCATCACACATTTGAATCGAGCTGAACAAACGACGGTAAGATACCAGTTAATTATGATATGTTACCTTCCACTTGCCTTCCACTGATAGAGACATCTTTAGCCAAGCCGTCGACAGATGCGCCTAACTGGGCCAGAGTGGATCTACGAAACTGGAAGTAGATTTAACGGTCCCGTACGTGTTGCGACACTTGAGATGATCCAGGGCCGTAGCTAGAGGCAAAAAGTAAACAATCTTTTATAAATAAAATAAATTAATATTGTGGACATTCCACGCAACACTATCTAACCTTAACTTATGACTAGACTTAGTTCAACCATATAATGGCGCACGATGGCAATAGCTTTCTATTTCACCTTAGTTATTGAACCTAATGAGTAGTAGTCCCTAAAAGCGTAACTTGTTGCGGCCCAGTAAAGTGACATTGTTTGTTCCGGTCACTAAAATGTTTGGATAGTATAAAACCTTAAGATGTTAATCCCATGCCTGTTGACCCATGCGACCCTACACGTGGAAAGAATGAGAACAGCTTAATGGTTTTTGGAGCAGTGTAGAGTTGTTTAATATAGATTAGAAACAGGATTTGTGAACTTGGGGTTCTTGGGAAGCGACGCCAGTTTTTTTAACAATAACAACCGTATTATAGCGGAGTTGCATTGATGTGTCTCTTAAACTAAATTTTGCTGAATATAGGTACCGGACACCATACGGAACTTTATTGATTATTATCTTCTTCTTTTTCTTATCATTTCACTGATTCTTTTAAACCAATTAGTGTGGTGAAATGATTTTAAATGCGCCTCAAAGAGTCTCGATTATTATTTTTATCGATCAGCATGGACACAATCCAATATACAAGTTAGAAAGAGGTAGACACTCCTAAAATCAAATAGTTTCCCGGAACCAAACAAGAGGATATTGGACAAAGGGTACATCGTGCGTCGACGCCGCAGCCGACAAAAGAGAGGCTGGGGCTATTTGTCAGTGCCTACACAATCGCAGGCTGTGTCACGCATACTGATGTGATGAAGAAAGCCGTTCGAAACATGGGTATAACGCTCAATAGTTCAAAGCATTGATTCCTAACGTGGTCTAGGTGGACCCCCAAGGGTCCACGAGAGACTCGACGGGGTCTAAAATGGCGCGACAATAAAATGGGGGTTCACGATTCGTAAGGGTCCTCGAAAATTTATCTGGTTTCGATAGTGAAGAACTAAACTGTTGGCTTCGCCTATCAATTAATTAATTCTTACTTTTTTCGAAAGGTGTTTATTCATGGTAGGAACTCAACTGCAAAGCAAATGCCCATAGTTGGATCTAATCTCCATATTTTTTGTGTCGACTGAAATATTGTAAAGATGTAGCTGCAGGACAGGGGGTCCACCGGAATTAGCAAAATTTTGAAAGTGGTCTATGATACAAAAAAGGTTGGGAGCCTCTGGTTTCAAGGATAACATACTACAGCTAATACAAACTGCAGTTTGTAGGAGTACAGACTCTTACCTACCTGGAAGCTGTATGACAGTCAAAAAGAGGAGAAGAATCGACTGTGACATGTAAAGTACAATTTAGAATCCCTGAGTTGGTGGTTGATGGTGATCATCTTTGTAGCACTTGGCTGATAAATCCTATTAGTGAAAATTATTTTCTACTTGTTAAATCGTTGACTATCGAAATTCATAAACATTTTAGATAAAGATAAAGAGTCGATAAGGATAAGCTTTTTCCTTGAACACACAAATCAATATCCCAAAATAATGTCTGTCATGTTACAAGTATCTATAAAATGTACCTACCTACCTCCTATCTTGATTATTTTCTTCGTAAAACAAATTAGTGAAAGTGAGATATTTACGATCAACAGTTAAAAATGTATCGAAACACGAGTTTAGGTTATTTGAGGGAGAGTCGTTGATAAGTGTACGCCATAAACTTGATGAAAGGCTTATAAATAAAGTGCGTTTTGGTTGAACTTTCCATAGTTATTTCAATTAGACGAAGTTAATGAATAGTCAGTAATTATTCAAACCATTGAACAGGTTGATATTAAAGAGAAATTTGATAAAAAAAATCGTTTTGGGAAAGTGCGTTTTGTATAACAAAATGTATCTGAGTATCTCCATAGTTCAATGGAAATTAGAGAGAAGATACAGACTTAGCTATTCCCAATAATTTCACTGAAATAGACTTCTGGATGATTCCGACCACCATCAAAGCTAAAGTGGGGAAAAACAACAGGTGTAGGTAGAATACGAAGCAATGATTAAACGTAGCTGGTTCCTTGAATTGGACTAAAGCGAAATCTAAAAATATATTTCAAATCTCGTTTCTTAGATTCGCTTTTGAATTTTTGGTTATTTCCCCAAGTATTTTATTAGGAGGCTTGAATCCCTTTGAATTTCGATATGAAGGATAGCTATTAGCATCTGCATATTATGTCTGTGTGCCAGTGAAATTTCAGGCACAATAAAAATCTCAGAGTGATGTGACGCACAGTGACTCAAACCCATAGAGCAGTTCCTCGTTGGTCAAGCTTTTTGAGGTAATGCTTATTGCCAGAAATGTCAATATCAAGTGGACTATCAGCAAGGTTCATCACAGTTTAAGTCATTAGCTTCTGCGCCAAATAATAACTACTTATACTGATATCTTCGAAATGAATTCTTAATGGAAATCTCTGTAATAATTCTTATTTTCCATTGTTAGTCATAGTCTAAAACTCTAAACTGTATCTGCTACAAATATGCACGTATAACAAAACATAAGCATTAAGAAAAAAGCTTCAAGGAATGTGCGATGCTTCCTTTAGTTTCCCATCGTATGGATATGGAGGCCCGTCGTAACTTTGCCATGAGTCACCATCAACTGGAGGTCAAGAGCACACCTCGCCGGCAGACTACTGATGAGTTTAGCGTGTGCCGCAAATCAACGCCAACTGTACCAATCCATTTGCGAATGTAAAATATGCAAATCACTTATTGAAGACGAGAATACGAACCAAGTGCATGATTCCTCAATCTATATTTATAAATCAGATAAAGTGTCTAGGTTTTTAGAGTCAATCAGTTGAACTGATTTTAAGCCACAGTATCTTCATGAATAGAAAATTTATTACAAAAATGAACTTACAATTAGTAAGTGCAAGTACTACAAAATGTACAAAATACAAACAGTTGAGATATCTGCAGACTATTACAAACTATCTAGAGATACAAAAATTAATGTTGCCAGAAGCCACAAACAAAATTGTAGTAATTTTCAATCAGGTGGGATGGCAGTGGCAGCCAAATGCTTAGCTATCTATTAAAAAAAAAAACAATGTAGGACAGGAAAAAACTAGTTATTTAATTGGATAATAAAGTAGGTATGCAGGTAAAAGAGCTTTGAAAAGGTCACCAACGATTTGAAAATAATGTACGGGTTATTGGTTTTAGTGGTCAAGAAATATTAACCCTCCAAGCTCACGCTTGTCTTGTCCGTTATATTCCCAAGCGTATATCGAATGAAGTTTGTAAATTGATCTTCCAAAAATATATCATCAATACAGAAATGCTTCTCTGCAATTAAGACTGGAAAGACCAGAACGCCCACAACTGAAACGAATGACTCCAATCCACGTTCCACGGTCAAAGCGTTAAATTCGGACAACCTTGCCAAGCCAACATGTTAGCAATCTAAATTATTTAAAAAATAATAGATTTAAATGTCAAATGTCAACAAGTCACACCTAAAAGCAAAAGTAGGTCTCGACTTTGCTATGGCAAATAGTGAGAAAGTTACGTTAATTTCAAAAATTGTGATCTAACTTCTCGTATGTTCAAAAAGCAGCCTATCATTAATTCCACTTGTTCTTCAGCCAAAATAATCGACCGAAATTTTCAAAACATCACACGACACGTATGATGGTTTTGACTACGAGGCAATGTTTTATTAAATGGCTACCACTTAACATTAGGTGCGCCATATGCTTGGTCCATCAGCTGGTTTTATACAAAAAACGAAAACTCTTTTACAAAAAGCTCTACTCTTTCTATATTCCTGATTTGATCTTGTCATCATATTGAACGGACAGTTTTGCCATTCTTCTTCCTGCTCTTATCCCACTTTATGTGATGTCGGCATAACATGTGCTTTTCTTCTATGCTCCTGCCTATTTCATCCATCCTTTCTTTGGCCTACCTCTACCCATATATCCATCCAAATTCATATTCCTCACGGTCAATGTTGTCATTGTCAAGTGGAAATAAAACAAAACACCATCACAGTCAAGTCAAGAACACCAGTCTAGAGGACTTGTCAAGTTGTCATGTCCATTCAAATTTCTCACGTTATTGAAGTGGCCGCCGGTATCAATGGACCGTGGCTCGTTACCGCCTACATCTATGCTCGAAGCCGCCTACGCTACCACTTTCATTTCGGACCCGCGATCACACATGACCGACGCAGACAACGTCATTCTTCACTATTGTAAGCGCTCGAGATCAAGTACCATTGACGCCTTGAACGCTCCAAGAGTGCAGCTCAACTATTGCATTGCTGTTAGTTGTTCATGTTAGTTGTTCAGAGTATCCATAATATTCTTGCCTAAAAGATTTAAATAGCCAAGAACATTATTACTTACAGCTAGAGTTTTTTCAGAGTTTAGACGTGCAATGAAAGAAAGGAGGGAAAGGGAATTTATTTCTAGGATGTCTGGTGCCAATTTGCATGTTAGAAGCAGATTTGATTCTGTAGTTGCAAATCTTAAACTAACGTGCTTTGGTATTTCAGTTTATAGAAAAGAGGCGGCAACTTTTTCAGATAATGCACCAACTGAATCAACACCAAAATCAATAAATTGAACGACTTTACTTTAATTTTAAACGCCAGCTTTTAACCTCCATAAATATAGACACTAGAGACGCATCGATCGACTTCATAAACCAAACCTACTCGTATATTAAACCTAATAGCCTATCACTACCATTAGTTTAAATAAGTTTATGATAACCATTTAGCAAGGCTGAAATCAATGCAATAATCTACATGTAATAACATAGAGCTTAGATTATAACTTAAAAGATTAATGATATGTGCCGAAAAATATTGGCAGTTTGATTATTTGAAGTTTCTCAAGAGATTGCCGTGTTTAGAAAGAGAATGTTGGTACTATGTCATCATGCATTACATACAAACAACATAACAAAGAGATATGACAGTTGAATACACTTTATCTACGAGAGAACATCTGTTCTACGCTTTAGAATAAATGTCGTTGCAGATTATATTATATTACGTCTTGCGACATTGTAATACAAGGTTTGAGGATAGGTTTTTAAAAACAACTCTGTGAGAATGTGTTCTGAAGCTGATCTAATCAAAATTCTTCATCTCTCAAAATCGCATTTTCCAACCTTTTGTGTGTAGTGTTCCGTCACTAATAGAAACAGAAGACTGTAAAATGCGATTTGACACTTCGCACTTTGAAGTAAGCTTTGATTTGAACATAATCTACCTACTCGGAAGTTTTCCTTCTCAGCAACTTATTTTTCGTACTCCATGATGAAATTTTGTTTCAAATAAAGAACGCTTTTGCCTCTATGAAGTTGAAGAAAACAGAAAAAACTGGTGAGTGTATGGTATAATTTTATTTACGCCGTCCGCATCTTTGACAAAATAAATTCGATACCTATTGTGATAAAATCAGCATGCTATGATGATAGAAATGTATTGAAAGAACTATGAAAGGTGCCTGCAGGCTCATGTTTTGCTCGTTAAAGTTTAAATGTTCTTTTTACGGCGCAGGCAACGAACCAGTTTGCGTCGGAGGGCCACACACTATGGTTTGCTATGGCTGGAGGAAGATTGATGAAAACAAAAGGCCTAGCCTGATGGAACCCACAATGAAACAAATAGGTTTTAGGGTACGAGGTCATTTCACTACAAAAGACGATGAGTGTATGATATTGTCCGACGTTATAAATCTTTGATTTTAATCACTCCGAAAGGTGAATCTGGCCGTAGATTGTATTATACGGATTTTCTTTAAAAATAAATCCACCAGACGTGCATGAGCACATAACAATAGCCGAATCGTGTTGTGTAGAATCAGGGGAATGAACCTGTTGCAGTAAGTAATTCATATAGTCAGCAGGTATTATGTAAAGGTTACCACAGGTTTTCTGATACCACTTTCATTATTAACCACTAAAAACAGCAGAGAAACTCAGGTCCCAATAAAAACAGAAGTAATAAAAGAGTTCTGAAAACATTGGGGATCCAAGAAAGGTCATGGTTACTTTACATAATCTCAGAATCAGTTGTTTATATTACAGCCTTCCTAAGATACGGTGACTGTTATAAAACGGCCATGACTAAGCAACACGTGTTATGTTTACCTATTTTCATGAAAAATTGGCTGAAGTAAATAAAATATGTTGGAATAGAGTTTAATTATGTTTACTACGCGATTGTATTCATATTGGCCGAGTAGTCGTCTAATACCGCCGTAAAACAGTGATCCTAATGATATGGTTGAAGGTATGTAGGAAATTTACCTGAACAAAAGATCAAGAAGTCACAGGTAAAATAAGACAATGCGTGAGGATGTCATATTCTGAAACTGGTAGAGGAAACGCCAATGTCACTGATGTTACTGTGGTCTTTGGTAAATTGCGAGCGCTAATTAACGATCGCCGGATTTTATGTAAATCAAAAAGGTGTGAAAACGAGCTTGTAAAGTGTTCGATAAATATTTTGACTTCATTCACGCAAAGATTTCTGAGCAAATTAAATAAACATGATGTTGTGGAATGGCTTAATTTTGGTTTTCGCAAGACGTTTAAAAGCCCTAGTTTTCTAAGAAACGGAGACCGTTATTTATAATGAAGTTATGTATGGCTCATACATAACTTCATTATAAATAACGGTCTCCGTAAAAAACACATTAAAAAAAAATGGATGTATCAACAACTGGTGTCGCAGGTGGTTAGCTCATCACTATATTATCAAGAGGACGGTTGTGGTTTTATACATTTGCTAAATAAATACTAGGAGGAATATGAAGCACATCTAAACGATCTGCGATGGCGATCGATATTTGAACGCCATCGTCTAGGTTGCCAGCCCTTATAGCTCAGTTGGTAGTAGCTCTGCTTTCGGCGGTGGAGGGCGTTAGTTCGATTCCCACTGAGAACAATAAATATTTGTGTGATGAACGCAGATGTTTGTTCTCTGTCTAGGTATTATATTGTATTCTTCGGCGGTGGAGGGCGTAAGTTCGATTCCCACTGAGAACAATAAATATTAGTGTGATGAACGCAGATGATGTTTTTTCTCTGTCTAGGTATTATATTGTATTCTATGTATGTATGTATTTACAAAAACAAAACAGTAACAGCCGTCTACAGTTCGTTGCAAACGTCCAACTGATCTAAATCTGCACATAAGTATATCTAGACGCTAAAATTAGCCATTTGACGCACTGTGATAAACTCGAGTTTAACTGCTTTTAGTGTGCAGTTAACCTACAGCTTTAGTGGTATCTAGTAGAGCTCTTAAAGTTCTGGGTAAACTGTACGTAACGTACGTATTTTCTATGTATGAGTAGGTATGTGTGAGTATTTTCGGTCGCCATGTTCAAATTGCGTTGTTCCTGTTTGAAGAGCATGCAGATTGGTAACTGTGCTTGGTAGCCCATGTGAGTAAACGTCGTCCCAGTCAGAGTGTTGTATCCGCAAAGTTTTGCTTGAAGTGTTTTAGCTAGCTGACTCCGCCTATTTCTATGTTCACAAATTTTGACCAATGGGAGACGTAAACATCTGTTTCTCTTTGTAAAAGCCATCTGTTTTATGACATTTACACTTCCAAAAACTCGTCACAATATTATTGTGACTGTGATTTCACAGCGGGACATCGGTCATAGAAAATTCACCCTTAGGGTGGTCAGACAGAACTTTTGCTGATGGTACATATTGGCTACATAAGGTAAGTATGTCATCGGTGCTCTGTGACGATGACGATGATTCCAATTGAATAAGGATAGAAGTAACCATTCTTCATCAGGCGTACCATCTGCTCTGTCTATCACCTTATTCGCATAAACAAGTAAAGAATTTGAGGAACCGACTTCATGGCCAACTGCTGAACCGATTTTGATGAAATTTCTATGTGCCAATCTGGAACCTTCCAGATAAAAAAATATTAAAAAAAAAAACATTGAAAAAAAAGAACATAACGGATTTTTTCAAAAAAGGAGCTGAAGGAAAAAGCTGAGTCGGCCTATACGGTGCCTATTTGGCACATATTTTTATTTACCATTATCTTTTGTGAACGTCTGTTCAGTATGTCAAATAAATATATTTTCTTTCTTTCTTTCTTTTTTTTTATTTTGTAGTTGGTCAAAAAGACGCTCGCTGGTTTTTGGGTACTTTAGATTTATAATTTTAACCGCATCCCTGATAAACAAAGCCGCGTCCAATCAAATTATCGTTGCATTTAGCTCGAGGCTGCGTCTTCTTTGTTTGTTTTGAGGAAACGAACGATCTTACTGAGGAAATGATAAATTCACGTAAAACGGATATGCACGACATAAACTGATTATAATTGTGTCCTAATACTTCAGTCAAGGGTATTTTGTACTGTAACGTTTGAAAAATAACAAATTCATTTATTTGTACTTACCTACATAGAGTGAAAAAAATATAAGGTGAAAAATCCTGAAGTCTTCAATTGGATGTAAACTTTGACAGTAAGCAGCTTGAACTTGGCCACAGAACATGAAAACACATACGACGGTACATCAAAAGTAGCACTACTGAGACTTATATTTTTAAATCATTATCAGCCTGAAAAACACCACTGCTGGACCTCCAAACAAAATTCCAGGAAGAACGATCAAATCTTACCCACAGCTTATTGAAGCAAAAGCGAAGCGACACTTCTTATTTAATATGCTGCTGTGATTGCGACCCGATCATCAAGATAAGAAAGAAAATAAAGCATCGCGCAAACGACCTGTAGGCCTACCACAAGCTCTGTCTGGCTCTGTCTCTGGGTCTGGGTTTGAGTCTGTGTGAGTGCTCACCAGTGTATTATACTGTGTGTGTGACGTTTCGATGTAAGTAGGATTTATTTAGTCAACGCTCACCCAGAACAAAACGCAAAACCTGTGAGTGCTCACCAGTGTATTTACTGTGTGTGTGACGTTTCGATGTAAGTTAGGATTTATTTAGTCAACGCTCACCCAGACTCAAAACCAGAGCTAGACAAAACTTGTGGTAGCCCTACTGGGTGGTCACGCCGGCCATCGAATATAAACCATTATTATAAGACACGACGCTTTTTATTCGAGGAATAGTGTTATTATGTCACTCCGAATCAGATTCAATGAAGAATGAGCTTTAACAGGATAACATTAAAATTCTTATCAATATTTTCTATAAAACTTTACTGAGATGTGGCTTAGCAGGTGAATTTAAGTAAGGTTTAGGCAAGGTGGGGGCGCTGATCAGTGAAACTAGCCGGTAAGACCGAGCTTCGCTCGGGTAAAAAAAAATAGTATTATTATTTGCCAATAGATGTCTGGAAAAGTCGTATCTTTATTGGCTTATTTTTAATTAACAACGCCTTCTAGCTTGCAGTTAGTTGCTCACAATCGTCAATAGATGGCAGGAGCAGTCACATATTCAGTTTATGTTTTTAGTTTTTTTTTAACGAACAGACTCATTTTCTGAAAATGAATCCTAGCTAGATCGTTTTATCGTCCCCGAAAACCCCTGTATACCTAATTTCATGAAAATTGTTGGCTCAGTTTCCGAGATCCTAAATATATATATATATATATATATATATATATACAAGATTTTCTCGTTTAAAGGTATAAGATATAGCTGTCAAGCACTGGAGGAGAAGAGCCGAAGACCGGGCTCAGTGGCGCGTCTTGGGTACAGACCTACGTCCAGCAGTGGAATTATATAGGTAGAGGATGATGATGATGAGGTGAATATAGCGTAGTACTTTGCAGAAACAGCACACAGCTTCGGTTTGAAGTCTGTATAGTGTTGCAAATTCTTGAAAAATTGGATGAGGTACATTCTAAGTAGGACTTGACCTAATAAACATCTATCTTAGTATATGGCATTCTAGGAGGTATCTAAACATCTATTTTTGTGGTTTTAGAATTTATTCGTGTGTTCATGGTCACATAATGAAATGTGGTCCTCTTTAATTTATTCGACGTATAAGATGTATATTGTAGAGGTCTTCAATAACTGGATGCTAGCCCGCGCATGGCCAAGCGACTCCAAACTGTCTCAGCGAAAGTGTGTGAACGTCGCACCGGTGTTCTTTGCATAATTTCTAGTTATTCATCAAAGCGTTCTGCTGTAATCACAGTGGGTGGCAATATTATTATATGAGAAGAAATTCTAGACATGCATTGTGTAATATGAATGGCGCAGTATCAACAAATGAAGCAAGAATAAAATAACAACTAAGACCTTGTTATTTTTCACGTAAGCGAAGCAAATATAGGATCCCGCAATACAACGACCGAACGACGAAACACCTAGCTGTTTAATGGATGAAAAAGACGAAAGATGGAAAAAAACCAAGCAACAGTATTGTACAATTGTACATTACTCTTACAAAGAGCTAAAAAACCACTAACCCTACCACCATCTACAAAAAAAGGGCATCCACTTCGTAAGTCTTTATAGTAAAGCACATTATTATTAAACGGCACGCTGTAATTTAACCTTTGCATAATTTGCATAAAGATCTAGATTATGCAAGGAATGGTACCTGACTTCACTTGGCCTGTGCCCATTTCTACTGGTTGCAACTCCACGCATGGTCGCAGTTGCAATAGAACCACGATCTCACGACCTGCCTCCATAACGTTTACCATCATCGTCACGGTTTAACCTGAGCTGTTTGCAACATAGAGTACATCTACGTATGAGAGGCTTTTGACAGAGATGCATTGTGGAAATAACTGCTGGCTACAATATCAGTATTGAATTCCAACCATATTTTGTTTTCTTTGCCTGTTACTTACTTCTAGGCTTGGTCGCGTGGAACTGGCACCAAGACTCACCTTGCTATAAGACGTTTCAAAATGATACCGTGGAATAAAGACATTTTTGTTTTTGATTTTAATTTTGAATATATTATGCGTAAAAGAAATAATACCGAGTTTTAGGACACCAACATGTTAAAGTTTTAAAGGATTTTTTCTTTAATTCCTAGTGTGCTTACTGACTCTGTATAGCATCTACTACGTAACTATCCTCAAGGTTTCCTAATGAAGCAAGTTCATCAACCACGGAACTGGGTTGGTTCGGACTTCGTTGACAGATGCTAAAAAAAGAACCACGTTCAATGCCCTGTATGTCCACAAGAAACTCCTCGCTATGGGCGGAAATCATCTCGCAATTCCTAAAAGCTTTTCTCACGGAGTTCAGAACTTTTTTCTGACATTTCTAATCATCTTTGTGAATATAAAGCCTGCCGATAATGAATACTGAGAAGTAACTGGTTGAAATCTCGTTCAATCACCGCACACTCTAATATAGAATCTTGAAGTGGACGGTAAAATATGTGGCACAGATGAATTGCCAAGTTACTTTGTACAAGTTCCTATAAGCTTGTATGACAAGTTGCCTTATAAAGGTGAGGAATGCTGAAGCGATTTCAATACAAGTTTTGATATGCCAACATAAAGTACACTAGCAAGCATTGACAAGCATGATACGGGATTTATTTGGGAAACCCATTCAAGGGGGTAATCAATTGTTTAACATTATCCTGCATGGTATATTTATATATAGGATGATTTTTTGAGAAGGGCGGTGATGGCCAAGTCCGAAACCACGAGAGTTAGGGAAAAGTCGTAAAAGGAGTTTTTCCTCGATTTATAAGAAAACAATAACTGCTTGACAATAAACGAGGGCATGACTCCTTCCACGACTTTTCCCAACCCTCATGGTTTCGTACTTGGCCATCACCGTCCTTCTGAATAAACCACCCTGTATATTGTCAATATTGTGAATTACACGCTAATAAAATACCTCTCACTTCATTAGGGTTAACAATAACTATAGAAGTAGCTTGTTCATTGCAAAATGAAAGTCTAATCTTACTTGAAAGAAATTGGGTTATGTAATGCAATTTAAAAACTAATGCATCTTGTTTTAGAGAGACTTTCGATGTTGATTATAAGTTAGATGTAAGAGTAGAGTTACTATTACAATATACATAGTTAATATTATAAGCTACATTAATAAAACAAGAGATGAATTCAAACAAAATCGAAAAAAACGCAATGCAGCAAAGCTATTAAAAAAGATTTATTTTTTTGGCATCTACAACCTCGATGGCATTTACTATTGAAAGACCAACCAATATAATATATAGGAGTCCTCTGGACGCCACTATAATCCTCCGTCAACTGTTGTCAATCTGATGGCGGCCCAGGTGGCCACTGAAAGTACTTACAGGTCTTTTTGCATACATTGGTACTGGAATTAACCATTTGCCTTAAATGTAATTTCCTATTGCTGTACGTATTTGCGGTCTGCCTTATTTGACAGCCCTAAGCGGCAATATTGACTATCAACTCAGGCCATACTGTGTTCGAACCAGGTTCCAACAAGTGATTGGAAGCGCACATAGACGATCTGATTTAGTCGGCCAACCAATAGAGTCGGCATCATCAAATATTACCAGTATCCCGATTTAGACTGTAAAAGTATATATAAATAAAAAGTGTACAATAAATACTGTTTCATTCCATTCTGTTCTATTCTGTTAACAGACTTCAAATTAAAATGGAGGAGGTTCTCAATTCGGTTGTTAGCTAATTATTGTTATTGTTTGTTATCGTATAATTTCGTTATTTATGAGACATTCTTGTTTTATTAAAAAATTAATAATTCCCATAGAAATTCGATCAAAATCGGTTCAGCAGTTTGGCCATGAAGTCGGTTTCTCAAGTTTTTTAAACTTACTACTGTATACGCTTGTTACTGGTTTTACACGGCAAATCTAACCGTGTGGTGTGCACCAAAGCAAGGCAAAATACAATTCTTAGCCAATTTATCATACGACCAAGTTGGCTCGTTCGCACAATTTAATTCAATATTTGTATTTGAATTAAACTTACTGACATTCGCTAGCGACTACTTAGCACTTTTCGTAATTCCTTTGTATGCGTTTTCAATAAATAGCGTGGGTTTTGCAACCTACCTACAGTCTAAAAATACTTAGCTCAACTGTTTCGTGTGTATATTATACATTCATTTTGTAAATACTTTACTAATAACCTATTGTATATTAGTAATGTACCTATTGTAATAAGAAACACCTACACAAAAAAGATCAGTGAAGCTTTGCAGAAGGACACACTTCCTCATTTTACGGAACAAACAATATTTAACTGGTCATTAGACATTAAATAGATGATGCCACTAATGTAAGGCCAGCCAAAAAAAACATTGGTCATACAAATTGCAACATTTTTATTTTATCACTTCCGTAGACATTGGCAGACAAAAACTTTGCCTTGAAGATAACTGGAGCGATTTGCCGTGCCTTGCACTCCCACTCGGAAATTGGTCTACAATGATTCTTTAATCTTCAATGATCTTCGCGGCCCACATACAAAGAAAAGTGAAACCATAGGTCATTACAGCTTGATTAATGTGGTGTCATTTGGTAAAACACATTTGCCTGTGATGGTGATTTATGAAGCAAATAATCCAGAGCTAAATTATTTGCGTATAAAGTTTTTGATGAGGTGGGAGTCAAGAGCAAGCAAGTGACATGTTTACGCAACAAGTCACAGCGCATAATTAACTGGTGTGGTGGCCTCAACCTTGCCAACGTCTGCCTCCGCTGATTACCAAACTGACAAACGCGAAATCACAATAAAACCAACCAAATCGAAGCACCCACATGTTCCGTTTCATGGATTCGCGAATTGGGACGCACACGATGTAAATTTTGATAGCCTTTAACGCATAGCCTCGGGTTTCAGTTTAAGGTCGTCCTGTTTTTTGTGTTACGTTTATTGCATAAAATACAAAGTGATCTGCGAATTAATTAATGATCCATAAATACCATAACGGTTAAATAAGTATGATCAACTTAAACTTTTAAGCGTTGTATGCTCCTTTATGAGAGGTCCGAAAGCAAGGTCTTATTTGGATGAAGCAATTTTACGTTTCGGTATTTGACATGGTCAACACAAACCGTAAACACATCTGTCGAATTTTATAGCAATGTGCAAATTGTAGAGTTTGTATGCGAGCGCCATCATTAACGAAGATGAAGAAAGAAACCTTCCCAAATAAGGCACTAGTTCTTATTTGCATCAAGGATAAGCAATTCTCTGAATTGCTTGAAATTTACAAACCTGGGTTACAAACTACTAGGCACTTACGCATCGTGCAATATTGGAATCCCAGAGCTTGTTCTCTATTAACTCAAACAACTCATCAAAGCTCATCAAAGATATCATTTATTTGCCCAGCCACATCTATTTGTCATACAATGATTATGATCATGACACCACGAGATATGCTATCACCACTGCAACAAGTTTAAATTAATTGCTAAGCCAGAATGTTATTGTGTCAAGGCTACGTGCAATTTTATTATATTCTACAATGAAAGGTTGACCCAATTAAAAAAAACTAGCAAGCTAGGAGCCATTATTATTTTAATGTAGATAATCTTGTTTATGATATTTTAGGAATTGGTGATTAGGATCAACCCATCTGTTCTATCAATTTGCTCAAGTCTTCATACTCGTATGTCTCTCATAATATCTAAAGCTACATAAAATGTTTACGCAGAATGTTGGCCTCACTTTGTCTGCACCTTTTAAAGTATGTTTTTGTTGTTAATGAGTTTCATCTAGAAAGATTTTCTTAGGTGTCTCATTCAAGTGTATTTACTTATCTAAAAATAAAAATATTTCAGTCCTCATGTTTATCAAGCAGTATCGCTCGCCTCGCCTTATTATATACGCCAAAAGAAAGTTGCAGCAAAACTATTTCTGTTTTCAATTTCTAATAGTTTACTATTTGTGACAAACCTGGGAAACGGCTTCCAAATAATCGGTTTTCTCCGTGAACAGTAGGCCGTTTGTCCCGATATGGACAATGATTAGGTCCATATCAAAGTGGAATAGTGAGTAGGCTGAATACCTATTGATAATGATCTGACAGTAATCACCGATAAACTCAACTAAATATGCATAAAAGCAATGAGTACTATTATCATGGCGTTTGTTTTTATCACCACATCGCAACAGGACTAAAGGTACGCCTACGCGCTAATTATACATGCACCCTTTGATTTATCTCACTCTTCAAAGAACCGAATGCTTACGTAACTATGGAAAGTGAACCTGTCGAAAACGTCCACTCATACACCATTGATGTTCTGACAGAACTCCGATTTGGAAAGGATAAAAAGTGGTTCGGAATATTTACAGAAAGTTGTCGCCAAAACGGGAGGCAGCGTTCGCTTTCGTCGATCGAGCACGAAAGTTTAGTAATGTACCTATTGTAATACCGTCCGGATATCTGACCTTGGTACATTACAATCGAACCACAGCTCCATCGTGACTCTATGTGGAGCACTGGCACAAAAAGAACTAAATTGCAAACTTTTTTGCTAGCACGTTGATAGTGAAAGTAACACGCACTTACAAGCAAAAAAACAGGGCAAAGTCGTAATAAGCTTCTTTATCTATTAGAAATGACGAGGCCTAAGTAGTGTTCAACTCCATTATTCTCAATTCGTTTCAATAGTTTTTTTCAATGAAGACTAATCAGCTCAAATTGTATTTCTGCGATAGTACGTAGTGCGTCTTTTGGTATCAAAATTAATTGAAGGCAACCTTCGCCAATTTCTGTAACTACCTACTATTCAGCAGAATCGCAATTGTACAATTATTTGGACACACATGTCTAAGCAGACTCCCTAGCTGTGAGTGTTTTTTCACACGACTCGGCCGACGCTGAGTGATTTCTCGTAAAACGCCTTCGACCATTATCGGTTCAATATATTGCTTTGACCATAAAATTAGAGAGGTCGACGACCGCCACAAAAAATATTACGTTGGTAGCCGAATAAAGAAAACCGCCTGAAGCTTTTTAACATCTGAAGGCGTACAAATTTACCATCACAATTTCTCTATGACACGACTTACGTAATGCTATTTTTCAATTTATAATCTACCGGGCAAACTTATCAACTTGTGTACGGGTGCGGCTATGGACAATACAGGCTTTCCTGGAACCTCATCATCATATAATAAGTCTATCAATCAACAAGATTGTACTATTAAGACTAGGTACATTCATGTATTCAAACTAGCGAAGCGTGACCGTCGTCACACAATGCGGGTCCTGCTAACTTTCTCTGGTCTTATCTTCTGAGCCCCCGAGCTGTTGACCGGATACTCTGGTCTGCCTTCCTCTGTCTTATGTAACTGGGGCTTTTGTTTCCTTACCTACAGCCTCGAGCCGATTATTACTTATTTTACTATCAGTTATGGTTGTGAGGTAACCGTCTTGTAGGTCATGCTCATCTGCGTTTACTTCAGCTTCAACAAAACAATTAAGTAATTTTTTTCGAAATAAATACAATTTGGGGAAGGTCATCACAGAAGGTCATCTCTTGGTCCAGCACCTTAGGAAGCAAGTGAGAGCTTGAGTACAAAGTTGCCTCTGACGCTGTATAAAGCATTTTGCTAAGATCAAACATTATGCAAAGGCCCGTTTTATACTTGTGTAGGTAAACTTCGTAAATTCGTTTTCGTATGCTTTAGTTAGACGCTCCTGTTTCGGTAACCTTGTTATCATCGTCGCGAGTCCATTATGTGGGCTCAACCGTTACGTGGCTCTCATAATCAGGCATGCCATCTGAACCTTGATGGTTTGACAAACATAGAGTTTTGGTGTCCCCGTTTCGCAAGCTTCGCCTTGGACATTTAGCCTTTTCTTGGAAGACATAATATATTCAAAATGATCGAGATCTCCTAAGAACCGTTGTAAAAATGAATCAGTTTTGGTTCTAAGTATGCATAGTAGTAGCTGTAGAAAGTTTAATTTTTTTCTCTCTCTCTGTCTCTTCTTCTCTTCTCTCTCTTTATCTTCTCTGCTTTCCCAAAATTCCAAATCATTTAACTCTGGCCTCTAAATGATGGGTACCTACAGTCAAAACACAATCTTGTTTCGCCCAATAGCTGTATACAACCTATCTCCGATCGAAAAGCATGCAACAAATTCAATAATTCATTCTTTATTAGGTAGTTCGATACTTTGTCGATACAAATCTCCGTCGTATTTTCTAAAAACTTCCCATCTATTTAGAACACCTACTAGAAAACAAAGGTAGTTGGTAACACCGATATTCTAAATAAAAAAAAAAAACTTACCGAAACGATTTTGATCTGTTTCCTACCAATATCATATTTCTATGATTTTGATGACTGATCATATTGTAGATAAGAAATTTGGTAGATACGCAATATTATTACAAATTGTAAAAACTGCTGCCAAATTTAATGTAGATTGTGTCAAACTAGTGTTACCAACAAAGAGAAAAGCTCTAGCTGTATGAGCAAAGTAAAAGGTTAGGAATGGAATGACAAAGGTACGGGTGTAAATCGTGTATTGCGTTGTATCTCACGGTCCATCGTGATTTATTTACATGTATTCAGTACCAATGGCCGAGATTCCCTTACAGGAATACCAATAACGAGATGGAATGGAAGGCCGTTCTGTAATCTTCCTAAGAATCCCGTTACACTAGTGACCCTTTTCTGCGCATCGTCTGTTGGAAAATTGAAAGAAATCTAATCTTATTTATTTTGAACTAACTTAAATAGTTTTTAATTCACGCACGGTTATATTAATTCAAAAGAATAACATAAAAACTATTTATTTTCTTTCTTTCTTGAATCTGTTGGATCTTTTGGATTTCTTGGATCTCATAGATCTTTAGTAGGTACATTTTCAGGTTTATGGGAAAATTTCGTCGCTTATATTGTGCGATGTATAATGCAGCTAAGCTGATAGAACACTTTAAGAAAGTAAAGAAAAATAGTTACCGTTAAAGTAGACGAATGATGGGTATTAATTTACCTACAAAATAGACAAAGCTTAAATGCCTATCTAACCTACGTGCTGCGAAGATTCTGTTCTAACTTGAAACAGCCACAAATGGCTACGAGAGAGCAAGTAATTACACTGTGACGGGGGCAATTACAGGCGATAACTTACGGGTAAGTATTACAACACAGTTTATTACGTCTCTATTTTCACTATATTTACAAAAATCTGTCTGCCTGGTAATACCACTTTAAAAAAAGGAAGTGGTCAGATCTGTCATTGTCTATGATCAGTCTTCTAGTACTTTAATATCTGTTGAACTGTAGTCGAATCTTCTGGAACCCAACCAAGTCCAATTCAGCAGTCATTCAGGATGATTAAACAGGTGGAGTCAAAGTCACCGACATTGCTCGTAGAATTAGTAAGTTGATATGGCAATGGGCAGGTTATATAGCTCGAAGAACCGACAACCGTTGGGGAATAAAAGTGGGCGAACACAAACCGGAAGACGAAACGTAGGGCGCCTACCCACCAGATGGACCAACGACATTTTAAAGATCGCGGGAAGTCGATGGATGGAAAGGACTCAAAATCGTTCTTCGTAGAAATGTGTAGGGGAGGCCTATGTTCAGCAGTGGACTTCCTCAGGCTGATGATGATGATGACGGTGGAACGGCGTGATATTAACCTTTATTAGTAACTATTCCTTAGTCTATGATTCAGCAGGTAAGAAGTATGCCTCTACATGGCTCGAATTCGTGATCACCAAGACAATAATTGCGAACACCATTTCTCCAATTGATTAGTCATGCAAGTGTGGCAATGCTATTCACTTATCGCTCATTAATATCTCGATTACACAGCACTTTTTTTTTTTTTTTTTTTTTTTTTTTAAATTAGTTTACACACTTATAATTAATTATAAATAATGTATCCTAATAAGATTACGATCTAGCCATAATGTAGGCTAATGAGCAATTTTATGCTGACTTAAATTTCTATATTGCTATTCTAAGAATGTGTCCATAAGCACGTTTCTTATTGTCTCTATTCACGTAAGGGGAAACACTTTGTTCTTGTGTTCTTAAAACGTAGCACTAGTTTACACTTACACTACAGTTCACTATTGTATATACACTACACTAACTCAAAAGGTTTTTTCCTTTTGAGCCTTCTCACTAGGTCCGTGTTGTCAAGGAGCTGGATTGCCTCGACATTCACATGGTGAAGAAGCCTTTTTTCATGAGCTTCTGCGTGTTTTTTTATCACTTTATCGACGATCTCAATGTTAAGGTCCCTTTGGAGATCGTCGTTGCGTATGTACCAGGGAGCGTTCACTATGCCCCTGAGTACTTTGTTTTGGAATCGCTGGATTATTTCTATGTTGCTCTTTTTGGTACAGCCCCAGAGCTGTATACCATAGGTCCATACTGGCATAAGGACTTGTTTGTACAATAGTATTTTGTTGTGTACGGACACTGGAGAGTTTCTTCCAAGTAACCAGTACATGCTTTTGTATCTTAGTTCCAACTCTTCCTTTTTCTTCTTGACGTGAGCTTTCCAGCGTAGCTTTGCGTCAAGCGTCATGCCTAAGTATTTTGCGTTATTTTCATATGGTATGAGCTTGCTATTAATAAAAATAGGATGGTAATTTTCTTTTTTGTAGCTGAAGTTAACGTGGACTGATTTTGTTTCATTTAATTTGATTCTCCATTGTACTGTCCAGTCATGGATTTTATTAACTGCTACTTGGACCTTTTCTGCTGCTTCTGCGTAAGAGGCTCCTACAGCCATTATGGCAGTGTCATCAGCGAAGGTTGCTATAGTATTATTTTCTAGTTCTGGAATGTCACTGGTGTATAAAAGGTACAGGACCGGACCTAATACACTTCCTTGTGGCACCCCTGCTTCAATTGGTTTTATTTCTGAATAGGCATCTTCATGCTTTACTCTGAAGACTCTGTTTGTTAAGTACGATTGCAATATTTCTGCGTAAGGCATGGGTAGGATTTGCCTTAATTTGCGTATAAGGCCTTCGTGCCAAACTTTATCAAAGGCCTGTGCTACATCAAGAAATATGGTGGAACACACTTTTTTTTCTTCTAATGTTTTCTCGATTATATTTGTGATTCTATGTACTTGATCTATCGTTGAGTGTTTCTCTCTAAATCCAAATTGATGCTCTGGGATGATATTGTTAGCTTCTATCAGAGGCTTTAGCCTTTTTAATAATAGCTTTTCGAATAGTTTGGATATTATAGGTAGCAGGGAGATTGGTCTGTATGATTTTACGTCATGACATGGCTTACCCGGTTTTGCTATCATAATTACCTCAGCTACTTTCCATAAGTCTGGCACATATTTCAGTCTTAGTGCAGCATTGATAATATTAGTAAGTTTAATTAGAGCTTTTCTGGGAAGATTGTGTAATATTTCACCTGAAATTAGGTCAAATCCTGGTGATTTTCTCGGGTTGATGTTCTTGGTAATTTCACTGAGTACTTCTCTTGGGGAAACTGGTTTTATGAAATCGAGATCTTCGTCTCGTACGTCACAAAGACTTGTGGTTTCGAAGCTTATTGGACCTTCATTCGGTTTGAAGATGTCTTCTAGATGCTCTGCAAACTTTTTTGCTTTTTGTTCATTACTAACAACCCATTTCCCATTATCCTCTTTTAAAGGAGGGATTTGAGTTATGGGTCGTTTTAAGTTTTTTGTAGCTTTCCAAAGTGAATAACTACTATTGCGGTTATTGGATAGATTTTGAAGATATGAGTGGGTAGTATTATCATTGAAATGTTGTATTTGCATTTTCAGTTGTTTTGTGAGACTGTTAAGCTTGTTTTTATCTTGCGGAGACCGTGATTGGTGCCATTGTTTTCTCTGTCTTCTTTTTTTGTGGATGAGTTCTATAATATCTTTGGGATAATTGTTTTTTGCTACCCTTTTTTTTAATTCTGGGGTGTTTTCCCAGGCAGTTTTCTGTATAAGCGTCACAAATGTATTTACTTCAGAATTCAACTGCTCTGGATGTTTCAAGGGTACCCTGAGGTCTATGTTATTTTCTAATTCTATTTTAAAACTCTCCCAGTCTGTATATTTATTTACTAAGCTAGGTGTACTTTCCTTAAGTTCAATTTTGTCTTTTATTTCTAGGTATATGGCAGAGTGGTCCGAGTTCATGTCATAACACTGATCTGTTTTTAGGTAGTTATGTGATATATTTTTATACACAAAAAAGTCTATTAAATCGGGTATTTTGAGCGGGTCGGTTGGCCAGTAGGTTGGGGATCCCGTTGATATAACATCACTGCTTGTTTCTGTTATTGCTTTCATTAGTTCTTTTCCCTTGGTATTGGTAAGTCTCGAGCCCCAGTAGGTATTTTTAGCGTTAAAATCACCTCCTAATATGAACCTTTCTCCCAGTGGTTGTAAAAGGTTCAGGTAGGTATGTTTTTTTATTGCGTGCCTTGGTGGGCAGTATATGGCAGCTACCGTGAGAGGGAACTTCTTGGTGTTGATACTGATGGATACAGATTGTATATCAGGCTCTTCGTATTTACTGTTTTCATGGTGTTTGATATTATTCTTTATGATAACAGCACTGCCACCCCTACCTTTATTATCTGGGTGAAGTGCATGATAAACTGTATAACCTTTGAATTTAATATGGGATTGCTTAGTAAAGTGTGTTTCTGATATAAGACACACATCTATATTTTCTATATCAAGGACTACTTGCAGTTCACTCTGGTGTTTCTGTAGCCCGTTGCAGTTCCAAGCCATTATTTTAATTGAACTAATCATTGTTTGGCCTTAAGTATAGCAGTTTTAGTGCTATTTTCAATTTTCTGTAGACGCTGATCGAAAGTACTCATGAGTTTTAGTATTTCGTCCAGCTTGTTGCCGTTTAATTGTTTGGCCTGCTCGTTAAGTTGTGCGGGAATTGTGCTTTTGGCAGCCGCTTGGGCGTAGGATACGTTTTGGTTGGTGTTGCTGATAGTCCTTGCGCTGTGATTATGCTGGTTAATAGTCGATTTTTTGGCACTTACCAGTGGTCCAGTGACCTGCTGCTGATGCCCGGCTAATGGTTTAATCACTGCCTTGTTTCTCATTTTTTGCATTTCCTTGGCTATTATGCAACCTCTATAGTTAGCTGGGTGTGCTTCTCCACAGTGAACACATTTTGGCTTGTCTTCTGCTGTTTTTTTGCAGTCTTTGGTTAAGTGCTTTCCCGTGCATTTGACACACCTTGCCTCCTTAGCACAGTACTTGTGTGTATGTCCATAAGCTTGGCATCTCTTACACTGGGGAATCAGTTTAGTAGATCTAAGTGGTTGGATCTCTACCATACATCCGAGTATATATTTAATCTCGTATACCTTCTTTATTTCTTCCTGGTTGTTGAAAGTAAGCGTAAACATATTGAGTGGCTCTTTACTTTTCCAGCTCAGTTTGTTTACTGCATCTTCAATTTTGTAACCTTTGATCCTCAGGTCTTCTACGATTCTCTCTGGTTTGCAAGAGGATGGCAATTTTTTAACCATCACTCTTATTGGTCTCTCGTGTTTATTTTCGTACGAGTGCCAGAGGCAGTCGTTATCTAATAAGGTCTTTGTAATGCCCCTGTATGCCTCTTCATTACAAGAATTAATTTTCACGCAGCCACCACTCATCAATTTCATAGTGAAGGTGCCTGTGGGCTGATTTGCTGACAGAAAGTCATAAAAGGTTTGGTAATTGGTAACCCCATCCACTACAATTGGTGGTGGATGGGGAATTTTTTTAGGTTTGTCTGTAGATGTTTTCTCGGCTTCTTGCGGTGAAAGCGTAGGTGAGACGTTTAATTTTCTTTTTTTCCTCGATTTTGTCCTGATCCACTCCGTTTCCTTCGCAAGTTCTTCTTCGTCAGTGGCGTATTCCACGCCAGCAGAAGATGTTTCCATCGTTGTGGTCGATAGTGTCGTGGGTAGTTGCTCCATAACACATTTGAGCTGCTCTTGCAGGACTTTTATTTGACTCGTCAAGTCATTTACAAGAAGTTGAAGTTTTTCCCGCTCCTTTTTTTCTTCATGATAACGGTCACTTGTTGCTATAAAACGATCGTATAGCATGCGTTCCGTTTCTGTCTGCAGAATTACTCTGCTATCTCTAGTGGGTGTATTCATTGTTTCGGCAATAGTATCGTCGCCGTAACAATATGATTAGCTGTTCGGAAACATGCCTTACGCAATGAGTGTCAAGGTCATCGCGGTCCGGCCGTTCGTGGAGACAGCTTTGTTTTGATTAGTTAGCACTTTGCACTGTTGGTACGCGCGGTCGCGCTTGACACAACTGATCTCAGCGAAAATCAAACGTGATCTGTGACACAGCACTTGCTTCAGTAAAAAATACATTACATTCACTGTGGTTCAGTTGGGGTTCACATTTGTGTTCGCCGATCATTTTAGAGCCTTATGGACTAGACGTGCTATGCTATGAACACTGTAATTGCGCCATGACTAAGTATTTCAATTAATGCAATCTCTAATTGCAGCCGGAACTGAGATAAGAGAATCACTCTCCTGACAATTTGACGCTGATAAAAGTACGTCAAGCTAGGTAGTTAACTTTCAAGTCTTCTAACACAACATGCTCTTACGTCTCTTACGCAGTCAGTTACAGCACCCACCTGCCCGACTGCCCATTCATCTCAGAAAAATTAAAAAACAGTCATAATCGAGCCATTGAACTTGCGGCCACAGATCGTGTGATTAATCCAGAATACTTTCACTTCAGTTTGACTACGAATTATAATAAATTAAGAGGGATTGTATGAGATGAGTCAGCAACGCGATAAGAACGAGTGTCATCGTTAGACTATTGTGTGCGATGAACTTTCGGATTTAAAAGCGGACATTTTTCATTACTACGACTAATGAGATGGTTTTAATTCGCACGACTGTCTTGAGAATGCACCGAAAGCTTAGCTTAGACTGAAAGCAGCTGGTTTCTGTCAGCTGATACTGTATTAAAATTGACATAGCCGAATTAGCAAAGGATCACGGAAAGTTTCATCCTCTGTTATCGAGATCGATATCCTATAGGTAGATGGGTAATTAATATTAACGCCCACAGATAACGATATCAGTGGACAAACACTTCATAATTAATCCCAAATTTTTAATAGCAAAACTTTTGTTGCTTGGTCGCGTGGAACTGGCACCTAGACTCACCTAGCTCTAAGACGTTTCAAAGTGATTCTTGCAATTGTATTGAATAAAACTTTATTGAGTTTGAGTTTTGAGTTTGATTTGAGATCAAAACACGCTAATAAGATAGCCAATTCAATGTTTACTAGTGTTTTTTAATTATTAAATAAATAATAATAATAATAGTGCACCAGCTAAAATTACAATTCACCTTGACAATTTTGAAGTGATTCTGTTTGTTTGGCT
The DNA here is from genome assembly GCA_939531255.2 of Thera britannica. Taxonomy (NCBI): domain Eukaryota; kingdom Metazoa; phylum Arthropoda; class Insecta; order Lepidoptera; family Geometridae; genus Thera; species Thera britannica. Next base: position 17,394,973 of record OW618039.2, read on the forward strand.
AGAAAGTAAGGTTCAGACAATAACCGGTGTTTCGGAACTGCATACGAACGCGACTTTATGAACTGTGGAAACTCTTCACCACTTGCTACCACTCGTTTCTAGTCATCTTCAGGATTCCAAAATTATGACAGATGTCGGGAATTACTGTTTTTTTAATTAGTGACGTAAATCTTCTACAAACAAGTAGCGAAGTCCTTCTCTAAGATTTTTATGATATCTTGAAAATATAAAAAAAATCTTGTGGCGCCTTCTGGTTATCTTTGTTTGAATCCCTTAATTCACCATAATGCTTTAGAAAATTCATTTTGCAATCCAAAGTTAGATATTCTGTCTGGTAGATAATGTCTTGAAAATTATTACCTTCTATTTATCTTTTATTTTTTAGTTTGTCTACCGTAAACTCTCGTTGCATAACTCATTGTTTCTTCTTTTTCATGTTAAGTTTACAAGTAAGTTCCTATACTTTTCAATGTGCGAAAAATGTTTATGTTCAATAGCTGTTTTTGAGTTATCAATTACAATATGAGAACCTACTGTTTGTTTTCTTATGAAAAAAAAATATATATCTAGGAGTTTCAAAGACTATGGAGAAGATGGACTTGGGCTGCTACTGCTTTAGTTCTTGTTCTGAGGTTACACTATGTTTCATACCAACTTCATTTCTCTTGTTAGGAGGTCTGACAAACAACAACAAAGGTGCACCTAGATCATTGACCCTAGCGCCGGCGACTCGATTGATAACACAGGTTAAATGGGCCGTACCGCCGCCGTGGCCCATAACAATGCCCCCTATTGATACACGCTATTCAATTCGCTAATACCCCTATAATTGGTTGAGTGATTTACTGGAAATGCACTATCGATTTGGTGGCCGTTGAGCCGTGACCAGTTGTAGAAATATTAAAACTATCCTCGTCAAGCGAGACGATTTAGTTGTTTGGAAGTTCAGAAAACAAACCGAATTGGACGGCGAAACAGTTTGTTTTTTGTTTAAGGTCACTCGCCTCTGATCTACAGACCCAGGTTACAGCAATGGGTCAAGAATGCAGACAAGACAGTCGGAGCCTTCATAATCCACTATCGCAAAGGACCCTCCTAAAGTGATCTGAAGTCAATAAAACCATAGAATTAAGAGACTCAAGTCTCAAAATAAAAGCTCTGTATTACATAAAAAACAAAAGGACCGCCACTCAATGTGCTCAAATGCCTCATCTGATAAGTCATCATCTGCTGCCGAAACCCAGGACAATGTTCACATAAAAAGTTACCAGAAAAAACGTGGGCGCACGTTTTCATAAACCCACGGAAATAACGTTTAAAATAAAATGTGACGGATTTGATGTTAACGCAATGTGAAAGGAATGAGAAAATGAATTTAGGACGGTTTAGGTTTATTGGCGTCGAGGAAAATTATGGATAAGCTAATCATAGGTGAAGGTGACACTGACAGACTGCTGCCGCACCCAAGTTGACTCACTTGCATCGGCTATGCTCGACACTGTCATTGAATACATTAATGTTTCTGATCTTGCGGCTGTAACCGAACTTAGTGATAATCAAGTAATAAATTATGACGTAACCGGGTGTCCAATGGAAATGAAGACAGTTTCAATTCTGAATAGACGGAAGTCGCCATCGCCAACCGACGCGATATTTTAACGAGGCGCGTTCGGGCGACATGTAAAAGGTACCTACTACAAATACTTAGGCATACAGATTACCTGATAGCTATACGAACCTATGCCTACCACCTACCACTTACCACTTGATTCTTGAGCAATGACAAACTATCTCTTTACTTACACCCACACTGTTTTAGACGGGATTGCGTTATAAAATTCTCGACATTTTTCTCATGAGCACGCGCAGGTAGGTATCTGGTATCGTTTTATTTAGTTTTACTAAGTATTTATTTTACTTTAATTATGTACCTACTATACGTAATCTTTCTATTGGTACACTGAGCTCTGATGACAAACATTTCGTAAGTTTGTCTAAACCTAGATTGAGGAAAGATATTGGTTGAAAATTTATGGCTAGACTACCTATACTTATTACAAGAATTATAGTGATTTCATGTGCTAATGTAGCTCGACTAGGTTTAACTAAATTACTTGCATCAATACATAGTTGATCGAATACATGATTAAAATTAATGACTGAGAATTGAATGCCAATTCCAAACAATAGCGTGTTGACAAAGAGTTGAAATATTAAACCAACACTATACAGGTAGGTACTTAGTTAGATAAGTACCTACCTACTTATCTACCCATTTATCCTTGGACCGAAATAGAAAGGATATCCGTTTGAACTGAATGAACTTTACATCATGTTACATACAAGCTGTTACTGCTATTACAAGCCTATTGCCCCAGTTCCTAAACCGGACTCCCTGTAGAACACAGAACAGAAATACTTAGAAATTATGCATTCAAAGAGGTAGAGATGATGATGTCTCTACCAGAAAATGCACATCATCATGCAAAAAAAATACACCTTCCTAAGTTCCTACTAAAAATCACTTCTGTGATCTGTCTGTGGTTTTGGGTTCGATCACACCCACAATTTCTTATATGCATGTATAATGTATAACAGCATGTATAACAGATTGGGCGCCTAAAAATGCAAAACGACCTCGCGTCGCGGCAGACCAAGGGGAAGATGGAGGGACGAAATAGATGCTTACATGGATTGGTCCACAGTAGCCCAAACAAGAGAGGAATGGAGAGAAGGAAGGGAGGCCTTTGGCCTGCAGTGGGACACAACAGGCTTTTGATAATAATAATAATGTATAATGTGCATGGGTTAGGTACTTTATCCTAGGTTGGTCTGCGTCTAGGAGCTGAAATAATGACCTCTATTTTATCATAATAGATGAGATAGACCCACAAACTGATTGGTTTTCTTCCTGCATTACCATTTCATCAAAAATAAAGCGTATATCCTCAATAGAGTTTAAGTTTCCGGTTCCAATCGCTCTCAAGGACGCACCCAACCCGCACCCTACATCCGTTCGTTCCGTGAATTGGGGTAAAACTGTATTGTTATTAGTTACGAGCAAAAACAGCCAGATGTTCGGTTCCAGCCTTCTCACGCTTAGTACGTTACAGGTGAATAGTAAGCACGTGATTATCATAATTATCAACCTCTTGCAGTCAACTGCTGGACAAAGGTAGAGCTCTCAATGGCGCGTGATTGAGCCTGGTCTTCGACTCTTCCCATCCAGTTGTTGCCAGCCACCCGTCGCAAATCGTCGCTCAATCTAGCCTGAGGTCGTCCTACAGTACGCTATCCTAAACACGGTCTCCACTTCAGAACTCGTTTAGCCCAGCGAATATCGGTTCCTTGGCAGACATGACCGGCCCATTGCCACTTCAGTTTGCTATACCTACCTAGTTATTTATGCTACGTCGCATCTACAACTTGACACTAGACAAGTGATATCACTGTTGCAACACCAAGGAGGTCACTCAGCTTTTCAGAATCCCTTGCCAGTTTTGCGGTAGGTTCACAAAATACTATGATCAAGTGGTCGCAAGTGTCCCATTAACACTTCACTTTCCCTGCAACCCAGAATTTAAGACATTTACTCATCTGCCGGCAACTGCAGGTAATTACAGGCCCACGGGGGTGGTTACCCGGGCGTAATGATAAAGGAGAAACCTTTGATAGATCACCAATGAAAGAATACTTTCACGCAAATTGCCCGAAAGTATGCCGTGCGAAATGGTATTTTTCGAAAATACTTGAGAGTTGAGAGTAAACTGTTCAAGTGTAGGCAGGCACCTATTATTATTATGACAGATTTTTGCAAGTGAAGGTTAACCACCGGCATTGCTGCGTGTATACCTACTACCTATAGATATTATGTTTTCATCATGGACCAGCTGTTTATGGAATTTTTCATTATAATCGCGCCCGTGCGTTCCAATCCAACAGCTCTACCTGCTAAAGAAATAAAACCATGCAGACGATCTTTAATCATTTGGCAGATAACTTACGTATTGATACGTAGTTACCTATGTACGTTTTAAAAATTGTAACTGCCAATGACGACCAATAATGCGTTTTGGTTAGAATTGCGTTCCATTCCATTCATACCTTGAAGATATTAGAAACCATTCGTTTTAATTTTTATAGTAGGTAGGTACATACCTTATCTCCTACAATAATCAAAGTTCCCACACCTATTCCAACACAAAACATAGCTTCACAAGTTTATTCCTCAGGCACGGTAGTTATCCCCTCAATCTCTTACTCAAGTTACCGCTCAAGATTTTTTGAAGATAAACGTTCATCTAGGAAGGCTCAGAGGTAAGTACGTTCAAATATTTGGTGAGTAGGTATCTTTATTTGAAGCGCAGACGCAGCTTAGTTCAAAATAAAATGAACGCATTGAATTGAAATGAAAATGAGTTGCGCGAGGCGGGAAGGATAGAGGGCGCGGTAGGAGCGGTCGTCTCGTCTGCCCCGCACACCCGCCTTCACCCCCCGCACCGCACTCGAGCGAGAGGCGAACAACTAGCCGCCAGCTGCGCGTCTGTGTTTTTCGGATTTTGCGGTGTGACCGACGTTTCTTTCGTTGTTTCTAAAATTTTGCAAAGAATCAAGTTTGTTGACGTTTGAATTTACGTTTATGTGTGAACCTAAACAGCAACCAAAAATATTCAAAATTTACACAAGTGACGGAACAGTGCCAGTGAACAATCTGATGAGTGCATCGCACGGATTCCAGTGCCTTTTGTTCAAAACAGTGGATTAACAAGAGGTGGTGTTTGTTGAGTACGTTACCGTCAGGTTTGATGGTTCGGAGCCAGCTGGGACTGCCTGTGACCAGTGATTGTTGTCGTGGCCGGTTTCCACTAAGGAAACTTTCGAAACGTGCATAAAACAGTGGGTAATGCTTTCCTAGCGAATGCGGGCCCTGCCTGCACGCATTCCGCAGGGAGGCAAGTGCCGGCAATAAGCATTTTACGGTGAGTAAAGCGCATTCAAGTTCATCGTACTTTGACCTAAAATTGTGACAACGGCTCGGCCAGACCAGTGTCAAATGTCAAGACGTCCGCAGTGCAAGTGGAAAGATGAGAATTTATTGCGATAGCATCGAATAATACCGTGTGAAGCATGACTGCCTTGATTGGTCTGATTGGATAGAAAGGCTGAATCATAGCAAGTAGATAGCAGGCTGTGTTATTGTTTCACGAGCTAGATAATTGATGCCCTAGAAAACTGTGCCACATATCAATTCCATCGTGCATACTGATGAGGGACTGTATTGCACCTGTTTGAAATGGTAACTCATTCGGAAAATAATTACACACTCTGCTGGGATTAGTCTTGACATAAGTGAAGCTCAACCCAAAATAGCATTTTCTTATTTTACTAGTAAAATAAGAAAATCTGTTGAAGCATTTGATTTAGTTTTATAGTGCGGGTAATTTCTGAAGAGATGTTTTAGAAGCAGTTTTGATACTTTTATGTTTATCACAATGGAAGATTGAAAACCTCTAAAATGCTCAATGAAATCTAATAGAATGTTCTGTCCTGGATGTTCTTTGTGTCTTTCACAAAATACTATGTTCAGCTACTTCTCAATGAAATATCTTTGAAAAAAAAGCTTCTTAAAGGTGACTTTATCACACTGGTTCGCAAGAACAAGTTTGGCAAAAGTGTGTGGTCAATAGGAAAAAGAAGAATGAAAAATCTATGCTTTAATATACCAACCTTCATCAAGTTACAGAAAAAACCACTCAGACACCAGACATTCACACTGAACTTCTTATCTAAAAGGTGTTCCTATCAGTAGCTTTTATGCCCCTATTGTTAACCATTTTCTTTGCTTATAAGCTCAACAGGATGTCATTAGCAGGTGATTTAAAGTCTCAAATCCCACCTCTGTGAAAAACTCAAGGTGCCAACCACAGATAATGTTAACTTTGTCTATGGTGCCCACATAAGTTCTTCTTTAATAATTTAAAGCAGTGTAAGCTTTTGCAAAATTTATCAAGATTTGTTATAAATTCATTTTTTTATTGGTAATTATATTAAATACTGCTTACTGTAAATATAATCAGCATCAAAAATACCTAATGTGTGAACTGATGATGATCAAACAAATTTTCAAAAGAATTTTAGGAATGAAAACTTTTTGTTTACATTCTGAGTAACCTAGCTAACAACATATTGGGAAGAAAAATGTAGTAGGTAAGTACCTATTAAAGTGCAAAAGAGTGAAGCCTTCTAAAAAATACTATCTACCTACTTTTGATCTGTGAAAATACTTGCACTGAATACATAAATATCTAGTACCTACAAGGAAGAAAGGCATACATTTAAATCTAGCTAATTACAGAATAAACCCAAATACCTAACCTAATTAGGAGTTGCAAGTTATCAAAACTTATTTTTTTCTGCTCTGATTTGGTATTTCCAGTGTTAATAAAAAAAAAAGTGTTCTGTGATAAGAAAGTATTGAGGTTCATATAATCTTTGACCTCATTAGTCAGTGCTGGGTTTTTAAGAATGAATGGGTTAAACCCAGTTTTTTTGAATGAATGTTGATAGCAAAACATGTGGTACTTTGGTATTATATCATTGGACCAGCCAGTTAATCACTTTCATTAGGCATTACGATGATAGATATGTATTATTATTATAGCTAAGCATTTTGTTACATTTCAGCATTGAACAATATTCATTGTTGTGGCCATAACATTATTGAAAATGTTCTACATAATCAATTCATTAGTAATTATTTAGAAATTATAATTAGGGAGGTAGGTACTTTTTGCTTTAGCCATTTAGCATCAGGGATATTTGACAGCGTTTTACTGATCGCCTCAACAGAACACTAAGGTCCAATTTCACCGTTAAACGCGTTTAACTAAACTCGTTTATTATGTAAACGCATTCATAAAGCGGGTACACACGTATCCATTTTCAAAGACATTGACAGGTCTTTAAACGCGTTTAGAGAAAAGCGAGTTTAAACGTCAGTAGAACGCGTTCAATTTCAACGGTGAAATTGGACCTTAGATGTAGATATGCAAGGCTTTAGGTAGTTATACCTGCAAAAAATAAAAAAGCATTTTGCATCTATTGATAGTTAATAATTTCATTCATCTTTCACTCTGATTTTGAAGGTAATCTTGCTTGCAACAAAGACCACCCAAATGATACTTCTAACCCCTAATAAATATTCTTATTATCTCATCCTGTCATTTAAAACACTCCAACAAAACTAGATAAACCACAAAAGAACCCAACTTTTATCATCAGTCCATATGTTTCCAACACTAAAACTTGACTCTAAAAACATGACTTCATCTATTTTGGGCTAGCATTGGGGAGTGTGAAGTTACAAGCTTATCTTCCATCCATGTGTGTCTAATTGATACCAATTAAAAGTCTCAAATGCTTTCAATCTGTTTCTGATTATTTGGCAAAATAGTGGTTGATGTCACACGGGAAGGATGGAATCGCTTTTGATACATTTATCTAGATATCATTAGGTTAACGGGTTCTTGTCACTGGCCCAGTCTAGGTTCCTCATACTACCTACTACATTTTGTTTAAGATTACCCTACTTCATGCTAAGAAATCTATTATATATTATTCTTTTATTATATTATTCATTGATCTGTTCAATTATCTAGGGTTGTCTCCATTGAAGGCAAGATTTTTTTAAATACCTTCTTGATAGATAATCATTGATTGTTGGCCGTTATAGTTCGGCCGTTCAGAGAATGCGTTCCTGACACGTCGCGATTGAACTGACGACGTAACTTTGTAATGGCGCTGCAGTTACGATAAAAATATGTTTGCTGGTTGTTTACCGTTTTAACAATTGATGAGCATTAAAACAACATTATTATATCGATAATCAATGAATTTTATAATTTTGTGCCAAACTGAGTGTCAAATAACTTGTTATACAATATTTTTCTAAATCTATACTGCGCTATTACAAGGTTATGTCACCGCTTTATATTTGTAGTGCTGTACTAACTATGTGACTAAAAGTGAATAACTGATCAAACTGTCAAACGCATTCTCTGAACGGCCGAACTATAATCATAATATAGACAGTTATCACCATTCTATCCCTTATCTAGGTCACATAATAAATTACCTGAATGCACCTGAATCTAGTTATGTTTTTTTTATAATCAACTAGCGGCCGGCCGCGGCTTCGCTCTCCCGTTACGCCCTGTTTCCGTTATTTTTTCGGGATAAAAAGTATCCTATTACCGTCTTCTAGTTCTATGCTACCTCCCCACCAATTTTCAAACAAATCGGTCTAACGTTCACGGCGTAACCAAGCGAAATAGAGATTCATTTTTATGTTAAAGAAGATTTGATAGTTCCATAATTTAAACAGTTATAACATGTAGCAAATTGTAGGTGGCTTGCATATTTATACGTTTTGGTTCTGTGATCCATTCCATTTAATTTTGTTGTTCTATCTAATCCAATGCCCTTCACAACTCCTAAACATTAGACCGAAACCCATTATGACGCCTTAATCCTAAGCCCATGACATTGATCCAGTCTCTTGCCTATAATTATACCATTAATGAATAGAATAAACTCTTCAGACTTAGTCACTACCTTAGTAACCACCTGTTCACCATTACCTAATGACTCACAGTCATTAATTAATAATTACATCACTTTTCCATACAATTGATTAAGATTGTTTAGTCGTCAATTGGAGTCTAATCAGCAATCATGCACTGCTAGAAAACATTAATAGGCATAGCTAATTGCTAGGACATGACGGCATAGCTTTTAAAAAATCTGCACTAGGTTCTAATAGTGAGAACAAAGTACCTACATATGTGCAAAGCAGTCTGACTAGCTATGGAACTTTGTTTTATTATCTTAGATGAATGGTTTTATCATATATGTAGCTCTTGCACCGACAACCGCTCAAAAGGCAAAGCAAGACAACGTCTTAGAATATTACTGTTCATATCCAGAAGTAGTCTTGAGTCCTCTGCGGCAAAAAAAAATCATAGATCCGCACGTGGAGTGCGCATGTTTTCAAGCTTTTTAGGTTCTGCCAGTTTCCTCACGATGTTTTCCTTCACCGTTTTAGAGTTGGAGAGCTGGCCTAGTGCACTTACATTTTCTGTTAGAAAAAGTCATTGGCGCACGGCTGGTTTAAACCCACGGATAGAATAGGATCGGAAAGTGGGACCCCTACCACAAGACCACCAGATCTATCTTGATTCTTGAGTGTGTCTTGAGTCTGCTGGTTCTTGATCAAACTCATGGTTTTACTTCGTTCTCCTATAAACCTGTAACCTTTCATACATAAACCACATTCTCTGAAACTCATTATTTTGAAAACAACTGTTATAATAAGACAGGTTATAGGAATGTGCATGCAATCACATTGCATTCCATGTCCAAGTAAAATCGAAAGTTTCATAAGCTTTTAATTTCGTTTTAAACCGGAAAATAGCAATGCAAACAATTCTTGTCTGCGACAAAAATAAACGAGCCAGTGGCACCAAGTAGCGTACCCATAAGTCGTATTGTCAACATCTGGGAGCTTTTTAGGGTTCCGTAGCCAAATGGCAAAAACGGAACCCTTATAGATTCGTCATGTCTGTCTGTCTGTCTGTCTGTCCGACCGTGTCACAGCCATTTTTCTCCGAAACCATAAGAGCTACACTGATGAAACTTGGCGAGTAGATGTATTCTGTAAACCGCATTAAGATTTTTACACAAAAATAGAAAAAAAACTATAAATTTTGGGGGTCCCCATACTTCAAACTGCAACTCAAAAAAAATTTTTTCGTCGAACCCATACGTGTGGGGTATCTATGAATAGGTCTTCAAAAATGATGTTGAGGTTTCTAATATCGTTTTTAGGGTTCCGTAGCCAAATGGCAAAAACGGAACCCTTATAGATTCGTCATGTCTGTCTGTCTGTCTGTCTGTCTGTCTGTCTGTCTGTCCGTCCGTCCGTATGTCACAGCCATTTTTCTCCGAAACCGTAAGAGCTAGACTGATGAAACTTGGCGAGTAGATGTATTCTGTGAACCGCATTAAGATTTTAACATAAAAATAAAAAAAAAACTATAAATTTCGGGGGTCCCCATACTTGAAACTGAAACTCAAAAATTTTTTTTTCATCGAACCCATACGTGTGGGGTGTATCTATGAATAGGTCTTTTAAAATGATGTTGAGGTTTCTAATATCGTTTTTTTCTAAACTGAATAGTTTGCGCGAGAGACACTTCCAAAGTGGAAAAAAGTTGGTCCCCCCCCCTCTAACTTCTAAAGTAAGAGAATAATAATACTAAAAAAAATATATGTTGTACATTACTATGTAAACTTCCAACGATTTTTGGTTTGAACGAGATCTAGGCAGTAGTTTTTTTTTTATACGTCATAAACCATAAACCGCAATTTACCTTTCGACGAACTACAAGAACCTTATTATGTTACATCAAGTAACATAATATACAGGTTCTTGTAGTTCGTCGTACTACGGAACCCTTCATGGGCGAGTCCGACTCGCACTTGGCTGCTTTTTTTCTAAACTGAATAGTTTGCGCGAGAGACACTTCCAAAGTTGAAAAAAGTTGGTCCCCCCCCCTCTAACTTCTAAAATAAGGGAATGATAAAACTAAAAAAAATATATGTTGTACATTACTATGCAAACTTTCAACGATATTTGGTTTGAACGAGATCTAGCCAGTAGTTTTTTTTTTATACGTCATAAATCGTAAACCGCAATTTACCTTTCGACGAACTACAAGAACCTGTTTCCTGTTTATTTTCTGTATATTATGTTACTTGATGCTACGGAACCCTTCATGGGCGAGTCCGACTCGCACTTGGCTGCTTTTTTTTCTTTCAGCTTCTCTGCTAGTCGGAACTCGATTGCTTCAGTATGTTACCTTCCTATTTCAAACAGCAATGTCGACCAAAATGTTTGGATTATGAACCTGCAATTGCGTAGTAAAGCACAGATATCGTCGGATACCGATTGAGCAGCACCCAACAATACAACGCAATGAACACAATTGAAATTGGTTACAAATAGACCAAGACAGCAATCTCTTTGTCTATTTGAAACCAATTACAAATCTTTAATCTAGCGAAGGTTCATCATTGTTACTCTATCTTCATGACCTGGTCTTTTAATTTATTGTCAATCAATGCGCTTATTTCTTCCTTACTGTCAAGCACTTGTCTTGATAATTTTCTTGTGTGATTCTGCATTTTGTATGGTACTCTTTTCATTGTCACGCATAGTAAAAGCGTCTGACTGGGTTAATGAAAATGTACGAAATACGCTACATCGAAGATAATTCCCTGCGTTTTATTATATTATTATCTGGTAGTTTTTATTCCCATGTCCGACAGCTTAATGTCTGTAATATCGTCAAGATTATGTACCCCATTTGCTGACATGTCTATCTTGCAGGGAGGCGAACGGGGCGGGTGGCGGCGCGGTCAGCGGGGGACTGCTGGCCATGAATGCCACCCAGGTGCAATGCGAGCCCCATGACTCCGTGGTACTCATTAAATGTAAGTACCTTGTCCTACACCCACCGATTGGACGTCATAAGCCGATGACATATACATAAATGCTATTGGCTAATACGAATCGCCACCACACCATAATTTCGGCATTCGAGCCGTCAGATTATGGTCATGTTTGACATACATTTCTACAGAAGCATGACAAAGCGAATTTAGTAGAGCCTTGGATATATCTAAACCCAAGATCACTTGAAAGTATTGATTCCATTAGGTTTTACTTTAAAAGCTGCCAGGTAATAAAGGTCAAACCACAGTTGATGCAGATCTGACGCACAGTGTATTACTAAAACAAGTTTTTTATGGAACATCGTCAGAGCAAAGCCGCAAAAGCGGTGCTAGTAAGTGACGTTCCCATAACTTTTTGCCAGCACTGGATCAATACTACCATGCCAACTCAAGGTAGTGGCATTAGTGGATTCTAGAATGTTTAAAGTTGAGACATTAATTCGCTTTAAAAGTATCTTTGTATGCCTCGAAACCTATAGGTTATTATTTCTTATTCCATCAGGCCCTTAACATCGGAATGAAATTGGCTTGGCTGATATCCAGTATGAGTAAACTTTATAATTATTCTCCCGACTTGTTGTTGAAATGAGTCAAAACTTAGTAGACACGCTCTGCCTACGCCGTGTTTCCTGTCTTACCTATTATTATCAAGATCAAAAGCTACTAACAAAACCCAAAGGATATCCTACTACGCACTCTAAACTCGGCCATTTTCAAGACAAAAGAATGAGTCCGTCCACCGAACTCTCATTTGCTTCAGTTCTGTATACTCTTACTTAGTACTAGAATGCTACCTATAATATAACTGAATTCATCATTTTCTTGGGCATGCTTAGTCGGAATTCTTGTCAGCAGTCTCGAGTATGCATTTTGTGCAAAGCTCACTAGATATCACATTACATAAACCATACATCTCAAACATTAGTTATAAAATAGTTTATTCCAGTCAAGTAAGAGACCCTATATATTTTCTGGATATTTTCATCTCGAAGTCGTAGCTTATTGCCTGTTCTTTTAAGCTTGGTCGCGTGGAATTGGCACCTAGACTCACCTAGCTTTACGGCCCTGCCAAATGGTCCTTTGAATTCGACAAGTACAAATTACTTACGTTCATTACATCACGTATTAGCTGTTTATCTTTACCAGTTTATCGTTCACGTTTGTCAAATATTATTAAACCAATAATAGTAAATGAAAGTATAATTTTATCAATTTATATTTATGTAAGATTACATTTTATTTACAGCAACTCAACATTCGTCGAAACATGATCATTAGGCTTGTGCTGTGCATCCGATGTATTTCTGGACCATTCCTTGTCGCCACATTAGTTTGTTCTTTCAATGTTTTCATTGTATCTTAGCCTGACGTCAAGTTTTCTCAATTTGTCCTATTTTACAAGAATGTTTTAAAAATGTAGGTGTATTAATACCGAGTATTCCTGTGAACACACTTGAACTGGTTGCATGAACCTTTTTGTCCAAGAAATTTATATACGCTCATTACTGTTTAAATGCGAAGACATTTTCATGTAAATAAAACGGTTATAACCGGGATTTAAGATCTTTTGAGATCAGTGAGACATCACAACTGCGCTCAGTCATTTAGGCTTGTCTGTTTTATCTTGATAAACAAAACAGTGGCTGTAAGTATTCGCTTATTCGCCCAATCCCCATTTAATACTAAAAGACTATCGCGAAATGTTTTCCTTTCCGTCCCGATCTCGACATCGCCATTTCTAGAAATAGCCTCAATTGTGTTTATATCCGTCACAGAAAGTTCCCCCGTCGTCGTGCCTTGCGCGTCGCTCCCAATTGCTGCGGGAGGCATGCGCATGTTTACAATTAGCTTTGTTTGTGGGCCTTAGTAATAATTGGTGGCTGGACATGAGCCAATGCTACTATAAATTTTTCAATGCGTTGCTCCATAGGCGCGGCAATTGAAGTGACATGTGCAGTCAGAATTATGTTAATCCGGCTTAGTTTAAACTCGGCATTGCGGTAAGCTACACGCGAAGTAGCAAACGATGAATTTGTTAAATGGTGACGGTCATGTGAGAAAGTATATTTGTTTTTGCACTTGTTCTGGTGTTGTGTTGCGATGCAGTTTACGTTGGTAATCGTCGTAAACAAAGTGACGTTATGTCCGGTGGCAGAGGAACCGATAAAACAAATAGGTAATGAACTGGGGATCAATTTGATAATTGGGTTTTGCCAATTCAAGTTTTAGTTTACTTATAAGTTATGATTTTTAGGGTTCCGTAGCCAAATGGCAAAAACGGAACCCTTATAGATTCGTCATGTCTGTCTGTCTGTCTGTCCGTCCGTCCGTATGTCACAGCCATTTTTCTCCGAAACCGTAAGAGCTAGACTGATGAAACTTAGCGAATAGATGTATTTTGTGAACCGCATTAAGATTTTTACACAAAAATAGAAAAAAAACTATAAATTTTGGGGGTCCCCATAATTGAAACTGAAACTCAAAAAAAAATTTTTCATCGAACCCATACGTGTGGGGTATTTATGAATAGGTCTTTAAAGACGTTGAGGTTTCTAATATCGTTTTTTTCTAAACTTAATAGTTTGCGCGAGAGACACTTCCAAAGTGGAAAAAAGTTGGTCCCCCCCCCTCTAACTTCTAAAATAAGTGAAAGATAAAACTATAAAAAATATATGTTGTACATTACTATGCAAACTTTTAACGATATTTGGTTTGAACGAGATCTAGTCAGTAGTTTTTATTTATACGTCAAAAATCGTAAACCGCATTTTACCTTTCGACGAACTATACAATAACCTTTATATTATGTTACTTGATGCTACGGAACCCTTCATGGGCGAGTCCGACTCGCACTTGGCTGCTTTTTGTTAAAGAAGTCAATTATTTATCTAACGTGAACTCCAGCGATAAATATTTTTCGAGGTGGATTTATCTTTTTTGCAAAAAAATAACCTTGAATAATTGTTATGACTTGAGATAAACTTAGCTCACACTTAAAATATCTCGCCTCTAGAAAAAGCTCACTACTGCAAGAACTGCTTTTAAAAATAATGAAGTAACATAATAAACCTGCAATTCAGTGCTATTATTAAAAAGATTATCTGTATTAAAGCTTCAAATAAATAAAATGCTATCCAAGTAAAAAATTAAACCTTGAGCATGATAAAAGTAACGGTTACAGTTTCGTACAGAATACCTACAGATAAACATTGGACCAAACTACTGTTGCTCAATGCACTAGATTGTTTCCCAGGCTTCTCAGATCGTCGAACAATTTAGAAGAAAGCCTTTTAATAAACAAACAATTCTATGAATGGTCCAACGGTAGAAAGTAAATTCTCCCATCTAGTGTGTGGCAAGCAAGACCAATCGTAGCAATATTGTAAGTGACGGTCTTAACCAACTGAATAAACGTAATTGAACAATTCCTATCGACCCATTGCCCTTATGCACATGGGAGAGTGCCGCAATTGCCCTCAGCTGCTAATCATTGTTTAAACAAGTTAAATTCAATAGAGATAAGTAGGCCATTTCCTTTGATGGTCGTGGCTATGTTGTGAAACATTATGATTGGCTGAACTGACTTCTTGATCGTAAGACTCGGTTTATAAAATAATATTACTTATGAAGACTTATCTATCAGATCAGAAATCACTCAAATTTTATTTCAAATTTCTCACAGTTTCTGATCAGTGATCACATAACACGGAGGAACTTCATGAGACAAGCAAAATTGGAAAGAACTTATAATTCTAGTAGTCGACTTTTCTGTTTTACTCGTACCTAACGAGTACATTGAATTGTTTGATCATAAAAGCTTAACTTTTTTGATACGAATTTCGTGAAGCTGTATACAAATGTATGTAACTTGCACCTGTAACTTAGCACTACTTGTTTTTTGTCTGGTTTGTAGGAGAGACTCTTGAGTTTAACTTCTCATCCGTGTTCCTTTTTTTTTTTTTCTTTTTATTAGTATTCTCCTAAATAGGTAAATACGTTATGAATTCTCAATAATGTCTACTTCCTTAGCAATTATATTATTCATCGCGTTTTACCGTGATTTCCTCAAAATGTGGTTAGTGACTGATCCATTGACGTCATGATTCGGTGCAAACCCATTATTATATATTTGTGATTCAATGAACCCACATTATGTTCCCGCACGCAGCGCTGGAATTGTGTCAAGCTCATAACGCCTCGATCGAGCCCGATTGTTCGCTGCAACGGCCTATTTGCTGCATTCTTATCTCAAACTTGTGATATTATGAATCACAAGTTAGCTCTAGGCGAGCGAAACAATGAGCCCGTGAGTGACGGGGCGCGGCGCGGTCTTTCAGATCTCGACCCACTCCGATACTGAGATCACCAGATAGTTACTGACCGTACATAAATCGATTCTTGTTACGGACCTGATATTTCGATATTTACATTTACCTACAACAGGTTGCCGTCCATCTAACGGGGTTATCTGCACTGGCAAATAACTTACAAGCTCCCATGATAAGTATCATTGTAATTTATTTTATTGCCGTGGCCGATTTCAAACCAATTCAATATATGACCGACTGAGACTGAGGCATGTGAATTCGTGTTGTGAAATTCGCCAGCAGTGGTCTGGCAGTAAGTTCAATAATGTTATTGGCAAGCCAAGATTCGATAGTACAACTCCCATTGCCGTTTCGTGGCTCGTGTTATGAGAATGCTTGTACACAAGTAGGTACTCTTCATAGCTCTAGGAACTGGTGCTATCTCTCTGGGGCGATATGATTTATGTTCAATAGCCAGCGCTATCACGAAGGGAGGTCAACACTGTTCAGGATGTTATACGTCTTAATTTCATCCGCAATCTATGTAGGGTTTCCACTTTTCACCCGATCGATAAATGAGCACTTGAGAACAGTTATTTGAAATTACTTCATCAATAAACCTGTTCTATATTTATATGTTCCCATGAACAATTTAAACCAAATGTTTAATGAACATTAAAATTAGATAATGTTTGGCAAATATCAGATAACTTATTTCACAACACACAGTCGATTAACATCTATGCAAATAACTAAAAGTAAAGTAATGTATACCGCCAACCCTAGTAAGTTCCAGCTCGTCTTATATACTTGGGTGTCATCAACAACAATTGTGTTACCGGGAACCCTCAACAGTTCATTGAGAAGTTTTCTGTTTAGTACTCGATCAAACATTGCGCTGGCGTGACGTGACGTGTTCGCTCCTAATTATTGCCATGACAAGAAACACAATTTGTTATTTAAAGTTACTTCGAAGTTAATGCTAAGTGTCTTGCATAGTTTATGTGAATTTACAATTTTAGTAGTCGCAAACCTTGATCTTCACGAGTTGAGAACGCTTGCGCAACCACAAGTGTCAATGTGAACAGTGAACGGTAGTGATGGACAGACGGTGCGACATGGTGAAACGCTCGAAAAAGAATGAAAAAATAAGCAAATTCAAACACAAGCTGATAAAGAAATACAAACCAAGTATGTAATGGTTGCCTATAATGGGCTTAATTTGGTTCAATCATGCGGGTTGAGCGATTAAGTTTTGTGGTTAGGAGTAACTTTATCTGCGCCGGTGACTTTGAGCTCGTGGTTCAGTTTTTATCAGAATAAAAAGTAACTATTTTAATCTCGAAAGACACAGATAATGTATAATTTTTATGGAGTTCAGAAATTGAACCGAAAAACTTAAGAACTTATTTAACTTGTATCTAAACTTTTTTTATTTTAGCATTGACTGCATTTTTAACTCTGTCACTTAATATTTCTAACCAAATAGGTATTCTTTTATACGTTGAAACAACGTGGTATTCAAAAACGTGGTAGCCTCAAACACACCTACACAGGTTCCGACTTCAAGGTTTCATGTCCAGTTAATTGACATTTCGTTTTTGCCACACAGTATTATCACAGCCTTCATGCGTGTGCAAATATGTGCGAACAACTAAAAATACTTCCAAATCAATGGTTTGTTTAAGATGTTCTTGTTTGACATGTTTGTTTGCCTCTAAATTGGTAAACGATGCTTAGGTAGTTTAGGCATAGTGGAATGCTTAATTTGGTCGGTTGTGTTTATTAGTTTGATTGCAAACATTTTCTTTGTTTTGTTTAATCTTACATTGAATTCAGGTTTTTACGTTGAATTTCTCATAACAATTTTAATATCATGTTATTACACAAATCCTTTCTGGCAATAAAATAACTGCCAACAGTTTTTGGGTATCATTTGATTCAAGATCACCTAATGCCTGTGGCCCTCTCTTTTTGCCCTTGTTTGATCAATTCAAATCAAAATGATGAAAATTTGTTAGCTAAGAAACCATTATAAGTCATTGATAATTAACTATAGAGATTCGTCTATGCTATTTTGGCACTGTTATTTTATATTACCTATTATCAGTCAATAATGAACTTGATACTATTATGTCTAGGTATATTGATATTTTGTATTTAGACATAATTCTGAGTTCTTGTTTAGTCACATATTTAATACATATTGTTTTATTCTTCTACTTTAAATTTGGTTTTCTGCTTTTGACAACACGTGTTTTGACTTCCAT
The DNA here is from genome assembly GCA_939531255.2 of Thera britannica. Taxonomy (NCBI): domain Eukaryota; kingdom Metazoa; phylum Arthropoda; class Insecta; order Lepidoptera; family Geometridae; genus Thera; species Thera britannica. Next base: position 17,413,124 of record OW618039.2, read on the forward strand.
ATCTTCATTGTAACAACGATTAGGTTATTGACTTGACCTTGAGGACATTAAAGGAAGTAAGACAGCAAAAGTCTTTCTTGCAATTATTTTTCTGTCACTTGTGTGTATTGAGTGGCTTTACGATTCACACATTGCTATTGTGTTATCAGCATTTTGAACAACTTGCATACGTAATGAATGCAGTTTTAGTATCCATACGTGCAGTTTATTCCATCTACCTGCTACGGTCTTAGTGCTTATTCACACTGTCAAGATCCCATCTTGAACTAGTCCAAAGTCTTAACGAATCGTCAATGACGGATGCCGTGTGAATGAGCGCTTATCTTTCTATGAGCCAGTTTCTCCATGAAAGGTTTTCCTTATAGGATCTATTACACAATATAATAACCTGACTATTTCTACATCAGATGAGCACCGGACGGCGGGCGGGAGTTGGGAGGAGCCAGTGAGTACGGTGCGCAACGCACCCCTCAGGCGCTCCCAGCGGCTCAATTCCACGCTGGACTCCAGGTATGTACCGCGATTACTTATGCTAGTGAAACGCCCGCGATTACGTCCACAAAGTTTTTTATATGAGCATTCTATCAACCGTCTGATCTCCATAGAAGGTTTGCTAATTCTGGAGCTTATTTATTATTGATTTACCTTCAAGCACTTCTTCTTGTCCTGTCACTAGTTTTTTTCAAATCAGTGCGGTGAAAGGAATTTAATTGCGCTTCAAAAAGGCGAATGCAAATGAGTTTCGGTAACGTTACACTCTGACTACATACTGCCTCCTTATAGTGAACGTAGTTTCAGATAGAAAGCTTTAAGCGTTTGATAAATAAAACGAAAATATAAGACAAACTATGTGGGCTAGGATGTCCGATGATGGTCAGTCAGTCAGTGACTCAGTTGAAATAAATTACACAGAGAGCACTTATGAATGTTATAGTTATTTTAATGGTATATTTGCCATCGCCTCAGGTGTTACTTGAAAGTGGATGCTCCCAGATACTAATTTCCAGGTTGGACACCAGGCAGTACATAATCATCACGCTCGAATAGCTGCTTTATGCTGTAATTTTAATGCTTTATGTGATATCGTCTCAAGTGTTGTATTAGCTACTTTGTTGCTGAAGAAATATGTTTGCGACTGTTTCCAAGATTTCTTTAGTCAAGATCCTTTAGGATATCTAATTCTAAACCAATCATGCTTAAGCTGACGTTTTTAACGCAAAAGAAGTGACACGTGTTGATAATTTTGCAAATCAAAATCATTGTTCAACTTATATCAATAAATCCTTTAAAGTTATTTCAACGGTTTGGCAATAATGCTTCACAGTCCCAGCATTCCCAAACAAACATTACGACAGCATTTCAAGACAATTTATTATGATTGAAAACCATTATGAGCTCGAATGTTTAATGTGTGCTTAACGTTTACTGAAATAACATGAGAAACTACTTGAAACGCAAGGAATCGTGGCGACGGAGAGGCGCATAGTAATGATTGATAGCACCGACGGAATTAGAACTAATTCTCGCATTTTAAAGTGACGCTTCTAAAATAACACTCGTGCACCATTCATTTGTCTCGTATTTCACTGGAAATGCAGTAACATTGTGTTATGCTGTTGCCTACTAGACAAATTATGTTTTCATGTTCATACCTAACATTCTAGAACTGTTTTGAATGGGATTTTTCGGTACAGCTTTATCAAGGATTTGTTTAAAAATAAATGTCTTGAGATCAATGTCTAGTGCATGGTCTTCATCTTATAGTGTAGCTGGTTCTTTACAACTTGTGTGGCGAAAAGATTTTAAGTGCGCCTCAAAGAAGATCACTTAGAATTCGGTTTTAGAATGCATGATCTCTCTTTCTCTCTCAGCAACAACTATGACATCCAGTAAAATTTTATGGAATGTTTAATACTGAGTAATTTTCTTCATAATCTTAGGTCAGAGTATCATATTATCTGTTGTAGTAACTGGTGCTATCAGTTCTAGTATCTGGGTAGTGGGTACAAAGTCTAGTGTGCTTTCAAATATCTTAATTGTTTTATATTTATTACCTTACTTAGCCTCATTAGGTGATCTAATTGTTTTCAATTAGGTTAGGTGCGTTTGTTTACAATTTACTGACACTTGCATAGTTACTGTGGCTAGTTCTTGTCTATATTAACTACTAGTGGAATTACGCATGACTTCTTTCGAAATATGCTTTTTTTTCTTATAAACGTCAAACGCGCACTCATTTAGGGGTTCAATTTTCAAAAATCCTTTATTAGCTTACCTATATTTTTCATAAAAACAAACCCTCTTCAAGTCGCTACGACTAACGATTTAGGCTTTGTGTTGTATGTCAGTCACTCACGTCTCTCTTCAATATAGTAAGTATGAGATGTAATCTGAAGATTAATTTCTTCATTGACTTCATTACATTTTGCAAGACTTGCTGATCTTATCTATTTGAAACTCACATTGACCGACGTATCCTCTTTCAGTGTACCTATACTATAACTCTCAAATGACTTCATACGCACGACAGCCTCTCGAATTAGCTCCATCTCTTGTTCAAATCACGTCCACATAACAGCTTGAGTCAAGTGTCATCATTCACCTTGTCATTTGACTACCACCAAGAGCCCTATGAATATCTTGGCATTCATAACTTACATAAAGACCACCTAAGTAGGATTCCACAGTCATTACATCAAGTAGGATGTAGATAACATCCCACATAATTTACTTGCGGTCAACCGTAGTTGTGACTTAAGGCGCGTTTACATGTAAAGTACCTACAAGTACTGACAGTCTGCCAGCTGACCAAGAACCAGGGACCAAGATATTATGCCATATATCTTGGTCCACTATTACTTATGATCTTAGCCTTAATAACTAATATGATGTAGCCTAACGGCTAACTTCACGATACATCCCAACAAAGTCCAACTGTCTCATCAACAGACTGGTTCGGTACCATTTTAGAAGCAACTTTTTTCAGAATGTTCCTTATTCTTCAGAGTACGAATGTCAGCCAGCGTCGGCAGATACGCGCCGGCATTCTGATTTCGAAGTGATTCTAGCCTTAGATGTAACAACATAATGCGTTTGCTGTTCCGTTCTCAAGTATGAGTTGACAATTGGTATGTAACTTCCCGTCGCGGTGTGGTCCGAACTGGCCGAACAATTAGCAGAGTCGCGTGGACAATTATCACGAATTTCCTGTGCTCAAACGGTAGTTGGTCAGTGACTGAGTACTGAGTATTTACAGGGAACCGCGAATGAGCTAAGTCAAAGAATAATTTGCTTCTACAAAAAAACGTATTCTCTAACTTGACGATTGATAGCTTGAAATGTTTACCGTTTAGATTTGTATGCTTTTCTTTATTTCACAGAAACTGAATTGGATCTTCATCACTGACGTCAGAGATTTCATCGTTAGCTAAAACATATAGTGTAGCGTTTTTTTTTTTAGAATTATAATATTTGTGATGTTTTGCAGTAATTTCTCCAGCAGGTCCACTGTCGAAGCGGACGTAAACATACGTCTCTGTGACAAAGATTGCAAGGGATATGACGTAACACTATGAGACTTACGAGAAATTGTACAGATGTCTAGGGCTCAAGATTTCTATCGAATGTGGAACGTAGACAAAAGGTCGAAAGATCAAACATAGGTGAGGTTTTTCACTTATGTTTCACCCTTTCTAATGCAGCAGTATTGGCGCAGCTATTTCAAAAAGCATAACTCTTACAGACTCGCATTGTGACATCATATACATAACGCTGTATATACGTTACCTACTTATTTCTACAATGTTCATGACAGATTATAAAAATAATGTCAGGGTCAGATGAAACTGTAGTCGATTTGCATTTGCGTTGGCGTACGTTTGTGTATTTGCTGTGGGGTAATTATTCACACCCCTATTGTCAATAAAACTAATAAGTACTTGCTGGTAGGTTTTGGCACTTGTGGCTCATGTTATGTATGACTAAAGCCCAAAGAAGGCCATTACGAACAAAGAACGGAAATAATCCAATAATAATAACCGTAAAAGGCATCAACAGTGTTGAATTTGTGTTATATATAATTTACAAACTAATTTTATGGCTTAGTTGGCCATACTACTAAGTAAACTTAGTTTAATGGCCAATCTGAGAATTAAATTAACACAAATTGTTTTGCCATTGACTACAGTTTTTATTTTCTCTAATTGAGGCCAAATGCCTGTTAACTTTACAACCCATGATGAATGTGAAGGAAATTACTTTTTACAACGCGTGAACTATTATGGACGCCATAACATGAAAATTTACCAGAAAAAAGAACATGAAACAAATTAAAACTGGGTATCGCGGTCGAGATGTGTCTATTTATTTTTACCAAGTTCTGATTTCCGAAGTTAAAATAAATAGAAATGCCTTTTTATTCCTAAATAACTAAATTAGCATGGTTAGTTTTAAGATATTTAGGACCACTCTTGGGTATAGTCCTTCTCTTCCAGACGTTTCTAGCTGTCCCGGTCCAGTGCTAGATCGAGCCGATTTGCTGTTTGGTCCTTTTTGTATTTCGTTTTTTCCCTTCTGATTTCCGAAGTTACCCTTAAGTTCTCCTATTTAAAGCCTAAGCAAAATATTGTTATACTAGAGCAGTAAATGAATACCAAAAGATTCATTCTCCATCTTTTGATTCCTTGCATGCACGATTTAGCCGTAAAATTTAGATTGAATTGTTTAACTGTTCAACTGAAATTGCATGTCTTAATAAGTTACTGCCAATGTGCTTGTGAATAATATGTCGTGTTTATTATAACAGATTCGTTGCTTACGATAAATAAACCCCAGTTAAAAGCAGACAGTTTGTCGTCAATCTATATTTATTGTCTTGCTCAGAGATTTATCTGAATAAGTCATAAGTCCTCTTTATATGTATGTTATTAGTCTGACCTATCGCTTGAGGACAGCTAAATAATTGCTACTTAAGATTTGAAATTAGCTGTAGCCATAAATGGTAAAAATTTGTTGTGTAAACATTGCTAGATGTTGCCTAAGAGGTCGGCTCAAATCAAAAACATAAAGAAAATCAACCAGCACGTTGCCGGATGAACCGTACAGCTAATTTTATACAATGAGAGGTAATTCCTAATTGGCCTAATCACAAATAGGAATCGTTAACCCGACTCGCGGTTGGAAAAGTCAAACGAGCTTCGTTTGACCCTTGTGTCTGAAGAGTGCTTGTTACATGTTGTTGTCTATCATCATGCGATCAATTTTAAGAAAATTGCTCTAATGATATTCGCATATTTACCTACGGAGTTCTATGCAATTACCAGTTAACATCGGGCAGATGTTACAAAAGACAGGTTTCCAATCATTAGCGTCTCTAATTCGTGAATGTTTTTATTGCGGTATCATTGAACCAAAACGGTTTTAATGGAATTGAACCGTGGAATTTCAATTCTAAAACGGCGTCTAGCGCTGCAATTTGTAGTTCTATGTCTTTGATTACCTGTTTACCTATATTGGAAACAGCTTATAGTCTCCGCGCATACATTTCCCCCGAGCAATGTAACCAATACTTCGCAAAGTCGCAATAAAATTGCATTACAGAGATTGCTTCGTTCAGTGAAGCAACCGCAAAGACAATGTGTATTTTATCTTTCATCACATAACCAAATATGATCTAATGTATTCGCAGTTTGTCTGCTAAACACACAATAGCTGTTTGCATCTTGTAGTGACAAACTTTGACAGATTCTTTATAAGTATTGTGTGTTCGCTTCTCATCTTCTTAATTGCTTTATTGTTACTGATCAATTGTTTGATCAAAGGTTGACAGTTTAATTGTGTGATTTATGATACTCGCTATGTCAATGCCAGAACAATTAATTGGGTTGATATTTTTGTCTCTCGAATAAGATTTCTTTGTTGACTTGCCTCGTTGGTGCATAAAATTGTGCGCCAGCTTACAATGGAATGGGTACAAGTTTAGCAAGAGGCTTGACTCCTGCCCGTCCGTACTTGTAGTTACAGTATAAGATATGAATATCGATATGCTGTACTTACATAAGATTTCTGCACTTATTATAAGAGTTGTAGTAGAGTAGGGCAATAGTTTTCGGAAATAAGCACTTCCTCATACACAACACTACTATTAAAGTTACTGTACCTCGTCTTCTCCAAAAACAAATTGCTACAAAATACCATTAGCCAATTTTACCATCATTGATTGAATATCTTCCGCATTTGCCTAATCGACCATATCCTGCCAATTTTACGATCAATCAAGTAATCCAGAGCTGGTAAATTAATCCATCGCTTATATAACATTGTAATATTATTTACCTACACATGGGAACTGATGTGTAATTGCATTCTCAAGGCGACTTCTGATGCGCATGACCTTTATGTGGCTTATATCATCTTGCAAACAATTAAATACGTGGAAGCATAGTTGCAAGATCTTTTTGCTTCGAGCAAACTCACTTGTTCTACGCTGCACGGACAAAGACTAGTCCGTTGTTGCTCAGATTAAATATAAACATGAATAATTTTTTTTGATTTTACATTCCATTAGTCAGGATAATATTATCTTTAATGATTCCATGACAGCTTCTTTCATCAACAGAAAGCGTATTTTTATGCGTGAATTTACGATTTAAATATAAACGGATGTATTTCTCACTTATCAAATTGAAATGTAGTTTAGTCCGTTAGAGTCACATCCCACATTTTATGTCTTTCCAGATTGAGTAATCCATTAGTTTTGTGGAATGCCGCTTTACGAGACTATTCCAATGAATTACCAAGTTGGAGTGCTGAAATGCCAACACGCCTGAATATATTACAGCAGTAACTACTTACGCAGTTGAAAGCTGTACGATTATTTCATATTTGATAATATTGCCAATGTATTCTAAATCTTGTCCTTGATTTAACTTCTAAAAGAGTTTAGTAGTAGGTATATATATATATAGGCTAGGATTTCGAAACTCTTTTCTCAGTTGGAATCAAGTTTTTGCTATGTTAATAAATGAATAACCCCAAATTAAGCTCACCTAGTAAGATGGGAGCCAGATAGCTGATATAATACTTTTTTTGTAAGTACGTACTTAAAATACAATCAAACACCCAGACAGAGAACAAAGATCTGTGTTACCACACAAATATTTGTTCTCGATGCGGATCGAACCCACGAGCTACGGCGCAGAAGACAGAGCTACTACCAACTGAGCTGAGAGGCCAGTCAAATGTTTTTTTCCAATAACAATAAACGATATAGAAGTAGCACAGACAGTCCCCCATGACAATCCTTGTATGGTTTCTTATGCAATGATAATGAAGCCGTCAGGGATTGGATTGCCAACAATAGTTTCACTACTTTAGTCGTCATTCTGAACCGGAAAAACGAGGCTCAACTTACATCTGGATTTTCACTATTTATTATGTAAGACTGTAAATGTATACAAACATGATGACTCTTGTCTGTCAGCGTCATAACTGTAAATCCCCTGACGAAAATCTGTGATGTCTTTCAATATGTTATTATTTTGATCGCTGTTAGAAGAACGTCGTGTTTCCTTAGTTATGCTCTTCTTTATATTCTCTTTATTAGAATAGTAGACTTATAAAAAAAAGAAAGTTCAACAATGCTTCAAGTACTGCCATCTCTTGCCACTGGATTTGTGTTTGGGATTATATTATCGTGATACATCGTTGTCGTATTTCGTAGAACCTAATAACAAACGAAAAACATGTCATTCATGACATGCACGAAAGAAGCCTCCTTGAAATCCTTTCACCACACTGACTGGTTCAAAAGAACTGAAACATTCTTCGATAGACAGAACGAGATTAAACAAAGTTTCTTCTTATAGTAAGTGCTGATTTTCCCTCTTCTTCAGGACAAGTGGCCAGCTCCGCAACACGCTCAGCCGAGCCCGAGAGCTCTGCGAGCGCTGGCGCAGCGGAGGCGCAACCACTCCCCCCGCGCCCCCGCCTGATGACGAGGGAGGGGGGCGGCTCTCGCGGTGGTTCAGCGTGAGGCGAGGGTCTACCCATCAATATGACATGCACACACATGAGACTGACAAGATGCCGAAGCTACCTGAGGTATGAAGTTCTTCTGCTTTTCTATCCTGTACCAAAAGATTATCGTTCCTAAACCGAAGCCTAAATATCGATGGTCAAATGGTCAATTGTAGTCAACGCTCTTTAGAATTGTACGTTCAGTCCAATATAATGGTGAAGAATGTTATACACAGCTTCTTCTTAGAAGAAGGTATTATTTCTGGAGATGAACCAAGCCATAGTTTGTTGCCTGTTCTTCTAAGCTTGGACGCGTGGAACTAGCACCTAGACTCACCTAGCTCGAAGACGTTTCAAAGTGACCCTTGTGATGAATAAAGATAATTTTGATTTAATGCAGTTGAGATTATATACCGTATTAACACTGAGTGTTTACTTTGTCTCGAAGTTCTGGGCTATCTCTTTTCTAAAAGGTAAGGTCTACTCCTAAGAACGTGATACGCATACCGCACACAAGACCACATCTAAAAAGCAAATCTCTACGGTAAGCGCATTGCAAGGTCTTAAATTCGAGCTCACAGTTACCGTCGAGCCTATAGTAAAATACTAACGCTGATCACCACAGAAAGAATTGTGTAGGCTGAAGAGTATGAATTACTTGTTACTCAAATATCATTGTGAGTAGAAGCATACAATGAGTCAAGTCCACCGAAGTAGACCGTTGTTCTTTGTTGAGAACACGCATGCCTATTACCAGTGCCAACTTTCTTCAATACCGTTATCTAAGTAAAATTAATGAATGCACTCATCATACTCCATTCAATAGGATCGTCTTCAATGTATAGAGTAAGCACCCATGATACCAAGCATTTCATTAAAGTTGAACTGATGAAGCGGACGTTGTACTGTACAAATTGGTCATTGACTCACGAGTCCCGCCGGCTTGCGGTGACATTTCTGGAATTATAATTATCTTTCCATTGCCTTTTATCCTTCCATTTGTTTTATTCAGTACATTTAGTAACGAATGTATGGTTACATGATTCATAATATATTATTTAGATGAATCATTATCCGTCGATTGAGTAGACATTGAATACAAACCGCAGTAACACGACGAACGTACCGACGCGTCTCGTCTCGCGGAGGTCTCAAGTCGCTAAACAAACAAATCTATTTTAACATGTGATATAATGATGTCAGATTGGTATCCAGTGAGCTTGCATAGTGGATTCATGTATACGATTGTAATTTTCTTCATTCAGTTTATTTTTAGTGTGCCGGCGTGTACAACGTGCGACGCGTAAATGTCAAAAGTTTTAGCAGTTTTAAATGTTTCTGACGTACATCGGCCATGTTTTGTCCATCGTGTATGAGGCTGCTTCACGAAAAGGCCGAGTACACTTTGAATTTCACAGTAAGTCAGCATGATACAATCGATGGATACTTTTGACGTTTGCGTGTTTGTGATGCTGTGTTCCGATGACGCGATTTGTGACGCTCTTTCGTCTCGGCAAGGCCGTGGGTTACGTGACACGAAGCTCTGGATACCACGTCCTTGCAGATTCGCAAGAGTTATTTCTGTTTCGGAATCGACTCATCGGAACCTCTCGAGTCGTCCGCGTGTGCCTTGTGAAGTGCTATAGTGTTGTGTGTGTGTTCCAGTTGGAAGAGGATCTGTTCTCATGCGGGGGAGCTCATGAGGCGCGGGGAGGGCGGGTTCCTCCGCCTTCCCTCGGCGCTCCTCCGGACTCCTTGTCCTCGGTGCAACAACGCCGAAGGCATGTCGTAGCGGCCATCATACACAGCGAGAACTCATACGTCGCTACACTACAAAGACTAGTCAATGTGAGTGGTAATTTAGAGGCAGTTATCATTAATTGACGTCAAGTTCACAGCTCAATGATTGCTTGTAGGTTATATCCATTGGTATCACCGCCAGCACACCGTTTAGTTTCGCCACCGCAATAGAAAAGGCGTGCCAGCTAACAATTAATACCTACTGTTGTGACCTTACCAGTCAATGTAATGTTCAGTGGCTTTGTTTTCCCAAGCTTAGTATTGTTCATTACAAGGGGTCAGACGTCCCTATTAGAAAGCGACGGGCTCATCAATTCGCAACTAGAACTTCGTTTATCTACAAATAGCGAGTAATTATCCGCACAAGACACTGGTTAAACGTTTGTGTTGCAATTATCGTTTACCGAAATAAACGAACTGTCAACATTGAACGAACAAGACCACTTGACGCAAGTTGCCGCGACCGGTTTGTTCCATCCGCCGGCTCACACGCTGACATTTCTCATGCCATGCCGGTGAAATTCGTGATCGGGAAGGAAACATGTTTAGATTGATAGCTAAACAACCGGCAATTATAATTCAATCATAATAACGTCAGTTCCTATTAGATAACTGTTGCTAGTCTCTGCAGTGTTGCCACTTTTGTTTTCTATCGGGAGGTGTGACACTTCATTTAAAATGTAATTGCTAACCGGGTCTCGCAACACCGGGTTAAGCTCTAGGTGTTAGTTATAATGAGATTACAGGTTCGGAAAGTAGTCTACCAACTTACTACTGAATGCCTTACATAACTAGCTTGTCTATGAAACCTGTACCGTCTTATTGCCGTCATGAATAATATCAAGAACCTGTTGAAGGAATAACCGTTTTGTTATACTTTGTGTCATCGTTTGAATGACATATTAGGTCGATTCTGTGAACTGTAGATTCTAGTTTCTATGCCTGTTAGAACTGATAATTATTCTTTTATTTTAGACATTTCCACGTAAACCTTTTTAAAATCACAGCTTAATCTCTTCTCATGAATTTTGTCATTGTTTTTGTGGCTAGAGATGCGTCGCGGCACATGTTGTGTCAAAAATCTCGACAAATGTATGTAAATATTAACCTGCATTTCTGTTCTATTGTCTCGTCTACAATTCACATGCAAATTTGTATTTGGGAAGTAGGCCGGTATCAATAGGCCTTGCAACACGAGGTCAACTGTGCTTTACTCTACCATTTAGTAGATCTTAAATTGTGCCGAATAGATTGATGAACACGTTCCATTCCAATACTGAAAACCAGCGCCATAATAAACCCTTGCGCTTTTATGGCAAATGCTGAGTGGAAGCCTTTTTTCGTCACTAATTGCTTGTTGTTATATTTTTAGTGTACCATGTTTTGTGACGTTAAATAAATATTTTCTATTTCTTTTTCTAAATACGTTATTAGGTACATAAAATAAGACAAACAAACAAATACAAACAACGATAAATACCCGTGTTATTGTCAATACGTTAAAATAACAAATTCATATGATACATTATTACTTTTGAAACTGTCATGGTTAGGTATAAAGATATTCTATTTCTAATGTGGTTCATTTTCCTCTTGGATACAACTCAGTATTTTTTTCAATTTGCATTCTCCTATTACATTTAATTCTGTCTGCGGATCAGTGAAACGCTGTCAAAAATCGCTGTTAAATTCGACAACGTTTCACTGATCACCAGCGCTGGACCCTTGGAAGTGCGCAAGGCTCTATGTGAATTTGATACATAGATTTTTAAAAACGATTGATTATCCTCTTATTTAATTTAATGTTAGCTCTAAAATCTGCAGCAAACTTCCCCCTTTTAAGGAAAATACCCCTTCAATCAAATTAATTAAATAATTAATCCAAATTAGGTAATATACCCAGCTATTGTTGAGTGATAATAAAATAACATACCTAATAAAGTCGTGCTTTAAAATAGACTCAACGACAACTTCCAACCTAAAATTGTTTACAGTTGATTTTCATAATATAAATAAATGATGTACAGTGTGTGTGTTTTCGTTATGATTTTGGCTTTCGGAAGAAAATTAAATAAGAAGAGAAAATCTTAGTCCCACGGAACAACGGAGTCCCGTGGGATGTAACGTATGAAACGAGCTAACGTATGTATAGTCGCGAGAAATAGGCATGCTTGCGAAAATTTTGATCTTGTGACCTGTGACGCCTTATTGACTGCACGAATTTGGATAAAGCATAGTAATAGTAACGACAAATATACATATTATGTACTGGAATGCAAATTATGCCACCGGGTACCACGCAAGTAAAACCGCGGGCAGAAGTCATCAGTGATCGATAGTGAATTTAAGTTATGATTATTATGTTTGTTCGCTTGTTATTCAATTATTTTTTTCGTAAATCGTATTGTGTACACTTTCTCAAACCTCTTTAATTAGTTGAGAAAACCACTAAGTGCTAAACATTTTATTGCAATTCATTAAAGCAAATATGCAGAGAGTATCTTACGCGTATCTAATGCTCATGCTTTCACCACTATTTGCTTGAGCGATTTGAATATATTTCATGTACGATCGAGGAAAAAATCCCACATGAATACCTCACTCGTATTTAATTTAGCTGTAGTGCCACAGAACTCAGAATAGCACAGAATTCAGGGTAGGCTACGCAAAAACCTCACCCTTGGTGTTGTTGGAGAGGTTTATGCTAATGGTAAGCGGTCTCCATCACCCATAGACATGGGTGGACCTAAGAACTATGTATGTACCTAAACTAAACCATGTTTATGCAATAAATGTATTGAGTATTGGGTGATAGGGACCGCTTACCATTAGATAGCTTGTAAGCTTCTTTATCTATCAATCACTACATAATAATTATTGACAAGCATAATTCTTAGGGAGCTTCAATTGTCTTTGCATGCATTCATTTGTCTTTGCAAAGAGTACTAAACTGATTTTGAGGTGGTTTTTTTGTTGTTGGCTTGATTTCCAGTCCAGGCGTTTTTATTTTTTGTATTTTCATAAAGATCCTGATCCCAACCAAATGGCTGCATGCTTTGGAAAAATATTTGATTGGTTTAAATCATGAGTTGTCTATGGTCGGTGAACTTCACAAAACTTAGCGGTCTGTCCATCATTCGGTTACCCAATAATACAAATAAGATATAAAAAAATAAGAACTGCCTAGTATTATTGCCCCGACTGTACATAAATGTTTCATTTACTTCATTTCATGCTTCTATGATGTTCATCATGCTTGAATACCATGCAGACAAGAATGTAAGTGTTCATGTTATTTTATAGTTGATTCTATTGATTTATGTATGCAGATAATTCTATCAGTATCTGTTCAGTACTGTGTATAATATGCGATTATTTGTTATCTATGGTACCCACAACGGGTCTTTATGGATCTTAAATTAGTTGCGTATCTGCTTATACCTTAAGTATACTTCATCTACATAAATACACAATTTATAGTGCGGGATCCATTGCATATTTGATCCTTGTGAAACTAAATTCTTTGATAAATAATTTTGTATTTATTATAACAAAAAAAATACGATCGTCGGTAAGTGTACATAATTATTATACATACAGGGTTACTGGTTAAGTCGACCTAGATCCATTAAGAGGTTATAGTTCCCATCATTTCTGACTAATTTGACTATGAAACACCCCAGCCTAAACCTAACCGTTTTTGAGATATTGGACATAGAAGGTTTTTTAAAAAAATATGCCAATTTCTTAAGAATAGGCATTTTTTTTTGTCTTCTATGGCCTTATTTTTTTTCTAATTCTGATTTTTGAGTACTAGAGAAGTTCGTTTATTATTCTAAATGCAAAAAGTCCAAATATCTGAACCATAGGAGTCATAGTAGAGGACTGAAAGTGTAAAAAGAAATAAATTTATAAAAACATTTATTTTCTTTTAGCAATATTTAAAAAAAAATGTATGGCAGTTGTGCTGCAGATATGCTAAATAATATCTTTGTTCTATTAGCTATCCAACAAGGTATAACAAGCTAGGGGTCTTATCACAATTCTTAGAAAAAACTTTAATAAAAAGCTCACAGGTAGTAGTAAAAATAAGGGTTCTTTTGTCCTATTGTCCTTCCATGGGGCTGTGATGCGTGCGAGCGGGACAAATTGTGCAAGTGCGAGCGAGATAAATTATTCCCGGCCATTTTGTTGTTATGGTATTTATTTTTAGTCTGCTTCCGTGATTCGTCCGTAGTAGATGCGATATTTAGTGCTCTTGATTTCTTACTCGACTTGGCTTGTATTTCTTCTACGATTTGTGACTGTGCTTGTTAACTGGACTTTGATTTGTGCTTGTGATTGGAACTGTTGAAGATGGCAACCTTAACGAACGAGGAATATGCAGATATTCTGCTTTGTTACGGGTACTGCAATGGCGTATCCGCACGAGCTCGTGACGAATACATTGCACGTTATCCAGGCCGCCGAGTACCGGATGTCAGTGTCTTTGACGGAGTTTACCGGCGACTTAGAGAGACTGGCTCTGTTTCAAGGCAACGAGCAGACTTAGGCCGACCACGTGTCATTGATGATGATGAAGAGCAAGACAATGAAATAGTTCAGCGGTTTAGAGCGGATCCGACTACTTCTACTAATGCTCTTGCCCGAGAACTTGGGCTCTCACAGTGGAAAGTGTGGTTTACAGTGAATACTGCAGGCCTCTACCCCTATCACTACACGCCTGTACAAGTTATCGAAGAAGGAGATCCAGTGAGGAGGTTAGACTTCTGCAGATTTATGCTTAATGCAGATTTGGAAGACCCAGCATTTTTTAGACAAATCTTGTGGACAGATGAGTCAAAATTTGATAAAGACGGTATGACAAATTACCACAATGCTCATTATTGGGCCCCGAAAGCGCAACGAAATCCTAATCAAAAGAGGCCAAAAGGATCACAAAGAAGATTTAGTTTGAATGTCTGGATGGGCATTATTTCAAATAATTTAATTGGGCCTTTCTTTCTGCCTGACAATTTAAATGGAGAATTCTATGAACACTTTTTAAGAGAAGAACTACCTGATTTGTTAGACGATTTACCCCTAAATCTTATAAGACACATGAGGTTCCAACACGACGGTTGCCCTGCACACTACAGGAGAGGGGTCAGGGAATGGCTAGACCAACAGTATCCAAATAGGTGGATCGGAAGAGGTGGACCTATACCGTGGCCAGCGAGAAGTCCTGATCTGACCCCCATGGATTTTTATGTGTGGGGCCACATGAAGACTTTAGTCTACAAAGACAATCATCCGATTACATCTGTTGAGTTGAGACAGAAAATAACTGCGGCAGCAAACGAAATAAGAAGAGGTTTAACTACTGCTGTAGTAAAAAGTGGACTGAGACACAGAATGAGAGTGTGTGTGCGAAACAGAGGCGGTCATGTGGAACAGGACTTGTAAAAATAGCAATAAATGTTGTTTTATAACTATTTGGATTGTTTTATTTCATTTTCTGACCCAGGTGATAAGTTTGATCTTAAGTCCCATTTTTTCATTTTATCATTTTTTATCTCTACCTGTGAGCTTTTTATTAAAGTTTTTTCTAAGAATTGTGATAGGACCCCTAGCTTGTTATACCTTGTTGGATAGCTAATAGAACAAAGATATTATTTAGCATATCTGCAGCACAACTGCCATACATTTTTTTTTAAATATTGCTAAAAGAAAATAAATGTTTTTATAAATTTATTTCTTTTTACACTTTCAGTCCTCTACTATGACTCCTATGGTTCAGATATTTGGACTTTTTGCATTTAGAATAATAAACGAACTTCTCTAGTACTCAAAAATCAGAATTAGAAAAAAAATAAGGCCATAGAAGACAAAAAAAAATGCCTATTCTTAAGAAATTGGCATATTTTTTTAAAAAACCTTCTAAGTCCAATATCTCAAAAACGGTTAGGTTTAGGCTGGGGTGTTTCATAGTCAAATTAGTCAGAAATGATGGGAACTATAACCTCTTAATGGATCTAGGTCGACTTAACCAGTAACCCTGTATACTTTATTATAGGCGATCGTTACGAGAAAAAATACAACAAGTGCCATTGCTTGTTCCATCAACGAATTGTATAATTCTAGCCACTATGATGATATGGGCCCTGTGTTTTTAATCTACGTGCTAATTCACCTGAAATAATGAATAATAACAAATAAATAGATCTTTTCAGTATAATACTGATACACATTCGATAAAATATTAAAAGGATTTTTTCAAAGTCGCGTCGTAGGATGATGTAATTCAACTATAGACCAAACAAAGAAATACAATTACATATTTATCAAACCGATATCCTTATTCCTTATTCAATAAATTACAAAATCATGAGAACGCTCCAAGTCCATGCATTCTACCAGCCATGTAGGGAGAGAACTGTATGTATAATACCATTCATAGGTTCTTTGTACTGGCTATGTTGTCATAGTCACTTTGTGTATGTAAAATGATGCAAGCTAGGAAGCGAAGTTACACGTGATATTGTAATAACATTAGTTTAGCTAATGGCATGGGCATGGCGTAATCACTCTGGAATATGATATTTTGCGGGTGACTGATTCTTGCTGGTTTGACCAGAAAGTTTCAAGTTCTAGTTATCCCAAAAGTTATTCTGCCCATATACCACTTTATGTGGGGTCGGCACAATATGTCTTCTTCCTCCATTCCTCTGTCAGCCGTCATCTCTGCATTCACTCTCTTATCCATGTCATCTTTCACACAGTTCATCCATGTTTTCTTTGGTCTACCTCTGGTCACATATCCTTCCACATCCATACTCATCACACTCCTATTCAAAAAAGTAAAAAAAATCATATTAAAGACCGCCGGAGATTTATGTCTTGCAGTGGACATCTTCAGACTGATGATGAAAACGTTCTCAGATTTGTCTACGCCTTGGCTTGTCTGTCCCACACTTCCTGGACCTACCTCATCGGTCTTTCTTGCAAAGTTTGCTCTCTAGAATAGAACTTAAATTATTGATTTGGTGTTGTAAAAACTTCGGTTCTCTCTGACGTCAAAACTTCCGTATCTAGTGCTTCTTCAATAAAAAGTTGCATTCTATTTCTATCATGCCTCCAGCGAAGTTGGGCCTCAAGTGTTATTGGCTCAGACAGTGCCATAGTATACTTATTTCAATTCTTTGCTAGTATTCGTCTCTAGTTGAGTGGTTCCATCGATGCGTTCTAAAAAGGTAGCAATACCGACGCGGCCGTCGATTCTCACAGCTAGACTAATGTACTACCTTAGTGCGAACCAGCCTTTATTGATTTACCTCTACCAACAGTAGTGTTTACTTTAAATTCAACACACGTTAACTATTTTAAGCTATGACGGAATTATTAAGTTTTTATTCTCACCTCGTTGCTGTCTGAGAATAAATCAACTACTGAGAAGGGATAACAGAAATTACCATATTTCATGCTTTTGTAGCGTGAAGTTTTTGTTAGACTGGCTGTCAGGATTTTACGTCGTATTTGGTAAATGTTTGGGTAATATGCATAAATGGAGTTTTACAACGTTGTAATTGACTGTAAACTCATCTATTAGTGCTTACTTAAACATAATGAATTAATGACGCACTATGTACCAACTTTACGACCATTTTATTTATGTAGTGAAGTAAATGTTCAAGTTGTGTAAACTTAAACATCTTACTTTTGACTGGCCTCGCAACTCAGTTGGTAGTTACTCTGCCTTCTGTGCCGTAGATCGTGGGTTCGGTAGTAGTAGGGTTTAAATATCTCAATAACATGTATATTTATCCTTCCCAGGACTACAAGAAACCTCTAGAAGAAAGCAGTCCAGCCATCCTGAACGGCAGCAAGATTCAGACTCTGTTCCATCGGCTGCCAGACATTTTACAATGTCACCTGCACTTCCGGACCGCACTGGCTGATTGTGCGCGCACGTGGGACCGCGATGAAAAAATTGGTGAGTTTTTATTACTACCGGAAGAGATATGTAAAGCCCGAAAAAGGTACCTATTTCGGGCTTTTTTGGGCTTTTTCGGTTTTTTAGGAAACTGGACTTACCCCCGAATACTGAAACGCAACTCAGATTTAAGCACGTCTCAAGCGACGAATATTTGACAGTTTTCAATGAAAATCTGTCAAATATTCGTCGCTTGAGACGTGCTTAAATCTGAGTTGCGTTTCAGTATTCGGGGGTTAGTCAGCTCAAAGAGAAGAGTGTCAAAATTAGAATAACACTCCTATTCAATGCTAGCAAAGAAATCCCAATTACGGCTACCAGATAATTATGGTTCAAGGTAAATCTTCAAATACAATTCAAAACTTTGTTCAAAGTACATAATGCTGTCTTCAGAAATGTTTGAACTTCACAAGCCAATAAAAATAACCATAAAAATAAACCGTTTAAAATGCCTATTTCTAACTACAGAACTCGCACGCAACGCAACTTGATGGCTCTCAATTTAGGTTATGCGAATCTGCATCTCTCTTACGCATGTACAATGTAAGCGGCTTGAGAGAGATAGAACGATGCGCCTTGAAAAGACGCGCTAATAAATTGACACCCCAACTTCGTCCATACTTCGGAATGTTCTATGTTATTTTCAAGAATAGTTAACCCACTCTTGTATGCGGGTCGTGAACCGAATATTCCTGAGTATGTCTATAGCCAGTAGAGCGGAACATCTATCAACCGGATGACATTCATTGCCCATTCGAAACCCGTATGCTCCATAACTACGTCTTCAAAACAGTTCGGAAAATCATATTTTGTGAAAAATATATTTCACCTTGATGGAATGTCGAGACATTCTAACAACATGTAGACAATTTACAATTCATGAGCTAGTTTTTATTCAACTGAAACTAAAAACATGTTTTGGAAAAACGGAATGCGTCGGCTTCATGGAATTTACCGGCAAAAAAAACGGCGCCACGGACAATTTACTGCTTATTATTTTGCAATTCATTTTAAATAAATAAAGTTGCTTGACAAATAAATGCCAACAGAATCCAACTAATAATATAAATGTGATGCTTTTAGTGTTTGGTTATTTGTGTATTACCGAGTCACGTTCACGTTCTTCTAGAATTATTCGCGTAGAACTGACACCTAGACTCACCTAGCTTAGGCCCTAGACGTTTCAAAGTGATTCTTGTTATACAACAGAAATAAACGATGTTGAGTTTGACTTCAACGGCTGAAATTCGTGATAGTTTCTTTATTTGTTATTTTGGTGCAAAGCAACGCTCGCTATCACAAGATCTACCAAGAGATACATTCCTAGCCTTCTGTTGCAACCTAATGTACTAAATCAACTACAATACGCATTACCTTCCAAAATGAGCCGAGGACAACGGAAACATGGTCGATTATGAGAAGAAATAAAAACAATAAATGTTTAATTTTGATCGCCGCATAAGCGCTATGACGTTTATTATGTAAATCGGAACTGATTGTTCTGTTTCGGTACATTAAACATTATGGCTGAACGCAAGACGATTTATTATGTCTTGCATTTTTTGTATAGCCTAATAAAACAGTACCTACTACATAAATCGGAAAATTGGGTTTTAGAAAATGAACAGGCGTTTCTGTTTTTTTTTTATCAACTTTTTATTTCTGACTAGGAAAATGAAAAGTGAATAAATCATTTGAAATGTATTGGACATGAAGAGGGATTTGTGACTTTGTGGCATTTCAGATTCTGAATGTAACCTTGAGAAATTGAAGGGGATCGAAGTATCACTATTTCTATTGCAAAATGTAGCTGATAGATTGTTCAAACTATTTATTATCGTAATAACGATTATTTGTAAGTAATATTAGTTCTGAAAATTATTATGCCGGTGCACTCCAACGGTGTAGGAAAAAAATAGTGAGGAAACGAAACCAGGGCTTGCAATCTGTCACCTATAAAGTACCATACCAACTACAGTAACATGTGGGAATGTGCTAAATGTATCTGTTCCTATTCGTACCTCTTCCTAAACCACCTTTGACATTCTCAAAGAATCTATAGATAGATCTAAAGAGGCAGCCATGTTTGGTGGAAATACATGTAACCGTTACCATGTTGGAATTTCTTGGGTGTTAGATTTTTTTGTAAAATTAACTTGCATTTACAAATACATAAGAGTAGAATCTTTCGATTCAGATTAATTTTGCCATTGAATTTCCCTTGCACTTGTCAGTGTGGTCGCCTAAAATACTCACTTGCGAACTGCAAATGTTAATTGAGAGAATGACTAATGACTAATTTCCAGTACGTCTGGTCGTTTTATGACGAACTAGCGGCCGCCCACGGCTTCGCTCGCCCCGTAGCCTTTACGCCCCGTTGATTTTTCTTTTAAAAGTTTTTCCTCTTTTTCTCCGTTCAGGGAAATAACTTTCCAATTTCCTTTCTTAGTGCACCCCTATGCTATAATACAAACATACCCTCCAAGTTTCATGCTTCTAGGACTTACGGTTTAAGCTGTGCGTTGATTGTCAGTCAGTCAGTAACGTAAGAGTTTTATATATTTTGATGATGAGCACCTAAAAGTTTCTATAACTGAATTGTATATCACTCTAAAATACATTTGAGTAGATTGTCGCATACCCGTTTCCTGCAGCCACCAAATAGTTTTTTATTCGTAGTTGCGTCGAGGTCACCAGTTTTGGGGCGTGCATCTCTATCTTTTATTATTATTTCGTGTGAAGTAGATAAATAACCCGCATTAATATCGGAGCATTACTTTCAGAACTAACAGGTCATTTAGTCGAGGCCACAGACAAACAGACACATACACTTAACTCTCCTCTTTTCGTCGGGAGTTAAAAAAGCAGGTTTTTCTGAACTACTCATAAGGAGAGGAAAGATTTGTATTTTTGTGTGTATGTTTGTAATGAATAAACTCAAAAACAACTGTGCCGATTTCAAAAATTCTTTCACCATTTGAAAGTTACATTCACCCTGAGTAACATGGGCTATATTAATGTGTTTAAAAAGTAAAAGTCCACCCGTGCGAAGTCGGGGCAGGCCGCTAGTATGCAATAAAACTACCATAATCTTCTCTTTTTCAGGCGAGGTCTTCCTAAGCGCGTTCTCAAAAGCAGTCGTCCTCGACGTGTATTCGGATTTCATCAACAACTTCTCCGTGGCAATGGAACTGGCCAAGATGGAGTCGAAAAGAAAATCGGCGTTGGCAGACTTCTTCAAAGTGAAACAGATCAGTGCTCACGACAGGCTGTCATTCTTCGGACTGATGGTCAAACCGGTGCAAAGGTTTCCCCAGTTTATTATGTTCCTACAGGTAATTGTCAAAAAACTTTATCTAATAATTAGAGTGAGGCATTTCCATCGAGACCGGAATGGATCAGTTAGAGATTGATTATCTGGGATCTTTCTGAGAATTGTAACAGGGGCATAAGGCTTAATTAATACCTATCTGTATACCCCAAGTTGATGGACCAATGTATCATAGGA
Organism: Thera britannica; assembly: GCA_939531255.2. Taxonomy (NCBI): domain Eukaryota; kingdom Metazoa; phylum Arthropoda; class Insecta; order Lepidoptera; family Geometridae; genus Thera; species Thera britannica. The sequence goes on from OW618039.2 coordinate 17,434,420, forward strand.
CGCGTTCTAATATTTTAATTCGTCTAAAATGTTGTCGATCTAAAGATATTTATCAATGTGTAATATATTCCAGGATTTACTAAAGCACACGCCACCAGGCCACTCAGATCGCGTCGCTTTACAACGCGCTCTGACCAGACTGGAGGCTCTGGCGGAGGCTTTAAACGAGAGGAAACGAGACGCTGAACGGACGCAGGTAACATACCTACCAAGATTTTATGATGAAAATTGATGGCGAATTTAGGAATCTCGTTACAACAAGGAAAATGCCAGCGTTGAGCGGTATAAGTTATACTTTTGGTGGTTTGTGCTTATTTTTCTTGTTCGCTTTGCAACCTTTTTTCGCACAACTAAAGGCAAGACAGCCTAAAGCTTCAGACATACCGCGAGGCTAGCGCGGGTGCGATCTGGAAGTATTAAATATTATGGAAAAGCCGTTTGCGTACATAGTAAATAGTAAAGGAGAATGAGAATGGAGTTCAGAAAACAATTGTTGCGCCATAAAGTCTACAATGACTATAAATACTATTTTTCTAAAACCATTTTTTATTTCCATAGGCGTTCAGAGCAGCTTTAAGACGGCTGACCCGTAGCGGCGTGGCTGGCGCTGGCGGAGCTAGCACAGCGGCCAGGTTCGGCGCTGCGAGGTTACTGGCCTCTCGCGCTGATAAACGACACTTGCTGCGACAAGATGACCTCTTGCAGTTGGTAAGTACCCATCGCTGTCAACTTTAAGACTGCTTACTCTTAGCACGCCGCTAAGAATGAGTGGCGTGGTCGGCGCCGGTGGGGCTAGCATAGCGGCCAGGTTCGGTTTGGCGAGTTGGCTGGCTTCTCGCGCTGACAAAGCGCTGACACTTGATACTGTTTTCTCATAACTTAAAATGAATCAGATCTTAGTCTATGAAGAAGAGATACTTATAGTCTGCGAAAACTCACGGGGACTCGCAGGTGTTTCTTGAAAGACGACAATGTGTGTCGTCTTTCCGGTACGGAAAAGGCTAATAGATAGTATCTTATGACTGCACAGCTCAGTTGGTAGTAGCTCTACCTTCTGCGCCGTAGGTTGTGGGTTCGATCCCCACCCCACCGAGAACAAATATTTGTGTGGTTAACACAAATGTTTTTTCTCTGTCTGGGTATTATATTGTATTCTACGTAGGATGTGTTTACAAAGAAAAAAATATACAAGTATTATATCAGCTGTCTGGTTCCCATATTACATTTGGGGCTAGATCGTGTTGTGTGGATTATCCACAGTATTTATTTATTTATGTAACTCAGGAAAGATGATTAAATATTAAATGATGCTGTATGGGAATTAAAAATATTCTTTTGAGCATCAAATACTACTGACTGGTTGAGAAGCTCATTTTTCTAATTTATGTAATTTCCCTACAGGAGTTCCACGCATCAGGCGGCCTATCAAAATGCAAGCCTCGTCGGCTCTTACTGCTCAACGATCTAGTGGTTTGCGTGTCAGTCGGCGCTGGAGGCGATGACTCCGAGAGACTTGGACTCAAGTGGGCGTATCCCGTGCAAGATGTCGAGGTCATTGACACTGGCACCTCACCTACGCTCAGCCGGGTGCTGGCACAAGGTAAACACAGTCTGAACTTGAGGATTTAGAAGATGTTTTGGTTTATACCATCTAGTTGTATCATGATCACACATACACATGTAACATAGCCTACCCGTGAGAACCTCTAATTGGCTCTCTAAATTTAATTTGTTGTTTAATCTTTAGTTATAAAATTGTTTTTGCTCCAATAAATATAAAAAATAATATATCTCTGATGGAGGCATTTATTCTTCTTCAGTCGTATCACTAGTTTGTTCAATCCAGTGTGGTGAAAGGATTTTAAGTGGGTCTCAAAAAAAACCCTTTCGTACACTTAGGAGGCACCAACAAGTTGCAGTAACCACATGAAGCTTGATGACTTCAAGTTAATGGACGCAGGGCAGTGCATAGTAGAGTACATTCCTAACTAGCGTGATCTGCGATGCAGTGCAAGATAAGCCGATGGTTACCACTTAACATCAGGTGGGCCATATTCTTGGTCTTGTCCCACAGCAAAAATATTTTTTGCTGTGGGTATTGTATTTACCTATTGCGCTGTAGGTTGTGGGTTCAATTCCCACTTTGATTAGGATTAAATGACGGTGTGTAAAGCGTTCACCAAATATTTATTAAATTTTTCTGTTCCAGGTATGAACCGCAGTGGCAGCCTCCGTTCGTACTCCAGTCACGACAACATGAGTACATCGACCGGCGACTCGCTTTGCGGCGAGATGTCTGCGCTGATGCATGATTATGAAACTGTATCGAGAATTGCGGACTTAGCAGCTTCCTTGAAGACGCCGTATGGAGAGCTAGCGCCGGAAATGTTTAAAACCTTGCTGCAGAACATACAACAGAGTATACAGGTATGTATCCCAGTTCCTACTGATTTATTTAAATAACTAGCGACCGCCCGCGGTTTTACTCGCCCCGTTTCTGTAACTTTTTTGGAATAAAATGTATTCTATGTCCGTCTCCTAGTTTTAAGCTACCTCCCCACAAATTTTCAGCCAAATCGGTATAACCGTTCTTGAGTTATAAATAGTGTAACTAACACGACTTTCTTTTCTGTATGGATAGATATAGGTGTGAAAGTTACGGTGTTTGGATGTTTGTGGCTCATTCACGCCCATTAAACGGATTGATTGGGATGAAACAGAATAAATATAATTCATAACTTAGCTATATTACCAAATAAGCTACTTTTTATGCTGAAAAAATAACTTGAAGGTAGCAAAGATTAACGAACTTAAAAGAAAAAAGCAGCCAAGTGCGAGTCGGACTCGCCCATGAAGGGTTCCGTAGCATCAATTAACATAATATAAAGGTTTTTGTAGTTCGTCGAAAGGTAAATTGCGGTTTACGATTTATGACGTATAAAAAAAAAACTACTGACTAGATCTCGTTCAAACCAAATATCGTTGGAAGTTTGCATAGTAATGTACAACATATATTTTTTTTGGATTTATCATTCTCTTATTTTAGAAGTTAGAGGGGGGGGGACCAACTTTTTTCAACTTTGGAAGTGTCTCTCGCGCAAACTATTCAGTTTAGAAAAAAACGATATTAGAAACCTCAACATCATTTTTGAAGACCTATCCATAGATACCCCACACGTATGGGTTCGATGAAAAAAAAACTTTTGAGTTTCAGTTTCAAGTATGGGGACCCCCAAAATTTATAGTTTTAGAAAAAAACGATATTAGAAACCTCAACATAATTTTTGAAGACCTATTCATAGATACCCCACACGTATGGGTTTGATGAAAAAAAAATTTTTGAGTTTCAGTTTCAAGTATGGGGACCCCCAAAATTTATAGTTTTTTTTCTATTTTTGTGTAAAAACCTTAATGCGGTTCACAGAATACATCTACTCACCAAGTTTCATCAGTCTAGCTTTTATGGTTTCGGAGAAAAACGGCTGTGACACGGCCGGACAGACAGACAGACAGACAGACAGACAGACAGACAGACAGACAGACATGACGAATCTATAAGGGTTCCGTTTTTGCCATTTGGCTACGGAACCCTAAAAACGCCTAACATATTGATGTCAGCAATCACTACTAAAACGCGAGCAAAACTGCGGATGACAGCTGCTAGTAAATAATTAAAGGAGCAATATTTTTTGAACTTATTTGTATAAACAACAAGACATTTACCATTATTTGTAGATAGATAAATAGATAACATCATCATGGTAAATATCCCGTTGTTTATAAAAATAAAAAGTAAGTGTTTATCAGACTAGAAACGCTCCAGCGATAATTACAAGATGCATTAAATCCTTGTACAAATGAGTATGTTTTTAATTCCAGAAAAAAGACGACGAAATGGCATGGGTTGATTCGTGCTGCCTCCAGCTCAAAATCCGAGGTCGCGAGGATCCAATTACTTTCCGAGCTAGCGAGCCCGGCGCTAGGCTAGCCTGGGCCACTGAGCTACGGCTAGCTCAGCTAGCTCAGGCGTCTGCTAACTCGCCTGCGTGGCGCATGCCGTCCAACCAACATGCGCCTGCGCACAAGATGCCCCTGTTTGTAGCCGCTACGCCTGCTTACTCCTCCAAGTATTTGACTGAGGTTGGTATATACGTTTATATTTAGTAGTTTTCTAAGTAACCATGCTCCAGGCTGCATCAAAGTTCCTTGACTTTGTCCAAACAAGGTGATTTAAGTTGGTTTTTTGCAAAATTGACTTGTTCAAAACAAGTCAATTTTGTAATAAATGAAACAAAAACTTTTTTTCTTCCTACAACACAATATGTTCTCCTCTTCCATTTTCTTCTATCAGCCGTCATCTCTGAATTCACTTCTTTCTTATCCATGTCAACTTTCACACTGTTCATCCATCGTTTCTTTGGCCTACCTCTGCCCACATATCTATACTCATCACTCTCCTAGTCTCCCATCCCTCTAGAGACTTTCATCCCTCCTCATGACATGCGCGTACCACGCCAACCTGTAGAATCAAAAACCTATTAACCAATTTTAAAAAAACTTACATCAATACAGGGTTATTCATTATTAGCTGCAAATACTCAGGAATTAGGTTCAACAAATAAAATAAAAAATATTTATGAAATGATTTTTTTTAAGTTTTGTTATGAAAATCCCGAGAAAATCGATAAAGGAATCATTGGCGCCTGACCTATTTTGACCTTTGATCCGCGCCCGCGCGCCGTGAGTGACACTCTGCGTTCAGTCACCGCCTGGGTGGGTCATCGTCCTGTTCTCCGTGGCAATCATTATGCAATAGCCGTAAAGAAATTAATAAAAAAAAATTTTTTGATCAAATTTAAAAAAAAATATTTCATAAATATTTTTTATTCTATTTGTTGAACCTAATTCCTGAGTATTTGCAGTTAATAATGAATTACCCTGTATAAAGCTACATTCTCTGCAAATAACCTAGTTTATAATCACTCACTCAATACTGTCATATTCACATGTTATGATTACGAATCTAGATCTAAGAATGTAATGAACTTTATAATTGTGCTTATTAGGTTGTAATCTGTTTTGTGAATTTACTCGTAATTAAATGAAATAAAAAAATGAGTGTTGTTTGTATCAGGTGCGATGCGGTTGCTTCTACACCTCCAGCGGCAGCCGCGGTGCGTCGATGCGTCGCGCTCGCTCTCTGGTGTGGGTATGTGCGGGCGGTGCCGACAGCCATGTGGCAGTTCTCACACATCGCGCCACCAAGCTGAAGACTCTCGTCACACTCGACCTGCCCGACACCAAGGTATAAAAAAAATTCTAATTCACCATCCGCACTTGGTGTGCGGACTGGTTTCCGCAAGTAGGCCGCTGGCGGGCCCTGTTTGCGTTACACTTAACACGTTGTTCAAACTCTTTTAGGTTCTACGACACAACGGTTTCCTCATGATATTTTCCTTCACCGTTTGAGAGAACTGGCATAGTGCACATAGATACTCATTGGTACTGGATTTATCCTACGACCTTAGGATCAGAAGGCAGGACCACCTACCACTAGACCACCAGTGCTCTCTATACATCAAGGTACATCACACAATACAGTACTCACAACAGAAGCCTTGCTGCTTGTTAAGTTTACTGAGCATAGACTCTTTTAACTCCTGATCCAAACCAATCAGCTTCAAGACTTACCGCTAAGGTTCACCACACTCTGGTAAGGCAACAGAACGACGTCTCTATATTCGTCTGCCGCATCCGCATCTCTCGCAGATTGGCATACAAGACACTGTTACCACAATAAAAGTTTTAGCTTGGATGATCCATGAACTTTGCCCATGAACTTTGATTTAACATTTACAATCATCTTTTTGTAGGTGACATCAATGGAGTACGCCCAGGGGATACAACAAGTGACCACACTGTGCGGCGACACAGTCTGGCTCGGCACTGAAGACAAGAAGATCATCATATTCTCCGGCGTCGAACCCGAGAAACAGGAGAAACTATCCGAAGTGACCACTGTAGCCGCCGTCACGCAAATACGGTATCACTGTGACGCGATGTTCGTGGGACTTTCCAACGGACGGGTGTCAGTCTACAGGAGGAGCTATGATGACTCGTGGGCGCTCAATGAACCATTCGCTATAGAACTAGGAGACAAACCAGTCAACTGCGTCCTACCGGTCGACGGTATCGTCTACGCGACTTGTGGACGACGAGTCTTTGCCATCAACGCGCTCACAGGAGAAATCATGCGCATCCTAGAGTTGAAAGGCGAAGGTGATAAATCAGTCAGGTATCTAGCTCATTCGGGAGTTGGACTTTGGACCGCGTTCTCTGACTCGACTTACGTAAGTCTCTATCACTCGGAGACGTTCGAGTTACTGCAGAATATTGACATCGCCGCTGACGTGGCGAAAACTATCGGAGCGAGGGAAGGTAGCAAACCCGCTCACATATCAGCTCTATTGGCTGGACAAGGATTGCTTTGGGTCGGTACAACGGCCGGTGTCACTGTGACTGTGCCTCTTCCCAAACTAGAAGGTCTACCTCTGATTGGAGGGCATCTAGGTGTGTCTTACCACGCGCACGCAGGTCCGGTTACATTCCTCCTCTCGCTTATGACCGAATCTAGAGTCGTTGACGTCAACGTCTTACGACGTAACCTGTCCAACGCACGTGCAATGGCCGACACCGCGACTTTGCAAGAGTTCAAGGAAGAAGAAGAGAAGGACGATAAACCGAAGCTCGAGAGACGAATATCGGAAGAGTCGAGTCCTTACCGTCCGCTTAGAGTCCCGTCCGGGGTCATCAGGCGGAAGAAACCAGGCGATGTGCGTCTCAGTAAAACGTTACCAAAGTGCGCGAATCTCAACGTGTGTGATGTCTACGGACTATTCGGTGATCTGATGTTCGTAAAAGACTGCGTCGGAGAAGGCGATGTCAGCGGTTCCGGCGGGGAATCACTTCGACGAAGTGACCCGGAATTAGCCGCTATACCTTTCCGCGTGAGCACGCTAGACCGTCGGCTGAGAATGCGAGCGGGACGACCTAGAAGTCTTGACCTATCTAGCTGGTCTGTAGATTCCAGAGCTTCTAGTTTATGTACGTCATCTGGTAGCGAAGAATCGATGGCACTTCGTGGCGTTTCACGCACCAGCTCTGGCGCATCCGGTGCCGCTAACCTCGCTCCTATATCCATCTCTACCCCTGACTCTACATCCAGTAAATCCACGTCATCTGACCGGTCAATATCCCGCAGCGATAGTTCAACGACCCCCGACAATCGGACCACTAATAAAGGTGGCGGTGGTAGAAGCTTACGCGGCTCTGACTATGTCGTAGGAGAGAGTGCGGTGAGACGGTCCGTGTTTATAGTGATGGGCGGACGAGGGTATGTAGACTGGCGGCAGACCGCAGATGCGGCTGAAAGGCCGGCGCCGGCCGCCGACCCCAATCCAAAAGACGCGCATTTAATCCTCTGGGAAATGCGATTGTGACAATTGATTTACATACAGAGTCTCTTTACGAGCGTATTTTTACGTGAGCTATCTCGAGGTCCAAGGATCTGCTTAATTGTGTCATATTAGGTTGAAATGTAAATAAAACGTTGACTGTAAATTACGTATTTCAAAGGGATGTTAATGTTACGTTAGGTTTATGTTTGTGCTAATTTACTAATGATGTTTATTGTTGATAATCGATGACGAAAATTTTACGTATGTGATAAGCTTTAAATTATTTTTGGATGTTCGGGCATAGCTTTTGATCGCCCGTATGTTTACATTCGTTTAATATGTTTAAAGAGAAGGTGCACCTATAATAATGTTATTTGATCCTTTTCTAATGTTTTAAATTGGGAAAGTGGGTCAACATTTATATATTGTTGTGGATAGAATCTAAAAGAAAATGGATATGCCTTATGTATTTTAAACATTTTTGCTTTGCTAGACAAATAAATAACCTGTTAAAAATATACCTAAAACCGCCTTATTACCATAAACTATTTTGTAAAGTTGTAAAAATGCATTGTTATTTTAAGTTTCAATAATTATAATGTACAGAAATTCCTTGAATACTTATGATCTTAAAATTATTCCCATTGAATGAATCGGCTTATATACACATTATATTTCGTTGTAAATTATTAACCATGTAAATGTTGAATTAACACTAAAAATAGGGGCCTTTTTTTCTTGAAAATTTCCAGTGTGCTTTCTTTTGTTTAAGCTATTATTAGACATTAATTTTAATGTCGCTTTAAGAATTAGACTGATTTAGTTTAAGCATTAAACATATTGTTAGTTCAATGTTAGGATTTAAATATTCGAACGAATTTTCTCAGAAATGTTACACAATCCCAGCACAAGTTATAATGATGCCTTTGTATTGTTTGTGGAGCCTTAGGCCTAGTTTTCACAAGCTTAGTACACTAATACCTAGCGTGTAAACACGCTGATTAGTGCTTAGTAGTATTAAGCTCGTGATGATTAGGCATTCATCTCGGAAGTATTCGACAAAAAGTTATAAGGAGAGGTGACGTCAAAAGCGAGAACAATCACCCCACTATCACAACAACTGCGTAGTATTTGTTTTCGCCAAAAACTGACGTCATCTCTCAATAGCGTTTCCCATTTTTCCCGAATCTATGGCACTATGACCTTTGTTCACCTAATGTTATTGTCTGTCTCAATTTGCAGCTTTTCATCGTTATCAGTTCATTTTTTTAGGTAACCATTAGTTTATTTTATGGTCAGTAAAAACTTATCATCACGGTTTCAATCATTATTTTCATTAAAAACATATTTACATTAGTGTTGTAAATATCCCGTTGTTAATAAAAATATGATGTTTGCTCACTCCAAAGATGAATTCGATAATTCATTGTGCATTCAACGATATTAATGTACCACGGGAAGTTTTCAATCGTGCCAAATTGTAAAATAACATTTATCATTCTTGTTGTAATTATGTAGAAATTGTTTTCAGGGTATCATCATATAAATGCACTTTTTTTTAATATTGATCTTGGTAACAAATTCTTTTTGATTTCAAAAGGTGCAATTTTTTTATGTGTATGTATGTATCATTTTTGTATTTTTAGCTAAACGAACGAAAAATAACTCGAACTGTTAATTAAATCTCGAATTTTTACTGTTTATTGTTCAGAATAATACATCATTGAATTTGATCTTTATTTATGCTGCAAAACGTCACAACATGTATGTAGGTGTAAATAAATTTTAAGTTTATTTGTATACAGCTGTATAAAAATCGTTTTATTACCTAGTTTCCCTCAAAAACGTATGCTTAATCACAAAAACATCCTAGGTAAAACTTTTCTAACCAGTAAAAGGTGGTAATTATTTGTAGAGGTTTATTGTTTCATAATGGTTTGGATTCTGTTTGGTTCTGTTACGGTAATCCTGGAACAAATAGACACAAAATGAAAATATCATTACCTATGCAGAATTATGTATTAAAAAAATCGCCCCCCCCCCCCCCCCATATCTTATTTGCTGTGTTTATAGGGGCAAAGCTAGCAAGCGGTGCTCAAAAACTAAAGGCTCAAAATTAAAATACGACTGCGGGTTTATCGAAACTATTAGATTCTGCTACTTGATACCAGCTAGGGGTGTATAGTGTGTAGCAAGAACAGACTTTGCTCTTCAACGGTATAACGGTTAGATATTAGGTGAAGCTTGCTCATCAAGGGCCTGTTTTTCGACAGCCTATATTTTAAAATTGACAAAGTTTTTCTCAATAAGAACCAGGGTCTACCTAAGGATTTCAGGAAATGCCAACCACCCTAGAATATCGTCTTACGTACTATTTCGTTTCTTGCATTCCCGCAAAGCCTCGTTGAAGGCTTCGCACTCCTGCAAGTTTTCGCGACTTCCAGCGCATTGGAGGAACTGTGATATCTCGTAGGCGCAAGGACCGCTCGGTTCGGTGCCAAGCTGGTAGTTCTGAGGCAGGGACTGTTGGACTTCTTCGCGGCGCCGACCACCGAATAAGCCGGATATCGCCTCTCCCGCTAGGTGGCCCTGTGATGGTGAAAAACACTGATTCGAAGAACTATACCTACCTATTGAAAGCGTGGTACCTACCTAAATGGCATTATATTGATGTAAGTAGCACTTTTAAAAGCACTTTTGAAACACCAACCAGCGCTTACAGTGGAAGTGGAGGCCCTAAAAATAAAGACAATACAAGCATGCCCGAACTAACTTTTTTAGACTACTATGTAGGCAAACAAGCATACGGCTTACCTGATGGAAAGCGGTTACCATAGCCTATGGACGCTTGCAACACCAGAGGGGTCACACCAGGCGCGTTGACGACCCTTTCAAACATTTTTAAACACTCTTTTTGAAGTCTCTTTGAAAACCTCAGCAGGGAAATTATTACCATAACCATTGAGTGCGGGGCAGGAGTTCCCCTTTGACCTCATAAATAAGTGGCCAGACGACCATCCTGGTTTCCATAGGGTGTGGAGGAACTTGTTAAAACTAACCACGGTAGTCCCAACGGTAACGCCTCCTGCGACTGCGGCAGCATCACGGAATATAGAGCGGCGCGGCATCGGTGTGACGACGATGTGAGGTGGATGCGCGGGCGCACGCTGTTCTGATCTAGAGTAGCGACTGCCGCCACTGCTGTTATGGGAGGTCAAGCAGATGAAGTCAAGCCAAGCGCTGGTTCAGTTAAAGAATCTGTCCCTCTTGACTAGTTGGGAAATGCTAGATATCACAGGAAACAAACCAGTAACCACTGCTGGGTGACTTGCAGTAAGTTGCAGAATCAACAGTATAGATTTCTATGTTTATCACTGACATACATTTTTTATTTAGAATGCCTATTGATGATTTTAGGCAAGTACCTTAAACATTTGTATATTAGTAGTAGGAAAATAAAACAAATAAATTGGCTTGTTATAACCTATTTATAATTTGAATAATATTCTAAAAACTACGTAAATATATACGTACATTGGATAAAATTGCAACAATAAATTTAAAATCACAATTCTTAAATAATAAAAGTAAAAGCAAACTACTAAAATTTACTAAAAAAAATATTTCCAGTCCAACTAGAAATAAAATCTACTAGGAAGATGCTTTGATTGTAAATCAAAACTGAATGTTTTAATGTTAAGGTAGCCTTTGATGGAAAATATTCTCCGAACCCAGGTGTTGTAGAGCTTGGATAGAGTTATCGGGAGGCAAATCATCGTGGCACCATTGAATAACTTAACCATTTAAAGATGGTTGTTGATTTTGCATTGGCGCAGAGCCTCGTTGAATCCTTCGCAGAGAGACAGGTCATGTTGTTGTTGGGCGCACTCGATGAATTGCTTGATCTCCCAAGCGCAAGCTCCTGAAGGTTGTTGTCCCTGAGGAGGCTGGTTGTACTGGGCCGGGGCAGCAGCCTGCTGCTGTGCCTGTTCTGGCTCCTTGCTACCACCACTGAACATACCAGTTAAAGCACTGCCGGCCACATGACCCTGAAATAAAACATTCTAAATAGTAATAGGAATGGGGTGAATGCAATAATTGTCTAGATTTCTAAAATGTTCATTAAGATAACTTCTAGAGTGTTCCAAGTAAACAAGAACATGCCATCAAGGAATTGAATAAGAAAACAAACTGAATCATTGAAAACGTCAGATAACATGTGACCATCTTCAGGGCATTTGGCCGCCAGCCAAGGTCACAACTGAAACGAAATTGGAAATTTCACGAAATATTGCGAAAGTGGAGGTATTCTTGGTCTTATAACTACTGGTTTTATTCCCGACAGAAAGTACGAGAAGTTTGTTACGTAACAATTTACGTACCACGGCAGAACCAACAGCTACACCACCTGCAGTGGCAGCCATCTGTCCGAACATGGACGGTTGCTGAGGTTGGGCCATGACCGGAGCGGGCGCCGACGGTGGCGCGTGAGCCGGGACATTACGGCTTGGTGGAGGAGCAGCCCTGAAAGTACACTTAGGTTATTTTCTTCTGACTGACACGATACCTACATCACACAAACAAAATTCGAAGATTCTTACCTGCGTTGGGGCGCTGGTGGAGGGCTAGCAGAACGTCCACGACGCGGCATGTTTTCTTTTTCTTTTAATTATTTCACAAACTTATCGTTGAGCACAATCCGATCCGAAAATATTAAATGCTTGACAAAAACTACGATCTTTCTAGCAAGACGACGATAGAAAACGAAACGAAATTCAGAGCATACGAGCAAGTTTGACAAGAAATTGACAAATGAATGACTTGACATATGGAAATTTCGTTTTTGTTCATTCATTAATGTGTCATTGGAATTTAAATTTAGAGTATGTTGCATTTCATTTTTTCAAAGCTACTTCTCTTGTTCTCATTAGAGGCCTGCGCACATCTAAGCAATCTGCGATGGCGATAAGTGAAGCACTGTCGAATATGATAGCGATATTTGACAGCATTAACTGATCGCCATCGCCATTGCGCTAGATGTGTGCAAGGCTTAAAAACGCAATAGAAATATTTTTTTGGGACGCTGTCAACGTCAACCTGTTGTTGTCATTGTGTTTGACGTTGGACAGATTTTTACAGTTGGCTGTTTTATTATTTTTTAGCTTTTTGGCCTACCAAAATAAAATAAACATACCTGCCACTTCTACTGCGACCACCCGGCATAATGATCTAGTTTATACTTATTTTTGCATTTTGAATAATTTATTTGAATCGCAGGTGGTTGGTGCTCCAGATTTTGTATTTGAAGTTGGATTTGTTTGTTTTTGTTGACAAATCAAAATCTCTTCTCGGCGGCCAGTATGTTTTGCAAAGGAATATTTTATCAGAGGTTGGTAAAAATACTACGCAGAAAAGAGTTTCTTACGCATTTCATATAGTCTATGATGTTGTTTTTACCAAACTTCCGTAGATAATCGTTTTAAGATTTGTTTATAGGTATATAAATTTTCTTAAAATTACAGTCAACACAAATACAATTTATTTTTAATTTAATTTCGATTTATTTATTCACTTAAAAAATAACATAATCCCCAGATGTTTAATCCAAAGCGTTATCTAAGTGTTTGGATATTATAAAACAAGTAGAACAACTAGTATGCTAAAAAATATCTTACAAGCTAATAACTAACCACAGAGTACTCTTCTATAACTAACTTAACCACTAATAAACTATACTTACTATATTAACTATACAGTGAATAACGCAATTAACATCTTTAGAAGTATATTATGTTTAGTAAAAGCCAGTCGCCAAAAATTCAAAGGCCAACAAAAAAGGGAGTCAAATGTAGTTTCCACCACCAAAAATAATATTCTTCCTCCAAGAACATGTTTTTTATTCTGTGCGCGTGCCGGCCCGTCAGAAAGTTTTCATTCTTGAATCGTTCAACAAATCGAAGTAAACAGATCTGAAGCTAGCCGTTTAATAAATCTTCCACTCGCCATTGGCAAATACCACACAAACGAACAACTTCAGGCTTGCCAAAATAAACTTGTTGATTGAGCTTTGGTTTGAGTTTGTTCATTCATTTCATTCCTGAGTTGTTGGGAAAAGGTAAAACCGCGTGATTATTGCTGCCGAGCGGTAGTTTTATTTGTGACATTTTTGGGGTTTCGTAATAAATATTGAGTGAAAATGGGCGAAAATTTAGCCGGTAACAACGCTAATGTGTTCCTGCTGGCGGGGATTACAATTGCTGTAGCGGTTTTAATACACATGATTTACAAGATCGTCTTCGGTTTGAAGGAAAAGGAAGCGCTGAAAAGCGAAGCTGAGAGCGATACTGGTAAATAAAATAAAAATGCTATATTCTGTGAAAACAGAGCAATTTATACTAGAACGAACTAACCATTGGTTTAGTGGTCTGCAAAAGTTATATGTTCGATGCAACACGTGTGTGGGTTTTGCCGCTAACATGAAAGCATGGTTTCATGTGACTTCGCCAAGTACATACAAATCTCTTGCGGTTTTTATGCGATTTGAACGGATGTTCTAACTGTATCGGAAGAATGTACCTGACACACTTCGGAACTCTAAGTTCTCATCACAATAAAAACTGTTTTAGACATGTGAGTATCGTAGAAGTCATTGAACTCGGCATGTGTGAACGAACCTACCTACCTGGTTTTGCCAAATATTTAATAGATGTACATTTTTTGTCAATACATAAATTACCAAGTTCAAATAATTATAATATTCTAGATTTACATACATACTATTCTCTGATATTTTCGTGACCTCGAAAACCTCTAAACCTAACAGTATTATTACGAAATTGTTATAGCCCTTTTCTCGCCTTCTAGACACTTTATGCAAACTTTTCCAATATAGGGTTGAAATTTCTGGATTTTAGTGCTTGAGCCTTTCAAACTCCAGAACTCTAGACACTTCATCTTCGGGTAAACCAAGAAGATGAAGTTCCTGGAGTTCTGTACTACTCAAATATTTATTCTGTTCCAGCAGGCTCCTAAAGAAAGTTCATGTTTGTTACTTTATTGTAAAGTATGAATCATAGTAATAATTGATAATGAACAATATAGAGATATTTCATAGTAATTTATCATTAAATTTTACTTCATCAACATTATCAGGGTCAAGGTTAAAGCATACCATAGGGGTAACAACAGTAAACTTGTTCTAAATACCTGTAAACCTACCTATGTCCTTCAGCTAGATCAGAAATATGACTTAGTTTCATAGAATTTGCATTATTATCAGTAATTTGGAGGGTGTATTCTTTATGAAAAGTGTAGGTACACCAAGAAAGGGTTTTCAAAAAGTCAACCCTAAAAGAGGCGCAGCAGAGGGTTTGAAGTTTGTATGGAAAAAGCTTGACTTGAACAAAGTAGTGCGGTACCAATAGTCTAAAATTAAACCTACTACTATACATAAACCTTCTACAGTAATAGAATAAAATATTACTATGTATATAAATGTCTACATAACTATCAATAACAACAATAAATAGTGTTTTATTTATGCTCTCAAGCAGCTGAATCAAGATATTATTTAAGTTATTGTAGGTACCTGTATTCATAAAGATCTATTGATCTTTCATGGATATTTATTACATTTACATATTAAACATTATAATTACAAAGATTACTAAAGTATTGTTTTTTATGCAAATGAACCCTGTATCTTGGCAAAACAGTCTATTTTACTTGAGGTTATAAATATTTAGAATAAAATTAATTTATTGCATTTAATTTTTTGCGGTGCAAGATGAATCCGATTTTTTTCTATTTATCGAGATCTTTTTATTCCGCGACAAACCAATAAACACATTAGTGGTGCTTGATAATTATTAGCTTCCCTGTCTATTCCAATTCTATTAGTCATAAAGAGGCTGACCACCGTCGAACAACACCACGATCGTCTATTTGGAATTTACAACATTTTTATAGATATAAAATCTATGATGATAATAATAATCAAATATTTCATTTTCATTTCAATCCATCACCAGAATTTCCTACTAGCTCCATAATAATCACGGAAATACCAAACTCGGTATATAAATGTGTCAATGATTGAGTTTCGATGACATAAACAGGCCTAAAAGTGGCGCCAAAAATCTTCAAGCTTGCGACTATTCATGACACATACTACAATTCCGTCTGACCATGAGGTGCGATGAACGATGCTATATCGACTGCCGCCGTCCGGTTACACATTTGCTCTTGTTTTACATAAAAGTATCATCTGGCATGCAGGAGGTACCGATGTGCACAAAATAACGCTGCGTAAATAATAAAAGTCGTTAACCTATTCTTGGTATGTAATCTTTTTGCTATTCAAATTGACGCTAGATAATTTCGCGAGTTTTGTTTAATGTGAATGTATGTTACTACTACACCTAACGCGGTACAAAAAAGTGTAAAAAAAAAAAGCAGCCAAGTGCGAGTCGGGCTCGCCCATGAAGGGTTCCGTAGCATCAAATACCATAATATAAAGGTTTTTGTAGTTCGTCGAAAGGTAAATTGCGGTGTACGATTTTTGACGTATAAAAAAATAACTACTGACTAGATCTCGTTCAAACCAAATATCGTTGGAAGTTTGTATAGTAATGTACAACATATATTTTTTTTAGTTTTATCATTCTCTTATTTTAGAAGTTAGAGGGGGGGGGGGGACCAACTTTTTTCCACTTTGGACTCTCGCGCAAACTATTCAGTTTAGAAAAAAACTATATTAGAAACCTCAACGTAATTTTTGAAGACCTATCAATAAATACCCTACACGTATGGGTTCGATGAAAAAATAAAATTTTGAGTTTCAGTTTCAAGTATGGGGACCCCCAGACATGACGAATCTATAAGGGTTCCGTTTTTGCCATTTGGCTACGGAATCCTAAAAACATAAAGTAGGACTGAATACTTACCTAAACCTATCGCTAAGAAAATAATATTACAGGCAGCAAAAGCTTATTTAGCGAATTTTATCAAAACTTATGAATGAAAGTATCCACTATCCAGAGATTTAGTGTTTTTTATCCAAAACGATCAAATAAAGGACAACAGTTCATTGACTTATAGGTAATCAAATATACCTGACAAACGATGTATTAGTTACGCAACATTATTTATTTGTGTGAACAGACTTTTCATTATGGCTTATGAATCCTTGTTTTCTATGAATACCATCTGTCTACTCTGCGCCGTGGCATTGTTAGCACATGAGTCACTCCATTTTACAGACTTCAGCTTAGGCATAATATGCTCGAGGTGTTTTATTATTATTCATGTCGCACTGACTGGGTACATCATCATACCTGCAAGAATACATATATGATCAAACGAACTTGCAAAGTGAAGTTCGATCGATATTATATGAGTACGCTTCATTCGAAGTTATAGACACCCTCCCACCCAATACCCAAAGTAAAATTTTTGTGGTTCTTCTCTAAAATGAATGCTGAAGGAAATGTCAAACCAAACTTTATTTTTTTTTATACTTTAAAAATAGTGCGAAGGTGCCAGTAGCATAAAAGAATACTACCTCGTTTTATAACTGAAGAATGAAGCGACGAATTATAATTATTACATACTAGGTACAGCTGTTTAGTGCAATATAAACTAAACCAAACTGCACAAACGTCGTAGCATCCGTAGAACAGTCTCTCCTGTATTCCGTGCTATAGGCATGCCTGTTTCTACCGTGAAGCAGCATCGCTGTGTTTCGGTTTGAAGGGTGAGGTTGCCGGTGAAATTATTGGCACCTTAGGCTGTACATCTATGTGCCTCAAGTTGATGGATGCAGGGTAGCGATTCGTAGCACGTATGTGACGTGCGTCACCTACGATGCGCTGCCCTGCGTCGTCCTAATGCCAAAAAAAAAAAAAAATTACACTCTGTGTTTAGACGCACCTTACCCTAGATTAAATCTAAGTTTAGTGCTCATTTCTCATCAATACGGGGAAAAACAACAACAAACAGGACTGAACATCCATGTACCTACTCGTAGTTGTAATTACAGAGTGATTTGAAACAGTTGCTTCGGTTAAGCCGAAGACCACCGTCGGTGTTCTTTTCGCTCGCATCTTTTCCTTCGAAAGAAATAAACATTTGAATTTATCGCGACCAACTAGGTATCTTGTGCGCATAGTTGCTCACGAGGTGCCTAAATACTCAAAATTCTGAGACTCATCATGTGATCAGAGATGGTGAATCACGTCAAGAACTGTTATGTTCAGGTTCTACATATAAATAAAAAACACATGACAATCGAGAGTTCCTGATAAACGTATCGATATGAACGTGCTGGATGCGGCTGATAAAGCACGTTGGCAATTTAAGAAAATTGCTTATCAATTATTTAGTTTGATAGTAATGAAGTCAATGGCAGTCAACCATTCAAAGTCAAATGTCTGGATCATCTAGTGATGACGCAAACTCGTTCCGCATCACTACAAGCCAAAAACAATGCAATGCTATACATATTACGAACCTATTGTATAAGATAAAATTGTTTATTGCTGTCTATCCAAAGTTATACTTATCAGCCACTAAGCCTCCGGGTGGCTTAAAAACTGCGTCATCAGAAGGAATAATAATTATCATACCAGTTTACTTTTTAGGTAGATCAAATTTATATTGAACTGGTCGAAGTCAAAAATAATTTACACGGATGACTCTGAAACGTCTTAAATCTAGACGCGAGTTCCCGATTAGTATGAGTTAATTTGTTTAAAAAATCCTTGAATTAGTCTGATCATAACATTGTGATATATTTTATTCAAAAAACCTATATTATTTACTATGTTACATTTATCTTCTGAGGCGTTATTGGGGCACTATGGCGCTATTTAATGGCAAACATACTTCTCCCATAGTACACGATTTATTCGTGCGCCTCAAAACTCGCTCGGAGTGTAATCATCCGTACCTACCGTACGCATGAGCAACAAGGAAATCGATTACTGTTGCTGATCTTTCTTCCTTGTGCTTACAGGTGCTCCGTCCGAAGAAGCGTCATCCGAAAATGCCGTCACTGAATCCCGTACTTCAGGGAAGACCAAGAAACGCGCGACGTGGAAAGGCAAGACCGAGTTCAGTCACCCATGGCTGTTGAAGAATCTCAAGGGACACCCAGGAACCGTCCTGCTGGTGGACTTCTCTGCGAACGGCAAGTTCATGGCCGCGACATGTGATGGTAAGTTTCTAAGCTATAGCTCATTCATCTTTATGTTACTCTGTTTGATTCTGCATTGGCTTTGGCACAAACCTAATTCTCTTCTCTTATCTTGCTGAAAATCATTCGGATTTTAAATTATTTCAATGAATAAATAATATATGTGTGAGCTCGCAATCAAATATTACCTTTGAATTAGGGGTAAAGGTTTTTATAACTGCATATAATTGACCAGTAACCTAATTGCGAAATAATTTGTTATACTGAAAATCTGTTAAATTATGAACTTCACTATTTGACGCATGCCATAAAATGTGACTTTTAAAAAGCAAGCTATTTTGTACATTCAAGTATACATCATGTGGGATTTTGTACATCCTTCCTTATTAGATAGAAACATGGAAATGTGCGTCATCATGCCATGACGAGAGCATTTATGAGGCTTAAGCTTGGGCATTAGCAACTGAATGATGGCTGTACAAAATATATAAATTAGGGCTTTGCCTGTTCAGTTGTTTTTATTAGTTTTCGTGTTTGAAATCACGTATTTAATTTGTTGAATTAAAATATGGAAATAAAATGATCTATTCTGTTTTCTAATCTAGAACCAAAGCCAATGCAGGGTCTTTTATTATTGTGTGGGAAGCTTTGTACATTTCTGCCAAAAGTATAAATTTTTTGTTTGTGGTTGCGATCATCTTATACATATTTATAAAAAAAACAAATATGCCAGTTTTGTACAAAGCTCGAATAATAACAGTTTCGTGATAACGGCACATGTAAACCTCCGAACAGTTATGAATGACCTTTGATCGTACATTTGAGTAATGAGTATAGAAGTAAAAAAATATTTGTAGAGTTCGTTGCTTGAAATTTCTACTGCCATTGCTAAATTGGTCTGTAGTTATTTTATTTTCACTATTGAGGCATTGCAAGACTCTTCCTTCGTGGAAATGCCTACGTTGTATTGCATTATCATAGACACATTGTACAAAAAAAACAGGGCTTTGCATCTATTCTAGATGATTTAAATAGCGTCAACTGTTTTGCTCATGCCCTTACTTACGGGACGTCTTAGAGCCTGGGACAAAATTTTTTGATGGAGTAGGCTTGCCCAGCACCTATACCATCCTCGACAGTTTAGTGGCCTAATCCACAAGAAAGACTTGGTCAAATGAAGCTGACTAAGCCGCGGGTTTCCTCACGAGTTTTCCTTCGCCGATTGAGAGCACTAGCATTGTGCATCACACATGCATTTTTTGAAGAGAAAAATCCATAAGTGCACCACTGGATTTGAACCCGTGACCTTGGGATCTGAAGGAGCAGTTGCAACCACTAGACCACTAGTGCTCAAATTATATCCACAAAGATAGTAGTAGCTGTTTGTCTGAATAATTATTGTATTTGTAAAGATCATTATCAGCATATTTTTCCTTTCGAGCGTGTGCGATCTTTTGTTTCCCGTCATCGCGATAAACGTAGATTCAAGAAATCAGATTCAATTTAAATATTTGGACTGAGATAACACTGTTGATAGTGATGTTGCCTTTATCATGATAACTGTTTCATAGTAGGAAACCTGTGGATCTTTTGTTTGATTTTTATAGACTTCTATGAATCTATCTATGAATTGACAGATAGGAAGATGATGCTATGAATAATGTAACATTGATTATTGAGAACGTCATCTTTCTAAAACGTTTCTACTTTATTGATAGTCATAATATTCATCAAAACTGTTCAACGGTAGTAAACTGGTAATTCGGACAAATATAATTGTTTTCGATGAAGTTATGGCTAAAAATAAACTTTATGTCATTTTATGAATAAATTGTTTGAAGACTTATATGCAATCTTTATAAACATTATTAATTATGTTAAATCTGTTCTCTAATTCAAACAATGTTTTCATATCATAAAAATAGCTTATCGTGCAACCATCTGATCAAATTTTAGTAAAAGCATCCCATCCTGGGCGATACACAACTTATCGATTAGTAAACATTTTCGTTTCGCCAAAAACCACAAAACTTGTTTTTAATTGTCGTGATGGTTGCACGGGAAGCGTCGCGGTCTTCCGCGTGAAACCTTGTGCTTTTTGTCCAACTCCGCTACGCTGCTGTTATGTGTAATTTGGAGGTCCGCCGGTCAAGTTGCTATCAAGGTTGATGCTTTACCTGCCTGCATTGTCCAGAGTTATCATTGATACGAAAAGTAGCTTGTGGATGTAGAAATAGTCATAGCAATTCGTAATACAGACTGTATTTTAGTTGGGATTTGATCAAATTATTCGATTGGAAGTTACAAATCATTATACAAACTACTACATTATACAACTATTATCGAACCGTTACATATTACGCGCAGTATGCATAGAATTGTATTCAGCGGTGCGTAAATCTAAATCATCAATAAAACTGCTCACTTCAAAATTCACAATCACTTGAGGATATTGAATTTTAAAAAGTACCTTAGTAGGCTTGAACCTAACTTCGAATATCTTAGGTTTGTACTGACCTTAGAGCAGTTATTCAACTTATCACTTTGCCAACGTAAGAACCAGTAAAGAAAGTGTACCCGTGGAAGCGTGACCCGGGTTCAATCAGTCCCTTCCCATAACATTGCGATAATAACGTATACGAGATCGTAAACAAGTAGTACGAGCTATTCGTACTACTTGTTTACGATCAGTACGCTTTATAATGCAGTGAAAGGCGTTTAAAATTGAATGATTAAGCCTTTCTAGCTATTTAAATGATTGTGCTCTTTGAAATCTGGGAGTCTAAGTTTATTGTCGGACGACTGTTTTATCTTAACAGATTGACGTGTTAGATATTAAAAAAGTATTGTAGAAGTTGTGATGATGATGCTTGATTCAAATCAATCAAATCGTTCAATGATACAGCTCATAACTTTTGATCAACTAATCCATTATTATATTATTAAATCTTACGTATTCGAGTACATGTAGCCATATACTAATTAGTGAAAATCTATTTTGGTCCTTATTACCTTGTGCGCCTTTCTGTTTTTGTGGTTTGGTTTTCCTACAAATATATCCAATAATATGTGTCAGTTTTCCCTAGGATACACGCACCGTAATTTTTGTCTAAATCACTTTACATTACATTACATTACATTATATATAACACATCGCAAACCAAACCAGTAGTAAATTCTAAAACATTACGTGGGCAATAGGTAACGGTTACTTGATTCTTTCCTTGCTTGCACGAACATCAGTGTATCACAACTTTCATCACATGCAAACTAATATTATTAGACATCGTGTGTGAGACACTTCCGTATATTTTTTATGCTCTGTATTTTATGAATTGAAATAATCGAGTTTATTTTCTACAACAATCGTAATGTCAGTATCGTCTTTGCGGCCGCGCCTATTTTTTGAACCCTTCTACCCGTTTTCTCATGTTTCAAAGTGCAGTCTACTAAATTTTTTTGTATAGTAATATAGAATGCACGAAAAATTTATTTCCCTCTAATAACATCGTTCTCTAATGACATGGTTTACTATCGGTGCGAGAGAGTGCAATCTGGCATTGACCATGAAATTTCAATTACCAGAAGCTCTTTCGAATTTATTATGTTTACATTGATTTGAAATCTGTGAGAAAATCGGTTTTGCGGTCCAATTGCTGCGTAGTAGTGACGTGGTGCTATACGATAAGCTTAACCGGAATGATCGCGATATAGGGGTCGGTCACCTCGGTTAGTCTGCGACCCTGTTCGGACTCGGACTGGCTTTTGTTTATAACCAGTAACTGGGTCGAGTGTACTCGGCGTGTGTGGTCACGCCTTAATGTTGTAGTTTGCCGACTAGTTTTGGCTACTCAATTAGATAAGATTAGGCAAATACAGGTTATACTTCTATGTATATTCCGTTACTTCTATGAAATTTGGAAACAATGTACCGTTAGGTTTAAAATTATGATAAAATTGAAAAATCATTAATAACAGCATAAAAATATGACGTAAATTAAATTTATTAATACTGGCAAATGAGTAAATAAATAACGGTAGGTTACAATATAAAATAATAATAGCACATTTTTTATTGTTTAATGCGAAAAGCGTGGAATTCTTATAGGTAAAACTTTACTATAGAATCTATAACGATTTCAATGTCACTTTGAATATCTATAGTAGTAGTGTAATATTCTAGTCTTTTTCTTTTATATGTATACATCTTTATAATAATTATTGTTATTATTTTGAAATTACTGCTATATTATCTCTTTTTCAACTCCAACTTTCACCAGCCCTCAATAGTTTTAACTAACATCATTATATGGGGATGTCAATTAAATATTGAGGGCTGCTGAAAGTTGTGCTGAAAGTCCCATATAAATTTCATCAAAATCGGTTCACAGTTTGATATTGAAGTCGGGTTTCAAGTTTCTTAAACGTCTTTTGCTCAAATTTTTCAATAAATTATTGCTATTGATATGATTATTATACCCGTGCTCAATTTGTATCTACAAATTGTATATATTCGCCTCAATACCCCTGATACCTTCCAAACTGTTAACCGGAACAATGTAGATGTTTTGTGGCTGTGTAGTATCGTTATGGTCGACCAGAGTGCGGCGAGGACGTCTTCCTAGGTCGCTCCATGGTCATTCGACACGCGTCATCGGTCATATAAACCTATATATCCCGACTGATAATGCTGCATGACTAACTTCCGTAGCCCCTACATCAATACTCTAGCCTTATCAATAGTAACATGCCTAATAAACAATAAGCATTGCTTTTGATAGAGTTCAATATAATATGTATAAATCATATTTTGCTATTTTTGGGTACGAATTTCGGTCATATCAGTGTAGAACGAAAAACGCTGGCTCTCAATTCGGCAGTTAACTATATATTCTTCTTATTCTTTCTGCCCTTACCCACTTTATTTGGGGTCGGCACAACAAGTTCTCCTCTTTAATTCTCCTCTAACGTAGTTTACTCTCAATTTTATATCGTCCGGTGGCTTTTCAATGTCTTCGGGAAGATGTATGTGGTGTCTTTCTTTACAGTACTATGATGTGACTCTTGCGGGTATTTATTTTAACACCTATACCCAATTTAAATTATTATACAATAGGGTATTTAAAATTAATGTTATCTTCATTCTTAATATCTGAGTTAACCTTGACGATTTTTTCGCATTGACAGTTTTCGTGCATTTTTTGCTCAAATCATAAAAGCTCGTTAGATGTGAATAATAATTATCTTAGTCGTTTTTGCGTTCGTTTTGAACAACTTATTAATATGAACTCGAAAATAAATTCTGGCTTCATTGTGTTAGTCATTTAAATTTTAATGTATCTCTGTATTCGTTGCCTAAACTTCGTTCTACCAACACTGAAAACGGGCTGCTATTATCAAAACTGTCTACCTCTGTATTTTACAGCAGTAACTGCCTTATCACCTTGACAATGGACATAGGCACAATACATTTACCTATTCAGCTGACCTTACTACCTGACCTCATTTAGATGAACTATGACGCGAAATAAAACGACCTACTTCATAATTTCTCACTAAGCAAACCAGATTTACTAGAATAAATCACTTCTTGCTTTTTTTAGACCAAATCAATTCATCATTCAACGTATTTTTTTACTTCTTAGTTTTGAGTAGGTCTTACTCAAAACTGGTATATTTTGCAAATTTACATAACGCTTAACATATGATAAGAATTATCATTTGGTCGCATCGTGTCTAACCTTGGTTTGTTTTACTTCCTAGTTGAGTTTCGTATAACGTAGAGTTTAAATAACGTACGTGCGCCCACACGATGACAAATAATCATTGTTTAGTGAATGAATACACGTACATCATTATATCAAAATATTAACCCACTGCTGGGCATAAGTCGAGAATGTAAGATCTCAAGATGGGTTCATTACCATATACAAAAAATCTGTTTCCTTTTATGTAAAAAAGGCAACAAAATAAAATTCAAAAGCAGTAGGTACCTAGAAGTTTTATAATAATACAAAAAAGGTAAATCTCTTAGTAAAATTATAGATCATCATTGTTTTAAAGTTTCTGATAATGATAGTTAACAAGATAATGCATTGCATTTGCAACTTACACTGCATGTATTTTTGTTGAGGGGCAGAGGGAGTTATGTCAATAAATTCAAAACTAATAAATAATTACTGGCACGTGAGGCTGTAGATCTGTATGACTAAAATTAATGGACGCAGAGTGCATCGTAGGGAACGTTCCTGACGTGCTTGTTCTACGACACAATGCTTTGTTACCTCTTAACATCAGGTGGGTCATATGCTTCTTCCATCAGCAAATTGCGTAAATAAAAAACTTTATGCTTCGAATGTAGCGTTGTCTTTCTTATATTATGACTGACGACTGATACCTATAATAGAGTAATAAGTACGACAGTTAAATATTGAATCCCGTTTATAATTGTGTAGAATACAATAGACTATTAAATTATATGGATTGAATGAACCACCATGGCCGACTTGCTAGGCAGTAGGCACGCTTGGTGTCGCTCTGGCCTCTGAATATGCATAAAGATATTATTATCAACCTACTTTGGCAGCACAAATGCACCTGAATATTATGAAATATATTCCAGTTTTATTAGAAACACATTTGTTATTATACATATAAAAACGAATTACTGTTAGTCACGCTAAAACTCTATATCGGCCGGACCGATTTGGCTAATTTTGGTCTTTAATTATTTGTGGAAGTCCAGATAAGGTTTAAAAGGTGAATAAATATTTATTTTAAGGGAACGGGGCGAGCGAAGCCGCGGGCAGCTGCTAGTTTTCAAGTTTTCAGTATAAAAGTATAAACCCATATTTCTAAAAGCAGGTAACGATGCTATTGTCATCATGAGACAAGTAACCGAACAGGTATTATGTTCTGGCTTTCACACGCCAAGTAATAAAATGTAATTATAAAAAAAAATCGTGAGTCTTTAATATGCACTTATTTTGCAGTAAACACTGAAAAACTTAAAATATTTACAATTAACTGTATTCGTATTGTACTAAATTGGGAAGTTCTAACTAGTACCTCTGTACGAATGAATAACTTAACCTGTATAATGGGAATTCGCAATTAAACGCTGAGAGGCTCATCAGAACTGGATGATCTTGGCACGCTTAAGGAGTGTCATCCGAAGACTAGTTTGATTTCAATGGTTGTTTGACTACATTACAAACTGAGAGTCCCAATGTGGGACAAACTCAAACAGAAAGATAATCATCACTTCAAATGGGTGAAATAAGACTTCGAAGTCGTGGGTAAGACGTGTTAAAGAATCTTGTTTAATTGGTATTGTATTGTTAGAATGTTTTTGCGTGTATGATGTCACTGAATGATTGCATCTAATCGATAGACAATTGATAACCGAATGAGTAATTGATGAAACTGAAAGATATTATGGTACTGCCGGGAAGCTCAATAATTTCATCGTCAGTACATTCCGTCTTAGGTCAATAACTTTAGCATGAGAGATTTGTATATCAGCTTCATTATCATTGATATATTTATCTGTTGGTGATCACATGGATTATATACTTCAGATGTCTTATTGTTTGATAAATAACATTCTTTTGTGTAAGCGAATGAGTTTTACCATAAACATTTGCATATATTTTGTATAAACTATGCATTTGAATTAGTCTAGATTTAAGATTTAAGTCTAGCTGGATTTCTTATTCGGGGTATTGCTGATTTCATGGTGATTACTTATATCTACTTAGCCTACTTAAATGTTTATTGATTATCAAACATAACGCGATAAGTTAGTCATTATTATATCGTCATCTCACGACGTGATGACTCGTTGGCAGCATTTCGATCTTTACCGATTCTATCTGATATAGCTCTCATAAAGCTAGTCAACAATAAATTGTTGCTTCATAGTTATGCAATGATATATCTTATGGAATATTTTAATAATTCCGAATTTACATCTGACCATGTTGATGTGATTTTAGGTTTGTTTTGTGTCTGGTTTCTATCAAGTTCCAGAAGGTAGTATTTTGCATTGCCTTTCTATTAGTGCCTTACCAGTGTCAAAGGTTATAGACTTTTTCTATGGCAGTCTTCTTCTTCTTCCTGCCCTTATCCCATTTTATGTGGGGTCGGTACTACATGTCTTCTTCCTCCATTTCTCTCTGTCAGCCGTCATCTCTGCATTCACTCCTCTCCTATCCATGTCACCTTTCACACAGTTCATCCATGTTTTCCTTGGTCTACCTCTGCTCACATATCCTATCCATCCACATCCATACTCACTTTTTCTATGGTAGTGTTGAGGAAAAAAACAATCTTAGTTTTAGGTAAGGTAAGCGCGCTACTATTTTAGCTTTATGTTTAAAGTTTGCATAAAACTTTGTGCATTCTTAATTCCAATGAGTTAAGTAAGGTAATTCATGCGTTATTCAAGGTTGCGCCAAAGCGTGGAACATCTTTAGGAACGTATTAACTAAAATACATTTACGTTTCAAAACATTAAACTCTACTATTTCTTCAGTCACCACTTGAAACTAAACAGTTAAATTGATACTTATCTATTTAGCATAACATATTTATATAGCCGAGAATCTATCCTAAATTAATTTTAGTTATTATTCTAGCCAAGAGGGTCACCTCTTGGCTAGAATAATAACTAAAATTAATTTTATTTGTTAAATGACACGTATAATAATATTAAATTCATCTACTGACCTACATATCAAATTACCAAAACGAGCCAGAAAAGGTACCAAGCACTACTATATTTGAGATCAAAAAAGCAATTAATTACTTTTATCATCATCGTATAATACGAGTAGATTAGGTGTTACATTTTCATGCAAATTGATGATATTAAAATTACCATTCATGGGCGATGAGGGTATTTATATACTGAAGTAAGTTCTATAACTAATGTAAAATACAATCGTTTATAAACAATAGCCCTTTCATATCCATGCATAGAGCGCTTTGTTATCAAATGCTAAAATGTATAGCTACATAGGAAAATAGGCCTAGGTTTGAATTGTACCTGACCTTATTATAACGTCATCGCTGATCTCAACAATGTGAAGTCATTATCTAGCTTACGTAGTTGTGCTCTATCATTCGTTTGCGATTTAATATTTTCATGTAACTTGGTTACGTTCAAGCACTAACGGAACTTTTAGCGTTTTTTTATTATTTAAAAAATAACAATGCCAGTTACCAGAATAAAAGGTGTATTTGATGGCACCTTGAAAACTTAGCTAGGCCCTACTAAATAGTGTTGCAATTTTACAAGTAGTGTAGGTTTGTGGTGAACGTGCACAAACAAAGCGTCCAATGTTTCTTACATGTGTTTATTTTTGTTTAGGTATGTATTGTAATAACGACTTTGAGACTCAACTTTAGCTCGTTTTGTTCGACGTTGGCAATTGGTCCATAAAGTTCACATTGGCCTTTACCAAACTTTGTTTCGATCACTTACATATTAAAACCCAATTAAAAGTTTGTTTCTCAGATTTTATATTTCAGTCTTGAATTTCACTTTTCTGTTTTATCTTTATGAATATCCGGTTGTTATGCAATTTTATCGTTACCTCGTTCATTTTGAACTTTCGTGTCAGTAAAGATAAGAATACCCTGATCATATTTACGCAATAATAATAAAGGAGTTTATGTAAAATGTTTACCTATTTCTTATGACGTGTCCTTATTCAATACGTGTAGCTTCACCAAACATAACATTAATGAACTACTTGTTTTGCAATAACTAGCGTAACCTTGACATTGTAGTTGATATCGAACAATTTACTAGTGTTTTGTAAACTTTTTAATATCATAGCAGATTGAATGAATAGGAAAAATAATTCTTTGATATTTCATGTGTCTCGTCGTTCGGTTCATCTTGCGTGAGACGAATAAAGGATACTCTTCGAGATGTTTGTGCACTGTCGTCTCTATTGCGAACAGATAACTCTCATTTGTATGTATTGCCAGATGAACTGACCTTCTATTGTTCGTTTCTGTAAATAGATGGTGCTTAGTACGCGGACATGCTAATTCGGCGTGCACGGTTTCCGTAGATGCAGCGCCAACTGTTATTTGAAAGCGAAAGGAGATTTTACGAACAAAAGATCAAATTGCCAAAACGGATGCGCCTAACTAACATTTCCGCTTGGCGACAACTATCAGATCCGAAAGCGTGGTACAGCGTACCAGATAACGAAGCGAGGTTTGTTATCCTTGATTTAAATTGATGTCTGGCGATATTTTCAACGAAATCGAAACTGTTTGTATCAGCGTATGGTTTATTTGTAAACATTATTATCTGTGATATAATCCTTGGATCGGATAAAGTGATATAATGTATGCGCGCTGCGCCTCGAACTACTTTCACTTGAATTCGGTCGCGAAAGTTGTCTCAGTGCGCACTTTCTATAGTTAGCGCAAACAATCGCACTGCCTACTTGTGAACATTTCATATATTTATTTTATTTATTATATTTGTGCCTCAGTTCTTTTCCATACTATTAGTAAACAGGCCTTTGCATCTATTGTAGATGATTTATACAGCGTTAAAGGCAATTTGTGATTACTCAATCCCTTCTTACGGGACGTTTTAGTGCCTGGGATAGGACTATTATAGCTGGAATAGGCTTGCCCAGCACTTATATCATCCTGACAGCTTAGTCGGCCTAATCCACAAGAAAGACATGTAAATACGTGCGGAGCTAAGCCGCGGGGTCCCTGACTATGTTTTTCTTCACCGTTTGAGAGCATTGGCATGGTGTACATAAATTATCTGGCCAAAAAAATCTATCCACGACTTGGTTCGAACCCGCGACCTTAGGATCGGAAGGCTACCACTACCACTAGGCCACCAGTGCACAGTGTATATATAAATATTAACTAGAGACCGCACTCAGATGTCTAAGCCGCACTCGTTTACCAAAAGGCAATAAAATAGATGTGTTGATTATAATTTTACGTCTATAGTAATGATAACATTATCTATGATATAACACAGCACATCAAAATTATGCGTAATTTTATTTAAGTATTGCGTTATCTGATATTTTTGTACAGTGAATTGTATGACGATATTGCCATATTATGAGTACAATTCATCGTTAATTGAGGAAATGCTAAATTTATCTGGAAGTGAACTGACGATTCATCTGGTTTTGTCAAATATTCCTCAACAATTTTCAAAATCGTTAGCTAAACATCTTAGTATGTTGCAACTTGCAACACTATGAAAATAACTCAGGATGGTGAGCAACTGGATGAAGTAGGTGAGGATTCCGATGATGAAAAGGACGTTGATGAGTTCTTAGATTGGCGAGCAAAAGTCTTACTCATAACATAAACATTTATCGATAGGTGCAATTTATTCAAACAAATATATTGTTAAATATTCTCTTTGTTAGTTCACTCTCTAATTTCCATAAATCTATTAGTTTTCTAGTTTCCGATCCGGGCGGTTCGGTAGTTATCATATTTTATAAAGGCTGCATTGAGAAAGCTGTATGAAATACCTAGCTCTCTGGGTGCAAGATACTAAACGTGTTAATCCACTTTCACCATTAGTGCATCAAGTTTTGAGCTAAGAAAACATGAAAAAACATCCTCACTTGCTATCAGGTAGTTCCATGACCGCCAAATGTTGAGCTATCTATCTTCTTCTTAAATTTAAGAGCTTAGCTCTTGTCGGGGTTTTGATGCAGTTTTCTCCAATTGAGTCTTTTGAATGCGGCCTCCTTGGCTCCCTTATACGACATGACAGCGACCTTTTCTTTTATCTGGCTCACGTAACTTATTCTTGGCCTATTAAACAAAAAAATCGTGTTCCTATAAGATACTGATTTTAAAAATCACTAGGCAATAAGAAAAAAATACTGCTTTAATCAGAATAATATTGAAAATCTTGGTTTTGATGTATAGCATAAAAATAATATTTGGTCGCGGCTAGTACGTGTCTCAATATCCAGTCTAAACAAATATGTATTTCATCATCTTGATATAACTGTTCAGATGATTTAAAGGTGAATGAACCGAGAATTAGTCACTAGCTTCGATGATTCACGTAACAAACCCACTGATCAATGATTAAAAATGGAATAGCAGGTAGCCGGCTAATATGTTCATCTTTGCAACATTGAAGTGATGGCGCGATATACTTGCGGCTTGCTTCACACGGTTCAATTTATTGTAACTGGGTCTCACTTTGATCTATCAATCTGATTCCCAACGCCTAATAACGTTGAAACTTGACGTGTCTAGAAAGACGCGGTTTTACCTTGTTCCTTTTCCTAGATGAAACTAAGATCGAAAAATTGGTGTATGCCTGGTCATGTCAGTTATAATAGGTAGCTGGTTTTAGGAATAGGAGACATCACTACTGAGACCGGGCAACAAAACGCATCACTAGTCGGGGGGGATAAAAAAAATGGCGTCGTAATGCGTAGATTATTGTTTTCCGTAATTTATAGATAAACCGAGTTCTGTGTGACCTTACTCCTTTTCCTAGTCGAAACAAACATCGAATACATGTTGTATGCCTGGTCATGTCAGTTTAATAGCTGGTTTTAGGAATAGGAGACATCTCTACTGAGACCGAGCAACAAAACGCATCACTAGTCGGGGGGGATAAAAAAAAAGATGGCGTCGTAATGCGTAGATTATTTATTGTTTTCCGTAATTTATAGATAAACCGAGTTCTGTGTTCCATGGATATATTTTTACCTTATTACCTTATTAGTTATCAATCCAAGAAACAAAATCATCCACAGAGTCACGAAAAAGTGAAGAAACTTTAGTATCCTTTACAACGGATTAAATTATCCGTTGTATGCTCCAAGATTTTTGTACTACATTGCATGGCTTACGTAAGTAACATTACGAAAGTATTAATGCATATGTTTTTGTCTGTATTCGTTTTGTTTTTGCTACCGGACGATCGAATATTCCGTAAAGCGGCTCACTAATGAACCGCAAAAATATCATAAATTACGTCAGTCAGTCTATTTGCCAATCGATACCTACCTACCTAACATAGACCACGCACGTGTTGATGAATGATACCAAAACAATACCTTCTGTTCGCAGATTTAATGTTTGTTACTGCTAAGGAACACAACTATATGAATAGGTACCTAAACCTACGAAGTTGTGAGCTAATAAACGAAACCACGTGTTCGTAGTACTACAACTGTCATAAATTAATCATCGCTAATTAATTGTTTGGATTTACAATCTTTACAATATGCTGATGATTGTATACAAGCGCAATCAAATTGTCGTAGGTTTGATTGGTTTAAGAAATCTAATATAGCTGAATTCGTTTGCACTATTTGTATAAATTTTATTTACATATAATCATAACAACACAAATTTTAATGTCAATACAGAATTAAACTGCAACGGTAACGCCATCTAGTCATTGAACTTGTAACTGAAAAGGTGAGGTAACGTCACTTGCCGGAGCATTAGCGAAACGGTTTCAGCGAGTTGCTCTGAGATGGCGCTAGTATATCGTTGTTCAAATATTAAACTTAAACGTCTCATTTATTCAATTTATACTACTTTAAATTAGCATTGTCACTATTTGCCGTTATAAAATGGTATAAAAAAATCATACAAGCACCCCAAAAAATACTGTTGAAGACGCCCTCAATGAGATAAGTACCATTAGCCAATATGAGAGGATGCTATACCAATGTGTTACTGCTTATGCTTATCGATTTTTCAATTGCAGAACGTCATTAGAAAAAAACATAGATCGAACTAAATAACCTCCTTTTGTTCTTTGAAGTCTGTTATAATTTACAACGGAGGTATACTGATCTAAAAAGTAAACAGTTATTATCTAATAGGGAAATTAGCAGTTGGTACAGAAAACAGTATTTTTTCCTTTATCAACAAAAACTGTACGGCTTAGGTAAATCTCATTCAAGGGCGTTACAGTTGGTAACAACTAGGAAACGATTTTCTTTGTTTTCAAACTTTGTCACCTAGCGCTGAAGGTCTGCTTCTCATCAACCTTGGTTTACGTTTACTTTTCCCAACTTACGGATTATCGGATTTCAGTCATGAAAACTTAAGCTCTTACAAGCGTTACCTAGGTGTGACACGCTTCTCAAAGTTAGCTCTATCACTATTCGTCATTACCCGGTGGTCGCGTAGAACTGGCACCTAGACTCTCCTAGCTTTAAAACAGTTCAAAGTGATACAACTGAATAAGTACATTTTTGATTTGATTATCTTTTAAGAAACGCTTGAAAGGGCTTATTGTTTAACTAGTGAAATTCGCATGGTTTCGTACAACCGTATTCCTCTCGCTGCGTCCTCACAAGTTAAAATTCGGCGGTTTTTTTTCGCAAAAAAGAACAACAAAAGGATTGGATGGTACCCAATCATTTTCGGGCTACTGATTTTCTGTTAGCCACGCAACCTTTTTCTTCAAATTCAGGCACCACACAAATTCATTGTATTTTTTATCTGTAATAAAGTTCACTTGAATATGTTGAATCTACATCATCCAGCTTTATTTTGGAATAGTCATATCAACCTGTTAAATCATGATTTGGTAAGAGAAACAATTTTAGACATGGCTTTTTACTACTTATAATCTCTTAATTTTGTTTATGCATGCTGTTTTCTCCCATATCGCTATTATTATTTCCTCTTTCAAGCATGTATGAATATAAATATTTGCCTTGGATATCAAATTGACTCATTTGAGTTAAGATCAAACTCTCAGCTCTCACTGAATTACTTTTTAATTAAGCCTTAAAAAAACAAATTACCTAGTCTTCATTCTGATATAAAAAGACAATGACATTTTTAAATTTCTTACTTATTTTGATTGTGGATAGAACCAATTACTTTATCCCGAAGAACATTTTTTGTCTGTCAAACTCTTTCTTTATTTCTATTTTACTTATTTTATACTACAATATTTGTATGACACCGCAGCGACCGCATGGACCATCGAAAGTGCACATTACAGCTGACTTTGTGATTAACAGTGACATCAATCGCTTAACTAATAAAATGGTGATGGTTAATGTTTATTTAGAATAATATATTTGTTTATACCTTAGTTATAAAAGGCTTGTTTATTTCATAGAGTCGAGATACTTTATCATACTTTTGCGGCTGTGTTATTTCTATAGGCCTTAGGTTCCGATTAACTGAGCGTTTGATTTTGACATTGAGATTAGGAAAAAGTTGACCTTCGCACGTTCACAGTTTTTTTGTTTGCCTTGTGTAAAGTTTTTTTTTGTGTAAAGGTAGTAAAAGTATTATGCGGACCGGAAAGAGAATTGGGTAAGCTTGGAGTTTTAAAGTGTACCAAATACTCAATTATTTTGTCAATGAATTTTTCACTAAATCAAATCGTAATATCAGATGTTTCGTCACGTTCATTCACATCACAAAACAAACATCTCGTGTCTATATATTGAGGTCCTTAACCTGTTAAAATTAAGGAGAGCAAGAAGGTTATCTGATCTAAATTATTTATACCATTCTCGTTAGGACGATGGAACTCTAAATTGCCAAGTCCTTGGACATTCAACTTTGTACCGTTACAAATCGCCGTTTATTTTGTCAACCGGTCTGGTCATAATACGCAAATTTCAATACGATATTTTAGATTATTAATCGAAAACGCTGATATAAATTGGCGAGGATGCTACATTAGGAACGATATGAATTCCTCAGAATATTTTAGGAAACGCGCAACGTCAGAACAAAGCAAACAGTCATAAGGAAGTAGGAACAACGTTCAATGATGATACTTGTACAATACGGCGTGCTGTATCGCATAAACTCTAATTTAACTCATTTGTATAGTTGGTTTACAATTTCCTAACACATAAAACCATGAATACATGGGTTCTTATGTGTTTTCAATGTGAGCGGTTCTCATCTCTTTACAATTCAATAATTTTATGAAAGCACTACATTTATGTGTTCTGAACAATATGTATGTACTTAGAAATCGTTGACAGGGTCAGCGTAGTCACGATCATCTTTGAGGGATTGGTTCAATACTTAGATAGGCAAATAATAAAGATCATTAAACTATGTGCACTTTGGCCTTTTTAGTAATGTATTGTTACAGTGACCCGTTACGATAAACCAGTTAACGGAGAATGATTTCAATCATATGGTTTGATTGTTATGTGAACAGAATGGGCATAAAAATGTCTTTGTTTGATTAAAGGGCATGCATATTTGTATATGGCACTATGACCCAATCTGAAGTCGAATTGACCAATTAAATAAATACATGTTTGTTTTGCCAACGGCCGTGTCAACGTAGAGAGATTTCGTCGTCGTGAAATCACGGATATAAATCTTTAGAATTCTCGCGAATTTCTAGAGTTTGTATAAACAACAGGCTAAGTTTTGACACAACGTCCAAGTTTGCATAAGGCCACGGCCGCTGAAATCGCGCTTAGCCGGTTTCAAATATAACCCAGTAAAAGGCTGCGTAGCCAGCGTAGCAACCTTCTTTCCGTGACTGTTGCCACACAAGTTGCGTGTGTTTGAATTGAATAGAACTTACAACGGGTTACTGTTATTCAACCTGCGCTCAAGTTTTTTCTGCTAACGTTCATAGGTACAAAACATGGCGTTATGTAATCTAATTATGCCGAGTCGAGTACCTAATAAAGATTGTTTTCAAACTGAACAAAGGATTACTTTTGGAATGGAATCAATATTATCTCTCCTAGACATAAGCGTAAATGCTAGATAGGAGTTAATAAGGTTAATTATATAATCAGTTGACAATATTAATAGATGTATAGATTCTCAGACTAATGTGCTGGATGAAGTAATTGAAAATTGATGCTCATTGAATTTCGAAATTTCGAACGACCTATTTCTTAAAAAATTTCATTGTTTGAACAGATCTACGTAATTTCATAATCACAGAGTAGATGAGTAGTGTGTTCACAACACGTGACATGTTAGCGCGGATTCGACACTAATCATCATTCATGAGTTCATGACACACAAATTAACAGCTGGAGAACAAAAGAGCTCCGTTACTTCCGTCTATACACGTCATACAGAATCCATGCTGAATAAAACAGTGGATATCTCGCTAGTCTCTGACCTAAATATTAAATTGGTCATTCAATAGTCTGTTGTTTTCATTTTACAGTTTGTTTTCATGAATCTTTTATTAGTTTTGTTCGCATAGTTTGTTTTTTACTAAGCTTTGATACCTGTGATTTAATTTTATCAATCGCGATTTTTGGTTCAGGACTTACATCGAAATAACCAATGTGATGAAATTTGTCGATGCATCCCAGGGGTTCATTTCATGCTTCTGTCAGTTGTCAAATACGTACTTTACTACGCGAAGAAGACAAATACTGGTTTATATCAATAACGCAAACATCTGAAAATATTATGTATGAATAAGTACCTCATGTTTCAAAATAAAAGTTTTTTTCCACTCCTTATGAATGATGCTTGAATTTTTTGTTAACATAAATTAATTTGTTCCGTTTACAAGTTTACGTATCGTCCACCTAAACTTTGCGCCTAATCCCATAATTAAAAACACTGTATACATTTTACGTTATTAAAAATGAATCCTGTCACTGTTGTCTAAGTAAAGCCATAAATCATTTCAAACTCTTTTAAACCATAATGCAAAAATATGAAATGAGCCTTAGCCTAAGTTCATGTCCTCTAGAAACTGTAGTCTAGACACATAATTAATTGGTCATGGTGCAAGTAGATAATTGCCATTGAGTGTTGTTTAAGTAAGTGTTTTCAATTTAAACCTATCCTTGATACACGTTGAAACATAGGGGCTTTATGTAATCAATCAGTACTGTTAGGATACAGCCACTCAAGTGCTAATGCCTCGCCCACTGTAGGTAACTATACAGTATTGTATGTACCTTCTATACAAATTCTGAGACCTTCGATTACATTGATGACGAGTTGCCTAACACATCGCACTCTTACATACAAACAATACTTAGGTTTCCGTTTAGAAACCAGCCGTTGAGCAATTTTTGACGTTTGTTCGCGTCATATTGACAGCTTCGTTCAAGGGTAGCTGGCAAAGGCCAATCAATATAAATAATGCTTATTGCTATTACGATGATTATTGTCATTGGACGTGGACAATAATGTTTTTGACGCCGTAATGAGCTGAATTACGATAATCTCCAAATTATTTTTTATATAAATGAAATAAAATGATCAATAAGGTTTTTAAAAACTTCAGACCTTTGAAACGGTTTTTCGAAGGTTGAAAGTCTCGTGTAGGTTTTTACGAAAAGTGTTTTTAATTTTAAATGATAAGGCAATTTTAATAAAATTGATATTTTAACTTTCAATCTCCAGGCATCGCAAACGTCCCCTCAAATAAATATACTCACAATTCTTCAAGAATTACTTTGAATGATAATGAAGAGCGAGCCAAACGACGTCAATAGTCACAAAATTTTCCCAGCATTTAGATGAAGATAAAATATATATATATCCATTACCTCGAACCAGTTGATGTCTCATCGACCACATCAAAACATTTTATCGGTAAATCTGATATTACATAGCAAATTTATGTAAAGATTTTCCTACTCTGCATCCGGAAATTCCACAAACACTTCCAATAAGTGCCATGGTACCAAATAAATACATATATGCCGAGCAATACTAAGTTGGATAAAATGATAATATGACGTCATTTGATAATGAACATGCGTATGATATGCCTTTGGAGTATCCTTGTCTTATTTTAGACTTTACGCATTCGAGATGAGTATCATCTTTTTCAATATCCTTCAGAACAGTTGCATTAAAATTGGTACGTATTCGATATTATTTGGTTCTTTAGTATGGCTAATATATCTAGTAGCTGCATCAAATGAACAGTTGACAATAAAGTCTATACTCCAGTAGACAAAAGACCAGACGGGGATCAACGCTTTATAGAAAGTCCTTTGCCCCGAGACGTCCCGCCGCAATGACCTTTCGTATGGTTACCGAAATAATGGTATGTCCGACTTTGTCTGAGAAATAAGTTATGCAGGAACGTTACGTTTTTATTTTGGTAGAACTTGTATACTATCAACCGATTTTATACACCAGGTGAACACAACGCTGATCGAATCGAGTATACACATATCTTCAGTCTTTCCTTATTCATAGTTTTCCTAGTATGTTTGTCCCCGCTCCATCCCATTGTCGTATTATTGCTACCGCAAAAAGTATTTGCCAGGCTTTCAAAATATAATCACATTGACGTATGGTCCAAACCTTTTATCGGATGAGGTAAAATTAAAGTGAAGTCTTGTAATTACAATACAGGGCAACGGAGGTATACAAAAATCTTTATACTAATTATAATTGTAGACGAAAAACAAGTTTAAAAGTTTCCATAGACTGGTGGATGGCATTGTACTTTTTATTGAATTAGCGCTTAGCAATTTACATATCAATAATACTATACAGTTCATATACACATGTACAATACAATACACATGAACAAACAAGGCATATGAATGACCGTAATGCTAAAACGGTTTCTTAAACTATTTTGACTTTATATATACCTAGGTAGGTAGGTATATGATACTTAGGTACAGGGGGCTAATTCTCGGGCCGATCTCGATCATTTTGCAATTTAATTTTATTGCTTCTTTTCACATTACTGCACTTTTTCTACGATTTCCGTATATCGTAGCTGTCGAGGCTTTTACGATGAGGTCGTAGATGAATTACTAAAGGAAATCATCCATTCTCTCTTCGAAAAGAAGCAATAAAATAAAATTGAAAATGATCGAGATCGGTCCGAGAATTAGCCCCCAGGTCATAACCACGAATAGCTAAGTAAGGTACTCGATAGAAGAGAAAATAATAAACAATAGGGAGCTTATTAATTATACCAATTTTGGAGTAATTCGGTTTCTAAAGCAAGTAAAATTTTATTGGAATTTGTAAATTTTACGATCGCGCACAAACTTGGTAACTCAGATCATAATTGTGTCGTAAACGGTGTGAATTGAATATCTTGCACTTTCTCTAGTTTCTATTATATTTTCTAGTAATATCTGTAATTTATGTTATTCGAACAAATATAGGTTCATCGTGGCCACCCAACTGAAAAAAGCAGCCAAGTGCGAGTCGGACTCGCCCATGAAGGGTTCCGTAGCATCAATTAACATAATATAAAGGTTTTTGTAGTTCGTCGAAAGGTAAATTGCGGTTTACGATTTATGACGTATAAAAAAAAAACTACTGACTAGATCTCGTTAAAACCAAATATCGTTGAAAGTTTGCATAGTAATGTACAACATATATTTTTTTTGGATTTATCATTCTCTTATTTTAGAAGTTAGAGGGGGGGGGACCAACTTTTTTCCACTTTGGAAGTGTCTCTCGCGCAAACTATTCAGTTTAGAAAAAAACGATATTAAAAACCTCAACATCATTTTTAAAGACCTATCCATATATACCCCACACGTATGGGTTCGATGAAAAAAAAAATTTTGAGTTTCAGTTTCAAGTACGGGGACCCCCAAAATTTATAGTTTTTTTTCTATTTTTATGTAAAAACCTTAATGCGGTTTACAGAATACATCTACTCACCAAGTTTCATCAGTCTAGCTTTTATGGTTTCGGAGAAAAATGGCTGTGACACGGTCGGACAGACAGACAGACAGACATGACGAATCTATAAGGGTTCCGTTTTTGCCATTTGGCTACGGAACCCTAAAAAAGCAGTGCAAATTATCGGACAACTTGTGTCACAATTATATTTCTTGTGTATTTGAGCGATTATTACGATAACCACTAAATGTATAGGTATCTTTCTTTTTGTATTCGTGAGGTAACTGAAAAGCTTTTTTTGATTTAACCTTTAAGTACCGACGTGCTATTTGAGTTACATAAGTACCGACGTGAGGTCTGACAGTCCACCTTACCTTAATGTTAAATATCACAGTGATTTTCTTGCATTTTCCCATAAATGTTGTTCTTACGTGATGTCTATACATCTGTGTTTATTAAATTAAGTTAATCTAGAAATAATGTTTCAACATTCATTATTAATTACGAGCATATAAATCACGAACGCAAGATTTTTCACTGAAAAATATCGTTTTTTACTAAAACCACAAAAACTATAATTAAACTCACGAAAACCTCTAAAAAAATACTTTTTTCTAGTACGTAAAACCCATTTTAAGCTATCTACACCATTAAAGCAGGCATATACAGCCGTTATATATAAAATCACAAGCCATCTAAATCGGTATCTAAAGCAGTTACAACAGTCTTTGCAGATAGGCTTGTTGCATTGACGGCAGGGCTTAATTTCTTGCTCTTGACTTTTTACAGCAATTACAACACCCAAGGAATCAGAAAACAATGATTACAGAGTCAATAACCTCAGAGTCTGATTAGCAGCCGTCTTATAACAATCTCGCCAAAATTTCTACATGCTGGTCGTGTTGAAGATTATCTTGTGACAGGACCACTATTATTCTCATTTGACCTTGCCCGTTTAGTGCCTGAAGGCCCTGGTAGGTTAATTGTGTCAATAAACTGTAAATAATTGAAAAAAATATATAAAATGAGAAATGGGAAAATCCAAAAAAGTTACGTAAGTACCGACGAGTGGTCTCACAGACCACTCGCGATTTTATAAAAGCCATAACTTACTCATATCGCACGCACCAACATTACCATTCTCCATGAACACTGCTGGGTGACTCCTGGAGGGGTAGATAGAAGCGCAGGGTAATACAACTACGCTAAACTAGTTAACTCGGAATCGCGAACGGTCAAAGTGTCTGTCAGACCACACGTCGGTACTTAAAGGTTAATAATGTTGTCACATACGTCACTAAATGTACATTTTATATTATAATTTCAACACAAGAGAAACAAGTCCCCGTACTGCGCAATTCCTTAGAGATAAACGGTCACGGAAATACCCCTTTTAATCATACAATAGCAGACAGTTCACTCTCTATATCATAAAGCCGACAGTTATTAATGTCCTTACAGATTACAACTATTAATAAAACGTTAGTAAATTAATAAAATCAATAATTCCTTGTTGTAAACTGTGGCTCAAAAATTACTTTGAAGCGTAGCGTGTGCTGTCTTTGAAATTTTTGCTTATGTATTATTATTGCCTACGTCTCACTATGTGGAGTGGCACCACACTGGAACTTAACTGCTATTGATATTATTTTTGTTTTGTAAAAAAATAAAAGAATCAAGCCGTAGTTTGTTGCCTGTTCTTGTAAGCTTGGTCGCGGGGACCTGGCACCTATTCTCATTCTCACCTAGCTTTAAGACTTTTCAAAGTGATTCTTGTGATACTATTGAATAAATGCATAATTGTTCAAAAAAGTTATCTATTGCCATCGGTAGGTTACTTGAAATTGGATTGCTTAATATGCGCTGAATATATAAATTACATTACTCCCCCCTCTTCTATTCTTAACGTGTCACTGGCTCTTTCCAACCAAGTGTGGTGAAAGGGTTTTTTAAGTACCTCTCAAAGAGGCTCCTTCCGTGCACTTGACACTGGTTTTTGAACTTAAACACTTTAGGTACTACGTCATACCAGTTTCCTCACGATGTTTTCCTTATCTGTTTGAGAGTACTGGCATAGTGCCCATTTTTTGGACAGATAAACTCATTGGTACACGTCTGGATTTTAACCCACTCGGCCACCAGTGCTCATTACTCCTCCTATATTTGACTTTGATAGGATTTGCATCAGGAATTGTTTCCGAAAGATGCATGTACACTACCTGTTGAAATCATAGTTATTTGTGACGCCAGCTTCCACGCTAATGTCGTCTCTCTCTAATTTGGTAGTTTTGATACAGAAAATCTATATTTGACTCATTTGACATCAAATGTTCAACGCTGTTGAACGCAACATTTTGTGGATGTATTCGTGCCTCGTATTTATGCGTGCGTGCATGTACGTCGAGCATAGTAAACGTGCCCCGAAAACGTTATTATTCCGGTTTGTTGGAGCTAAAAACTGGTTTTGTCACTTTTGTCTGGTTATATTATCTGACCGTTAACTCAATAGTCCTTTGTTGTAAATATTTGCCAGCGCCAATATTTGGCTTTTTCTATTTGAGCCAGTCTAGACCAAGTCAGCTAAGTTCTGCGTGTTCTGACTAAAAACCTGAGTTCAATGCAATATTGAACCTCGTCGCCAGTTGGAACATCGTCAATTTGAACCGCTTGCTAACTCACATAAAAACTTACCAATATTTGCACGGTTGGTTATTTTACTGCGAGACCTTAAAACATAAATACGTGAAGCTTATTCATTTGGTTATGAAAATCTGTCTGCAGTTCAAGCAATGGCTTAGTCACTACGCGGTCTCCTTGACCTACATTCATCGAGGCATCGTAATGGTGGTCAGTAGATAAGTACTTAGCTTGCTGACTTCGATGATGGACAACTTTCACCAAAATAAAATCGCGTCACACTTCAAAAGCACCTTCGATTGTGTCCTTATAATAACAGCTTTTCTGAACCAGATCAAGCCCTTTGACATTATAAGGTTATCTGTCTGTTTATTATCATTTACAAAATCATCATTACGGTTTTTTAAAAGAGTTTGCTAACTAGGACCACGACCATACTTTTCGCAATAATTATGTGGTTCGTTTAATACACTTTAGTTATGAATACTGCGATGTTTGACTATATTATTAGCTACGAGCATTCCTGAATTCTAGCTAATCAGCTTTTGTCATATTATTACCTTATTTAGTTTTGTAGGTTTATTGCCAAGGTCTCGTCAAACATCTTGAAACGTTGTTGGTAGGTTCCGGTAACGTTGATCGCTCGCCGTGGCCCACTGACCGCTTTTGCGAGTGGCACATTACAGTCGTAGGCGTCATCGTATATAGTCAAAACGGGCCCATGCTTAACTTTTTAAACTTGATTGCGTGTGGCTTTGTTTGAAAACTTGTATTTGCTGGTCACGTACAATGGCTATTCCGATTGAACAATCACTTTTCATCTACCTTAATTCTATCGTACGCGGAACGTTTCAAAGTTTATTGCGTTTAGTATCAAGATCTTCCTGTCTTGGCGAGTGCCGCGTTTTTCATGGAATTTACGGTGCAAGAGCCGTGCCCGCTACACTGATCCGGTTAAAAACCTCATCCTGGTTACCAGTTATGTCGTCTCGTCTCGTTCTCACAGTTGCAGCCAGGACTGGATACCACACACCTTTTTTACTAAATTTTGAACCTATCTTATCATTCAATTTAATGTCCTTATTCTTTGTTTCTTTTATTATCTGCAGTTCTTACTGTTTCCCAACTGTGAATAGTGAAAACTGCTTATTCAATGAATCGAGACAAAATCATCACTCTATTGTAACACAATATTACGTTACCGCTTTCTCCTTTACGTCGCAAACTGCACGTCCTATCATCTGGAGGAAATGAGCACCTCTGCAAGCGGGAAGTTGCAAACCTAATCATAATGGTGGCTTAATGGCCTCACGCGTTGCGTGTGGGGTGTTTCTCATACGAGCAATTCAAGCAAATGATGTTTTGACACACACCTACTTGTTCTACACTAAGTATCACTGACGATCAATATTTATGATAACTTTTTCACCTATTCATAACGTCGTGTTTTGTCGTTCTTAAATCCATATTCTAATTAAACTTGCGGGATACAATTATCTTTAGTTGCATTTGGCAAATAGATAAACAACGGTATGCAGAAACAATACATACTTGAATCTTGAGGGTGGACAGAACCATAGACTTTATGACACTCCTTTGTTTCAGCCTGAGAATGTTAAAGTGTTGAATTCTCTATAGTTAATCATTCCCTTTGTGTTTCCAAAACCGCCTAATGGGCTATCCTATAATGTATTATGATATGATGTTTCGTACTGTTGCTTCTCTACGCAGTTGACAGTTTTATTCCTTCCCAGAGATTCAAATATAGTTTGGTTACTTTGTATAAGTTTGTATATTATCTCGTATCATGATAATAATAATGATATAGCGTCTGAATATGAGATTCTCCGTTTATATTACTTGGCTCTACATTTACTTTGTTCGTTGTGGACTGAAGCCATCTAATTTAGCATAGTAAAATAATAAAAGTATCCAATTTATCTCCGCTCAAAGAGCCATTATATTGATTTCCGTATAAACTGAAATGGGACAGTTATTATTATTGATATTTCGGATGATTCTATTTTAGCTCTTCTTAGGGGCTGAGCTTGTCGCAAAGGCCGGGCGGTTTTGGTACCGTTCATCGGTCGAGTTTGACATCGAAGGTTATCGCCGGTGTCAGCGACCAGCCGCGCCCACACGCGCTTCTGTATACAAACAACGCACACGCTCACATTGACGTGCTCTGTTGTAGTTCATGTGAAGCGTTCAGGCTTATATTTTACTGTCTGGTTATGTTTCACTATTAAGTTCGTTTCATTTCATGTTCTGGTTTTTAATCTGTTCTTTAATGTTTTGGTGTGCTCTTATTGTTATTTTAAGGTGCTTGCTCTCAATTATAATCTCA
The DNA here is from genome assembly GCA_939531255.2 of Thera britannica. Classification (NCBI taxonomy): domain Eukaryota; kingdom Metazoa; phylum Arthropoda; class Insecta; order Lepidoptera; family Geometridae; genus Thera; species Thera britannica. The sequence goes on from OW618039.2 coordinate 17,478,647, forward strand.
AGTCTTTTCTTTTTTGTTATTTCTACAGTATATTAAATATATATAAAATAGTATTGAATCATTAATATGCCAAGTACTCGTTACTTAAATACTAGCAGTTGGCCAAAAAAAAAAAAAAAAAAAAAAACCGAGCTTCGCTCGGATTTTTTTTCGTTAATTTGTATTTTTAAGAAATCATAAGAGTCATATTATCATTTTTTCTGGTTTATTCTTACTGAACAACTCCATCTGCTGGACATGCTTGCAGTTAATTGCTCACAATCGTCAATAGATGGCAGGAGCAGTCCCATATTCAGTTTATCTTTAATTATTGAACTCGGAAAGAAATAATGGTTTTTTTTAATGAATCCTAGCTAGATCAATTTATCGCCCCCTAAAACCCCTGTATACTAAATTTCGTGAAAATCGTTGGTGCAGTTTCCGAGATCCCATCTTGTAGAAACTGCACCATCTTGTATATATATATACAAGATTTTCTCGTTTATAGGTAAGATATTTTTTGCTACCTTACAAACCGTAGTCATTAAATTCAAACGGCGGCGGTGCGGCATTCTCTTGTCTACTTGAATACACTTCGCAAAGTGAGAGTGAATAGGGCCTAGCTGAAGAAAGTTAAGTGCTGTCATGCTAAGCTAATTAAGTCCTACGGAAATTATTCATAACATATTTCCTGTTGATATAATGAGCAATGATAATGTTTTGCCATTTTAATCAGAAATCTGTACATTCACAACTTTGAGTCTTATCGATTTTGATATCAGTCTATTATGGTGTAAGTATTTATAGATAGATGACGGCCTGCCGTCTGCTACTTTTATACAAAGACACCTGCCAATAACTCCCACGTTGTGGAAATATATATATATAGCCTATTATTCGACTGGCCTCTAGCTCAGTTGGTAATAGCTCTGCCTTCTGCGCCGTAGGTCGTGGGTTCGATCCCCACCGAGAACAAATATTTGTGTGGTTAACATAAATGTTTGTTCTCTGTCTGGGTGTTATATTGTATTCTAAGTATGTATTTACAAAAAAAAAAAAAAAGTGTATTCAAGTATTATATCAGCTATCCGGTTCCCATATTACAAGCTCTGCTTAGTTTGGGGCTGGGTAGTGTTGTGTGAATTGTCCAACATAAAAAAAAAAAAAAAAAAAAAAAAAAAAAAATGAACTTTGTCTTGTTTTTCAAACTCTCTACAACATAATCACGATACAGACGTGCTAAGCGCATGTATTTTAGTGCTTATACCTCAGACGTACTCTGTTAAATTCATGCGTTCAATAGTGAAGTTCATTACAGATTGTTGATCCTAAAGATCACCTTAAATTTATTGTTATTTCTTGTGGCATGAAGTCATCTATATGTACTAGGATTCATATTTATTTTAGAAATCAAAGTAGATGGATCAAATAAAGATTGAAAAATAAACTGTATATTTAAAATGATTCTTAAGCATAATTTTCATTTTGTTTTTAAATTATGCAATTCAATAAAAAAATATATAATTGACATGATTATTGTAAATAACATCCGAGAATTCCTCTTTGGTGCAAAGCCTTCGCAGTCCAATTTGCAAACGATAAATAATTCTCGCAAGGCAAAAGAAACAACAAAATATTTTATTGCTTATAATTTACTCCAAAAAAGCACATTGGTAGGTATAATCAATTATGTTTTTTTACGAAGCCAATGTCATGCGTCGAAAACGATGAATGGGTTTATTGGTATTTTACGAGTGAACAGAGAAATTTTAAAAATCGTATTATCAACGTAAAAAGTTATTGGTATTTTACGAGTGAACAGAGAAATTTTAAAAATCGTATTATCAACGTAAAAAGGTACTCGTATCTTTCTGAGAGACCTAAATAAATGTATGATGAAATTTACCCAGAAAGTAAGTCATCTTACACGATGTTTTGTATGCCCCATCGGGGTATAACGTCTCTGTCACATGTCACGTCAACCACACAGTGATGATGAATCCAACAAGAGACTATATTTTCTAGATTATATTTAACACGCGTGATTCATCAATATTAGTATACATAATATTATATTACATCCTTCAAATTTTCCTCTCAGTCCTATGATTATTGATTTCTACGAGGAATATCATAACGTCACACACAGTATAAAAACATCTCAGCGTATTTCAACGTTTCAACTAAAAGGTTTCCTCTTACTGAGTCGAAACTTCTTCTTGTAAAATATTTCACGATTTATACCTTTGTGGAACGAGTTGCCTCGCGCAATCAATGAAAGTTTATTTTTAAATGATGGCCAGACGTTGTCAGAGCAACGCCCGTCCTTCCTTCCTATGTACCCGCCTCTCGCAGCTTTTTAAACCCAGTAAACCTCTACCTTATTTTAGAATTACACTATCTATTAAAACTACTTTCACACCGAAGCCATTTCGTAAATCAACAATGTTATTGCTACAAAAGTTAATGACCTCCAAATAATTTACTAATTTGACATAATTAAGAATCTGATAGCTAAAATAAATGTACCGATTGCGATAAGTGTATAATAAGCATTAGGTACGGCAATTTGTTAACTAGTTGCTAATTTAGTTTTCTTGGTATTTAACAGCGACCAAATAGGCTGAAAGTAAATACAACGCGGACTGCGAGCACATCAGCTGATCTTAGTAAACAAACAAACGAAACGGGGCATGAGGGGCTTTCTCTAAAATGTTAAGAGCGGCTTACTGTGTAGGCGACTAGTTCCAACGGTTAGCTGCTGCTAGTCACATCTTTTTATGATTTTAAGTAGACAAGAAATGTTTTGTTATTGTTTGTAAAAATGAGAATAGGCCGGTCGATCGGCGTGTGTCCCGTTAACGAAGGCGCTCTACCTACGTAACGTATAAAGCGTGGGCTGCCCCACCAGCGCGCCATTAGTACAGCGCCCGCGCGCGCGATAGCACGTATCTTTGACGCTCCGCGTTCACTATCTCGACTCTATGTGTACACAAGCCAGCCAAGAAACATGCATTTTTGTATTCAATTGCACGATTGGTTTTATCAAGAGACCCTCGCGTCGGTGGACTCTGCCAGCGCCGCGGCACGGCGGCGCAAGCCGCGTGATCGACGCCGCCCCCCGCCCTCGCCGCCGACGCCGTCGACGCCGCAGAGACTCACAACTGAAGAACTAGTGGAAGCCCTCCGCCCGCATATACTCTCGCCGAAGCGTATGTGGGCGCTGGGGTATCCTCTGGAGATCGAGCCGAGTTCCTGCAAAGCGGTGGTCTACATAAATCCACCGCCTCGAGCTAGACCTCTACCGGCGACGACATGGGACGTGAACGCTCCGGAATTCGTACCCGGCTCGCAGGGCGACAGCGGCCGGGGCTCCTTGGGTTCCACTCCACGCTCGGACAGTGACGAAGAAGCGGATGCAGTGGAACATTTGTGCGTTCGATGTGATAAAATGTTTCGTATGACTCGTGAAGGTGAATACCTCAAAGACGAAGCGTGTATTTACCACTGGGGTAGAGTGAACGGTGACTACCACGCTTGCTGCAAGATGCCGCTCGGTTCCAGAGGATGCAGTTCGGCTCGCTTCCATGTTTGGAACGGCACGAAACCCGGAATGAATGGACCTTTGGAGGGATATGTGCGTGCGCGTTCGCCTCGCGGCGGAGTGTACGCCATCGATGCGGAGATGTGCTATACCACAGCAGGACTGGAACTCGCTAGTATCGCGGTCATCGCAGCCGATGGCCGACTGGTTTACAGATCACTAGTGAAACCGAGTTCACCTGTCGTCGATCACAATACCCGTTTCTCGGGCATCAGGCCGCGCGACTTGGCGCGCGCGACTAAGACGCTACGAGATGTACAAAATGACATACTTGGATTCGTGGGAACTGATACGATTTTGATTGGACACGCATTAGACAACGACTTACGGGCTTTGAAACTGTTACATTTTACAGTCGTGGATACTTGTGCCCTTTATCCACATGCGAGAGGTTTTCCGCTTCGACGATCGCTACGAGCTCTTTCGGAAGAGCTACTGGGACGAATCGTGCAACGTGGCTGTACCGGTCACTCACCGCTGGAAGACGCTAGGGCAGCTATGGATCTGGTACTTCTTAAAGTGAATGGGGAACAGTCTGCCCGGGTTCGAGTCAACAACCAATTATCAATCCTACAACCTTACGATCCATTAATCAGTGCCGCCTAAAAACTTGAGTGATAAATAAATTAAAACAAGACGAGTGTTCTATGGACATAACATAATAATGTTAGCGAATGTTATGATGATTACAGTTCGAATTTTGAGTGACAAGTAGTCACGTTGACGGAGCGCGCGTACTTCAGTATGTGCCTTCGAATTGCGATTGAGGCAATAAACGTGATATTTTTTTCCTGAAAACTTTGTTTACTTTTCCCTACACCATACAGTAAGTAAGTACACTAACCAAACAAACAAACAATGCCATATACCAATCTATATCATCCATATAGAACAGTTACAAATATCAAGTCAGAACTTGTGTCGATTTTTGTGTCACAGTAGAGCCATAAAAACTTTCACTGTGCCAGGTTTCTCTGCTACGTAACAAGTGGTTGTTAGCTGCGGCACGTAACCTACCTAAACGCTGGCTTAGCTTGGATATCGTGCCACTGATCTTTGCTCATGCCATAGTTATTTCGAGCTTGGTTTTCATTCATAACCTGCAGAATTCATTCATCTGAGATTTGGCTGACTAAAGGAATTCCCGAATGACGACACTTCTTCTAAAAAAGCAATAGTAAACAGGAAAATTGCAGCTGCTAAAAATGATGTAAAAATGATTATAAATAATGATGATATGCTTAATGAATACCTACCACAAAATACTTTGGGTATTACATTTTACATGTTATATCTATAATATGTTATTGCCATAACATGATACAGAAAATAATATGACTAAGACTGTATCGCTATTATGTTTTCTTATATTCTCACGAACGAGCTGAGTCAACCGAATTGCCAGTTCCCGTTAAACCTAAGGTGATCGGATGTTTCAAATGAATCATACACTTTTACGTAGTCTGCTATAAAAATAGGAAGTAGAACAGATGAGCTAAGTGATTATTATGAGCTGGTGGAAACTAATCAGGCGAACAATAATAGACAGCCGTGCACTCTAAGTTACACAACACTTACATAAACAGATGATGAAACTGTGAATATGATGAGCCAACTAACGACATTTGCGTCGGGTTCTTTGCAAAATCGCTTAAAAGATTATAGTACTACGTCTGATTTGCAAAATTGGTTTAACGGGATATTTGTTATTTGCACGATTTACGTTAAATTTATACGTATTGCGCGATAAAAACGATCATTCATGTGCCTTTGTTATTGTGCGATAGATAGATAGATACGTAGGTATATCAGAAGAGGATAGGATCAACGCCCTCGCGCCCGGTCGTTTTGTTTACAATTCGTGTAGTTCAATTCACACATCTCGACATCATAACACACTATTTTATCAACTTCCACTCAATTCGTACGTCCGTCGATAATATCAATACAATCTAATAAGGACGCGTTATCTCAGTAATTGAGGACAAATCGCATTTTGAGTTCCTTAATAGATACGATATATTGTTTGACGACCGTGTAACTTATGCCCTCTTTGATCATTCTTATCTAATTGGGGCTTCTTGTAATTTTGCGTTATGAGTATCAAGTGATTTTGATACCAAAATTGACCAAATTCTCTACAGAAGCTAAGTTTGTTTTTAAATAAATTTGTTTATTGTAATTTGATTTTACACTATGGTTACGTTAAAATTAAAACTCTATTTTAAAAGAAAAATCTTGATTATAAGGAATTCATGTCTCTGTTTCGGTTTGATATAAATTTCAGGAAATCTCTACGGTATGATGATTTTTATTATTGCAAGTAGGGTAGGTCAATAAGTTAATAATAATAACTATTTATTATATTATATGGGCTAGCTTTCACTTCTGTTGGAATTCCCGGTGCGCCACGATTTTTTAAATTCTGCTTGCATATAATTCAAATTAATTCAAAATTCCATGCGCCGGTCGAGATGCAAATATTGCTTATACTGCACTCCTAACCATTACAGCTGATCAGACTTCCACAATCCACATGATATAATGTTTATGCAATGCAATACATTAATATTAAAAACAAACAAACAGTATTTTGGTTTGTTGACACCGGTTGTTATGTTTATAAATGATAGCATCATCGTTTGAAGACACTCGGACATTTCATATCCGGAGATATGAAGAGTGGTATGGCGCTGACGTCACAATTCTTTGAACGAGAGTAGACGACCGACAGTCGACCGAACACAGGCGTCCGCATCGAATGCATGCCTAAAATAGATGCTAACACACGTAAGTATAAGTAGCCATTACTCAGAGGAATAATGAAGTCATAAAACTGATAAAAGATAATGTATCACCTCGATCTCCAGCCAGACTTCCATTGTTTTTTTTTGTAGCTACTCAGTACAGTAAGGTACTACCGACCAAATGCATATTGAATGACTCGGTTCGTGATTTCAACGAAAATCCGGTGGCAGTTCATTCAGAAATTTATAACCTGAATTATAAATCAACAAAATTTAGAGCCTTGTTTGTGCAGTATACGAAAAGAATTGGCTCTACCCACGTATTTTATTAATTGAGACAAGCCTCTCGAGCCTCGTGTACAAAAAAGAAGATGTTTGACCTGACTTTTTGTAAACCTTTTTGTTGAATAGTTCACATTTTTTATTTGTTGTACGCGGGGTGGTCTTCACGTATTTCTCATATAGCATGCTCGTAATTGGTAACAATATCCAACAATGAAATACTGCCTTTGGTTGTCTTGTTGGTTTTGGCTGTTAACTCGTTTTATAACATTCCACTGGCACTTGTTTCTGAACAAAGTTAAATTATGGACGTAATTTATCTTCCAGTCAATTGAGAAAATAAACGGGCTGATTATTAGAGTTGTTTGGCCCTTTTCGTATGTACTAAAAGCGTGTTATTTTTTAAATTAAATTTGAATATAACCATGTAGAAATGTAAACAGAACAGTTTATAGAATCATCTCGACCTCCATGGCGGCGGCGCCGGCGGCCAACTCGCCTCCGCATCAATACCTCTTTCACAATAAGGCTCTTGAACAAAATGAGGTGGTGTTTCGTCATCACACACTCCGACACGCCTACTCAGCGAACCCCCGCCATGTTATGCGTTATTCGAGTTGGTAATGTTTTCTTGAGACCGTCAAAACATTGTCATCTTTGAGTGATTATCGGGAGGCACTCTAAATTGAGCACCTGATTCAGGTTTGGGATGCTAAATGTAGGTTTGTGTTTGCTATTCCGATAGCACGATAGGTACCTACCTATCGTGGGTAGGTATATAAAAATATTTAGGTAATAGTTTTCTGCCTTAGCGTTATCAGAGGACCCTTAGAGGAATTCAACCGCCCATGATAAAAGTACTCCGCTTTCCATCATAGTGTACTACGAAGAGCCTACCTAATTAGGGTTCCGTAGCCAAATGGCAAAAACTATAAACTTGTAATACTTGAAACTGAAACTCAAAAAATTTTTTTTCATCGAACCCATACGTGTGGGGTATCTATGAATAGGTATTTAAAAATGATGTTGAGGTTTCTAATATAGTTTTTTTCTAAACTGAATAGTTTGCGCGAGAGACACTTCCAAAGTGGAAAAAAGTTGGTCCCCCCCCCTCTAACTTCTAAAGTAAGAAAATGATAATGCAAAAAAAAAATATATGTTGTACATTACTATGTAAACTTTCAACGATATTTGGTTTGAACGAGATCTAGTCAGTAGTTTTTTTTTTATACGTCATAAACCGTAAACCGCAATTTACCTTTCAACGAACTACAGGAACCTTATTATGTTACATCAAGTAACATATATAAAGGTTCTTGTAGTTCGTCGTGCTACGGAACCCTTCATGGGCGAGTCCGACTCGCACTTGGCTGCTTTTTTTTTATTCTACGATAGACGGGATTGGGTGACAGTTATATACCATTTCCGAAGGATTTATGAAAATAGCTCTATGTTTTCAGCCCTTTCAAAGTGCATATATATGATATTCATAACTTTCGCTCGGAAAAGGATCTTGCTGAACGAGAATGATTTAGTGTATCCATGATATTTTAAAAAATAATATTATGAAAATGCAAGACTCATGCAAACTGCGTTACGCGCCTATTAGCAGGAATAAATTTAACAATTTACAGCGACACTGGAATGTCACTGAACTTGTTTCATTTCAATGAACCGAACCAGATGTTTCTGATTTGTTACTATTGAAGCGGCGCACTATGCTAATGTAAGTAATTTTACTGTTTACTAATATATAATGTAGTCAGGTTCTGCTTTTGTATTGAATTTGAATTAATCGTTTTCGTATTTTAAAACACTTTGGTTGCCTTTGGTATTGTAATGAATTAATTTATTGATGTTATGCAAATGTCCCGGCGTTGAGCTCGTCGATGGGATTTCAGTAAATTCAGGTTGGGAACTAGCCGTCTCCTGTAACATGGAAATCAGGGCAGCCTCGGCACACCCACACACACACGTGCAAACTGGTATCGATCACTCGCCCCGGGACTCCGGGCACGTGTGTGCGAACAGACGGATCAATGCAGCTGCACCTATTAAACAGATTGATGTATTATGCAAACGGTAGTCCCTATCTACTCTGATAATATACAGATATTGGCGAATATGCTGCTGGCTGGTCAATCACCTTTGTTTGCAAAATATATTTGTATGATACAGCTTTAATTAATCAAATAGATAAGCTCAAGTTTGAATGGTACGATTATGATGATCATCCTTGAATAATCTCAAAGACAAAAACATGAGTAATTAACTAGATAAAGTAGTATTAGCAAACATTCGCAAAATACTGATGGATGATGCGTCTGAAAGATCATTAATTGCTGACAAAGGTTACGCAGTATAGTTGGTTACTGCCTACAATCAACCCACCAAGTCTAAATCAGCGATCTTGCGGCCTCTATGCCGACAATGCTGTTGGACCTTGAATTTAGTATATATCACCGACAGACGAGTTTTTGTCTTGCCAGAGCCCCGGATAAGAATCACAGACTTCATTAAGTATGTATGGAACCGACAGTCGTATTATTTTAAATAAACATACGATTTACGTACACGCTGTTCTGATGATGGCTTTTGTATTTTTTGTAGCTGTATTCATTTTAAGGCAGAATACTTCCTAGTTCCCTTGAACGATTCGAGCGCCGAGTAAGGCGCTCATTGTACAATTAAATTTCAAATTACGTGGTAAGAAATACTCTTAAAAGTGTTCTTCAACATTTATAACATATCTTTAAACGAGCAAGAAATAATAAGGTGTCTTACAATCAAGTTAGTGTGTGTTACACAATGGTGTGATTTCTTCTGAGCTATTGTTTACAAATTCATGAAAAAGATTTCAACGCGCGTTTTCTACAAGAGGTTTTTTTTAAATAGCTAGTGTTTTTACTTCATTAGCGTTATAAGTAATTGTCGTAAATTATAATTTGTGTTTAAGTGCTATTGATATTGTAGCAACCTGTTGCTAGGTTCATTCTAGACTGACCTCTCAGCTCGTTTTGTAGTAGTCAATAGTTTTTGTCTTCTGCGCCGTAGGTTGTGGGTTCAATCCCCACAAAGAACAAATATTTATGTGGTGAACGCAGATGTTTGTTCTCTGCCTGGGTACTATGTACCAGGGGGTACTACTACTACGGGGTATATTGTATTCTAAGTTAGTATCAACAAAACAATATGTATAATAATGATATAAGTATTATATCATCTATCTGGATCCCAAAGTACAAGAACTTGCTTAATTTGGGGCCTAATAGTGTTGTACACATGGATTGGCCACAAAATTCTGTATTCTCATTGACATTTTATTTTTGGTTCAGCTGCGTTATAGCTATACTACGCAATGGTAACTATTTATTGTTTTCAAAAATCTGAAATAACCATGCATGGTAGGTATTATTAACTGAATTGCTGAAGTAACTCTGATGGCGCATACAAAGTTGCATCTAAACTTCTCAACGAAGTGGAACACGTATCGTTAGTTGTATTCACGACTTCCGCCCACTTATCTTGTCGCACTATTGTCCTCAAAACGTCTCGGGGCTTGATTATTTTGCGACACTTGTACAAAAGCCAACAGACTGTTCAATTGTACAAGTTGGGTATCCAAGCGACAATTTATTGCGTGTGTTCAATAACTTTTTGCGACATGCCCATCGCGTATCATCACAGCGATCTCTGTCGCGGCTGCCTACAGGAAAAAGAAACTGTGGAGCATGTAGTACTGCACTACTCCGCAACAGAAGAAGCGAGATCCCAAGACAGGTCTCAGGGAACTGATTAAGTCTTGCCCTCCACATCCACATCTGTGTCACCATCCGGTCCACTGGAACATTGTTGCCATCAACCCAAGGTCCTACTCCGCTATTTTAGGAAGTTGGGCTGGCTGGGGTGAGGTTAGCAGGGGGACAATGCACAATACACCTCATCGTGGGACGTCAGTGCAGATCTTATTCCCCCAACTCTATCATCGACATCGGTACCATCTACGCGTAGAATGCATGTCAAAGTGTATGTTTGAATGAGGCCCAAAAATAAAATATAGAGATTGTAATTCCTACCGTGAAATTGAACGGTTAGCGAAACAGCGCGCCAGATTTACCAGCATCTACCTGAAATCAACAGGCCTTGGTACAGTGACTCGGTTTTATGATATCAAATTGGTCCGTTGACCTTTTACCGGTACGTGCTGTGTTGCACGCTTCATACTTTACTTACCCACTTTTATTTGACATTAGTCACGCTACATTAGCTGTGTTGCTATCGCATGTATTTGTTCTTTGGTCTACGAAAACCGAATCAATAACTGAAATGAGTAATTGTCTAGTGACCTCTATTTATTATGGAACAACAAATATAAGTCCAATCAATACAATACAAAACGTTTCACTCGCCTTCTACATGTTTCCGATTTGTTTGTAAAACACGAGCCAAAATTAGGAGTTTGAATGTACACGTGGCGAGTGTTTTGGCTTGCAATGAACACGATTGGCGAGATCAACTCAAGTTTATTCTGCAGATATTTGTAACAATCCACTGTATCCGACTGTTCTCCCACGGAAACAATAAGTTATTCAGCTGACAATGAGAAATACACTGACTTATCTGAGTTTTGTTGTCTGGGTATTAGCTGTGTATACAAGCCAAGATGGATTATAATTCGTAATTGTCAAGGATTAGTGGTAATTAGCTTTCTGATAACGAAACGCTAGGCATTGTTGAATAGTGTCAATCAAAGGAAATATTAATTAAAAACGTAAGATCTATCTTTCGCAATGAAGATACTCATCGATTCAGGAATCTTTTTAAAATATCTTGCAAAAATTTTGTCAAAAATATATAAATTCAAAACGACCTTGTGACCTATTCAATTTACCCATTTATCGCGTTTATCCATTAAAACTGTTCTCTTGCTCCCTGGAAAATACCTCTTCACATGTGAAGAACAACAGCAGGAAATTTGTATAGTGGCCGGGAACAGTATTCCCATTATGAGCAAATCACTTTTACATGATATACTCTAGTTAAAGCTTTCATTAGGGCCCTTTACGCAACAAGGCTACGTTGAGAAATGTCGCTGAACTGAGACAATACATATTGTTCGGATGTTGTCGTCCACAAAATGCATTGTACTCATACGTGCTTCCTTCTTGATTTTCATTTTGTTCAAGAACTTTGAACAGCCAAACTTTTTTCTTTCTTGTAGTTGTTCAGTTTTATTGCGGAATTGTTGCAAATCAAAATGTGTTTGCGTAATGTACTGTGACATTTTAGTTGAAGTTAATTTCCCTTGTGAAATTTAAATAGTATTGGTCAAAAGCATATTGCCAGGTAGAGGCAAGTCTGTAAACTCATCAACCGATTAAACAAACAAACCTGTATATTCTGCTGCTATTTCGGTAAACCAATCTGCGCTTTGGTTGTATGATATAGATATCTAGGTACTCTACTGCATATATCTACCGGCTGTGCGCGCCGGACGCCCATTGATTTATTTAATGTTTATGTGGTAATTTCAAATAGAAACTACGATAGAACAAGCAAATTAATATTACAATATCTGATTGTTTATGCAGCACAAACTGTTTCTTAACAGGTTAGCTGTCCCGAAGCAAGTTTCGATCTTCTTTGTACACGTCCTCGTAGTAAATAATGACAGCTAACGCTAGATCGATTGCATTATCTACATTATTGGCCATGAGGCACATATGCCTCATGGACGTACCAGTGCAATCACCCATGAGGCACATGTGCCTCGTCGGACAGCTAACCTGTTAATCACGAAAGTGAGAAATCATAACAGTGTCGTAGCAGTTAAACGGCTTAGAAAGGCTTGTTTCTTAGAATATATTTTACCAACAGATGGTTCCGTGATCCTTTGGGATATAAAGGACTTACACGCGAAAGAGCACAAGAATCTGCGCGTGAACATCGAATTTGACTATGCATCGCACGTTGCCTGGAGTCCTGATTCCAAGGCGTTCATTGTACACAAAGTGAGGGACAACAACATAGTTGTCTACAAGATAGAGAAGAAGAAGGATGGGGCTATCGGCTCTGCGGCGCCGGTCATCACCTTTGATAAGGTACGTCCTTCTCGTTTTAGCATTATGAACGCCGGTGTTTGTTTCAGTAATACATTCATATTCGTTATTTAGGTTATCAAGCCTGACAAAACGTTATACAACTTAGACGTCGATCTAGGGCAACATTTGGCATGCCGCATGTCTAATAAAAACATGTTTTATTAAGGTACTTACATATATTTATGACTCCTTTCATGGATAAGAGAGGAGTGAATGCAGAGATGACGGCTGACAGGGGAATGGCGGAGGAAGACATGTTGTGCCGATGCCGACCCCACATAAATGATAAGGTCAGTAAGAAGAAGAGTACATATAGGACTCATATGTACTCTTCTTCTTACTGCCCTTATTAATTCATGAACTAGACACAAATTGAGAATAAAAAAAAAATTTTGATACCAAAATTAATGAGTACTAGCTATCGTCGTACCCGGATAAAAACAAGAAGTCTTCGCGAATCTTTATAAACTTTCGCATTTATAATATTAAGTGCTACATGTGTTGGCTATGTCTGTAACCGAACAAAACATTATAGCGACCTTTAACGGAAGACCTCGACACAACAATAAAATAATAAGCAACTCGATATAAAATAATTACCTAATGATACGAGTGAGACGCCAGTGCAACGGTCAGTAAAAATAACAAACCTATTGCTAATTTACACGCACAATACTAACACAATAATGTATAATATGTATAGATGCAGAATGCAATTTATATATTTTTTTACGCTTCCTTTTGGATCAGTTGAGCTATCTCTAGATGGCTCTAGACCTTTTAGTTCAACTGTTTCTTGTGTATTTTGTACATTTTGTAAAAACTTGTAAATTTCATTGCATACATGAATGATATGTATAAAAACCTTCTAATATTGTAAAATACAAAAGTTAACATTTCATTCATTTTAAACAGAATTTTCACTTTAAATAGTGATTGATACATATTTGAATTCAAGAACTTATTCGCTATATTATTGTGTTTAAAAAGGTTCATGCTGAAAGTATCTCATACATGATAGCGACTGCTCATTGTAACAAAATCTTTATTTACGGTTAGATTTTATCACAAACAAATACAAAACATTGTTAGTGTTTTTGGAATAATTAAGTTATATCTCGAACGTTCTTTACCCTGTATACTTACGAGAAGTATCTCTTATAGGCAGAGTGAGTAAGAACATTCACTATAGCAAACCAGAAATATAACTCGTCAAGCTCATCTGACTTCCTCGTCGCTAACGAGTTCAAAATTCTAATATGAGCCAACTATGGACTGACTTACGTAGATAGTAGGCCATCGGCGTAAACCACATCAAGCTCACCTTAGAGCCTACATTTGAACTTCCTTGATATTACTCGAAAATAAAATAAATAAACGATATGGGACTCAAAGTTATGTATATTTATTTGCTGAATTACATGTAGATGCTAAGAATGACATTGAATGTAACGTTAATACGTAGTAGTGACGTATATATTTTTTGTATCTCTTAGTTAAACGGTGCCAAAAGCAACAGAGTGATGGCATGTGGGGTTCATACATGAACTTGAAAGAGTTAAAAATAGCCGAACCAAGATAGACCAAAAGAAAGTTTAACTGTAAGTGTAATATACAGGGTGTCCCACGGATATGCCACATGCAGGGAAAGTACCTAATAATTAAAAGTAAATAATTGCATGGTTTAAAAACTAACGGGTTCGATTCCCGGCACGAACGACACAAGAAAAATTATCACCCTATTGCTTTATCATACCGATCGAAAGACATATTAAGGATTGTTTTTTGATAACCACAAATAACATAGTGTCAGAAATAAATTCATGCTAATTTTAACATTTTGATTACAAAATTAATCAATTCATTCTTTTAAATTGTTTTTAAATTCAAATAATGCCTTCTTTCAGTAAAATGTTCCATCTACAATATTCAAGGTACTTCTCCTCCATGTGGCATAGGTATATCCGTGGGACGCCCTGTATAGTCGGCAGTCGCTGTCAGACAAGTGACCCAACATCAACACAGGCAATCTTCTTTCAACATTAATGGGTCCTCTAGTTCGCATCTCGAAGCTAATCTGATTAATTCAATTTGATTTACTCAACCACATTTTCTTGGCATACTTTTACTGGCAGTTCAGTTTCACTTAATGTTATTGCCCATTATTGCCCCGGTTATCGTCACACAACACGCAACTCGTGTGCTGTTATGTAACGTACAAACTTGTTATCTATCCCCGGTTATCATGTGCCTAGCTACCAGTTGCATCGAATAGGCTAGCTGACTGAAATCTTCTAAATATATAAAACTGACTGACTGACTGACAATCAACACTGACGCACAGTCTAAAGGCCTGCGCACACCTAGGTCGCTGGCGTCGGTGATCAGTGAAACGCTGTCAAATTTGACAGCGATATTTGACAGCATTTCGCTGATCACTATCGCCAGCGACCATAGGTGTGCGCAGGCCTTAAGCCGTAAGTCCTAGAAGCATGAAACTTGGAGTGTGTGTTCCTTTTATAGCGTAGGGATGCGCTAAGAAAGGAAATTGGAAAACTATTTCCCTAAGCGGAGAAAAAAGGAAAAACTTTTAAAAGTAAATCAACACACAGCCTATGCTTTTAGTTTTAGGAGTATGAAAATTGAGGAGGTAGCTTAGTACTAGGAGACGGACCTATGACTTTTTATCACGAAAAAGGCGTACCTACCGGCAAAGGGGCGAGCGAAGTTGCGGGCGGCCGCTAGTCAATAATAATGCGTTATACCTAAGCTTGATGTCTCAGGTCGCCCGCTTAACCTATATTGAAACGTGAAACTAGGTCGTCAATACGCATTACTAATTTTGTAAAATGAATTGTCTTTGTTCTCTCCGATATGAGTACTTACTATACCTATACCACCGTGTATCGTCTTCTTACGTATTTCGCGTCCGTGCAGTTATTGGAAAATCTATTTTCAGACGCCTGTTGGTCTGCAAAACGTCCTTGCTTTCATATAATTTTCTTCAAGTTTTCTTGTAATTCAATCATGGTAATAAAGTTTTAAACCAAAACTGAGACCACACAAGTCTGATTCTGTGTAATTTCTAGCGGCCGCCCGCGGCTTCGCTCGCTCCGTTCCCTTTATTTACTTCCGTTATCCGTCACAATATCTTTATAAATTGTAGCCTATGTGTTATTCTGATGTATAAGCTATATTATTGTAAAGTTTCATTAAAATCCATTCAGTAGTTTTTACGTGAAAGAGTAACAAACATCCATCCATCCATACTTACAAACTTTCGCGTTTATAATATTAGTAGGAAGTAGGATTAGTAGGATTGCGGTTTAGTACCTTTTTGCCCTGCTCCGTCGTCGGTCGCTGCCTGTAAAGATTGAGCAATCATGACATAATATGGACTAATATTTTTGCTCTCTCAACACAGCTTTCCTCGGCTATTTCAACATTGCAAAAATATTTGCAACTCAATAACTCAGGGGAAAAATTTATCACGGCTTTTTTAATTGTTAACGAATAGGTATGAGACTATGATGCATTCGCCCGCCCTCGAGACCTCTATAGACCAGAATTGAAGATCATGCATGTTTATACTTCCCCAATGTCACATTAGGAGGATTTTGACCGTACTGCATAGACTTTGGAATATATTTGACGCAATAACACGTGAAACGTACATTAAATTAAATATAGCGCGGCTTAAAATAGGTGGGCGTTCTGTACAACGTAAACGGCGTAGAGCAATGCCCGACTCTTAAAATCAAATTCTAGAGTATACGCATAATTCGTTTATATGGTAGGAATTGTTTATATGATCGCGTGTGGTTTTTTTTTCACATTATGAAATGTTTTACTTTTAAATAATTTTCCCGGCAAAAAGTTTGAATTAAATTTCCAAACAATACGAGATTAGCTACATAGACGGTTAGACTTGCTAACTCTCTAGCTAGGACAATTTATGTTTATTTTAATATTATGAAAATATAAATATATAAGTACTTATATATCTATAAGTTTCGATTTCTTGTTGGAGGTAATAACACTTGCAAATATTTTTAAATTAACTGAAGCAAGAAAAAAAAAATTAGTTGTATTGTCGGCTGCACTAGAATCGATACCATCCGAAACTTGCAGGATGTAACAGCATCGCAATGGACTTTTATAGGTCGAATGCTGAAAAATTTAGAGAATGTATAAACCTATTTCATCATTTTTGAGCTTCTGCTCTGTAATAATGCTGCCACACAACCTTGGAAGTTCCAGAGTTGTATACATTCTAGTACAGCTGACTGTACGTACCGCTAAGCTATTGCAACCGTTTATTACACTATATCATGAACGGGGCTTCCATCTGCAGATCTTATAAATAGGCCTGACCTGAAAGAGATACCGATACCATATGCAAGAGGTTGCAAAACCTAGATTTGAAACGAATACCTGCAGAAATGTTTGACCCAATTGTTGCGCTGCCGGTCCGATTGTGTTCAAATACACAGAAATGCTGCATCATTGTTCAAAAATACTTTGTTTATTTCGGCACTGAATTCGTCTCTACAATGGGTTGGAGATTAAATGGTAGAATGTGAACAAATATGATCAAAACAGGCCTTATTATCCTCTCTATATAAGAAATTAATCATTTTATACTTATTAATTGTCCTCAATTATTTGAACAAGCTAAATAAATCATTTCAGTGATTGATCAATATTAAAAAATAGGTATATCCTTCTTGTTATATATTTTACAGGTAAGTATTAATTTGTCGACTGCATCCGCAGTAGGATAGAAAAAAATAGCTAGCATTGGCACATGCCCAATTGTCCACGTTTTGCTTTGGCATTTGGCATTTCATACGTTACGTTGCAAGCTCGTCGTTGGTTCCTGGAATCATCATCAAACACAGCCACACCACTTTTTCAAATATTTTGTTTTATATCACTCTATAACCTGGAAACTAGCTTTTCTTCCCACCATGGACTAATCATGACATGCAGAAGGTATTTATAGTATAATTGTGTATTTAGTGGGCCTACCTGGCCCGTGTGGAAGTCGCGACCGACTCCACCCTCGATTGGGCTGCTTCAAAGAAAATCTGTGTAAGTGGGGATTTAGGGATCCTGGTCTGGCTGCATACGATTGTGGCGCTCCAACACAGTCCATGCAGCACTTGCTTCAGCCTCAATACAGCCACAGCAAACCTAAGTAAAAGTTATTTAGTGAAAAATCAACACGCTATAAAGAAGTGATAAGTGGGTGGGTACTACCAGGCAGACATGGACACCAGGTAATTGCTCCGAGAACAATCTTGCGACTCTCTTTGTCAATCAATTTAATTGTCGTTTCCAACATCGATAACCTTGAGCCTTTGTTGTATGCTCATAAACTTGATAGCTCGCTTATCGACGGATTACGAAAGCGATCATCGGCAATCAATGCAATCCTACCGGACAGTGACTACACGCGATCCGACTGTTATTGCGATAATCGTGATTTTCGATCAGCAAAACAAATAAAAAAACTTTTAGACACAGCGCAGTATCCGCTTCCATACGCGGTTGTTGAACTGATAATACTGTGTTTTTATTATCCGAGAAAAACTATTGTAATGTCTCTGGGTGTCATGCCTCCTTTAAGGTGGTACGAGATCCATACAAATTACTTTTACCATTTATGGGCGATGATAGTATAATTGTGCACTGAAATAACTGTGATTAGCTTTCATATTGGTGTTTATTTACGGCAAACTATATTAAGTTTAATAAAACTGTTGATTAACAGAAATACTAGTAAAAAACAAAAACATGCATTTTTTTCAACAAAGTTATTACAGAATATAGAGTATGGTAATGTCTCCGTAAATAACAACAAATAAATCAATACAAGATTCAACATAATATGGTTTGCCGAGAAAAAAGACCGATATAAAAGACAACCACAGTTATTCAGTGTACAATTAAACTCTGACCTCTCATAGATGGTAAAAATCTATTTGTATGGTAATCGAACAACCTTATGTTGATTTTCAGATGGCCACACTTTGCATAGAAATACATTGTACCTACTCACTCTAGTTACTACAGGTGAAAAAGGAAAGAAACAAAAACTGTTTCACAAGGTCATTTTGTGGTAGCTCTAAATATCCTATGTCTAATTGAAAATGATATATTAGCTTTTTGCGCGTTGTCAATAAAAAGGACGGGTTCTTTCCTACACCTTATTATATTCAGTACACTGCCTTAAAAAACTTTATACAGGTTCTACAGATAAGCCTTAACACAATTTAAAACACTACCTACTTGATAAAGTATTACGTCATCTCAAATTGAAGTTGGAAGATTCGAGAGCGGGACTTGTCATTTGGGAACAGTACCCCAAATCAATAAGAGAGCTCCCTATTCAACAATACTAAGCATGGTAGTAAAAACGTCAGGAAACTCAAAAACCGTGGAATTCAACCTCGGTAAAATATGGGAATTAAGCCTTGTCACTTGCAAATCGAAAGAAAAATCATTTTTATGTAAATTTTAAGGCCAAAATGTCTCTTAATTTTATGGGATTAAGTTAGTATGCCGAAAGAGGTAGAGTCGACAGATAAAACCCCCAATTTAGTGTATTTCCGCCTTCGTTGAACAGAGATTGCAGTTCGTCCGATAATTGGAGATGAACGATAAAATATCAAATTTTAATTACTTTAGACATGTGTAGTGGAACGTTCTCGGCATCAATTAACATTTAGATGTTAATTAATATGATTTAATCACTCGACTGTCTGCAAAGCAGGAAAAATTCTAGCTGTTATATTATGGTAACTCAAACTTGGAAGGCAAATAATGATGCTGAATCGAATTCCCTACATTTCTTGAAACCTATTCAGAAATGGTCAGTTGTTTTGATTGAGTAAATTGACCATTCTATGTATAAGCATAAGCCCGAACCATATACGGCAGGCGTCTCTAGTACCTAATGCATGTGTCATACAACGTTAGTCACTGTTATGATTAGGTAATTAAATTACTAGTGGGCAACAAATGTATTGGCTGCCCTGAAACGCTGTAGCATACATTAGTCATTTTTAAAACAGCTGTGCAATACTTTGTGCATAAAGTTATAACATTGCACAAAGCACGACCGAAAGCCTTAATTTCCTTGTGTCGAACGTATGTATATGCAGTTATGCCCGTTTTCGTCATGTATATAATTTATCCTCAATAATAATTTTCCTTCCTATAAAGTATACAGGCATTTATTGTAGTTGATTTAGCGTCAGTGGTGCCCCTACTTATACTGGAGGTTATAGTGCATGGAATTCAGATGGCGTAGGCTTGCTCAGTATCTATACCATCCTGACAGCTTAGTCGGCCTCATCCACAGGAAAGACATGGTCGATACGTGTGGAGCTGACTAAGCCGCGGGTTTCAAGATGTTTTCTTTCACCGTTTGAAAGCATTGTGAACATAAATTATTTGAAAAGAAAAATGTGTTTGATGTTTAGTTTTGATGTTTCAGTTATAGAAGGTCTTAAAAGTTACCGTAGATCAAGTTGTAGCATGTTGACTACGGCCTATTTCAAATGTTTGTCTCATATCGATCTCACTTTACGGTCCTGTCAATCTCCATCAGAATTTTCGTGTTTTTATAAATAATTAATCCTACAAACATTTTAATTATTACTTCGTGTTTATGAGAAACAATGTTTATAACAGAAAAAAACCTTCAACGTCATTTTAACCTTAATTATGAATGACCTATAAAATTTGCCATGAAACAAACAAGCTATTAGGCATTTACCTCTTTATCGAATTAATTTATGTTCTACTTAGAATTGAGATTAGATTCTACTGCGTCGAATTTTGAATGTTTATAAGCGTTTTGGGATTATTGCCCCCTCTAATAAAATAAGAACATTGTGAATTTGTGATCAAAAACCCCATTAAATTGTTGTCGTCTTTAAAAACCAGTATTATTACTGGTTTCATTTTAAATATTTAAGCTCAATTTCGATCAACCCCCGTTTGAGTTTCTAATGCTCTTTTTAAAATTATGTTCTGTTTAATGGTACTGTTGCACGACACCTTTAAAGAGATGTGCCAGAAAAACGAACAAAACTGTATCATTTTTCTTTGTTCTAACTTCTATTATTCTGTGAGAAACATTACATGTTTTTTTCTTTCTATTGTCAGAAACCACTTGTTTCTTTCTTTAGAAGAAATCTACTAGTCTTGGTATCGATAACAGTGTCAACATTTCTACAGCTGCAAATTCATTTACATAAAGATGTATGTAACAGAGCCACTTACGGAACCAATTATTAATGTTGTTTTTTTATTACACAATCTCTGCAATATTATGATACTGGTTTATGTAATGCTTTTATCAGAACTACGTTATCGTAATCTTTTGAATAATTTCTTCCGAATTAGTAGTTTGTTTTTATAATAGGAAGTAGAATTAAATAAAATGGAAGATAAAAATACTGCAAACATTAACAGCAATTTATATAATTAGTTTTAGACGTACAAAAACGGTTACTATTTGGTAACTGTTGTGTAACTAAACTTTGTTTGCAAGAATTTACGTCTGCCATAAGTCTGAATTTCAAAACCACAAGAGTAAGATGGAATTTCATTGAAAATGAAATGTAGCACGGTTCACGCAAAAGTTAATCTGTCACTAGAAGGGTTTCCTTTCATTTGTAAACTGAAGTGTACATCCCAAATTTTCTTTACAATACAAACTGAAGAAAATTTCTTTACGAAAATCTTACGCCATCAAAACTAACTATTTTATCAGATTTCGATAAGAGTTCAAAATTTCTAACTCAATCGCAACGACCGCAAACCACAAGGATAATTATTTCTGATATCAGATATTATCGCGATAGACATCAATCAATCAACTGATTAGACTCAGCGCAATGACTTGTGACGTTGGCGTCGTCATTGCATCGGTATCATACTGTCAGACGTGCGCCTGCGATGCAAGAGAAAACCTTGTTCTGTTCATCAGCTGGAGGCTTCCACAGCTTTCTAAGCATTCAGACATATATAGCAGTACATTGCAGAGTTTGACTAAGGTTCAAATGTTTGCAAATTCTCCATTTGCGTGAGTTAATGTAGGTATGTTTATACATGTTGACTTCAAAACTTTTTTAATTGCGAAAAAAGTGACACCGAGTTTCACACTGAGTCATGTCGTAGTTACAGCGATAAGTAGTATTGTGTTCGCCGCTTTATCATTCGTAAAGCTCTTATTACAGCCGTAAACGCGCCTTCGTTAGATTGTGTATGTACACATTTATGTCCGTGTATGATTGCCATTACATCGACGATATTATTTCTTTTAAATGGATCAGAAAGTATATTTTCGTTTGTATAATTAAAAACTATGTTATTCCTATCATGGTTGAGATTAGTTTTATTTGTATGCTTAGGTCTAATATGTTTAGGGATTCAAATAGGTTATCATGCTTCGTAAAATATATTTCAAGTATTGATTTGACCATATTTCAATAGTAATCATCGGTCTGTTTTTTATTGAATCGACAAAAACAGTCCACCTTGTACCCAGTGCCCACACAATGGAATAAGGAACTACGAAATGCAAATATGTCTGCTCGTATATCGCAAAGTTTAACGTCCTCTCGACTTTGACTCATCAAGGCTGAAACGAACCAAGGCATTAGGTAGTAGGTACCTAGTACCTATGTATCTGCATATTAGTATTACCTAAGTGCCTACCTGACTAGAAACTATGAATTTAATTCTAAAAATTAAACTACGGCAGCTCTTTACTATACGTTATCGACAGCTGTTTATGATAAATTATTTTATTGTGCTAAGCTGATAAGGCAATGAACCTGACACTGTTTAAATATAGGTGACTAACCGGTAGATAGTTCACCCTGCAAGCTATAATCTAATATTGCTCAACTAAGTCTTAACTATTGCGAATGAATGAACCATGATTTGTCATTCATTACAACGCATTACGAGTTCTGAGGATGTATCTAAACACAAACTGCTCTAATCGGGCGCCGTAGGTAAGGTACCTAAGTTACCTAGATGAAATAAGTATACTACATATTTCGTAGACGTAAATACTCATAGGTGAATTGAGAAAAATTAAGTACACTTATTTGTTGACTTGAATACCCTGGCTAGGACAATGGATAAATAACTTCCAGTGATTTGATAGACGTAATTGGAGCTTTTAAAAAAGAATAAAACGGCAACCAAATCAACGCGAATCCAGAAATGGCACGCTAGTTTAAATAAACGTTGCTATTGGGAATGCGATCAACATTCAACTGTCGATCAAGGGATTGTGAGAAGTTTCAATATTTTGTTTTGTTTCCAATTTCCAACGCAACCATTCTATTCAGTAGGCTGTGTATTTTTTAGATACATATGATTTACACAATTCAAGTAGTCTTAGTCGTGATTGTGTAAATTGTATGATAATTTCCTACATATATTCAAAACTTTTAAAACACTGCAGACAGACACAAGACATACGATCGCGTTTTAAAAATATTTAAGGAAGCACAATTGGGGTCAAGATTTCAAAAAGACTCGCATGCAAACTTGAACGCAATACTTTGAGTATATGTGATATCAGGTTGTGAAATTTCGCAAAATTACATGACTGTGATCTTTGGGTCGAGACGAGATAAACCACAAAGATTCTAAAAACAATGGCTTTTTTATTGAAGTGAAATTAATCACGTATTTATCTCAACTATGTTCAATGCAATACGAACAAAGATCGTGTTGCTACCAATACAAACTTCTTTGTTCAAACTGGTGATGTATGTTCTTATTATGATGTCAGTTTTGTTACTGACTACGCAATAAATGATAATAGATATTCGATTATTGTAAACAATTGTATCAGTATCTTCGAATCGTATGGCAGTTCATTTCCCACGGTACTTAACTTAACCTCCTGCCCTCTTTTGATCAGGTATCACGTCACGTTGACTACCAAGTATCGTCTATCATCCTTCTTGAAGACGACTGACCGAGTTTCTAATTCAAATCTGAGGACTTCTACACTCAGCTTGACCTCCAAACCAACAAAGGAGTTTGTGTCATTCATTGGCAACTTCGTGAATGGTCTAACACTTGAACTCTAACATTTTGTGAGTGACTACAGAATATTATAAGCTCCCGATTTCTTTCTTTTTCCATGAAACCTGACTCACAGGTTTTCTTTAGAAAAACTAAACATCTACGTAAACAGATTGATCATGAAATTATCTACCGATTGCTACTAGAAACTTTGCATAGTCCTTCTGACTAGTCCTGACTATGTTTCTACAACTAGATAATATTGTCCCTAAGGTTTTAGTCATTAAGAATACCATAGTACCTAGTACCTACCTATCACAACATCCACGGCAATTCAATCATCTGAATTGAATCAAAAGAGAATACGGCGGGCACGGGCAGATAACATGGCATGAGGCCCGGTATTTCCTTGAAGAATGTAAAAAAGATACCTCAATCATACCTGACGACTCGAAGCCTAACGATACTTGTCTGGCGGCTATTGAGAGACAATTACAGCTTGACCATCCTTTCCGGTATTTTGAGATACAGAAGAAGTTAGTCACCGATCGTTTAAGGTATCCGCGTCCAATGCCATTTACACCCGTCTGCCGATCATTTCGTCATATTGCCCGAAGTGAACAACCTTGCATGCTCGGCAATGAACCTCCAGTTACAATTGATTTGCGCCAAATTTTTCCAGAACCAGCTGTCGAATCTAAAGCAACATACTTTTTGTGATCTATTTAAAAACAGGTTATCATTGTTGGACGGTGATCATTTTAAAATTGTATTGAGTAAAAAAACAAAAAAACACTTGTACTCGCCTTGTAGAGGTAGAGGTGCATATTTTATAAAAATTTCCCTCTCATTAAACTCTATTTGCTTGTCTAAGAAATCGGTATTGGTGTTTTTATAAAGTTTTACCGCTATTTCTTTCAATGTGGGTATGTAAACTAAGCTTAGTTTCTCACTCATTATACATTTCATTTGGACATCTAACCTTTGCTCGTGAAAGTTGTGATCATTATATTTTCTTAGGTTTTATTCTTTTAACTACTATGCAAGTGGGAACTATCCTTCTTCTTCCTGCCCTTATCCCACTTTATGTGGGGTCGGCACAACATGTCTTCCTCCTTCATTTCCTTCTGTTAGCTGTCTTCTCTACATTCACTCCTCTCTTATCCATGTCATCTTTCACACAAGTGGGAACTATCCACGGGACAAATTTAAAAACTTTTGCTAGATCGTACTCTACATCCGCTTCTTAATCTTCATTTGAGATATCATGATTTCTGCTAAAAAGTAAATATGTATTTGCAACGTTTATTACAAAACCTTCCATTAGCCAGAGAGCACAGAGTTCTCTCGACTGACGTCACTTGCATATTATGGTATTTTTAGGTCGCCGTGTTGATGCTGCCGATATTGTTTTCAAGTTATTGAGGTGAATGTGACCTGAACCTTGCAACATAGTCAGCAATGCCTTTAGTGTGCGCTCTGTGATAATGATGTCCTTTGTGGCGAACCTTGCTATTACGTAATTTTTCATTTTTACATTGAAAACTACATTTTGTTTTACTACCTGCAACTACTTTGTTTCGTTATGATTAACAAGTGGCAAAATCCTATTCAAATAATGTTTAGTATCCTAATGTACCACCATTTAGTTACCTTCCGTGCTTCTCTGTGTGCCTGTTTGTTTGGTTTATTTGGATTATTTTTCCATATTTTATTCGGATTTATGCAGTGTAATGCTGAAAATCTCCTAGTTACGGGGTAGGAAGATAAGAAACACTTATATTACAAAAGTTTTTATTTGTGCTTTATTCGGTTAACAAACATAGGAAAATATTAGGTTCTAATTATTCTAAGGGGCCCGCTATGTCCCTAGGCTTCTTCGGATCCTTGAGAACTTATTAGGTGCCTATAACTTATTACTATCTAAACTTATTGTCCGTAACTAGAAATATCTTGGGTTGGTGACCTGCCTGCCTCGAATTCGGTTTGGCTACTAATAAGGAGTTGCGTTAGTTTATCCTACAGTGGTTGAACAGGATTAGGTCCGTCGTAAGGGTATCTGGTCCGTGGGAGGACGGTGTGATAGTGGCAACAGGGAACAACGGCGGGCCTTAGGGCGCCGAAGATAGCGGCCGCAGCCGGTGTGTTGGTGCTTCCACGAGCACCTTGACTAACCTCGGAGGCTGAGATCTATCTAACCAATATCACGTTCGCAAGTCGGTAGCGGGCTCGGAACGGAGCTGGCGTGGGCAAATGCGCGCTGGTCCTTCAGCCGAAGTTTCGACCACGGGGAATGACAATCGGTGCTCCCTTGCCGAAGGGACGAGTGCCAATATTCAGAGCCTGGGGCCCGCATGCGGCAGGAGTCTCCAGGAGCTACCAGACGGCCTCTACTGATCACGAGAAAAGGGAACAATTTAGTATCGGCACTTTACAAAAACACTGAACTCGCTCGCTTCCAGGAATATTCGACTCACTTGAGGCTGCTAAATATTATGCGTAGGGTATATCTTTATCCACTACGGGACAATAAAATCGACAGAAATCTGTTAAATAAGATAACGAAGAATCAATTCGGTTTTCAATGGGTCGTTGCTCTCTCTGTCAGCCAGCTGTTTCAAAAATTCAGACCATAGACTAGAGTAGAGAGATTCGCGCTAGCGATCTTATAATCGATTTTCAAATGAAATCGATGGAGAAAAAAAAAACAAACGAATCGGCCCGAATTCAGCCGTGAAAAGGCGGACGGAGGTCTAGGACGAATGCATAACGTTTTGAAAATCCTGTATCCTGTAAAAACAGGGCACATTCTCGTAACAATGGCAATATGTTCGTAGGATAATCGATTCTCGATACTCGATGGCGATCAATAGACAATCCCTCGGATCGACAAACTCCTATTCGCAATAGACAGTCTGTGGCACGTCGCGCCGGCATGTTGCCAGCTACCCGTTTGCGGTTACCCTAAACTCAACTGCGCAATATCGACCGCCAACTCGGATCGTCATTATTTTACTATGAACAAGACCGTAAGCTCGGATATGGAATCGCGTAAGCATTTTAAGACGTAGTAAGTATTCAATGATGGATAATATGGCGGTATAAACAATTTAATGGGCTCTCGGGGTTGGGTGTCAAGCCGACTCACCCAACCCTTAGTGTGAACCGTACTGAGCGGGCAACCCCGAACCAGCTGTTGTAAATAAGATAACTACGAACAAAAATCATGTCTTCAAGCTCATGTGATAATAAAATAATATGTTTTGTGGACACTGTGACAGAAGGACTGATGTTTCCGTCGCACGGCGCCGAAGGCGACGTGCGAAAAAAATAAATAATGCGGAGCCGTTCCATTTGGCGATGTTCTGATATAAAAACTATCTCGCTGAAAGGAAGCTTCAAATTGAATGGCGGGAACGTTTGAAAAGGTATGAGTTTATTCGATCGTTACCTACTATTGGGTTTACCTATTAGAAATCGGGCGTTACAGCAGCGACAATAAACAAGTTAAGTTATTGATATTCCAATGGGCAAGGATAGTCTGAAATATAAGAAGGCCTTGCGTCATCCAGGTTGCGACACTTATTCAAAACGGTTAGAGTTTTCGCAAAGCATTTCATGCAAAGCGGGAATATTCGGATCCACGTTCAGAACAATTTAAAACTTCAGTTCAGAACGTGGCTGCTATGAGTGGCATAAGCGGGATGGAACTAGCTGGCGCATATACTGATGGTACACCGGTTGTTGACAGCTAGAACCAATCCTCTTCCTCTATGGCAACTGATTGTTATGAAGTCTTTTTTACTTAGACTTAATCCTATCGTGTACCAACTGAAGAAACTTATAATTGTGCCTGTCTGCCATCACGCAATTCTGACGGCGATATCGAAAAAAATATACCTATGCCAAATAATATAATATGTTCAAATAAGTTAGCATTGTGGACAATCCACACAACACTATCTAGTCCCAAATTAAGCAGAGTTTTTACTATGGGAATGGGAACCAGATAGCTGATATATAATTCTTACATTCTTGTTTTTGTAAATACAATATAACACCCATACAGAGAACAAACATCCGTGTTCACCACACAAATATTTGTTCTCGGTGGGGGTCGAACCCACGACCTAAGGGGCAGAAAGCAGAGCTACTACCAACTGAGCTGAGAGGCCAGTCGTAGGTAGCTTTACCGATCCGCTTTAAGCAGGTCAGCGCCACCCAGCTGACAGTCCCCGTCAATTCGCATTAAACATCAATTCGTCCTATAGTTTACCGACACGTCGACGGATCGTCGCGCGCGCAGCCTCGAAATTATTATTTTTAGCTGCAGGAAGGTTCGTCAGCCGTTATCCTCAGCGTAAGTCTACATGAAACATGATGCTTTGTTTGTCTGGAACAAACTGAATATTCAACAAATACGTTGTTCCGCATTAGGACTGTATGAGGGTACATGTTAGTTAAAGACTTTGTTGTAAGTGGGTGCATCGAAATTTATTCTTTAGTAGACTTCCTGCATTTTCATGAGATAGCGCTTCAATGTCACAGAACAAGTCGTTGCTTTCAATGACACTTCTGTATTCTCTTGAAAATCCTTATTTTCCAACAAAGGCGCGACCAGCGCAACGTAAATGGAATCCAGGGCTCCGGTCTCGTCGGGTCGATAATCTTATATCATTAAAGAACTTATAGAAAGTAGGACATCTCTATTTATCCAGGTGGCGAACTCTGTACAACTTTCATTGTTTCTGATAAATTTGTTTACATGTCTTTATTTGTTTGCGAATATTGCGTTGTGGCCTTCATTGATTAATAATTTACATAATAATGTTTGTTTTTATAGTGCGAATATGTGCGGCTTTAAATGTTTACTTATTATGGTGGTTTTATATTATAAAAAGGGATTGGGTGAAATGCTCTGGAAGTTTGGTCATTTGTAATTATGTACTTTAGGTTAACCATGTTAAAATGTACCTACCTATCATAAAATAATATTGGCCAAGCTAATTTCGTTCGCCTAGCTAGAATTAATCTAGTTAACGGATAGATACGGTATAATTGCTATGCAATTCGCATTGTAATTATTAAAAAATATAGTATATTCTAGGTAGTACTTCTAAAGTAAAGTCTGTCTTGTTACAGGTTCATGAGTATGACGTCATCGGGTTCGGGATATCCACCAACGGGAAATTCATGATGTCCTGTTCAAATAAGACTGACATGGTCATTTGGGACCTGAAGGGCCAACAGTTAGAAAAACTAGACACTTATCTCATGAGCACACATTCAGCAAAGATATCGCCTTGTGGGAGGTTTGTCGTCGCTTCAGGATTCTCCCCAGATATCAAAGTTATGGAAGTCTGTTTTACTAAGAACGGTGACTTCAAGCAAGTTGCGAAGGCTTATGAACTAACAGGCCATTCATCAGGGATCTACGACGTTGCCTTCGACGTGGATACGTCACACATCGCCACCATATCTAAGGATGGCACGTGGAAGCTATACCACACAAAGAGTAAGTGCTTATGTTATTGTATTTACATTTGCATGCTCATTATCTTATGTACCTATATGCTTCTTCCTTATCCGTAGACTCGAAGTTATAGTTTGGTTCATTGCGACGTTCGTTAGTGCGAATGCGTAAGACGTGTTTTCTGATGATAAAATCTTATTGTTAAACAATTATTATAATGTAATGACGTAGCAATAAGATTTTAATGACGTGTTTTCTGATGATATTAATCGTTTATCAAAAAAAATATATAATCTATACTATAATTTTATAAAGCTGAAGAGTTTGTTCGGTTGAAAGCGCTTATCTTGGGAACTGATGCTGGTCCGAATTTATCGTGGAAGGCTATAGGCTATATTACATAGACATATACACGTAGGTACTTTTCTATGACCATCCTTTTCTATCACATAAGGTTTTATCTAAAATTCTCGATTTTGTCAAAATTTTCTAGAATAGAATGCTCCTAAACGTTTAAGAATGTTCTTTAACATTCTAGAATGCCCGGGCAACGCCGTGCTTCGCTGCTAGTATTTCTATAACTAAAGTAATTGTTTTGTCGTGAGGAATAAAATAAATAACAATAGTAACTTATCCTATTTTAGATTGAAAGATTTCGTAGAAACGTTACGCTGATGTCATTCGAGCTCCTAGAAAGGAATCACAAAAGATCTAAATAGCACAATAGATATTCCATGAAATAATACAATAAATAATTATTTAAGAACCTCGAGGATAAGACACTGGTTATCTTATTTAGGATTTAAGAGTCAATCAATGTTACGTATGTGGGTGCCACTGTAGAGTCTCTATTTAGACATAGCCTTACTTATTTGTTCCTTCTGTCACAACATCTGCAAAAGAGACGAACATAACAATAACACATACAACGCGAAGGAAGTGGCCGAATACATAATACCAGAAATGTCTAGGTGTCTGAATTGAAACGTTGGCTTAACATTAATTTCTTCGTCATCACTTACGGCTGATAGAGGGGAATGTAAGAAGAGAACATCTTATATCGTCCCCACATAAAGTGGGATAGGGAAGAAAAATGAATGATCATGACGAGAAACAAATCAGAAAACGTATTCAAAACAAAGTGTATGGCGCAGAAATAGATTTTCGCAAGTAGGAAGACACTATCAAAACATTAAGGCGCAACCATGCTATGTCGGTCAACAACGTATTTCCTTTTGCAATGTACCGAGTCTGATACTCGCCAGATGTTCCATTGGGTGTCCTATTACAATATAAATTGCGCACAGTTGATACCGCGTGGATATGACGTGACCCGTGACTATAGCTTGTAGACACATCATACAAATTTATAATGTGATGTATTAGTACCAGTCTGTGCATAGGTGAGAGTGGTAGCGTTCCCGTCTTCCGATCCTAAGGTCGTAGGTTCAAATCGAGTCGTGTACCAATGAGTTTTACTGTCTAAAAATTCATGTACACAATGCTAGTGCTCTCAAACGGTGAAGGAAAATATCGTGAGGGAACCCGCGTTAGTAAGCCCTGCACGTATTGACCATGTCTTTCCTGTGGATCAGGCCGACTAAGCTGTCAGGCTGGTATAGGTGCTGGGCAAGCTTATTCCATCTAAAAACCCTGTCCCAGGCACTATAGCGTCCCGTAAGTTCCAGTTGCCCCTGACGCTATATTAATCATCTACAATAGATGCAAAGCCCTGTGCATAGGTATTAGGCCTCTCTGTTACTATGATGATAGATAGTTACATGTTATAGTCATGAATTGGCGTGACCCAACTGTAGATTGTGTGTGCACCATGCATATTACTTACGTAAAGTACCTGTGATGAGGCTTGTAGAAACTTGTATACCAACACGCATTGTGTAAAGAAACTATAGCGTCTTGTTGGCACATAGATACTTTCCTACCTGTTACTTTTATATAAGTAGAAGTACCGTGTAGATCTGTGTAAATATTTTTCTAAATACATATATTCCAGTAGTATAATAGTTCCAGTATATAGTTTATTATTACTACTAGTAGTAGTAGTTATTGTACATTTAATAGTATATAAGTTCCAGACAGTATCTTTGAATTCTTTAATCTCAAAACACTCGCTGCTTTGCGTTCAGGAATATTTTTCCTTTCATAATAACAATAGATTTTTTATAACTAAACAGTACGTCACTTATGTTATTGTGCAAATACATAGACGTACACTGTTGGTAAGGCACTTACCGTTTGGCTGATGTGCCATATTGACCTACGCTAATTCGCTAAATTGTTTTGATTGGCAGCAAACTTGTGACGCATGCATAATCATAAACAAGTTTGTATCTCATTTGGGCATCAAGTGCTTTTGCGTATTATTACATAAAGTTTTACTGAACTCACTATTTTTAGAAGGCTATCATATAAACTGGGTGCTTGGAGGAAATAAATATATAAATAATTTATTGCCTTGTTTTTGTCCGTTTAGTGACTAGTAGGCAGAGATTAGTTCAATGTATTCTCATTTGTGATTATGCAAATAAATAGTTAGATAGATAAAAACTTACACAAATAAGCACTTAGTACAACAACGCACAAAAATAAAAAATAAAAAGTAAAATTACAGATAAAAAACAAAAACAAAATCTTAAATGACAACAAAATAACAATGTTATAAATATTCGCAAGGTCCTTTCACCCCTGTGGTTCTCTCATTGTCGGTATATTTATTAGTTCATTTATAAAACACTTTTTGTAAGAACCTAAATACTTCAGTTTTATTATATAACATAAAGTTTAGAAAAACAATACGTATCTGAAGTTTGTTTAAATTTTGGGTAAAAAACATGTTGATTTCGCTTTAAAATTGACTCATTGATTGAGAGCAGCGTATCGCTTTTAATTAACTTGTTTACCATACTTCAGGCTAGTCACAGATTTATAGGTATTTAAGTATTTGCGCAGCAGAAATGTGGACCCCATAACCTTGGCATTTATTTTTGTTATTTAAGAATCCCCAGGTCTGAGAACACGCATTTAATTTTGTGACGTCACACGAGGTAAATACTAAACATACCTAAACTTGGAAAATACAGATAGGTGATGCATTAAGTTTCTTACGTCAGTCTGTTGGGGCCTGGCTCGGACTCAAATACTTTACATCATCAAAGTTACACTTGTCTTGTCCGTAGGAACTTCCGATAGAGGAAAATGTATTAGTCACCGTAAGGAAAACCTTATTTTTATTTTTTTCCAAATAATATATCTATATATCTTTATTTCGAACACGAGAAGTAATGAAGTAAGGCATACGTTTGTAGGTAATTCTGTACGGTAGACACTCAGATCTTTTGGTATTTTAGTTATTTGTTTAGTTTGAGGTTTTTCCTAGAATACCAATCACTGTAAAATAAAATTAATAATATTAATATTGTGCACAATCCACATAAGACTATCTAGTCTAGTAGCCCTACACAAAGCAGAGCTACTATAGAAACCATAATTTAATTTTAGCTGCTATAATTTATTTGGAACCATTTACTTTCTTAAAAAAAAATTGTTAATACATATTACAATACAATATAACACACCTCAAAAACCTCAAACCACCTCACCTCAAACCTCAAAGGTGTGTTCTCTGTCTGAGGGATTGCCCAGACAGAGAACACACCTCTATATGATCACCACAAAAATATTTGTTCTCGGTGGAAATCGAGCCCACGACCGACCTTCGGCGCAGAAGGCAGAGCTACTACCATCTGAGCTGTTAGTAGTAGCTCTATTGTGATGGTACTTGCCTCTGACTTCCCCTTTAAACTTCTATGGGTTCTATGGTATTAGGTGCAGTCGTCTGCAGATAGTTGTACTTCATTTAAGATTTGCCTTGTTCGGGTATTTTATTTTTAGTTTATGTTTCCATCATACAACGTTGATGGAAAACATCTCGAGTCCCAGCATTGTAATTAGTAGTTTAGAATAAGTATAAATAAGTTATACAATCTCGCCTAGCGTGACCAAACTAATCTATGGGATTTTAATAGGAAGTGGTGATGATTATAAATTAATTATTATTGCCTTCGAACTCAGCTACATACTAAAGCATGGCTCAGCTTTGGCAAAATGGAATGACAGTCAAAAAAACGTCGTTGTTTTGTCGCGTGCGATGGTCATGACACAACAAACACAACATGACACAACATCGGTTAAGAGAACAATACCGAAGCGTACATGAATATGTAGCTTAACCCTCATCCGCATCGTGCTTTTAAATATTTATATCGAAATAAAACCAATCAACAAAACAAATCATTATAATTCCCAGATCATCAGATAGTTTGTTTATGAGTAGAATCTATACATGTTGGCAATCAGACTTGTTTATGGTATTGTACATTTTTATATGTATACGGATTCTCTTTGTTTCAAGCGCATTATGACGTTATAATAACAATACTTCAACGTCTTCAGAATATCACGTTCAATGTTTGCGATCATCATCATCAGCCTAAGAGAAGATCAGAAGTCCACTGCTGGACATATGCCTCCCCTATATTCCAGGAAGAACGATTCTGAGCCCTTTCATCCATCGACTTCCCGCGATTTTAACAAAGTCTCGGTCGTACGTTTCGTCTTCCGGTGCGTGGTCGCCATTCGAGAACCTTTATTCCCCAACGGTTACAACAACTGTATGGTAAAGATATAATAACAATATGTAATGTATTCTGTTTTCTCAAAACAGACGGGGTTTTATGGAAAAACCCGTCTGTTTTGAGAAGTGTTTTATCTGATGGCAGATTAACGCAATGCAAATAAAAATATCAAGCCTTATTATGTTATTCTAAAACATTATATGTATCTTCATTGAATAGCGTCAGTTCTTATTCGTATTCAAGGTTCGTGGAATGCTCACCTTCTTATGATCAAATTCAATGAACCGCTTTAAATGAATATCTGAGTCATTGTATAAGTACAAAAGTATTACTAATTTGGTTTACAGACAAAGCCTAATTAATTAATCATTTTTATTTATTGTCAGGTTCATGACAGACGATCATGAACTTGTTTTAAATACAAATAATATAAATCACACGCTGTTCGATCGTTTAATGTACTCGTATTTTATTATCGTTAGTACTTACGTTTTTTATGGATCATACCATATTATAATGCTTAATAATGCATTGCCTACTAGGTTTTGCCCGCGACTTTACTGTACTATCAAGATTTAATGGATCCTCGACCCCCGGACCCCCGGACCTTTGGCGAAGTTTGTCGATCTTTGCCGAAAAGGTTCTCTTCAAGGATCTTTGACAGGTTACAAAACAATGTCGCGAGTTCATAGTTTTTTCACACCTTAAAAATGCTCAAACCCGCCTGAAAAAGTTTTCACTTAAAAAATCATTTTCGTGTTGCAAAAAAACACACAACGTTGGTTTATGGAAAAAACCGTCCAAAACAATACTTATATCTCAACACAATACAGTCATTTATAGTCTTGATCCCACTAGGATTCCGTACGTAAGCTTACCAGCTAAAGTAAACATATTCTGTGTAGGTATTAAACCACCAGTTACACGGTAATAATTAGACCCGGAACAAATAACATTTAGCAGATGCAAACAAACATAAAAATACTTCCTTGTTAGTTTTTGTTACAATATGGTTTGGCCAGGTGGAGTGAGAGCGTTGTACGGAATATTCGCCGTGTCTAGGTATACAAACATTGGAGACCAGCTGGTATAACGCAGTTACTCGTAGCTTTGGTCACCTGGTGTTCTAGCAGATGACGGCAGGTCGACGACTTGTTTGTCAAGGAGTTTGAATTATGTAGTGTAGAGTATGTATGAGCCCCAAAGCTTTTTCAAATTCCAGGTTTAAGAAAAAAAGTTTCAGTCCCTGTGAGCGTGACAACCTTTTGTCTGCCGGCTCCTTATTTTCTATACTGTGACTATGACGGTAATAATTGTGTTTTTGAGATCATACTTTTATAACTCAAACAAAACGAAAAGTCAGGACTACCCTCAAAAAAACAAAATGTCTGCCTCCTCTCTATTATAACGTCTTACCAAGTTTTTTGCTCAGGCACACAATAGAAATAAGTAGGTTCTACGATCAGGCTAAAGACTTGTGTCTCATTTCAAATGCCTGCCGTATAAAACAGACCTTATTGTAACGAAAACATAATTTAGTTGAAATATGATTGTAGTTTATACCCCTTGCGTGGGAAAGCCACTGCGGAGGTTGTTGC
Organism: Thera britannica; assembly: GCA_939531255.2. Taxonomy (NCBI): domain Eukaryota; kingdom Metazoa; phylum Arthropoda; class Insecta; order Lepidoptera; family Geometridae; genus Thera; species Thera britannica. Next base: position 17,514,153 of record OW618039.2, read on the forward strand.
CTATCTACGTCATCTGCCCTCGCAGTGGGACCTCGCGGGGGCGGACAGAATTGTATTTCTGTAAAATTGCTCCCATCTAAGCGTATTTTCTTGCTTAATGTCTTAGCATAAGATGTGAAACAGAAAATCGATAAATAATACCTGAGGCACACGTACGCACGCAGCAACCCTAAACCCTACAAAGGCACTATAAAACAAAAATTGTTTCAAACTGTTTCAATACCGGTTCTACTCAAAAAAAAAATTTTTTTTACAGAATTTGAACAATCGAGACGTAGTGGTAGTACTTCCCCGGACGAGGTATTACTACCAGGGGGGGTACGCTTAAAAAAACCTTACATTTTGAAGACGACAGCGCCAACTGGTGCCAAGGTGACAAACTAAACAGCAGCCATTTTGTGACGTCATAACAGGACGGAGATGGGTGAATGTCGGATAATTCAACTTCATTCATTTCATTAATTGTCTACCCTCTTTTAATCTGCCGTTTGGATTTGATGTTATTGTGCTTTATTTCGAGGTTATTTGTTAGTCACACAAGTATTTGTTGAGTTTTGTTAACGATTTGTTACAACATGAGTCAATTTCGAAAAAGATATTGTGTTTTTGGCTGTGACTTCCTAAGTAAGTAGCAATACTATACTACATACACAGTCAAAGGTGCACGCCCGCACACAAAGTATGCTGATAATAAGATTGCATTTTTGTATTTTAGGTTTGCAGCAATCCTCGACAACCTTCATGGAAACAGACCAAAGCTATTCTTATCCTATGAGACATGGTTTCCAATCAATGGAGATAACAAATTTATCGGGTCCCTCCAGGGTGATGATGGACATCACAAAACCTGGTTCATCAAGTCTTGCAGTTGAGTCACCAGAGTCTTGCAGTTGGTGTAGATCGGTAAATATGGTTTCTCCCAATCACCGACCTGAACTTTCTTCTAATGAGGTACCTCCAGTCACTGAAAGTGAGTTTGGTAGTGCGATTATCCATCTCCGAGGTAAAAAAACCGCTCCAGGACCAGATGGCGTGCCTGGTCGAGTATTGATGATTACTCTGAAACACCTGGGAGGCCAACTCCAAGATCTATTCAGCTCATGTCTTGTGTCTGGTCAGTTTCCCAAGGTGTGGAAGGACGGACGCTTATGCTTGCTTCGAAAAGAAGGACGCCCAGCCGATTCCCCCTCTGGTTATAGGCCAATTGTTCTGCTCGATGAGGTGGGCAAACTACTGGAGCGCGTGGTGGCTAACCGCATCCTCAGCCACCTTTCTTGTGAGGGACCTGACCTGGCAGAAGAGCAGTACGGGTTTAGGGCTGGTCGGTCCACAGTTGATGCATTGCTACGCCTAAAGAACATCTCCCAAGAGGCTGTAGCCCGAAAAGAACGAGTATTGGCGGTATCCTTAGATATCGCCAATGCCTTTAATAGCCTTCCTTATGAATGCATAGAAGAAGCGCTTCGATACCACGGAATACCGCTCTATCTGAGACGGTTAGTGGGAAACTACCTGCGAGAACGAGATATTCTCTATCTTAATGCGACAGGGAGAGTTTGCGCCAGACGAATGACGACCGGTGTTCCACAGGGATCAGTGATGGGTCCCTTGTTATGGAATATAGGCTACAACTGGGTGCTCCGTGGGACGCTGCTTCCCCGGACAAACATTATCTGTTATGCGGATGATACATTGCTTATAGCTCGGGGAGGCAGTTACCAGGAGGTGGCGCACCTAGCTACAGTGGCCTCCACTCTTTTGGTTAGGCGCATTCGATTACTAGGGTTGAAGGTGGCCCTCACAAAAACTGAGGTTATCTCCTTCCATGGAAGAGGAGGTAGGCCACCTGGCGGTGCCTATATATTGATTGACGGGGTTCAAGTAATGATAAATACCACTTTTAAATATCTTGGGTTGACTCTGGACAGTGCTTGGAACTTCTCTGAACACTTCAAAGTCTTAGCTCCCAGAGTGCAAGGTGCGGCAGGGTCCCTTGCACGGCTTTTGCCAAACTTGCAAGGCCCAAAAACCCCATGTCGGCATTTATATGCAGGCATCATCCGCTCGATGGCCCTGTACGGTGCACCAGTGTGGGCGGACGCTCTGACTGCCACCAATACGGCTCTTCTGCGGAGGCCGCAGAGGATCATGGCAATCAGAGCGATACGTGGCTATCGCACTGTGTTACACGGGGCTGCCTGTGTAATTGCGGGAATGCTACCCTGGGACAAGGAAGCGAACGTGCTAGCTCAGGTTTACCGGCTTAAAATTGACAGGCGGGCGGCAGGGTATCGTCTCGCCCCACAAGAAGTAAGCCAATTGAGAAGAGTGGCTCAAGAGGACGCCCTGCAAGAATGGGCAGATGATCTAGAGACCGCTGAGTATGGCCTCTGGACTATCAACGGTATACGTCCCGTTCTGAAGGAGTGGGTGAGCCGTAAACACGGTCACTTGACATTTAGATTAGTGCAGATAATATCCGGACACGGATGTTTTGGTCACTACTTGCACCGAGTCGCAAAGAGGGAACCAAGCACAGCCTGTCACCACTGCGGTGACGATGACGACACAGCGCAGCACACTCTTGAGGTGTGCAGTGCTTGGGTGCCGCAACGCCAGTTGCTTGCAGACGAGATTGGACAGGATCTGTCGCTTCCTAGCGTGGTTGAGGCCATGCTCGAGAGCGATAGATCTTGGGATGCAGTAGTAGCATACGCCGAAGAAGTTATCCTACTGAAGGAAACAGCGGAGCGGGTGCGGGAGGATAATTCTCTCGCTGATCCGCAGCGCAGACGCAGGACCGGAAGAAGGCGACGGCAATTCCAACGCCTCCTCCTACTTGACGGTGGCCAGCAGGGTTTGAGTGCGGGGAGCCTCAGCCCAGCATTGCACAGGCTACCGATTGCAGGAATTTTCCCAGGACATCCACCTCTTAACGAGGTCAGAGGGGTTCGCCCAAGGCGAACTATCACTGACAGAGCCGCGGTAGAATCCAATCGGGACCCCGTGACTCTGTCAAGTTCCGATGCAGCATCGGACCATTCGTCAGGTGAGGAGTGGTTCGATGATGCACTGGCACTGAGGTGAGTGAAGGAACATCGGTGGGTTTTTAGTCAGTATGCTGTCAGTATGACAGAGAGTCTGACATCCCCTCCTACTCTTCCCCAAGTAGAAGGCATGCGTAAAGGATTTTCCCCCGTAAAAAAAAAAAAAAAAAAAAAACAAAAAAAGATCGGTAAATATAATATTAGAAGTTAAAATGGTATTATGATTGAGATGATGCAGTAAAAATAGCGGCACAAGAATATTACAACAAGCATCCAACAATAAAGAAATAAGTATACAAAACAAAAAGCTATTTTATATTTTCCCTTTAGTAATAAGGCTCCTACGTTTAAAAATACTCCTAGGTTGTGGCATTTTTCTTTAAGATTGTAGATGTTTATTGATATTTTGATCACTTGCTTGTACAGGGCTATTGAGATCTATTAGTATATATATTTTAAATCTACAATTGGAATTTTTCATTGAGAATTTTAATAGATTTCGGTGACATTTAGTCACCAGTGTTAAGTAAAAAATCGCACCCCAGGAATCTATAAATACGTAATATACGTATAGCTGTTCAGGTATATAGCTGTTTAGCTAGCGTAGCATAGGTATATATGTATACCTGCATAGCTATAACTATACATCTACAGTTGTTAGCTTTAGTTCCTCTTCCAGGCACCAGGTAGCAGCACTTTCCATAGATGCCATTAAAACGATAGAGTTGCCACTCTTTCCCTCCATAACTATACTCTTTGATTACTACTACTGCGTTTCAAAGTGATTCTGGTAATTTGATTGACAAAATAAATTGTATCTATTTGTCAAAGATGACATAAGAAAACAGCATCATGCCAAAAAGGATTGAGTTGGTATGACGAATGATAAAGGTGAATGGAAGAAGTAAACCCCACTTAGCGTGGGATAAGGGCAGGAAGATAATGATGATGAAGTATATAATAAAACCATTTCATCAACGCTAGTTCCTAAAATTATCTAGGGCATTTTGAAATCTCAAATTAATTAAATAAACAATTTCTAATCTCTGATCAAAAATAGAAGTTTTATGATTAGTAATATATTTTATGTCCGCCTATAAATTTTATTTAATGTCATTTGAATTTAGCATCAAAGCATGTGTTGCTAAATAACCTGAGGGTTTCGATGTAGCTTGTATCAGTATTTTCTATCTAATATAAACAGATATCACCTCACGTCCACCGCAAGGCATCATAGTAAAAATACCAGGAGAGCCTGATGTGATGGCTTGATAGAGACGAAAACTATCATGCCAATGGCACTCCTGCTAATTTTATGCCAGTCAGATCTCTCTTACAACTGTTAGCCGGTTTTGGGAATAGGACATCCCTATGCCGACCAAGCGACGAGACATCACTGGTGGCAGACAAGATGGCTGGCGTCGTGATGCGTAGTTGTATGGTTTGCCGTGTAATAAAGTAAAACAAAGTTCTACATATTTTAATCAATGAAGAGTTTTCGTCGTAACACTATAATCTTTATTTATATAACTAGCCGATGGAACAAGCATAATTATGGCCTACCTCATGTAAAGTGGTAACCATCGCCTCGTAGGTCGTAAGTAACGTGTCCTGCATCAAGTTGATGCACTGCTCTGCGTCCATCAACTTGAGGCATACAGATGTTCAACCTCACGTGCCAGTAATTTCAAATCATGTCTGACCATAGAGCAAGTGCACTTCCTCAGACCTTCATTATTGGCAGCACGTTGTAATTCACTACTGGACATAAACCTCCTTATACGACTACATTTGAGCCTATGCCCGTCTGGTGATCTCCAATCAAGATAATTTTTGCCCCTGTTCTCCGAACTCTTTGATTATTTTCCGCACTTAATGCCCCGCCCACTGCCGCTTCAATTTGCTAATCCTGGCTATGTCGGCGACAAGTTGGTCTACGGACGGTTTCTCCACATTAATTACCTCGCTCGTATTACCCACACCACGCTAACAGATTACTCCTCATTTTCTCCTGTCACTGGCGCTACTTTCAAACTTCTTGTGATGTAATATCGCGTTGCCTATAATAATCAACGCATATTATCGATACAAAATATCTATATTACGTTGTATCAATATTTTATCTACATATTTATATTCAACAACGCGCGAATTCGCCCCGTTCCCGTAAATTTTACGGGATAAAAAGTATCCGAAGTCCGTCTTCTGGTTTTAAGCTACGTCTCCACCAATTTTCAGCCTAATCTGTTCAGTCGTTCTAGCGTTAATGAGTAACAAACATCCATCCATCTATTTTTATTTGTATTTGTATTTATTTATTTCTCTCACTTAGACAAAGGACAAGGATTAAATTAGATCTAAACCGAGAGCTGGTACCCAAGGAGGTTTCAAACTAAACCCTGTAGATCGGGTCACCAGGCTCGTTTTCCGGCCTCGATACATCTCAATATTAGGGTAGATAACCAATGCCATCTTATTTAAAGGACTCCATCTCGGTACCTAAACTAAGCCTACTTACAAACTGTACAATATTAAGTGGGATATTTTGAATTTCCAGTAAACTACGCGCAGGGCGAGTCACCGCACGTGCTAGAAACGGGATCATACACGCAGACTGCCAATTCTCCGCACATCGCTCTATCGCCCAACGCTGAAGTCCTGGCGGTTTCTGTCGATAACGCTGTTGAGTTCTACGACACTTATACTGGAAAGCTTTACGACACCGTGGATAATATCTATTCAGGTAAATTTATAATCATACTTAAGGCTAATTTTAGTAATAATAAGAGAATAGTTTTGGGTATGCATGTGGATGGTGGTTATAGAAGATGTAAGAAAAAGATGGATGAACACAGAGATGACGTATGATGTAGGTGAGTGGAAGAAGAAAACCTGTTAACCCGGCTCTTAACATGGGCTAAGGGTAGGTAGGTGATAATGGCTAAGGACTAATTTTTCCAGAAACAAGACCTGATAAATTATTATTTGACTAATAGCGATGTTCCTAAGATGGAAAAATCCGCGAACAAAAACTTTGTGTGTTTTTTGACAACGCAAAGCAACTGAAGGTTACCTAATAATTTATGGTGACAGCTGCATTATTTCTTCCTGCATATGTACTTATGATGCGTCAGTTAAATATTCCGATGATAATATGTTCCAATTTCCCAACCGCAACCTCAAATGCAACCACTTTTCCTTCAAACTTCAAGCTTTTAAAGGAAATTGCCCTCAAGAGCGTAGGCGTTGCTCGTCCAATCTAGTTAAAGAAAATTCAATACCGACGAGCAACCGCGGAAAATTGTATCAGCCAATACGGGAACTAAAATAAAATGAAGTTTTGCAGACTACAGCGGTAACTCGATCAAATAACGGCCTTCCCTTGACTTTCGAACATTTAGTTTAAACCTAAACACTTTACGTTAACTTCCTACTTATTAGCTAAATACTTTGGCAAATAGATAAAATCCTTAGAAATAAAACAGAACAGGAAAATTATCTTCAGTAGCTTGGTCGTAATATTATACATTAGACACAGCTATTTAATTAAAAAGGCGTTAATCACGATAAGTTATGCTAAGCCATTTTGGGCGTTAAAGTTATTTATTTATGTTTAGCGTAAAAAAATATTGTGTTTCCTAAAGCCTTGCGCACAGAGCGTTTCACTGATCGCTACCGCAGAACATAGTACTTGTAACCTAAAGGTGTAGACTTCAATGTCTACACCTTTAATGTCCAGACACTAGAATACATTGGTCTCAAAATCTGATGACAAATAATAATAGGCACCCATATACATAGTCTTGAAGCCAGGCTGAAGATCTAATTTTTCCACCGACATGTATACATTTATCGGTCAGATAAAAATGTATGCATCTCTGTTTTAGGCTACTCCAAAACAAGGACTGACATTTGTTATTTAGCGAATAGCGTTACTCCATAGATAGATGAATCGGTCTTGTTTCTGACTCAAGCACTGTTTCTGAATACTAGCCTTAGTCTAGTTTTACACATCTACATCCAGTGACCGATGACAGAATGTCCGTCAAGTCATTACTGGTGAAAGGCTGCAGTATTGGCAGTAGACTGAGTAATGGAGAAAAAAGAAAATGCTGTCTGTTTATTTATTGCTCTATTTATCATCATTAGCTTGACGTTTCAATCCAACCTAATAGGCTATAGCTCGACAAGTAGACTTTGAAGTGGCAGCTCCCATTAGACGAGTGATCGAAAATGTTAACCGACGCGAATTTATGGGAGCGTTGACCTTGATAGTTGTTTTCAATCGTTGTTTTATTTGCATCTAGATCTGTAGTTTTGTCTAGAAAGGCGTGATTATATTATTTCTGAGACCCCATTAGTATAGAGTAGCCACTGCCTTTAATACCTATTACAAACCTATCTTTTGTTACACCTTATTATGTTACAAGAATCATGAATACCATTAATTTTACTTCTCTGTTAATTGTTGCAAGAAATAAACTGTAAACTAAACTAAAAAAAAACCCCCAGCCTAAATTTGAAGGAGATTGAAGGAGGCCTTATATCCTAATGTCCAGCAGTACACTTCGGGCTGTCCTTGACAAGATGACTCTTCTTAAACTCAGTTTAGTTACGTTTGCAAGTAAACCTTGTCTAATTCAAACATAACTTTGTAGCAGCTCATTTAAAACGTGCTTATGTTGTCACGTCTATTATTTCAACTCAGCTTTTCCTGTTTGACAACACCAACTGATGTTTTATTTCGTGCCGACATTGCGAACCTTGACCTAATGAGCCTTCACATAATTAATTCTCAACCTTACGACTTAGGATATAAGTGCTAGTACAAATAATCAGCAGAAACTGATTATGTAATTTTATGAGTGTACGGTAATTCTATTCGACGGATGTGTGATTCTGGCAAATTAGTCATTCATTATACGAGAATCAATATGCTCTAGTTTACCTTACCTCTGTTCATGATAAACTACTTTTTTGACGATTTTGCGTGCGGCTAATAATAATAAATAAATAAATAAATATTGTGGACAATTCACACAACACTACCCAGCCCCAAACTAAGCAGAGCTTGTAATATGGGAACCAGATAGCTGATATAATACTTGAATACATTTTTTTTTTTTTGTAAATACATACTTAACATACAATATAACACCCAGACAGAGAACAAACATTTATGTTCACCACACAAATATTTGTTCTCGGTGGGGATCGAACCCACGACCTACGGCGCAGAAGGCAGAGCTACTACCAACTGAGCTAGAGGCCAGTCAGGTAATACGTTTATTTCCTTGTATTTTGATGAAGGATTCTCATTTTAATTTATTCCGAGCGGTTATTTACCTTTTCATCTTTATTATGCTTCAATTTCGAAGGCTAAAACCCGTTGAATTGTAACATATTTTAATTGAAGTTACAAAAATCCCAAAATAAAAAAACTCTACTAAGCAATTTTTTTCCTTAGTACTAGATGTTTGTCGTCACCCTTTTCTACCTACTTTTATCGTAGTGGCATGGCTTTATACCACCGGCCATAAAGAGTATCTCGTCGTTATTCGCACTTGGCACCATAAACAGATTCGAATCGTCATTTGAATAAAGCCATAACCTCGCCGCGCGACCTGTATGGTTGATCTTTTCTATAATGTTTTCCCTGTAGATGGCAAATGCATGCGAAGAGTACAGCTTGTATTATTTTATAGTAGCTACTTGGTAATTTTATGTACCTAGCGTCTGTGCCAACAAAGTTATCAGTTCAACCATCTTTGTAACTCCGCCACGGCCTGCGGTCGTATTTAAATTATTAAAATTAACAATGTAATTAAGGTAAAATTCGTTAAAAATATCCTATACTGATTAAAAAAACGTGGGTTCTTCTACGTACTTTATTTACTATATGAATATACTATGTACTTCAAATGATACGTAGATGCCTACTTCACAATTTAAAATCAAAGAATTTTTCCATAGAAAACGCAAATCGTAATCGAAATTTTATTGTTCCGTAAAAACATTGGACAAGCCATTTCAGATTGCGCTAGGTCAGTGTCACAGGCCTAAAATACCCTCTCCTGCTACATTTCATAACTCAAAATGTTGTTGCATCGAACCATAACTCTGGGAACCTAATTTGTATGATGATAGATGTGGTTACCGAATGTCTTTATCATATGGTCTTTGTAGGCGCCGAAAACTAATTAGGAATGTAACCACTAACTGCTTTATTATTAGGAAAACCAAATTAAGCGACTAGCTTGTTATCTAGCTAGACTATTGCGATTGTACCAATTACGCGTTATTATTGACCATGAAGAAGTATGTCAAACAACTGGCCAGAATGAAAAATCCTAGCAAAAGTTTCATCATCATCATCTTCCTGCCCTTATCCCACGCTAAGTGGGGTCGGCACAACAGTCGTGTACCAATGAGTTTTTCTGTCGAAAAATGTATGTGCACTGTGCCAGTATTCTCAAAACGGTGAAGGAAAACATCGTGAGGAAACCAGCGCCGGCGTGTTGTAGAACCTAAAAAAGTTCGAGCAACACGTGTCAAGAGTCACGCAAAAAGGGCCCACCAGCGGCCTATACTTGCGGAAAAACCTGCCCGCACATCAAGTGCGCATGATAAAACTTGCCTGCTCATGTCATCCTTGACACAGTCCATCCATTTTTTCTTTGGTCTACCTCTTCTTTAACCACCATCCATATCCAACACCCTAGCCAGTCTGTATTTTAAAATTGTCCAACAGTGACTTAAATGTTAGTAGGGGCGTGGGTATGGGTTACCATAGTTGCCTTGAATTATTGAGCAGTTTTCAAGGCGTTTCAGTATCGATTGACCGTATCTGAACTGAAATGTCACAATAGCCCTTTATTTTAAGTAGTTACCTATCTAATTAGTAACTGCAAGGGCGCATTGCAATCCTTAGAAATATTGTTCAAGTCAAGGCCCGTATTCAGGCACAGTACTTGCGTCCGAGTCGAGCTTCAAGTATAGATTTTTTTACAGTTCTCCATTGAAAAATTAAAAAAATGACAAAATACGATGCTTGAGGCTCGACTCAGACTCTAGCATTGTTTCTGAATACGTAACGATTTTGCCCTAAGTAGCGATTCATGAAAATTTTAAAAGGGGTGTTTTCTAGGCACTTTTCTTGAAACCAGGTTAGGAGTACCCTAAACCGACGAGCATGTATGAAAAATGTTATGAGAGTGAATGAAGCGAAAGAGGTGTGTCAGGATCGTAGCAAGTGGAAATCTGTGATCTCTGCCTACCCCCATGAGAATAAGGCGTGATTTTATGTGTGTGTGTATGTATGTTTTCTTGAAACCGAGACCTAAATATACATATTTTTGCCTGGAAGAAATCGTTCAAAGCGATAAGGTCGCCCATTGTTTTGCCAATACTCTTCATAAATTCTGTATTATATCCTGTACGTTATTAGAAGCTTATAGTAGTATGAGAATGGCAACACTGATTTCCGGTAGAGTTCTTACCTCTTTTTCTACCCTATAAGGCTATCTCTTTCGCACACCCTTCCACCAGGCGCGTGGGAGTGCTGGATGGCCCAAGCACTTTGCTCGTCATTGGCTTTGAATTTCCCGTTGAGTTAACTTGTGCTCTAAAGCTTATACCTGTACTGGTACTATAATTTATAGCTACTTACTTATTCTGTTGAAACACTTATCATCTTTATTTCAACTAGAAAGAAACAGTTTTAGTCCATGCTTAATATTTTAGTGTTATAGTGGAATCATCATACTTACACGTAAGTTGCACAAGTATATACCTAAATTGTAAACGGTGTTACCGTTCGTTGATAATAGTTGGATAAATTCCAGAAAATTTTTCTTTTCAAATCTACCCTCACTTTTATTTTTATTTTTATTAAGTTAAGTTTATGTCCATTTAGCTTTATTTAACGTAGCTAAACGTTAAAATGGATCAAACCGAACTCGCAAATGAGGCAGCTTGTAGTCCTAGACCACAACGGAGTAATGTACGTTTACCGGAACGACGACGATCAAGATCGTCTAACAGCAGTAGTAGTTCGTCGTCTTCGGCTAGTTCTTCTGATTCTCCGCAAGAATCAAAGAAAAAGAAACACAAAACCCAGCATCGTAGGTCTAGAAAACAGAAGCGACGCGATCGTCGGCGTATTGAAAAGTTATCGAATGATGTAGGTAAATTGCAAAATACTATTGCTATGTACGAAAATGCTCGAAACTACCCTGAAAACGAGGCTGGTTTATCTGATGTTAGTCGTGACATGTACGATGATTGCTGCGCCTCGCAGGCGTCACCATCTCAGGTTACAGAAAATCCTATACCAGATTTAGCTTTCAAGATTGAAACCAGAGTCAAAGACCCAGCAGTCCCTAAAGCTCCTCAGGAGTACCTTAAGATGCTAGAGGAGGTTCAACGGTTTGGCAGCATTACTTGGTCAGACATAAGATACGCGGAAACGCAAAAGTTTTATAATCATGCACCGGGTTTTATAGAGCTTGAAGCAAACGAGGAGGTGAAGGCGTATGATAATATACGCCATTTAGCGTACTCAGATAAAGCTTATGCAGGTATTACATTTTGCATTTTGAAACAAAAGGAAGTACTACTTAACAGTTTGCGGAGCTTAATATTATGGTCTCAAACTCTTGAAGCGTCACTCGTTGACCTCAACGAGCAAGTTATTGAACTTTTTCTAAAAGGCGATTTCCATAAGGTATCCACAGACCTATTGCAAATGGCGTGCGGTCACAGAGCAGAGACTTTAGAGATGAGAAGGGATGGGATTCTGAAATCAGTTCGGGACCCGCTAGTCAAGGTGTCTATAAACAAAATCCCTCCTTCAAACACACACCTCTTCATGCCTGATGTTCTCACATCGACATTGGAGAAGGCAGGTGGTGTCAGAAAGGCTTTTTGGCCAGTAAATAAGCCTAGCAGCGGGAATGCTTCGCGAGCAAAACCCACAAATGCTTCGGCACGGCCTCCCTCGCAGGGATATGCCCATCAATACGCACCATCGCATGGTCGTTCTGGTTACTGTTGTGATCCTCCAAGCACGTCCGTGCGTTGCCATCATAATCAGCCCTCGCAGGGTAACTACCAATCGCAGCATTACTACCCGAGAGGCCAAAACAATGCTGGTGCAGAACAGCGCAGTTATAACCCTTCTAATAGGGGCCCTGCATTTCGGTCTCGCGGATCAAGGCACTATCGGCAGTCACAAAGGGGACAAAAACGTCACCATTCGCCCTCTGGCTACAAGGGCAATAAGAAGCAAAGACAATGACTCACAGCTTTTCAAGGCCGGTCGGTTAGCACAATATGTCAGTCGTTGGAGAGAATTGAAAGCGCCCGACTTTTCACTCCGAATAATTACAGGGTATCGCATACCTTTTTGGCAGAAACCACCCTTGATAACACCGCATCTAGAAAGCGACCGTCGTCGCACATTAGAGTCGGACAAAATGACGGGTATCATTCGTCAAATGAAACAGCAAGGTGTTCTGCAAGTAGCAGCTATCTCTCCAAGCTTTCTGTCCCCGTTGTTTCTAATACCAAAAAGCGACGGCACCGATCGACCCATATTCAACCTGAGAGGGTTAAACCAATATGTTCTAACAGATCGTTTCCGATTAATAAATATGTATCGAGTACCGGATTTCCTTCAACCGCAAGATTGGATGTGCAAAGTCGACTTGTCGCAGGCTTATTTCAACCTACCGATAGCCCAGTCTCACAGGAGATTTCTGCGTCTCGTATACAAAGGCGAATTGCTCGAGATGACGTGCCTCCCATTCGGCCTAAGTACAGCACCGAAAGTCTTCGCATGCCTAACAAACTGGATAGCTCAAACTCTTCGAGAAAAAGGCATAAGAATAATAGTTTACCTCGACGATTTTCTCTTAGCACATCAAAGTCAGATCATTATAAGTCAGCACGTGAATCTGCTGTTAGAAACTTTGGAATTTCTGGGATTCCAAGTAAATTACGGAAAGTCAGTTCTGGTCCCTCAGAAACAAATCACGTACCTAGGAATCGTCTGGAACACCTGGACAGATTACAAGAGACTGCCAGGGGAAAAATTGGCTACCGTAATCAAAAAAGTATCTCATGTTCTGGAAACTGGAGGTGTATCACTGAAAGAGCTTCAAAGTCTGGTAGGTCTGCTAAACTTTGCCAGCTTTGCTGTCCCCCGCGGCAGGCTAAATCACCGAGCCACGCTCAGTTTCTTAAATACGCTGCCAGAGAGCGTGACTTCGGCAAGGTTCGTTCTTCCACTCACAGTTCAGGAGGAGATGCATTGGTGGCTTCAAAATTGCTCCCTGGCAACGCGGATACACATACCGCCTCCAACTCACTTTTTAACCACCGATGCCTCGGATACCGCATGGGGAGCTCAACTGGACAATCAAGCAATATCGGGAAACTGGCATCCAGAAGAACAGAATCTACACTGCAACCTGAAGGAGTTATTAGCGATCCTAAAAGTCCTAGAGACCCACGCGGGAGACATGGCAGGAAGTTCGGTTCTGATTCAGTCAGACAATCGATCTGCCGTAGCTTATCTTCGCAACGAAGGTGGAACCAAATCGCAAAGGCTTATGGAACTAACGCAGAGAATCCTTCTTTACTTAGACATCCATCAAATTCAATTCCAAATTTATCACATTCCCGGAAAGTTCAACAATCAGGCAGATTCTTTATCCAGACACCGGCGGACTCCGGAATGGCATTTAACTCCAACTTGCACAGATATGATATTTGCAAAGATGGGAATTCCCGTGATCGACCTGTTTGCATCCAAGACGGCTCGAGTGCTAGCGAATTACGCAACATTAGACCTCAACGATCACGATGCGATGTTTCACGATGCGTTCAGCTTAACATGGAACTTTCCACTAGCATGGATATTTCCTCCGCCGTTTCTAATCCCCCGAGTGTTGATGCACCTGAACAACGCAACAAGAGTTTATCTAATTGTAGTTCCCAGGTGGGAGAAAGTATTCTGGCGGGCGGATCTGAAGTCAAGAGCCATTGCACCCCCCTTCACGCTGACGAACCTGAAACGATTTTTAGTCGACACAACGACGGGGCTGCCACCTCCCAAGGTTCAGGACATGATATTGGAAATTTGGAAATGTGGGGGTGGAATGAGAGGATAAAGGCATGGGATGCGAACCAAATTTCATTACTTAAATCAGCGTGGCGACCTTCTACTTGGAGAACATATAAGGCCCCTTGGAATCGGTGGGTTTCCTGGTCAAAACTACACAAAATAAATCCTATGCACCCTGAAGGGGCTGAGGTAGCTCAGTTCTTAGCGGATCTTTATTTAAAGTTTAAATTTTCTTATAATACTATTTTGCTTTACAAATCTGTGATTTCCACGTTCTGTAACGCAGAATTATCTGGTAAATTAAGTGAAGATATTCTGGTCAGACGTATATTGAAATCGATTTCTTTAAAAAATCCCAAGTCTCCAAAACTGCCTGTTTGGGATATTAATATTTTGACAAATTTTATGAGTAATTATGCTGTAGACTGCGCAAATGTTTTTCAAACGGTCAGGCATACTGCAGCATTATTGATTCTTTGTTCAGGTCGTAGAATTCATGATCTAACCTTATTAAGCGTTGACAGTGATCATTATACGGCTGAAAATGACTTTATTGTTTTATGGCCTCAATTTGGGTCCAAAACTGATTGCAGAGAGTATAGACAATCAGGTTGGAAGCTGTTGGCTAACAGACAAAATCAAAATTTAAATCCTGTGTTCTGGGTCAATAAAACTATCGAAATTCTTAGCGACAGGCGTGGTATTTCTGGATCATCAAATTTATTTATTTCTTTGCGAGGCTCACCGTCACCTGCCTCTCGCACAACCATCGCTGGTTGGTTCAAGTCTCTTATGAAAGCAGCCGGCATATCAGCTACCCCAGGAAGTGTGCGCGCCGCTGTAGCTTCTAGAAACTGGGTTGACAATTTTTCTATTGAGGATATTCTAGCTAGAGGAAATTGGAAAACAGTTAAAACATTCCAAAGGTTTTATCGCCGTGAAGTAATGGTCTCGTCAACGATTAATAAGTCATCGGTTACTTCATTATTTAATCCGGTACAATGATGAGACACCCATAAAGTATCACTATGCTTGTACAGAACATAATTAATAGTATCAAAAATTAAGGTTTATCCTGTTATATATCCCTAGAGATGATTATATGATTAAAAACACCTACATGGGTAGGTATATAACCTGATGTAATGAATATTATATACATATTATAATATACAACCTGCCTAATTGGTTTGTATTCTGATCATCGTTTAACCCATGTGTCGAGGGTTACCTCATGTGGGTTCTATCTAGACTCAGGAATGTTTGTAACTTTGCTGTTTTAACTGATTGTGTGTTTCGATCTATCAGAGTTAATATATGGTTTGTAAGGAGAATACCTATGTATTGTGTTGGCTGATATTTTACCAATTAACGGTGTTGAATAAAAGTATTAAGGTCTATGCGCACACACATTTCATTTTTAATACATACTACCTACGGTTTGTGGACCTAACTACCTACTAGATCTAACTACCTTCCTAAAAGTAGGTAGGTGCCTTCGTAGGTTGGTAGTATACCTTCACATTGGCGTTTTATCCTTCTCACCAGGCGATAACAAACAGGTCTCATACTACTATAAGCTTCTAATAACGTACAGGATATAATAGAGGCGTTTTACCTGAAATAAAACGCTTATTATATACTTACCTTATTAGAAGCTTAATTTTTATCGCTGCCTGGTGTTATTCGACGCAATGACGAGCAAAGTGCTTGGGCCATCCAGCACTCCCACGCGCCTGGTGGAAGGGTGTGCGAAAGAGATAGCCTTATAGGGTAGAAAAAGAGGTAAGAACTCTACCGGAAATCAGTGTTGCCATTCTCATACTACTATAAGCTTCTAATAAGGTAAGTATATAATAAGCGTTTTATTTCAGGTAAAACGCCTCTATTATGTTACTGTGTGGTGAACAATAAAGCGTAATCTATCAATTTTTTCCAGGTATCATAACCTTTATGAAGTTCGACGCCAGCGGCAAGTATCTATTCGTGTGCGGAGACCGAGTAGTCAGGGTCCTCCACAATGTCTGCGGTTACTACACCACCATCGCCAGCTGCCAACGACTGCTCGGCCAGAAGCAAACTTCGGCTACTGTGGAACGTCTCAAGAAAACTATTGAAGAGTGCAAGGAAACGCTCTCTAAATTTGGAAAGTAAATTAATCTTTACGCAATAAGGTTTCCATCGACCTGCCATATTTTCATTAATGTGAAATTTTTCATTACGAATTATTATTGATGGAACTCTATTTGCTCTATTGAGGTCCTTGGTAGCGTAGACAATCGACAATCAGCTGAAAACGTAGGTAAGTTTTACTTGCCTACTTTCAATCCAAGATGTGTATTGAAGTGACTCAGAAAATGTAGGTTGTCTGCGGTTGACCTAAAACTTTCAGCTGCATTTATTTTGTATAACGCGACTTCTAACTAATCATATTTTTGTATTTACTTTTACATTTTGGTATCAAAATCGATTAGATTTGATCTCGGTCCAAATTCTATGTTGTAAGTAAAATTAACTTTTAGGGGTAATATAAAATAACAAACTATTAGTTTTGTTACTAAAGAACTGAATGATGCAATATTGTTTGTATGTTTTAGCTTGTAAGTTTCGCTATCAGTCATATTATATTATTGCCATGTCTTACTTACGCAGGGCAATGTTTTGTTTTTTAAGTCGAGTTACCTTGAAATGTAATCCTCAGGATGTCTAAGGGTAGTAGAGTCACGTCCAATAATGATAAATTCCCACATTTCAATGATAGGTTTATAGGCCCATTGCTAGAGTACTAGAAGATTTCCTTGTAAAATATGTTGCGGTTATGTAAACTGAAATTTCTGAAAATGAGGTTCCTATGTAGGACATGTAGGCGATAAATTAGTTTTCAAATATATGTTGCTGCTTGATTATTGTATTTCACAATTCACCCAGTTCTACGTAGTAACAAAATGTGATGCATTTATTTTAGTTACGAGCTTCAATTATGCAGTAAAGTGAAGCTAGTGAATAACAAATAAGCGACAGCCGTTTTGGCCCCTTAGTGGAGTATGCAGTTACTTTCAATACCTTCAAATTTTCCGAAATACCCGCAGTGGTGGGAGGCTGCTTTGTAATGATAAACATGCATTTAAAGTCTGTATAAACTAAGTTCTTAGATCATAGTCTTGTAGTGTTCAAAATTGTTAATTATTTGAGAAAGGCTCATGAATTTATACCTTTATATACGGTCTAAAATTTTTAATGATTAATCGAATAAAAAACGATTTCATAACAAGCTAGTTTCATTTATTCCAGTTCCAGTAAATCGGAGCAACTTCACCCACCTAGGTACTATATCGTAGACTTCTACTTCTCTAACTGCGGATTCGTGGTCACACTACATTGCGAAGGATCGCTTTTGACCGAATAAGTTCTGTCCTTCCACTGCAACCAACTGAAACGTATCCACTTTCTTGTCTGTTGATTTGATCAAAGTCAACAGTTCACTAGAATGTGACCTGAGAGGTGATGGCATGAAAACTAGAAGAACATGGTAATGGTTATGGGCCATTAAGTTCTACCAGCAAGGTGCATAAATAAAAAGTCCAATGGAATCTATGAGAGATCCTATGTATATTTTATAAGAGATGCCAGGCAGGAATAAAACAAATAACTTCAATGTTTTAACTTTATTGCGTTTCGCACAAAAGTGACTTATCGACAATAATGTTGAGATAATCTGTGATAAGTAATAATTTTAAGTACAATTTCACAGCTTTTGATAAATAAATAAACTTTTGCTTCATATCATGATTTTCCATTCAATTCCGTACATTCGTCAAAATTACACGCCAAAATAGACTTGATTTGTAACAAACAAATCACTATATCACGACTGAGTATGACTTGCACACACGTCTCAAAGATAATAAGATTATGTTTATTACTACAGAATATAAATAAGCACTCCTTTATCATCTACTTAAATACAGGGTGTTTTTTAAACCCATAACAAAGCATGGCCTCGTAGGTCACGCACGTCAGAAACGTGCCCTACGATGCACTGCCATGCGTCCATCAACTTGAGGCATACAGATGTTCAGCCTCACGTGCCAGTAATTTCACCACAACTGATCCAAAATTATATTGAGTAGTGATTGCGCAAGTCATATTCAGCTATAAACACCCTCTATGCAAATAACACTTGAATCACTAAATATTTTGTACCAATACGCTGTAGGATATAATCGTCCTATAAAAATATGTCTGATTATTTTCTATGACGAAAATGTCTGTGTGCAAATGTTCACCAACATTTTTGTTCATTTATTATGGAATTTATATAAGTACCTAGTTACAGAGTGTTGTGGGCAATACAGCTTGGTTTTATCTATGTACTATTATTTTTTTCAACTTTCTCTCAGAATCGCTAGATAACGTGTTCTTACTTATCAGAAATGTATAGCAGAGTTTGCTTGTATTTTAGTAAAAGAACGAGAAATTGCTTAAACTTTGATAAATAATACGTTTTCAAACGATTTTTATAAAGTGGGAAGCTTAATATTAATCATACATACACCACACATCCTGTGTAATATTATACATAATGAATTCAAAAGTTGACATAATAATGCACATAACTATTTTACCACAAGCGATTCAAAACATGGATTCCATGTGTGTATATAAATGCAAGATAATTTGTGAGAGGCAGAGGTGGTATTTGTGACTGAATATTCTTAAGAATATTACCTTAAAACATTAAACTTACAAAATCACACTGAAACCAGTAACTATATGACTGGCAAATCTGATGCTGGTCTCCTAAAAAGTTGCTGCAACGGAAAACCCTGGCAGTTTTTTTTAATCATTGCCGGGCAAGTCAAAGGTAAGAGTAGCCAAAGTTATTCTGTCTCGTTCTACACTAATTTGCAACATTGGCAAAGCCAGGAGAAAGAGGAGCAAACATTTTGCAACTGGTTGGTTTTAGCAGACTGGTCCATTAGCAGCAAAAATGTGTTTTTCTTCCATTCTTCATAACGAAACCGTATAATTATGTTGAACATCTATAAAGTACTTGTGAGGGCTAAATGTGGTAACATAACTTCAGACATCCCTTGAACATTATTGACTTACAATGTAACGTTTGCAGGTGGGTTTAATTTAAAATATCATCAAATATAACTATGTTAACGTTTTACAGGAACTTAAAAATACTTTGAATTTATACATTCATGAATATAACAGTCGTTTTGTTAAGTTTAGCAATCTTACTGATATGCTTAAAATTGGAGCAATTCAAAATATGCTTTCGGAAAATAAATTGTTAGTTACAACACCTAAAGCCGTTATGTGCCTTACAAAATATCAACACTTACAAATTGTTTTATCCTACGTTAGCAATAACTACGGAAAGCATATGAGCGAGGATATAAGATGTGTTGCCATAGACAATTTTTTCTCGCTCTAACTTCGATATGTTGTATCTGTGGTCGACATATTTATAGATAAAACATTGCCCAAGATACTAACAATTTGTTCATTCATCCAAAGCTACTAAGCACAATTTTTCATACGTTAAACACGATTTTATGACTCGTGCAGATAATCAAAGTCTTAGCTTATTGTACGTGCTCATTCACCATACCTTTGATCCCCAATTCAGTTTCATCTTCTCAACTCATCACTACACTTTATCAGTCAACTATAACGTTATTCTTAGATTACAACGTGCGGCAATTTACAGCAGTATCAGTATAATCGGAACGGATCTTTGTCTAATGTCTCTATGCGTCTTGCTTTCTCACGAACAGTTGTAAGAAGCTTGAGTGAGATAGTGATAGCCAACTTTCGAACCATAGAGATCCCTTGTGACTACTCTATCTATGGCTTTCTATCAAGATCACTGATCCGAAAGTATGTGTGTATTTTGTGTTATGAGAATGCAATTTTAAATACAACAAAATTATATTTGAGTTGCAAATGAAAAAAATATTAAATTGAATGATCTATTAAACTATTTTTTATTGTTTTAACACGTCTTATTTCTATTTTATACTATGTTTACGTGGGCTGTGATTTTTTCAACTTCTAACAGTGTATTTACACCACCAGAATCAAAACCTTATGTCGAGAGCTTAGGGCTGACTATTGAATGTAATAATAATGGATGGAATTATGGTATTTACATGGCCTTTTTAGACAGTGTAAGATTCAGGCGATCTAGCTCGGTACATGATCAATTCTAGATCACTATACTGCAAAGTCAGCATTGGCTGATTACTTTGAAACTTTGACCTGACAAAAAGGCGGCTTAATTAACAGTTTAACGTGGTAACAATTAATTTACAGATTATGCTGCGCCGTGGTAGCCGGCATGGATGTTATACTTTATAGATCACCACTAAGGCACTTGTCGGACTGCCGGCGATGAGCGAGTAGCGAGTGTGTTCTATTATGGTTATGTTTTTTTATTATTGTTTTGTAACAGCATAACACAACATTCAATAAAACGGTAGGAACCAAGCCGTAGTTTGTTGCCTGTTCTAGAAGAACTTGCTTGGTCACATGGAACTGACACCTAGACTTTAAGACGTTTCAAAGTACCATTGAAAAATATATATTTGAATTTGAATTTTTGATTTCGTTTTTTCGCTAGGCTACAGTGAACGGACAGCAATCAACTACATACTAAGCTGTCAAGTGCTGAGCAAACCTATTCCATCGTAAATCCTGTCCCAGGCACTATAGCGTCCCGCAAGTAGGGCTTGAGTAATCAACAGTTGCCCCTGTTTACTTATTGATACCGAATCTATATGTTTTGATCATTTCTGCGAGAGCGAGAGACTAGTTGATCGCTTACTCGCCGGCATTCGGACCAGTGCCTTAGATCTGTCAATGAAATCTGAATGATTTTCTAATTGCGAGGTGTATGTGAGCTTTCAGAGTTTAACTTCCATGCTGGCTACTACACCTAAGCAGTAGTTACAGTGAAGTTATTAACTGGCTATTGAGCTAAGCGTTTGTGTGATTTTGAACAAACGACAGCTTACCTATGTTCTCTGCTAGGCAAGACTATTTAATCTATATTTATATATAAAAATGTTATGCTGGTTTGTGTACGCTTCAAAAACTCAAAAAGTTCTGCACCGATCGAGCTGAAATTTTAGCATGATATATAATTCGCATCGAGGATTGTTTTTATCTATTTTTTGCAACAGTCACATATATTCTTTCACCATTGGAAAGCTTCATTCACCCTGAGAAGGTAACATAGGCTATATTTATGTGTTTAAAAAATAAATGTCCACCCGTGCGAAGCCGGGACAGGCCGCTAGTATAATATAAATGAAACGGACTCAAGACAATTCCGAGGTACGGTAGTTATCCCCTCAGACTAAGTACTTAACATTTTTAAGTCTTGTTTTTTTATTGTTCAAATATATGATTTGAGATTCATATTTCCAATCGAATATAAGCTAATACTTTTCTTTACATAGGTAGTTCATAATAAATTCGGGTAATGAGAAATGCTAAAATTAAGTTTTAGGCGGTCCTATGTGGAGATGAAGACTTAATTTTACATTTAAAAGAATTTTGAAATTAAGGCAAATTTATAATTAAGTAAATTTTCAAATGTTTTTTGTTTTATTTTTGTTAACGGAAAAATATAAAAACAATACCAAACTAATCAGAAACTTGTTTTTTGAGCAGGTAGAGGAAGATGCGAAATTATATTTTTTTTATAAATTAATATTTTTCAATAATATTTTTTTGGGACGAGTTTCTGAAATAAATCGTTAAAGTGATTCATAAATTTGCAAATTTGTTGAATAAAATACTTATGCCATGTTTTCACTAAGCTAAATAAGCGATCGCATCTTAAAATGATTAGTTTATGGCTACCATAAATTATTATAAGTAGGTACTTATCCACTTTTGAATAGGTACATTAACATTTTAACTTTATCATAATTAAGTTATTATGTTTTGAAATAAGCAATACGTATGTAGTTATTAGTTATTCTAAACAAGATATATTGTCATCAAGTCTTAGTTCGTATTTTTTTTCTCAATGTTACAAAATGTTACTAATAAATGCGATCGTCATAAGACTAGTACTAAGCGAAAATAAATTAAATGCCAATCAAAATAATATTATAAACGATGAACACTCAAAAGATCAAAAAAACTTATAGAACAGAAAATACGACCTACACAAAATAGATTCTCGCATGAACACTCCTGTGTTACCATAAAAAAAAATCAGTCGTGATTGTCAGTAAGTCGAAATAAAAATCGACGCAAAATAAAAAAAATAACAAAGCCTAATTTAAACTTATTACGAAATAAATACTGTAAGTACTAAGCGATATCTTATAGCTAATATTAGTGGGCCGATGCGAGGCCGACTAAAAACTTTGGTGCAAATACCTCCTTCAATCGTGGATATGGCCAACGTTTCGTTCATTCGTTACGAAAATGGACTAGCATGAAATTCGTTTACGCTGCGGCGTAGTTCCTCTTTATTCCGTCAGTTCCCAGCCATCTGTAATGCAGAAAACATAAGTTTAAAAAACTTGAAAAACCGATTTCATGTCCAAACTGCTGAACCGATTTTTATGGAATTTCTATGGGACCAATCTGGAAGTATAACCTTTCAGATACAAAAATAAGTTTTCCAATCGGCTCACAAATGACGAAATTATGCGATAACTAACTTATAAAAAATGCAACAGAACTGAGAACCTCCTTTTTTATTTGAAGCCAGTTAAAAATACAAATTATTTTATTTAAAAATATATAGGTAATACTTTGTGAAGTTTTGTTTTATACTACTGGTAGATGGAACAAGCATATGGCTCGCCTGATGGTAAGTGGTACCCATCGACCATATCAAAGCAATGCCACTTAGGTCACGCACGAGTCAGAAACGTGCCCTACGATGCACCGCCCTGCGTCAACTCGAGTCATATATATGTTCAGCCTCAAGTGCCCAGTAATTTCACCACAACTGGGGCCTTATTCTCCGGCCGATCTCGATCATTTTGCAATTTTATCTTATTGCTTCTTTTCGAAGAGAGAATGGCAGATTTCCTTGAGTAATTCATCAACGACCTCATCGTAGGAGCCTCGACAGCTACGATATACGGAAAACGTAGAAAAAGTGCGGGGTTGTGAAAAGAAGCAATAAAATAAAATAGCAAAATGATCGAGATCGGCTCGAGAATAAGGCCCCAGGGGGCCAATTCTAGACTTTTAGAGATTTACGCTCGAAATAGAGATTTGAAATGTCGCGAAAGCAGTGTCATATCACCAAATTTGTCGAAGATAATATCGAACCGCGATAAAATGCGTATTCTAGCCACCGTTAGACTTTTACGTTAGACTTTTACTTTAGAGATGTCAGAAAGAAGGTTCATTCTTAGAACTTCCACAGACTATCCCGTTGTTGTTCATGTTTATCTACGTTCCGTTTCTATCGATAGAATAGTTCGATAGCACTAACTTTATTATTGTCTTCAAATAAACACATTTCCTATTAAACGGCGTTTATAATGCGTTCTTGTTGTTGTTTATAATAGATTCATTTTCATTAGATAGTAATCAATGGACTTTTCGCACAAAATGTTAGTTACAATAATTAATTCCGGAAACACACGGAACGTTATTTTATGTTCCATAAAACTGTAAACTTTGTTGTTTGTAATCTATGGTCAGTTGTCTATGAAGTGTTGTAGATATGTCATTGTCAGGATCATTACACTCAAGAGAAGGACTCCGATGACTTGAATTTTTAATTCAAATTAACAACTAGATGGCCATTCAATGCAAAAATAATATTTCTCTCGAAGCTTGAACCCCGGATACAAGTATAGACGTTGACTGTCTGATTGACTGCTCTTCTAACTGCGCCATTGAATAATTACTAAGTACGAGCTAAATTCAATCACTCCTCACTTATTGTAGGTTTATGAGAAAGCATTATTCGCGTTCTCGCTCCCAACTTGTATCCCCTACAAACAAGTAAACATCATTGACTTTTTATCAAAAAGTAAGACTAGGTGGTATGGTCTTGGTACTCTAGCCTGCTCCAAGGACCGAAAGAAAATAAAGCCCAAAGTCACCCAAAGTATATTAGAGATGTCAATGTCGACTACTACTCACCAATCGACACATATCTAACGGCCTTCGCTCGATAAATGTCTATAGTGATATTGCTGGAATACGATATCTATTGAAAATGTCATGTCTATTTAAATTTGACAGTTCTTGTGATATATATCTACCGTGATAAAAAAGTCACTGGTCTAGAATTGCCCCCCTGGGGCTCAATTCTAGACCAGTGACTTTTTTGTCACAGTAGATATAATATCACAAGAACTGTCAGTTTCTTTAGTGAATTTGACAGTTCTTCTTATGTATATCTACCGTGAACCGTGACAAAAAAGTCACTAGTCTAGAATTGAGCCCCTGGTAGTATATGGAGTTCTTACCATTTCACCAATAAGTGTGCAACCGCAGACAATCCCCCGCTAGGTCAGCCAATAGCACCCGTTTGTTCGGCAGTAAGGCGATGCCGGCCACGCGACGAGGCTTCTTGTCCGCCAGTTCGCACGACGCTAGCATTCGGCCCGAGCCTTCAGCTTCTAACACCACGATGTGAGGTCGACCTTTGACTGTTCGAGCGCAGACTATTCGGTTGCCGCTGTCGGTGCATTCGAGAGATATGCCGCCGTAGCCGCCTCGACCTGGAAATTGTTTTTTAAGTGTAATTTATTAAGGAAAAATAAAGTAGAATTACAAATACGTATATCTAAATTTCTTTTTCGTGTGTGCGAGTATAATTGCGCTTCATTTTTTTTTTCATAAAGAAGCAGAGAAAATAATTTCAATTATTTGAAATTATAGAAATATAACAACAATGTAGATATTTGAATGTTTATTTAAATGTTACTGTACCAATCATGGTGCAGCGGATGGGCCGATTCAAATGAAAATAGTAAGAGGCCACTTTTTATTCAGAAACACAATGCTAAAGCGATGTGGAAAGAGCTCTGAATGGAAGGCCAAGAATAAGTTACGAGAGCCAGATAAAAGAAAAGATCACTGTCATGCCATATAAGGTAGTCGAGGAGGCTATCATAATCATAAATTTATTTATTCGTAGCCAAAAAATCATGTTACAATACGGTACCTATAACTACACTAGAGTATTACTTTTAGTATATTACTATATTACATTATAATAATAATGATAATAAATGAAGCATGCATGTTTAAGTTTTAAATTTTAGGCAGACAGGTATTTTTGGTAGGCTGCATTCGAACGACTTAATTGGAGAAAACTGTATCAAAACATAAGAGCTAAGCTCTAAAATTTAAGAAGAAGAAGAGAATCAGATAATTATTTATTTTTATTAAAGCTCTAAGCTCTTATATTTAAGAAGAAGAGAAATAACCACGTCTATAGGCATTATTATGTGGTTGGTGTACCTTTAGGCACGTGTGCGATGGTCCCCTGCAAGCGTCCCTCCGAGTTGTAGACATGCACCGCCACATCCGCGATTATAATCAGTTCCTCTGAGATCGCGATACCGCCGACTAGATTGAGGACTCCGCCACCGATCTGAAATACACAAGTTTTATTTTTAAGTATAATACATTCACTGATAGAACTAGCGGCACATAACTTTAGCGCACTTGGGTGCACTTGACAACATAACTTTAGTAAATTTAACTATGAACAATATTACCTACTTTTCTATAAATAACTAAATACCTAGTATAGGTAGCGGCACATATCTTTAGCGCTGACCGTTATTGCGCAGAAGTCAAAAATAAGGTACCTGAGGGGGGCTAGCGGAATGAAGGGCGGGCGTGCGTAGTTCTGATTGGCTCTCCAGTCGCATTCCACTCTCTGTACATTGGTACAGAGAGCGGAATGACACTCTGCACACATCCACACATCCAGTGTTGATGTTGGTGTGTTTTAGACATTAAGCATAGGTCGTACGCGATCCTTGTCTTTTTTTCTACATTTTGTGCAAGTGTGAGCAGTAAAGAAACAGTAGATACAAAGAAATGTGACAAATTACGTCACGGTCAACACTGATCTCCAAGAGGTACGCCGACAACACCGACGTTTTTGTAATGAATCTCCTGGAGGTACGCCGACAACCAAAGGGTTATACCTCTCGCTCGATGTTCCCGTGCTGGTCGAATACGAAGACAGTCCTAGCTCCGTTGTCGGCGACGCAGATCCGCCGCGTTGTGATATCTGCGGCGACGCACACTGGCTCCACCAGACGATCGGAACGGATAGTGCGGATCGTAGTGCCGTCTGTCGTCATCTGGAAAATAAATAATAAATTGATGGACCACAACGTAATTTATAGATTTAGAGAAACATTTGATGACATGAGACCGCTCTCTAAATAACACCCTATAGTCGGATTTTTAATTAGACGATACCGACTGACATTAACTAATGTCACTTTGTAAAATAATGTTGCCATATTTAAAGTAATAGTGCTGCGTTCAGTTCTCGTTCAATCAGATGAATGAACAATGAGTGAATAGTTAATCATTTCAAACTATAAAATAATATTGAAATTTGTATAAAAAAATGTATAAAAGTGCTCTGATAGGTATAAGTTACTTGTAGTATGTAACTTCAATCAGTTTTTTGACGGTTTATTACAAAGCGAGGCGTGGCGACTAGTACCAACACCGATGAACGCCACCAATTGTTTGTAATTCGGCTTCTAACCTCTGGTCTGATAGCCCGAATGTTTTTCTGCGCTCACGCTGTTTAGTTATTGTTTTTGTAAAGTTTTTCGTTACGTTGTGTTTGTGGTAATTGTTGTGTATTTTGTTGCTTTATTGTTTCGCGCGAACGATATGTATCCTCAACCAAGCACGTCAAGTCAAGTTCGGCACACTAACTATTCACTAGAAAAAAGAGGCAATCTCATTCATTCAGGAGTTTTTTCAATCATTCACTTTTTCACAACACTATTTTTATTTCATCAAAAACTGACAACACAGTAAACGTCAGCTAGCTTCGTCTAATTAAAAATCCGAGTATAGGAGTTTACAGAGGCGCTTGATTCAAACACAGCGGTGCGTTTACAGTTTGCTGTTGGTATATTATAAATCTAACAGTAATAGTTAATATTTGTTGCTATATCTAGTATTAGGGAAAATTAAAATTTTACGCATATACCACACAATGATGTCATATTCACATGTTTTGATTACGAATCTATATCTAAGAAAGTAATTAACTTTATAATTATTAAGTGCATTTTTGATTCTAATCTATTTTGTGAATTTAAATAAATACAAACAAATAAACACAAAAATCAGTGTTCTCACACTGTAAAAATATTTGATTTTTAATGGATAATTGTAAGAGAGTAAGAGTAAGTATAACTTATCAGATAAAACAAGAGTCTTCAAATCGGCTCATAAAGAAGTTACAAACATTTTTAATTTTGTATTTTAAAATACAACCGAATTGAGAACCTCCTCCTTTTTATTTGAAGTAGGTTAAAAAGCAAAGCTCATCTACCGCTGACCGTTTTAGACACAGAACAGAAAAAACGCTTACGCATTTCTGTTCTGAGCTATTAGATAATTATGATGATATTGCCTTACTTCGGTAAGAGTTCGAGTTCGCCAATTGACTAGTACGACGCCCTCTGCTGTCACCGCTATGCCTGTACAACTCCTTCCAGCTAAACCTGGAAAAAACATTTTGATAACTTTATAAGGTAGTACTTTTTGTAAAGAGGGCGCCAAGCAGTGATACTCGCATTGCTGTGCTAATTTGAAGGGTATGCCAGTGCTATTACAGGGACACAATAACTAGAATTACATCTCAGAGTGGTAGACTCTGACATGTCATATTTTCGTATCTTTTTTTTATATGCTGTGTAGGTACTTTACTATTACTTTGAAGCGTAGCGTGCTGTCTTTGAAACTTTTGCTTTTGTATTATTGCCTACGTCTCACTAAGTGAAGTGGCACCATACTGGAACTTCACTGATTTTATTTTTTTAACACGTTTTTATTGTTTTGTTAAATGATCATACAAAAAACGGTAGGAACCAAGCAGTAGTTTGTTGCCTGTTCTTCTAGGCTTGGTCGCGTGGAACTGGCACCTAGACTCACCTAGCTTTAAGATGTTTCAAGGTGATCCTTGTCACTGCTGAACAAAATTATACACACTCTGTGATACAATGGCTTGTACTCTAAAAAAACAAATGAATATATTTAAACTAATTTATTACTCAGCCCATATTCACCTTCATTCACGATATGGTTTTTAAATGCAAACGTTTCGTCGTCCAACACCTTGACCCGAGAGTTACCCGCGTCCAGTACGTATATCTCTCGCCGCTTCGCACATCTGTAACCACACTATTTATTACTCCATGAATTGCACAGCACGAAAGTTTATACAAGAATGCTAATTTTATTACGATTTTTTTCCCAGGAAAGTCATGGGGTACAGAAAGAGTCACGGTAACTTTGAGCATTCAGAGTAAAGAGGAATAGGCTATTCGGCCCATTTTCTAAGTGGAGTGGTACCTTGCGACGGCGACTGGTTGAGTGGTCCCTTGCGAGGACGAAAGTTACATGAGTGGTACTTTGCGAGGGCGAAAGTTATGTGAGTGGTACCTTGCGACGGCAACCAGTTGCGTGAGTGGTACCTTGCTACAAGTTGCGTCTTGGTACCTTGCGACGGCGACCAGTTGCGTGAGTGGTACCTTGCTACAAGTTGCGTCTTGGTACCTTGCGACGGCGACCAGTTGCGTGAGTGGTACCTTGCTACAAGTTGCGTCTTGGTACCTTGCGACGGCGACCAGTTGCGTGAGTGGTACCTTGCTACAAGTTGCGTCTTGGTACCTTGCGACGGCGACCAGTTGTGTTAGTGGTACCTTGCGACGATGAAGGGTAGCGTGAGTTGTAACTTGCGATGGGTTGCATGAGTGGTACTTTAATAGGTTTGATAGACTGCGACGGCAACAAGTTGTGTGAGTGGTATCTTGCGAGGGGTTGCGTGAGTGGTACCTTGCGACGGCGACGGGTTGCGTGAGTTGTTCCTTCGCGCGTCCACGTGACCCCCACACGCAGAGCGGTGCGCCGCTGGCCGCCGCCGACGCACGCAGCGGGGAGTCTCGCACCGCTCGCGAGAACACCAAAACGCGCAAGTTGATTGTACCCGGTATCCATGGACGCATGCTGATCCTATAAACAGAATGCTATAACTAAATAAGGCATCTAACGACCGTATGCAGAAATAACGCTTGAGTCTGAGTCGAGCCTGTAGTACCTAGACCACTGGCAGATTTTTCGCTCTGAGCCTCGGTTACTGTGTCTACCACCTATGCCACTAAACATTATTTTGAAACAAGCATCATACAAAGGAACAGCAGGAATGACGCTGCAAGTTTATTGTCTGTTCTTCTAGCATCAGCCGCGTGCAACTGGCACCCAGATTCACCTAGCTTTAAAACGTTTTAAAGTGATCCATGTAACTGAATAATTAACTTGTTTATCTTATTCTTGATACTTTATTCTGTTAGATCTCACCTGTACATGCCAGTGTCCAGGTCAGTGACGGTGCAAGGCAAGGGATGGTCGTCCATAGTAGCAGCGGCGGTAACCGGGTCGCCACCCGTGCTGCGTGCCTCGCCGTGGTAATCCACCGTGCGTAGCATCACCACCGTCTCCAAGCCACAAACACACGCCGATTCTGTTAACATATTTATATTATGATGATCTATCCTGTAGATCAGGGATTCCCAAAGTGGTCGATATCGAACCCTTGGGGTCGATTTTGGTTTTCTAGGGGTCGACATAAACGAAAACTGATTTTGGGGGTCAACGAGGTATAAAAATCGACCCCTATGCGGACCATTGTGAATAAGGGGGTTGATTTTAAAAGTAGGTAATTTGGGACACGGGGGTCTGAGGTAACTGTTCCTTTTGGAAAAGGGGTCGCTTGTCCAAAAAAGTTTGGGGATCCCTGCTGTAGATCTTTTCGAAGAGTGAGTTATGGATCCAATGACATAGTTTACAAGGGTTCCAAATTCCACTTGGAATATCAAGACAGCAATTTTGAATTCATTCTCTCTCTCATTGCGATCTACATACATCTACTACAAAAAGGTTTGCGGGTATGGGGTAATCGGGCCTTGTAATATTCATGGCAAAATAAACCCCACTCACCTACAGATAAAGTACACAGTCCCGGGAACGTGGTACTGGTCCGTACCCTGCCCAACTCAGCCAAAGCCTCCGAGAACCTCTGTTGCGCATCGTTGTGTGCAAAGTCCACTGCTAAGAATGCGTTCTCTCTGGGTTCGGCTAAGGCAGCCGCATCGCCAAGTCTAGCGCCTAATGCGGCCGCTCGACTGCTGACTTCCCTCACTTCCACTTGCTGCTGTAAGCCTGAACATTCTGATTCCACCTGGAAATTGCAGCATTTATTGAACACTCAAGCCCCACTTGGGACGCTTTACTGCTTGGGATAGGATTTTTTATTAAATAGGCTTCAGCACCTATATCATCCTGAATTCCTGACAGCTTAGTAGCAAGTAGGGCTTGTGTAAACACCAGTTGCCCCTGACGTTATATATATCATCTACAATAGATACAGAGGCCTGTTTACTTATTAAACACTAGGCAGACCACCAGGACAGAAATAATAAGACAGAAAAAATAGGTCTGGACAAATCTGCGTAGGTATTGTATTGTTTCACAAAATATAACTCTATGTATTCTGTATGAGGATAATTATTTAACGTAATTCTGCTCTGTTTCAGAGAATAAAGTTTAGTAGAGTGCAATAAAGTAGGTACATCTTATCAGGCGCAGGAAGTTGATGAGTTAGGTATGTTTAATATTCAGTAACATGGAGCAAAACTCAGATGTACCGCTTGTGCTGTAATAAAGTAGGCACTAAGAGTGAAATGCTCAAGACACTTTCCCACTTAGGTCTCTGGGCGCCTAATGCAATTATGGTATCGCGATAAACCAACATACCGGACGAGAAAGTGTAATTTGTTGTCCCTACAGTACTTTGTGAGATTATAGTAATCACACTAACCTTAGCTTTTTCTGCGTCAATCAACTTCAGCTGTTCCTCAAGCAACTTTCTTTTATGCGTCGCGGCGGCCGCAGCAGCCGATTTCAATTCATTATGCCGTTTAGTGATAGCCAGCTTCAGATCTGCAAAGTGTGCGTCTATCGCTTCATCGGCCGCCAGCGTAGCGTCTTCGAGTCTCCTCAGTTCGCTGGCCACAGCATCTCGCGCTGAGCCGAGCTTACTAAGGCACTCATTGGCTCTGTACAGAAGTATTTCAGACATCCTCTTCAGCGCGATCGAGAATGGTACAACGGTGTGGTCGCATGGAGTGTCGCTATGCGGTCCGTCGGCGCAGTGTCGACAGAAAACGCAATCACAGGTTTCGCAGAAGAGCAACTCTCTGCCTGGATGAGAGCTACACTGCGGGATGACCTCCCGGCGCTGGCTGGCCATCAGATCTAACAGCTGGTTAACGAGGAACGACGGCGGAAGGGCCGCCACCCCACCTCTGGGTATATTTATCAGCTCACGGCAAATTGGGCATCGAAAGCTGCTTGCGTTTCTGGTTTGCGATGCGGCTATACGCGTGAGGCAGTGTAGGCAGACTGTGTGTGAGCAGGGTAGTAGTTTCGGTGTGTGTTCCCCTCCATCGTAAGTGCCTGAAATAATTACAAAATATTCAGCAGTTTAGGCAATGTAGGCCTTACAATTTCAAAGCAAAATTAGGTTAAATCATCAATCAATAGGCAAATTTTTACATCAACGCCATTCTACGAATGACAAACCTAAAAATCGATGGATAAATTAGTTCATAGATTGAGCAAAAAAGCTTAGATACAAAAAACCTTTCTTTGATGTAGGCACCTTTACGACATTCAAGGATTTCCCAATAAAAAAAAATGATTCATGCATGACGGTGAGGGAGAAATTATTGCAGTGTACTAACATAAACAGGTGCCACAGGTTAGGAAGCTCTCGTTAAAGTCCTCGTAGTTTATAGAGACGGTCTCGACGAGCGTGGAACTCATGCTCGCCATCCCGACGCCCAGGCGTGAGCTGTCACAATCAGATATCATACATACGCTGAAAATACTATGATCAATTTAAGGTCTCAGTATACATGGCCGAACCTTTACGAGGTTTTGTCATGCACAATTTCTTGGCAACATTAAAAGTTAACAGGCCTTTGCATCTGTTTCAGATGATTTATATAGTGTCTGGGCTGGGGCAACTGGTGTTTACTCATGCCCCTACTTACGGGATGCTACAGTGCCTGGGACAGGATATTATATGACTTGCCCAGCATGTATACCATCCTGACAGCTTAGTTGGCCTAATAGGAAAGACATGGTCAATACGTGCGGAGCTGACTAAGCGGCGGGTTCCCTCACAATGTTTTCCTTCACCGTTTGAGAGCACTATCAGAGATCATACAAACATTGAAAATACTATAATCAACTTAAGGTTTAAGGTCTCAGCATACATGGCTGAACTTTTGCGAAGTTTTGTCATAAAGTATACGGAACGGGGTTGATTTTTTAAATAACAACATTGCATACAAAAATATATAGTAACAAAGACATTTAACTGATTTTGTAGACAGTAGGAATTCGTCATTAGTTACAATCATACGAGGATTGAATTAGTATGAAAAAGCCAGAAAGAAATAGATGAAAGAATAAAAGCCTGCATGCACCATATTTTTTGTATGAGTTGAAGGAAACATTATTTAGGCCACTGCCGTCAAAAAATTACAAACAAAAGATATGAGACCTCATATTTTAACCATAAATGTTTATTATTATGATTATTATTAAATTAAACAAGAATTGTTAACATGATATGGTTGAATATCAATGGTAACATACATATCTTCACAATGAGTTTACTACCATGTAAAATTACGATAAAATTATAAGTTTGTAATTTAATAAATATTGTGGACAATCAACACTACACCATCTAGCTCCGAACTAAGCAGAGCTTGTACAATGGAAACCAGAGAGCTGATATAATACTTATAAACATTTTGTAAACTATTACTTAGAATACAATACTTTCAATTATACAGACATTTGCATATGTCTGTATTATTGAAATAACCAATAACGATCCGGAAAGTAACCTTATCTTTAACCTTATGCTGTAATCATACATTATGTAGGTAAACCACATTATAACAATAATTTCCTGGTTTTTAAAGGAAACTTGTATTTGTTATATAAATTTTAGTTCATTATTATACTCATTTTTAACATAGACTACTAAGAAACATACTAGCTACTTAATTAAGTGCCTATTTGATAATATAAGTTCATTTGAGTAGGTAGTTGAATATAGGCAAAGAAAGAAAAAATTTAAGAGAGAATGGTTTTTCCTTGATAATTCAAGGAAAAAACATTAGGTGCCAAATTAAATATTGAATGATGAACCAAACCAAAATTGGAGTTGTTATTGATGGCACATGGAATCAACTTCGTCTTACTAAATATTTGTGAATAAAAAGCTACATAAAATAAAAAAACAAACCACAGTCATCAATAAATCATAAAAACTATAGTACATTCACTTACAAATTGAACAATTTAAAATCTTTCATTATTACTTTTTTTTATTAAAAGGTTTGCAAAATACAAAGTTCACAATTAACTTTTGTAGAATAGCTAACTTTTAGATAATTTAAACTCAGTACAGAGCCGAGTTTCCACAATGAAACAACTGAGATAATTAGTTATCTGAATGTGATTCAACCAATCATTGCAGATTGCTCCAGATCCTCTCCAACTAAATTGAATGAATATCATAATACCTATAGGCACTATTTAAATTTAGTGTGCTGTTAAATTTGATTAGCTGCAGTTGTGTTTAGATAAAACCAATTAAGTCTTCATAGCAGCAAAGTGTTGTGTTAATTTTAGTAAGTAATTTTTTTTTCAAATTAACTTTATTATGCCCTTATAGTTCAGTTGGTAGTGGCTCTGTCTTTTACGTTGGCGGTGTGGGTTCAATCCTCAACGAGAACAAATATTTGTGTGGTGAACATAGATGTTTGTTCACTGTCTGGTGTTATATTGTATTCTAAGTATTTATTTAAAATAAAAAGGTGTATCTATGTGTTATCTGGTTCCCATAGTACAAGTTCTGCTTAATTTAGGGCTAAGTAGTGTTGTTAGGATATTCCACAATATTTAATTACTAAATATAGATGATGAGGTACAAAATATCAGATTCTAACTATTGTAAGGAATTCCTATTTTATCTCATTGTTAGTATTTAAAGACCATTTACAGTTGTCTCAACAAGCAAAAACATTCAGAGTTCAATGACCTTTGTGATTATTTTGATTCTAGCCAACCATTGATATAAGTAAGCTGGATTAGTTTTATGGAATGCTACTTATTTATTTGGTGGTTTATTTTGGTTTCAGAAGTAAGATTCTCAATCAAATAGAACTTGCTTTACCTAAATATTACATTCAGTTTTGTAAATTTGAAGGGTACTTATATAGTCACTGTGCTGTCTATTTGGAGTTCCACATGATTGTACAATACCTAAGTTAGAGTAAATGAAGTGGATTATGAAAGTGTAGCTATGATACAGGCATAAATGTCGAAAATAAAAAGATAAAGTGCAGCACGCGGAACCAAAATACTTACAGAAAGGAGCAACAATACATGGACGTAATCTGAAGAACAGTCGCCGGAAGAGTTTCCCCTTATCTCATTTTCGGCAGTCTTGTCAGTATCCAATAATATATTGCGGTTTGCAGTTAAAATTCGAAATTCGAACTCGTACATTCATCAAAAATGCTAACGTAAACACATTATTTACATTACCCCGTTAGAAAATAAAATTCCAGCCAGCGACCATGTTTACATTAGCAACTTATATAACACTGTGAAACAGTTTTACAACAAACTAACGCTCTTTCGTAATCGATCGATAGCTTTGAAACTATTCATGACAAAGAAATTTCACTGAAACGATACACGGGAGGTTACGAACTTTGCGGGGGATAGAAACACTCACTGCACTGGGGAAGAAGAAATACACTACATAGAACTTGCTTTACTGCTGGCTTTTACATAATTCTAGAAATTATTTGGTTTCCGATCAATTCATATAAAAATCAGGACTTCGTGTCGGTCGACCAAAAATCCCACCAACAAACCAACTACAACCAAAACACAAACCAAAATCTCTGACAATCATGACAGGAGGCTCAATTCTAGATCAGTGACAGATCTCTAGACTAGAGACTAGAGACAGACTGACAATGACATGACAGTAAATAGGCAGTCAAGTTAACCGTATGTCATATGTTAGCACTAGCGAGCAGGAAAAATCACGTAAAAATCAAATAAAATAAAATATAGTACATTCCAAGATGGCGTTAGCAGCGTTGCCAGAATGTTACTTTTGTAACGTTTTACGTTACTTTACTTACTTTTGACTGTCTAAGCTTTTGACCCTCTCATGTTACCTTCATGTTAAACGAATCAAATAAATAAACGTTAAAATTATTTTGGGGGAGACCTTTGCTCAGCAGTGGGACAGTCTAGGTTAAAAAAAAAATAAAAAAAATAAATATATTTTAGGAGAGGCGCAACCAG
Source organism: Thera britannica (assembly GCA_939531255.2). Taxonomy (NCBI): domain Eukaryota; kingdom Metazoa; phylum Arthropoda; class Insecta; order Lepidoptera; family Geometridae; genus Thera; species Thera britannica. The sequence goes on from OW618039.2 coordinate 17,550,018, forward strand.
TGCCTGTTCGTAATTCTTCTTACTGTCGTGTCGATCTCAATTAAAAAAATATCATTAAAAAAGCACGTAGTCGCAGCACGTCTTCCAAGAATTTTATTCAGCTCCTCAGACGCGAGAGCGAGGAACAACCGAGAACAATAACTATTTCTCGCTTGTCCCGTTGTTTTTCTGCCTAGATAATAAAATTTTGAATATGGACCTAATCGTTCGATAAAAAACTAAAAAGTTCTTATTAGACTACCGAGGAGTTCACCAAACTATTTCCCAGCATTCAAAAAATATCGTAAAACGGAGCGCATCCAAGAATGTTTTAGGTTTTGTGCATTATAGGGCCATAATAAAGTATTGCGTCGTTTTCCACATAATTTATGATAATGTTACTTTTCTCGTGAAAATGTCACTTTTTGATCTCGTCCAGAGACATCCTCAAAAATTATCATCATAATTAGCAGCTTATAGCCACCCATTGCTAGGTAAAGCTATTGCAAACACTATGCATACATTTTGTACTAACATTGGACGAGACTTACGTAGTAGGTACTTTTTAGGTCGGTAGGTACCTACTTTACTTTATCCACGCAGCAGTTATTGACATACAACTTGTACTTTATGTATGTTGTTACCTAGATACACACATCGAAAGGCGGGGCCGCTACCACTAGGCCACCAGGCAGCGCTCTAAAACCATCAGGGAAATCACTGACGGAAGATTGGCTAACGGCTAACTTCAGACTCGCCAAGATCACTGGGCGTATTGGTACTTAATGGTATGTCATCATTATCATCAGCGTATAGAAGTCTATTATCTGCTATTGCTACCAAGGTCAAACAATACGGGTCTTATTAATAATCCTAGCGTAGCGTTGGACTAGTTGATCCGTGTTTTGTCTCTTGCATTGACATGCAATTGTCAACTCGAACAAATGTGACAAAACACGATTTAACTACTCCAGCGTTGCGCCAGGATTATTAATAACACCCTACAAGTTTATTTCGGTCAAACTTTTGGTAGGTACTACCTACTAAGTTTATCATCAGTGCATTGCCTGTCGCTTTTTAAGTGCTACGCGCTACACTTATCGGCAGTTTTAATTTAGAGCTCGGTGAACTAATAGTAACTACCAACATACTTACGGTAGAGCTATCAATTATAATTTATTGCTAGGTCGCGACAGTCAACCGAAGATTTTGTGCTGTGTTAGTGCTGAGTTAATAAGTACCTAGGTACTTTGAGAACAAGAAATAGATAAGATGCGGACAAAATTGATCTACGATTATAAGAAATTAAATCGTTTGCAAGTCGGGAACTGCTTTCGGTAAGTAACACCTACCTACTTATTAGCCTTACTTGCCTTACCTATATCGTAAAGACATTTGACCGAGGTGAGACGACGAGACTTGACGTGGTTCATATGAGATTGCACTATTTTTTTAGAAATGCAAACAAGAGGTCTTTGTCAGCCCTACAGTCAAATGCTGAAGAAGTCAAGCCTTTTAGTGCAATGCCAGGACTGAAATCCTTTCCAATCATAGGACCTTTGCACAACTTTCTACCTATTATCGGTACGTTTATCTTTTGCACATACCTACTTAGCTAATCATCAAACCAAAGATACATTGTGAGTTTTGTATTCATTCTTAATATCATAATAATTACTAGCTTGAATATCTCTACTGCTGGACATCTGGCCTCTTCTATACCTACATATTGGAGTTTGCCGTGGTCACCACGATTGGCAGGCAGACCACCGCAATAGGCAGGTGGGGTTTAATCCACGCTAGGTGTCGGAGTAGATGGGACCAAGGCTATGTCGGGGTCACCACGGTTACGATCAATTTATTTATTATCATATTATATTATGTATGTCTGGTTCTCGAATGGCGACCACGAACCGGAAGACAAAGCGTGGAACGCCCACCTGTCTGATGGACTGACGAAATTGTTAAGATCGCAGGAAGTCGGTGGATGGAGAAGAAAAAGAATCGTTCTTCCTGTAACTATTTATGGTAGGCGTATGACAAGTAGTGGAATTCTTCAGGATGATGTTAATGATGATATTACTTCTGTATTTTTGACAGGCGAGATTGGACCAGATGCCCAGTTATTTGACAAATTGGGAAGCTTGACTGCAAAATATGGACCGATCATGCAAATGAAAGGCATATTCGGCCGAGGTGATTTCGTGTTTCTGTTTGAACCTGAGCAATTTGATCAGGTAAGTCAATGAAAAGAAATAGCTGAAACATTTTATCAAAAGCTTTATCAGTCTCTATCCTAAGTCTTAGGATATGATATGTTGGTTTTTGTTTAAATTCATCATGGACTGTTTTAGGTTTATAGATCAGAGGAAGTGAATCCCCTGCGTCCTGGCTTTCAAACTCTTGAATATTACAGAGAAGAGTTAAAAAAGTCAACTTTTGAAGGAGTTTACGGATTAATAACAGCGTAAGAAAGCAGTACCTAACTACAACCGTGAGTTCCTCGTTCATTTAGCTTGGTTATTGCACGTTGTGTGTTTTCAGACAGGGACCGAAATGGCGCGATTTTCGCACCAAGGTGAACCCAGCAATGTTAAAACCTAAAATAATAAATCTCTATGCACCTGGACTTGAAGACATTGCAAATGAGATGGTAGCAAGGTATGCAGCTCAATGATCTGCTTTTATTTTTACTTGAAAATCTGACGCATTAAAATATTTTTTCTATAATTTAAGGATAACGAAGCTCAAAGATCAAGGAGACTACTTAGATAATAATTTCGAGCATGAAATAACCAAATGGTCTCTAGAGGCAGTAGCACTAGTTGGTTTGGGATCAAGATTGGGTTGTTTGTCTGATGATCTAACGGACGAACACCCGGCAAGCAAGCTGTTGAAATGTGCTAAGGATATTTTTGATCTGACATTCAAACTTGAGTTTATACCAAACCCTTGGCGATACATTGCCACACCAGCTTTCAAAAAGATCATCAAAGTCTACGATACACAATGGGAGTAAGTGATAATCACAAAACCGTGTTTGATATCCCTGGTTATATTGTAATGTTTATTAATTTTGTTGTAGAATAAGCGAGATGTATATCAACAAAGCAAAGAAAACAATCGCAGATAGAGGACATGATGTTCCAGACGAGGAAAAAAGCATTATTGAAAAACTGTTGACAATAGACGAAAAAGTGGCTGTAATGATGGGCAACGAAATGTTACTGGCTGGAATTGACACTGTAAGACATTCAATACTGAACAGCAGATAAATACTTATTGTTATGGGAGTTGATAGATATTATTTTATGCTAGATATTCGTGTGGTTTCATGGTATAAGGTGGACCAAGACGTGGACATCGTGTAAGAGTGATAACCATTTTTTTATATCACAGGTAACTTTCGCCTTTATGAGTCTTCTATACAATTTGGCAGTGAATTCCGAAGCACAAGACAAACTAAGAGAAGAGATAAGATCTAAGACAACCAATCGCTATCTAAGAGCATGTTTGAAAGAATCGCTAAGGATATGGCACGTAGTACCAGCTAATCTGCGGAGAACTAGTAAGGAACATGTAGTGGGAGGATACCAAATCCCTAAAGGGGTAAGTTTCTTTTTAAAAATGCCACATGTAAATCCCGTTTAAACTTTTAACTTCTGATAAAAGCTGGAAATTACCAGTGCAAACAGATGAATTAGACTATCCGTTTTCAGGTCAATGTTATAGCCCCAAATCAGTACTTGTCTAGCTTGGACAAACACTACCCTCGTGCTAAAGAATTCTTGCCTGAAAGATGGCTGGCAGAGAAAGACGACCCTTTGTACTATGGGAACACACATCCCATGGTGTCACTCCCTTTCGGATTCGGCGTGAGGAGTTGTATTGGCAGAAGAATAGCAGAGTTGGAAATAGAGATATTTATGAAGAGATTGCTGGATGTGTACGAAGTGTCTTGGGAAGGACCACCGATCAAACTAGTCACAAAGTTTACCAATACTTTGGAAAAACCTTACAGTTTTAGATTTAAGACAGCTAAATAAAACAATTTACTGTATCTACTAGTTATCACAAAGATAGTGGCAGCTGTCGATGCACAAAGCGACTGCGTATGCGGGCAGAAAAGCAGAAATGGGCGTGGTTGCATTTTGTGTCGATGCGTTTATTCATTGTAAAAGTTTATTGACCTAGTTAAACTTGTATAAAGTACCAAAAAAGTGTGGTGTAGGTGTAGTGTAGACGTATTGTAAAACCTTCTTCTCCAAGAATAAAATGACAAATTTATTAAAACGTAGTTGTTGATGGGCTCCCATTTGTAGATTTTGTAGAAGTTAAAATGATGATCTGATACAGTTATAGATAAGTTCATCACTGAATAATAAGGTTGTTAGTTTCATTTAGCACGTAGAAATAATTTGCTAGACACAAATGTATCACAGTAAATAACGGAGGTCTTGAGGCTGCCTAAAAACTTCGTTACCAGAGTTGACCACTATATAGTAACTGATACGAATTTACTTGAGCTCTTTGTAGTTGCTTGCATGTAACGTTTCATGAAACAAGTAGATATCAAAGACAAAAGATAGTTCCCTAGAAAATCGATTAGGCAAAATCAAATGCGCGCGCAGCACCGAGATCTCAGCTAACTTATTATGGGGCGGACTTTTACTGAATCGTCTAGGTTCTTCCCTTCAAATATATTCTGAAACCTGGATTTCAGTAACGCGTAGTGATTGTGAGATTGTGACCAGTTCTAATTCTACAATTCCCATCGTAGCAAGAGTCAATGCATTTTGGATAATGGTGTGGAAGCTGTAAGCTGTGAAAAGGTAAGCTGGGTCGTTTCTGGACATTTAGGTCATATAAAAATGGCTACCATTTGTAGGTATTGCCGATGACGATTTATATCTAATCGTACTTAAATGCTTAGTACGAACAATAAAGTCCAATCTTAGTTCGTTTTAGCATATTGTGACTGAAATTAAAATAGATTAGCAAATGTTGGTCGTAGGCCTAGTCTAAATTCAAGTGGTCACACCTTGAATCTGAAAGCGTAGATAGTATATAAATTCTTTGTGTTTGTGTTCGTGTAACAGAAATCAAGATGCCTGGAGCGAGGCATAAGATTCTGGGGCATGTGCTATCTGGCTTCTGTCATAAAATGAACCGCTGCAAGCCAGTCTATAGCGAAAATGCGGAAACTTCACTGAACCGATGCCTCAATACCTTCGATATTACTTTACTTGGTGAGTTTATTTTGGAGAATCTGCTTGCCAGTTAAAATTCTTGGTATGCCACGCCTTTGTGCAGCCTAGTTTTTAAAGGAGCAAATTTTGTATTACCAGCCATGATTATACCACGTTAAATTGAGATAGTAGCACAAGGAACTTTTTAGTTAATTTTAGTCAATTTCAGGTGTTGGCCACATGCTGGGAGCAGGAATCTATGTTATAACTGGAACCGTCGCACACACCATGGCTGGTCCAGCGACATTCCTAAGCTTCATACTAGCGGGTGTCACTGCAGCCTTAGCTGCACTTTGTTATGCAGAGTTCGGAACCAGAATTCCGAGGGCTGGGAGTGCTTACGCCTACACGTATGTGAGCATCGGTGAATTCTGGGCTTTTATTATCGGCTGGAACATCGTACTGGAGTATATTATCGGTAACACATTTTTTATCAACCCTATAGGTATAAAATAAATAACAAGCGACTCATGGAATGTTTGATTTCAGGAGCTGCATCAGTTGCAAGAGCATGGTCGGGGTACTTGGATTCCATGTTTGATCAAGCGATAAGCAACGCAACCATTTCTCTAATAGGGACTTTTAATGAAAATCCCTTAGTAGGGGATGGACCACCCGATCTTCTTGCTTTCGTCATTTGCCTTGGAGCATCTCTTATATTAGCTGTTGGGGTTAAAACTTCCGCGTATATAAATAACGGGCTAACTATTTTGAACCTATTGGTAATTTGTCTTGTTATTTGCCTAGGCTTCTACCACGCTGATTTTGATAACTGGTCTGCAAAGCATGGTGGTTTTACTCCATTTGGTAAATATAAAGTTGTTACCGGTGCCGCAACATGTTTTTATGCTTTTGTAGGATTTGACAGTATTTCCGCAGCAAGTGAGGAAGCCAAAGACCCATCGCGCTCCATTCCGAGAGCCACAATGCTGTCACTAGCAATCGTAGCAACTCTGTACATTCTAGTGGCGCTGGCTCTTACACTGATGGTTCCCCACAATTTAATCGACCCAGTAGCAGCATTATCTTCAGCCCTGGGTAGTGTCGGAGTCGAATGGGCAAAGTATGTTGTCGCAATTGGAGCAGTTTGTGGTATGACATCCACATTACTAGGCTCCTTATTCTCTCTTCCAAGATGTCTCTATGCTATGTCTGCGGACGGACTTCTTTTCGGATTCCTCAGCAACGGAAAGTCGCAAATTCCAACAGCCAATCTTTTTCTTTCCGGGTTTTCTGCTGCAGTGGTGGCTTTGTTTTTCAATCTTGAAACTCTTGTAGAGTTTATGTCTATCGGAACATTGATGGCATACACTATTGTTAGTGCCGGAGTTATCATATTGCGATATCAGCCCGGATACAAAGGATGTACTTGTGAAAGGGGCTTCTCCCCTCACTTGGAATCACCTGGAGACCGAGAAGATAGTTCAACAACTGGCACGCCAGGAACTGAAGTGGGATCTCCTTCATCTGAGGTGAACCCATCACTCACTTTTCTTACGAGTTGTCTATATTAAACAGCCTCGTTAATAAAATTTGTTATGTTATTTCAGATGTACGACAGGACCCCGGTGGGTCGACTTAAGCCAAATTTTACTTGGTTAGAGCCAGTACTTGGAGGGAAGACGCCGGGCGCCGGAGTGACTATTTGTGTTTGCGTATTCGCCGTATCAGTCACTGGCCTGAGCTTAGATTATCAATATGTAATGAAATACTATGATTTTCAACACGTAATGCAATGGCGCGCTCTTTTTCCCAACGTGTTTTTAACAACAATGTCATGCATCAGTAAGTATAGGTGATGGCTATAAATTTAACTTCTATACGAATACCTCCTAACTAATAGAAGATTAATAACATCAGAGAGATCATCATTAATGCTCAGAGGCATGGCTTTGTTATAGGTGATGGTTACCACTTAACACCAGGTGGGCCATGTGCTTGTTCCATCAGCAAGTTACATAAAAAAAAAAAAAAAAAAAAAAAAAAAATAACAAAGTCATACTTCAATATCTAATGTTTCCGTTAATTATTGATCATTTCCTTTTAGGTCTTGTCCCGATACTTTGTTTTTACAAGAACAATACACCGCTGCCGTTTAAGGTCCCTTACGTTCCGCTTGTGCCCGGCCTGTGCATTGCAATGAACCTCTCGCTGATGACCTATCTGGACTTGATGACATGGGCTCGTTTTGGGATTTGGATGACTGTTGGTGAGTTTATTGGGTCTACCTATTGTTTTCAAAAGCTTCAAAGCGCAGACCCAATACAGACACATTTTCATCTGATTTCAAGGTAGCCAACGAAAGTTAACTAAAGTTTTCCCAAAATCGAACGAGTAAAACCGCTCTTTCCTACTACACTAGGAATAATCTACAGAATCTAGAATAATCTACTAATCAGAAATAGATAACTGGCCAGCAATGAAATTGAGGCTTCTCTTGTAAGGACTGGGCTACTATTAAATTCAAATCAACTCACTGTTTCCAGGCTTGCTCCTCTACTTCTTATACGGCATCCACCACAGCAAGCTAGGAGAGGACACCACTGGCTTACTGGCTAGCCGCGGCATCGGCGGCTGGGGCGCGGTTGAGAAGACCAGCGCCATCGCCCGTCGCGTCTGCAGATTTGCACGTGGCTCGAAGGGAGAGGATCGTAAGCCGATTATATGCGACGAAGACCTCGCTAGACCTTAAGCACCCTCTGATACTTCCAAACGTGAGCGCGGATTGGCTTAAAACAATGCGGAAAAAAATGCAAGAACGGTTGGTTAGGTTGAAAATGTTATCACAGAAAACTGAAGATTTATGATTATGTGTTAATGTTTGTCCTGTCGGTAAGATGAATAATGTATGCGTTTAACTCCGCTATTATGTTAGGATTGAAATTAGAGCAAAACACGCAAGTTTTTTTAGAACATTTTCAGTAATTTCATCGGCGACCGTTTTTATTTTTGGTTTCAGGTCTTTCCTTTAAACTGGAATAGGTAAATAAGGTTTTATCTGAAGCCAGTTAGATGTTTTTGCACAAAATAAAATGTCTTATGCATAAAACTAGGTATTCTCTAACTGAGAGATAGGCACAAACATTAGACCTTATACTCTTTAACTGGGTATATACAATGTCAGTTATTACCTATATATAGGTCACAGAACATATACCTACTTAGTGTTATTGGAAAAGATGTTTGGAGAAATACTGCCAATAATTACCTACCTTTACCTATATATTTACAAAGTCTTAGCTTAAATAAAATAGTGCTAGTAAGTACCTACCTTACCCTACATTACATAAGAAAGGGTCAATTATATATAGATCCCTGTGTTGTAAAATGTAATATGTTCCGTGAATTAATGTAAAACCATGGCTCAATTACAACATGGATTTTTGCTCATAGGGTATTTTATCATCTCCCTGAGAAATTCGACTGAAACTGTTTCCAAAAGTAAGGACCAGTAAGTTTCAAAATATTATCAATTGGCGCGTATTCTAGAACTAAGGCCAAACTCAATACATAGTAGTATACTTTTAAGAATAAGAATAGTCGCTTTATGTATAAGTATCTAAATAGAGTTCAATGTTCAGCCGTTTCAAATGTTTTGATTGAAAGTAGATTTGGAATTACCTAAGTAGATTCATACATTTACAAGTATATTAACCAAAATATGAGAAAACTTTGAAGTCCCTTTAACCCGTACTAATAAAGAAAGGAATATCCGAGGCCAAAAAAAAGAAACGAATCCAAAATGGCCGCCACTTGTCAAACCACTTATTCGCATTTTTTTTTTTAATCATGCGTATAGTGAGAAGCAATGATTTCCAGCACTATAAAGACGATTCGTTTCTATATTAGTGCATATCATACCTACTAATATTATATTAGCAATTGTATTGTATACTAGCAAACTAGCAAATAGTCTGAAGTAAGTTTGAAATTGAATTTTGTAGTGTACCTTTTGGTACTAGATAAAAGAAAGTAATCCCGAAAATAGTTGTTTTAGCTATTATGAGTTATGTTGATAGTTGCACAGTTTTTTTACTTGTGCATTAGGTGCTAGTGTTGTGTTAATTTAACAGTACTTGTTTATTACCGTACCTAATTTATAAGAAGTTTTATGATTATTTATTGTATTCTGAATAATCTTGTTAAAACCGATTTAATCTGTAAAATACTACCTATTGATGTGTAAATAAATAAAATTATGAAAATGATTTATACAATTGTTTTATTCCCTGTATTATAAAGTGAATATATTACAAGAAAATAAATAGATTAAACAGAAATACATTATAATTTACACATTTCTCAGCAAAAATTAATATAACGTTATCCTTCTTACATATTTTTATAGTGACATAAAGAACAGTGATCGACCAAAGTCAATGAACAGCATTCATAGTTTTTGTGTGATAATTCAATACTGAGGTAGTAAAGTAGAGATTATTTGACGCACATACATAACTGAAAGTGATCGATAAGTTTTACACCAGGGGTACTCATACTTAGTGTCGGCGATCTATCAGTAAATATTTTGAAAGCAAGGGATCGACTAAACTACTAATTGTATTACTTTTAAAAATATTGTTTTATTGCACTATTAAATTGAATCTGTGGTACAATTGAAAGGAATCGTAACGTTATTTACGAATTACAAATTCTGTCGTGATAACGATGCATGGCACTGCATATTATCTGCGTATTTCCAGAAATTCTACTAGTTACTATTGCTGGCGATCGACTCGAAAAGCGTTTTTGAGCACCCCTGCTTTACACCATACGTGACAATAGCACTTTGATATTCATATTCATACTGCTATAACATGTTTGTATGGGCTACTATCTCCTATGGACCTTGTGGACAGGATTTTAGATGGAGTAAGCTTGCCCAACATTTAGGTACAGTATCATAGTAGGTATTATGAATTTATTGCACCAAACGAAGTCTGTACAAAACGAGATTTTTGTAAAGGCTATTAGGTAACATTATGCCAAGTCTTTCCTACGTTCGCCATTGCATGCGATCATTGGATACAAAACGAATACCTGCATGAAGAGTCATTTTCATATGTGATTGAATTTATTATTGGTTATTTTACAAGTATTTGAAAATAGTAAAATAATTCTTAAGAGCCAGTACTTAGAGTACATAATACTTCTATCACAACACTTAATTCTACACACACACAATAATAATGTCTTATTTATACAAACTATCTAGTATACCTGTTAGAGTATACCATAGTACTATATAAATATTGCGGACAATCCACGTACAACTACCTAGCCCCAAATTAAGCAGAGCTTGTACTATGGGAACCAGATAGATGATATAATACTTATTACATATAATTTTTTTTGACAAATCATACTTAGAATACAATATGACACCCAGACAGATAACAAACATCTGTGTAAACACAGACACACAAATGTTTGTTCTCCACAATGTTTGTCGTTTTTAAAAATGCACCTTTTTTGTGTGTCCAATGCGACAGTTTATTTTGAAATAAAACAGATCTGCAAAAAGTGTTTTTACTACGACTTTGATATGGAATGATAAAAAAAAAATAATGAGCTTTCTTTATATTAAACAATTAGGATGAACTTTTAGGACTTGGAATATCAATAATATTGTAAATCACAAGCTTTTGTCTTACAAAATTTTAGAATGTTTTTTTCAAACAACCAAGTGCAAGTGCCAAATCATATATAGACTAAATAAATAAACAATAAAAACTTCATAAGCATGTTTTAGTATCAAATAACAATAATAAATAATAAAAATTGTGGACAATCCACACAACACTATCTGACCCCAAACTAAGCAGAGCTTGTACTATGGGAACCAGATAGTGATTATAATAATTATATACATATTTTTTATGTAAATACATACTTAGAATACAATATTGGCAGTTGGTAGTGATTTCACACAGCACCATCTAGCCCCAAACTAGGTATTACTATAATTTATTCTGTGCCCAAACTTAAAAACCTTGGGCTTGGACTGTGATAATCAGATATTATACAAAGTAGTATAGTTTTACTTTTGATGTTTGTGAATATTTATAATACATTCTAACACCAAGACACAAATAATATATTTTTCTTGTTGGGAATCAAACCCACAACACAGAAGGCAGAGCAAGTATCCAACTGAACTTTAAAGGCAGTATTATATTAAAACAGTTTGGGGCAAACTTATACAATATTATGTAAGTAGGTGTACCGAGTTTATAATATTTCAATAAATAAATAGTCAACTTATCATTTCATACGTAAAGACACTGTGTCGTTTTGCACTGTCCTAGGTCTGTAATGTACCACGTCAATATAATAAACTAATAAGATTCATGAAAATTAACAGCACGACAAAGTTCATCCGTCTATCCGTGCGAAGCCGGGACAGGCCGCTAGTATTATCCATATTTTTACATCGCGACCACAAAACACTGCTTTGATTAAATCTAGCTTTTTGAAAAACGGAAATTATATTATACATACTGACGTGTCATATTTGCCTCCTAGTGCATTTAACTATGGGGCATGAACTAGGCTCACGACTGTCCTTATCTCGATACTCAAGATAGATATCTAAAGCTGGGTACTCACTAACGAGCTGTATGCATGAACTAAAAAACATATTGTGCGTACGTGGTTCGCGAGCAACGAGCTTGAATGCATTTGCAGCTAGCTAAATGAGTACGCTCGGTGAACGCGTTTGGAAACGCGTAAACCCTAGCACTTCGTTACAGTATTACGCAGTAACGGTTCGCTAATGAGTACGCAGCTTCAGGGAGGCAGTCAGCCAAATCAATTAACTAATAAATCTACGGAATGAAGATTCAGTCTTATCTGTCATATTTTGCTATCTGCCAAGCAGATGGGGGTAGTCGCTGTAGTTTCTTGATTGTAGGCCGACCCCATTGCAGCCATACGAAGCCTACGACCAGGCATACTAGGGTTTCTATGTAGTAGCCGTCGATGCGGGTTAGGCAGGTGCCGCCTTGGGACTTGCAGAGCTGTGGACAAACGAAGTTAGACGGTTGACTTCAAGTGGTATGATGACAGCTTTACCTTGGTCTTTGTATCAGAATGAGAAAAAAAAACACTACAAGGAGTTCAAAAGTCTATGGATAGAACCCGCTTCATTATAAAAATGAATTCAAAATGGCGCATCTAAATATAACCTCTCTTTTTAGCACACTATTGTTTTAACCATGCTCTTTTTATAGATGAGTTTGTTTTTAAAACGGGTTCAGGCATCTCCTATATACCTAAACGGGACTAACTATACTTCTCAATCGTCTATCTCAAAAGTAAACACGAATAAATTGTTCAATACGAAAAAATACTATTACAATAAGTAGGTATACATTTTGACAAATCGGTAAGCATGCACTCTTCAAGCTTTTTAAATAAAATATGTCATTGTTCAAAATACACGAAATGCATTTAACCGAGCCAAAAAGGTCCTTTGTTAACTTCTGATTTTTTCCGTGCAAATGAAACTTACCCCAGCTTCCAATGACGACGAGCAAGTATTATCGCTCAATGTTTCTAACGAGCAACTCTTGTACGTCAGATGGTCGATGGCCCAAAGTGCCAACGTGTTGGGCCAATTGGTGCCCAAGTTGGACACAGTATTCAGAAGCGTCATGTAAGTCCCACCGACCAATGGGTCGGATACTTTAGCGAAGAATGCCATCACAGCTACGAACATGCAGTAGAGACAAGTCTGTAATAAAAAAAACATTGCATTACTTTTTACCCAACTACCTATATCGCGGAAGGAGGGTATATCTTATTCGAGTGCATGTATATCGGTTTCATTGTGCGTCGACGTCGGTGCAGCCAAACAGCTTGATGGGTATTGGCAAATATGGTCAAAAAAAAGTCCAAAATTCCTCTCTTTCTGACGCACACTACGCTCTATGAAGCCGAAATTAGCCGATGTGCAATATTATTTATTTTATTGCCTGCCACTATACGAAACAGAACAGTTTTCGGTAAAGAAAGCTAGATGTCGCTACAGGACATGTTAGAGGTTTTGTTTGATAATAGCGCCAGATAGAGATCTCAAGTGCGAGTTATAATGACAGCCTTACCCCCGAATACTGAAACGCAACTCAGATTGGACAGATTGGACAGACATCCAAAAATAGTAAATTTCAATATTAGTAAGATTCAAACTCATGGCTATACACTTACCTGATGAAAAACATACAACATCATAAGCAGGAATAAGTAATAGTAAGAAGGTCCAGAATCGCCTAACAAGCTCGGAGTAACAGCCACTAGCGCGGCCGCTAACGGGCCCACTAACAGACGTAGGGGGAATGCACGTAGCCATAGTGATAGGGGCTGCGGACCTGTTGTGTGTTTTGCTAGTATCTGAAACGCAAAAATCGTACGTATGTAAGTGACAGCCCTCATAGCTCAGTTGCGAGTAGCTCTGCCTTCTGCGCTGGGCGTGGGTTCGCTCCCCACGCAGAACAAATATTTTTGTGGTGAACATAGATGTTTGTTCTCTGTCTTGGTGTTATGATAAAACGATATGCATGAATTTACATTCAAAATATAATAGCACTCTGGGAATGATGACAGAAGCGAGGACTTGAACAATTACCTCTTATTTAATATTAAAAGAATAAATTTATTATATCAGCTATCTGGTACCCATAGTATAATGTCCGCGTATAGTTTGGGCTAGATAGTGCAGTGTGTGGAATGTATACAATGTATGAATAAAACTGATCATCATCAACCTATATCAGTCAACTGCTGGACGTAGGTCTCTCACAAGACGCGCTACTGAGCCCGGCCTTCGGCTCTTCTCATCCAGTGCTTGCCAGTTACATTTCGCAGATCGTCGCCCCAACTTGCCGGAAGGCGTCCTACACTACGCTTACATAAACGCGGTCTCCACTCTAAAAACAAAAGAAGTGATTAAGGATAGACTTTCTTACCACAGGCATAATAATCTGTACTGGTACTAAAGGAACTGCTAATAGTGCTAAGTCCTCCCGTGGTACACCCGCTTCCACCAACTTCAGTCCCGATACCGCATCACTTGCGCAGAAACCAAGCTAAAATAGATAATATTCATGGATTTAATATAAAATACCAACCAACTTTTATTTTATTGAACACAACATTTTATAGAAACAACGTTTTATTTATTTATAATGAGCAGTTTTCGCTGATGTTCTATCAAAATTAGTTCAGCAGTTGTCCAGAAAGCCGGTTTCTCAAGCTTTTATACTTAAATTATGGTCTATCGTGGCTGAACAACAAACAGTCTTAGGCATACCTATTCATATTTTTTTAAATAAAAAAGTTGCTCAAATTACCTTAGCAGTGAACAGCACTAGAGCAAGTGTCCTTACTGAGGGTAGTTTAACAATTGTATACAACTGCTTATATGCATTGACAATATCTTGCATTCCCCGCACATTGCTTTGCCCTCTCGAATCCACAGTATCATTTGCCTCATGTTTGAACACAGCTATTAAAGTTGTTGTTACAATAAATACCCAGCCCCAGAGTAATAGAAAACTCCCAAGTGTGACAATTCCGGTTTCTTCCGGCACAACACGAATGTACTTGTTACAGAAATACGGTGATTCCAATGCTAGGAAAAGCACATAGCCAAGGAAAAATCCTGCTGTTTGACCGACGGTGTTGCAGGTAGAAGCATGGCCTACGTTGCATCTGAAATACATAAACCAGTATAAGAATATCACACATAAAGAGCCAGTGACCTACTTACGGAAACCAGTCTGCTCATCAAGTACCATCTGTTTTAGAAAGCTACTAATATTTAATGTGAAACTTACTCAGACAAGATGTTTGTGGCTTAATCATACAACAGGAATGATTTGAAGTTAAGTGAAAACTAATAATCTAAAGAGCAGTATTTTTTATCTGCATATTAGACGAAAACAAACCACATTATACACAAATAATAATTTAAAAAAAAAAAAAAATTGTGGACAATTCACACAACACTACCCAGCCCCAAACTAAGCAGAGCTTGTAATATGGGAATCAGATAACTGATATAATACTTGAATACATTTTTTTTTGTAAATACATACTTAGAATACAATATAACACCCAGACAGAGAACAAACATTTATGTTCACCACACAAATATTTGTTCTCGGTGGGGATTGAACCCACGACCTACAGCGCAGAAGGCAGAGCTACTACCAACTGAGCTAGAGGCCAGTCAATCAAATGGACTGGCAACAAAACTAATGTGATCTAAATATTTGTAGACACTTTACAAAACCATAGCCTTTACCTTTTCAGCATAGTTAGAGCCCAACCATCAACAGCAATATCTTGTGTTGCAGCCAGGAAGTTTAAAAACAAGAAGGTTGCAGTAAGAATCATCATCGAAGGAGGTTTGTCATCAGACCCAAGCCAGTCGGCTACACTTGATGACATTATGATCATCACAATCCCAATAAGATACTGGATCGGTACCAGCCATGTTTTTCTACGTCCAAACTCTGGCCAGAATAGTGCATCTACTATAGGTGCCCAGAGTAATTTAACGCTGAACGGCCAATTTACGAGGCTGAACTCTGCCTGTAATTGAAAAATTCTTAAGGTGCTATAAAATTCATTCTACATAGGTACCGTAAAATGAATTTTATTCCAAATTAATACCCATGAATGTACCAGCTGTCAGGTTTTAATTGGAATTTATAGATTTCTTACCTGCTGGGTGTATGTAATTCCCCGGTTTTGCAAAAGCATAGGCACGGCCCCTGCAAGGCCAAGAGGTATGCCTTGCAACGTGTACAGAAACAACAGGATAGCAATGTTTAGTTCATCTCCTTTGATATTACTACGTCCACCTTGGAACATCGGATCGCCATTTTCAATCAAATCCACCTTCTCGGCAGTCTGTTTGCGTTTGGTAAGTGCCATGATTATCGCATGAAGGGACTGTAAAATTTAAAAAGAGTACCTTAGATCTATCGATATAGAATCACCCAATCTTTGTAAAACACGTCAGGTAAAAATAAGTGTTTATTTTCCCCCTTCAAACCTTAATTTTTGCAGGCCTGCCTCTAAGATTATTTAAGAAAGGTGTATTGCTATGAGTTTTCTAGGTTAATATCAGCACTTTTATTCACAATTCCACGACGGATTCGGTTTCAGCTAATTTTCAATTTCAATGTTTTTAGTGTAGTCATACGTCCGTCCGGTCCGTAGCATGACCATGTCAAGAATCAGTGTTGCCGTTTTCTATTTTGAGAAAATGCTAGAACTTGCTCCAAATAATGCTAAAAAATGCTATTTTTGTATTTAAAAATGCTAAAAAACATGCTAAAATCCTAATTTTGTTATTAACCTTTCTGTGTATAGGCTCTAAAGTATCGTTACGCACCAAATGTTAGCAAAATCCATCCAAAAGCCAATCCTTAAACTCGCTTATCTTCTTCCATTCTTCGCGATAATGTTGCTCATATTATTTAGGAGGCATACTTTCACTTCACATTCACAAATCACATTGAATGAATTTATTCAAGACAAGAGTCAAGAAGTGGGGTTCGGACGCGAAACGTTCGACGTAAAATCAATCAGAAACTAATTTCAGGGAAGTCCCTGATCCAGTGAGTTGCCATACCTCAATGAAAACCTATTAAACTCTATTAAATAATCTGCAAAATCTAAAAGCATTGACTTTTGATTTGAAACGCCAAAATATGCAATCTGCTAAATGCAAAATTAACATGCTAAAGAGTTATGAAATATGCTAAATTTAGCACTAAAAATGCTAAAACGGCAACAGTGTCAAGAATGAATGATTGTCTTCAGTCTGTGACAGTCTGTCTGTCTTGACACTTGTCTATACAGTCTGTGATCCATGACAGTTTATCAGACACAGTGAGTCCAGTCATTCATTCATTTCTATGTATGTCTTGGTTGTCATTTTGAAAAGTCATGTCAATGTCAATAATCACCATTCGAAGGTTGTAACACCGGCAAAATTGATCGGAAATGTAGATGTCTTTCATTAAGGAAGAAGAAGAAGATTCTGGCGCTGGAGGTAGGTGTTTTTGCCAAAAACTTTTGTTAGTAATTCATTTTAGCGCCATCTAGCCTCAAACTATGCTAAGTTTGCTTGCGGTATGTCTATTTTCTGTCTTGTCACAGTGACAGTGACATTTCTTTGTTTATTTTTGTTAATGGCCGGGCTTTATTACACCCACGTAAACTTGCACATTTCAACTTAGTTTAGTTCTCAAGTTTTCTTCTTGAATGTAGAATTACAAATACAAATACAAATCTTTATTTCAAACAATATTACATGACAGTAACTTAGTGTAGTACCACTGTTTCCTGCGTTAGTTTACACTGTGTTGCAGAAAAACAGGTAGTAGCTGACCTAAAATTAGTCGGACTTAATAACACAAGGAATATATTATTTAAACAAAGAGTCCTGAACCTATACTCTACCCACTGTAATAATATAATATGAAACTGAAAGAAGATACATGAAGAGTATAAGTATAGCCTTATGAATGACATGCATGAATTTTAATTTAAACCTATAGGTATACGAACATAGTAGGTATGGGAAATAAAATAAAATAAAATAAAATACCTACTCAGGTTGGTTACATTCAATCACTGAGTAGGTAGTGGAGGCACAGATTTGGTAGAAGTCTCCCCGCGTGTTTCGGCAAGCAGATTGATACTTGGCTACCACTATTTATAATGTAATTAGTGTCATTTACGCTATTGGACTGGCAACAAAAGTCTCTCGACATCGGCATAGTCGTAGTCCTGAAGCCAATCTCTTATAATTTGTTTTAGTTTGTGTACAGTTAAATGTTTTATTCTGGTTCTTTTGTTTAACTTGTTATAAAAGATTGGCCCCAGATGAAGGTAGTGTCGGCCAGCGAAAGCACTATTGGACTTCGGAACAGGGCAATTGTCAATTCGTTTGTTAGTAGCAGGTAGGAATGGGACTATCTCTTTATGGTAGCGTGTTATGCAGGTGCTGACATAAAGTTTCCTCACTGTGAGTACTTTACACCTTTTATAAAGATCCCTTGTTGAGTGTCGGAAAGGCAAACCCAGCATTACTTTTAAGAGAGCACGTTGCGCTCTTTCTACTGTTATGAGGATCGTCTTGCCAGCACCTCCCCAAGAACTAATGCAGTATCCTATTATGCACTCTCCTAAAGCCTTGTAGGTTTGCAGCAAAAGTGATTGATCTGTAACCGGCCGAAGTGTTTTAAATACGTGTATCAGCTTTCTGATTCGCTTTGAAACTGTATTTATATGAGGAGCCCATGTTAACCTATCGTCCATGACCACGCCAAGATACCTCATTGTATCAACTCGCAATAGAGCATCGCATTTGCATAGGCTCGGTGTCGCAGCACGATTGCAGGGATATGTATGGGCTATAATTTGGAAATCGCTTGGTTGATTGCCAGCTGCAGTTTTTTTAAAGCACATATACTTGGTCTTGCTCACATTAATAGAAAGGAGATTATCTTCCAGCCATGCGACGACTCTGGACAGACCCTCTTCCACGCACTTGCGTACACCTGCCCAAGTTGAGTCATGAAATAGCAAGACGGTGTCATCGGCAAACATAATAACGTTAGCCTGTTTTAGCTGTGTTTTACACAGTTCATTGAGGTATACTATAAACAGAGAAGGCCCAAGCGTGCTTCCTTGGGGCACCCCGTAGTCACAAGTGGCTTTAGCACTAACGTAAGAGTCGATTTTGACTTGTTGATTTCGATTTCTCAGATAGTCAGTAAACCAATCATGTACTGTGCCTCTAATACCAGCGTTCTCCATTCGTGATAACAGAATAGGAATTGAAACCGTGTCGAAAGCTTTCTGTAAGTCTAGAAAGACACCAACACACTTCTCACCTTGATCTAAATGGCAAGTGATGTGAGATGTTAACTGGAGTACTGCATCATCAGTAGATTTTTGTGCTCGAAAACCGTACTGGTTGCTAGCGATTAGGTTATTTTTCTCTAAATATGACATAAGTCTCTTGTTTACCACTTTTTCTATGATTTTAGAGATAGTGGGTAAGAGAGAAATAGGCCTGTAGTTGGAAGGTTGAAGTTTGTCACCGGATTTATAGATAGGAGTAACAATAGCTTGTTTGCATATTTTGGGGAATTTACCATTTAAATAGCTGAGGTTGCACAGATAGGCCAGTGGTTCGGCAAGGGAAGCAGCACAAGCTTTTATTACTTTGGCAGGTATTTTATCCCAGCCTGGGGCACTGTTGATTTTCATTTTTGCAATAATTCCAGTGACTTCTCTGGCATCAGCTAGAAAAAATGTCAGCGAGTTTGCTGGTGAACACTCAAGTGTCAGGATCTCAGATGCAAGTGATTCGTCAGTGGTGCGTAGTTTATGAAGCGTTTGGTTTGCTAAGTCTCTTCCTATGGATGTAAAAAACTTGTTTACTTCATTTAATGATTCTTGTGGGGTGGATTTTATGTTGACAAGTGGGTTTGGCTTGGTTTTAGGCTGATTGCGATTGCATATGTCATTTACAAGTTGCCACGTTTCTTTCACATTTCCACGCAATCGCTCAAACCTTTTTCTGTAGTAATTGTTTTTTAAGGTCTTAATTATTCGATTGCAGAGATTCCTATAGTTAATAAACTGGATTCGTAATTCCTCATCACCAGGTCTTGTTTTGGTTTTTTTCTGAAGTTTGTTCCTATTTCGTATACACTTTATTATTCCGCGAGTGATCCATGGTTTTAATGGTCTAAGTTTGTTGGGCGAGTGTTTTATGGTCGTATTAGCGTCCAGCGCCGTATGAATGATTGAGACAAGTTTTTCTGCGGCCTCGTCAGCGTCATCTATTAAGTAAAATTCCTTCCAGCATTGCCGAGCTAGTGTTTCTCGCATCGAGTCCATATTAGTGAATGTTTTAGATTTATTTACCTCGATCCTCTTTAGCTGGGCATTATCAATATACAAAAGAATAGGCGAGTGATCTGTCAACGCATCAAAAACAACAGTCTGCCATTGCGATGTTGTTTTGATCATAAAATGGTCTAAGCACCTCTTTTCTCTTGTTGGAAGATTAATACCCTGCCGTAGACCATAATAAGCCGTTAAGTTTAGGTAGTCTAGTTCGTGTCCAGTGCGGTCGTCTCCAGGAAGTATGTTGACGTTAATATCGCCAGTCAGTATGATATTATTTTTACCCCTTAGATTATTTAAAACTTGATCCAAGGAATTGAAGTAAGAAGTAGGTATTTTATATGCAGGCGGCCGATATGAACACACCACTGCGTAGTCATTAATTTCTATAACTAAGCAGCTACCACCGGTCATCGCTGGTTCCGTGCAAAAAGCAGAATATCGGTTATGAACGTAGGCAACCACACCGTCATTCTGGTTACTGTTGTTTTTAGTGTAGTACACATTATAGTTTTGAAGAGATGGCGGGTCACACTTTGCGCTCCAACATTCCGTCAGCACTATAATATCCATGTCAATATCAAGCCCACTCAAAAATGCAACGAATAAATCGAAGTTTTTGCCGATACTTCTAATGTTAAATGACAATATAGTAAGCTTGTCGAAAGACTTTCCGTTGCCCGAGAGCCGTGAGTCATTTAAATTTAGGAGTTGCCTACATTTTGATGCATCCTCTAAGTATGTGCATTTTATAGACTCGGCACTATCAATGCTATTCAAAACTTCATTATTCAATAAATCGACCATTTCATCAACAATTTTTCATTCAATCTCAGACTCAAGGCTCTCAACTCAATACCAAATTTCTCACTTAGGTTTATGCAATATAATAAAATATGTACCTATGAATAAAGATGCTGACAAGAGCTTAATATATAGCGTACTCCAATAGGTACCTTACCTATACCTAACAGGTTCCTAGTCCATCCAAATAATAGAACAACACAGATAATATAGACTGGTGTTTTCAATTCACAAAGAATGATGTAAGGTATAATTAGTTAATTAATTAAACATGTACAATTGTTATGATAAGTAGGTACATAAAAGTAGATTCACTGTCGTAATTTATTCTTGAGTTCGTCCAGTTGTTCTTCGGACTTCACAACAACGAGAGCACTTCCTTCTTCCTTCCGGAGGAGTACCTGTCCGTTTGCAGTCCAACAATAGACGTAGTTGCAGCTCCTCGCCACTTCACGTGCCAGGAAGTGTAGGTGTTTTGCTCTTGAGGTCAACTGTTCCGAAATGAAAATTGGGTACTCCTCACCTTGAAGCCCCAGGTCCTTTGTGGAGAGTCTTGTGGATTGGTTCCTCTTTTTAGCTATGCTGAGGAAGTCAGACTTTGTGAAAGTGCTGGAAAACTCAACCACAACAGTTGATTTTGTGTCCGTAGATTTGCTCGGTTGGCGGTAAATGTCTCTCACTTCAGTTTTTTCAAGCGGGAGACCAAGAGTGCTTGTGAACTTTTTCAGCAGGTCGTATAGGTTCTGTTTACTTTCTTTACTTTGTTTAGGTACCTGTCTGATTTCGACTGATGTTTTGATTGCACTCTGCTCAAAACGTTCTATTTTATTTTCCAATTTGTTCAAATGACGACACATGTCCTGCTTCTTTTCTTCTAGGCTATCTATTTTGACTTGCATCAGCGTTAACTGGTCGGTGACATTTTCCACAGATTTTGCAATCCCGGTGTTAGTCGATTGAATTGTAGTGCTCTGTGTTTTTAACTCCCGAGAATTGGATACCTATTGGTTTTTACAAACACCGAGAAAACTTCAATCACATTATTTTTGTTTAGTGCTCAATCAGCATACACCATAAAGTTTCATTCTTTCAGAACTTCAAATGCCCCGCCAGTGTTTTCTGAAATGTTTACTTGATACGCATGCCCCGATAAAACTACTTCACAATGCAGTTACGATCATTGGACGCAGTAAACTAACCAAGATAACAGATCAGTCTTGTTCTCGCCAGCAGAGTGAGTAGCCTATTCCAAACCTTTAGTACTAATCTTCCAGCTAAGTGATTACTATACTTTAGGCCCATCTTGAGAGGAGATACCTTTTAAAAAGCCAATACATGGTTAGGTATTAAGTAGGTCCTTCCTCAATCATTAAATATTATAGACAATCCACACAATCATTGTTTATGAAGTTCTAATAACAATCATAATACTAGTTTTACAAAGTTAAAAGTACTTGATAATCTAAATGTCATTGCTTCTAGCAAGGTTGTTTTGCTTTCCAGCATAGGTATGAAGATTAATAACCATAAATACAGATGTGTATTGTATGTATGTATGTGTATGTGTGTGTGGGACTCCTGTTTCCGCAATTGGACTCACAGATGTGTATTAATTAACTTGGTAATAGATTGAATCAGTGATCTGGAAATTCTCTTAGTTAGTAAACGTACCTATTCTTTTGATAAAGATTTTCTGTTGCAATCTGCATTGCAGTTAAATTATTGATTTTAATTATTGTTTTAATATTTAATAGTTGCAATAAAATAAGTATAAAAAATATTTGGCCCTACTTATAAAAATATGTCAAAAGATAAACAGTGCTTATACTATTGCCATCTCTTACCGTTGGGTTAATGACAAACAGTGACAGGGCTAGCTTTAAGCAATGATTAAATTTAAATAATGTTTATAAGTATGGCTAATTATCTTTAATAGCTAATATTTGATTCCAGTCAGTTTGAAAGCGGACTGTGAAGAATGTGTAGTGGAACTTAAGCAGCTCGGAGTGAATCCTTCAGGTCTAGATGGATTTGCCCTTAAGAAACACAGCACCTATAAAGTGGGGCATGGCTCAAGAATTGAAGTTTTATTCAACAGCCATATCCACATCTTAGAGTTTGATCCCCCACCTGATGGGTACGAAGAACCAAGGCTCGGTGTTAAACGGAAATTAGAAGAAGAACAATCTCCAAAAAATAATAAAATTTTAAAAACTGAACTTGAAGAACCAGAGACAATGTCAGATGCAGCTGAAAACATATGGGATAACATTGACAATGGTGAACTGTATGTTTTCACAGCCAAAGGTGTCAAATCTAGTAAAAATATAGCTGCTTTTGATATGGACGGGACTCTTATTAAAACCAAGTCTGGTAAAGTTCATCCTGTAGATACAAGGGATTGGCAAATAGCTTTCCCGACAATCTCTCAGAAACTGAAGGAGTATTTTGTTAAAGGATTTAAAATTGTGATAATGAGTAATCAAGCATCTATCGGTAATGGGAGGGTCAAAATTGAAGATTTTAAAAAGAAGATTGAAGCTATTGTGGAGAAATTGAATGTGCCAATTCAAGCATTTATTGCTACAGGGAAAAGTTTATATAGAAAACCTTCTACTGGGATGTGGAGAGCATTAGCAGAAAAGGTGAGAAAAAATTATCATGTTCGGTTACTTGATTAGGCAAGTCAGAAGTCATAATATCAATTTTGACCTGTGTGTGTATATCATCTACAATAATAAATTACAATATTAGGGTGCATTGTGATTGTGTACCCGATAAATGCATAAAAATCGAAAATTTGTTTTTATAACTCTGAGATTAAAAAAATTGAGTGAGATAAAAAGATCTTAAATGATTATATTATTTTTGGATCACCATTTCCAGGCGGGTCAATTTAAAAGTACAATAATTTAGCAAATAGAATTGGCGAGATATTGTGAGGGGTGCTGTGGCACTGCCCCTGCTAAAAAGAAATCATAAGATATTCATGACAACCCCAACCACTCTGACATGTCTGAAGCGACTCAGAAGAAGAATCAGAAAATGGTGTGGATTTAAATGCATCCATTGCAGTTTCTTAACCATTGCCAACAAAAAATACATAGTAGTTTTAGTTTTATTGTTACACAGTGTCACAAAGTCGGCCAAAATACCGAGTCTTCTACTAAGTACAGGCAGCCACACATAGTGAAAAATTACAAAATAATTACCTATGCTAGTTTTAATTACTTTTTTCTCAATCCATTTCAGAAAAATGATTCCATTACAATAGATATGGAGAAAAGCTTTTACTGTGGTGACGCAGTTGGCAGGGTCGCCAACTGGGCTCCAGGCAAAAAGAAGGACCACTCTATGGCTGACAAACTGATGGCTGAAAACCTCAACCTGACTTTCTACACACCTGAACAGTTCTTCTTAGGACATTCCATTGCAAATGTGCCGATTAGTAGACCGGAGTTCATTCCAAAAGAAGTTAAACATGAGCTGTTTAATGAAAAGTTGATTGTTAAAGAAAAAGAGGTAAGATTTGTTTAATTAAATATATTGTGGACTATCAACACAACCCTATCAAGTCCCAAATTAAGTCGAGCTTGTGCTATGGCAACCAAATATCTGATATTATACTTTTGGGCCCATATTCAGAAACAGTTTCTTTTACACCATCACTTATAGCAAAGCGTTGTAATTTTACTGACATGGTACATGAACATGACATTTTAAGAGTGTGGGTCACTTTTGGAACCGAAACGGGAGAAATAACCATAATTAAGCTTTTTAGAAACATTTCTTTTAGACACGCCACATGTCAGTTACAAATAAATGTACTTTCTTTCATCAGTCATGGCAACACACAAATGAACAGCTGTATAGGAATTTCCTTCTGCTTTCAGATCCTGGTTTTAGTAGGCTTTCCTGGCAGCGGTAAGTCCTTCCTCGCCAAGCAAATAGAAAAGAGGTCTGGACACCAGTATATTGCGGTTTGCCGGGACGTGTTGGGTTCTTGGCAGAAATGTGCTGCAGAAGCGAAGAAATTATTGAGGGTGAGGAAACTTCACTTAACCTGATTTGTACAAAATGCGCTTTTTTTATGCAACAAGCTGATGGAACAAGCTTATGGCCCACCTGATGTTAAGTGGTAACCATCGCCTATAACAAAGAATTGCCTCGTAGGTCACGCACGTCAAGACCGTGCCAGTAATATCACCGGCACCCACACCCTTCAAACTGAAACAGTACCTACTTCTGCTAGCATCTTGTTGTGATTGTAATTTATTCAAATACAATAGTCGCCGTGACGAAATATGTGTCGGCTCATAAAATGAATACTACTTACATTAAAACAAGAGCACTGGTGGTCTAGTGGTAGTGGCCCCGCCTTCCGATCCGAAGGTCGTGGGTTCAAATCCACTCGTGTACCAATGAGTTTTTCTGTCGAAAAATTTATGTGCACTATGCCAGTACTCTCAAAACGGTGAAGGAAAACATCGTGAGGAAACCGGCGTGTTGTAGAAACTAAAAAAGTTCGAGCAACACGTGTCAAGGGTCACGCAAAATAGGGCCCACCAGCGGCCTACTTGCGGAAAAACCTGCCCGCACATCAAGTGCGCATGATAAACTTGCCGAACTTACATTAAAACAAAAAGCCAAATAATAAAATATTTTTCTCGGTCAGAACGAGCCAAAACCAGTAAAAATAGGTTGGCTTAGGTAATGCTGAAGTTTGGAGACATTTTCTTGTCATGTCACTGGTTCTGGTCAAGTCGTTTAAAATAGATGATATTTGAATGGTTTATTCGCAGCAAGGGAAGAGCGTGGTCGTAGACAGCACGAACCCTGACGTGGAATCTCGCAGCCGCTGGACTTCCCTCGCCAAGGAGTGCAACGTGGCGTGTCGCTGCGCCAAGATGTCGACCACTAAGGCGCACGCGCAGCATAACAACAAGTTCCGGGAACTTATGAAGATCAACCATGTGCCGGTCAACGATATCGTGTTCCATACTTACAAGTGAGTTTATTAAAAACCTGTGCAAACTTTATTATGAAACTAGCGGCCGCCCGCGGCTTCGCTCGCCCCGTTGCCGTTACGTCCCGATGATTTTTCTTTTAAAAGTTTTTCCTATTTTTCTCCGCTAAGGGAAATCATTTTCCAATTTCCTATCTTAGTGCACCCCTATGCTATAAAAGGAACATACCCTCCAAGTTTCATGCTTCTATGACTTACGGTTTATGCTGAGCGTGATTGTCAGTCAGTCAGTAACGTAAGAGTTTTATATATTTATGGCCTTACAAGCGTTACTTAGGTGTGACGCATTGCTTAAATTTTGCCCTGTCACTGTTTGACATTACCGGATGGTAAGAGATGACAACTGATTATCTTTTGAAAAACGCTTGTAAGTAATGGGGTTAGATGTCAACAAACAAACGCTTAAAATATGTTAACTAGCGGCTGGCCGGCTTTGCTCGCCCCGTTCCCGTTACTTTTTCGGGTTAAAGGTATCCTATAGCCATCTCATGGTTCATCAGTTCAAAAAAAAATATTGTGGATCATTCATGCAACACTATCTAGCCTCAAATTAAGCAGAGCTTGTACTATTGGAACCAGATAGCTGACTTATATATTTTTTTTTAAACACATACTTAAAATACAATAGAACACCCAGACCGAGAACAAACATCTGCATTTACTACACATATATTTTGTTCTCTGTGGGGATCGAACCTACGACCTATGGCCCAGAAGGCAGAGCTACTACCAACTGAGCTGAGAGGCCAGCCCTCTACTGAATACTGAAGCTGAACTTCATGAAGGAATTCTTATTCGTTTCAGTAAAAAGTTTGCAGAGCCAACACCAAGTGAGGGATTCAAAGAAGTAATTGAAGTGAAGTTCAATCCATGTTTTAAAGACAAAGACGCTGAAAGCATCTATAGAATGCATTTGTTAGAAAAGTGATTAAGGTATGTTGTGATATTATTTATTAAAATAAAACCAAATTTTTAATTCAGCAACTTTTTTATTGCAAATTGTACCTTGACGAAGGAGAGATAGGAAGCATTATGTACTGAACATAGGTAGTGTAGGCCTATTATAAGATCTATAATGAAGCCCGGCACACACGTAGCTATAATATATATTAATATAAATTATAACAAAAAATTAAGATATATTTTCTATAAAAATATTTAAGTGACCGCACACGCAGCTATAATATATATGTATATTTCTATGACGTCAGCAACTTATACCGTAATTGATACTATCGCATAATATAGCACGGCATACTAATATATATTATAGCTACATGTGTGACGGGCTTTATGAGGGTAGACAAAATTTTTGGTATTACTTTCACCCAGTACCAAGATTTTGTGAATTTTGAGATTTAGCTGAGAGTTATATGAAATAGAGGTGCGTATCGTATCCCTATTATACCATTTATTTACTAAGTAAATAAGCGTTATTTTCAGCATAAGGCAATAAGCGTTTCTTTTGATGGACGGATGCAATATTTTAATTGAATTAAAATCCTTTTTAGTAATTTTTAGTTACATGCTGGTCTTTTCATACACAACTTTGCTTAATATGGTTCAAAAGTATTTAAATAAAACTAGGTAAAATACAGTCAAGTATGTTTCTTTCTCATCATTGGCTCTACTCATAAATTTCATAATTATGTAACTTTTTTGTCATGTAGTATGTAAGCAAACATACGGCCCACCTCATGGAAAGCGGTTACCGTAAGCTATGGAAGCTTGCAACATCCTAGGAATTATAGGCGCGCCAAACGCTGTTTAAGAAAAACCCCCTTTTGAGATTTCCCTAGGAAAATATCTCAGTAGGGATCATTCCATTTTAAAGTTAATCATTTTATTATATTTGAATGAAAAATGCTAGTTTTCAAAATGTTCACCGGTCACTTGCTATATCTTATTTTTGAACCATATTTAGCACACCGCCCCCAATCCGCGATAAAAGCATAACGCCCGTAGCACACCTTCGCTGCGGAACCATCAAAGCAAACCGCTAGATGAATTCCGCTGCGACCAATTGTAGTTTGAGCAGCGGAATGGGCATTGGAACCTCGCGCGAGTCAATCCAAAATAGTTAAACAATGTAGTTTCGCTCTTTATTTTTGTATTTTTTTACAAACACGTGCGAAAACACGCGGCACCGCAACAAAATGGCGGCCAGAGCGCGGAAGTGTGGCTGGCGTCGGAGCAGATTGATGAAACCGCGTGGAGAACGAGATGGAATATAGTCAAATCTATGCGTTAGAACAGGCAGTTTCGCTAGTGTTCCGCTTCTCCTGTACGGGACATGGCGAAATTACTGCGGTCCCGCTGTACTGGTTCCGCAGCGGAAGTGTGCTACGGGCATGAAGAAGATTTTAAAGTAGCGAATCCTACATCTTAATTCCTTAAAAGTTAGTACATAGCGTTATTAATTGGCATACAGTGAAATAGTGTATTTCTATAAGGGCTAATTTTTCAATGTACAGATAATCCATCAAATGATATTACTCGTATATCCATATCTTGTTCAGGCTCATCAAAAACAAGGACTTAATTTTTTTATTTTACGAATAGCGTAGATGGAAAAGTTAGCCCTAAATCAATCAAAAAATAAGTTATACGAACGGATTTTTGTACTGTCAGCGACAGAAAAAAAAACAATTTTAGCTTGAATGTCCATTTTTCCTGGAACTAGAAAAAACAACTTCAGTCTACAGATAGGTATGACTGATCTTCAAATAAAGTACAAAACTTATCAAAATTATTCGAACTTTTCAACCAGTAATAAAATCATTTACTTATGACGCTGACCGTACAATCGAAACTGAACGTAAGTATTGAAATAGATAAGTTGTCTAAATCTTCTGTTAATCTTTTTACAATTTTAAACCTACTATATCTTTTTCAGTTTTTTTTGCACTGAAACTCCCTCTTAAAATCGAACACAGCATGAACTACGCTAGTCTTTATCGAAGGCATAAATTTAAATGCTAATTAACACTTTAATTTAACCATTCCACGTTTCTTTGTCTTAATGAATATTCCTTATTTTCTTTAGTCACAATATCACACGATTTCACACCTAATTTTTCTAAAAGCCAATAACTATAACCTCACTTTTGAAAGTCTTTGGAAACTCGGAGTAACAAGCTTAACCTACACAGAGCACATCCGTATGAACCTACAGTATCACAGAGAAAAGGCAATGAGCCGCGCCGCATTATTTTGAGATCACTTTACTATTCACTTTATTCTGACTGGTTTAATACGTAAAGAGACAAAACACAGCAGTCTTAGGGCCCAGCAGAAGTTGATCGAGCGTTTTTAGACAATGTATGTTGAAACCGCAATTTTTATATTATGTAAACACGAAGTTCCATCTATACTAACATACACAAATTGTAAAAAAAAACGTGCGATTAGGGGCCTTATGCTCGGTTTGACCAAGAAACTCTCACGATGAAGGTGACGCTGACGCAATCTGACGACTCTGACGACTCTGACGCCATAAACTTCTGACAACCATCTAGCAGCTGGGAGTTTGGCTGAAATTGACGTCATTTCCACCGCGAGATAATATTTTTCGGGCCAAGCATAAGGCCTACGCTCCTGCTATAGGCCCTTAAATCATAATTTAATGAATAATTATCTAAGCATCTCTTGCAAAAGCTACTACGCTCGATTTAGTGAATCTACAATCTACACTAGCGCGTCCTAAAGTTCGCATTATTACTCCGAGTGCGTAGGGGAATGATTTTGGGCAATGATGACGTCAGCCTCCGATTGCTATTCGTCATCGGGATCCTGCTCCTCATCCAATAGGTTGTCAAGACTCGAATCCGAGTCGTCCTCTTGTCATCTGTGGTGAAAATGCAATCATTATTTATTCCACAAAAACCTTTGACGATCTATGACAACGATTTGAATTTACTAGTAAGAAAACACTTTATTGCACTCAACATCTAGGTTCAAATATGGTTGTGCGCCAATGAGATTTTAATCCAAAATTGTATGTCTGAGTTATTCCAGTAGGTAGGTACTCTCAAACGGTGAACGAAAACATCGTGAGGAAATCGGCATGTCGTAGACCCTAAAAAGTTCAAAAGCAGTGTCAAGTGAACGTAAGAAGCCTCTTCACGGCGCACTTAAAATCCTTTCACCGCACTGGCTCAGAAAGAAGTGACACGACTAGAAGAAGAAGTATACCTACTTAAAAACGATACTAAGTTAACAATACAAACTTAAAAACGATTTGTTGAATCCAATGGGTGTGGTTACTGGTTACCTGGTGATATAGACTGCGTCTATATGGGCTAGACGCGCGCCCGTCAATGGTACGGCTGCGGACACCTTACGTTTCTCCAATGTACTTCTAGCCTGCTGCACTGCCAAATCGCCGCACCATCTCTCACATCGGGCGTAGATTACCACTCCTGGGAAAAAAAAACCAGACAAATGTATGGTGAATTTAGGCAAAAAAAACACTAAATCTGTAGGGCACCATCTTTGGAAAAAATGTTACACGTAAAAATCTAAAAAGCTTTTCACAGAACACCAGCAAAAAGTAAAGGGACGAGCAGAGATGTATTTCACGTAAAAAAAGATCAATCATAATGATGTTACGAAATCATTAAACCAACTCTATCACAGCATCACAACTTTTATCCTTCAGCATGGAAGAAAACGATTCTTCAAAGAGCAAAAGAGAGAAAAAAGAGTTTTCCAAAGTTACCTGCTTTAGCAAAAAGAGTGATAGCAGGCCAAGAGTCCAGTAACAATGGTGTGAGAAACAACAAAGCAGTCAGCATAGCCAGAGGGCCTTGGATGCTTTGTGTCTTCCTCATCGCAAGGTTGTGTGATGGCTGCCATGAACAGATGAACACCCCAATGAGCCATACTGAAACAAGAATAAATGGTGGATGGAGGAGGCTCAAACTCTTTTCTCCTAGAAGTATATGGAGAAGCTATGATATCTTTTCAGGAGCACTAACATGGTATTCCCGTTGCAAACATAGGCACACGTAGAGCCTCGCTGCAGAAGGCAGTTGCAATGAAAGCATCAGCTACCACTTGAGTGACCGCGCCCACTGCCGCCCACCGTGCTCCACGTACGGATGGGGGAGAAGGCGCGCTAGCCTCGGGAGCTGACGTCACCACCTGTCAGGATTATAAGAAACGTTATGGGAATTGTTCCATGAAAACATGCTTCTGAATCTCGCAGATTCCTCATCTCTTGTGGTAGTTAGGCTACCGTCAAGCCGTCGACGGCATAAAGACTGCGAAGGTCTTTTTGCCTTGTTTTTTTTCTAGCCTGGATCTTGAACGCCTACGTCTCTTGAGTTTATTTCTGTAGCATTTCATTTTACAACCACGTCGTCGCCGCACGCCCCAAAACAGTAGACTATTTACGGTTTTTCTTGATCCAGATTCCAGAACAATAGAGATTCTAAATCATTACACTACTATCATGAGACCATCTTACCTGAATCCTATCTTTATACTCCTTGACTACTGCATCAATGTCAGTGGAGTCATCCCCAGACGACAGTTCCCCATCGCTGGCTTCAGCATCAGACGCTACGTCTCCAACTTCTGCCGTGGTCATTTCCACGGGCCCACTGCTGCAGCTTGGGTCTATATCCTCAGTGGTACAGCCTCCATACTCGTCCAGGAGTAGGCATTCTCGTTCTTCTGTTTCTAAAACATTTT
Source organism: Thera britannica (assembly GCA_939531255.2). Taxonomy (NCBI): domain Eukaryota; kingdom Metazoa; phylum Arthropoda; class Insecta; order Lepidoptera; family Geometridae; genus Thera; species Thera britannica. The sequence continues at coordinate 17,581,713 of OW618039.2, forward strand.
TGTATAAATTGTGGTCCTTTAATTTTAAATTGGGGGAGATTCACTACTGGACAGGTTGGACTGTTGAGAGTAGTAAAGACCGTATTTGATTGGGGCTCAACTATGCTAGTGTGAGGAGTCGAACTGGGAAGTATATAAAAAATGTATTACCCACCTTTCGTGATGGTAACTTTCGACTTGATACTCTCCAGGGTTTTAGTATGGCGTATAGCTGAAGGTATAAACCAGAGTCCTCGTTTAGCTTTGCTACTTGCAGGCTTAGATGCTCGTGCGTTGCCTTCTTTTCCTAAGCGCTTGTATTCAACATCTGAAAGAATAAACCTCATTTGAATTGAGCATACATTGCAAAATTAAAACGTTATGCTTACTTTGCATGTCGTATCGTCTGAAATAATTTTCAAGAATTCTAAAACCGTATCAAAAGCAAACTCAAGACTCAATTTATCGATCCCCACTGTCTTCTATTCTATCCAAATTATTTTTGCTTTCCGTTAAAATTCTTGGCAAATACCCAGCACTTCAAATAAGACTAAATTGTTCTTCAACAATACAAATTACGGACAATAACTTACCGCCAGCCTCGATCTGCTCCGTCGTTGGCACACAGCGCATAATGATGAAATGGAATGCTTGTATCGAGATGCCGAGCAAGTGGCTTGCGTTCATAAGAGTGATCATGTGGGAAAGGGGACAGGCGAACGCTAAAATTGCCGCTAGACTTCCTAAAATGAAAGAAATAACATCATTAATCGTAAAGTTACATACAACTTGAAGTTATAAACTTCTTGACCATCATTTTTGTCTTTCATATAACTTTATTCAGTTACTGTATCTGTACCTGTTGCTATGATCATAAAAAGAAAGCTTACCAGCAGTGAACACCGCCAATACTGGACTTCCGGTAGTCGTGCTCTCATACGTCATTGATCTGGTCAGCACCTTCCATTCCGGAGACGCTAGGCCGACCAGAACAGTGAACAATAAAGGGCACAGCTCAGTAAGAGCTAAGCAGACTCCTGAGACTGTGACTGCAGCGAGAAGTGGGCAGATCCAGCCGGCTGCTCTAGCTTCAAGGAGTGTGGTTACTGGCAGTGCAGCGTTTATGCTGTTTCTGTGGGGCAAAACAGATAAAATGCTTTGAATAAGATCAATAAATCGATCACTTGAATTAATGATGTCACACATCCATTGTATAAAGCAGAGTGACGCGAAAAACCAAAGAGTTGAATGAAAGCTTTTCTAGTACAATACCTAAATATTTCAAAATACGAACCCTTTCAGCATATTCGTGTACAAGAAACACAGTCCACAGAGAATGATAGTAGGCAGTCCAATCATCAACAGCAAATTCTTTCGCATTGATCCACTTTCTTTCGGAGGGACCACGACAGTAAATGCATAAGATATCGGCGCCCCTGCTGCGAAAAGCTGCAAAATATTACATAGTCAGAACAGAATAAAGTACAGCTATTTGAACCTAAGGCTGTTAAGATTTAATAGATACCAACCTCATAAATAGTGATTGGGATTGGCATCTTGATATTGGCGATGTCCAAATTAATAAGGCCAAATATTGCGAAGAACTGACTGAATATGTACAAAAGGACGAGTAGAAGAAACGTGAACATCATGCTTTCCTGAAAAAGATTTATAAATTTATAGTTACATACATAGCTTTAGTACCTCCTTCTGAAGCTTACATATAATGTACCCTAGATTAGACTAATCCGAGACAGTGTGATTAAGATTTGTTTCCGGCTCCACAGCCGGAAACATGTCTTAAACAATTAAAATGATTATGCTGGAACCACTTCCAGCATAATCATTTTAATTGGTCGCATTCTCAGACTATTCATCAGTTCGTTGCTCTGCTTCGTCATCACGTCGTGGTCAATGAATTTACATTTAATTAACCTATGAGTATTTTACCTCCAATCCACACATGAACATAGCGCAGACCACCATCACAACGGTGACACCCAACACATCAGGCCAAGGTTCCCCTAAAGCCCGGGTCTCGTAGCCAAACAGCCATCTCCTGGTTCGTCCTCCAGTCACGTGATCAGCTGTTGCGCTCAGTATTCTGGCGCAAATGGCCACGGCCACGAGATGGGAGAGGAACGTCATCCACATGGCCATAAAGTCGGCGAATGAGCGCAGGTTTCGTTGCCGTCGACCTCGCGACGTTTTTGGTGGTGGTAGGATCTCTGCGAGCTTCTTGAGATCTTTACATGTGAATGCTGCAAGAGATGACTAAGAAGTTTACGAGGACGAGGAATCGTAAATTAATGGTAGTGGGTATAGAACTTTAGGTAGGTACACGCATGAATCTACATACTTCGGGTACACGTAAATCAAGTTATGCATCATAAATGACATTTGACGTATTCAAGTATTCAATTATGATAAGATTATGATCTAACTTGATCTATGGCCAAGCGGTTTTCGTAGAAAAACTTGGATGGGGGATATTAGAAGAACACTGGATAATATAATGATGGTCTAAAAAAAAGGTATCGTCCGTTTATTTCCCATCAGTTCCACCCGCTTACTCGCTATCGTGATGAAGGCGGCCAATAGCATCACAGCAGGCACTGCACAGTAGCTGGAGTTGGCAGCAGTGAGCGGAGCTAGCAGTAGAGCTCCCAGAGTCCATCTGGCTCCACATGCCTCGCCCCCTCCAAACGCACTGAGCGTGGTGCTCATCTTGCCTCGTTCGCTTGTCATTTTCTATTTATTTCTGAAAATAATATAGTTCGCAGCTACATAACGTCTCCCAAATCGCACATTTTTTCATAATATAAAAGCTAAAAATAAGTGGACATGAAAACATCTCATCCGTAGGCAGGCACACTTAGCGAATATTTTATTTATTAATCCTGTTCAGGTTGAGGATCACGGTAAGTTTTATATAAGTAGCAGAGTGTTACGTATTACCTAATCTCGCTAAAAGAAAATTACAGTAATCTGCTTTCATACAAAAATGTGTTATTAGCGACTTGGAAAACCTACTAAATTAACCATCACTTTGCAGAATACCTATGCATCGACATCTCGTTTCGGGGTTTTCTTGTCGGTGTTCTTACAGGTCCAATACAGCAATTTACCTTGTTTTAAAGTATAAGTCTCTTCCTACCTTAGTTAAAACCATTAATAAGAAAGTGATTAGATAACTTACCATGACGATCCTATTTAAGACCTTTCTGAAGTCACATGAATTTCACTGATCACATTTTTGACACAAGCTCGCTACAACTTCCCAAATATACGTTTTTGCACTAAACTACTGGATTATTGAAGATTATCGGTCACACATTGAGTATTGGTACTGAGGACCGGTAAATAAGGTCGTGTTTTCATTTTATGCGACAAACATGAGCAGTGTAGCGGTATCGCCGTCTCTTTTGTTCAGCTGAGGATCGATAATGAACTGAGTGAACTGGGCTGGGGTGACTACCTACTTTCCAAGGGTTGAAAATACTTTACTTGATTTCCAATAAGTCACTCTTTCAAGGTCTTTTACTGCATCGTTCATAATTGCTATGACATTATCTGAGTAAGTATATGCGATGCTTGTTAGAATGATTGTCGCTGCAAGCTATCTCTTAATGACCTATTGACCTATGTAATGGTTATCCCTATAAACTCCAAAAGTGTGGTCACCTCATCGATTATAATTTACTAAGGCTTCCTAAACGGTTCGGTCTCACCTTGTTACTACATTTCTACGCTTCCGGGTACCTCCTAACTCGGTTCCCACATAACCGAATGGTATTTAAGAAACACTAAAAGGCGACTTGCAGCGAGTTGGAAGAACGATATCAAAGTTGCATGCAAGTCAAAGTTGCAATTTGGAAATGGGTTAAACCAGCATAGAGTAGTGGTGTGGATGGCAAAACTGTTTTTTTGCAAAAAAAATTAAGAAACAATTGAATAAACGCTAACAGTTTCCATAAAAAAAACTTTCTTGGAAAAAAAACATTATCTGAGTTAGTTTTTGTTTTGTTTAAAGTTTATGTAGATATATTAAGTACCTAGGTTTTTGTAGGTTTTATTTTGAAAATTAGTATTAGGAGTACCTACTTATCTTGTTTATGTTCAGGTCTGTACATCGCTGTTAGCGATAACGCCGCCCATTGTATTACTGTTATTGTTTATTATAACGCTTTTATTAGCTTCACCTGTATGTATGTATGTATGTATGTATGTATGTATGTATGTATGTATGTATGTAACCGACCTCTTTGAGCTCGATTTTCTCCTACTTTGAACGATCAGATTTGATTCAAACTTTGCACACCTGCCAAAGGTCCATGACAATACAATAATATGAAAAAAAAAATGAAAAAAAAAAAAACTAAAAAGTAAAAAAAAAATTATAGTTTAAAAAACTAAAAAAAAACGCTTTTATAACTAATTGAACTAAAAAGTTAAAAATAAAACTGTAATAATCAATTAAAAATTTATATTATTGTTACAAAAAGCGTGGGGTGCTTGATTTTGATTGTTGTAAATATTTTATCAATAGTTTATTATAAGTATCTGAAGTTATTATAAAAAGCACCCCACGCTTTTTGTAACAATAATATAAATTTTTAATTGATTATTACAGTTTTATTTTTAACTTTTTAGTTCAATTAGTTATAAAAGCGTTTTTTTTTAGTTTTTTAAACTATAATTTATTTTTAAGCTAAAAACTGTATCCTTACCAAGTGTGTCATGGGGATAAAAAGCTATCTATCTATCTTATTTTCAACATTTTTCTATAGCTAAAGTTTCTCAGAGAGCAATGGAAAAAACGCCTGTATAGCGTAGTCAAGGCGGAAGATACCTGGAACCAAACGGTTTATTCTAGAAAACGCAGTCAAATGACACTCTGTAGGTAATATTAGGCCTCATGACGCGTTTAGGAAATTACACCACCATTGAGCCAATTATGATCTGACTCAATGCTCTTCATTGCAGTTCGCGGAAGAATAACAGTTACTGTGTTGTCTAATATGACACAAATTCTATATTGTCCCAAAAGTTATATGAGCTCATTGGGATTTGAACCCACGACATTCGCATTGATCCGACTGATTGATCAATCCAATACCTAAATAAGTGTTTTTTTTCAGCCTGGTCTGTCCCACTGCTGGGCAAAGCCCCCCCCCCCCCCCCCCATAACCTTCCACTCGTTCCTGATCTAAATTCGGCTACTGGCCTGCAGATCACCCCACCAAACCTCAAGTCATCCCGCCAACAAAATAAGGGTTGTCAGATGTTTTTTTCTGCATCGTAAAACTTCTAAGTAGAGGCTATAGCTGGTTCAAGTTGGGAGCCACTGATACTATAGTGGTAGCTATGTAGCCTTTCGATGTTCGTGGGCTTAAATTTGACCGTGCACTAATGAGTTATTTTCTTTAATTTTACTGAAATTCAAATAATGTATTTATTAAATCGTATCACAAGGGTCACTTTGAAACGTTTTAAAGCTAGGTGAGTGATGAGTCTGGGTGTCAGTTCCACGCGACCAAGCCTAGAAGCCTATACCATAAACACTATGCCAGTTACTCTCAGGCGGTGAAAGAAAACATTGTGCGGAATGTTGCGAGTCTAAAAAACTCTTTACTTCAGCTCAACTAATGTTCTTTTGAATTTCAGGGATTGCTTTCTTGTCTATCTTCCTCATGCACGGTAATTGTGTCTCTTTTGTTCTTGTTTGCATATTAGGTAAATAAAAAGATGTAATCCTCAAACGAGCTCATTTTGTGCTTACTTTCCCAAACTGAGCGTGTTGCATCTTAGTCGAAAAACATCGTTACTAACCTTTCGTTTTCGTGATATAGGTACCTAGCTACCTTCTTTCATTTTAGCAGCAGTATAATATACAGGGTTATTGGTAATTATATAAGAAACCAGTTAAGGGCTCCTTCTTTACATCTGACCAAACAATATATTTTGTTCTACGACTTTTGTCAAAAATCAATACACTTCCCAAAAAAAATATTTTATGTTTTTGTAACACTTTTTAGCTCTGTATAGTGTAGACGCTTCTTGGTAATGACCGGTGACCGGAGTCGTATCGCGACCCCGCACTGAGCGCCCCTTTCATTGAAATTGCCCCGCGCAGCGCCACGGGGCACAGAGTTATAATTATTTAAAATGACAAGTTTGTTAAAAATATCTTCTTATGTTTTGTATGGAAAAAAAAATAACGAATTATTGAAAGTCGTAGAACAAAAGTTGTTTGTTAAGATGTACAGAAAGAGCTCTTAACTGGTTTCTTATATAATTACCAATAACCCTGTATACTTACTTCTTATGGAAATAATTTTACTTTTTCTCATTACAAACAACGCTAAACAGACCGAGATACACCAGTGATAGTGTTCGTCTGTCTGTACTGTACAATATCTTTGTGAAGTTGACTACAAAGGTGTCCACGGCCTGATATTATCTTTGCACATTAAGGGTCTTATTAATAATCCTATAGCGTAGCGTTGGACTAGTTGATCCGTGTTTTGTCTCTTGCATTGACATGCAATTGTCAACTTGAGCAAATGTGACAAAACACGATTTAACTACTCCAGCGTTGCGCCAGGATTATTAATAACACCCTAAATGTACAGGAAGATTATTGTGTACCTTTCCTAGACAGTTATTTATCTATGCTGCTCATAGGCCGAGAGTGTCATCATCAGCCTGAAAAGTCCACGGCTGGATATAGGCCTCCCCTATTATACTGGAAGAACGATTATAAAGCCCTTCCCATCCACTAACTTCCCGCGATGCCAATGTCGTCAGTCTATTGGGTGGGCGTGCTACGTTTCGACTTCCGGTTCGTGGTCGCCATTCGAGAACCTTTATTCCCCAACGGTCGATTGTCAGTTCTTCGAGCTATACACGACCTGCAGCCTTAAGGCCTGCACTGCACACACCTAGTTCGCTGGCGGTAGCGATCAGTGAAACGCTGTCAAATATCGCTGTCAGATTTGAGATTTGACAGCGATATTTGACAGCGTTTCACTGATTGCTACCGCCAGCAAACTAGGTGTGCGCAGGCTTTTAACTGGTAATCGACATCGGCTTCATTAGTGACATTTGAAACCTAGCCTCGACTTTAACTGTCACAAGTGATCATAGTATTTTTGTAGGCGTAGATTTCAAACGAGAATCAAACTTGCCCCTTTCAACATTTAGCCAAGTCATACGTGCCATCCGTATAAGTAAGGAATAAAAGTGCAAACTTAAACTAGAAAATTGCTTCTGTCTTCCATAATCGAAGCCTATGCTAACATTTTCTTTGCAAGATTGAAAATCCCATTTCAATTATCGCTGTTTGCTTGCTAGTCATTCGTCTTTGTCAGAAACAGCCCTTGCTTATGCGGTCTTGTTTTTGCCCGTTGGATTCAGCGGTTTATTACGAAACTTTAATAGAAATCTGGTTTGAATTGCTGTGGTGTACTGTGTCCTGATCCTGCCGTAGACAGAGGTAGGTACTAAATACCTACATTGCAGTCTAAACGGCTTCTCGTATAAACGTGGAAATTTTGAGGGCACGTATTTTGGCTTTTGTACTAAGAAAGGAATTCCTGAAATTCAACTTATAAAATAGTAGCGGAGGAGGTTGATAGCCATAACCAAAGAAAATAATTATAAGTTTAAAAAACTTGAGAAACCGACTTCATTGCCAAACGGCTAAACCGATTTTAGTGAAATTTGTTTGGGACAATCTGGACATAAGAATAACCTTCCAAATAAAAAAATAATTTTCTAAATCGGTTTATAATTATAAATGACGGAGGCATGCAGTTACAAACATTAAAAAATTATATAAAAAAAAATGGCAACACCGATTTTAATAAAATTAAAATGGGACCAATCTGGAAGCAGTACCTTTCAGATAAAAAAATAATTTTTCAAATCGGCTCACAAATGACGAAGTTATGCGGTAACAAACATTAAAAAAAAATAAAAAAAATACAACCGAATTGAGAACCTCCTCCTTTTTGATTGGAAGTCGGTTAAAAAGGGGATCAACCTACATCTAAAATAATAATAAATACCATATCGTTTAATATTTTCAAACAAAAGAATGCACGCAAATCGTTATCCGCTACTCCTGTACTTCTTGCGCTGCCATTCTGGATGCACGGCGGGAAGAAAGTGTGTAGGCGGTTGTATTCCCTTATAAAAGACTGGATGGGTACTCTACCCCGACACAACTCGGCTCATTGCGCTCGCTTCATGACATTTTCATTCAACGTTCGTGATTTAGTTTACCGCGAATCAGTTTTTCAGTGTTCAACATGAAGCTCGGACACTTGTGCGTTTTGTTTGGACTTTTATTGTGCTTTGTGGTGGTTTGCGATGCTATGCCGCCGTTTCGAGGTGGAAATATTGATTATGTGAGTACTTTTCATTTACCTTGTTTTATTTACCTACCTACTTATTGTTTTATTTACCTACCTACTTATTTATGTTTTGGTTTACAATTTAAACAGGTTTGTCTAATGAAATTAAATCTTTGCGTAAATCTAGTAAATCTGGTAAATCTAGTGCGAGTAATAAATAAATGATTAGGTACCTATTGCATTTTTTAATTACTTAGGTACGTTGTTTTCGAATTGATTACACTGCAGTTCGCAATTATTTAGCCAAGGCTAAATTCTCATAATGATTTGTAATACGTAGGTACGACTGTCCAATTCAGCGAAAATAATTTACAGTATAATACCTACAGTTAAACAATTTAAAAAACTATTGAAATAATTAACTAATGGAACTCAATAAAAACTTAGTTGGTAGAGACTTCTTGCCTTAGTAGTATCGCTTTATTTTTTATGCCCTCATAAAATTATGTGCCCTCAAACATCGCAAAAGAATTTATCGGTAGGGTCTTAAGGGCCTACATGAGGTGAAACCGAAAATGTAAAGTAGCATTTTTTTTCGTTGTATGGACGAATCCATTTAATTTTTTTGTAAAATATAACAATTAAATGGTGTAAAAAAATTATGTTCCGGCTAGAAATTCTCTTAAACTCACTGGGTTCGATAAAATTGAACGCAAAGTTTGCCAAAAACTCTCAATTTTTTTTGGATTTGAAATGGTTTTTTTCCGTTGCTGTTAGAGCCATTGCAATGAAAGTTTTGTTCCCGTATACCTAAATAAATACGTAAAAACCCTATGTTATTGCACTTTTCTTAGTTGCCGTAGTTTTTATAAAAAAATAAAATTTTCAAAAATATATATAGGTAGGATTTCCTAGATACTTCTCAGTACAGCCCGCGCGGCCAACGAGGAGAGGTCCATGTCAAATTTCGCGACATGACATTTCATCTCTGACTACGTAAAATATACCCTAGATTAAATCATAGCTACTACTGGTACTATAAATTTGCCACAGTGTAACATAAAACAAATTGTCACAGTATAACGAAATGACATAATACCATCTTCATCATACATTATGATCGATAACCTGTATTCACATCATCATCAGCCTGTAGAAGTATATATTTTATGCAGCATATAACTTATCTAGTACATTCTAGGGCACGTTCCTATCGTGCGTGACCAGCGAAGCACAATGCTTTTGTTAAATACCTCCATTTTTGTAGTTGCATAAGTAGCTATCTTCCTATCTACCCAGTGCTTTCCGTCATCATCATCAGTAAGTAGAAGTCCACTGCTAGATATATGTAGACCTCCTTTATACATTTCCATGAAAAAACAATTTGCCGATTTCCCACGATCTTTAGAATGTCATCGGTCCATTAGGTGGAGGGGCGCTCTGGTTGCTTAGCACCGGTTATATTGTCGTAGCGACCCGCTTGTGCACTATGTCAGTACACTCTAACGGTGAAGGAAAACAATAAATGAAACCAACGTGAAGTAGCAAAACTTTTGAGGCACATTCATAATCCACCACACCAGCTTTAATTTTCTATTGACATGACAAGAAGAAGACTCAAAAACTAGTAGCCGATTTTAGGCCTTTATAAAAATAGTGTCGATTTTGCAAAGAGTTTGGGAGCCCATTACAATGAAAAGGAAGTATTATATATATATATTATGGACAATCTACACTACACTATCTAGCCCTAAACTAAGCAGAGTTAGTATTATGGGAACCAGATAGCTGATGTAATACTTAAATACATTTTGTTTGTAAATACATAGGTACTTGGAAAACAATATAACATCCAGATGGAGAACAAATATCTATGATCACCACACAAATATTTGTTCTCGGTGGGGATCGAACCCACGACCTATGGCGCAGAAGGCAGAGCTACTAATAAATGAGCTGAGAGCCCAGTCATAACAATAATATCATGGGTTTTGAGTATTTTTGATTGCCGTCTTTTAAATCTGGAGGTGTCTGTAATGTCCCGAATTCTGGAACTTTCTGTCAAAGGCTTCATGCACGGTGCGCTCAAATACCCAAATACCAAAATACATGTGCCTATTTCTATACACGCAGCAAGGAGTTTCCCAAGATTTTGCGTTTGACAGAACTTTGAAGAGTCAGTTGGGGTTGTCGAAACTCTTTGGTATACCTAATATTTTTAAATGCCGATAAAATACAATAATATAAGTCGAATAGACAGTGTTATTTCACAATGCTTCACTGATCTCCACCGCAATGAGCACCGAAGGCCTAAATGAGTGCAAAGCTTAAAGCCACCCATAAATAATTTCCATTTCAATTCATTTATGAATTGAAATGAAAATTATCTATGCATGTAATGTATTGTATTATGTATATCAGTTATCTAGCACCCATAACACAAGCTTTGCTTAGCTTGGGGCTAGACCATGTTGTGTGAATTGTCCAGCATTATTATTATTTATTTCCATAGGCATGAATTCTATGCACTAAGTTATACTTACTAGATTTACATACAGATCTGGAAGTATAACCTTTTAGATAAAAGAAAAAATTACTAAATTGGATCATAAAATTAAATGACGAAGGTATGCAGTAACAAACAATAAAACAAAACGGCTAAGCCGATTTTGATGAAATATTACTTTTCAGAAAAAAAAAGATTAAAAGGGAGAAGACGAAAGAGAAGAAAAAAGATAAGAATGTTATTGTACAAAAAAAATTGCCCCCCTTGCCCCCCAGGACCCCCCCTTTTGTGAGTGCTACCGGATGCCGTCGAGATAGGAGGTTTTCGATTGGGGTTTCGTATAGAGGGTTTCTTCCTGAATTGAAAAAACAAAAAAAACACCCCCCTCTTGCCCCTTTTTTCACCCCCCCCCTTTCGTATCTTCCAAGCGGAGTGACTTGCAAGACTTTTTTTTTTGGGTCATGTAGGAAAGGTGAGATTATTTTGAAAGCAAAATAAATTTTGCCCCCCTCCCCCCTCTAGACCCCTTTATTATTTTTGACCCTTTTTTTCGAGTGGAGCATTGCGGCGAGCGAAGCGAGCCGCCATGCAACCGTGGGGAACAGTGCGGCGAGCAAAGCGAGCCTGCTGTGACCCCCCCCCCCCTAAGCCCCCCAGAACCCCCTCCTCCTGAACCCGGGGGGAGGGTCGCGGCGAGCGAAGCGAGCCGTGCTGTGACCCCCCCCTCAAGCCCCCAGAACCCCCTCCTCCTGAACCCGGGGGGAACGTTGCGGCGAGCGAAGCGAGCCGCCACGCGACCACGCCCACCCTACTGAAATTTAGGGAAATTTAGAACCCCCTCCTACTGAAATTTAGGGTGTCTTAGGGGTGTGAAAAAATGTTCACTAGACTGAGAGTTCAAAATTTAAAATGGCGGCTGTGCCACTTCCGGTTTTGCAAAAATCGTCCGATTAAGGTCGTTCAAACGGTTCATTCGACTGAGGACTATGATTGGAGATTGAATTTTAGGTTTTTTAAGGTGTTTGATTGGATCTTCACTTGGTTTAGGGTTCCGCCCCTGTGGGAACGCATTGAGGACGCGAGCTGCTTGCAGCTCGCGATGCACGCGACCCGGTAGTCAACGTTTGGGTTCCTTCCAGCGGTTTCGACCCGTTAAGGGTTTTGGCTTGACGTACAATTAAGGGTTCCGTATAAGGTTTTGATTGGGGTTTTACTACATTGAGCAATTTGATTAAGTGTTCGACTTTTAGGGTTCCTTAGGACTTTGATTGGAGTTTCAACTACACTTAGGAGCTTGATAATGTTAACATTTTTAGGGTTCCTTAGGACTTTGATTGGGGTTTTACTACATTGAGGAACTTGATAAAATAAACAACTTTTAGGGTTCCTTAGGCCTTTAATTGGAATTTTACTTCACTTAGGACCTTGATTATGTAAACAATTTTAGGGTTCTTTAGGACTTTGATTGGGGTTTTACTACACTGAGGAACTTGATTCACTGATCGACTTTTAGGGTTACTTAGGACTTTCTTTACTACTTTTTGGGGTTTTACAAGTGCAAGTGTAATGTAAAACTGGGAGTAGCACACCGACACGCGCACACGAAAAAACTAGTTAAGGGGCTGACGTATGGAAAATTTTCATACAAACGGAATACCAAAATGATTTCTAATTTAGACAGATTTACACTATATTATTGTAATGATTGTATTTGCATAGTATTTATCTAGGTTCCTCAACAGTTTTTATTTCAAATTACTTACCTAAAATGAAATAAACACCAATCGCATTTTGCACATTTTTATGCTAAACTTATCAAATTTTCTACCTATTGGTTTCTTACTAAAAACAACAATATCTTACGTGTTTTTTGTTAAGGAACCTAGTTTATATTGTCTAGTTACAGAATAACAATACTATGTGAAGAATACAAAAAGTTTTCAGTCATCATTTTTGGTATTACGGAACACGATCAAATTCATGGCATTTTCGAACGGCTACTATTGCTATCGCGCACGCACGGTGCGGGTGGCGGGGTGCAGGGGGAGGAAACGCTTGAAGCACACGGGACACTTCGGTTGTGTGTGTGAATCGCTCGGACTTCGGACTAGTTAAATACCTACACTGGCATAAAACATAATGCTTAGATATTTGATAATTGTTAGTTTAGGAAGGGTACTAAGTGAAGATGGGAAATACTAAGTACCTAGGTAGGTTGTAGGTTGGGTAAACGAAATCAAGGTGCAGCACTAGGTCAAAAAGTCTGCCGAAATTTCGAAAAAAGCCAACATTTCGACTAAAACAAATTATGAACCATTAATACAGGGTGGAATTTTGTAATGCCACCTGGAGGGAAAGTACTCTTAATACTGCAGATAGAAAATTTTACTCAAAGGAAACATTCCTTTATTTTTGGATAGAAAGCAATTTCTAAAATTAAAATAAAATAATTTTTAAATTAATTTTTTTTTTGAAAGGAATAAATTTATTCTTTTAAAGAAATGAATTCGTTAAAAGAATAAATTTGTGTATCCAAGAGAATGGAGCCCATTTCAAGCAACTAATTTCAAGTAACTAGTTAGTTAACCATTTTTTGTAAATAATTAAATTAATTTAAGATTTCCTGGTTTTTCTTTCATTTAATTTATCATGTTTGTTAGAGAGATTTCATCCTTATAATTGACTAACGATCGATGCAATAAAAGTACAAGGTATAATTTTTCTGATTTTAGCCGGTTCAATTCCCGGGTGTGAGAGAATTTTCGAAAAACTTTGAATGCAGTTTGCTTTCTATTCAAAAATAAAGGAATGTTTCCTGTGAGTAAAATTTTCTATCTGCAGTATTAAGAGTACTTTCCCTCCAGGTGGCATTACAAAATTCCACCCTGTATATGAAGTATTGATAAAAGGTCTAAGAAAAATTACAACAAATTATTTTTTTTCTTTATTTATTTGTAGTTCAAAAAACTGCTACCACTCAACGTCCGGTGGAAATATTGATAAAAGGACTGAGAAATACTTGAACAAAATAGTTTTTTTTTTTTATATAACTGGAGCTCAATAAACAGAGTACCGCTCAACGTCTGGTGGAAATATTGATAAAAAGACTTGGAAAAATTTCAGCAAAATATTTTTTTTCTTTATTTATCTGGATCTCAAAAACCCGACTACCGCTTAACGTCAGGTGAAAAGATTGATGAAAGGACTAAGAAAAATTGCCACAAAATATTTTTAGTCTTTATTTATCTGGGGCTTAAAAAAACTGCTACCACTCAACGTCAGGTGGAAATATTGATAAAAAGACTTGGAAAAATTTCAGCAAAATATTTTTTTTCTTTATTTATCTGAATCTCAAACAACCGACTACCGCTCAACGTCAGGTTATAATATTGAAAAAAGGACTAAGAAAAATGGCTACAAAATATTTTTATTCTTTATTTATCTGGGGCTTAAAAAAACTGATACCACTCAACGTCAGGTAGAAATATTGATAAAAAGACTTGTAAAAATTTGAACAACATATTTCTGTTTTATTTTTCTGGAGCTCAAGAAATAAACTACAGCTCAACGTCAGGTGGAAATATTGATAAAACGACTAAGAAATTAAAAAAAAACTTTATTTATTTGGAGCTCAAAAAACTGCTACCACTCAACGTCCGGTGGAAATATTGATAAAAAGACTGAGAAATACTTTAACAAAATAGTTTTTCTTTATACAGGGTGGATACGACTGATGAGACAAAAAATAAACTGCATATACTAGGCACCATTTTCAAGCTCTGTACCAAAAATCTTTTAATTAGGAGCAGTAGTTTAGCCGCAAATAATTTTTCAAGTTTTTTCATTTTTCGAACACGATGTATTTTTCATAGCAGATGATTACCTATGACCTATACCTACCTACGAAGCGTTTTTGCCACTCCGACGCAAGTAATACACACACAGGCATTTTCACTACCAGAGTGACATAGAGAGAGACAATGACATAGCAAAAATCCCGCGGGTAAAAGAAATAGACATAGGTCAGTGCGTTCTTTCTTATTGCTACCTAACTACTTTCAACTTCAATTCGCGACCGCTGACCGTTCGGAACGGATGTGCCTACCTACCGGAACACGGAAGCTTACGTTTTTATTTTTACGAATTGAATACGAAGACAGGCAATTTGTGTTATGACACTAAATAAGTTTAGGACAGTATTTCTTTTCTCTATTGTGACAGGATACGTAACTTGGGATTATTATTATTTAGTGTTAGTGTTTTTATTGTGATTGACTGTTTTTTAAAGGTTTTTTATTGTGATGTGATGAAGACACGTTATTAAAATTTGGTTTTGTGTGTTCAACAATACCTCGTGTAACTTACACGGCGTCAGAATACACTGACATGATTTTTATTTACGGCGAATGCCGTGGAAACGCATCTTTGGCTCTACGAACATACAGAGAGAGGTTTAGTGACAGCCGCAGTTGCTCTAGAAACGCCCGCACTATACAAAAGTACTACTAGTAAAAGTAGTGTTGTGAGCGTACCTACCCAATTCAAAGGCGGCTCAGGCCTCCACTCGCGTCGCGCCAGGTCATCGCCCCGGCCGCTGCGCCGCCTGCCTGGGCATGTCGCGCGCTTGCCGGAGCGCGTTTTACTATCAAGGGTGTTTGCGTTTTACTCGGATCGGTAAGCTATTTAGTTTGTTTGAAATAAAAAAAATCTCATTTTTGTAGCTTTTTATTTTTATACCGTATCGATTTAATACTTAACACGTATAGTGTACGTAGTGTAATTTAATGCCCATCTGTCGTATCCACTCTGTATAACTGGAGCTCAATAAACAGAGTACTGCTCAACGTCTGGTGGAAATATTGATAAAAAGACTTGGAAAAATTTCTGTAACGTTCACTAGAAGTTGCTTCATGCAATCAAAATTGAGTTCTATATAGTAATTGTGATAAGACATAAATATTTTTTTTTTCAGTTTGTTTATAATCATTATATAAGTATCCACCTATAGTAGGTTAGCTTGGTACACTTTTTTCGCGAGTTTTGTGCGAAAGCCGAGCTCCATGTAATTGTAGGTCGATGTTCGCAATCGTTGGTTTTGCGAATGTAAATAAGCAGAATAAAAGCAACCTAATTGCTCAACGAATAAAGTATATTTTTAAATGCAGTCACATTATTAGACTTTCTGTACTTTGGTAAGTGAGCCGCTTTGCGTGTTTTTTATTGCTGTGTGTGTGTGATCGATGAGGTCTGGCGAACCACACCCCACCTGATGTTGAGCGGACCTCCACCCATGATCTTCAACTGTAACGTCATGACTGGTTTTGAACCCACGCCCCCCAACCGCTAGGCCGATGAGGTCTGGCGAACCACACCCCACCTGACGTAGAGCGGACCCCACCCATCATCTATTACTGTAACGTTATCACTGATTTTGAACCCGCACCCTCCAACCACTAGGCCAATGAGGTCAAGCAAACCACACCACACCTGATGTTGAGCGGACTCCCACCCATCATCCTCTACTGGAACGTCATCAACCACAACTCCATCGCTCCGCGCCGGGGTCAATGGCTCTCTCAACTCAACTCGGAGTCAATGGTTCTCTTTACTCTTCTTCAATTTGGTCCAGAACCCGCACAAACCCTACCTGATGAATAAACTCACTCGTATCATGTTAGAGAATTTCCTGGTGTCTTTTCTAAGTGCGTAAATAGCTACTCTGAAGGTTCTTTATCGGTTCAGGAATGTTGTTTTTTTTTTCACTTTATTCTTGCATTCAGAGCATGACCAATCCTTGCTTATTGAATACTAGAAAAGCGAAACAAGCAAGCAATAAGCTTAGAGGGTTAGTCAGGTAATGCAGCCACAAAAAATAAAAACATAAAATTGTAGGGTGCAAAAAGTCAACTCTCTTTGACCAGATTTGAACTCCCGCCCACCTCGTCCTCTCAGTGTGAATCCGCACGCCCTAGCCACTAGCCTATCTGACGCTTAGTAACGTTGACGAAATTAGGCAATGCATAAAAATCGTTAGCAGTGGCTGACGCACACGCACAAGCGCGGCACTATGGTTGGATTCACGTATAGAAGTAGCGCGTCACACGAGCGCCTGTGTGTGTATACTACTATTATATATTCCGTGGCGCCCGCATCAAATGAATAGAGATAGCTATATTCGGAGCAGTTTTTGCTCACGCCTCGAATTGAAGTTGCGAGCTGTGTACGTCGGCCCGTTAATATTTAGGCATCCGATTTAGGCGTCGCCTAGGTTTAGTGAAAACGGGTGATAGTAACGTTGACGAAATTAGGCAATGCATAAAAATCGTTATCAGTGGCTGACGCACACGCACAAGCGCGGCACTATGGTTGGATTCACGTATAGAAGTAGCGCGTCACACGAGCGCCTGTGTGTGTATACTACTATTATATATTCCGTGGCGCCCGCATCAAATGAATAGAGATAGCTATATTCGGAGCAATTTTTGCCCGCGCCTCGAATTGAAGTTGCGAGCTGCGTCCGTCACCCTCTTAATATCTAAACTTAAACATTACGGTATTCTAAATCGCTCCATTGACTTATTACAATCGTACTTGACTGATAGAATCCTTAAAGTTGATGTGGGCGGTGAGAGATCTTTTGGGTCAGTTATTGACATAGGGGTGCCACAAGGTTCGATATTAGGTCCTTTCTTGTTTCTAGTGTACGTAAATGACCTTCCTTTTTTGGTTAAAAAACTATGTGAAACAGTACTATTTGCTGACGATACCTCATTAATTTTTAAAGTCGATAGATAGAAGGCTAATTACGATGACGTTAACGCATCTCTGTCGTAAATACTTAACTGGTTTAATAATCTTTTACTTAATGTTAAGAAAACTCATAAGTTTTATGAAAAAATATTTTTTGAGTGTCAGTTCTAAGTATAAAAATCATAATGCGGTTTACAGAATACATCTATTTACCAAGTTTCATCAGTACATATAGCTTTTACAGTTTTGTAAGTACCATACTTCAAGCAAATAAATTATTTCTTTTCATTTCATTTCATTTTTTTGAAAAAAAGTGACTGTGACATACGGATGGACAGACAGACAGACATGACGAATTTATAAGGGTTCCGTTTTTTACCTTTAAAAAATACAAGTGTTCATTCACCGACTACCGACATTTATGAACTTGCAACTCACTCTGGTTTTGCATAATATGAGGAAAATCTCTCTTGGTGGAAGGTTTCTTTTATTAAATCTGGGGCTATTTGCTTGTTATACTATATAAATTAGACTACTACTACTACACTACTATATAAGTTAGATTTAAAATGTAGCGTTCGTGGTAGTTTAAAAAATACCGCACAGCTTGCCATTGTTATCACCAATCCTGGATGAAAAATATGCAATGGAAACTCTGCGACGGGAATCAGCTAACATAACAATTGGGTTATATTTATTTACTGAATATCTGTCTGTATTTTTGTCTAACGAAGCGTATTCTAGTCAACACATTGTAATGTCGTGACAAATGTCAGACCCAAGCACAGAATAAGTAATAGTTGGTATCAAATACATGAATTCACAGCTCAGGTCAGGCAACGCCATCTTTATTTTAAATTTTTCCAACTTTCCGGTCGTGTTTTGTTTTTAGACCAGCGTATAGCGGAGGCTTAACATCATATTTCTTTAATACTTCTTCTTTAATACCTATATAGGTAAAGATTATTTTCCAGGGTATTTAATTGTTTTTTAATAATGTAGGTACGATGCTTAGATGATTATGATATTCACACGTATACAAATATATGTTAAATATATTTTCTATCTTCCTTTCTTCTATATTTTAATAAGTATTGTAATTTGTTACAGTTGGAGGCAATCCGAAGGATGCAGCAGATACCTCAATGGCACTGCATGAGGTACCGTCGATTACAGAACCACGGACACTGCAACCGCTGGCTGCTGACAAGGCGGACCTGATATACGGCGAAACACCCTTGGAGGCACGTTCATCGCTTTTGAGGGTCCTTACTCCCGAAGACCTTTGCTATACGATAACGAGTAAACCTTACCGGTTGTGTAACTGTTGCAGATTCTCTCTGGTATTTCCTAAAGTGTTTACTATAACTGCAATTCATCTTTTTACGAAATCTTCTCTATAACTGGTTGGAGGATTTGGTTACAACATGTTTCATCATGGTTTGCAATAGAAACAGGATATTTTACAATAATTTGCGTATCTTCAATTCTGCCCGTGATCTTGACGACTGCAATGAAACTGTATAATTATAATTTTACTTTTAAAAATTCATACTCATTCTTTCAAACGAAAATAAATATCGAGTTACCTTGGACAATCTATGTAGACAATTTAGCATATTTTAACGCTGTTTAAAATTAACTTATTCTATGTATAGACAATAATTATTTATTGAAGTATTGTAAGCTAAAATAAGATATTTTTTGTATCGTGTTTGCATCTTCTTAGTCTAAGATATTTAGTGTTGCATGCTAAATTTTTATGGACTTATTCAGCCGCAGTTAAGTAGAAGGAATATCACCAACTAAACTCTTCAGAACTTATAGCAAGTTTTTGTGGCAATTGGCCATACCTAGGATTGGATTACTAACTTATATCTAGGTAGGTAAGTATGCCTTTAGAACCAACAGCCGCTGGGAAATAATGGTTTCCGAATGCTTACTTACGAACCATCAGAATATAAAGCTTATGGGGGTTTTTGCACACAATATCTTGCATAAAGTCGGTGGTTCAAAAGGGTTCTTTCTGGAAATATTTAAGGGAACATCAGCATGAGAAAATATGTCTTTCCTATGTGATGTTTATCAAAGGTATGACAATACGAGAAGGTGTAGGTCAAGACTTAAATGGATGTTTATTGTTTTCATTTGCACATATTTAGTGATCATTTTGTTAGCATTTTGTACTTATGTAAAAGAGTGTAACTTTTACCAGTATTATTAGAATGTAATGACTTCTTTCTAATATTTTTAAATATAATGTACTAACCTAATAAACAATCAATTTATTATTCATATGCATTTAGTTTTTTGGTTGCCTTATTTACTCAAAAGAAGGATTGGTGGGGAGACCGCTAAGGACCGAGATGAGTAGAAGGTTTTGGGGGAGACCTTCGCCCAGCAGTGGGACAATGTAGGTTAGCTAAAAAAATTACTCTGCAAAAGCTTTTAATTAGGATAAAAAAGCTACTACTTATTTAATAAAATAATTTAATAAGTGTATTTGGAAACGTAAACTAGGTATTTACAAGTAGAGAAAACAACTACAAAAATAAACTACATAATGATGGGGCACTAGAGTTCAGATACTGCAGTCGTAATCAATGTCTTCCTGTTCTTGTAACTGGGCCACATACAGACTGGTCAGCTTCGAGTGATTCTGTCCTAAATAGACCTTCCTAGATATGGACAGTCAACATAGGTTTAAGATCTTTATTATTAATTCTCTTAAGATTAAAAATCGCTTACGAGAACTAAAACAATGTTATACAAATGGGTGTTCGATTCGGGCTAAACAAAACAGATGTGGGTAGATTTGAAAAAATATTGTGGACGAAATAATGTTTAAATGGGGCCGGTTCACACACACATCACAAGCTAATAATAAATTAAAAATAATGTACACGTTTATTGTAAAGAATCGTTCTTCCTGGACCTGTGTAGGGGAGGCCTTTGTCCAGCAGTGGTCTTCTTCAGGCTTCAGATGATGATGATATGTATATTCAAACTTTTGACAGGTTTTCATGAGTAAGTACACATCTAATCCCTGCTGAATGTATCTGGCCGGAATTCATAAGTAAGTATTATAGTTCACCATGTTCAAGTTATATCATAGGTAGGTAAAGTAGGTATTGCATCATCATGTTGGTATCTTGCTCGACATGAAAGCTTGATCAGAAATGTAATAGAAGGAAAGACAGGAAGGGAAAGACCAAGGATAAGCTAGATAAGCCAAATAAAAGCGAAGATCGCTGTCATTTCGTATAAGGAGGTCAAGGAGGTTACCCTCAAAATAAATACCTGGAGAAAATTGCATACATTACGCCGACAAGAGCATTTCTCTTAAATAAGAAGAAGAAGAAAAGTATTGCATAATTTACAAACATGTGCATAAGGAACTATAAAAGCAAAGCAGTTTTTAAACGTGGGAATGTAAGTGGTAGATAGGTAACATTGCGTCTGAGAATCTTTGAAAAATATTTAAATGAAACTCTTACGTTACTGACTCACTTAGTCAATGCACGAGGAGTAGGAAAGGATGATAGTAGGTACACTTAGTGTATGAATGAACGATTGAAAGGCCGTTGAAAAGTATTTTAAGTATTTTTTAATCTGAGGCTAGTTTTTTTCCAACCTTTTCAAATAATTAATTTTCAATCTATTTTCGTAATCTTCCCTCGATTTTATAGGCCCCAACACAGCCGTGTCTATTCCAGAGACTTCGTTGATTGGTGCAACTATTACGTTGCTTTTTTTTCTCCGGTTTTCCATCAAAATATTGCTTGCAAAACGAATTGTGAAGAAGAATATAAGTTCCACAAAACTTAGGACACTCGCTCCGACGAAAAGACCAGTGGTTCCACCTACGGAAACTGAAATAAAAATTAAGAATGTGAGAATGAGAACTACGGTTCTTTAGATAGGTACCTACGTTTCACCGATTATTCGCCTTATATAATCAGGAAATTTGATTGCCAAGATATTAAGGTGATTCTACTATACCTATCCTGAGACATTTCTTTATTATCTTGTGTTGATGTTTTATTTGACGGGACATGATGAGACTCACCAACTAAATCCAACCGGCTTCTAACAACGCTCCTCTTAAATCTTTCCGTAGCTAAATATGCTAGCGTCACATCGATACGAGCTTTCTTTTTGTTGGCCTTGCCCTTCATTCTGTAACAAATCCTCCAATTAATTATAACGCATTTTGGCAGAGTGTATTTGGTGTGGTTCAAAATTGGAACCAGTTCAGTTATCAAGTTTAACATGAATGATTTGTATTTGAAAAGAGAAGACGAAAGATTCTGCGCTTCAGTGGTCAGTGAGTTTAATTTAGGCAAATAAAAGCAAAACTTACGATGAAACTACGTCCTTTATAACAGTTATTTCAGTCTCATCACACGACGGAAGACAATTGCATGATAGGCCTGGACGAAGAGCCCACGAAGGCTTTAGAATAGTCAAGTAGTTGCTGTTTTTGTGGAGACATGCAATTCCTGATAGATTACAGCGTTCTGATTCGTCTGAAATACATGCATAGAAGTAAAGCTAAAATTAAACCGATAAGCTAAGATAACTTCTCCTTCCCTTCCTTGCGTCGATATTCTCACTGATGAGGGTCGTGACCTTTGTGCAGGACTTAAGTCTGCACTATCCATCCTGCCATCCATCATCCCATAAACCTGATGAAGGAACATATTCCTTCATCAGGTTTTGTCCTCCGCAATATGGATGGCTTCGCTCACATAAGTGTCGGTTGCTAAGCGCACCTGGTCGCTCTAACGCATGGAGCTCCGTTCTCGCAGCCCCTTCCCTTCCACCTTGCCATTCACCACCAACTTTTCAAAGTTACTCCCATCCTTCCTGGCAATGTGGCCGAAAAACTTGTGAAAGATCTCGTGAATCGTGAATTAACATGGATAAGAAAGGACTGCTGACATCCCCACATTATGGGATAAGGGCAGGAAGATGATGCGTTTGCTCGAAAATCGTATTATATCATTTATTCATTAGCGATCATACAATCATGGCTGAATTGCTTATTAGCGTTTCCAAACATGATTTCTCAACGTTTATCGCTCAAAGCACAATTTACATAGCTCTTTATGGGAGGTTGTGCTCTATGATTTATTATGATTTGTATAATGAATACTTACTCGTCCCCAACATAAAGTGGTCATTACACCCGCACATATTTAGCTGGCCCTTCTTGCGACACTGCACTGTGCAAGCGCTGTATGAATAGTATGGATACACCCCGTTCTCGTTCTCATTGTGGAAATGACAAGCTCGCTGTTCCGAAGTAGTTTCCACAATAAGAGGGTCATTCTCTATATTTCGCACGGTTAATTGACGCCTGAAACAGACCGATTGAACTTATTTGATGTGTTTCTTTTGCAATGGTTTTGATCTCACTTACTAAATGTTTATTTTACTTTCTTTCATCTATCAGCCAAGGAATAGTGTATATAAATGGTTAAACGAGTAGCGTAGGTATATAAATGGTTAAATTTTGGAAACGCTTCCATTTTTCAATCATCTATAATTGAGTTAGGCAGAATGCCTTCTGCTTGCACTTTGATGACTTCACCACAATCAAAAGCATCCTACGATGTATGCCTATCTTAATTCTACCTTAACTGCCAGTTGCCTAGTGCACAGCTCGTTTTATAGATCCGTCGTTTAACCTACTTCGCCAATTCAGAAATCGCGTGCTATTCACAATTTCCACCACCTCTTCGTAATGTTATCGTCCATCAAATGGCCGTTTAAGATTTAGGTCTAGGTGAAAGAGTTACAACTAGACGTAAATGCAATGTTGACATACTAACCTGTAGCTAACTCCAAGTTGAATAGGCAATGTGGATGATTTTAGAGTTGTAATTGTTGGTACCTCGTCGTTTTGTATAGTGTATAACTAGAATAAAGTGAATTTTAGAAAAACACTCATCAATTTATTTGGTTAACGTTCGCAGTGATGATATAATGTAATAAATAATGACAAAGACTCACTGTTGAGGGTAAAATCACTTCGAAATTCAAGAGAGCTTGGTTATGCACCCGGTTGCACATCATTGGATATGGATTCGGTTTCCTGAAGTAATCATTGAAAATCAGTAGGTAGAGTAGATCTAGATATATAAAAAAAAACTAAAAATTTCAAACTTACTGCGTTTGAATAGAGTTCAATATAAAGCATATCCCAATATCGGTCTCAATCGGTTGAAAATATTCACAACAGTTGAAATCTTTTCCATTGTAAGAGCAGTTCTTAATAAACTGATGACAGTCACTTCGCACTAGATCAGCGTAGTACCGATAGTTTGTAGTCAGACACATGGGGTCAGGGTTCTTGGACAAGTAGCAATTGTCTACAAGAGCGTAGCTCCATCCACGAAAGTAAGCAATGTCGCGTAAAGCATCCTCAAGGTCGAGAAGGTGTCCGTTTGGAGGCCAAATCCTAAAAAATACATTTCACTTTTTGATGGTGTCCCAAAAATACTATATTAGTAGGTAAATGTGTTATTAAAATAATAATAATAATAAATATTCTAGACAATCCACTCAACACTATCTAGCCCCAAACTAAGCAGAGCTTGTACTATAGGAACCAGATAAAATGGAAGTAAATTGGGAGGATCTTCACATAGCGAGGGCGGGTGAAGCGATGATTTTTATGTAAACAAGGATAAAATATTGATTTATCCCTAAAACTCACGTATCAGAAATGTTGTAAATCATGGGCTTATTGATCGATTCGCAAACTGCAACGGCTGGCATTTTCGTCTCCCAGTTCAGGTACGTGGTCTCAACTCCGAAACTTATAGGGCTGGTGATGAAAGCGTCCACTGCCGCGACGATCAGTAGTGCTGAACCATACCAGGATAGTATCACTAGGACTAGCCAGAGAATTCTAAAACGATAGGCAAGGCACCTATGATAATAATTATTCCAGAAAGAAACAGGATGAGTAATGTCCAATACAATAGAAACCCAGACTGATGGTGGACTATTGTTTATTTTAAAACCGCAATACCCTGCCTGGAACTGGCATCTATATTGGAAGAGCAAAATGTTAAAGTGATTTCAAGATGCAACCTTCGACGTAATTACAGCGACCGAAACACAGAGATTAGGCTTGGGTAGTTGTATTGTCGGATAGACTGTACATACCTTTCAAGTATATGCTTCGTATCATCAGCGATGAAATGAATGCCGGCAAAAGTGCAATTCGCACAATAATCTTTGATCAATGCTTTGCAGCTTCCACTTGTTGCCATTTTATTTTTAGGGCTCTACGCCGTAGCAGGATTTACCAGTTTGGAGAACTATCAAGTAATTGGACTCTGGATTCATAAATTTCAGGTCAGTTTGCATTACTATGATATTCCAGCAGTTTTTTGTTCTATGTTAGTTTTTTGTCACTTTTGTAACGTGGCAAAAGTTGCAGGATAGTTCGTTGGTCGAGATTGTATTCTCAACTGGAACTGCAACAGTTCGCTTGAAGTTCACGTGCTCACTAAAGTTGTTGTTAGTCACGCACGCTGACCTTTGAGGCTTATCATCATTATTATGGGGTATTATAATAAGGTTGCATTTTCGTATCACTTGTTCAACGCTAAATAGTGTAAATATGTAGGATGCAAGCGTGTATTGTGGTTTGTGGGCCACCTAAAGCGATTCAGTCATTCTGGCTACTTAAAAACTGGCTATTTATCAATTCGTTAAGTTTGATTAGGTTGTGTTTGTAACTTTCTATTTATTTTAAAAATTATCTCATGTCAACACACTATTTCAATAAAAAACAGTCATAAAAAGCTCGGATAATAAAACATTGTTGTCTAACTTTTGAATAATTAATTTGTTAATTGCACAGAATTGTGCAATGGCGTGCTAATGTGAGGTTTAGCAAATACATTCAAGGTTATGTGGTCATAAAAGTAAGTTATTATTTCATGGTTTGTTTATTTTTGTACTTCACAAAAGGTTACACTCAGTATAAAAAACAATCTTCATTATATGGGTACTCAACTAATACCAATAATCAACATTTAAATCTAATAAATTCTCTAATTATTTAACGATTCCTATATTTTAAACTAAGGTCCTACCCTACACACATAACACAAACACCTTATTCGAAACGAAACTCCTTAGCACAGGCTCGACCTAGCACAGCTGCTAAACTACTACCTGCCTGCATTGTGATCGGTAGCTTTTCGATTGTATTGATGTGTATGACTGAAATTTGTAACTGTATATCTTATTCTTCTGAATTCTGTAGAATGGTCGGTTCAAAAGCATGTTCCCTAAATTA
Source organism: Thera britannica (assembly GCA_939531255.2). Classification (NCBI taxonomy): domain Eukaryota; kingdom Metazoa; phylum Arthropoda; class Insecta; order Lepidoptera; family Geometridae; genus Thera; species Thera britannica. Next base: position 17,607,631 of record OW618039.2, read on the forward strand.
ATAGACAGAATGCAAAGATATCAGATGATAAATTCAAATTCAGGTATAATTAACTTTATAACTCCTAATTTAATACTAGGGCCTATATTTATAAATGCTGTAACAAATCCTGAGAATATAATAAGGGTAAGATGTCAGGGTCATGGTCCCTGATGACGGCGGGCTGGTGTCGGGACAGTTGCGACCTGTGAGGGCCGGTTCTGGAGATCAGGCCAGCATGCGTCAAGATGTTGTATATCTCCTTTCGAGATACCTCGTGGGATTCACGGTTGAAGACCTTGAAAGGACAGAGATAGAGATTAATACGATTCATAAATTTCATAAACACGATATCATTAATACGATTCATAACTTAAGGTGGATTTTGAAACCGGCAGAATACCTACTAGATAGATACTGTTACAGCCAAACAGGTTTTCAGGTTTTTAAAATTTGTATATTCTAGGTTTCATTGCGGCTGATAAGAACTAAAATTTTTTCACGAAGTAGAAGAAGAGTAGCTGAATTGGCATTGGGCCGGTCATGTTTATTGCAGAACAGACAATGGCTGGAGTAAACGAATACTAAAGTGGAGATCGCGTTTAGGTTATATAGAGGGGCATAGTTTAGGTTGTTGTCCAGGAAAATGGGGTGACGAATTTGCGGAATGTTGCTGGCAAACACTCGAGGAGCCAAAGACCGGGCTCAGTGGTGCAACTTAGAAGATACCTACGTCCTGTGTTGGACTAATATAAGGTTGATGATGAGAAATATTTCGAATCCACTTTTAAGTTCAGTAATTCAGAAGTAACACAAGAATGTACCTACTCACCAATGATTCACCGGGATGCAGCAAACTGGCTAAAGGCAGCACTTCTTGTAGATTCGGATTATGTAGAGCTGGTTTTCTCAAGTAATGTGGTAGAAGCTCTTCCTCTCTCCTCACTTGCTCCACGTCAGGGTGTGGGGGAGGAATGGAAACCACCACCGTGGCACATGCCAGCAAGAATATCGAGGACTTCATGGTCAAGTAATGCAAGGTTGGTGAATCTGGAAACATAGAACAAAATAATTAAATAGACTCGCATTATAAGATTAATAGGGAACATCTGTATATGCAGATGTTACTGGAATTTTTTGGGTACAGAACATCAAATTATTCTATGTACGTATTTTGGGAGAGGTATTTGCCCAGCGGTTGGACGAATTAAGGGAGGAGAAAAAAAAACAATTTTAATGCATTTACAGTTACATAGCGCTTTTTCTCATCAAGGTTGTGACTTTCTACGAACCTGACATAGTTATCGTGATTAGATCTGGGTTTAATTGCTAGGCTATATTTGATTTGCTGACAAAGTCAACTCATTGACAAATGGTGGGTTAACCACCAACACCATGTTTATTTTTACGTATTTCTTTTGCATTTTTATACAGCCAGCCTTGCAAGGCCAAGGAATATATTTCTGATGTGAATTTAAGGATGCTTTCTGGCTGAGAAAAATGATTGTTCATTGGTAAAGCTTGTTACAGAATCATTACAATTTAAAACTATCAATAACAATCCTCTTCCTATTTAAGAGCAATGCTCTTGTCGGCGTAATGTACGCATTTTTCTCCATTTTTAGGGTTCCGTAGCCAAATGGCAAAAACGGAACCCTTATAGATTCGTCATGTCTGTCTGTCTGTCTGTCTGTCTGTCTGTCTGTCTGTCTGTCCGACCGTGTCACAGCCATATTTCTCCGAAACCATAAGAGCTACACTGATGAAACTTGGCGAGTAGATGTATTCTGTAAACCGCATTAAGGTTTTTACACAAAAATAGAAAAAAAACTATAAATTTTGGGGGTCCCCATACTTCAAACTGCAACTCAAAAAAAAATTTTTCGTCGAACCCATACGTGTGGGGTATCTATGAATAGGTCTTCAAAAATGATGTTGAGGTTTCTAATATCGTTTTTTTCTAAACTGAATAGTTTGCGCGAGAGACACTTCCAAAGTTGAAAAAAGTTGGTCCCCCCCCCTCTAACTTCTAAAATAAGGGAATGATAAAACTAAAAAAAATATATGTTGTACATTACTATGCAAACTTTCAACGATATTTGGTTTGAACGAGATCTAGCCAGTAGTTTTTTTTTTATACGTCATAAATCGTAAACCGCAATTTACCTTTCGACGAACTACAAGAACCTGTTTCCTGTTTATTTTCTGTATATTATGTTACTTGATGCTACGGAACCCTTCATGGGCGAGTCCGACTCGCACTTGGCTGCTTTTTTTTTTTTTAGGGCAATCTCCTTGACCTTGATACGACATGACGGCGATCTTCGCTTTTATTTGTCTCATGTAGCTTATCATTGGTCTTCCTCTTCCTCTCTTTCCTTTTACCTTTCCTTCGATGATATTTCTGATAAAGCTGTCATGTCGTACAAGATCGCCAATTTTCCCTCTTCTGTTCTCAAAAGCAACTATTATAGTTTATCAAACAATAAATCTCACAATAGGTATCAAATAAAAAAATCTTATCGTCAGATCACAATCTACCACACTTTTGATGATCATAATGACTGGAGTGCGTGCAATGACTCCTCAAGGTTGCATCTAGTAAACAAAATTCACTTTCGACCTAGAGTAGACGATGACGAGATGAATCAGCGTCGGTTAAGGTTTTAGAATGTGTTGAAGCAAAAGTGCAATGCCATTTTCGGCGATTTTTAGGGTTCCGTAGCCAAATGGCAAAAACGGAACCCTTATAGATTCGTCATGTCTGTCTGTCTGTCTGTCTGTCTGTCTGTCTGTCTGTCTGTCTGTCTGTCCGTCCGTCCGTATGTCACAGCCATTTTTCTCTGAAACCGTAAGAGCTAGACTGATGAAACTTGGCGAGTAGATGTATTCTGTGAACCGCATTAAGATTTTTACATAAAAATAAAAAAAAAACAATAAATTTCGGGGGTCCCCATACTTGAAACTGAAACTCAAAATTTTTTTTTTCATCAAACCCATACGTGTGGGGTATCTATGGATAGGTCTTCAAAAATGATGTTGAGGTTTCTAATATTGTTTTTTTCTAAACTGAATAGTTTGCGCGAGAGACACTTCCAAAGTGGAAAAAAGTTGGTCCCCCCCCTCTAACTTCTAAAGTAAGAGAATGATAATACTAAAAAAAATATATGTTGTACATTACTATGTAAACTTCCAACGATTTTTGGTTTGAACGAGATCTAGTCAGTAGTTTTTTTTTTATACGTCATAAACCGTAAACCGCAATTTACCTTTCGACGAACTACAAGAACCTTATTATGTTACATCAAGTAACATAATATACAGGTTCTTGTAGTTCGTCGTGCTACGGAACCCTTCATGGGCGAGTCCGACTCGCACTTGGCTGCTTTTTAACGAATAAAATTATTTCAGAGGTATGTCTTAGCTTGACTGTATACGATGAGTGCGGGTTAGTGGCATATTCAAGTAAGTTTTAGCCCTTACAATGGATTTTTTTATAAATTGAATTACAATTAAGAGGATTGACTTTTAGTTTTTTATATGGCCCTCCGGATGTTAGGTGGTATAGCTATCGCGTATAACAAAGCACCCCTTCGAAGGTCATCAATGTCAGGAACGCCTTACGATGCACTGCCCTATATCAAAGACTATGGAAAACAAGCCTATATCCATCAACTTGAAGTACACAGATGTTTAGCCTCACGTGCCAGTAATAATGAATGTAATTTGACAAGCCTAATTTAATTTTCGCTACTTTTGCGATAGAATTACTTATTTTACAAATAAACCTACGCATTTTCATTCTGGACGATTATTGCAAGATTTTGGTAATTGTTACTCAATACTAACAGGCTATTATGGGAAAAATGAGTTAAGAAAAACCTTTAATTTACTTGTTTAATTTACTTACCTACAGTAAATATTTTGCTTATAAAAATAGTCTTTAAAAGTACTGATTAAAAATAAACTTTTGTAAAATGGGACTCTTCTGAAGATATTTCTTAACATTAAGAAATTCTCTTTATTGCCCTGCTAAGTTAGTAAGTTTTGAGGAACCTGTAATCACAGTAGCATCCTGAATTATAATCACATTATGTACCTGCTCCAGGCTCCTGTATAAGCCAAGTTTCAATCACAAACACTGACGCTGGTCAAGAGATTATTTGTCACAAAGGTTGTGTGTATTTGGTCACTTCACTCCGCTTCGCCTTACAAGCAGGTACATAAACCCGTGGTGGATGACTGTTTGAAGACGCGAGGGCCGTGAGAGCGGTCTCAGCCACCTCCACCGAGTTTTGCAATCTACGGTGTTGAAGGAATCTAATAATTGCCTTGTTTTACATAGTTCTTAGCGATCTGCCCCGGCTTCGTGCGGGTGGAAAAATTCAAATGATTAAAAAATATTCAAGCTTTTTTAGCCCGGGTGCAGGAGCCTGATTCTCGGGCCGACCGAGATTTTCAATGTCCCTTAAATACACATTGGCATTGCACAACCCCGCACTTTTTCTACGTTTTCCGTATATCGTAGCTGTCGAGGCTTCTATACGATGAGGTCGTCCATGAATTACTCAAAAAAATCATCCCTTCTCTCTTCGAAAAGAAGCAATAAAATAAAATTGAAAAATGATCGAGATGGGCCCGAGAATTAGGCTCCTGTATCCCCGTTACAAACCTCACATTTTTTTCCTTCTTTTATGTAAATTTCACCGGTGGGAAGCTGAGGTGGGTCGATAGTCTAGCACTTGTGTACGAATTGTAATAGTATGTAAGATTTATAAATGTTTTGTTCTAAAATTAGTAATAAGTACGTAGTCCCTTTGGAAATAAATGGCTTATTTATTTATTTATGAACATTATAGCCAATCGATTGTACCTAAGCATAGTTTGAACTTTAAACCAGTTATGTTAGGTAAGTTAGATAGGGTTAGGAGTTGGAATATTATAATAACTAGTCAGCATGACTCGCGATTACTAAATCTTGGTGATCGTTACAATATAAGTACAATTGCAGAGGATTCCACTGCAATTGTATTTTTTGTGATACATAACTAATAACCTATTAGGAAATTGTTGAATCTTAATGCAAATGAATGTAATACATTTTATAACGCTTTTATTAGCTTCACCTGTATGTATGTATGTATGTATGTATGTATGTATGTATGTATGTATGTAACCGTCCCCTTTGAGCTCGATTTTGTCCTACTTTGAACGATCAGATTTGATTCAAACTTTGCACACCTGTCACAGGTCGATGACAATGCAATAATATGAAAAAAAAAATAAAAAAAAATGAAAAGAAATAAAAAAAATATAAAAAAAACCTACTTTGAACGATCAGATTTGATTCAAACTTTGCACACCTGTCAAAGGTCGATGACAATGAAATAATATGAAAAAAAAAAAAAAAAAAATGAAAAGAAATAAAAAAAATAATAAAAAACCTACTTTGAACGATCAGATTTGATTCAAACTTTGCACACCTGACAATGCAAAAATATGAAAAAAAAAAACTAAAAAGTAAAAAATAAATTATAGTTTAAAAAACTAAAAAAAAAACGCTTTTATAACTAATTGAACTAAAAAGTTAAAAATAAAACTGTAATAATCAATTGAAAATTTATATTATTGTACAAAAAGCGTGGGGGGCTTGATTTTGATTGTTGTAAATATTTTATCAATAGTTATTATAAAAAGCACCCCACGCTGTAAATATTTTATCAATAGTTATTATAAAAAGCACCCCACGCTTTTTGTCCAATAATATAAATTTTCAATTGATTATTACAGTTTTATTTTTAACTTTTTAGTTCAATTAGTTATAAAAGCGTTTTTTTTTTTAGTTTTTTAAACTATAATTTATTCTAATTCAGGCTCATCTAGAGGTATAGGTACCTACGCATTACGCTATGTCGCTCATAACCAAATTACCTAGATATTTTGATTACAATCTATTATTATGAAACTATTCGTAGCGCCGCTAAAACAAAGATAATATGCGAAATACTTAGCTGTTCTCATTACAAAAGTTTTATTACCTTTCTATGCAAATTACCTATATGTTTGCGTAAACACTCGTGATACTCCCATCGATACAATCGCTAAAGGCCTGCGCAGACCCGGACGGCATGGAAAGGGATTTTGCCGTCAGTCATCACACATTAGCCGCATAAATACTGCAGCAGCATTCCAGTGCCTTGCCACGGCATGCCTCGCCGCCACACTCCGCGGTATGGTCAAAACGTCTTCCGTTGTCTAAGGGCGCTTGTACACGCTAAGAAAATTTGCCGTTCCTGCGGCAGACAAGACAAATTCTTCGGGTAGACGACAAGAATTTTGTCTTTTCTACACACGAAAACGCAACAACGTTCGCCGCGTCGTGTCTTGCGCAGATAAGATTTTTTTCGTGCACCGCTGCGAGCAGTGTACACAGTTATTTTCTAGTTACGACACGAATTCTTGGGTAGACCCGGCGTTTTTTCTTAGCGTGTACAAGCGCCCTAACGCGGGAGCCCTGGCGCATCTTTCAATGCCGTGCAATTAAATCCCTTTCGATACCACGGCATCATTACAATTGGTGTCGTATTTCTATATAGATACAGATACGTTTGAACGGCTTTATTCTTGATATTCGTAAGAAAAAGGATAATTTCTGAAATTGAATAAAAAGGCTGGGTGGCGAAGTGTGGGCGAGCCTATATAAATTTTATATTTGTACTTAATTTAAATTCAGTATAAGATCATCAAATTCTTTAGCAATCAGTTTTGCAACTTAGTAGGCCAATCATATTATGGAGTTGCGATACACAAAACAATTCCAGTTTTGGACTGGCTCTATCGGTCACCGCTCCCAAGATTCTCAACAATGTTACATAATTATTTAAAACTAGTTTGTGCAATTTCGCTTTTAAACAAACAAAGTCGTAGCGGAGCAATTATCCTTTTGGTTCCATTTCAGCTTTGATGTAAATCATTAACTTAATCGTCGTTGATATATCTATTAATCTGTTGTATGTTTTTTTATTGATTATCTTAAGATTTATAACCGTACTGTCATAAAACGAAAAAAATAAACACATATAACGGATTGCCATTATAACAACAATGCTTTCAGAATTCTGAGTTTCAGAAGTATACATATTAGCTACAAAACCACAGAAAATTAAATGATACTACGACAAAACGTAGTATGTCTTGGTACAGAAGGCACCGACCTCCTTCCGTTTTGTTGTATTATTTTATGTTATCTTTCCTATGGGTCCTAGGCGCCTGCCAGGCTAGGGTATACCAAACCTAATGTCTTGAGTCCTTTTGTACAAAAAGTGAGAATTAGATCTAGATTAGATCGATAACGTGAAACAAAGGTATAATTTATCGACTATCTTTCTGATCAAAAAATCCAATACCAATATCACGAGAAGAGGCGATCAATCACAGCAATTAGCCTCACATCAAAACGATGCTATCGCCGAATGGAATATTTAATAACATGGTATTTGCTTATCTTACACATGGTAGGTAAATATTAGTGGAAGCTTGCATTGAACTAACAGTCAAACAAACTGGTGATCGTAGATTTTAGAGAGCTATTAAATTTAAAAGAACATTCATATAATTATCTTTACCAACAATAATAGTTTCACTGTATTTAAAATGGACGAAGCCTACACTCCAGAATCATACGCATACTACAAATACAAAAAGAAGCATGTGGCAAATAAAGGAGGAGTAGTGCGGGAAAGTTTTAAAGCTATTTGCAGGGAGTATTGCGAAGAATCTTCGATTTGCGGCTTGAAGCACCTTGTGGAAAAAGATACGCCGTTATTTGAAAGGTATCCATGATAAAATCCGAAACTAGGAAATAAGAAGAAAAGAAGGGTTAGTCCCACGAATGCCACGTCCATACAAATGAAAAATCAAAATTTTCATACATTTAGTCCCAGCCAATGCCATGACGTATTTGATTTGAACCTTCTTTTTTCAAGTGTTTTTCGGTCCAACGTCACGAGCGTGCATAAGGACAGTAAGCATCAAAGCTAAAGAAATATTTTAATTAATCTAGCATCCTCATAACGCAGAAAATGAAAATTCTAGAGGAAGTTATAAGGAAATCCACTAAGACAAGAATCCTATAGCTTGAATTAAATAACTTCAAGTGGCAAATGGCAGACCATAAGTCAATAGGCAAGATTAATGCAATCGATACTTATACACAAAGAAGTTACTCGTAGTATCAAAAGTTTTCATAATGACAATAAAATGCAAATCCTAAGTCTTTGGTATGTAAGTTAGGCTTCTAGTAATAAACCAATAAATTCTTCTATTTACTCCATCCACAACACCTATTGACCAAGTATTGCAAACATGTTTTGAACTTGTTTAGTTCGTTGATGCCTTGCGATTGTCGCAACTGCTAAAGTGGCTGGGCTTTCATCACGCGCGCCAGCTCGCCAAACATTAGGTCACGATAAAACCAAGATTTTAGCTAATAAAAACCACTAGACTTTTAGATCCTTTTGATTGACGAAACGAAATAATTGATATTTAATCTTCATTTAGCCTTTATTAGTAATATTACAAAATAAAAAGTACTTAATAATCTATATGATATCGATAGTAAAGTTGTTTTGCTTCTGCGCGCTTTCCTACTGCAATGTACGCCAGCTGTCTCCTTAAAGTCGTCTTCCCATCTTCGGAATGGTCTACCCACGGAATTAAGAAGTAAAAGCAAAAGCGTGTTGGCTGCTCTGTGGGTCTACCTCTGGCGGTGTTCCCTTCTCCAGGGTACCATTCTGTAGCATCTTTCACCCATTTTTCTCTCACTGTCCTGATTAGAAGGCCAGGCAAATTCCACTTCAACCTCTTGATTGTGTACACAATGTATGTAAGTAAAGCCATAATAACAAGAGCTTGCTCTGAAAAATAATAGCGGGTAGAATTATCTTCTTCCCAACCCGAATCTTCGGATTAAAGTGTAGAAACTAGTGAGACAGTAAATTGGGTGCTTTTATTATGAAACTTATTGCAGGGTTTTAAGGGTAATGATCCTGTTAGTTGGGCTGTGCTTCTCAGTAGCCCTGGTTTGGATGACATTTATCAAGTACTACAGGGCTCCGCTGGTGACGACACAAATGCCAGAAGGAGTCTCGGTCAGCAAGATCATTTTCCCTGCAGTGGGCATTTGCTCTACCAACAGGATCAGCAAACGTGCCGTCTCCGAATTGGCTAAGAGACTGTAAGTTTATGGTTAGCAGAATAGGTTAGCGGTTATGTTTCAAGCTTGAATGCTTATTTGTATGGTACCTTCAACCACTATCAAAACTTGTGAGAATAATAAAAATAATGTCTCTCTTTTTTTTTTTTTTTTACAATTTATAGGCTAACGCTTGACCGCAATCTCACCTGATGTTAATTGACGATGCAATCGACGGTGTAGCGCGCTCACCTAGAAGATACCTATTCACTCTTTTCTTGAAAACTTCCAAATTATAGGTATTCGGAAAAATAGACGCCGGCAACGAGTTCCACTCTTTGGCTGTCCGCATTATAAAAGTGGAGGCAAAGCGCTTAGCTATATATAATAGTAATGAGTGCTTTGCGTGGGTATAGCTAGAATGATAATTTTAACATCCGTCCGGACATCAAATTTTTACCATAGTTTATGTAGACCTTATAATCTTCAGGATAGTTCCATATTTTTGCAGGATTAAAGAAGAGCGCAATAAAAATTACAGCGAAGAAGACATGTTGTCTCTTTTGTTCAACCTGGGCCAGCTGTATAACCTCCAGTCAACGCACGCAGACACTGCCCAACCACTGCAGTTACACCAGGCTTTAGGCGATTACAGTGTCCATGAGCTGCTGCAGAATGTATGTAAACAAATTCACAAAGATTTTTATAATGTCCCAAAAGTTAAGAGCTGAGCAGGATTTGAACCCGCGACCTTTCCCTTGCTTGGTACGGGGCTGCGCTAACCGCTGCGCCATCAGATCCTAATCAGACTTGACGAATAACTCCTAGGGACTGTTCGGCACTAACCTAACCTGTTAGTTTTAATCTTTGTTGATTTCCTTAAGTGTAGTAAACACTATAGCATCAATAAAAAAATGTAGACTAATTCTTAAAGAAACTTAATATACATTATCTATTGTGACTATGTCTATTGTGAAGGAGGTCACAGAGGTTGCCCCCAAAGAAATACAGAAAACTCCAGTTGATTGAAAATAGGACAAAATGAATTAAAACAAAACATGGCACTCTAAAAATATCAACCAAAGTGAAAACTTGAACAATTACATCTACATCTTCTATATTAGCTACCTCTTTCACCGATTCCTCCAATTAATCTAGATCAGTCTCGAAACATGTCGGTACGACGCGACGTCGATAAAATATAATTTAGAATAGTTTATTCATAATACAATATTATTACGTATTCATTCAGTATAAAATTACCGAAATTATGTATTTAGATGAGTAGGCTAACATTGATAAAATTACAATAATACGTTGATGTAATTGATTTCTCACACCAAGAATAGGTCAGAGCCATTGCCATTCGTCAATTACTTACAAGGTGAAGTCAACTTTAAACCACCAAACAATGCCAAACAGAAATCTACATGTAGGTTATTACAAAAGCTAGACTAGATGTTGCCAACAATAGAGAGAAGCTATAAGAAGTAAGAAAGTACGTAGATATTGTTAGTTCTGTTAATTATTCACTCTATTTGACGTGGCAAGGCTCTGTTTGTAAACATTTAATATTTTCTATTAATTTTATGCCAATTTTTTTTTTATCTTTACCCTTCATAAAAGCCCCAATCTATTTTTATACGGGGCCCCACCAAGGAATGCTACGCCACTGCTTCTTTCTATCGTATCACTAGTTTCTTCGAACCGGAGTTGTAAAAGGATTTTAAGCAAAAATAGAGACTCTTTTTGTGCACTAAAGCTTGTATTAAAAGCTTGTAAAAATGATCCCCAGCTAACTCCACGATGCGAAGACCTGCTGGTGCGATGTGTCTGGAACACGGAACCAAAGGACTGTCTGGAGCTATTCGACTTCCGTCTCACTGTGAACGGATACTGCTGCACCTTCAACTACCTGCGATTGTCGGATACGGATTTCAAAGAGTATGCTTGCAAGTGAAACCACACTTCATTCACTGCTATTATTTTAGAATATTTTTGATTTGTAAAAGGTAGGAACCGAGCCGTAGTTTGTTGCCTGTTCTTCTAGGCTTGGTCGCGTGGAACTGGCACCTAGACTCGCTAGCTTTGAGACGTTTCAAGGTGATTCTTGTAATTCTACTGAATAAATACACTTTTAATTTAGATTTTTGTAAAGTTGAGAGTTGTAAAGGCCAAGAACGCCACTACAGTACGCCAAACAGAGTGGCTATAGTGCACTATAGCCACTCAGTTGGTGATCAGAAAAATGGATTGGGTTCAGATTTGATTAAATGTGTACAAATCTTCGACAAAATACTCACGTAATAAATATTGTGGTCTATCCACACAACACAATCAAGCCCCAAATTACGCAAAGCTATTCGACTTATACAAAGCTATCGACGCAAAGCTATGGGAACCAGATAGCTGATGTGATACTTATTATAAACTTTTTTGTAAATACATACATACTTATAGTACAATATAACGCCCGAAAAGAGAAACATCTGTGTTTGTTATCGGTGGGGATTGAACCCGCGACCTACAATGCAGAAGGCAGAGCTACCCACTTCTACTCAACTGAGCTGAGAGGCCATTTAAAAGAGAAATATACGCAATACGCAATACGCATTTTGGTAGAGCAGAGGCGTTACTTCGGTTTCTCGTATACTTTCAGCAAAGACGTGGACATGTGGAGTATCGACATGTACAACTATGGAAACAAATCGGCGTTTGATTTCGACCAAGGACTGAAAGTCATGCTACGACTGAATGAAAGCGACGACTTTTTCTACAACATCCCCTTACAAGGAGCTCAGGTTTTTATCATGCTGATATTTTTACAATTCACGTCTATACAGAAGCAATCACAAGGTTTTTATGGAAATTTCGTTCATCCGCAGCGCGACTTCACTCACTGCTGGGTGACTTTTCTCTGTGTGTACCACTGTTGATGGTCCTGTGCTTATCTCATCTAGGTCAGGAAAGACTAATAAATGTATTTTTGTTTCAGCTTCAATTTTCAGATGCTTTTGATTTCCCGGATGCGCCTAGCGGGAGCTTTGCAATGCAGATAATAAGCCCTAGAGTGCAAGTAAGTTCCGAACTACCGACAATGTTTTGAAAGACTTGTGCCCAACGAAACGCGTAACGACGTTCCAGTACAATGAAGCTCATTCATGGTTGACTGAGTTTCAAATGTATGTATTTTAAGGTACCGCCATGCTATATTTGCTAGGCTCTGGCGTAACAAATTGGGAAGAATCAACGTGTTTCGATATGAAGGTTCAATTATGAATAATTCTATACCAAAATCATACAAAAGTACAGTGAGGATACCGAATATCAATTTATATTAAGATTTAAAGCCTGTGTCAATTTTATCTTCGCAAGAATCTTAATATCAACAAATACAAAAGAATACTTAGAATATTAGTGAATATAATACTGATTGCCATCAATTTTGTAGATGACAGTAATGGTATCAGCAAGCTTCACTGAAGCGTCCCGAGATATCCAACACGTTTCCCTGGATCTTAGGAAGTGCAGATTTCACGATGAGTCATCATACCTCCCATTCTACACCTACAGTGATTGTTTATTGAAATGTAGGATGTTTTTTCTTCTGGAGAATTGTAACTGCACTCCCTTTAATATGCCAAAGATGGCTTATGCGAGAACTTGTGATATGCGGGACGTGGCTTGTCTGAGGATATTTTACGGTCAGTATTTTCTAGCATGCATTCTACTGACTCATAGCTTTGCCAAATTAAGTGATCAACCGATGGGCCCTATGTCAATCATCATCTTTAATCTATATCAGTCTACTGCTGAAAGTATGTCTCTACCCAGACGCGCCACTAAGCCTGGTCTTCGGCTCTTCCATGAGGCATACATGAAAATTGTTTGAGAGTATTGGCATATCACCACAACTATTGTCACCAAAGTAAGAACCTGAGTATGAAATTATTGTTTTTGTTTTATCCAGCGCAATCCATAGCAGTGCGTCCAAACGTGGATCCAATACCACCAGAGCTAGAGTTGGAGTTGGTCGGGGGTGGTGTCGACTGTCCCATGTGCTGCCCCACTTGCTCAAAGACTGATTATAGCTACGACTTCAACAACGTCGACATATACCCGGAGTATCTGAATGCAATCCCTGATGAGGACAGGGAAGACTGGCTGTAAGTATGAAGCTTGTAGAAAGTTAAAAGCTAGCCGGTATCAACATTATCCAGCCCCAAATTAAGCATAGCTTTTAGATAATATGGGAACCCAGAAAGTTGATTCATGTGCGTTTTTTTGTACTTATTAATAGTTACTTACTAATGAATATACCTACTTGGAAGCACTGGTCCAACTACTACTGCTGGTTGGTGGTAGCAAGCTAATTATTTTATTGCTTACTTTAGATGTAAAGACTTATTGAATTAGGATTTTTTATTATAAACGAATCAAAACAGCTTGTTTAGCACATTGATTTACCGTCTTATCTCAAAGGTTCTGAATGCACAGTTATTGATAGGACCCTCGTTTCGGAAAGAACTCTTCTCGATTCTAGACTTCGGGCTTCCTATCTTCTGCAGCCAAATCTTCATATCTTCGATTGCACCTAAAGGGCCTTGGAGTTGTCCAATCACGGTACCTTGTGCTGTGTTCATGCACCAACCTTTGAGGCCCAGCTCGATGGCTTTCCTTTGAGTGTACTTTCGGAAGTAAACTCCTTGCACTTTTCCAAAAACCTCGAAGTCTGCTGTTTGAAGACTGGCTGTTTTATTTGTGGTCATCATGTAGATAAATTTGTGGATTTATAAAAATTTAAGAACAGGAATATGGATTATTTACCATATTGATGTTGCGACGATGTTTGACATGATTGTTTGTTTGTAATCGGTTGCTTTGAGCGGTTGCTAGCTTGTTGTTAGGGAAACAAAAAGTGCATACCTATATAGTCCGCCCAAAGAAAAGCAAAAACGCTTTTGCTTACGGTCTGTCCAAACTATAGTTGCACTGTGGAGGTTTTGGAAATAACATGTCCTCAATGCTGTAACGGTAGAAGTTATGTAGTAGCAGGTTTGTTTCCTGCTTGACCATTCCGAACTACATTCAGAACTTGAGCAACTAGTGCATGTATTTTTGTAACATGTTTGTTTTACAACAAAAACAAAACATTACACAACTCTAGTTTTTCCATACATTTTTAATCAATACTGGGTTCGCCCACGACGAGAATACCTGTAACTTTGTTTATGTAGCGCGTCTTTTGTTCTGGACATTGTTCCCAAGAACAATGCTTGTTGCAGGAGAGGCGCGAATTTCAGCGGAGCGTCGATTGTTCACGTGAAGTATGCCAGGGAAGTTGCCGACTGCTACGAGCGAAATGTTATTATGAAATGGTTTGATTTAATCAGTAAGTACCTAGTAGGCACTTCACTTACTCGTTTGTGGAGAGAAAAAAAGCTCAATTTTTTTTAAGTAGGTTTTTTTTTGGCGTCGCATAGTTTTGTGCATTTCCCATTTTATTTTAACTTGAATCAAAAAATTAGGGAAACATTATTAATAAAACATGCGTATCTAAGGACTGGGACAGGATTTATGCAGGTTGCTTATCTATAGCTTGTTACAATTTTGTATAGGTGACCTTGACTCGTTTATGGACGACTGGGTATCCATAGCACAGAACAGGGAAGAGTGGAAAGGGTTTAGGAAGGCCTTTGCCCTGCAGTGGGACGATACAGGCTAAAATAGATTTATAAAAATAAATAATCTGTACGTTACTTTGTAGGTAGGTATCTAAACCTAAACCCGATAATTATATCAAAACCAATGCCTTCGTCAAATAAAATGCCATTATACTAGACTACCACCACGTAATATGACTTCGGCAAGGTTTCTGATAAATACTAGTATGTACTAGATCGACCTAATGTTATGTAGGTAGGTACCTGACGCACGTAAGGTAGGTTACATAACTAAGCGATATTCTATTAGCTAAGGAGATGTGGATTAGTTATCATGGTTACCTTCACCGTGCGTGTCTTACGTAAATAAACCAACGTGTTTTATAATGAAAGTAGAGCTTATTATGCGGTAAAAGTGTCAAATTCTGATGACACAAATTATTTTTTATTCGATTAGATTGCATGAACTTGAAACAAGTTTTGCTCAAACGTCACCTTTCTTCATAAGCCACCTTAAAAAATTATGTACATTATGCCAGTGCTATTAAACGGTGAAGGAAAACATCGTCAGGAAACCGGTATGTCGTTGTCGTAGAACCTAAGTTCGAAAATATGTGTCAAGTGCACGAAAGGAGCCTCCTTGAGGCGTACCTAAAATCCTTTCACTGCACTTGGTTCGCAAGAACCAGGCACCTACTTAGGAGTTATATATCCGAAAAGACAGTCATACTAATCTAATGTTTGACCCAAATCTTTGCAGGTAACATTGGTTCCACTTGTGGATTTGTCACCGGCTTCAGTTTCGTATCAGTTCTGGAATTCATCTACTTCTTTACTGTCAAGTTCATCAGAGAAATCCGCTCACGAAGAAAGAAGAAGAACATGAAAACGAAAGGACCCCATTCGTTTGAGGCTGTTTCTAGATACCGTCCGATTTACTGGAATGAACTTACTCAATCCACACATCATGCTAATTTTCACAGGCATGATGGATTCATTCAGTAATCTCCTTTCCCGTACCTACCTGTTGTATTTCTGTAACAAAACCTACCAACAGGAATCAATGCAAAAGCCCTATAAAAGTTACCATTATTCTACCAAGGTCAAAACCATTATATTTTCTCAGTTATCGCCCTTCGTTATCAAAATCCATTGAGTGTATTTGTGTGATCTAATTTCTGATAAGATTTTTTTTCCATTAGTTTTATACGTTCATTGGTAGAAAAAACAGATCATTATTTGTAAAATTAGACACCTGCTAAGCTCACACGAGATAACGATCTCAGAATTAGGCTACAATACGCAGTAGTTTGTTTTTAAATCTATTATTTATGGTTTGGCAATTGTTTGTACGCACGATAAAAGTTGGAAAAAGCTGATTGTGACCATAATGTGTTGTTTCATTGTCACACCGTATACGCATTTCGTTGGTAGTGAAATTCGAGTCTATAATCCTAAATATTCTACCTAAAAATCGAATATTTAGGATTTTATACAAGACGCAAGATGCTAATGCAGAAATTGAAAGAATCTAGAAGTAGATACTTTGAGATATGGTGGAACGGAATTAAACGTCTGCCAGAAGCGACTTCTATTCATGGGTTTCGGTTTATTGCCGATTCCAATAGACACTGGACTGAAAGGTATTTTAACCCCAGGACTAACTCGTTACAACAATTGATTTTATCTCTGCGAAACAGGGACGAATACAATTTGTCAATAGAGCCAAATATATTTAATATAAACTATACTTAGGTAGGTCAACAGCAATGGAAAGTTAGACAATCATGACTACCTGATGATTTGTAAATAATGCAAGTGGAGCAGACACGATTAAATTTCCTTGTCGGCAATTTTATTGTTGAAATTGAAACTGATCTGAATAAGTATTCATAACAAATTGGTTTCTATGATATTAGTCCTTATTTCCATCGAATGTAGGCGTGAAATTATTATGCTCTTCCAGAATATTCTGGCTGATATTCGTCGCGATATCATGGTACGGGTCGTCTTTACTGATTGCGGCACAGTACGACGCGTTTCAAAATAATCCTATTTCCTTCGTCGTGGAGACTACGTACAAGGATTGGAATACCTTGTTTCCATCTATAGTGGTTTGTGAAAATGATAACACTAATCGTATCGAGGAAATTTCTGACAAGTAAGTAAACATACAAAGTTTGAAATGAAATATATTCAGTTACCTTATTATTCTAGTAAGGGTCAGTTCACACCGAGACGCGACGCGGCGCGACGCTGCGCGCACATTTTTCATAGAGCGACTCAGAATATACTTTATTCACTACACGAAAAGATACACATTACATTGTGAGAATTCAGATTACGTTGCACCACGCAGCACTGCGCCTCGAGGTGCCTCGCGGCGTAGCGCGACGTATCGTGACGCAGCGGTGCATCGCCGGTACGCGCGGCGTGCAAGAGCGGTCGTCCTGCTACGATTTTAAGATGCGCCTCGCGACGTTGCGATGCGTCTCGCGACGACGCGCGGCGTAGCGCGAAATCATTGGCCTCTTTGAGTATCGTCGCGTCGCGTCGCGTCTCGGTGTGAATTGACCCTAAGTTACATATTTTCTAATATACAGAGTTTATCTTACCTAAGGTACCCAAGTAGGTAGTAGGTATAATAAATAAGTAAATTTTGCGATAATGTCGGATCATTCCAGGCCCACCCAGGCCTATACTACCCTATACCCAGCAGTGGGTGGTGGGTGATACCGGGCTGAGATGATGATGGTAACTTTCTTTTTTACCTTTAGCGAAACAAAAAGGAAATTTGTTACTCAAGTGCTTTTAGCCCTTAGACAATTTAGGTTAAATTGTCTAAGTTTTAGCCTTATAGTAATGCAGGATTTGTTGAGAAATATCTGTTTTGTTTTGAGCTTATGGGGATCAGATCATGACTTCAACATGGAAGAAGTGCTGAAAGAATTAGCGTATTTCAAGGGCATCACTTATTACACTTCCGAGTGTTGCAACTTGGAAGATCCGCTGCCTGATTGTTTCGAATCGAATCTCACATATTACGCCAATCTGGTAAGTGACACTATGCTGATATACAATAATTATATCTATTATACATACATATTGTAGACAATCTACACTATACTAGACTATCTATAGTATCTAACCCCCAATTAAGTAGAGCTTGTACTATGGGAACCAGATAGCTGATATAATACTTATACTTATAATTTTTTTTGTAAATACATACTTAGAATACAATATAACATCCAGACAGAGAACAAACACGTGCGTTCACCACACAAATATATTTGTTCTCGGTGGGATCGAACCCACGGCCTACGGCGCAGAAGGTAGATCTGGGCGTCAATTCCTGCAACACGGTTTGATTGAGTGATCGTCGAGTGATCACTGAATCCGCATTCCATTTTCAAATTTTTCAAACAAAAATTTTCAACTCACATCGATTTACGCGATCGATTGAGTGATTTGTGTTTTTAGAATCGACACCATCAGCTGACCAACTGAGCTGAGACGCCGTCGACAGACAATAGCGCACAAAACAAGACATTGACTTCGGTTGCATATCTAACGAAGCGATTTGGAAATCTCGTGAATTATATAAAATATCTGCTTAATTGTTTAGGTAAGAAGTAACTGTGAGGAAACCCTCACGGATTGCTCTTGGAATGGTGAACCTTTTGACTGTTGCCACTACTTCAGACCCATGGACACGGAACTTGGGACTTGCTTTGCTATCAACAGTATTCAGGGGAGGCAAGTATCTAATAACAGAGTAAAATTTCTTTAAAAAGCTGCCTTTTAAATTGTGTGATGATGACTGTCATTTTCAGAGAAAAGTCTTCTTCTTCTTGCCTACATCACACTAGCTGGGGTTGGCACAACATGTATTTTTCTTCCATTCTCCCTTATCATTCGTCAACTGAGTACTCACTCCTTTCTTGGACATATCATCTCTCACACGATCCATTCATCTTTTCTTAGGCCTACCTCTACCTTTATATCTTACTAAGTACTCTACATTCATGCCTTACACTCTTTTCGTCACATGACATTCTTCATTCATTTTCAGAGAAAAGTATCCACCAATATTGCCAATGGTAAGCAACAGAACCACTGGTCCTGGGTCAATTAAATTTAACGTGATGGTATCTGGTAACGTCTATGTTCTGAATGAAGAGGATGTACCAGCACTTACGACGTTAGGATCCGACGTTTTAAATGTTGGACCGGAAGTATACCTCAAGTTAGTTGAAAAAGATTTAAATGTTTTGCTTGAATTTATTTAACTTATAGATCTTATACAATGACAATCGATCGAAGGTTTCTGCCTTTTACACCGTCTCACTCTAGGATATGTCACTAAGATCTACTGGATCTACTGATAGACACAAAGTTTAAGTTTGTGTAAAATAACTCGACGTGAATGAAGTCTCGTATATCCCAGTTGTATGAAACTTTGATTTTAGGCGCTACATATCAATACGAAACATTGACAATGACGCAGGAGCCCGTTTGATAGCTCCAGAAAAGCGCAAATGCCGTTATACAGACGAGAATTTCTTACAAGTGTTCCGTCATTATTCCTACACGGCTTGCACTGTGCAATGCAGAAAAGACGCCCAACTTAAACTCTGTAATTGCACCAATTACTTCATGCCGAATGTTCCTGAACATCAGAAGTGTAATGTCAGCGGTATCATCTGTATGAACAGCAACTTCAATGTTCTTTCTGTAAGTATTTGTGACAAGAAAACGACTACAATCGAGTTTCGCATATTAACTAGGTACAAAAGAATTATTTTTTGTTAGGTTTTAAGAGCTCCTTGGTCATCCCGCCCCGGACTTTACTGCAACTGCCTACCGTCCTGCACTGAAGCAGAAATATCCATAGTAAAGGATTTCAAGAGAGTGACAACTGAAAACTTCGCCACGGTGGAAATCCAGTTGGCTATGCTACCCAGTGAACGTTATAGAAGAAATGTTGTGCGTGGAGTTCTTGATTTAGTTGGTAAGAATTTATTTCGGAAGCCTTTTAACAACTTGAATACATTACGAATGATGATCACTCAAATCTTATTATTTTTTAGTATCTACAGGAGGTACGGGTGGACTTTTTCTGGGAGCAAGCATCCTCAGCTTTGTGGAGTTACTGTACATTCTGCTGATACGCCCATTCTGTGACATATACAGCCAGCGCGATGATGACCCGTGGTACCGAAAATTCGGAGCAAAATGTCTCGAAGATTTCAAAAGTACTAGAAATGGGAAACATGGCGCTAAAATTGCGCAAAAAATGTGAACACGTATTACGTTATTATCAAAAGCACTTAGAAAATGTAGTTTTGTCACAAATTATTACAGTTTATTTACAAAATATATCTATCCACAATTTCTTCAAAAATCTCCATTACTTTTACCTTATAATCCTGATTTGATTGCATCATTTTTAAGATAAAAGAACCTTTATCTTTTGACAGATTGTTGTCAAATTGAACCGTATCCGTGAAAATTTTAGTGGTTTCGTCTTCATCTATCCAGAATTGTGGAATCAAACAGGCACATGCAATGAGACCCCACAGATTTTGCTTTACTGCTGATTCTAAGAACTTTTCTTTGTTCACAATGACCGGGTCTATTCCATGCTCAGCTAAGATTCCATGCAGTTCTTTAAGATAGAAATTTAAGAATTTGTCTTTATTCTCTTCCCTGTATTTCGGTTCTAAGTTACAGTACAGAAGTAACATTACATCTCCAGCTGGTGGTTGATATCTAACCGCTTGGAAGTCTACCAATACGCAGTCATCGGGTGTGTCTTCATCTTTATAATGAAACATCAAATTATTGTTCCACAAATCCCGGTGACAAATGACGTTTCTATATTCAGGAGACGGACCAGCTAGATCTAAAGCTGCGGACCAAACATCAAACCAACGATTTTCAATCACATCGATTTCTTTCTTACTATACTTTGAGAATGTTTTGATGACTTCTAGGCATCCATTTCTACATTGAATGAACCAGTTATCTGTGTTTTCATAACCACCTGAATCCAGAAATTCGTCGAAATCATCATTCAATGAGTAAACTCGTCCAAGTTCATTAGATCTTTTCTCTTCATACATGATTGAAGAGGCATGAAACCTCGCCAAGGTTTTAAGAGCTTCTAAGGTGTGCGCCTCGTCAAATCTTTTGAATTTGTCTCTTATCTTGTATTTTAAGAAGTTCAAATCTTCAAACACCATGACTTTTTTTAGGCTTGTGATAAAAGGGGCACTCCACAGTTTCAAATCTAAAAATAGGTAAACATAGTAAACTTTACAGTATCTCGTTACGTACACTATTTATAAAAAAACCTTTCCTAGCCATGGTCATACATTTTGGGTTAAGCATGCCTAATCGTCAGCAGAAGTAGATCGGTACTGCTGATCTAGTAATAATCATATCTCATTTTAGTCAAGAAAGCTTACCGGAAACTTGAATCCTTTCTTTGATAACAGCGTAAAAATATAACTCTTTTTCAAACAGCTTCAGTTCCTCTACCATTTTTGCTTTAGCATCGTTTGAAACGGATACGAGTTTAAGAAAATAATTAAGCACCCTGGCATTTGGTTTCAAATGCACTTTCAACTTCCAATAATCACATAGAAATCCCAACATTTTGTCGCTTGCATTTTGTACGTAGAAATCTTCAATGGTATCGCCATTGGCCACTCCATGTTTGGAAATTATAAATTCAACGTTTTCAGTTGTTATTTGATTAGAATTAAATACATTTTCTTGTGTAATATTCATTTCGATAACGTTATAAAATATACAAACAGTTGTGATGCTACTAAAATAAATTTATAACTAAGTAATTTTCAAACATGCAGATGTTACTTATTATTTATTTAACAGATAGTACCTAATGTTTGAAGATCTGGTAAATACAAATTACTATCTGGTTGTTGACACATGCTAAATATTAACTAAGTACCATACATCGTTACGGGGCGCCGCGCAGAAGCAAAACAATCTTTTATAGCACAAAGTCTTTTGCAATGTCAACAATTTCGTCAAACAGCTCACTGATTCGATTGCGATAAGAAGTGTGTTCCTTAGCAACTGCAATAAAATCCTCGCTCCGTGACACAACATTCGCTTTCATAGCCCTCTCTGGATCACAAAATATTTCTTCCTTCTTTTTTTTATTCATTGATGCAAGAGGCACGATTATAGCAGCTTGCGTTATGCCAAATATAACACTTTCGTTGTATGATTTGATCATTGCTTCTTTCGGAAATACCTCTTCTAGATCTATGCCAGAATTATTAAGAGCAGAATATAAGCAGTTGTAATATGTATTCAAGAAGTCTTTACTGAATTCATATCTTTCTGTCTTAGTTGTGTTGAAGTATATTAACGAAGTGAGGTCAATCATCGGTGAAGCGTATAGTACTGTTTGAAAGTCTACTAATAAAGCATGTGGCTCAGATAACGGGTATCTTTTGATTAAAATGTTGTTGGTCCACAGATCTCTATGGACTACCACATTTCGATATTCACTGCTTGGTTTCATAAGGCACATAGCTTTGTCAAATAACTTCGGTATAACATCCCTTGCTTTCACCATTGTGTTCGGTTCATACCTGTACTTTGAAAATACTTTTAAATAGTCAATGACGGCGTTTCGTCCAGTATCACGCCAGCTTTGTCCAAGGATAGGTTCTTGTAAAAACTCGCTATAGTCTTCCCATATACGGTACGGTCTTCCAATTTTTCTGCTCTTGTTTTCTTCAAAAATGTATGATGCTGCGTGGAACCTAGCTAGTGTTTGTATGGATGCTTTAAGATCACCAATGGTCATAGTCTCGCAGCAGTTTGGCATCATATAACCTAGATGACCGACGTCTTCGAAAATGAATAGATCTTCTCTTATGTAAAGCAATTTTGGCCGCCAATTTTGAGCACCTGCGAAATAAAAATTCTTTTATATTTAGTTTATATATAAACTATGGTGGGTGTTTATTTTTCCCCCTGAGGGAATAAAGATGGCTATCTCTAGGTACAAGTCCGTAAATTCCTTGTAACACTCGTTTTTGCAAAATAAATACTGAAGCATAACCCCAGAGAAGGATCCCATATGATATGAGGGAATGGAAGTAACTATGATATACCATTATTGCTGTTTTGTGTCTATCGGATCCTTCATGTTACGGACAGCCAATGCTAAGTTTACTGCTAATTCTGTTTGTGAATGACCAAAAGTTTTATAAGTGTTCAGAACTTACTACACTATGCGAAACCAGCAGCACTATCATCTTACTTACCTTCACACTCCTCGAACTGTTGAAACAGCGAACTGAGCATAACGTATTCTTTCTTGAAAAATTTCAACTCTCTCAAATACTTTGCTTTCAATTCGTCGTTTCGTGGCATACACTTCACGAAAATCCTTAGTTTTTCTCTCACACCTAGGATTCCTACTTCAATAACAAGCTTTAGATGATCGCCTAAATACCCAATAAGTTTATCTTGAAACTCTTCGAAGTACCAGGTTGAGGGTACTTCTGTGATCCCCATATTTTTTAAAACCATTTTTATTTCGTCCTTATTTATAAGCTCCATATCTTTAAGAGTATTTCTTTCTCGAACAGGATAACACACTTGCGCAACAATATCTAAATAGTGAACTACAAATAATTTCTCCGATAGTCTGGCGTAGGTAGAAGATATTTGTTTGCTTGGAGATTTGTATCTCTAATCAGACTGTAATTATTGTGGTGATATTTGCTAAATGATAGCAGGATGCAAGTGCAATAAAATTAAACCAGACTATATACGGTAGTGTCATTTTATTTTAAAACTTAACCTTGTATACAAAATTCACCCGCGATTTTTGCTGGCTTAGAAAAATAAAGCACGCGCCTTGTATCTGTGAGCAAACTAACATTGGCGGTCAAAATTGCATTATATTTTTACATGGCATCTAAAAATAGGAAATTTCTGATGTATATTATACAATCCATAGCTATCAAATACAGTTTGCCAAGGAACTGGCTTACTGTTACGACATCACTGACTTACACCAAACAACGCACTAGTAGCATGTAGATCTATAAAAGGCTCTCTATTTATTTTGTTTAGCTTTTTCTGTTTCACAGCCTCGTAATTCGGGGTCCATAGTTCGTTGATCCTGGGAGAAACGCGGGGGCCTTGCCTTTCAGGCATTTCCTCATCTTCGCTCGAGTTCTCCACCTCTATGGGAGTGTCATCGGTTCTGTCGTGGTCTTCGTGAGATTCAACACGTTTCTGACCAGATATTTGTTGCAAGAATGATGTGGACAAGAGACTTACCGGCGGGACCATGTAAGACGCGGCCGAAGTCAACTGAAACAAGTTTAAACTTGAGGAACCGACTTCATGGTCAAACTGCTGAACCATTCAATGCTGATTTTGATAAAATTCTATGGGACGAATCTGGAACCCTACCAAAACCTTCAGATAAAATATTATTCAATCGGTTCTTAGATGACGAAGTTATGCGAAACAAACATTAAAAAAATTACACTGAATTGAGAACCTCTTTCTTTTTTTGAAGTCGGTCAAAAATCTCTCTTTGAATAATGCCTTACTTTAAAAAGCTTAGCTTTTATGAGAGCTTTTAAGTCAGGCTGATTGTCAAAAAGTTCAACGACGGTGTTTCGAATGCCTAGGTTCCACCGCTTTTCTCATGGAGTAAAGCTACATCCATATCTATCATGTAATGATGATGCAAGTACCTGCGTTATAGCATTGGCTATGCCTTCCCCTGTGATCGCGATGGATTCCCGCGGCATGGCTCCCTTCACTTCGGACACATGTTGCTCTGCCACCATGGCAGAGAAGGCAGAACCGGGCTTGTTGCGCCACGATATCGCCTCTAGTCGGCCGACTGACGCCTCTGAAGGCTCTATGCTGTAGATTTCCTGTTAGGATTGTAAGAAAAAAATTACATGACTTTATAGTAATTTTCGGCAATTTTTCATCATCCGCACTTGATGTGGTTTTTCTGCAAGTAGGCCGTGCGTTTTTTGCGTGACCCTTGACACGTGTTGCTCGAACTTTTTTGGGTTCTACGACACGTTGGTTTCCTCACGATGTTTTCCTTCACCGTTTGAGAGTACTGGAATAGTGCACATAAATTTTTCGACATAGAAACTCATTGGTACACAACTGGATTTGAACTAGAGTTGCCGCGAATACTCGCTATTATTCGGTATTCGGCATTACTCGTCATTTTTTTGATATTCGTCGAATACCGAATAATAGCTAGTATTATTCGGCATTCGGCGAATAGTCGTCTAAAATAAACTTTTAATGAACAAAAAAACTAATGAGTTAAAAATAAACATTTTTTTAATTATTATCCATATTAAAACAATACAAAATATCAATTATTATCTGTAATATGTGCCTGTGCCTATCATATTCATGAAATTAAATTAGTTAGGCTTTTTAATTAATATTTAAAATCCAACAGAGGCAGATTGTGGTGCAAAAAAACATTTTTTTTTTAAACTATGAAAAGTGTTGCCAGCATTTAAAAGTGGAAACTTAAATTTACTACATTTATATGTAGGTAAATATGGATAAACACGAAACAGATTTCTTTAACTTTACCTATTGTTTTCTTTTCTCACAACCTTAGAAGAAATTAGAAATATTTTTAATGTGTTAAATGTGTTTTTTATGTCGAATAGTGATGTCGAGTTATTCGACTATTCGCCAAAGTGAATGGCGATTAATCGGTATTCGACTATTCGCTATAACCACTATTCGCGGCAACTCTAATTTGAACCCACGACCTTCGGATCGGAAGGCGGGGCCGCTACCACTAGACCACCAGTGCTCTCCTCTTTACACCCTGGCATTCCAGGACTACGTTAACGTTTATTTTACTACGCTGATGATGATTTTAAGATGACGATCAACCAACGAATCCAACTCGGATCGGCAGCGTTCGGGAATCCACGACAGATCACAGTGTTCGTACTATTAATTTGTATTCTGTTCTATTGTCCTTATTCACTAGCTTAAAGTAGCACAACAAAAAGATTAAGCTGGAAGTTGGGATTAAGTCGGTTTCTTTCTTTACTTACAGAATCGTTTCGCATGAGGTATAGTATCATTTCTCCCGTTTGGCTAGAGTTGAACACAATTTGCTTGAACAATCCAGTTTCAGGGTTCAAGAGACGGTCGAGTTTTAAAATCGGCTTGCTGCTATGCGGCGTGAAGATTATTACTGAAAAAATAGTGGAATATCAGCTTTATTATAAATACATTTTCAATAGGTATTTCTTATGTGATTATAATATAAAGGGATCCGGTTAATGTACGACCACTTAATGTACACCCAGTTAAAACGAATCCACCTTTTTGTAGCACTGTGAAATTGTAAAGGCCCATGTACACTGTTAAGAGCCGAGCGGGATTTGAAACCGCGACCTTCGTACGAACATTGGTTTTTAATTTTTGTGAAAAATAAAATAAAAAACTCAACACATAAACATAGCACATTTTCTAATTATTCTTACCGTCATTAGTATCGGTGACGACGGCCATTCTGTTGGTTTTCTTGTCAGCCGCCAGCGCCACGGGTCGCATTCTCACGTACCATTTTATCGTCAAAGACAGGAGACTCCACACGACTAAGGCGTTTTCTGAAGTGCACACCAACTATAAGAAATAATATGCGTAAGCGTTTTTTCCAGTGGCTTAAGGCTTAATAAAGACCGGTTTAACGGATGATTAATCGAACAATCAAATATTTAAGAATGGTTTATGTAAAATCTTTGCTTGCATAATTTGAGTTAGATTATCATATATTTAACTAGCGATCCGCCCCAGCTTTGCACGGGTCGTTGTAGCGTGACGCAATATAATAGCTTATAATCTTCCTCGATAAATGGACTACCGAACACAAAAATATTTTTTCAATTCGGACCAGTAGTTCCCCATATTAGCGCGTTCAACCAAACAAAATTAGTATAGATCGGTCTATTAGCCACCTGTGAAACCGGCCCTAAGAGTTATGTATTTCAAGTTATACTTACATAGTGAGAAGCATCTTTATTCCCGAACAAAACATGGTTCCCTTTCGGCCTCAAAATCGGATTTGCCAATACAGTTCGCAGCGTACATAGATGCGTATCCCACAACGTTAGTTTACATCCAAACCACGCCGCTATAAGCGAGCCGTCCATTGAAATAGCTACTCCACCCATTTCTATTGTCTCATCGGAATTCATACCCAGTTTGATTATAGACTCGTCTACTAACGTATGTTCTTTGTGTATATTAGCCAACTTATGTATAACATCGTTTTCCTGCGGCTTAGTCAAATAAGGGTACCTCTCCGCTTTGTAAGGTTTAACATCATGTTTTTTGACCCTGTTTAAGATATCATGGGATAGGTAAAGACCAGTGCCAGTTGAGTAGTAGCAAGCCGTCACGCAACCCCAGACTATTCGTTTCTTGTTAGTTCGCGATATGTCCTCCTGTTTCCAAATTCTAAACTTTTGATCGGTGCCCGCTGTTACGCAGAAATCGCCTTTATCGTTCAGTGAAATAGAGGTGACATTGCAGCCTCCATGGGAGAGATTCACGCATGTGTTTAGCGAGAAGGGTGAAAGTCCTTTTTTGCTTCTGTTCCAGAATTTCAGTTTTTCTTCTGGGTAGTTGATACCGTCGTTTCTGAATTCGGATGTGACTAGCCATTTGCTTTCTGTGTCCATGGCAGCGCAGGTCACTTCTGTGTCTATAGGGATCAGGTTGTATCGCTCTGCTGGTAGATCGTTCATTTGAGTTATGTCCATCTGAAACACAGGTAATAAATAAATCAATATTGTGGACAATCCACACAACACTATCTAGCCCTAAAGTAAGCAGAGCTTGTACTATGGGAATCAGATGGCTGGTATAATACTTTTTTGGTACTATTTTTTTTTTAGTGAACACATACTCATAATACAATATAACATTCAGATAAAGAACAAGCAT
Organism: Thera britannica; assembly: GCA_939531255.2. NCBI lineage: Eukaryota > Metazoa > Arthropoda > Insecta > Lepidoptera > Geometridae > Thera > Thera britannica. The sequence goes on from OW618039.2 coordinate 17,635,492, forward strand.
CTGTGTTCACTACAACAATATTTTGTTCCCGGTAAGGATCGAACCCACGACCTACTTACTACCAACTGAGCTGAGAGGCTAATCAAATAAAAAAAGTACTTGCAGAATCAGACTCCCGAATTCGATTCCCAGGCATGGTAAATAATCCCCCAGATCTCATTAAGTCCCAACTCAAGATTCTATGACGATCTCTAAGCGGGTAGTCAGAGGTAGGGTAAAAAAGTAAAAGATCTGCTTACGTAATACTTGAATGGCCCTCCAGTGTGGATGTTGAATTTGTCTATTCTGCCAATGTTTAGGTTGTGTATACTTACATTATACAAAACCTTGTCCGTCTTAGTGGAATAGAACTGCAGATGTCCTATCCGGCCCGGCATCACGAGACAGGCGAGAGGATTGCAATAGATCAGCGAGCCGCCAACCGCGCGCATCACCGGGGACAAACCTCCACATTCTAGGATTGTGCATTTCGCATACATTTGTGTGTCTGCTATTACTATAGCTGGAATAAAACAATATACAAATTTAACTAGTAGTTCGCCCCGAACTGAGATCTCGTGATGCGATCCAAATGCTCTGAAAAGTTAAGTACATAGGTATCTAAATAAATACCTAATCAGAAAAAATGTGCCACCATCACGCATTGTGTTTTATCTAGGTACTTTGAGAAGGATTTCTGTCCAAATTTACTGTTTGACCTTGCCTCTGACTATCCCTCACTAACTTTGTATGGTAAACAAGTTTTAACTCAATGGGCCAATTGATTGAAGAATTCCGGTGGACTGACCTTGCTCCATCATCAGACCAGGCATCTTCTACCATTTTATGAGAGCTAAGTACCTCCTTAAATTATTTCAAGAAAAAAAAAAAGAAAAGTAATAAAACTGCCCCCATATCTTAATATCTTAATAACCCCTCATCCGATTTTACTCATATACTTACCAGTAAATTTCTCAAGTACAAACTACCTACTTATCAAATTTCATGCAGATCGGATCGATGGTTCGAAAGTTATCGTCGGACAAACATACATAAATACATACATACGCACATAAAATGCCAAATCGCCCAAGTTGTTTTTAAGATCTCGTTCACTTCGCTCACTCGATCAATAATGGCATGTCATGAGGAGGTATGAAAGTCATGTGACTAGGAGAGTGATAAGTATGGATGTGAATGGATATGCGAGCAGAGGTAGACCAAAGAAAACATGGATGAACTGTGTGAAATATGACATGGATAAGCGAGAGGTGAATGCAGAGATGACGGCTGACAGAGGGGAATGGAGGAGGAAGACATGTTGTGCCGACCCCACATAAAGTGGGATAAGGGCAGGAAGAAGAAGAAGAATAATAATAAGTTACTCGAGCCAGATAAAAGAGAAGGTCGCTGTCATGTTTTAAAAATAAGTCAAGGTGGCCACATTCAAACGACTCAATTGTAGGAAACTGCATCAAAACCCCAACAATAAAGAATTAAATTTAAGAAGAAGAGCCTATTTATGCCGGAATCAACAGTTTTTTTTTAAAGACATACTTAGAATACTAAATAACACCCAGGCAGAGAACAAACATCTGAATTCACCACACAAATATTTGTTCTCAGTGGGGATCGAACCCATGACCTGCAGCACAGAAGGCAGAGCTACTACCAACTGAGCTATAAGACCAGTCGGGCCAGTCATCAAAAGGAAACACAATCCATCCATCTTTTCTTAGGTCTACCTCTACCACAAATAAAGCAGGCTATCAACAAATAATGACTCACAGTTATTACTCAAAGTCACAGCGACGTGCGTGTTACTAATCGCAACAAATCTGACCATCCCGGGAAGGCGCGGCATGAAACTCTTTTCGTTAGCCTTGTGTGCTGCGTTGCCGAGCGTCCATTTCACCAGAACTTTCTCTAGCCCGCCGGTGTACAAGTAGTTACCTAAAATATACCAATCAATTTAACTTTTATAACGACGGTGAGTCGCAGTTGCTGTGTTGTGTACTCTACTGTTGTCACGGAAGACCAGCGTTATAGTAGCACTCGCTACTATAACGCTATATAGCTTATGCTGAGTTACGGGCATTTTATATATCATTATACATATATAAATAAATAAAATATTAATTTTGATTTGATTGAGATACAGATAGGGAGTCTCAAAAATCTTCAAATTTTCAGCTTTCTAAGCTGAAACTTAGACGATCATAGGAGTTGTTAGTAAAATTCTTTAGCTTCTCTTGCTTCAACAGAATCTCAGAATCATGTATTTTCGAGAAGAACATTTTCATTCTGCATCAGAATTACAAAAGAATAAAATTTAAATATTGGTTCAAAGTTGTATGATCTGTAGATTAGATAAACTTTACAGTGGCTATTGAAAGAATGCTGAAGTCTGGCTTCTAATAATTTCATCATGTCTTGTTTCTTTGTTGGTCTATCCATCTGCAGTACCATCGTGCTGAAATTTTGCAGGGTTATGCAAATGGCGTATGCCAATAAAGTTTCCATACACAACGACGAACAATCGCGTTATTGATTTTGGTAATACAATAAAACATACCCTCCAAAGAGTAAGCAATAGTCAGTGGCGGTAGAAAGTGCCAATGGAGCGTTTCCCTCGCTGTTTTGTGCTGCTTATTGAACAAGTTCCCTCGCATCACGGTGACGCGACCCAGTGCGTCGGTGAACGCAACAGAACCATTGGTGTGCGCTGTCACTGCTAGTATGCGCATGTTGTTGTGGTTTATGTATCTGAAAAGAAGAGCAAAACCAATTTAAATTTTACGCCTTTTTTTCGAACGAGAAAAACATAGTAGTAGGCAACAAATATTGCACATCGGCTTATTTCGGCTTTATAGAGCGTATAGTGTACGTCAGAAAGAGATTGCGCTCTACAAAGCCGAAAAGCCTATGCGCAATGCCTACAACCGTACATTATTTATGTATAAAATCACGCCTCTTTCCTTTCTTTGGGTAGGCAGAGATTATGGACTTCCACTTTTTTGGCAAAAGAGAAAGAAAACGATGTTTGATAGAGGAAATGGAAGAAATAATAATAATAAATAATAATAATAAAGCCGTTTTATTCCCAAAAAATATTGATTACATTATATCATGTTTAATTATGTATAAGCACTAGAATTCAATTCTTTATTTTGGGCACCCATCTTTGGGGAAATGGAAGAAAATAACCACCAAATTAAGTGGGATGAAGACTCCTGTTTTTACTTGATATTTATGAATACTTTTGGTCTCATTCTCCTCTCTTGGGTCGACTTGGTCATATTTTTTTTATGTATGACTACAAACGTTCCACTTCTGGTCCATGTGCAAAATGTAACTGACACCACCTAAATCATCTGCAGTAGATGATACAGGCCAATGATGATGACCACAAAACTCAGTCATGAATTGAATTGAAACAATAAGCACTCCTTATTATTTCAATTCAATTCATGACTGAATTCGGTGCATGGAGTATGAATATTTAACATGCTGTCTCGCTCACCTCTTAGAAAAAAGAGCAAAAAAAAATATTTTAATTCACAATTACATAAATATAATTGGGCATGGTGCGTACTTACTGTTCCTGATTATATTGCCTGGTCAAGTCTTGTATAAACAGCATTTTCGTTCCATTAATAACAGCTGCGAATTTCTGATCATTAAAAGCACCAACCGCAACTTTTACCATATTGTCATAGAACTTAGGACGTGTTCCAGAGTAGTCCCACATCACTTGTCCTGTTCTCAACGAGAATGATGCCAATCGGATGTATTCGAACTGCGGGTAACCTACAGCTATCAGGCATTCTAATGCATTTAATACATTAAAAGACAATACTTTTATTCCTTCTTCTTTGCCAATATTCTGTAAAAGATGCATTTTGGTTATTTTTTTGTGTTGAGATGTTCAGAGTTCTTGGGATTCTATGTCAGGGGGGGTTGGACTTCAGATATGAGAGATCAAACTTTAATCATGGTTTAAGTCTAGGGGTGTAGTTGTGTTCAACAAAAGCCTTGAAGACTATTTTAAGATCTAGTAATTGCTTTTGCCAGGGTTTTCAATCAAGGTTCTAGAACACTACAGTTAAGAATAATTATCAGTACATTATTTACTGCACACATTAGTCGGATAGGGGATCTTTCTGCCTTTGCAGTTGACCAACGCATCATCTGATTTGAAGCGAGCTTAGCCACTGGTTAGCAGATACGCTATACATATTGTAAATTTAGATGGATAGGTTACTTACCAATTGCACTTCTCTGAGTACAGCTCCATTCTGCCAAGTCCACACAGTGACGCAGCCTTTAACAGAGCAGCCATACAGGTTGTAGTCCTCACTGGGCGGGAATTCTATGGCAACTAGGTCTCCAGAAAAGCTCTCAGTTTCCAACGTTCTCACACAGTCTCCAGTTTGTTTGTTATAAAATCTTATTGTGTTTTCTACAATCACCGCTAGTAACCTGAAAACATTCACATCACTTTATTTGAAAAACATGAATGAATGTCTAAGAACCGTTATATAGGTACTCATAGCTTAAGTAATTGTAATTTTAGGGATAAAGTTTGAATTCTAGGATTCACTTACTCTCCGTCAGGTGTAAACACTGGACATCGTTCAATAATACTTTTGCCACCTTTTCTACGAAAACTGTACTTAATTTGGTCAATGTCCATATTATTTTGTGTGTTGATAACCATTTTGTCGTTCTGATTCAAATCTGTATTATAAACCCAGCATTTTTCAACTTTTAACTATTCAAAACAAATCAATGAACACAACAGCTCATACGACATAACCTCACTTTCTTTCTTTTTCTTCTTCTTCTTAATGAATGACATCTGTCCTTTTCGAATCAGACAATAAATTGTTGCGTTTCCACACCCAGATAAATTCTTTGTCCAAGACGTTTTGTACGTCAATGTCAGTCACATGGGATTGTATTGTCAAAGTCAATGTCAAACACACCTCAAAGAAGAAGAAGAAAATTGAAAATAATTCGTCCAGCAGCAGCAGCTCGTGCGGGATTGTTTTGAACTGAAACGCGGTATTACATTATTTACGGTAAAATTCATTAAATTTGGTGTGTTTACGTGTGCATTTGCTATAATAGCACTCAAACATGTCTAATGAGCCAGCAGAAGCTCAAGTGCAAGTCCGATTTGTCACAAAACAGGAACAGTGAGTAATTCATATCAGCGGCGTGGTTCAATTTGTTTTGACTATTTAATTCTAACATTACTGCTATTTTTCATCTAGATATGCTGTTCCTGATAGCCCTTACGCTATCCAGAGCAACGTGCAGTCCACTGAGCTAAACAACTTGGTGAATGCGGTTTTGAAAGAGACCATACCTTCGTTCGAAAAAGCGGTGGAGTTTGATTTCTTAGTATGTGGAGAACTTCTTTGCTCGCCGCTATCAGAGCACTTGCAGGAGAAGGGAGTATCATCAGAGGAGACACTAGAGATTGAATACCTAGAGAGGTTTCCTGCACCGACTCCTCAGGATTGTTTGATGCATGATGACTGGGTGTCCACTGTTCATGCTTATGGAAACTGGTAAGTAAACATTGAATGCAAAAATTGCAAAATTTATATTATATCTTCACCAGAAATATTTATAGCAGATGATGGCTAATCGATAAAAACTTTACAAATTGCTAACCCACTTCCGAACCCTCTCTTCTTAAATTAAAAAGCTTGGCTCTTGTCTGGGGTTTGGTGCAGTTTTCTCTAATTATGTCTTTCGAATGAGGCTTCCTCGACTTCCTTGTACGACATGAAAGCAACCTTTTCTTTTATCTGGCTCACTTGACTTATTCATGGCTTTCCTCTTCACTGTTTACCTTCAACTTTTCCCGATCCCCCATAACCAGTTTATTATTTCTTTCAGGATCCTTACAGGTTGCTATGACAACAGCATCCACATCTGGAGTACAAAAGGGCAGCATAAACTGGCTATCCCTGGCCACACATCACCTGTGAAGGCTGTGTCTTGGGTCTCATTCAATGGGGATCAGGCTGTGTTTGCAAGGTAAAACAGAATTTAACTGACATATTGAAAAGGGCATGACTCACACTTTTTGATATAACTATTTATTGAAGTGTTTTACATATATTTTCTGTGGATATGGTAAATTTTCATACTTCTTGAACTCATGCTCATTTCAAAATTATATGTTCAGTTACGAACAATTGAATTTCTTTTCCAACTGTTCTTTTTCCAATATTAAATGCAAAACAAGGTCTTGCCTACATAATCACATAAGCTGTTTGTAGTTGCATATGTTTATTAATTTCAACAGGTCAAGTTTATTTCTGATATTGAAAACTTTATTTACCATTCCAGTGGCTCCCACGACCAATCTGCAATGCTATGGGTGTGGAGTGTGGCGAACAATTCAGTTGACTGTGTTGTGACTTGCCGGGGCCATGAGAAAGGTGTTGAGTGTCTGGCTGTGTCAGCAGATGGGTGCCGTTTTGCAACTGGTGGCTGGGACAATAATATCTGTCTTTGGAGTGCTAGTAAGTCTTAACATTCATAATAGGTTGCGATAAGCTAATAGACCGCCCTTACAATTCAGTTGGTAGTAGCTGTCTTCTTTGCTGGCTGGGTTGGGGGTGGGTTCGCTCCCCACTGAAAACTAATATTTCTAGGTGAATATAGTATGTTATATTGTGTATGTTTATCCTCTGTCTGGTTAATTTTGGGCTAGATAGTGTTTTGTGGAATGTTCACTATTATTTATTTATTTAGGTTTCTGCTGTCACTAGGGGTTGGGGTTGCATAAAATTTTATAATTTTCCATTATTCCAGGTCTTTCCAATGAGGACATTGGACCAGCAAAGAAAAGAAGTAAACCTGATCATGGAAATGCCAGAGTAAGTTGTCAAGGGTTATAAATCACATAAATAAACCTTAACTTGTTGTTCTTTAAGAACCGAGGCAGTAGGTCTCTACAGGGATTGTTGATTACACGTTCGTCCATCAATTCTCCTTGCTGGCCACTGTAGCAATGTACTATTACATCAAATTGGGCTAAAGTATTTTTTTTATATATCTAGCTGATGGACTTCTTAGTTACTTCCAAGTGGTAGGTAACCATCGCCATATCAAAGCATTGCCTCGCAGGTCTGAACGTCACGAACGTGCCCCGCGTCCATCAACTTGAAGCATACTTTAGCGTCATGTGCCAGTAATTTCACCGGCACCCTTCAAACCGAAACACAGCAATACTGCTACACGGCAGAAATAGGCATGGTGGTAGAACTTCTCTCGACGAGCCCTTCACTAAAGGCTCTACTACTACGAAATAAGTGCGTATATACTATAGTGTGTGTCATCTTGTTCTAAGTTTTACCCATATGCTTTGATTCCAGCAACCTTTGTCAACCCTAAAAGGGCACAGAGAAGCAGTCTCTGGTATTCAATGGATGGACTTTAACACAGTTCTTACAAGTGGCTGGGACCACTTACTGAAGATTTGGGACTGTGAACTTGGTGGGATCAAGCAGGAAATTGCAGGTGAATATTTGAAACTATACTTTTTCCTACCTTATCCCTACTTAATCCAACTTTGTCCTTATCCCCACATCGAGAAACGCTATCATGCGCCGTTTGTATGGGAGCCGTTGTCGCCAGTTTTTCATTTTCACTATTTTATTGATAACTAGCGACCACCCGCGGCTTCGCTCGCCCCGTTCCCGATAGTTTTTCGGGATAAAAAGTATCCTATGTCCGCCTCCTGGTTCTAAGCTACCTCCCCACCAATTTTCAGCCAAATCGGTTCTGCCGTTGTTGAGTTAATAAATAGTGTTTCTCAATATCACTAAATATGAGGATTCTAAGAAAAAGGAAGGGAGAAGGATGTAAAGATATCTATGTTTTAACTTTTCGCTTTACTTCTTCGCCTTTACTTGTTTTTCTACTCCCGAAGAAACTCTGGATGGAGAGAGGAGCACATACTCATGCATTTTGGCGACATTTTTCCGGCCACATGGCAGTTCTACTATGTTCTATAGTTATGTCTAAACTAAACTAAACTGCTATTCAGAATACAGATATTTTTTGTCTGCTGTTGAATAGTCTCTGTTTAGTTTTCTAACACATGTAAATATGTCTCAAGTTGATGGTACAAGGATAATTGCACGGATAGGCACGCTTTATGCTAAAACAACTTAATTTTTTTAGGAAACAAGGCTTTCTTTGATGTGAACTGGTCACCATTAAATAACAGCCTCCTTACTGCATCAGCCGACCGCCACATTCGTCTGTATGACCCTCGATCGACAGGTATGTACAGAACATCCACACCCACTAGCTTCTCCATCACTGTGTGTCTGAGTGTTTCCTATGTGCTTGTACAAACGCTAGGAGCCAAGACATTGAGAATTGTCACTTAGCTTATAAGGCATAAAAATCTTCGCGTTTTAAACATAGATAGATAGATGAAAATTCTTTGTAAGGGGTAAAAACCCATAGAACTAGTAAAAAGGTCAAAATCGATTTGTGAAACCTATTTATTTTGTCAATAAACTTTACTCTTTATTAAACTAAAACTAAAATTGCATCGTACATAGGCGAACTTAATGCTAGATGCTGATGATGCTAAATAATTCACAATTTGTTCATTTAGTTGCAGTTTTTCTTACATAAATAGTTTTAAACCCTATTTTGTACTATTTATTTACATTTTTGTAATAATATTGTGTTGTTGCAGAGAGCATCGTAAAAACTACGTTCACGTCTCACACCGGCTGGGTGCAATCGGTACGCTGGTCAACCACACGGGACACTTTGTTCCTCTCTGCAGGATACGACGGCCAAGTCAAGCTGTGGGAGACTAGAAGGTAATGTCCTTATTTCTTGATAGCAATCGGGATGAAAAGTAGCCTTTGTTATTCTAGTTACTAACTGCATATAAATAAAATAAAATAAAATAAAATAAAATAAATATTGTGGACAATTCACGCAACATACAATACATTTTTTTTGTAAATACATACTAAGAATACAATATAACACCCAGACAGAGAAAAAAAAAACAAATACAGAGCAAAGCTCGGTCATACCAGCTCGTATGTTTATATATTTGGTAATTATGTAGATACGGAACATGCGGCTCTTTATTTTTATTATTTATTTATTTATTTTATAATTTATTGTATTTTAATATGGGTCCTGCTGTATACACGTATTTAAATACTGTGCTTCATTTTCAGTCCGCGAACACCCCTCTACGACTTGAGTGGCCACGAAGACAAAGTGCTGTGCTGCGATTGGTCGAATCCAGCTCTGCTTGTAAGCGGCTCTTGTGACAACACCCTTAGGATATTCAAGGCAAAACATGCGGTTGGAAACGCGTGAAGGTTTACTTTTGTTTCCTCATAATTTTAAGATTTTTTTTATCATAGTAGTAACCAGTGTGCGTCAGCCTTAAGCCCGGTTTCCACCGAAAAAGGGTAATGAGCACAGATTACAGAATAAAGTAGAAATGCGATCATGCGCCGTTTGTATGGGAGGTGATGTCGCCAGTTTTATATTTCCACTATTATACATACATAAAATATCATTAAATATGAGAATTCTAAGAAAAAGGAAGGAAGGAAGATGTTAAAAAAGTATTTCCATGTTCTATCTTGTCGCTTAACTTGTTCGAAAAGTAATTCTTCCGCTGCTGCAAGGCATTTTTCACTTTACGACTCCCGAAAAACTGTTTAATTTGTATGGAGAAAGGAGCATGCTCATGTATTTTGACGACACTTTTCCGGCCAAATGGCCGTTCTACTTTGTTCTGTGGTAATGAGCGAGAAATGTTAAGCGGAACTGACTCCTTTAAGAGTTCCAAAGAGTTTGCTATGCAAAGAATATGAACGAGTTTATTTCAACACTTTTGCTTGCTCAGTCCTTTCCGCTTGACTATTTGTTGGTGGAAATACAAAAAAAAAAAGTAAAATGAAGCTAACATTGAACACTTTTTGGAACTATTTTGCGAAATACCCATCGGGTCTTCAAATTGGAAATCTAATATGTTTGGAAGTTCAAAGTTATTGACCAATCAGATGGGGATCTATAAATTGTGTAAGCGTTTTAATACATAGCATTTTATGTAATTTGAACTACTTGGCACTTGGTAAAATACTATATTCTGTGTTTAAATATTGTTGTATGTTTTGTAGATAGGTTGTCTAAGTATTTACAGAAATTCTGCTTTCGTTCGCAATAATTTATTTCAAACTATAAAAAAAGTGTTACAGAGGTCTGATAAATGAAAATTGGCGTCGTATTTTAAATCTTATCACCTCAAACTAACTTTATATTCTAGAAAAGGCTTTGGCCTGGTACCTACTTGGCATATACTATTAAACTACCTAAAACTCCTATTAATTCATGAAAGTTACAGTCAAGTATTCAAATGTATACCTACTTATCAAAAGTTGTTTAATTAAAGTAATAAAATGTTTTCATTATTACAATAAAATCGTTTTACTCACAATACGTCATTAGAACAGTTTTAGTAGTAGTAGAGTTATTTGTGAAGGGCTCGTCAGTGGAAGTACTACCACCATGTCTATTTTTGCCGTGAAGCAGCATTGCTGTGTTTAGGTTTGAAGAGTGTGGGAACCGGTGAAATTATTGGCACGTGAGGCTGAACATCTGTATGCCTCAAGTTAATGGACGCAGGACAGTGCATCGTAGAGTATTCCTGGCGTGCATGACCTACGAGGTAATGCGTTGTTATAGGCGATATAGAATCTATATCGCCTATAACAACGCATTACCTCGTAGGTCATGCACGCCAGGAATATATTATAGATAGTGCAATCCACGAAGGCGCGCCCCACTATTCCTCCTAACCGTTTATAGTATATGCGTGCAAGCTTCCGTCAATGTTTGAGTGTTATCGGTACACACTAATTACCTATGAGTGCACACGCACACTACAATGAATAGACTACGGTTCGCGACTGACGCTCGGAGCAAACTCCCCGCACCCCGCGAGGGGCGCGTCTTCGTGAATTGCACTATCTATGTATAGTTACATTTTACCATCAGGCGGGTCATGCTTGTTCCATCAGCCAGTTGTATAAAAAAAAAGAACAGTTTTTTGCTATTTTTAGATGATTTATACAGCATTATAAACTTTCACTCAAGTCTCTATTCACGGGATGCTGTAGTTCATGGGACAGATTTTTAAATAAAATAGGCCGTAGGAGACGACATAAAAGTCGGTGTACAGAAATGACTCAGAATCGTTCTTCCTGGAATAGTTGGAATAGGGGGCCTATTCCAATAGTGGACTTCTCCAGGCTGATGATGATGGGGCTTGCCTAGCACCTTAAACAATACCATCCTCACACCGGAATCCGCCAAATCCACAGGAAATATATGGTAAATACGTGCGGAACTGATTAAAGCCACGGGTTTCTTCACAATTTTTTTCTTCGCCATTTGAGAGAGCATTGCATCATTTTAAAAGGTTGAAGACGTATCAACATTCTTATTTCAATGACTAGATTCCTATTCTTCTTCTTATAGTGTCACTGATTCTTTGTAACCAGTGTGGTGAAAGGATTTTAAGTGCGCCTCAAATAGGCTCCTTTCGTGCACTACATTATATTCTTATTGACTTTGTCGATGCTTCTTTGGTAGGTCACAAAAATAAGGAGATGAAGGTTTAAAGGTAAAAGGGTGTAATGAAATAATGAACTAGATGTTTGGTTTCGCTTGTTTTATTTCAATCATCGCTCTTACAAAATATGTTCAATGCAAAGGAACATGACTCGTCACAATAAAACACCTTAGTACCATTTTGATTTATTCATATATTATTTTAGATTCCATTCAGCATAACTATTGATAATGCGGGTCACATAAAATGCTCATAGCACATTATAGAAATTTGCAAACACTTCGTAACAAAATAGATTACCATAACTTTTATGTTTGTGTTTCTCTGCGAGAAATGCTACACAATTATCATAGTTATGCCAAACGCACACCGACCGTAACACAACGAAGCAACATGTCCCTTAAAAATAGTCTTTCTTACCAACAATTTCATTTCTTTTTTTTTACATTTTATGGAGTTTTTATTTTTGCATTTTCGTATTTCTAGGCTACCTAACTAAATTGTAACTATTCTATTCTACTGTCTAGACTAGTCTTCTGGGTAGAACACCACACTATCGAACGCGACATGGACAAGTACGTTACTATCCTTCCACTGATTTAGCTTCGAATTTTCTTTACTTATTCAACTACATAACAAAAGAGGTGTAAGCAAACTTGTTCAACTGAAACTTATTGTTTAAGAATGTGTTCACTAATTTCGCTTAAGTTAAGATTTCGGTTAGAAGAGCGGGCGCGGCGCGGTCACTTCAGTCCGTTCAAATTAAATTATATAATAAACTAACAAAGGAAACTAAGCTAGAGTCGCCGCGCGCGCCCGCCTCCTTACACCATTGGAAATATATTATTCTAGGGATCTACTCTATCTATCTTAGCATCGAAACATTTTTTTTTCTTCTATTCTACCCTATCTATTACTTTTAATCCTAAACTAACACCTATCCAACTTTTATTCTTCGTTCCTCAAAGCTAACATTTCTCTTTTAAAAACTTTTCAAACATTCCCTTAACATTAACGACTTACTTCTAGAACATTTACTTAACTTCACCATGTTCATCGACATGTTACAGTTGATTTATAGTACTTATTGGTTTTCGATTGGTATCCCAATGTTTGTGCTCTTACTGTGAGTTCTTAGTGTCTCAGTATAGCGCGAATCGTCCGTTTCTCAGTTTCTATCACACATGTCGACAATTTCCAGGTGATAGTAACCGTAGGTACAACTAGGAACTACTTAATCCCATTCCAATTATACATCGTGAGTGAAATGCAACGATCAGACAGCCACATTACTTCGTTATTTTGCTATTACAGTTTTCAATACAAAATAGTTTAAACATAGTTTTTACATTACCACTACGTTTATGAATTACGGTAAGATCTCTATTACCTGTAAAAATATTGTTTTTAAGCGCATGCAATTGCTTTATTGTAGACATTTTTTGTTCATTACTTTAGGAAGCTGAAGGCACTAGCATCAAATGAATTTAATTGCTTATTCGGAAGGAAAGCTTTAGAAAAATAATTTGTTGCTAAAAATACATTTGCTCTTTGACGGGTATACGAGGTCCTTGCCACACTATATAGTCTTTCAACGAATTGGTATCTGGGTCCATACTATAATTTATTAATATTTTATACATTCATGAACATACAACGATCTACGTTGTGGAATGAAATGAAGAAGGGATTAGGATTTGGGACTAATAAAATACGGTGCACTCTTATACAAAATGACATCAATTTTAAATGCAAATATAGCGGAATATCTATCGGAAGACTGCATTTACAGGAAGCCACATGTACGTGGAACACTAACGATCACTTAACTAAGTACCACGCCCACTTGGTACTACATTGCACTTCATGGTATTTTTTTTTAGAAGTTTAAGGCGGTTCTCAAGTCAGTTCAAAAAATTTGGCTTGATCAGTTTCACGAGCATAATACTGATCTGCGGAGTATTACGGACCATTTTAGTCGATTTTTCACACTAAAGTAATTACATTTTTGTCCACATTTTGACGCGAATTTAACTTTTATCTGCGTTCGAGTAGGTAATTTCGGGCAGTCAGCTATGGGCCTACATACACACTGTTCTTCCAGACGAGATAGAACTCATTATACTTTAGTTTTCAAAAGGATCATTCCCCTGCTTAAGTTGAAATTAAAATGACCATATCGGGCTTGCACTACGGGTCTACATGCTTGCAAATAGTGAAATAAGTAGGTACTCAATATTGTACCTCTATATGAAATAGAAAATTAAATATTCTACTTTATGTACAATCCAATAGTTACCGAATTACAGAGCAGTTTTATCTTTTTCTGGAGACAAACGAACATAAAAATAGGAATACAGATCTACATTTCGTCGAAAATCTACAATTTATTCAAAACCTGCCGTTCTCTAGTCTCAGTTCCTGTATTCTTTAAGTCGGTTCACAGGTTTTGAACAAAGGTTCACCGCTTAATCGTCCGTTAAAATACAGTTAATATATCAAACATTTAACTAGTCTTCAGTCCCTGGTTGTATAAATATTTTCCTACTTCTTACTCGACTTTAATGATTTGTATACTTTGGTTCTGATGAAATTCTTGACGTGCCAAAATAGAATTAAACAGTTGCGATATAGTCGTACCCATCAACAATGTATATACATGTGAGTATACATATCCATGTATAATTTATATATATTCAATATAAAAATATCAAATTTCATATAAAGTCATAAAGTGTACCCAAAACCTACGTGATGGTACAAAAGTGTTGTTCGCGCCAATACGGGCGTCACACTTTGGATTTCAAATCCTTACAATTTCAAGTTCTGGAAATAAATGGTGGAATTTAGTTAGGAGTTCACTAGTGGAATGTGCCGACCGCCTACGAGATAACAGCTACCGTTGATTCAGTACACGATTCTCAAAAAAGGAACACTTTCATAATCACGTGTCAAAACATGAGTTCTCGACGTACAAAAATTGTATAGACATGTAAAATGTATAAATAGAATTTGCATACGAATTTGATCGTACGACTGCTTACTGCTAAATTGCTGTGTTATCAGCAATGTTGCTACATAAGCGCAGACGTTACATTTGGAAGTCACTCGCCTCCGGGGCGCTAGTATTATTGCCTTCTCACCGAGAGCTACCTATCAAAACAGAAAATGGAAGATAACAGTAGGTATACAATTCAGTCTGTGTTCGGTTTTGGCATCGACTTTATTGTTACTGAAGAGTGAAAGTTATGAAATGAACATTAAACCTAGTTGTGATGTTATAAATTATGCGTACGATAATATTTATTGCAACGGATCCGGTGTAGTTCAGAGATACGAACGATAAATACCAAGCCGAAAACATATTGATCGGAAATAACCGCGATTCATGGAAGACAGTTGCAGTACGAAAATGATTTGATTTAATACTGTGTTTGAGACTTTAAAACAAAATAGCAGACACCACGCAATTTTTAACACGTCTTTAGCACTGCTCTCACGACCATGTTTCACTGTGGTCTGAGATATCCGATAAATGGTCTCTAAACTTCATTGATTTAGCTTCTAAGCTGCCATATTTTTATAAACGTTATACATAACAAAACTTTTTTCAAAGTGTATTTTTTAAATACTGTTCCTCATAGAAGATTCTCAATCTTCGGCATAACTCGAAGCTACGCGGTGCAGCCGTGGCTCCGCACCCTTATAACACACATAAAGCCATCTCTTTAATCCATCCCACCCACTATCCGTTAGTAAATACTTTGTTTCTTGATTCCACATGATATGACCATCTTTCTTTATCCTTCTATCCGACTGCTTTCAGATATTGCTCACACATTTATGCCCTTGTAGAAATAAAACTTTTGAAAAATAAATAAATAATTGATATTAATTTTAAAATAATATTACGCGTAAAAATCTGTGTATTTCATTGCACGATCCATTCAATTACTTCATTATGACGATTGTCGATTTGAGAGCGAATCAGATTTCTTATAATTTTTAATATGACACCGAAATAAAATTTATAAAGAAGAATGCCGCGTGGCAATTTTTTTCCGTCTCGACTGTAATTAAACTACGCTAAAATAAATACCTAACTATCTTAAATAAATCATGTCAACATTCAAAACCTGCGCCTAAAAAATCTTAAATTTACTTTCGTAAAACAAATAATAAAATTATAATGTAAAAACACATTTAAAAATTGCAGCTATATCTATACAATCAAATCGTCCGTACCGTCTCAGACCTCATCAAAACATCTCGGCGAATGCGTCGAGCGCGGCGGATCGAACCGAGGCGCGTCCAATAAATAAATCGAGCGAATTAAATAAGTGAGACAGCACTCGCGAGCGGAGCTTTCGATGAAGTCTACAACGGCCGCAAATTAAAACTAAAACAAATTAACATCGTAAAAGTCACAGTTGCTTTGAATTTTTGGCTCGTGTACAGCACGTATTGTTGCAGTGGGTCGCGTTTATTTGGGCGGGTAGGACTGGTAGGCTTCGTCAGGCGAGGCCGCGGTGGACGCGTGCTCGCTTTCCATCGGCATCTGGATGATCGGCGCCGTCGGGCCCGTGTAGAACTGGTACGGGTGCGACGCGAAGTACTGCAACACAACGCACACTCTAACACAACCGCCTCATAATCAAAAACCGAGTCATCGCACATTGAAATAACATGCAAACCACCAGCAGACCGCGGCGCCCCATCAAAAGTGAAATCCCTTTTCATGTAAATGTGCATTCATCGACCACACATGATGGAACATTAATCTGCCGATTTCTCAAGGGAACAAATTTTGATAAAGCCGGTTCATTTGAGTTTCTAGCTCCAATTGGACACCTTCCAACATAGGACGTTTACTAATGAGTTTCCCATGCGGTTTAGCTACGAGCTAGTAACGTTGGATTTACAATGTGCGGTGACTGACAACAGAGAGCGATACATAAAGCATATTTTATTCCCTATGATATATTCAATCACAGTTAGTAGATGGAACATTTCAGATTAGCATGTGACTAGGGACACCGTGCATCGCGTATTTTGAAGGCGGGGTACACAGACTTGCGTGGTGGCATCGTTTGACAAGCGCTTTTAGCTAAGCATAGGATGCGTAAGGGTGCATACGTGAAACAGAATAACATCAACGATTGTCTATCCGGCTTATCATTCGATCATGCACGATTTAATGCCAATAAGCGTCGGTTGACAATCGCAGTCAATCTGCGTGAATTTGGCCTAAGGCTGGAGCGGACAGCTTGGACTAAAGCACTCACGTATAACTCATTATCCGGCCTTAAGCTGTCCCAGTTTACCTGGAAAACAGAGGAATACCGTCAGTCGTTTATTTTTTTATTTGACTTGACGCTCTTTGTTCTGCCGCTGCGTTGTTTCAGGCCGTTTTAATTGAGATATTTTTGCTAACCACCGCTCTATTGTTCGCGCTGTCATTGTTCCGTTGATGTCTCATTTCTATTTATTCTCTTGGGGGGTTCCAACTACCATTCTATCTAACTATTATACTATCGGATGCTTAGCGAAACATCCTTACGCTGAAATTATCACCTACATGTTTGTAGGTAATGTGTCTCTTAACTATGATATACTATATGATAACGCCCTTCACGAAACGCCCGCGTCATTTTAGATGTCCTATATCACAGTTACTTGATGTCCCTGAAAGAAAGTCTTACTCACGTATTGGCTAGGCACAGAATCAATGGGTATGTGGCTAGGATGCGCCTGGTGTCCAGCATGATGCGTGGCGTGTGCTGGCGGCATCAGGGCCGCATACGGTGCAAGCCAGGCAGCCGCGGGATGCGCCCCATGATGATGCCCGTGGTGATGCATCTGCGGGTGATGGTGGTAGGCAGCCATGCCGTAAACCCCCGCCCCCCCACGGAACACCCCCCCGCAGTCCCCCCCAGCGCCGGCGTTCACGCCGCCGGCGTACACGCTGCTGACGGCCATCGCCTGCAGAGTCAGAGAATATGACTATTTTGAATGAGTATGCTTTGCCACGGTCTGTGTAAGGGTAATTGTAAACAAAAAAGAAACTACTGCTAAGAACGGGACACATTTGAAGAAAAGTTCAGCTTCAAAGTTAATAAAATTCAGATAGGTAAGATACTTTTATCGAAGAAGGGGCTTTTATATCAAAACACTGAATTCTTGGGTTCAGTGTTTTTTTTCAAATTTCGGTTCTTTTTAAAACAGAGTCGATATAAAGGACGCTGAAGTGCTTACTAATTTGGGTATGAAACTACCCTGCTCGATAAATTTAGCAAAAAGGCCAAGCATGTTATTTTTAGAAAACTTTCTTCAAAGTTCCGGAAGACCTCATAAAACGACAATCCGGACATCTCAGACTTTGTAAGCGTATTATGGTCTCCAGTAAATAGTTTAATTTTTTTCCTTTAGTTTGTTCAAAAAACGTATGTAAATAAAAAAAAATATGCAAGTTTGTCTAAAGAAGTACAAAATAATAAACCAACGTGAAATAAATGCTTACGACGTTCTGTAGGTAGATAAGAATGCGCGTTCTAAACAGTCTAAATTAATTAGTCAAGTTAGGATTTAAGCTTATTGATTAGTGGTAGTACCTATTAGTAGTAGTGAAGTATCAACTTACGAATATCGAATACTATTGAAATGACGCGACTTTTTTATGCGGGATAATTTTTTTTATAGTCTTCCTTAAAATTGGGAGTAGAATTTAAGAAATCTCTGAGTTAACATTACACAAAATAAATCCCCCTTCAAATACACCCGAGGACAGTTGTACAGGTTGTGCTGTCAGCCGTCAGATGTATCCACTATGGTAAAGTTTATATGGATTAGTACCTATACACCAAAAACCAGTTAGTTCCAATCACCCAAAAGCTAAAACAAAGCACGAAGTTGATATTTACTTGTGTAAGCGAATCGTTGTTGTCCCGCCACACTCTTCCTCCATTGTTGTCGTTCTTGTAAAGCGACTTCTTCTTGTTTCCTCCATCGGCAAACTTCACTAGCAATGGCTCCTTGGCCCCCGGGATCGGGTTACCGTTGAACATCTGGTTCGAGAAAAACTAAATATCACTTCGAGATATACTTTGGTTCAAACATTCTAGGTATTAATTTGCGTTGGTGCTACAAAAAAACGGTGAACTTAGTCTTTTTGCGATCTTCAAACCTTTTGCTTTCTGCAGATGCATTTACTAAATTTAAATGATGATGATTGAACTAGGATTTCAAAACCTTAAACCTTTGAACTCTTCAAAACGCAAGGCAAGGTTGATATCCTAGCTAAATCCTAATAATGTTATTAGCAGTGCACACCTGAATAATCTGCTCGCATTTCTCTCTTGACTCCATACGAGCGAATCCAACTCCTTTGCTCTGGCCGTATGTATCGCGTAGGATCCTAGTGGACACAACTTGGCCGAACTTAGCCAGCAGCTGATCAACATCGTTTTCCTTGAAGTGCGGCGGCAGGTTAGCCATGTACAAGTTCGTCGGATCTTGCTCTTGTTGCTGAAAACGACATTAAAAGCATGTGTAGCAATCGCCCTGTCATCTTTACTATTTATCTGTATTAAAATTTAACGGGGGTATTGATTTAATTAAAAAAATCTTTATATTTGAAAGTGATCATGTCTTCGACAAAATTAACTGAATGTAGCTTGAATGGGACCACAAAACTTTGTTAATGAACACCAAAGTTTTCCAGGAGTCAGCATCTTCAGACAAAACAATACCTTCGATGTTGCTTGAGACAGTTTGTCGATTGACTTTCTGGTCCAAGAGCCGACGTGCATTTTGATTGTATTGTCAACTTACTGTTAATATTATAAATCGATTTTCCTATACCTTACTCTTGAACTAAAATCAACATAGGTTAACGTTTGCCTTTAAAATTGTTATGAAGCGTTAGTCGTTATCGAAAGTATCCAAGTATTTCTGAGAATGTTATAATTAGCTGAAGCCCGCATAGATAATCTAGACACTGAAGCCAGCTCTGACGTATCAGCAGATCGATCTAATATACTAAATAACATTACGTATGTAGTGTTATCAACGACATGGGCAGTATACATCAGCATAGGAGGTTATGAAGCTAGTTAAGTTCGCATACACTAATTTAATATCGAAAGCATAGAATACCCGAGCCCAGTAGCGAATACATTGTTTTAACGCTGAAGCAAACGACAGATAGAACCAACAGAATGAAATGTCTCAAGTATAGAATAGTAAGCGTTATTTGTTTGCATCGGATCGGCACCATTGAAGAAGTGAATACTTACAACACAATAGTGTAAGATCGCTCGGTTTGTACTCGTATCAACGAACACGTACCCAAATACCACCGGCGATGATCCCCAAATGGACTGACAATGAGTGATCGGAAAATCCGGGGACGATGAAATTTCACCGTGACATTGTTAAATTATGAATCGCCCATCTATGTCGATGATCTACACAGGACCTACTTCAACTAGACAGTTTCAAACATCTATTGAATCAAACAAAAATAGGAATTATGTTGCTGGTAGACTAATATTTAACCTCGATAGGACAGGAAGTCGCTACAAGTATGCATAAACTCTCAAATCTTTTACAAGAACACGGCTTCCAAGTTTTAATGCTCAATAAAGTTTTACAGCATTTTTCAAGAGATAGGTATATATTAATAGGGTATAGTATACTAAAGCTATAAGTAAGGGCAGAGGGAGTGCGGGATGGGAATAATGGTAGAGAGGGCAAATCTTGGGGTAATCTAAATAAATTAGAAAAGGCACTAAAACATCTTTATGCTTCCAGGTAGGTACCTCATTACAGTTATTAGACACGACTTGTTTAATGTAAATTTCTGTTTTATTCGTGTAAAGCGGTAATTTTGCGTGTCTTGCGCTTTAATTTCACACTTTACCTACTCACCCCTTTCATTAAATGGTTTTATTTAATCCATTAGATGTCGGATGGAATTCAAGGAGCATGGTTTCCAGTTGGTCGATGGAAGGTTAGAGGACAAAGAGACAGCGGATTAGGAGCAGGCGGTTAGTTATAATAGTATTACTTGCATGCACAACGTACACGGTTCAGTCTACGCAGGAACCAGATACCCACTTTAGCCATCTGGGCCTGAACACCTTTAGCTTGTAATCCTTTTACCGCGGCTTCCGCAGAGGCGATTGTTTCAAAATCTACAAAACCGTAACCTGCAAAAACAAGTGAACATTTCATGAAATAATGCGCCTACCTCATGCACCAATAGGAAAACATTTTGTAACTCTGAGATGATTCATGCGTTAAATAGAAACTTCTAGATTTCAAAAACAACTATTAAACATTGAGAAAATGTATGTGGGTAATGAGCACAAATATTGCCTACTCGGAGGTAGCGTGATAAACGGAACGTGACTTCATAAAAATCGAACACTGTGGCAGACATTAGTATAAATATAAAGTACACTGTGCAGAACTTTTGAGTATATATAAAACTGTTAACATCTGTGCTTTGGTGCAGTAATGAAAATGACGTCTACTTACATACTGATCAGAATGTTAAATAAATATCATATCGATAAAAAGAATGAGAATATCATAAATATGAAATAATTGGAATGTATCTAGCGTTCGTGCATATATTGGAAAAAAGTCTCACCATAGATGGGTTATTAATGAAGGAGGTATATGGTATTCTAGAAAATATTAATATTTTTTTAAGTCAGTTACATTGTTACAGATGCACAATCTATTTCGTATAGTTAAGTATAATAAATATAAGTATTTATACATACGTGAAACTATGCACAGATTTATTACTAGAAGTATAATGTTATAAGTATACTATGATAGTGTTAGTGGACGTACTTTTATGAATCATTTTTACCTTTACATTTATTTGTATTTTTGTCCAATATTGCTTTCGTTGAAATGATGTTGCCGTACCTGAAACCATTATCAAGTATTATTACATTATCAGTGTACATACATTTATCCGCGTTAGTAATTTGATGACTTACATCTGGCACATTTGGACGAGGTCCTTATCGGTGGTGTTCTGGTTGAGCCCTCGGATGTACAGATTGGTACGGCTGAGTTGTTCACCGCCGATGCCAGTAGAGGCTGACGAGGCTGGTGGCGGGGGCGCGGTGCTCAGGCTGGTGGAGCGAGTGCCACCAGCTGACCCCGTGTTCGATGAAGATGACGATGCCGTGTTGGCTGGTGAAGCAGCCGTGGGCACTCTGGTCCCAGCTGTCGCGCAACCGCCTGCCATCGTCGCACCGGAGTACTGCAACAAAATAAGTCGAATCAATATTTTCCTACAACTTTCCGAAAATAAAGCATAGTTGGTGACGACAGACTAATATCCAACCTCTTCCTCAAACGCATAAACTGACTCCATTCAACTGTGGGTGTACCTACGTTTATGTGAGCTCGTAAACGCTATCATGTTTTATTACAGTTCTTTTCCTTAGGCCTCATCAAGTTCGAAACTTGCACATTCATTGTGAGTAAAATAACTTTGATAAAATAAAATTGCAAAAATACATAGGTTGGTCTGTAACTTTGTTCTTGTTAAAAGCGATACTAAATCAAGTTAGAATTTGATACTGAACAGCGCCAATAAATCTTGAGCAGCGGCGATATTTCAATTCTAATTGGAACGATAGGAATGGTTAGAAGTTCTAGCTGTTCCATTTTGTTTCAAACTTCTGCTTTGGATGGCTCTTTTCGTTACTTCTAAGTTCTAAATTTTGTTCCAAATGCCTAACTTGCAAAATGAACGAGGCATTCGAATTGCGAGCTAGCTTTCGTTTCGTTCAATTTATTTACGAAAAATTATAGCAGTCATTACATGCCTGCCTCAATATTTTGTGTTACCCCCTTGCGAAACCTTTATACCATCTGTTTTTTCGGAACATCTTGAGGAAATCCTCATAAGCTGTTTGGGATCATCAATGTCACCCCTTCAAATCTCCCCAAGTCCGGTTAGGCTATAAGTGTTAATAAGCCTCGACAAAACGTATGTGGCGCTCGCTTACTCGTAGGTACCATGAAGGCGTTTCCATTGAAAATAACTGTGCTGGCGTTAGAATGCTATTAGTTATTTAGCCGAGTAATGACGGGGGGAGTAATGAACGCATGCCGATTCGGAGCACGCACCAATGAGCTCCGGTCTCCTATTTAAGTCGTATACGTCCGGTATTTTCGAAAGTAGAGCTTTTCCACGTCGCGACTTTGCGATTTGCGTTGTTCAAACTACAGACATTACCAAAAGCTAATAATGGAAGTTTCGTTAGGTGAAATTGTTTAGCAAGTTTTTCATTGCTTTATTGTTTCGTTGTGGGTCTTGCTTTTTAATTTATAAAACCGTACTGGCCGTGTGTAGAACCCTTGCCATATAACTATACAATACTTTGAGAGGACTTGTTTTATTTTATGTCCGAGTAGAGTGTGAAAATTCTTAGAAAAATCGTAGTGGCGCGCAACTTTATCAGGCGTAGCGAAAAACACCGTTATAGGCGGTATCTGAAATGGCAGCTTTTATACGAGGCATGTCTATGACCGACGGTTACTCCGGCGTCCGGGGCTCTGGTTGCGGGATTCGCAATCAATCTACAAGTAGCCACGAGTTTTCTCCAAAGAGCAATATTCACAAACACGTACGAGTGCGATTACGTGGTTTTTGTAATCCGTCTCGCTCTACCTATCTATACATTTTTCAACTTTACGAGTACAACAATCGGAAAACGGTGTTGTCTGCGCAATTATGAGCTCTCTTGCTTTTGAAATAGTTTTTAAAATTCCACGACTCATGATGTGTACGTTCAGGCATCGCTACACATTGTATATTCGTGAACAGTTAGTTTAAATTAACGAAGAGGCTCGCTGCCGACTAGAAATAGCAATTTGGTTCGATATACAACTATTTAACGAGAAACTAATGACTTTAAGATATATTGGCTGTCGTATAAATGTTTGAATTGGGTTTGATTAAACTAGTGTTATCTATAAAGTGATTAGGCATAGTTTATGTAGATGTAAACTTTAGACGACTATGCACCTTAATTGCAGTAATCACAAAAAGGTCTTATTACCATTCTCTATAGTATATGAAAACCAGTTAGGCAAAAAAAATAGGTAGGTACATACCAATAGTATAGAGTCTATACTATTGGTATGTACCTACCTATTTTTTTTGCCTAACTGGTTTTCATATAATTTCACTTGTACTGCGAAAGATTCTCGTACAGTACAACATAATTATCATAATTTCTCGTACCTATCACATCACCTCTGCTCAGTTGTTCAAATACAAAAAAAGTTCTGCCTCGATATATTTCCGCAGCGCACCGTCTTGAAAAACGCGAACGAAGTCGTAATTCAATTGGTATCTCGTACGGGGGCGGTAATTGTGGCAATTTGTGCTAACTGCCGGCGTGTTGCGACCACCGCGAAGACACCGATACACGGAAACGAAGTCCTACACATCGGATGTGAAGTCTGCTTTTTTATCATCATCATCTCAGCCCGGTATCACCCACTGCTGGGTACAGGCCTCCTTGGTCTTCTGCCAGGCTCCTCTGTCCCATGCATCTCTTGTCCAGGTGTTTCCCGTGACCTTCACGATGTCGTCGACCCAAGTGCTTTCGGACGACCCAGATTTCTTCGCTCCGATTTCGGCCACCATCCTTTTTTATAAGTCAGTTAAATACACTTGGTTCAAAGTTCTAGCTTGGCCCTAATTCTTGCAAACCAGTGCCAGTGTGGTGAAAGGATTTTTAATTGTGCCGCGAAGAGGCGTGCACTTGTTTTCGAAATAAACTCATGCTGATTTTCCTCATGACTTTCTTCACCATCTCTCTTTTCTCTTCTTCATTTTATTAAGTTAACCAATACCAACCATGAATGAATGTACCATCAACATCATCATGGGATGGTGAATGTACCATCAAGCAAATAAATTATTTCATTTTTTTTTTATTTCGTCGCACTGTCATAGTTCACATACATTTTTGGACAGAAAAACTCATTAGTGGGCGGTTGGATCTTAGAGCACTTAGAACCTTAAAATTGGGCAACAGGGACGCAACTACTACACCACTAGTGCTCTCGGAATACTTAAAAGAGCATAGACATTCTGGAAACCATTAGTGAAAGCTACATAACCATACTTTTCACAAGGTACACTTATGAAGGGGCAGTGAATGACAGAAAATGAAGGACTCCTATACTCAGCAGTGGGTGAAGGACTGAGATTATAATGTTGAGTACAATGGGTAATAAATGAAAAAGTAAGTACAGAGCTGTTGCTTTAAAATGACTTGAAAATATTCACGCAAAAAGTATTATGAAAGTAACCATTATGCTTCATGGTATGTTTTACAACCAAGTCGTAGCAGTGAAGTCAGGCATTTTATGATCGAAAGATGTTAAATCAGCGGGACAAGTTTTTATTGTAATAATTAAATGACTCAAGAGTAGGTAGTTTATAAATAGGGTACCGCTGTTTACTGAAGAGTCAGATTTTATTATTCAGAATTTTGTAATTATTGGTTCTAATGATAGATGCATCATTGAGTTTTCATCAGTGGGATGATTGCGTATCTTTTGTTTCAATCAAAACCAATCGCATCTGTCAGTTTTGACATTATTTTGAGCTTTGATTGCAATAAAAAACGAATTTAAACAATAATATGGCAACAGATAAATAGTAGTAGAAAAAGATGGCAACAAGAAATGTTTCTTTTTAGTATCAAACTTTTGATTGCAATCGAATTACATAATCGCCCAGCTGAAAATTGCAGTCCGTGATTTTAAGCCTCTTATTTGTCTCAACCTTTATATCTCAGCGTATTAAGGGCCAGTTTCACGGATGATTACGATTAGTCATACGACTGGTCTTAAATACGCTGAGATTTAGGCTGGTTTTAGTCTCACGCCGATGGCACGCGCACCATCAGCGCTGATGGCCGAGATTAATGAACTTCTAGGAAGCGTTTTTGAATGACGCGTAGCTATCAGCGCGCACGCTTCCTAGAAGTTCAATAATCTCGGCCATCAGCGCTGATGGTGCGCGTGCCGTCGGCGTGAGACTAAAACCAGCCTTAGTAATTGATTGGTCAATACCAATCAGTTATTAAATTAAACGCTAATCTGAGACAAAAATAAAATATTGTCTCTCAATACACTGTTCATTGTGGAGTCGACATAATGCCGACCACCTGCACAATATACTCAATTTAACTTTATTAGCTCGGCATTTCGGAAGGGTAATTAAGTGAGTCAGAAATGTCCTGTGGGATCTAGCAAGATCTCATTTATGAAAAAAGCATGTTAGCCGCTTTTCAACGGCGCGGCGCCGCGCCGGCCGGCGGCGCTGCCCGGTGCGAAGACCGATTATTAAGCTGTAACCTATTTTGCATCATACATCAGTAAGTAGGATTTACTGTTGTGCAAAGAGGCTGTGTATGTAGGCGTTTGCAGCTTAATGCATTGTAAATGCGTTCTATTTTCAAATCACTTTACAGTCACGCTATGCTTGCTTGATACGTTATTATAGTTCATTAAATAATAATCTATGCAAACCTTCTTCGTGAAATAATCTCATTTGACATAAAATAATAAGGTGACTTTTTGCTGAAAAAAAAATAGTAGATGCACACAGGGAGCATTAATGTGCGTCTGCGACTATTTAAGCAGATACAGGTGCGAATATTTTACTATTAATTTTAATTTTTAATAAATAATTATTTTTCTCTGATAAAAAAATAGGATCTTGTTTAGCAATAGCTCACTTACTGCCCTTCTATTCACAGTTTTGAGTACCGACAGGCACCGGTTATCTGCTTTCTACGTTAGTTTATCCTATAGTATAAGTTTTGCTACCGTGTAGTAGAGAGTCACAGAGCTTTAGAGCTATATTTTCAACTCCCGTGAGACCCGTCTAAATGAACGTAACGCTTCAGTGTTTGCTTATTGTGAATTTCTGAATCTTATTATCTACTTTTTTTACCTTCTGGGCATTTCTTTAATTTATTAACTCAATTTAAAGATGTTTGCGTAGGTTTTTTGAAAGAAAATATGGCAAGTTAATTCATTTTCAGATTCAGAGAACAACTCATCCGCAGACACCCACATTGCAAATGAGGCTACCCACGCAGGATTTGGGGCAAGAGTTTAGTTTTATACGCAGTAGTAGCGGCAAAATGCAAGGGCGAACCCGTTGGGAAAAAACGATAAAACCTTTCGGTCGCATTTGTAAACGCTCGGCCGCTTATGTCACCACAATCATTAATCAACGCACGACCACATTAGTAAATCCGCTGGGTAAAATATGCATCGGTTTAGGTAAAACGTCTGTTATGTATATCTATACTTCCTAACGGTAGAATTTTCACTTCAAGTATGCAAAACTTGACAAAATCAGTGTGGCTTGCTTCGACAGGTGTCACGTCAAGAGGCGGTGGCCTCCCCTCCCCTTGAGGATGGGCGACAACCACCAAAGTAATCACAGCGGCAAACTCGCCTAAACTTCGACGTCGACTTAACAACTTCGTGAATAAAGCGATTTTTTTGTAAAACGGAACGCGATTTGATATCGAGATCGGTTTCTTGTCTGAAGTTTGGGAAAGAAATAAGCCCGTGTCTTTTTCCGATACGGAACTTTTAAATAGGAGCATGCACCATAAAAAGAAATCGATCATTTTACTCTGAAACACAGATTTCCAATCGATTGTAAAGTATTTAATCGACGTGCTCTCAAACGGTAACTTCGTGAGGAAACCAGCATGTCGTAGAACCTAAAAACTTCGAAATAATGTGTCAAGTGCTCACTTAAAATCCTTACACCACTTTCGGTTCGAAATAATCAGTCACACGAAAAGAAGAAGACGTTGTTATAAGCCACACCAACAACTTGCTCAACTCAATTTTTTTTATCAACTAGGTATATTTTGCTGGAATTTATTCATACGATAGATAGTGTGTGCACCGCAGCGATAGGAAAAGAGGATTAATTTATTCGGGAATCAAAGATAAGTGACCAGTAAAGAAAGAGTAATGGGAGAAATACGGACTGACAGAGATTGATTCCTGTTATACCCACAATATATTGCTTACGATTCGAGCAAGGATGTTCCGTAACATTTTGTTTTAGAAAATATCAGAATAGATTTTCTGTAAAAATACTAGTGGTATAGCGGCTCCGCCTTCCGAGTGAGTTTTTCTACCCAAAAAATTATGCACACTATGCCAGTGCTCTCAGACGGTGAAGGAAAACATCGTGAGGAAACCGGCATGTCGTAGAACCTAAAAAGTTCGAAAATATGTGTAGGAAAGAAGCCTCTTTGTGTCTCTTTATACAATACTTCGTCTTCATTCGTGTGGCTAGGAAGGAACCCCTCTTCGGGTAAAGGCCTCCTCCAGTTTATGCCATTCTTCTCTGTCCATGGCCAGGGACATCCATTGCTTTCCTGCTGTTTGAACTTGTTCGTTTGTCCAACGTTTTCTAGACCGATCTGCTCATCTCTTGCCACTTGGTCTCGTCCATCGTGTTGCCTGTTTAGTCCACCTCTTGTCGTTGTATCGACCGGCCCATTTCCATTTTAATTTTAGTGCGTGATGAAGAGCGCCAGTTACTTTTATTTTTTTATAAGAATGTTAAATGCAGCTGCCATCTCGTAATACCTAAACCGCTTTGACAAGTTAGTAAACAGAATTAGATTATAATATATTCCGTCAAGATATAAAATGAATGCGGAAGATTTAAAAGGCAATGTAACTTGCAAACGAGATTGATGAATGAGGATTAGATAAAAATGGCGTGCCAATGCCGCAGTAAGAAATATAAATGCTATCTATACCGGAGCTTGGAAGCTTTGAGATAGCTTAGAAAATGATGGATCTTTAGAGGGAATTTCAAACAACTTAAATCAACGTCGATGGCATGATATATTTTGTAGCGTAGATTATATCATACGAGTAAGGATCCTTGTGTGAATAATGGTGGTGTATTAAAGCATACGTTTCAGGAATATAGAGTTTGTCACGTACGAGCAATTATTGCACTGATATCGCAATAGTTAGTCTGGTAAGTCTTTTTATACTTTGCTTTTAGAACGATATAAAAAATCATGGATAGACCCGTGAATATTTTGTAGATCCACCCTAAAAAACGAGGCTGGAACCGGAGTTTTTGGGTCTAACCACACCTCTACACTATTCGTGAAGTTGACCAAAGTTAAGCGAATAGAATAGTGTATGAGGGGCACTTCACTTCACTTTGTGTAACCTCGCCTCGCCTCGGGAACTTATAATCATCTTCTTCAATATTATGTCGACTTACGGCGTTCACAGTAACTTTTTCTAGATTGTTTTGTATCCGTGAAAACATATTAATTGGCGCACTAGTTTCTAGCGTATTCATATTATTCTATTATTTTAAGCTGTTGGTTTACCAACAAATAAATAAATAAGAACGAGGTTATTTCGAAATAATTGTAGTAAAATTAATCATTAACTTTTAATGATAAATTGATGTAGGTATCTGAATACAGTTACCTACTACTCAATTTCGCGCGTTTTGTTACAGAGCCGAATTTAATGATATGATAACATGCACGCACGCGTGTAGGAAGTGACTGTGATGACGTCACCCGAGAGGAGGGGTATCTTGAAGTATGGCGTAGGAGGTGGGGGTAGGGATGCCAATATACTTTTGCTGAAACATAAATTGCATAGATATTCTAAAAGCTGCTCACGTAGTATTACTTTTGTATCAAAGTTTTATATAAAAGCTCTGACCAGTAGTGTAGGCTTCGAACAAAGTTGTCAGTGCTTATTATTAAACAGTAAATTTATTTGGTCTCTCCGGTGGACGCAGCAGGTGGGTTAGAGTAACCTAAAATTATGTTATCCCTAATTTTGTGTTGAAAAATATTATTGAAAAGCTGAAAGTCTGCTCAGATACATTTATTTTGCGAAATACAAGCCATTTCAGTAAGGATTCGCAATATTGAATAGCGAAAACTGTGGCTTCATAGTTTCTTTTTATGCAAACCGCCCGCTGTACGAGAATTTATTTCCACAATATTACTATTCAACGCGGAAAAAGTAAACGAGACTTTTGGGTATTCTTACAAAACATCGAAAAAATTCAACCCTAATCACTCAACAGTTGGTCTCGCGCGTGCGTGTGACGTCATCACAGCGTATGGTTGCATTCCACGTCAAAAAGGAGCAACAAGATAAAATATAAAATTTGTGGAAGTATGTTTTTTTCGCTTCATTTTGCATGTATTGTGCTGCTTTAGGCATGGTTTTGTGTTTGAATTATATAATTTAGTTATAATCAAGAAAAAGTAGAGATACGAATTCTTCAGAGGTAGCCATTCTGGATCAAATGCTATTATATAATATATGTCATGAAAAATTCGACTGTAGTAAACTTGTCAACCAAATTTGTATTCACATTCCACATCGTTGTTATATACGAGAGACTCGCAAACGCTATTTGTTCGCTCCCACTCCTTGTAAAACGAACGCAGGTAAACGTGCACCTTTGCATAGAATTATGAATCAATATAATAAGCATTTCACAAACATTGAATTCTTTGCAACTTCACCTGGTTCGTTCAGAAAAAACATACAAGACAGTATGATGTCTTTGTTAGACACTGATTAGGTTGAACTCAAATTATTATATCTTTAATTTTAGGTATGTGAGTGGGTAAGTAGGTGTATTGGTTTGTTTCTTCTAAAATTGCGTTATATAGCAAATACAATAGATACATAAGCCTGTTTACTCGAATAATTATACGAAGGAATACACCTGCGTGCCTACTTACTTTACTTTATTTTTTATTATTTATGCATGCATTCATACCGCCCGATACTTCATGTCTCATTTGCGGATAACGGGGCTGATTACACTCTAAGAACTACTTAGTATACTTTATAATTGTTTTGTAATATGTGAGTGCAATTGTTTGTTGTCCTAAATAAAAACTATAAAACTATAAAACTATAAGCCATTTGGTAAATATGTCCCTACTACGTAATCGAACGACTATCTACCTATTACTATTCACATGTGACTGTGTCTTTTTTGTGAATAAATTTATTCAAACCTAAATGTCTATCTTTTGTTAGTTCTCTTATAAAAGCTAGGAACAATGTACAAATTACGAACACCAAACGCCGAATCCGCCTGATTCGCGCTGGAGCTCTCGAAATGAAACATAAATCCATTCAATCTATTTAAATTGAGCACTCCATTTGTTTTATCGTCGATTCAATCAGGGAATCGATAAATTCATTCCCCGCACTATGCTGGGACACTTGTTAGACCTACGTTTGCTGTTTGAATTCAGAGTGGTAAGAAATAATGTAATTTTTTCTATACAATTACTTAGGTCAGCTGTAGCCTAAACCGACGAGCATGTATCATGACTGTTTTTTGAGCGAATGAAGCAAAATGTCTATCTGAGGATCGCATGACAAAAACTGTGGTTTCTGCCAACATCTATGGGGAATGAGGGCGAGTGTTTGCATGTATTTATGTATCTATCAACCTACCCACAATAACTAAATCAACCAGCAGGCATAAAAGATTCAAAGATTTTGATTCTATTGAAAAAGAAACTTTTTTTGATAGCAAGTCACCTCAAGTCATGATAAAACCTCTAAAATTGGCCTGAAACAGAAATTGATAACTTAATCAGCTTACATAATTGAGGAGAGTTTCGTCTCATGGACGAGATAACTAAATTACATTGCATTTTAGTCTCCTAGCTCTCTGATTGCTTATTGTTGTTTCGAACCCTGTTCAAAACTTAACGTAATTAGGTATGCTTCTCTCTACAAAGCAAACAACTAGTACAAGTTAGCTTATTACGCTGCTGGCTCGAGATGACTCAGAGTCACATTAGTCACCGAGTCAGTTTAACTCGAGAAATTAAACGAAGAAAAATGGAACAGCCAGCGGGTGAAATATTACCCACCCTTGTTTTCCGTCTGTGCAATAAATATCTAGGGTCAAGCGAGAGCAGGGAAAAATCGTTCAACCGTCTTCGTCGAATTTAAATATCGGCAGCAGTACCGACCTAGGCCGCATCACTCTGACATTAACATAATTCAACAAAAAAACACTCTAAGGAAAAATCCTTCTTTTTTAGCGATCCCTGTCTTGACCCGACAGTCCCGACCCGAAGATCCCGTAGTTCACAATATCGGACAAGTTTTACTGATGAAATTGTTTTTGCGTTCTATAGATTCTTAAAAACCTTATTGTCCTTTACCCTCGTCAAGAACGATATAATATAATGATGTAGATAGAAAATATACCCAATCACCGTTGTTACCAATAACCAAAGACATTTTTATTGGTAGGAAAAATACGTTGATACTTTCTACCATTCATCTTGTAGGTAAATGTACTCCTTAAAATGCATCTCAAGTGGGTTCACAAATGGTGCGAAAAAAATATGTATCTTGTTTGAGATGAGTTTTTACGGCGGTTAGGGTCTTTCACCTTCCGGTGGAGCCGAAATAAATCTAATTCCTTGGATGACAGATATCAGCAAGCCTTGTTTATTTATACTTTCACCCCAAGTTTAGAGGGTCGTAGGCACACGTGGTCTCTTCCTTATTGTACCGAAATAAACTATTATGTGTCAACGCATATGTGGGGTCACCGGTTTTAGAAAGATAAGCAAAGTCACTTTGACTTATATACTCTGAAAGCGAGTAACAGATTGAAGAAAAATGAGCACTAAAAAACCTTTTACCAGTTTGACATCACAAATCGAGACAAATTTTTTACCGATACGATACTACTCACGACCTGAACTATCTTAAATAAAACACGTGCTTATAACTCAAAGCGCGTTACTTGAAAAGGTACTAAATAAAATCTATTCGGGAAAGCGAAACTTCGCGAAATAAATGTGGTAATTTCATTTGCAAAAAATTTCCACGAACCGCATTCATTTTAATATATCAGCATAATCTTTGAGTGCGTGAGAAACCTCTAGTCGAGTGGCTAGGACCAGACACGTCTAACTGCGAGGGAGAAATGAATAACTGGTCTGTACAAGTACCTACATATAAAAAAGCTTTTAACACTTGACTCTAAACACTAGATGTGATAAAATGGTCGAAATAAGTGATATCCATAGCACTTATTTAGAGACCAATACCTGATAACATGTGAAAGAACCGAACACTTCAATATTGAACGATGCATCAAACCGAGCATAAAATACAACTGAAAGCTCGTCTAACTTTTACAAATCTTAAAAAGTATTAGCTTTGAGTTCTGGCGTCTATCTCAGGATTAAATAGTAACCCACGAGGCGCATTAGGGAATTAGAACGACATTTACGTCGGACGTGATAAAAAATTTAGGGTCCTTTACTAAAAAAGTATCCCCTATTTAAAGGCCACTCGAGTTGGGTTGCGATGAATCCAACAAGCTGTGAGTTGTGACAGCACTGACAGCTGACATATACCGCTCGTTAATCAACCGGTCATGGATATTTATGTTCGTATATGACTATGTGAGCTGGATACTGCTGAACCAATCAAAATCATTCCCGTGAAATTATAGAACAATAAAGTTTCTGAGCTCTATTATATTCGTAGGTAGGGTTTTATAAGAATTTACAAAAGAACAGATTAGCTAATATAATGAATCACGAAATTATGTTCTTCTTCTTCTTAAATTTAAGAGCTCTTGTCGGGGTTTTGATGCAGTTTTCTTCAATGAAGTCTTTCGAATGCGGCCTCGGAAATTACGTTAGGCCACAAAATTACAATGTTAGGTTCAAAGTCGTACACAACAAATTTTCGAGCACATTATTTTGCACACGCAAACCACTCAGTACTATTATTTACAACCCAAACAAAATTACTATGTTTCTTATTATTTTTACAGGTATAATCAACCGCTCCGTAATTGATTTTCACTATAAAGGTAAAACGATAAAAGTCATAAATACACCATTTTTACCGGAAGCCAATTTGATTTACAAGGCTTTTATTGCTAAAGTAATTATAGTAGATAATCTCAGACTGCATGGCAGATGATATCATAAACTAGTTTGTGATTTACTCGTTGGTAAGCCTAGGAAGTATAAAATATTTTCATTTATTGTACGTATGACTTACATCTGGTAAGAAATGTAAGATATTAGTAATATAACTTTTCTAAATCCGTGCATCGTTTCAGTCCATCCATCACGTGTGTCGTCCTAAAGAACAATTTATGAATTTGTTTAAATATTATGCCATTGAAAGAAAAGGTATTTAGTCAAATACATAATAACAACCTTGAATCACTAAAGAAATGGTAAGAAATATGAATCCTCTCAGACTCTAACACTTCATTCAACCGTAGTTCATGAACCAGCGAACACTGCTTAAAATCGTAAAATACAAAGTAACAAAGCAAAATCGCTCACCAGAATCCTTTTTCAAATCCTATAAAAAAACGAGTTTAGCCGTCGAGGCGACCATGAGATAAATCCTGAAGGAGTCTTCTAATAAAACACGTACGACGCGGGACGCTACATTTTATTTCAGAAAGCGATAAGGGCGCGAGAAATTCCTTTTACGAGATTCTTGTGGGGGACGAGTGGGTGCATCGTGAACACGCCTTTGTGCAACATCTGGTTTGTGTCGAACAAGTCCTTAGACGTAGCGTAGAGGTAACATGATTTGGGCAACGATAGTAGAAAAGATGAATTGTATGCTTAGGTGTTAGTGACCTTTTGAAGTGTGTTTATTTTTGGATTTCAAACTATTTGTCAATAAAACAGTTAAGCAAAACAACTGTAAAAACCTATGCCTTTCAGCTTATGCAGCGCATTTTATTAGTAAAAAACTTCATGCCCCTTGTACCTGACAAGAGTTATGGACTTTAAAATTAGTATTATGTTGAGAAAGTTTCTTTAAAACCGCAAAAAGTATTCCGTACACCACCGCTAAGCCAGTTAACTTGCAAATTTCTCGTAACATAACTTCTACATTAACTAGTTTTATGCAAATCATTGTGTGAGTTGCGCCGTTTTAAGTGCTTCTAGAAGACATTAATCACATAATATTGTTTGTGTTGTGCGTAATAGGGCGGAGAAATTGATGGAGAGATGTCAACGGTCCGACTGCGGTTAATTATGAAGCTCATGGCTGCTGCGGGCAACGTCGGAGACAGGAATTATTGGCTCCACATTTTCTAAGCAAATATTTGCTGTCTGACCCCAGAGCAGACAGAAGGGATTAAAAAAAAATGCCACGGAAGGTAGGGTATTAAATAATGCCACTGTCTGGAGCGAACCAGGGGTTAATATCCTGTAAGCCTTTACGTAAGATCAAAACAGTAAATAATGTAAATTGCCATTGCATTTTATCATAGGTTTTGTACAAAGTAAACGATTCGGATGTCCGTAGCTGTCACACGTCACA
Source organism: Thera britannica (assembly GCA_939531255.2). Lineage (NCBI taxonomy): Eukaryota > Metazoa > Arthropoda > Insecta > Lepidoptera > Geometridae > Thera > Thera britannica. The sequence continues at coordinate 17,670,584 of OW618039.2, forward strand.
CCCCGCTTATAATGATTGATAGCCATATTTCGGAAAATCCGGCTCGAAGGACCAACAACTGATTCTGCCAAGAAGTTTTTGAGCGAAATCGAGTAAATGTAGAGCCCGAGAAAGAGCGAAAAACAGACGGTCGTAAATTCGCTCATAAACTTAAATACACCTCATTAGTACATGCAGAAGATGGCGCCAGTTAAAGATCTCGGTTTATTTACGCAGTAAAGTAACACAGGTCACGAACATAAGGCTTGCTCACTGCATTGTACAGAAGTAGAATACCATACGTGGCAAGTACGAATAAATGTGAATACGAGTAGTGCTTCAAGAGTTAGAGCACAACACGGATGGTAAAAGTATCAGGAAACTAGTTCGTGTTTACGTCCGTTTTACAGTAAAACATGACTAAATAGCTCATCAAACCTGAAAATGGTTTTTGAAATCCATTCTTCGCATCTGTCGAAATAGGTGTTCGTTTTAGTAGTTGTATCTATCTACACTACCCACCAGTGTTTTGACTAATAGTAGTTGGTCTTAGGTACCTACTTATAAATCAGCGAGTACATAATAATAAAGCTTTGACTTTTGCCATCTCATATAGGAATCTAAATAACAGTCACATAGCCAATACAATACGTAGCTTATTCAAGCACAATTTGAGCGGCTTTTTAAGTAGGGGGTTAGTTGGTACTAGGTAGTTTAATAAGAACTATCTTTTGGATGTTAGACGCATAATGCATGTAATGTAAGCTTTTTATAAATAAAAACTCAAACGCGTGTTTGGATTGAACTAGCCATTTGATTTTCCGAGCTCGGTTAGGGACGGAGGGTGGCGTAAGGCGTAATGTGGGGTGAAAAATAACGTGTGATTATTGGATAAAGCATTTGTGTTGGCCTATTTTGCCACGTTCACTTTATCCTTACAAAATGGATCAGACTTCGTTCTTCGTTCGGGCGCGAAGTTCACGATGACTCAGTTTTTCCAGACTGTAAATAGATTTTATTTGCAAACCATACTGTCTGAATGTCCGATGTTATTTTTAATGAGTTCCGATGTTGATAAATCGATTCATCAAGTAAGTATATTCGAGCAGCTCGCTAAAATAACTGTGTATGAGTAAGAGGCTCAGTGCATGACTACATTGATTTGAATTCAGCTGGTGGACGATAGCTTTCGTGCAGAAATTGGAATGATGTAAGAGTCAGAATTAAATTTGGGCTGGATGTGTTTGCTGTAATATAACAGCCAGCTAAGGGATGCAACGGGAGCCAGTCAGTGTGCCAGAGCCGCGGTGTGTTTGCCATAAATTAGCGCGTTCGCATGAGCCTGTGCCAAACCGTCTTTGCCACGAGGCCCTTAGTCAAAAGTGATTAAAGCAATACTGGGTTTATGAGGCTATTGCAGGAACTGCTCTGCTGATTTCGATCAAAGAGTCAATACGATAGATAAAAACACGTAAAAATACTTGTCTACTACAAATACTTTCAGTAAAACGTGTCGACTTTTTAGCTCTAACCGATACCCAATAATGATTAGAAATAGTTTTTTATAACATAAAGCTTATTTAATCTACGTTTCACGTTACCATACAATAGTAAAATAACAATGAAAAAGACGCATGAGTCATGCATGACTAGCCCCCTGTCTGGTAGACATCCCGTCAAAATCTGTCTCGGTACTGTAGGTCCTTCATCATCATCAGTCTGAACAAAGCCTCCCCGATACATTTCTAGGAACAGCGATTTTGAGCTTTTTCCATACACCGACTTCCCGCGATCTTAACAATATCGCCGTTCCGGGAGGGTGGACATTCTACGATTCGTCTTCCGGATCGTGGTCAAAATGTCAAATGGTCGCCATTCGAGAACCTTTACCAACTCTCAATTTATGCACCTCTGCACACCGCCTAAAAGAAAAGGGCAAGTGCCACTTCATTTACAACATTTCGCCTACGAAATGTTGTTTTCGTTTCGCCTTTTTCTCTCTCTCTCTTTTGTATGGAGAAAAGATGAAACAGCAAAAATACGTTTCGTGGAAACGATCGGAACGAGTTGTTGTCTTATAAATTTTTCATACAAAAGAGAGACACGTACTCACACAAAAACAACATTTGGTAGACGAAATGTGGTAGCAAAACTTCGACTTCGGGTACAGTTAGTAAATGTTTACCTGGTGCGGCGTATAGGGGCTAGAGGCAGCCGCGTAGGGCTGCTGCGGTGGCGGGTAGCGACAGGGCTGCGGCGCGTATGCCGTGGCCCACTGCGCGCCCCCGCGGAACTGCGCGCCTGCGCTCGCCATGCGCGCCGCGCACGCGCCCGCGCCTGCGCCTGCGCCCGCGCTCGCGACCGTCACCGCGCCCGCACTGGAGCCTCTAGCAGAACGACAACCGCCGCTGTTCTGTGGACAAAATACTAACTATTAGGTACAGGTCATTCGAACCAGATTTTTTCCCTAGCTAGATAAGGTCGATTCACACATATCAGTGAACCCACAGTTCCGGCACAGTACCGTTACAGTTCCGTATCCGTGCTACAGTGGTGCGTCAGTGCTTCAATTCACACATATCAGGCACAGTACAGTTCTCTGCGGGTCTTCGTGCACGACGTTCCCTTCAGACTAGCGTTGACGTCGATTGTTTTGATGGCACTCTTCAATAACACAGAATTAGCTATGATAGCCATTGCTTTAGACGAAGAAGAAGAAGAGAATCGAGGAAAAAAAAGAAAACGGGTACATGAAGCATGGAAGTTAAGAGAGTCTGAAGGAGAATTCGTAACATTATACAAAGAATTAATTAAAGACGAAAGAATTCAATGAACACCTCGTCCTCTATTTTGTTTTCGATGCAGCAGCGTCAGTGATCCGTGATAAAATATCGTCGTCGCCGATCACGTCCGTGATGGCCGGTGCCGGCACTGACACTGACGGTACTGAGACGACACTGACACTGACAAGTGTGAATACATCCATAGAGAATGTTTGAAAGAATAATTATCACTGATGCGGTACTGTGCCGGAACTGTGGGTTCACTGATATGTGTGAATCGACCTTTATTTAGTGGAAGGCCACTGCTAGGCAAAAATGTTTTTCCAGTCTTTCTTCTTCAGTGGACAACATACCTAATAACAAAACAAACCGTAAGTAGATTAAGGTATTTCGAGCCGGTTTTTTTCCCTAGCCTATATTGCCCACTGTTGTTGTGTTTCTCTATTCTGAGTTTCCTCTTCTTTCAAACACGTTTAGATCATCCCCCAACGCTTTCTAGGTCGACCACGAGTGAGCAAGTTGTTCGTCAAGAGAAGGTCCTTCGAACCGGATTATAATAATAACTTTATAACATAACATTTTACGTAGTACACCTTGTGTGTTAGGGTCCCAGTTGAATAATCCAAACAAATCCTAAGTTAACACAGAAACAATGTCTGACCCGCTTTTTAAAGGGAACCGCAGACTGGAATGGACTGCGTTTGTAAAGGAGAAGGTTCTCTCAACATACGGAAGTATTTCTATTTCGAGCGAGTTTTGTCCCGATTCAATCCCAACCTTAATTATACTTAAAGTTAAAAACTCCAATACAGTTTAAAACCTCGATCGATTCCCTGCGGGCATTAAAATTACGGATCGAGTCCAAATCCCGATCGATCTGCGTTGCGGCGGGCTCAACAGAATATTTTGAAAATAATTAGAATTATTAGGTAAGCATTCCTGTACCGACGACGACTACGACAGCGAAATACCCTCCACCGACGTTTGACAAATTAAAGCTTCGTGCCGCGATCGCAGCACGTTCGTGCTCACTTTCACTGTAAAGTGCTCATTTATTTGATAAATTAGAATATCTACGGACCCGGGGTACGTATTATGTGCATTGATTTTATATCGTTCCGGTCTGTATTCTGTTATCCATGGTAGCTTAGCTTCCAATTAAACTATTGCATTTCTTTGTAAAATCTCTACTAGGACCACTATTATTTAGATTACTTGGTTTCTCCTCAGAATTTTGCGAAAACTACTCTTAATAAATACACATAAGGGAGGGGGAGAAATTTATGTGGAACACTGAATATCAGTTTGTGCGATGCCAAGTGACTTGTGAACAACCATGAGAGATAGATTGAACATTTATGAAGCAGTGGTTCATAGTTCATCACAAACAGCAACAACGTAGAGAGGTCATAGGGAGGTGTTATAGAGATTTGTCAAACTATGCCAGCAGCGCCATATGCGGATAATTTTAAGGCTAGCTGCAGACCGTGCAATATCGGCTTTCGCCGATATTGATATTGATAAAATTTAAACATACGTATTGTTTACTATATGAAATAGGTACCTCTACATCTAGATAACTATGTACTTCCTGAAATTTACAACTTAGGAATATGAGATTAAAACCGCATTGTTTTCTATGATGGCTCTAGATCGGCAACTGTGTTGTGAGTTCCTCAGTTCATACAATATGCGCCTTGCCTATTGCAAATCCTAGTTCCTGCTACTTCAGGGATTGCATCACTGACGCAGACACATGACTATAACAGATTGGCATCTGTAGCGAGCGCAGAGAGCCGTGACGAACCGGCAGACTTTCGCAACTGTCTAGCATACCTTATGTGTGGTGTGGCGGATGCAGACTGATATTGACTCTTTGGCTCAAATCAATAACCTTCCGCAGCATCTTATATTTTTATCACATACACTCAAATTTGGCAAACCCGGACTGCGGTAAAAATATAGCGTAAACGTGACGCGTAAGCAACTAGAAAGTAGTTAAGTTTATATTGAACCTAGGGACTGGCATCTACATAATTCAAATTTGATATTGTCTAGACGACCTTGTAGTTCGTAAAGTAATCTGAATTCAATGAGAGCTACGACAGGCAATAAAAAGAAAAGAAATGAATAATTTAACGCCGGATGCTACCACACACGATCTGCCGCACGAATACCAAAGCTTTCTATGATTTTAATAAAAACATACGCTGGTGAAATACGTCGTCCAGTATTCCTATAGTGTTTGGTATTCTGAGTGAGTGCGTCCACCGAAAATGAGATTTATAGTGGCAATAACAATGTATAATTTTACCCAGCGACCCCTATTTTTGTACTTAATTATTTGAGTCACGGAATTCGAAATACCCACTAGGAAAGCTTGAGGGATCAAGTCTTTCTTGTCGTTTTTTCTTGAGTTATACTTATAACTATTTTTTGCCACTGTAAAAAATGTAGGTGAGTATGCCCCGTATAAGGCGATAAGCTGACAATCCGCTTAGAGGCGTGGGAGTAGGGGCTGGCGGCCGAGGAATTAGGGTAAATAAGTATAGACGAAGGAGCCTTCAAGGCTGATATTAATGTCGCTCTCGTTTAAATAATTTGTATAGAATGTTAATCATGACCATTCCAATGGTTTTTGGTTATGGTCACTTTCGAACACTTGCTACATTTTGTTGTGTAGGACCACGATGGATTGTTTCTTCCAATACTTAAGTACCATGCAGACGGTTATACATACCTATACCTACGCATAACTTCTTGCACACTTTAAATAAAGTTTAAAGCGCTGCACTGCGCTGCGACTGAAATCACTTCAGCTTACCACACTTTCGAGTCACTAACGGGGCTGTCAGAAAGCACAGAATTGATACTCGAGACAGTCTTCACGTCTTCCGTTGAGTGCTATCGCGTTTTCTCGTCTCAGTCTTGGGAGATTTAGTTTTATGTTGAGTGGGATTGTTGGCGTCGTCAGGTCGCGCCGCTTCCGCCCCGACGCCCAGCTTGTTGCTGCCCCCACCCGCCTCCCACTTTATACACTGAACCCAGGGCCGTAGACAACAGGGTGAAAGGGGTCAGAATAAGAATCCCCTTATTAAATCTAAAACCATACAAATGTCAGCCAACGGCCAAAACCTCTCAAATAACAATGACCTTAAAAAAACAACCCACCTCCCCCTTGAAATTGGGTCCTGGCGACAGGCCCTGACTGAACCTAGTTAAAACACGTCTAGCCGTGCCAAAGTCTGAGCCGTTCTGATTTAATTCATCGTTAGGGATCAAGAAAAACATCGTGCCAAGCTTACAACGCTTTAAGAAAATGCTCATTAAATAATATACCCTCGGATGGGTGGACGACATAGTCAAAGTCACGGGGCGGAAACGGGTTAGACTGGTACAGAATCGAGGTAAATGGCACAAACTAAGCCTATACCCAGCAGTGGGTGCAGCTGCAGACGAGCTGTGGATGATGATGATGATGAAAGCTAAAAACCATCCACATACCTAATGCCTAATTTAAACATGCTTTGATGATGGACTTTGAGAAATTTGCGATTCTAGGAAGTAAGTTCAACTCATATCGCAGAAATTAATGAAGTGAATTAGGATATGATTCAAGTATCGGGCAACTTTTCCGGCTGAAACTTAATATAAGGAGTTTATGAGTTTATTAAGTAGAAACTTTTGGGTAGAGCCACAGATCCTGTAAGAGTTGACGCTATAATTCTCGGCAAAGACCACTCGCGCCGAACTAACAAAGTTATTGTCCATTCAAACTTCGATGGACATAAATTCGATACGAGCACGAATCAAAATCAAATCCACTTCAGAGCAGAAATAGTCTTATTCAATTTCTTGTTTTACTGTGATTATTATATTATTTTTTCAAAGCGCTGTCGCTCTCTGTTGATTTCACCCATTTAATAGAATTATCGCACTCCATCCAGTCCAGCCATCATTTTATTTTCATTGTCGTAGGGACAGTTTAATGTTGTCACTTTAAAGGCTAGCCAATAAGAGGCAATAAAATAGGTCTCGAGAGCCTCGACTTATAGAAAGACCCAGTAAATAAAGTGGAGATTTATTGTGAGCAGCGGAAGACCACGTATTTTACACTCGTGTGCTTTTGGCTTTTAGCTCCATCGTTTTAGCTTTATTTCCATCTTCGTGTGGTGCAGTGTTACCGTGAACCGACAGTTAGCTCTGAGTTTATGGCCCGTAAAAACGTTACTTCAAGATTCCTGTTATTCTTAAAAGTCAAGTTTTACTTTCGTGATATTCTCTCGCGAAGAGTCCACATAGACCAATCAGTTGTAATGAAATAAAACCCAACTTCTCTACTTTTCTCGTCTTTAAAAATAAACACGCGCCCCTTTAATCTAAAAGGCATATAAAAGCTAAGTAACTAAGTGAAAATCCTTGTGAAAGCAATAGTGTTCCGAGGTCGACTATCGGCGTTGTCGTCTCCGAAATTAGAAGGCGACAGACATTTCAACCAGTCAGAGTCGAACTCGGAGTAATCAGGGGGCAAGCGGGGAGGGGCTGATTGCCACCAGCACAGGAGAACTAATAGTAGTACTATATTCTCTATTTATACCTACATACAGAAGTTTCACTCAGACGACGTCATTAAAAGCGAAACTGGCACTGTACAATACACATATCGGTGTTGCACATAAAATCAATCAAGAATTCCACCAGACCAAATGGCATCAGTAAGTCAATGTTATAACTTTTTTTTGCAAATGGTCTTAACGTCCCAACTTTTCATCAGCTTTCAAATAGCTACATCAAAACCAATGCAAACTTGTATTCAGGCCAATAAAGAGCGTTTTACATCGACAGCCACTTTGGAGTAGCACAGAGTCGGCAGCGGGGCGCCCGCAAACAAAGCCTCGGTGACTAGCGCAGTTGTCTCGGATCTCCACCCAGCGATGTAAATAATTTGCAGCTCTAATCTGCGACAGACCAATTAGTGCTTCAGTTATGTCTGCAAGTATTCCGACTTCAAAGGCAGGTGCTATTGGGTTTCTGAAATTTACGGGAAAATGATATTTATAGAATTTGAAGGTGTTCTTGTCTGCGATTCAATGAACCCGGGGTCGCTGAGTGATATTGCGAGTAAGTGCCTTAAGTTTGAAGAGCGTTTACCTTGCGCAGGTCAGTAACTTCAAGGGAAATTTTATCATCTAGGTACGCAGGCGAAAACGGAATGATAGGTACTTCTTGCAAATGCCAACTGGGACGATACGCATAAATAAATAAACAGACATGACATGTGTAGCGAGCGCTTCAGCAATAAAACGATCGCAAAATCAGCTGCGTCGCAAATTGCTTTGCTTCGTATAAATACAGACATCTTGCTCGTTTTGTAGGGGCATGCACTTACGAGTAAATCGTTTAGTCTTCAACTCTATACGTACCTATCAACTTTGTATAATTATTCTATTTTACAGAATAAATAATAGTATGTAGTATCTACCTAGTTGTGTGACGATTAGCATTTCTATGTAAGGCATGTGATATCAGCAAAGTTGCAGCAAAGTCACCGTTGTGTGACGCAGTTGGCACACGCTAGTATCTAATAAGGTCTACAATAGACTTATCTTCGTATTGAACATGGAAGTCAGGGACATCCCATTTCTCTTCATTAGATATCTCTTTGAAAATACAGCTATGCAATAAAGATGACGTGGAGTAATGCACAAGATGATGTTGTAAAATGCATAGAGCGTGCTGTGACTGCATCATTACGTGTGGTATGAGTATAAAGCTCGCACGAGTGCAGTGAGGGATATTATTCAGCAGTTTTTGCTCTAGCTGGCGGCGCATTTGTATGCGATTCGCTCCGGCGGGGCTGCCCGGAGATTAGCGCCTGCCAACGTACACGCCGCCGTGCGATTAAACAGTTTCTGCTTCAGAGATATTTTGTTTTAGCCGACGTAACAACGGCTAAAGTATCGATTCGATCATATTTTACACGATGAATGTCGATTAAACTCGAGCGATAGCGGTTCTGCGGGCAGTATGCGGCTAACTGCCGGGAAACTATTCTCTAAATGCAACATGTTGCATCGTTAGAAGAAATTCCAGTATTCTAGCGGTACCGACTACCCAGAGGCCAACATCAGCGTGCAAAAGTGCCATACGTACTTGGAAGCTAATGCGTTGTTGCGCACACAGAGGGAGTAGTACGTGTGGGTATGTGTGTCATCTCGGGTGTAGTGGTGCGGTGAGGAATGCGGCCGCGTCCTTCGCCGTACGCCGCGCCAGATCATTTGCACACAGACAGGCGTGCCTCCCAGTATCGGAGCCTACATTACATACCCAGCGCCCAGTCAGACATTTTATTGCTTCCCAATTATCATTTAGTTATCGGGTTTTGCTTTCGTGGAACCGGTCAGTTGAATATTCGCGGAAATGTCGCCCGCCATAACAGTCACGATTTGTGTTTATATTGTTCCTGAATGCAATTGTGTTGCATAGAATACCTGAGCTGCGTAGCAACTTCATTCGCATTCATTGGTTGGCTCTTCCATACTTTTTATTTCAACGATGAGTAGGTTAATTGTGTAGTACCTACGAACTTGTTTTTCTTTATCGGACAAAGTACAAAGTTGACACTAGTATTTTGTTTTGTGTCGTTTGAAAGCCATTTCATCAATCATTACTCGTGTTCAATTTGTGTTGTGATTTAAGGCCAACATTACCATACACAACAATTACAACATTTACACGAACTTCTTGTAAATAAAAAAAGCTTCCTCTCCAAAATACTGCAGTCATTGCAAATTCTATTATTACTGAACTTTTCCCATTTCCTATTCATGCATACATAATGCAGGTGAAAAAACTACTACGAGTCACTGATTCACTCACCAGAAAAGTTTTTATAACTTAGTCTGTGAAGTTTATCTGAAAAGTAATTGCGAGAGTAGGAAGCGGTGTTCACTATGCATAGTGAGTCTGCATAGTGTGGTATCTCGGATGCTAGTGCTTTGGCCTGATTTATAGGCAAACTGTGGCCAGAATGCCTTAATGTTCCGAATGCACAGTTTTCTGACGACCGTCCAAGAACGCCCAAATATGAATGCCTTTATGGTCGTAAAAATTCTTACCCCGAGCATTATGCTTAAGCTACATAGTTGAACCTTGCTTGGAAATTCTCTGTGTCTGAAAAGTTGCCATGTTTGCATCAAGTTACAGCTTTGTTTGAAATGACAATAATGGAAGCTAATCTTATACCTTTAAACGAGAAAATCTTGTATATATATATATATATATATATATATATATATATATATATATATATATATATATACAGGGTTATTCATAATTAGCTGCAAATACTCAGGAATTAGGTTCAACAAATAAAATAAAAAATATTTATGAAATGATTTTTTTAAAGTTTTGTTATGAAAATCCCGAGAAAATCGACAAAGAATATCCTGTGGAATCATTGGCGCCTGACCTATTTTGACCTTTGATCCGCGCCCGCGCGCCGTGAGCGACACTTTGCGTTCAGTCACCGCCTGGGTGGGTCATCGTCCTGTTCTCCATGGCAATCATTATGCAATAGCCGTAAAAAAATTAATAAAAATAAAATTTTGATACAAAAACTTAAATCAAAATTAAAAAAAAATAATTACATATATATTTTTTATTTTATTTGTTGAACCTAATTCCTGAGTATTTGCAGCTAATTATGAATAACCCTGTATATATTTAGGATCTCGGAAACTGCACTAACGATTTTCACGAAATTTAGTATACAGGGGTTTTCAGGGGCGATAAATTGATCAAGCTAGCATTTATTTTAAGAAAATGATTATTTCTTTCCGAGTTCAATAATAAAACATAGGTAAACTGAATATGTGACTGCTCCTGCCATCTATTGACGATTGTGAGCAACTAACTGCAAGCATGTCCAGCAGATGGCGTTTTTCAGTAAGAATAAACCAGTAAAGATGATAATATGACTCTTATGATTTCTTAAAAATACAAATTAACGAAAAAAATTCCGAGCGAAACTCGGTTACCAACTGCTAGTTTGTCTAATGTGATAATGGCGTGCACATATCGATAAGCCGATCTTAGCAGGACGTGGAGTCCTAAAATAGATACCTAAAGGTATACTTTTGCATAATGTTGACACCAGTGAAGATGTGGTACAGGCATGTCATGAGAAGGGAGGAAGACATGTGACCAGAAGAGTGATGAGTATGAATAAGGGTGGATATGTGAGTACAGGTAGACCAATCCAAAACGTGGATGAACTGTTTGAAAGATGACATGGAAGAGAGAAGTGAATGCAGAGATGACGGCTGACAAAGGGGAATGGAGGAGGAAGACAGGTTGTGCCGCCCCTGCATAAAGTGAGATAAGGACAGAAAGATGAAGAATATTGACACCAGTAGGCTTTAGTTGATTAAAAGCATCATGGCCGATTATTAAATTTCCAATTTTAGTAAAAGTAAAACAAAAGCCCAATCATATGCCAGGTTTTCATATCCGCGCATCGCTGCCCTCGGTTATGAGGTTGAAAGCAACTTTTGCTCGAATCTGATATTGCAAAAGTGTTGGTCTGTTCGCCTGCATACATATACGGATAGTTTGTCTAGCTAGTGGATCTCACGTCGCTCTAATGTGTTTGCTTTGTTGAAAGCACTTAACGGCTAAAATATGGCAGTTATAATAAATGGGCAGACAGGTCGATATGCGGCACAGGTTTTTAAAATATGAATAAGGAACTTCATATTAAAATATATCTTCTGATTTGGTTCAATACAAGTTAGGAACCCACCGGCGCTGCATACCCTATGTTCAGTGGCATACCATTAGGTATCTGGTAATGTTAGATACTAAAGTTTTGGATAAGTAGGTATAGAAGGTACTTAAAAAAAGGTGTAGTGTATTGGTAGTTATTTTTACAACTTGCTCAGAAATAAGCATTAGACTAAGATAGAGAAGAACAATAGAATAAGCTATAGACAGTTGCTGGATAGTCGAAAATCTGACCGACGAAAACTGGTTGTTTGTAACAGTTGAAGATAGATGAGGTCGTAGATCTTGCTTGGCATACGTTGATGCGACAGGCAGCGGACGTTTCCCTCTTAGGCCTCTAGAACACTGCAAACTAGATTAAATGCAGTTAGCACAACTGCAATTCAACTGCCAACGACCGTCAATCATGGAGTCACTCGCAGAACCGGAGTTGTAATACAAGCTTTGGTTTATTTATATTAAAACCTCTACGGAAGAGCATTCTTGTAAACACATAAGTTAACCATGTATACCTACTTAACGAAGATAGGTAAGTCCTAATAGCACCAGCTGATGCTCCTTGATTAGTCAGCATAAATTCGCGTGCATCACCTTTCCAAGGTATCTAGGACTGCTACAGCTGCTTGCGGTTTTATTTAGCATGAATCACATATTACACGAACTACCCAGAAGCTAAGATTAGTCAGATTTGTTTACGATGTTCATGGTATGGTCACCAAGTCTACATAGCAGGCTTTTGATATCGTTCACCAAGTTACTACTTATCTAATCGTCCACATCCTCACTTATTTAACCATCGTTATTCGAGCTACTTAGAAAACAACGCACATACATTCTATGAATGGGATCGAATTTGTGGGAATGACTTTTGGACTCAAAGACGCACTCAGTTCCCACTGGTCTTTATGATTCACAACCCCATGTCAGATTTGTTTACTATTTTTATTTTATGACCGGCATAATGGTTTTATAAACAACAGCCAGCGTTTACTTAAACTTTATGGCTTCTGAGATTACAGGGGCAGTTAGAACTGAAGTGGCTATTTACATGTTTGTTGAACTGTAAATTACAGAAAAGACTACTGACTGGGTTTAGAAATGTACAGGATGCTAGAACTGACGAAAGACAGTCGTTATATGATCTCGTTTCAATGAGAAAATGCAAGTCCGCATACTTTCCTCTGTACCCATGACAGGGAAGAACTTGTTATTCGTTGTTTTTTAAATCATATTGGACAGTTGCTTCTACTACATCTGGATAAGATTGTATGCGCTGTGCCTCTTATAATTTTGATTTTGAAATGCTGAAAATAATGAGTTACTTGTACGAAACAATAATTTATATAGGTAAGCATTATGTACGTAAATATTCGCCAAAATGATGCCTTACTCAAAACGGATTCTTCTGATAACAGTTGTCATCAGTATTTTAAAGGTTTCTTAATTGCAATGGATTGTGCTAAATATAAACACGTTCCGAATGCCAGCAATGCTTAAAATAGAAATAAAGCAATTATAGTTGGAACAAATTGAAATAGTTTATCTTCGTCTATTTCGGTCGACAAAGAGATTATTTCTCCGACAGATGTTTATTTATCAAAACTGTCCATTGTGAGGGTAACAGCAAAAAATACTAGCAATATGGTGTTCAGATAAGGGTGAAAGGAATCGAAATCCTTGCTAGTTCGGATTAGTGGCGTACTAAAATCGTTATACAGGGATATTATAACGTGGTATTTTCAATCCGTTAGTTATTTATCAAAAGACAATTATTGACCAGAATTATATCAGCTGGTCGATAATTATAATAATAAATTATTCATTGATTATTTTAGTTTCTAGTTGTATTTCGAGTTCTTTTAAGTTCGTTGCCCTACTTAATTACGGTGCTTCTAGGGCTTTGTCTTTGTGTGTGTTTGTTTCAAAACCGGGACACGTAGTAGGTCATTTAGAGTGACCAATTCCAGGGAAAAATAGTCTGTGGAATGTTTAAAAACAATTAACTTTAGAGGATCTCTCAATAAAGATATATTAAACGATGTTAAGCATTACAATAGATACTTAAATGTGCGAACAATGCGAAATATGACGCATACGATATCGATTTTTAATCGTATCTACACCCACACTTTAGTGTCGGTTTGTATTTAGTTCTGCTTCAGCTTCATAATTATATGAAAAATAATAATATTGGTATATAATCTCCGTCTCGTTGGTTGAACGACATTGTTGCGAGTGCTGGGAATGAGTGGATGAGACTCTCAAGGGACCGGAAAGAGTGGAACAATAAAGAGGAGGCCTAAATAATACTCAGTACTGGGTCTAAACGGGCTGAGAAGATAATGCATCTCCGTAACCCATACGATATTTTTATCTTTCGAATGTACTTAGACTTACCCATCTTCTAGTTTATTTTTAAACAGATCCTACACGTGTACAATGCTAGCACAAGCCAGTGTTGACTCTACCTTGACGACTTACTCGTAGCTATTAACTTTTTTACTAGTAGCTTTATTTGCATGAAAACATAATTCCATTAGATAATTACCTACTCATCTAAATGCTTGTTACGAATGTTTAAAATAAATATTGTAAAGGCCTGCGCACACCTAGTTCGCTGGCGTCAGCGATCAGTGAAACGGTGTCAAATATGACAGCGATATTTGACAGCGTTTCACTGATCGCTACCGCCAGCGGCCTAGGTGTGCGCAGGCCTTAAGTGGTCACTGTTGCAATTACAATAATTGTGGTTATTTGTGTACTTGATGTATCTTAAAGTCATTGGTAAAAAAAAAGAAATAAAATAGGATCTGTAATTCCCAGACACGTTATATTTATCATCTTATTCAGACTTCATTATTGAAACATTTTTGTCCAAGCTTCAATTTCGTAAATAAATGTACTGTACGTTTCTATTTGTTTAGTCAGGTATAAGTATTGAAACATTTTTGTCCAAGCTATAATAGAAATCATTAATTGTTTTTTTTCGCCTATATTTATGCATGAAAAAATGCAGTCATCGAAAAAAAGAAAAAACAATTGCTTAGCTGATCCGAAGCAAAAAAGCTATTGAAGCAGAAAAAAATAAATTACTAGGTACAGCCTACCTACGCGTTTTCTAGCTAGAGAGGTATGCAATTTAATACAAATTGCGAATAGAAAATAAGCAAAACAAAGTGATCACTCGGTAGAAATAAGCAATATTAAAACTTAGTTTGCTGTCACATATATGGAGTTTTAAAACAAGTGGCTAATGGCAAAGGCTAATCCGTGACACATGAAGCAAAGTACTAAATAAGAGATTGTCTGTAAATTCTATAGTGTTGCGCAAGTAACTAACGTCATAAACGACTTAGGTTTTCCATTGAGCTACACATGTATATGTGTACTATGTACCTATATTTACTATTGCACATGTTTTTTAAGAGTTCCATAGTGACTCTGACAGAAACTGAGAATAGTATCATTCGTATTTATTTTTAAGAAAACGTTGTTTTCAGTTATTGATTAGGACCAGATTACCAGTTGAGTGGTTTCAAAGTGGAAGTCATGTACCCTAAGGTCTTACATATTAGGTACTCATAGATTAGTATACTACTAGCGTCCTACGGAAGTCTATGCATACCTCGTATTATTAAGTATCCAAAGAGCCTTGCCTAATTTCCATAGATTATCAAGTAGATTTGTCGCAATATTTCACGCACACACACCACTTGCAGTACATTACCATATTCCGGTGTCCAAATAGGGGGCTAAAATCGGCTGAGCCTCGCGTGACCTGTCTGGACAGTCCCCTATTACCACTTAAATCTAATTATGTATTCAACATTATTATTAAAATCAGATTTTGCAATCTCTGCAATTCTTTACTAGAGTTTGATTCAATGCTAGTTTTTGTTGGGGTATATACCTATGGCTACTCGTATCTGTATTTCAAACCAATGCTTTACGGCTTTTTATTTCATTATGAATGACTTTTTTCCTGTTTAAATATGTCACACTTACTGTAAAGTTTTTACATGCAGCTCTTTCATAAAGTCAGTAGGTAAAGTACCTAATCTACTTGAATTAGTAGATTCATATAAATTTGAAGTGTGTACCTACCTACCATTTTTTATTTAAAAGATAAATCAATGGTTATGCTTGTTATCATGTTTGAAATAATGGTAAATCTTGTTTCAAATCTCCATTATTCAATGGTCAGTTTCTTTCGCTAGTGCATCCGACATGGCAGTCATTCATTTACCTGCATAGGGTGGGGGCTAAACCGCCGGGACTTTGATTGATGACGTCGGTAGGGCTCCGGGTACTTACTGCCATTGTCCGAGCCCAGCGTCGTGGATCGAAACAACTGGACGGATAGTCAGACGGACACAAATGAGCTCCGTTATTGTCGGCGATTATCCCCCATATGGTAGACTTGCAGTAGATTTTACCCTGATTGAGGTTTTTCATTTGATTGAGTATGTTTCCGTGTACAATATTGTGTGGGGCTACTGAGTCTTAGATTGGTTTCGAAGCTTTGTTGACTATTAGACACAGCACACACATCACGAATTATTGGATGGGGATAGTGATCTCCATTAGAGTATCAGCGGTTTTATCATTATATAAAACATTTTTTTTTTATTATTTTCGTATCAGAAATCTTTTGTCAACAAGCCCACCGACATTTTTTCCTACAAGTAATCATAAAAATAACGATGTTTGCGTCAAATAAGGGGTGTTGTGAACACAACAAGTCTCCAAACAAATAAATGAACTGTAAGAAATTTCTCGAGAGAGTAGACGTACAAATATGAGTCGAGACTGCAGCCTTCGCGAGTTGTCGATCGAGGCACGGGGCACCAAATAGGTTGGAAAATAACTCCATTCCCCCGGGCGCTGGATTCAATCAACTCTGCTTCAGAATTTTGGAGTTCGTTTACCGAACCGACATGCGACAGGCTGAATTGTGATAACGCGATTGGTTTACGGTTTGGCTAATGTATGTAGGTACTCGTCGGTCGCCAAACCGAACCAATTAAATATCGATGGAACCCCGCTCTATTTGATTTGGCAGAATTTGGAGTATTTATTCGAACGCTCTGGTTCTCGTACGCTCGTTTTGGGGTATCGTTCTCTTCTTCTTCCTGCCCTTATCTCACTTTATGTGGGGTCGGCACAACATCTTTTCCTTCTCCATTCCCTTCTGTCAGCCACCATCTCTGCATTCACTTCTCTCTTATCCATGTCATTTTTCACACAGTTCATCCATGTTTTCTTTGGTTTACCTCTGCTCACATATCCATCCACATTCATACTCATTACTGTCCTAGTGACATGAATTTCATTTCTCTCATCGTTATTTTGTCAAATAATGTGTGCATCAAGTTACAGGTACTTGTCGCTGTATGGAACTGAAAGTAGAAGAAATACGTTTCAACCATAAATTTACAGCATGAATGAAAAATGTTATGACAATAATGAAGAAAGAACAAGAGGTTCAGGTACAGTCGTTTCAAGGTATACCTACTGTTTCGTTTAGTACCTACTAGGTAAGTAAGTACCAAGTCATCTTAGAAGATGTTTGCCACAAGTCGTGAATCTTGATAAAAATACTGTGCAACCAACGCCTTCGTAGAGAACAAAACATTTTATGTTAGAAATTTCCGATGAACTCATCTCGATGCAACGTTTTCCCAAGACAAACCGAACAAAAGAGTACATAGTAGGAGTTCTAAGAATTTTATTTGCGTCGACCCTTGAGATATGCCGAGGTCTCATATCTCTTGATAGTCCTTTATTCAAATAATAGCGAGACTTACATAGCATTGGGTTCGAAGACATGAATTGCAAATGGAGCAACGGGAAGCGGTTCCAATCATACGGATGTTTAGATCGCAATACCGTTCGTCTCCGGGGCTGACGCTTCAATTAATTTATCCGGATTGTTATTGGATTAGATTAGATCTTTGTTTATTAGAGGATTAAATTTTGGGTAATCTCTAGCATTGTTTATTGGCGAAGTATATTTTTTTGGGTGTCGCTGAGTCACAGTTGGCGCATTTGTAAAAGCGGGCCTCTAGCGGTTTGGGATAAACCGTAGTGTCAATATTTACTTCTAAATTCAAAGCTAAATTGAAGCGTAATTATTATTTTGAGAGAAATCTTGTAGGCGTTATGAAGATTAGAGTCTTCCTTTCTTGAGACTTTTATTGTAATAAAAACTGTGATTTCTCTTTTTATTAACAACATCTAGGAGTGTTTTGTAGTGTTGGTAGTTCAGCTGTGGAAAGGTAATTAGGATTGTAGCTCAGTTCAGCTCGCAATCGCGAACAACCTGCTACTTCCCTAAGTATTTTGTGCTTTATGCCTGTTTGTAATAAGAATGAATGGCTTAGGTACTTATACCTCGTAGAGAAGTACTTACATTTGTATACGTATAAGTAGATAATTATAATGGCCACAGAAGACAAAGAGATTTTGACGACATCATTTGACGTTGAATAACCTTAGTGACGGAGAACAAGGCATTCCCTGTCCCAGCATAAAGCTGCACCGGGCAATGTGCGACTGCCGACAAATCACCTAAAAATATGATTTCTGCGTATAATCGCAACAAAAGCACAACTCGTAAATCCTTGGAGCGTGTTTTGGCTCATTTTCGCCGCGGTCGGTGCCCGCTATCGACACACGCCCCTATAAATACATCGGCCAGCAGATGCACCAAAACAATTTTAATTTTAACGACTTTCGCAGATTTCATTTTACGCATCTCCTGTGCACTGTTCAGACAGCTGCAGAACGATCAGTGTGAAAGTTTTAAAATTGTAAATAATTTAAAAATTGCTGTGAATAAGCCTCGATTAAGACGGAAACGTAGGCTGTCAATTTTATAAGCAAGTTCGATTTTGGTTTGATATCTTAACTTCATGAAGGCTCGTTCGGTGACCGGTGTAATTGTTTAAAAATTGTGGGTAGTAATTCGAAAATATCTGCAAAAGCATCCATATAGAAGGAAACGTAAGGCTAAAGCTAAACGTAATTTTCTAAGCAAGTTCGATTTCGGTTGTATGATCTGTAATTTCAGGAAGGCTGTTCCGATGACCTTTATATCATTGATTACATGTCATTTACACACCTGTTGTATGCAGTAGGTAAGCTTAAAAATATTGAAAACTGGTGATATTTTCCACCAGTATTAAAATATAATATTTTTAACCAGCTTAAGCAGAATGTTTTAGATTTATACTGATCTCCTTGTGGTATTATCTCCGAGTACGTGTTTAGACTGCGCGTGGAGTTTCCTTTGTGGAATTTTCCTGCAAAAATTTAATATGCCTCTTTTTGTCTTGTTCTAACCAAGAATGCAATTTCCGCTTGCTCCACATGTAAGCAAATTATTTTGAGGCATATTATTGTACAAAACATAATAAAATCTAGTCGGTCCTGACCTAGTTAGTCATAACAACGCTTTGTACCTAACTTGTAAAAGAATCAAAATCATTAAAATAAAGAAATCTCGCCACTCCGGCTCATTTTGTATGAAAACTTTCGCATCGTTATATCCTTTTGTTAAGTTTTTTAAATTAAATTACTGAACGTGCGTTCGTTTTATCTCAAAGTGAAGAGACCTATCAAAAACGCCACAACCACGCCAACTCTAAACAAAAAGATTAAAAAAAAACAAGCTTACTGTAATCGACAGAACCACAAATCCAGAGTAAAAGGAAAACAATTCATTAACTCATTTCCCGCAATTAGCCGGGGACGGACACGAAATTACTCTCCGGGCAATCGAGTATCGTGGCCACTGGGATCAGGGTTACTAGATGAGCCGAAAAATCCTTAAAAGGTCGGAAAGCCGGTCTTGAAAGGTGTTCGCTATTTTTCGTTCGTGATTAAACATTCGATGTGAACGATCATACCGATTCTTAGTGGTATTCCGGTCTATGAGCCATTTGTGTGAAGCGATTTCCATGTAAACTTTGTCGCCTATTTTCAACCCCTGAGGATGAAAATTCCCGGTAAAGATTCATAAGTTAGGTAAGTAAACCCTTTGTCTTTGGTTGTTAAGATTTCAAGATAAGGCAGTCAGTAGGTGAAACGTGGAGTGAAGTGGACATTTGAATAAAAACAAAAAAACTGATAGCATAAGAACTGATCAGTTACTAACTGAACTGCTAGAGCTGGTAGCGTAAGTTTTGTTCTAAATGAAAATTAGAAATCCGAAACTGAAGGTCGGCCAAACTGATAAGATAAATATGAGAAGGCCATCCACGTAACTTAAAAGTCAAATACAAGTTTCGTATTAATACTAGACAAGGTTAAAATTGACATGAAATGAGCCAGATGAACTCGTGAATCCCCCCTAAATCCATGCATAAAGCCGGTTTGCCATCCCTAGTTGGACACAGATGCCGGTTTTCCCCGCACCAATAGCGATCCCGCTTCCGCCGTCCTTTGTCAATCCAACAATACTGAATGCCTCCTTTAAACAAACACTTTTCCTCACTTTTGGCAGGCTATTGTTTTAATTTCATTGAAAATAGGCGTGAAATGATAACGCAACAATGCGCTAATTTTATTTAAAAAAGGAAGATTGATTATTTTTATTGATGCTGGCCTATTTGATATTGCAATAAAAAAACATTTGAAACAAAGGTATTGATGAATATTTATAGAATAAGGTGTTGAGACTGCTACAAAGTTACTTTTAAAGACTTCTATGAATAATGGAAAACTTCAATGAAAATACCCAAGAGTGGAAATATTTCTGTTATAAATGCTACCAGCAGAAAAAAACAGGTCAAAAATACCTTTTCCCGTCTTTTCTCTGAAACGTTTTCAGAGAAAAGACAGGTCGAAAGTTCCGTGGAAATGATTGTCTGTGTTTACAAAAAGCGCTTTAATTTACGCAAGAATCCCAAACACAGTCGGCGTTGAAGGAAAACAAGCTGCGAAGCCTTTAACAGACTGTGAGCCGCAAATAAGTAACAGAAATATTTCCATTGTTGGGTATTTTCATTGAACTTTTGCATGATTCATAGAAGTCTTGCTAACAAATGATTACGATTTTGTTTTGTACTAATTCAATTTTCCCCGCATTCATTAGGGTTGGAAAATGTTAATCTGTTTATTGTTCATATAAGTACCTACAAAATATGATTTCGGAATTCAAAAATAATTACTAACATGCAAACACAGGTACGTATCTGAGATTTATATGCTCATCAAAACGAAAAGAAAAGATAATTTAAGGAATCACGTGGTAAGCACAGCTGAGAACACAAAGAGGCAAAAGAAGTAAAGGGACAAACATGACAAAGTAAACTCTGTTTATAAAGCTATATGTTTGCGGCATGACTTGTAAGCGTACAGCTAGTTCATTTTGTTCAGATAGTAGCTATTTCAGTAAGGCTTAATTTCACGGATGATGACTAATCAGTCTATCAAATATTTGACAGATCTTATTGTCAAATTTTGCAAGCAATATTTGAGATTAGCGGTCAAATATTTTAAGTGAAATCGGCTATAAGACGCAAAAGAAGTTGATTTTCATGATGAGACAAAATAAATGTTTCCCAGATCTACAAATGTGACCATATATTTTTTGATACTGAAGTCAGCATACAGAATGATAAAACAAAATTACTGATGGCAGTTAAAATATTAGATATACCGTCAGACTAATACGATACGAAGTCCTGGAACACGGATCAGTGCATAATATAAATCTTAAATTATAGGTACTTGACGTAGTGAGCTATCTTTTACCTGCAAACTACGCCATACATTATTCACTGAAGAGAATAATCTGTATACAAAATGTTTGGTGCTACACAGCGGGGGCGGCTGCGATCTTTCATTTTTAATGAAAACTCCTTGTTTGCTTAATTGCTTATGCGAGTGTAGCTATTATGGATCTTATGGCACCTACTTTATGGCATTATTTTTGTTTACATGTACGGATGTATAGGTGTAGTGTGCAGTTTTTGATTTTTTTTATCACTACAAACGTTAATGTAGAAAAAAATCCAGAAACTTCATAAATTTCAGAAACAGCAATTAAGAAAGAAAGAAAGAAAATTTATTTATTTGACAAAACACAAGTACACAGAACGGAACATTACTTAGATACTAAACAAAGTACAAAAAAAAAATGTAACACAAATAATAAAGAAGGTACCTATCCTAGCACAAAATAAAGAAAAAAAGAAAAAATGAGCTACGTCAATTAAAAGAATTACAATCACCCTTATAAAAATAAAGCATTTATGTAGGTATTTGACGCTAAAAATAAATTAATATTAGCATAATCGTATGCGGTATTAACTCGGCCTCGATGAATATTCAGACTTTGTCTTACACCCAGTTGTCTGCTGCAAGAAATAATCAGGACAGTAGGTATTGTTTATCTTTTAGGCTCCCAACTTAAGTGATAATTCTTTGAAAAAAAATGCGCCGAAGAGAATAACTAGTACGGTAAGCAACCAGTCATAAAAAAACTGAATATTAGTTACCGAGGATCATGATAATGGAGTAAGTAATCTTTTATTAACGAAAAGGATTACACTTTATCCCGTTTACACAAACCCGATTAAGCGGGTAATACTTAGGTACATCGCATCAAGTATTTACACGGCAGAAGTCGGCACAGCGGTGCTCACCTCACTAAAACAAAACTTAAATCGCGTAAGCCGCAAGAAAAGTCCGCCGGGCCCGGCGCGGTGGAAGCCGCAGACCGTTTTGAGTAAAATATTAAATGCGCCCTAGGATTTGTACTGTACCGGGCGACCGGGCATCAGCTTAATATTAGATGAAGCGCTCTGACGACGACTACGGCTTGTCTGGTCCTTAATTGCGGAGCGATACGTCCACGGGACCCGGCACCGGCCGCTAGCAGGCACTAGGTAGCCAACGCAACGGTGGAGAATATTAAAACGTCCCGTTGCGCAACCCAGCACTAACTGTTTATTGCAAGCTTGCGAATTTTGCGACTTTGTGAGCCTAGACGTTAACTCCTATAAATTTTATGTTCACAATGCCGCAGTAAAATGTTGCAATACCGGTAAATCCCGTTGTTTTTCTCTCGGATTTAAAAGAAATATGTATTTGGCCGTTCGGAATTGCTTTTCCTTTGGCTGGGAGGCGAGTGCCGCGATACGAATGCTGTTGATTCTAATTTCCGCTCGGATGCGGGGCGGTGCTGCCAACCTTGTCACCAATCCTTTACTGCAATGTTTACTCGTGTAAAGTCACTTGTTTCCCGTTTACCATGGATACCTACTTACTTTCCTTGGATATATTATTTACTGGGTGATTTTGTGGAACAGTCTAAAGGTCCTACGAAATGTTTAGGACGAGAGTAGTGATACTTTAGCTTGATTATCTTTTGTGACATACATAATAGGTAAATATAAAGCTCTATATCGCTGATAATTTATTTTACGAATCGAAACATATTATTTCTTTGAAAAAATTAGATTTAAAACTGTAAGTACTAGGTAATCTTCATCAGTATTGATAAGGCTTTATTTATATGTATAATATTTACAATACATACCATAAGCATGTTAATTGATATAATATAATATAATATCAAAGGAAACACGATCTATAGAAATGAAATGAGGCAAAACATAAGCGCCATTGACTCATTCAGTACTGAAAGAAATAACGGATGTACTAAATTACATCGGCGGTAGAGATAATTAGTTACTCTTAATGTTATTTTATTTACACTTTCACAGCACTGGAGTCAAATTACTGAAAGTCTGTGGTAAAATTAAACTTTTAAATCATGTTTTATCTGTAAAAAAAGAACTAGGAATTAAAAAAAAAAAATGTACTTATTGCCAAAGTTGCACTTTATTTAAATGTAGACATATTAGTTTTGCCTTTGTCCGTGAGTATTTTTTTTGGTATAGAGATCCGTTTGATTTACAATAAGCTCTTTTTCATTTGCAAGGTTGGCTACTAGAAAATGTCTCTCCTTTTGTACATAATTTGTTTGGCGTATTATAGAATTAGTTCTACTTTGAAGTGGTATTTTTTGTAGCTGCCAGTCGGTAAGGGGTTGGTTACACTTAGACTGCACGCAATCACTACCGGCTACTAGAAATATTTGATGGGAATACGGGTCCTAGAGTTTTGAACTTTGATCTTCTTCTTATCGTGTCACTGATTCTTTCGAACCAAGTGTGGTGAAAGGATTTTAAGTGCGCCTCAAAGAGGCTCCTTTCGTGCACTTGACACATATTTTTGAACTTTGATGAGAATAAGGGATTAAAACACTAGGAAAAATATTCACTGATCACTAAAGCCGCAGAACACTACAGCCTCTAACCATAAGGGCTACAAACATTTTAGGTACTGCATCATCCGTGCAAATTATAAGGTTGGCGTTGGTGTTAGAGCAAGATTTCTAAGTAGTAGCTTACACAATAATTACAAAAGCTTATAGCTTAGTGGGCTTTTACGAGTAATCAGGTTTGTAAAATATTATTTTGACCACCTGGCCAATTTAAATTTAACTACCTCACTATCGTGTTATTCTAAAGCCTTTACTGCGGTTAGTTCGACACGCCTCTGGCCATAGCAATTTATTAACAAAATAATTTACATTTTTAATCATGTAAAAATTATGTAAGAAATTAATCACTGTCGTGGTTAAAGAATATTCGTAAACACTTGTTCGTATTCGCTCAGTGAAACGCCGTCATAAAACTACAAACAAGCTTTTATCTACATCCAACGCTAATAGGTTAAATTATATTACGTGTTGCGGCAACGTGGCTTTGTTTTACAGTTCCAAGTGTATATATACAGCTAGATTGCTAAAGAGTAAACAGTAGGCCTACCACAAGCTCTGTCTGGCTCTGTTTTTGAGTCTGGGTGAGTGCTCACTAGTGTATTATACTGTGTGTGTGACGTTTGGATGTAGGATTTATTTAGACAACACTCACACAGACTCAAAACAGGAGCCAAAAACAGAGCCAGACGGAGCTTGTGGTAGGCCTATAGGACACGCACTGTTAGCCACTCTATGCCTCCGGTATACGCCTTGGGATATTTAATTTGATAGTAATTTTATTTACTGTAATTAAATAATTATAACTTTTTAATAAGTTGGCAGTCTCTTTTGCATAAACACATATTTTTTGTTATTTTAAAGATGGTTATGTCTTGTGACTATTTGACTTGTTTTGTCTTGTTCTACCTATTTATTACAACTTGAAAAAGAACAGCATCACAAACTTTTAAGGAGTCTCGACTTTATGGAATGGTTTTTTTTATTAATGAGTTTCTCAAAGAGCCTGCGTTAGTGTGCAATGTGTGTAAAAAACTAGTAGGCATGAACATGTTTCATAACATAATAAAATCATAAAAAAAACAACGCAAAAAACTCAAAACTTTGCTTAACCACAATTATCTTAGGTATTTCATGGATCTTGTTTTTTGCAGATTAAAAATACAAGCTATAAATAGTAATTCCAACTGGATATTCAATTATGAAACTTGTTCCGTATAAATTATCCTCTTATACCTACTAGCTAGACTAAACGAATAGAAAAATATCACGCAATCGTGTAATGCCCTATTGATTCAACGCCAAAGCCCGTAGATTCGAACCGAGATAAACCATGAATGCTGCTTTTTGTTCCCCACCTAATCTAGCTGAAACCCTTTTCAATTAGTGCTTTCTGCTCGTATATTATCTTCCATTACTGGTAGGCACTCTGAATAACAGGCATTTTCTATAGAACTAACTCATTATGAAGGAAAACCGCTACTTTATATCTACCGATACTTATAACTTACGATATCATATTAGGGATTAAAGGTTGGTAAGATTACATAGAGTACCTTTATAACATTATAGATAGCAGTTTACACGTTGGACTTGAAAATTAACAAAAAATAAATAATATTAATTTCTAGGTCTCTAATTCCAAGGATAAACTTTCATACATTTTATAGAACTAGCAGTTGGTAACCGAGCTTCGCTCGGAATTTTTTCGTTAATTTATATTTTAAAGAAATCATAAGAGTCATAATTATTAACATCTTTACTGGCTTGTTCTTTCTGAACAACGCCATCTGGTGGACATGATTGCAGGTAGTTGCTCACAATCGTCAATAGATGGCAAGAGCAGTCACATATTCAGTTTATGTTTAATTATTGAACTCGGAAATCATTCAAATAATCATTTTCTTGAAATGAAACCTAGCTAGATCAATTTATCACCCCCGAAAATCCCTGTAAACTAAATTTCGTGAAAATCGTTGGTGCAGTTTCCAAGATCCTCAATATATATATATATAATATATATATAATATATATATATATATATATATACAAGATTTTCTCGTTTAAAGGTATAAGATTATTAAGGGGTTAAAAGTGCCGATTAAATGTGTATTTAAGGCGTTTAATTATGTTTATACAAGATTGGGATCAAAGGCTTTTTAAAATAATTTAACCGTTTTTAACATGTGAAGAAAACCCCTATATGAAAGTCATTTTTAATTAAAATTGATAATTACAAAAACAACAATTTCGCGTTTTATTTGTTTTTTTTCATAAGCTTTCAACTTTTTTTTAACTGGCTTATAGGTTAGGTAACCAATATTTGGCAGAATTAACCACTTCAAAGCAAAAATAGGGGCTATACTCACAGCTAGCTCATGGCTGAACGCAACGGCGACCGTGCTTTCAGCATATTGATGAGATCTTACCTGAAAAAAATATTTAACTGTTAATATTTGAATCTGTAGTTATTATCAGGGACGTCTTATTATAACACATCTGCAAACTATCTATAGATTTTCAATCTGATTTGTGGTAAAATCTAGAGAAAACAGATCTGCGAAGGACGTCCTGGTAGGTGGATACCCAACCCAGGACGATTTCCAAACGAAAGACTTGACGTTCGTAGCAACGGTATACAAGTTTTCTATCAGCCATCTGGTTCTGGTTCCTTAAAAACGTTGCTTATTATGGAGCTAGATTTTACTGTGTGAAAATGATCACCATTTTTTTTTTCAAATCTCAGAATGTCAAAATAGCAGCCATACGTGAAAATACACTTGTTAACGAAAATGCAATTATTTTTACTAGGTTACTAGGTTATTAAAAAAAAACTGAAATATTTTCATTATTTTCTTGTAGAGGATTTATTGAATCTTGTGGTAGGCAAAATATTATTTTTCTTCTATAGAGCCTAAGAGATATGATCCAAAATACGCTCACTGTTTATATAATATCCACTACTAGACGATATCCTCGTTTCATATCGCTTATTTCGGGGTGAAATATTTGATGAATCACCTTTAACTGTGAAACTCGTGTTTTATTTGATTTGATACGATGTTTGCCTGTAAATGTTATGGTTAGACTTGCCCAGTTAAACTCGATTCATGACTCATTAGGTACATTACCAACTTACACACATGCCTACATTTATAAACGGGTGCGAAACAATTATGTTTCACACACAGTTACTAATTATAATTTCCTCGGCTCCGCCATTCGGAAAACTGTGTTTAGTTTGTTTTATTTATTAATTAGAAGCTTGAAAGTAGCGGTAGGATAAATACCGTAAAAAGTAATTATAAAAGTGTTTTTACGAACAACTGCTTCGAGCTTACGAATGTGTGTGTACGATGTAAAACTAATATAGTTTAACTTTGTTATATTATATTAACATTGTTTTAAAAAATCACGCTGGTTCAGGAGCATCTTCGAATGAAACTTAGTTGTTGCATAAATGCTTAGTTTTTTATGTAACCTCACTTATGGGGAAAGCATTATTCATACAAATTGCATTATTTTTACCTGCATTTGTATGTTTATTTTAGCAGGTACATAAAGTATTTTTTTTCTATTTCTCCGTTTTGTACTTATAGTACCTAACTACCTATGTTTTAAGCATACGCATGCAAAAAAAATTCACTGCTTAAATAATAGCTAATAACACCACTTCTACTGCTGATACAATCTTGGGGTTCTGGTTTGCGACCAATCTATTAAATACATACTAATAATATATGAATCTAAATTCAATCTCAAATGTGTGTAAAGATATTGTCTAGTGATTTTCATTTATCTGATCAATGATATTGTAATAATACTCAACTAAATATGGATATGGAATGTGGAATGAATATGGAAAATAATGAATATTGCGGTCACGAGTCAGTCATAAAAATTCACACGAGTCGATAGTTTATTAGTCTTGTGTTTAGTACGCGTGCAGACGTGCACACAATTCATTATTCTATTGAATTTCATCGAACTAACCCCCGAATACTGAAACGCAACTCAGATTATTTGACAGTTTTCAATGAAAATCTGTCAAATATTGGTCGCTTGAGACGTGCTTAAATCTGAGTTGCGTTTCAGTATTCGGGGGTTAGACACGTATTCCATAGCTACTCTGAAAATTTTTTGACAGTTCTAAATTGAAAACTGTCAACATCGCGCAATTGAGCCCAACGCTTCTTTCACTCACTTATTCGCTCGACTTATCAGTATTAAGTTTCACCAAGTCACTTTTAAGTAATTCTAATTCAATTTAGTAGGTGACATCCACATTTTGCTCGAAAGGACAACGCACGCCGCCTTGGACTCACCGTTCTAGAACTCACAAAGCAAATATGCTAATACCGCATTTGCAATTAAAATCGCGACGCCCACAGAGGGACGCCATTGTTTAATACATGCGAAACATCCTCAAGTACTTATTGATGCGGTGGTAATAATATTTTACCATATCAGCTCCATCAACAATTTCATTTATTTATTCAGTCACAATTAATTAATCGTATTTGAAATATACATTAATAAATTTATAAGAATCGACGAAATATCGTCATAATGAAAACATCTTGCTCGAACTTCGGCAACTTATACTAATGGAAGGAATATCCAAAGTAAAAGTTGTACAACAAGCAATCTCCTGACATGGAAAGTTGGTGAATTTCCGAAGCGACCGGTGAGCATCACCGAAAGAATGTAATAAGGGGCAGGTGCCGAGTTCTTTATTGGATTTCGCACGTTCCAACTCGACGTGTTTGATGGCCGGAGGATTCTTGCAAAACTTCGACACCTATTAATACTTGTTCGAATAACCGAAATGATCTTTTAGATTTGTTCGCGGCGGCGGCGGACGCCGGCTTCGGCCTAAGTGGGTCAAGAAAGGGGAGGATTTTTGTAGCACCGATTCCACCCATTTGCTCGCAACAATGTAGGGAGTGCGGAATGCCCGATTGAAGGAAGTGATTAAATATAAAGAGCTCCATTTTTTACCCGAAATTATTTTAATCTTCTTCAAACGGTGGTAATTATTTCACCTTTATTTTAATTTAAAAGGAACCATAAGCTCCATAAACTTAATTTATACCGGTCTACCCTGAGTCAGAGTGCGCCATTTCTAAGTAGACGGATGTTTTTCAGGGAATATCACCAATGTCATTCATGAACTCCTAATGAGGAAAGAGCTTCATGTAAATGCGTATTAGGCACCCAGACGACGACGGCGGCGCTGTATCCCGAGGTCGTTCCAAAACTGTTTCTCGGTGAACGACATTACACAGAAATGAAAAGTATAGGCCGCAGCGCCCCTCCACTGCACACCAAGTCATTGACACATGCAAATTCGAACATCGGTGCCGGTTCATCGAACTCTCCAGTCTCCATTCAATGGCTGTCGAAAGTTATACTACAACCAGCGGACGAAAGCTCACCACGTTGTATCACGTAAGCCGGTATAAATACAGCTAACTTGGCTAGCCACTCCGCAAGGCCGTCCGTGATAAATACCACTGCGCCACAACATAAACTAGCAGTTGCTGTAACATCTACTCAAACTACCGAAAAGCTTGTTAATGTTAATGAAACGGTGAACTTCTAAGGGCTCTAATTCTTCAATCGAGTCGTACAAACTGAACTGGCTCTTATCGCGGGGGCTTAGAGCAAGTTGTTGATGACCGGTACTGATTCGGACTAGTGGTCTGGTCGCGTACAAGGTGCGTCTGGTCCATTGTATTACTGGCATTCCGAATTTCGACAAGCGCGCGCTAGACGCATTCGCAAATACAAGCGGGTGATATGCAAATTGCTCTTGTACGCGCGACATTTACATGGTAGCGAGGCCTTCACACATATCTAATACCGACGGAATGTTAGTCTATCGCATCCAATATCCCCTAAGCCTTGAAACTAATAAATACTTTGTTGGCTTTTCCTAAGCCTTAATATGAAAACACTTCATGTTATTATGTTTGCATAGCGGGCATCATGATGAAGTCGCGAGACGAGATAACTAAGTGGCGTCCTTGTCCGTGATGATGGGCGTAAAGCCGAAAGATGACCTCAATATGTGGAGAGATGTTGGCATAAATGTTGATTGTTGATATAATCTATCACGTGTGTGACGACACGACTGCAACGACCCGAGGCCAGACGGCGTGTATACTCTTTAAATATACACTGATTCACACAGTCTTTATGAGTAGGTATGTGAAAGTTTTAGCATTCAATTTGAATACCAAGCTGATCTGTAAAATCGTATTATAATCATGTGCATATTTGAGATACGGTACGGTAGTATTTTTAGAACCAAATACGGTCAAGTTCAGTTGAGCTCCCGCTTAATGTTTCAACAGTTTCAGCTCCACCTCATTTTCTATTTTAGTTGCAAATGACTGAGAGGCTCGTGGAAAAAGAGGATTGTTTTCACAGCTTCCAAATTGTCTTATGAAATATTGTTAATGTTTCACTACCCAGATTTTTACTTATTCATTTATACGTTTTGCTTATGATTATAAATACAAAAAAACTACTGTAAAAAAAATTGTCTAAGTATAATACCTACTCTAATATTTGTCAAAAAAAAACTATTAAATTAAAGATGATAAAGTGAGTGCAAGTATTATTTATATATTTATAAAAGAAAGTCGTGTTAGTTACACTATTTATAACTCAAAAACGGCTGAACTGATTTGTCTGAAAATTTG
Organism: Thera britannica; assembly: GCA_939531255.2. Classification (NCBI taxonomy): domain Eukaryota; kingdom Metazoa; phylum Arthropoda; class Insecta; order Lepidoptera; family Geometridae; genus Thera; species Thera britannica. The sequence continues at coordinate 17,701,135 of OW618039.2, forward strand.
GTTGGGAGGTAGCTTAGAAGCAGGAGAAGAACATAGGATACTTTTTATCCCGAAAAAGTAACGGGACCGGGAAAGGGACGAGCGAAGCCGCGGGCGGTCGCTAGTATTTTATAAAAAAAAACAATATTACAACTAATAGAAGTATTCACAAAATGTGATCTAAATGAAATCATGAAACAGGTACAGTATTTGCAGACCTTCGCAATCTCTAGTTTGTTCATAGTTTCGTGTCAGTCAGAACCAGAACAAAAACGGCCAACAATAATGTGAAAGGGGAATAAATACTTGTCTGTCAGATGTCTTTAAACAATGATACGATTTATCGCTCAGATAAATGAGCACGTAGGGCATCGCGTCCGGTTCCAACACAGTGTGTTTGTTTTAAAATTAGATAAGATTGTGTGCTGATCGATGGACAATTTGTGTTAATTTAAAATTACTGTGTAGGGGTTAAGGGGTGGAGGTGGAATATTCCTGCATACTCACATGCACTTTACTCTGTCGAATGGAATTGTTTGAAACCAACATAACAAATTGTTATAATAGCATAACTAACAATGGTTATATTTACGTTATTATAATATTGTTATAATAGCCTTTTATGCAACAATAACTTACATAAAAGAGTAAGTAAAATATGTAATAGTGACACGGAGACGACGGCCAAGTAGCAATAAATTACTCCAGGACTTCATTACTTTCCACATCGCCTCACTCTCATGTAACGTATTTTCTTTAATTACAATGACGTCACTGTTCCGCTTCACAGTAGAGCAAGACTGTATCGATTATGCATGTGTGTAGGGGACCGTCTGCAGACTGATGCCATAGTAAACTAGTACAGTGCCTTACCTTGAACATTATTTATCTGTGCAGTGAGAGTGACAAAGAAGAAACCAATAATGCAATACAGTAACTTCATGTATGATTATTTCCAAGCCTTTCCATGCGCAAATCCTTTGGGATTTGATGGAACTGGTTCTATCTATGTAGTCATCAACCGCGCTATTGCATATCTCCTACAAGCTTTCAATGTCACAGCATACACGCTTATCGTGGTCTCCCACAAAGGCTTGTGAATCAAACAAAGCTGAGATACTGGTTCCTTGTTTACTGTGCATGGGGCGATAGCTGGTCAATGGCCGCATTCCTCTTAGTTGAAAGTTACGCAGATCCGGCTGCGAAAAATCACTGCGGGATCCGGATGGTGCGGATGCGTTTGTACACGATTTGACATTTCTGCGCGATGACTGTACCTAATGAACTCTTGCGCTCAAATAGTTAATGGTGGGTCCAATCCAACTAACCTGGTATTGCGAGCGTCCTTTTACCGGTAACAGAGTTTTTTTGTAACGGCTTGATTTTAAATATCTGTTAAATTTTTTTAAAAATCTTGTTAAAAATTAATTTTAAAAATCTTCTTTGGTGACCTACTTACTTCTTTGGTTTAATATCACAATTCGCATCAATTCATGAATACTTTCAAAGGCTTCCGTTTTTTACGGTATTTAAACTTGTAGTAGAAGCTCTTAACACCTACGCTATCAGGTTCATTTTACGTTAGCAATAGATTCTCGGTGGCGATTTTAGTTGTGCAGACTTGTAGACGGAAATAAAAATCAGGCTACATTTTAAGAAATACTATTTCTGAAAATACATTGCTCGCTAGAATCAATACCACGAAAGCACTACAAGTCAGTTCCAGTTATTCAACATTGTTAACACTGACAACCTGAATTATTTAACACGAGAACAGAAATACCAGTGATTTCGAGATGCTCGCGTACAAAGTCTTAGCGGCAATACATGTCGAAAAGTTTCATAGTCTCTTGTGATCCTAAGTTGTTGAAAGTTCATCAGCTCGAAAGACTCTTTTACATAACAGAAACATACTCTTGGTATCGAACTTCATAACATTTTATAAATATATTTGCGTCATATAATATTATGATTTGGCAGAAAATATTATCTTCTTGTTTATGTTTTTACAAATAGTATTTTTTTGATATTTCACTTTCGTTACTGTGTATAAGATTTCATCTGTATTACTATGATAGTAAATGATATTGATGTTCTATATTGAAACAAGATATATGATTATATTCGCATAAACAAGTGTAGAAGGCACTGTAGGTATTTAAGACTCATTGTTGCTTAAAATGAAATAACGAGTGAAATTCTTTCTCTTTGTAATGCTATGTTTAGTTATTTAGCCTTTCATTTTAAGGACATCCGCCTCTTCACTAATTGTTTAGTACGAACACTTACATAAGTACTTACCTAATTTAAATATCCTTTGCCTGTTATATCCGCTATCGCTTACGAATATGGTAGGTAAGGTCGTTGAACCATAACGTAACTCGTATACAAACAAATTTTCTTATTCACGTGACAAAACCATGCTAACCTTTCTTTTTTTTCTATTGCATTCTGAGTACTTCTTTTAATCTGAAGATGAAAACGGTTCTAGTATACAAAGTAGCCGAGGTTTTCGCCTTAGACACGTGAAACGTGACTAAGTAAACAAGCCTTGGTATCTATTATAGATGATTTATATAGCGTCAGGGGCAACTGGTGACTACTCATACCCCTATACTTACGGGACGCTATAGTGCCCACATAAACGCACGCGCTCTTTTCTAGTCATCCGGCGTCATAAATTGTCGACCAGGTTCAGGATTCATTAGTGAATTGGTGATTACCATTTTGGATCCCACAAAATGCACTGCGGCGACGTGGAAGACCAAGAATAAGATGGCGGGACGAACTTGACCTCCCACCTTAGATCGTGGCCTGTCACTGCGTTGAGTCGCGTAGAGTGGAAAGAGGGAAGGGAGGCCTTTGCCCTGCAGTGGGACAAAAACGGCTGAATAATAATAATTAAATAGTGAGATACCACCAGGTGGCTTACCATCAGGTGTGATTGTAGCTATATGACAATATAATGTAAAAAAAAAGATAACGAACTCACAATTTGACCAACAGGCCAACTATAGAACAGAAAATTACTGAAAAGTCCTCTGAAAAATTTGAAATTCCTATGCTTCATCTTAATCTCGTCAATGATGAAAAAACTCCCTTACTGGATTACCGGAAGCATAAAGTAACAGATAGAAAACGTCTGTAAACATTCAAGAATTTTTCTTTTACAGACGCTTGTTGGTAGAGATTAAATATCCCCTTTCAAGCAAATAACATAAAAGTACAGTTTGATGTTCAATCCGAAAGGAATCCGATTCCAAACACAGGTGTGACTCAAGTGTTGCGGATTTACAATGCACGTCTGTGAGTCTTATCTTAGAGACGACGGAGAGGACAAAGGGAGAAAAGATGCCCGTAAGAGTAAGACGTATAATGTTGAATCGATGGAGACAGAATGTTAGTAAAAGCATTTTATTCCTTTTCTATCACACACGGTCACACGACGTAGATAGTGGTGTTTTTTTATATTCGTCTAGACTAGATATAGGTTAGAATAGGTTTTATTCAAATGCATAAATAAATGGCTGCATGGAAATAACATCTAGAAGTGTTTGGCTTAAGTCCAAATCCAAATTTTACTCCAAAAACCACCCAAGTAAATGTGAATACTTAGTAAGACGGTAGTTATTTGGTACAGAGCTATATTCATATTTTTCTAAGAAGCATCAAGCATTGTGGACGCTCTCGTATACATGAATAGCGAGTGAGATGAACCAGAAATCTCTCAAAAATGAATTGCCACAAAACTGTTCCAAGTTTTTCATTAGCGTAACAAAACGGTACAATACATTACAATGGCAAGTCGCGTGCGACGCAGTGAGACCAAATTACTACTGGAATGAAAGTGTGCAATTCTTTTCCTGTACGATTTGGGAGACACCGTGTCTGACTAACCAACCGCAGGGCTCTTAACACTTTAGCAATAAAGGTGGGTTTGGAATGGCACAACAATGCGGTCGGCTGTATTCAAGTCGGGCGATTGCTTTGCGCGAATTTTTTGCTCGTCTGGCGCACAGGTGGTTCGTAGGTAGTCGATGTCGGGAACCGACACTTAGTTTTTTCCCATGTAGCCTTCGACCCGATTCACTGTTTGTTTTCATCGTTTTTTCGCTTCATCGCGTCCTGACTTACGAAAATTACGCGTATGCTTTAACGAGTTTTTACTTAATTCTTCTTTATTGAATTAGTTCATCGCTTTAATGTAGCTATAATACAGTGCATAGCTTGTTTCATGCGTGTTGTCTATACATTGTACAAGTCTGTTATAGTTTAAAATGCATCTGACAGGATATGAGTAGATATTGATATCCTTATTTCCTGACCCCTTTTCAGCAGCGATTGTCAGAAACCAGCTGTTATCTCGGCACAGGTGCATGTCGGCCAAACCGGTTCCACCGTCTGCTCCAAATTCGTTCCATAAAAACTCTCGTCTTATCTGTGTGCCATTATTCGACCACTGTCTGCTCCCAATTTTAGTGCACTATATAAAAATACGTTTTTTTTTTATGTTTTTTTTTTATTAAAAAGTGCCAATTATTGTCCAAATGGTTGGCCCAAGCTATGAACACGATTTGGTAAATCATATTTATGCCTAAAAGTATTTGTTCGTGATTTCAACTCTGAATAAGGGTTCTTTGTCAACGTGAAAATAGCACTAAATTCGCTTTTGTTTTTTTCTGCATTATTACAGAAAAGGTAGCTGCTGCTACTCGACTATAGGTTCGAATAGGTCCAAAGTAAATTATGAACTATTGGATAACTCTACTGTCGGATATTTTAGCTACAAATACTTTATTTCTATAAAATGATGTTACTAATCACGGCCACCGCTAAATAACTGCTATAGGAAACGAACGCTAACGGGTTTCCGCAATCAGACGTTCCCAAGGTGTGCCGAAGGGCGGAGCTGGCCCGTTACGCGCGGTCATCAATCCGAGCCGGTCCGACTTGGGCCCCAGGCGCGACGGAACTGCCAATATGAGAAGAGTCGCGTACGTGAGTTGGGTAACATAATATGGCCACGTGGTGTACGTAAAGTTTAATTTAGAGTAAAATCTGCCAAATGGGATTTAGTTCTTTGAGTGCCTAATCTTATTTTCCACGTGGCTGTCTTATTTACGTTGATTGGCGATATTAAATAGCTTTCCCTTCTAAACGAGTTGGTAAGGTCTATAAACTTTTGAGCATATCGCGAATTTACGCTATGTTTTGTCTGTTCGACTTCGGCCACTTGTTCCTTTATTTTCAAATCTATTATCATTGTTTTTTTTTAAACCCAAACAGCAAATCTTTTAGTTCTACACTATCAATAATCGATACTTCATTTTAATCGATTGTTTCTAAGAAAGTTCAACGTTTTCTAAAATAATCATTTGATATAATCATTACAAAAACTTATAGTATAGATTAAAAGCTACAAAAAAATCCACTATCGTAATCACTGATCCAAAACTTATCTATCATCATCTTATTGTTAAAAAATCAAAGCACTGGCCTTATTAATACTCAAAGGCCCCATTGATAAACCCATAAAAAGTTAATAGTTGACAATGGAGCCGATTGATGATTCAATCTGTGTAATTAATTGTTGGGTTCCTGCTATACGGGCGCGTGCGCATAGAGGGAATAAAGTACACCTTCCAGTAAAGCGACGCGAAGATTCTGTTCAAGAAGCCCTACATTTTAAAATAAACAGCCATATTTATAAACGTTATTTAAATTTATGTGATAGAATCGGAAATGAGGATATCCGTAGAAGAACCAAGGTCACCGACATAGCTCGTAGAGTTAGTAAGTTGAAGTGGCAATGGGCAGGCCATATAGCTCGAAGAACTGACAACCGTTGGGAATAAAGGTTCTCGAATGGCGACCACGAACCGGAAGACGAAGCGTAGGGCGCCCACCCACCAGATGGACCGACGACATTGTTAAGATTGCGGGAAGTCGATGGATGGAAAGGGCTCAGAATCGTTCTTCCTGGATATGTGTAGGGGAGGCCTATGTCCAGCAGTGGACTTCTTCAGGCTGATAATGATGATGATGGTGATTTAAACTTCATCATTGTTTAAAGTTAAATCTGTCATTGTTTGTCATTACCCAGTGGTAAAGGATGGCAATAGTTAACGCATTGTTCATCTTTTAACAGATTTTTATAAGTAAGGGTCGCTATACTCGCCTCGTCTATCATATTGTTAAGCACAGTTGAGCTCAAGCTACCGTCTGCTCGTCTGTCAGTTAATGGCATACAAAAACCTCGGGTGGAAAATTTTCTGTAAGTGTTCATTTATAGGTTGTTTGAAGGCTTCCGTCACACATCTACATACATAATTATGTTCTATATAGTAAGTTAAATCTACCCAAACATAATTTTTCCGAATATACTGAACGAATATAAAGTTAGTATTTTAAGACGCAATCTACGCCACGTGTGTTTCATGCAACTAGGCGTAAAATGCCACATGTCACACAATGCCATGCCAAGTTTCTAAAACTGTGTTACAGGCCGGACTATGACGGACATTGGGCTTTATTTAGTTCCTATTATTATTATAGCGGCACCCATATGCGTTTGCGCAGGGGAAAGGGACAAAGTTATAAATAATTAATGCCAAAGATAACAGTGAACGCGTGCCCAGGCCGTTAATTTTTTACTTCGATCATTATGGTGTGAAGTGATTAAACGTCAATAACATGTTGAGTTTAATATGCATCGGTTTTGCTTGCGTACTTTTTACACGTAATTATTTGTTTTTAATGAAAACTGTTATTTTATTGTAAGAAAAAGTACAAATACATAATATAATACTAGCTGTACCCTGCCACGCTTCGCTGTGGCACATTGTTATTGAAAAAAACAATCCTTAATGCGGATTATACATACATACATACATATATATCATGCTAAAATTTCAGCTCGATCGGCGCAGAACTTTTTGAGTTTTTGAAGCGTACACAAAACAACATAACATTTTTTATATATACAGATTTCATATACCTACCCTACCTTATTTTTCTACTTCTAGAAAAAATCCTGGTGGCGACGAAAAACATATATTATGTCTAATGTTACTAACCATCAAAGTAAGAACATCCGAAATTCCTATTTACAAATAACAATCAATGTAAGAGCCAAGTCTTACAGAACATTAGGGTCCAAACACTTGCAGATTCACCCAAACAGTCGTTTTAATTAAGTGGATAAGGGTCCTTTTACTGAGGACCTTCATGGACCACCTCCCGCAATCCCGAGGAACGTAAGGTCAACGTTACGATACCTAATGAATGACCATTCATGTCAAGTTTCAATTGAATTTGTAGTAACAGGTTATTAATACTTGTGAATTATTTTGCAAACGGAAAGTTGAACGAACCACAATCGGATAATTTACATATTTAGGCAAAAAATACTTTACTTTAGGTAAATTAAATTGCGCATGTGGGTCTGTAAAACATAATATTATGTTGTAACTACATACAGTGCAGCTTCGTAGATTTCATTAGAAATCATGAAAACTTCCCAGTTGTAAAAATAGTTATATTCCCGAGCACTGTCTAAGAAGTTTTCCAAACTATGGTCGTGAATGTTTATCTGCTTTTGAAGTATTCCTCTCAGACCTATGTGGTATTTTTTGATGGAGATTCATGACAAATGCGTTGAGTCACCCGTCTTTGTTTCAACATGAAAAATATTATTTTCAATCCAAAATGCAGACTCACTTTAACGCTTCCATTAATTTTACTTTCCTCCGCTTTCATTCGTCCATAGAGAGAGCAGCGTCGGTTTCATACGGTTATAAATTGATTCTATTTTATGTGTGTTTGTACTACCTAAATTCCCTTCGACACAAAAAATATTTGATTTTGACGAGGTCAATAAAATTCTATTATTTTTGTTTGTTTGTTGTTAGGCACTGGCGATTTTCTATTCCCCAACGTTGAGCATATACAGCTTTTTGTTGACTGTTTTGTTACCGTACTTTATTTTATTGAATCTAAATAACTTTTTGATGGGACGTCTAATCAGAGTTGGTTATTTTGTTGGACTCTTTTTTCACACAACCTATTTAGGATTTACGAGTATGATTACTGCAAAATTAGATCGGAAAATGTAAGCCTTGGCTAACACGCTGTAGATAAATAGGCATATCTCGATCCTAGTGTAATGCAATCGGATCTGGCGACCGCGGACGCCATCTCAGGTATCATTCGAAGTAGTTCCTTAATAGGACTACTTCGTGGTGGTCCGACTTGAAGCAATGCTTGATTGCAACACATGTTTTGCAGATTCTAATTTTAATCGTACAAATCTGCATCAGCATTTTAAATTCATCAATAAGTTTTACCCGTAGCAAGAATGTAAATATGCTTGGTTTCACCTTATAGCCGAGTTGGATTCCACCGAAAATTGGTAGCCTACTGGATTTGACTACTATGGCATTTAAGAGTTAGTGGACCACATGAGTGTTATAAACAGGTTGGTTTCAACTTAATTTTAATATTAAAATATTTTTCCTCATTGAATTTAAAAAGGTATACTTAATAACTAGATGCCTTCAATCTTGTATCAAGATTTTCTCTATAATAAGATTGGTATTCAAGGATTTGATTACGCGTGGCTTGAGTCAGGATTTTATCGGAACTGCCTCGGAGGAATTTGCGATCTAAAATGAGATTATTTACTACATTCGATGGGCTGGAGAATTGCTTAGTACATTTCTAATCACTATAAATTTTAATGCCCTACAATTTCAGTTAATACCTATTTCTTAATTCTTAATTCTTTATTGCACACAATATAAAACACAGGAAAAAAACAGAAATAGAGGACATGTACAAAGGCGAGCTTAACCCTGAATAGAGTTTTCTTACAGCAAACCTTTGAGGCTAGAGAGAGGTGACTATATAGGCAGGTTTGTGTACATTAAAAAGAAAGTAAAAATAACAAGGAATACTTAGATGAATAAATTTACTAGTATGCAAAATAAATATAGGCATATAATACTTAAATAAAAATACAATACATAAACAATACATACATAACAATACGTATCACAGTTCACAGAGACAGATAGTGCTCCTTAACTTTCCTCTTAAATATGCTATGCGATGGACTAGCGCGAATATCGTGTGGTAAGGCGTTCCATAACTTGACCCCACCTACGGTAAAAGAGCCACCGTAGCGGCTAGAGGAGTGTTGAGGGGTTTTGAGGAGGAGGGAAGTAGCAGTCCTGCACGGCTCACCACGCGGGACCAGGAATTCGAAGCGCTCACGGAGGTAATTAGGAGAAAGAGGACAGTAAAGAGTTTTATAGAGAAGCGCCACTACGTGAAGATCACGGCGACGACGAATAGGAAGCCATTTTAATTTGGATCTAAACTCAGAGACGTGATCAAACTTGCGCAGTCCGAATATGAAACGGATGCACAATAATATAATATAATAGAATATTTCTGTGTTTACAATCAGCTCTTAAACAAAGAGTAGGTATAAAATGCTCTAAATAGCGCATTGATTAATTGTAGGTTCTTAAGTCCTTGAGATCCATTTAACTGTCTGAATCATCTGACCAAATAAGAGTATTAAAGAGAATAAGTACTTACCTGATCCTATTAAAATAGGTAAAGTTAAAAAAAACTCTTAATAATATAGTAAATGCCGTAAGTTTTGTATATTCGAAGGAAAAACATGAAAGCTCGATTTTGTCTAGACAAAGGAAAACCCGCCAACACCTCAACCAAAATAGTGCCATTACAAATAGGGAACGTGAAAGGCTAGGGGCGGACATCATAAATATTCCCACCTAGGTATCCCGCACTAACTTTTACCTAAAACAGGGAACTAGGGTTGTCCATGGTGACGTTCCCTGCGGGCGTGATTCATGCATTTTACACTGTCGTTTGCCGGCCCCTAATGGCTGACGGTGATTTTCAATAGGTGTGGGGTAAAGTCGAAAATTCAACTTAGATTCGGCAATTTATTTTAATATTTACCTGAGCTAGCTTTATGTTTATAAAAATACAGCCGTGTTCTGGTACAGCCTCCTGTATGGACCTAAATATGGCACATACATAAATGATCCAGGTAATGCCAAAAGTTCTAAAGATGTCTACTGTCGTGAGAGATTCATATGTCTGTGAACAGTGAAATTTATTATTTTTGTTATATCCTCATTTACCTTGGTGAGAATTTGGCCAAATTAGAGTTGGTAAATTATAAAAAAAATACCAACTTAGTTACGAGAAATGAATTAAAAACAAATAGCGAACTAAATTTAATTTTATATTCCATGATGTTTTAATATTATCTTTTTGTGGTCAATTAATATATTTTCTTTTTTCATTATCGAATTTATATTGGGTAGCAGATTAATCTTCGGCGTGTATAATCGTTGTAATGTCCCAGCACTATTTACCGGTGAGTTAGCCAAGTTTCAGCATACGTGGACAAACATAGAGCAATTTCCCTAATTAAGTATCCAGAGTGTGTCTGTGTTTGTGATGCGATGCGTTGTTTTGGTCCAAACACCCCCCCCCCCTCCCTCCCTTGCTGGCTTTTGTGGCTTCAGTATTTGCCATCTTTGCCAAACTGTCCCAAAGTAGATATTTTTTTTTCAGTTAAAATGGTTCGCAATTACAAAAGAAAAACAAAAAGACGTAAAACAAATGAGTCTGAAACTGATTCATCCGAAGATGGAGAAGATAATGATGACTAATGATGACTGTCCTTGCATTTACTGCGGGTACTTATATTCTCAGTTATCAGAAGGATGGGTCATTTGTAGTATTTGCCAAGGTTGGGCTCACGATTCTTGCGCTGAAGTTGATGAACAGGGTGACGAACCACATATTTGTGAACGTTGCCAGCCTGACTAAGTATGTGCTCGTTTTGCCCCATGCCACATCCCATTTTGCCCCGGTCATGGGGCAAAATGGGATATTTATCATAATTTTTATTGTTCCTAATTACCAAAAAAATATGTGATTTAGCCATTAAAACCATTTAAATATGTATCGTTGATTAGTTAATGTTTCTAGCTAAGTAATTGTTTTTAAAATAAAGAGTTTAATTTTCCTGGTATGATTTTTTTTCTCTTAACTATCCCATTTTGCCCCGGTCTCCATACCTACAGGTGGAAACAGAGTTCATTATAAAATTTTCTAGTTTCTTATAAAATGTAATTTTTATTTTTTCTTTTTAATAACGATACTTACTTAATGAAATAATTGATACTTAGAGTAGGTATCAGTTATTTCATCAACATGTCTCTAGACGAAAGGTGAACTTGAATACATGACTTTTATTTTTCTTTTGCCAAATATACGTAAATAGTTAAATACCTATACTTCACGACCAAACGCAAAACGTGAAAGTTAATCATCTGCTTGGCTAAAATATATATAACACCTGTTTTATTTCGCATTCACAGTGTTAGTAATAATATAAAGCTATTAATATTGATTGGTAATGTGTAACCCATGAAGTTTTCGCACGAAAAAAACGCACAAGTTATTGTTACAAAAACACATAGTCGGCGACTAGAAAAAGTGTTCTTCTTCCGACTTTCTACACTTACCTGCCTTTTTATAAGAACCACTTAAGCCCAGCTCAGTAGCCCGCACACTGAACTAGCCACACTTCCCGCCCTACCACTAAATCTCTAAAGTGCCCATTGTTTCTACACAAGAAACGTTTCATCCAGACCCCGCTAAATACTTGGCTTCAATCCTGATTACTGCTGCGTTTAGAGGCTTGCGTTATTTCTTGCTCGCCGGTCGCATTGACGGAGAAAGCAGGTTTACCGGCATCTAGAAACTTGTGCTTAAAAAAAATCTGCTATCATAAGCTCTGTCAAATTTAACATTTTCAGGTAATTTTTTTTCCAGTCGTTCTGTCGTTGGCGCGTGCTTCGAATACAACTATGTAAAAGTGTAGTCTTTATGTATATTGGTTTGTTAAATATTAAAGTGTAAAGTGGAGTTATTAATACAACTTATTTTACGAAAAGAAGTGAGTTTCATTACAATCGCGACAATAGTAAAAAAATCACTACGTAATCCGGAAACGAGACCATTGTCAATCTAGCGAAATAAGTGTTTTTCACAACGCACTGTGCATATTGTGTGTATTTGAAACGTCGGCGCTGGTACACTGCCTGCTATCTACATGAATGTGTTCTCACTTCTTACGGCGAGACAGTTCATTTGAGCTGTTAGCAGATAAGACTGTGTTGAAATTTATTGCGCTGTAAATTCACTGAGAGCCGATGACTAGCAGTTTGCTCTTCGCCCCTCGAGTATTGGCTTTTAAAACATTTCATCGGGCTCAGAATAAATACATACTTTCCTATATCCAGTGGAGGGGCTTGTAATTAATATAAACTAACTTACCGGTGACTATCCACTTTGCAACTTTGTTTCTAGTTAAAATACGGTCAACATACGAAATGTATTTTAACAATGAATATGTTATAGCGATTCTTCCGATTTCAAGTAGAAAAAAATTACCATGCGATACCCATTCTTATTTATATAAAATAAGAATAAAAATATAAATCATGCGTGTCCATAAAAATAAATAAAGACGTATTAATTTTGTTTTCCAATCGACCATAACGGCTGCGGGCAGCGATTTGTTTTGCGGTTCCAACTGATTGGTTTATTGAGCATACGATACCTCTGAGAAATCTCAAAAACCATTTCAAGTAGGTTGATAAATTACTAAAAGGCTCACGCATTATTTGATAGAAAACATTTACTGTATTCTAACGGTAATCAATAAAATAAGCTAGTAGGTCATACCGCGCCACGAAAATATGAACCCCGCTGAGCTAAACTTCACGCACACCTAACCAATAAATAAATGTGCTCATTTCACTTATTCGGAAAAATCTAAGAAATTATTTTACTAAACATACTGTAGTCTCAATATATAATAGACAATACTCAAGTAATGGTCATTAGTTAGGTACCCATATTGTAAACAAAAAAAAAATATCCGAAACACTGATTTCCGTTTCCAGTATCCGCTTTACTCCTACACAAACATAAATATATAGTAAGGTAGGTACGATAAATGTCGACGGCTCTGAAAATAGGAGTGTATTTTCTATTGACTAGGCGCAATCGGACATGGGCGGACTAGGCATCAAGCCGGACATACGCTAGCTACGAGTAAGTGAAATGATACCGGAGATGAGAAGGATCTACTGAAGAACTCGTATTTCTCGCTGGATTTAGTACAGTTTAGTTATGCGAAACCTTTGCATATTGCAATTGGCAAGGTTCCTCTTATATTTTCGTTTGATCCTCCAATGATATCTAGGTTTTGGAGTCATATTATAAACAATGTAACTATATTTATTAGATGAGTGAGTCGGCACCCGCATTTCAAAATAAATTTAAATTATATAAAACGAGCATCAAATTTTTGACGTGACAACGTCTTATAGTTCGATGGAGCAGGCTGCACGCACGAAAAAACATGACTCATGCGGCGTTACCTCACTCTGCGGCGTTCCATTTAAGGCTTGAAGTGCAAGCGAGAGCGCGGAACGAGCGACAAAGAGGCACAATCGGCCTCCGCGTTCGGCAGCGTTCGACATCTGTCTCTCTACTTCTTGAGTGAGCGATGCGTCCGCGTGGACAGCTGTATGACGTTGTCACGTTCAACTATCGTCAGTAAATCGACTTTACAGACAACCGATTTTTTTTTTAAATTTACGAGCTGGTGTGCCCGAGCTTTGCTCGGTTTTTTAATAATATTTTTGTATACTAATTTTCATGAAAATTTCCGGATCTTTGTGTCGAGTGTTTACGTAGAAGTTTAATAGATGGCGTTCTCCGTGACACTAATTCGTGATTTCGACTACTCGACAAGAGATGGCGCTAAATTTTTTTTTTTTTTTTTTTTTTTTTTTTTATGTAACTTGCTGATGGAACAAGCATATGGCCCACCTGGTGTTAAGTGGTAACCATCACCTATAACAAAGCCATGCCTCGTAGGTCACGCACATCAGGAACGTGCCCTACGATGCACTGCTCTGCGTCCATCAACTGGAGGCATACAGATATTCAGCCTCACGTGCCAGTAATTACACCTATAAATTATTTTATTATTAAAATAACTTTTAACCCGGGTCTTTTCTGAAAATGAAACCTAGCTAGATCGATTTATCGCCCCCGAAAACCCCTGTATACTCAATTTCATGAAAATTGTTGGCTCAGTTTCCGAGATCCTAAATATATATATATATACATATATACAAGATTTTCTCGTTTAAAGGTATAAGATAATGTAGGTTTTAGGGTATTGCATTCTAGCTTTTAAAAACAAAGAGAATTTCAGCATTTAATAATATATTTCTTTCTTCGGACTGGTCAGCTAGCCTCACATAAACTTTCGTGATTTTATGTTCTATTTAAATTATGAAATTTTCTCTCCGTGAATTTATTTTAAGTTCATGCCATCAAGCTCCAAATAAATGAAAATGTGAATGAGTATCGTGACCTTCTCAGGCTATAATCCAGTATTCCCCGCTGAGCGTTGAGTGGTGGGCGCTAAGTAAAACGATACCGGAGATGAGACGCAGGCACTGGCTCGCATTTCACACTGAATGGAGACGCGATTCAATGAGGATTTATCTATGCATGCTGGCCTACTGTACGTATGTTTGTATACGGGGCCTGATTGGAAAACTCAAATGTCGAAGCTATCTTGAAATTGAAACGATCACGTGTCATGCCGGTCATATCAAATCGGAAGTAATTTTACGGTTTATATTATTTGTAAGGGATAATGTCGATTTGAAATAAACGAAAACTGGATCGAAGAGTGGAATCGTTTTTTGAAGCAAAAAATGGAAATGGTGACCCAAAAAAATTAAGTTAAAACTAAAATAACATTCCTAAGTAACTGTAGATAATAGACAATTTTTTTGATTGAGATTGAGATCGTTTTACCGAATATAAACTAGAAGACACCTTTGAACTTGAGGAGTACCCTTGAATTGCAAACGTCCAGTTGATTTTTGATCGAAATCTTTTCATTAGGCTTATGTTCAACTCGTAAATGCATTTATTCACTTGAAAGATGAAAAAAAAAAACAAAATACATTTTATTTAGAAGAAAGCATAAAAAGAACCAAGCCCCCTGAAATGATTGCGTTTTATTTATTAAACATTTTATTGCGTTCTTGGCATTCAAATTTATGAATTCACTTTGCGGTTTGATAGCAAAAATGTTTCGGTTCATGGGTATTTTATTGTATTCTAAAATTAAAAGGAAGGAGATTCCCCTGGGTGGGGGGAGAGGGGCGGTTGCGGCAATCAGAGCTTACCGGTAGATGGCAACCTTAAATACCAGACTTAATTGAACTCCTTCCGGGTTCCTCGGTGCGACTACATAAATATATTACCCTGAAGCATTTCCCGCAAAGGTATTCCTTTAATGCCGCTACAACAAAGAGAGACAAGTTCCTACATTAAGTGTCTAACAGCAGACACCTTGTGAACAGTGATTGTAAACGGTTTACTTGATACTGTCTGGCACTAGTGCATAATAGAGGTTGTTTCTGACGTTGTCCTCTACCATTGTTTCGCTTGAGCGCAACAAGGTGACAGGCATTGCTTTAGTCAAGCAATACATTATTTTTGCATAATAAGAAAAACTAAACAGCGTGGTTCTTGATATTATTTCAGCTTATCAAGCTTTCATTAGATATCCTTTTTCAAAAAAAGCATTTTTGAATCCCTTGTGACCGCAATTAAGACGCTGAACTCCGTGAAACAAATTTTAGCTAGCATACCCACCTTTTCAAATATATAAAAACACTGTTCTCAAGCTATCGGAAAATGTGGCAAAAGTTTACTTGTGTACGAAAACCAGATAAGCATATATTTAAGTAGGAAATTGTTAGGATCTAAATATTTTTTATGCTCTACGGCGTGCAATCGAATTGCATACAAGATAGTTGCTCGCGATGTTCGATAAATATGTTCAGTGCTTTTATATTTTTCACGATAAAAATGAGCCAGTGAGAAATACATCGAGGGCCTAGCCATTCCAAATTTCATAATGTACCTGTGATAGTGTTGACAGGCGGAGGACAGACAACCGAGTGAGACTTGTTCCGTTTTACTAAAACTGGACCGGAACAAAAAGAATTACTCGTCAGTGAAAGTGAATAGTCTGAGCCTCATGCTTCTGTACCCTGTTTCATCAATGGTCGGTGAACGACCTTGTATATTTTAGACGTGACTAACGTTTTCAAGTGGACGCAAAGAATAAAGATGCAACTAAATCGCAATTTCGTGTTTTGGCTCGCGGAGAGCCGACGCACGCATACGGAAGTAAAGAGAGCTATATTTCTTTTTTATGTGGCTGTGTTCCGAGTTAGTAGTGCTCAAATGAATCATTCACTAACAATTTAAAGTGCTTCTGGCTAAGGCTGCGATCGCGTCGTTTCCCGAATATAGTGTAATCTAGGCATACGAAGGCCAGATTATATTTTACCTTCGTCCTAAAAGACCTAAAAATATAATTGAACAACGAACACAACCAGCCGTAATTCTAAACTGGACTCACAATTTCTTACGTCTTGATATTTTGCTAAATAATGGCGCACATTTTCTCCCCGAAATTGGTAAACGCACGTGATGCGAAAATGCCTCGATTCATCAATTATTTTGTTTACAGAGAATCTTATTTTATCATATTATGAAAAAACAAAAATGTTTCTCCATCTTATTTGTAACAATGACACGATAAATACTAGCGGCTGCCCGTTTCTTCGCCCGCGTGGTAGCTTTTTACCCCGTTGCCGTAAAATTTTCGGGATCAAAAATTTTACGCTAGCCTATTTGCTAGCCCAAGTTACTACGAGTATATTAGTTTAAGTTTCATTCAAATCGGTTCAGTGGTTAGAGCGTGATAGAGCCACAAACATTCAAACATCGTAGCTTTTGCACTTATAATATTATAGTAGGATGTTCGCAAGCTTAAAATAATACTCAAGTACCTACATGTCTCTTTTCGTCTCGTTGCAGGAAATGAGTCCCTCTGCCCCTCCGGGAAATTGCCCCTCCCCTAATAACGCTCACTAGAATATCCCAGCTTTAAAATACTTTGGAACGATGAAACTGATTGTTCTCCTGAATTTCAGAGAACTTTGGTCGTCTTTTTCTCGGTTTGAAAAATTAGTTGCTTAAACCTGAAGTATAATTTATGACTAACATTGTATGCCGATTTACGTTTGTATAACGGATTAGAGAAAAGGGAACTCGAAAATTAACCTTACACAAGTAGGTATAATCAAATCACTTCCTAATACATACCACTAGTTGGAAATACCACTTTTAATACTCATAACGTATACATGTTAAATAGTATACCTCCATGCAGGTATTTCTATAATTCGTGTTCTCAAAAATTAACACTGTAAAACGTCTGACTGATTGACTACAACATTTAGAACGTGTAAAAAAAGCCGCTAGAGGGACAGAGTTGATAAATTCTGTAGTAGCCGAAAAGGGCACTCGGCGCGGCATCGCCCCGCTCGCCATAGAGGTATCCGATTCAATTAATGAATGAGAATGAATTATAGTGGAGCGATATCCCACCAAATTGGGATGTAGTACCTCAACATTATACATTTCACTTCAAGGCATCAACCGTTTCGTTTGGTTACATAAATGGCCTGCGCCTGTAGCCAAGTCTAGATTCTATTACGGTAAAAAGACTGAAATTGTATTGACGCATAATATTCATAAATTAATGGATTTAACTTCGATGAAACCCAAATGCGTTGAACTGTATTTCATATTGAGTAGGTGTTAGGTCAATTAACGCTCATTGATGTAAATCGCATGCCATAATTATAAATACAGCCCGAAGTTCTATTTTAGGACTAAAATGACATAATCGGTGTAAAATACATGTTTTAGAAGAAGCGTTCGTCTGGGAAAGGTACTACAACCATACCTATTTCTGTCGCCAAGCAGTGATTCTTGCATCGCTGTCTTCTGATTTGAAAGGTCGCTAAGCTTAGAAAATGTACAGTAAAAAAGTACTTACATACCTACTGACCTGCAGGTTAGCGCATAAAATATTCCTTTAGATTTTGATCGCATTTTACAAAGGAACGATGATATTGATATACCTACGTCATAGCAATGGTTGGGAATGAATGTGTGAAAATTTGATTTTATGTTTCTGTCGGCTTTCGTGCGGGACTATAGGACTTGACGCCTTTACTTCTCTAGAGAGATGGACGCTGCGCAATTTCATATAGGGCACGTCGTCCGTGAGCGTGTTCTGTGAAATTGCAATTATTTTAAAGGGATTACATCAGATGGAATTGTTTCATATTTATTCTCATTTAAAAATCGTTTAGCGTACATTCTTTATTTTTTGTATGTCTTTGTATATTAGAGCTTTATTGTCTCTGTTTACTGAAGCAAAGTTCAAGCTATTTTACAAACAAAAGTACTAAGTTTAAATAAAATAAACTGCTTGCATAATTCATACCCGTACCATACCAATGTTGGCTTATCCTAAACTTCCCTGTGCAAATCAGGCTACACCCGTTTCCTAAGTCCTGGCAACCGATTTAAAAGCACCACTAAACATGTGTGCTCATAAGCCGATCCACAGATTAGTTATCAGATTGTACTGTTAGTTTCAAAATAGATAGCGATTCCTTAGTTACAAAAGTACCTTTATAGTATAGGTCTAAAAATAAAACCGAGTTATAAATGAAAATTATTTTAATAACAATGATGTAATGTAGGTATCATAAGTAGTAATGTAGGTAGGTACTATCTACATTGTTGTAGTTTTGAAAACTTTATGAATTTTATCTTTCTTTATCCTTATAATCCACAGGCTATATGTTAGAGATTGAAATCGTGATCAGATTTTAGTTTGAAGTTTATTTTACAATGGTCGAATTTTAGTTGATTACTTTTTGTGTTTTAAATACTATTTTATGTATTCTTCCGTTCAAAATGTAATGATAAAAACATAATGCATATATGAAACTACGTAAAAAAGTTCATGATCGCTACAGTTAAATACAATAAACCAGAATATATTAAATAGATATATAAAATAAACATTTAACATTACCTATGAGTCACAATATACTGTAATAATCAATAAACTATGGTAATTTATAAAAGCAGAATAATGATTACATCAGTGCCTACCAAATAATAAAAAAAAACCCTAACCATGCAGGCATCAGTTGACTTCCCTACGTGACTCATTTACCTATTATAATTTACTTTAGACATCGATAAACTATTGGCCTTATCGATAAACTTACTTATCTTAGCTAGGGCCTACTATTAGTGGCTATAACAAGGTACCTTGGGACCAAAGGCCATTACAAAAAAGTATATTTAAACAGGGTTTGAATTAAATCACTAAAGGCCTGCGCACATCTAGGCGATGGCGGTGAGCTGTCAAATATCGCTGTCATATTTCCTAAGATCCTAATTACAATGAAATCTCTTCTTCGTAATTTGATATGAGCTGTCAAAGATAACTGCTGTGTAATTTTGTCACAGTGAACCGCCAAATCCACATAATAAAATACCTAGTTTTTCATGATTCAGCGACATATTTTCTTAACTTTATGGAGATAAGGAATGATTATTCAGACCATATCTAAAAGATAATCATCTGTTCCTTGTGCATAATGATTATAAATTAGGCGCGCACGTTTTCAATCTCAGAAATAATCTACAGTTTAGGAACGAATGTTTAAACTATGCGGGAATACCAAACGGTATTAATAACCAATTCAGTATAAATCGATCAATTCGGGCTATTTTTAAGGAGGGAGGGAAGTAGTACACAATGGACCAATTGTCGAACAATCGGGAGTCGGAGACGATGGATGAATGCCTGACGGATTGTAATGGCTATCGTATTCTATACCTACGCATGTTTCAATGCCCCTTGAAAGGCATGAGGCCTGGTATTTTCGAATAAAACACATTTATACTACACCTGCTTGGAAAGTACCTTGATACTTTATCAAATTTACGGTAGAAAGTACGTCATTGCATATCAAACAAATATGCGGGGAGAAAACGCATCTGAGCGGGAGAGAAAAGTGTATGAAAATCCATTTCTTACGTGGTTTTTCTTTCTTAATTTTGGGTAAGACTATGCGCCGGTAACCTAAATGTCAAAAGCCAAAAAGTTTTTACAGTGAGTTTTTATCTCAAAGTTCGCAAAATGACACTGGCCACTAGCTGTGTGTTGGATGGTGTCGGGCTGGCAGTGCGACCCTGCGGCGGCAGGATAAACAATTTGAAAAAAGAACATGTGAAAATTGCAGACGCCACTTCCAATTTGTGTGTTTGTTTGAGGATTCAGTTTTCGTAGAATTTATTTTCCTTGTAGGTGTAGTATAAAGCACTATGTATCACTCGAGAGAAACTGCGATTCCCGATCTCGGGTGTTTTAAAGCCCGGCAGCCCGGCAGCCCGGGCTTCAAACGACACCCTCAACGGTAATCGGTCACTTTCTCCCCTCGGTGAACAATGTACTATTGTACGAACAATTGACCAAATTTCTAAATAGATCATAGAGAATGCCTCAAAACAAGCTCGCGTAGGCAGGTATGGTAAAGCATACGGATGTAAGCTAACCCTAAAGCTCTCCTTCAGTATGACAATACATTCCTATTAATAGAACGAATAGGGCAGGATAGGGTGAGGGCGTACGTACATCCAGATGGCCGGCGATGAATGAAGTGTTAACGACCACCGCGCATGCCGAGATGAGGCAACTGAATTTTAAGTGATGACCACACTCCGAACGAGTATTATTTTTAAACAAGTATGTCAAATGCGCTAGGTAAATGCTAGCGTTCGTTAAAAAAAACTACGCACGTACGGGAAAACATATTTACATAACTTGACCGGAATACATTTTCCGACTGATTTGGCGATTGCTGTACAAAACTGGGTCATATTTCCCTATGACTCATCGTACGTAAAAAAATTGAAATGTATTTTCACACCATCTGTATTTTAGTTGGATTAATGAGCTCTGTTCAAACAGGGTTTCCATCAGATAAATGCAGTGATATTTGCCAGAGAGGAAACCGACACCGGAATAAATAAATTGAAATAAATTTCTACGGAACACGAAAGCGTATTCCAAAGTTTGGAGGGCGGAAGTTTTATCTGTTATTACATTAATGTCGCATCAAGCCTGCCAGTCCGAGGTCCCATCAGATAATAACTAAGCGTAGGACGGATAGCGATTTCGAGCAACCGGGATGCGCCCAATTCTCGCCAATAAACGCCCCCGACATATATCGACCTCAGCGTGTACCGTGTTTTATGCGATCACCACCTCTATTATGTTGCTGTAATGGTGACAATCGCTTATAATACATGACGGCTATCGCTTTCTATGATCGATAGCGTTCGAATTGTCCAGCGTGCTCTCCAGCGGCACATACCAGGCATTCCACACGCTTACACATAAATGATTGACTGATGACGGAGCCATATAAATGGATATGACATAGAACGAGATATTTGCCTTTAAAATTGACTGAATCATACGTCATTCATTGGAACTGGAAAATAATTTTAGAGGTTAAAACCATTTTGAATATTCTATTTTTACTAAAAATACATCACTAGTTTAGTCCGCAAACATTGACCAGCTGTTTGAAAAGGCAATTTGGGGGAAAAAGTTGAACCACAGCAGAATGTAATTTGCAAACTATAACATGTGGCCACGCAAGTTGTGCTGCACATCATGCTGGAAATTTTTCACGTTTTGAAACTGCATAACTTTTTTAGCGCTCGGTTTTTGCAGTAGGAGTATCACTAAAAATATACATAAGAAATATTCCTTGATTAATTTGTTTCTTTAACAAAATTGTGTATATTATTATATTTTGTTTGACGAAAGATGTGTAGCAAAACCTTCGGATAAAAACTAAAAACCACCATTATAAATTCGTGCAATTACGCAGTCTTATATTCGATATGTGGAATTGTCATGCAAGACACTCATTTCCAAGAGAATAAATCATAAAAACACGTTACACAGAAGCATGAAGAAATAAAACGTAAAACAGTAGTACTACGTAGCGAATCAATAGGCTTCTTTTCGTAATGTGGTATGACGGAGCCTACACGTGATCACGGCTCATATCAGATGGCATTAGATATTAAACCTTAGCGTCTCAAACATTAAGCCATATTTACAATGCTGATGTGCTGTCTGAAATACCTAGGTATGATTCATAGTTGAACGCCTCAGATTCCTTCTTCGGCTGCATAGGTAAGGAGCCTAATAGGAAATGCCATATCGCAATAAATTCTCAAAGAGTATGCAAATAATTTAACTGCATTTTGTGCTACATTGCGCGTATGATCTTAACCAACTCGGCATTGTTTAACCGGTTTGGCAAATATGCTCGAGGACATTTAAATACTATGGGACCTTTATAGATATGATAAAGTAATAACAAAGACGTGTACGTACATATAAGTAGTTACTGGTATAGCTATAAACTGGCACCCTCTGCCATTTGAAAACAAATAAAATAATAAAAAGCAGCCAAGTGCGAGTCGGACTCGCCCATGAAGGGTTCCGTAGCATCAAATAACATAATATAAAGGTTTTTGTAGTTCGTCGAAAGGTAAATTGCGGTTTACGATTTATGACGTATAAAAAAAAAACTACTGACTAGATCTCGTTCAAACCAAATATCGTTGGAAGTTTCCATAGTAATGTACAACATATATTTTTTTTACCTTTATCAGTCACTTATTTTAGAAGTTAGAAGGGGGGGACCAACTTTTTTCCACTTTGGAAGTGTCTCTCGCGCAAACTATTCAGTTTAGAAAAAAACAAGATTAAAAACCTCAACATCATTTTTGAAGACCTATTCATAGATACCCCAAACGTATGGGTTTGATGAAAAAAAAATTTTTGAGTTTCAGTATCAAGTATGGGGACCCCCAAAATTTATAGTTTTTTTTCTAGTTTTGTGTAAAAATCTTAATGCGGTTCACAGAATACATCTACTCGCCAAGTTTCATCAGTCTAGCTCTTACGGTTTCGGAGAAAAATGGCTGTGACATACGGACGGACAGACAGACAGACAGACAGACAGACATAACGAATCTATAAGGGTTCCGTTTTTGCCATTTGGCTACGGAACCCTAAAAACGGTTGTACGGAAGCTATTACCAAAGATATTTTGCACTCGCCACTCATCCTAGAAACAAAAAAAGAAAAAGATATTGATCTTTTAAAAGCGTTGAAATATTGCAAATCGTCAAAATACCTCATAATATGAATTGCACTAAAGTTTATCAACAACGAAGTATCGCTGGAATGTTATTACTGCAACCGTCAATTAATCTGCGCAACAGTTTCAACTGAAATATTCCACAGTAAGCGAAAAACTTTCGCGTATCGACTGCAATAGGAATGATCATGAGCCATTTCTCGTTTCCCGCTGATTCATACAACCATGAACACGAGATGAGGCATAGACCGGACACACATAGAAAACAGGCTGTATATAGCTAACTATTAACCGGCAAAGACATCTATTGAAATGAAAGATCTCTAGCTAAACTCTAGCTTAATCACGATTCACGAATAACGGATCACCTGATCTAAATGCGACATAGACTTAACTTGCTATAAGACGTTTCAAAGTGATCGTTATGATACAACTGAATAAATAAATTTTGAATTTGATTCAACTGGCAGACAAGCTGAGGTAAAGGAAAATTTCTGATGAATAAAAAGCCCGGCAGATATAAACCGATAACCCGCTTTTCATGTTTCAATGCGAATATTACCATTCTTAAAAATCGTATCCCTTTCAAGGTCAAACTAATGTTATACAACTCACTTGCTGAATCCTACATTCAGTACGGACTAAGCAGCTACGGACGTACTTACACTACATATCTTAACCAAATTTACCGACTTCAATTAAGAATTCTCAAGAATATTGTATCTAGTAAAATTAAAATTCAGTTCCAAAATAATGACATAGGGCTCTTTAGGCATTGCAAAACTTTACCAGTTCACACTCAATTTAAATATAACTTACTTAAAGAACACTTTTTCGATGAAACACTCAAACATCAAGTTAATCACCCTGTATACACGCGGGCGGTTGCTCAAAACCGGTTGTTGATGCCGCGCGCTCGGAATATTTACGGCGAGAGGACCGCTGCTTACCTGGTTCCACGTCTTTTAAATAAATTGCCCACTGACCTAATCAATAGCATCAATAATAAAAACATTAAGTATAAATTAAAATCTCACTTCTTAACTAACATAGAAAGCTACCAATAACTAATAATTATTACTTACATGCACTTACCTAGTTCCTGTTTATTAGAATTTTTTCTGTACTTATAAGCTATCGACTTTTGACTCTCTAGTAGCATTACCCTACAAACCTCAGTGGTTTTTTAGTGCTATCTATAATAAGAAATAAGATTATGTATTTTTTAGAAGATAAATAAATTAAAAAAAAAAAAAAAAAAAAAAAAATGTGAATGTGTGAATCATGAAAAAGGCAATTAAAACGTCTCATTATAGACGGAATAAGCAAAACTGATCGTGTATTCATTGCGTCTAGAAATGAATGCGCATTATTCACTCGCTGGTGAGGATGCTAAATCTGGTATGTTTATTATTTAGAGGTATGCTTATTACCACTATGCCAGTACTCTCAAACAGTGAAGGAAAACATCGTTAGGAAACCGGCATATCGTAGAACCTAAAAAGTTCGAAAACGTGGGCCAAGTGCACGAAAAGACTCTCTTTGAAGCGCACTTATAATTCTTTCGCCACTCCTTGGTTTGAAAAAACCAGTGAAGAATAAGTACCCATCATAGGTATGATTGAAATCGTAGAGATGGTCTAAATCAAAATCTACTTCCAAACCACTTCGGTGTTCAGTTTGAAATAAAGGGAAGAAACTTTCCAGGATAAACTAGTTAAAAGAAAAAGATAAAATCCAACCCTTGCTACCCACACCGTCTTTCATTGGATAACACTCTATAATCCATTCCTAAATTACATGATCACCACAAAAGATACTAGTTCTTCTGCGGTAAAAATAATTTGTTTACAAAATTTAATTTACACGCGAAAGGTGAAGTTTTAATTAGTGGTTGGGTGGAGTCGGTGGGGGAGAGGGTGGTTTTGCTCAGGCTCTGTTTTTGCCACTTCCTCTGCAAAAGCAATGTCTTTCTTTACCATGTGTTTAGGTTTTTGGCGAGCTTCTTTTAATTACTACTTCGGCATGTGGTCCAAAATATAATGAAGCTTATTTGTTGTAAAATATGAACAACACATATTAAAACTCCAATTATTGGGATAATGCACTTTATAATAAAACAAACGCGTAAGTTCACAATAATATGAAAGAATGTATAAGTGCAGTGTTTTGCGAAGGCTATCATATGCCAGTCAATAGGGTCGGCGATCGGTTACTCGACAAATATTTATGCTATAAGATCGAGTAGAGTAAGCACATGTGAACTTTACCCCTTTGCGATAAGGGTCACTTTTGTTTTGTTGAATATAGTGGTCTGCGACTTGCGGTCAACAAATACGATTCCCAGTAATGTCGGTCCGTCGAGACAGTCAACTCGGAACCAATACCACCATTCCATTTACTTAGAATTATATGAAGCTGTTATATACAAGATAAGGAGCTTGTAAGGAGACCTTTAACAACATATTAGAACACTGAAAAGATAAAAAAGAAATTTGCAAATTTTTCATGAATAAAATTTAGGAGGAATTCAAATGACCTGATCATAACCTCGTCGCAAAAAAACACAGGTCGTTTGTTAAATACACTCAGGTATAAAGTCATCCATCCGCTTCACCGATTTAGGAATGTCGACCTTAAGGTCACATCAATAAAGAAACGCAATTTAAAAAGCAATTTAACAGAGGCGGTACACCGAGCTAACTTAAATAAGAGCCCTGCTCATAAAGCTATTACATCATCGTGTATGCGATAATTCGATGTTGTATGCAGTGTTGCTAGATTGTCTCTATAGGTTTTGGTTTTGTGACCGTTCATCCAACTTTAAGACCCAATTTTTTTTATAACTGTATTAGCTAAACTATGTGGTAACACTGGTTGTACAGTGCAAAGCCTGATTGGCTCTCGTAGCTCTCGTGTCAGGATAATGCGGGCGAGGTTGTGAACCCTCTGATTTAATTGAAGATCCTCCAGCCCCCAACGCCGTCCGCTCGCCGTCCATTGTCCACGCCTCGCCTCGGTGGGAATGAATATAATAATCAAATACGATTTGTTATTATGTCTGTCAAATCCATTCATTCACACGAGGCCGGAATTGTAACACGATTATGCAGGCGTGCCGTGCATGTGGTGTTACTTTGAATTGGGTATTCGTTGAAAATATTGGTTCAACCAAAAACAATTTATATACGTTGGTCGGTTACGTTGTGCGGACCGGATGGTATATAAATATTTATTGATGCAAGCTTTTTAAAATCGTAGATTTTACGACGGTAACCGCTACTTTGATTTTTGACCTAGCTAGCGGTAAGTTAAAAGATGACATCAGGCAGGTGTTATATTATTATAACTACATTTTGATTGTCTCATTTAAAACGAACCTGTTGATACGATCACACTTAAATCTTACTTTTTTACCTTGCATAAAGTACCACTTATTAATAGTGATTTTGACTTACCTGAAACAAAACGAACAAACAAATGAGTACAACGCACATAAAACAATAATACAATCATAAGTGTGAGCGGTGTAGGAGTAAATCGATGAGCTGAAAGTTGGGAAATCGATTGGAAAACTGACACCGAAGTTAGGTGTTGGCGAAACTTAGTGAGATTGTCATGAGCATTGAGCATTGAGCATAGATAGATACATACTGGAGTAAACTATGTGATTTTAATTGGAAGCGAGCAACTCCCTATATAAAGACGATATTTTTAAGCATAACTGTGTGTTTAAGTAAGTGGATAGAGAAAACGCAAAAATTTTCGTCTCAGTAATTTGTAGAGGACCACAGAATTCTGATGACGATGATGAAGAATTCAAAAGGAACTCATTTTATTGTAGATAAATGTGACACACATTTATCTACAGTAAAATTAGTTCCTTGAGAACACTAAACCTATAATTTTGTCGCTGGAAGCCATAACAAGCATACCATCATAATGAACAGATTGTATTTAAAATAACTATTGGCCAAAATGAGTTACGATGACCGAAATTCTACAGCACATATTTAAAATATCAAAGGTCTACCAAAAACGGAATTCTTGGAACAAATAAGCGATTGCAATCGTCATTTGCCCACAACCCGGCAAAGGCTGATCGTTATTACAAGCTTCGACAAGCCTGAGTCACTCCTTATCGCCTCTTTCTGTAAAAAGTGCTTTTAAACCTTGATTTTACATTATACTATCGTTGTGAATCATGGAAAACCCAACATCATTCTTTTGTCATAAGATCCCTTTAAGATTTGGATTAAGATACCTTCTCATCACGAGTCTGTTTTAAAATCACTCCGGTCTGCAGACTTAGGTATATGTCTGGTAAGTCTTTAAACTAAAGTGAGCTCTTTGTCTTCCATCTAGTTTAGTGTCCTTGGTAGGTTTATTACCTGCCACCCCCTCCAGCATTCCGAATGAGTCACATATCAAATTACATTACTATTTTATTACACCAAATAAATCAAAGCAATAGGTGTTAGCGAAGTAATTTTAAAAGTTGAACACTTCTCGTTCGGAAGTTTGCGGATTGGTCCATGTTTCGCAGACATATCGATCAGATGATATCGACATTTAACTTTTCTGTCTACTTATTATCCAATATTTATACCACTTTTACTTCGAAAAGTGTACAGGCACAGCGTAGAAAGAACTAACAAGAGCAAGAGGAACATGCCTTAACTATTAATCTTAGCAATTACGGCTTGTGAAGCCGCGGCCGGCAGCTAGTTAAACATAATTATAAATGAGTAGAGGTCTTCGCATCAAACGACCAATACCACGAACTAAAGATGAATAACTAATCGGTAAAATAACCGTGTTGTTGAGGCAAGATAGACGAGCCTCAAGCATTCTCAAGCATAGATTTTTTTACAGTTTTCCATTGAAAAATGTCAGAAATTTATGTTTGAGACTTGATTCAGACTCAAGCACTGTTTCTGAATACAGGTCTAAGTCTAAAATGCTGTCATTTATTTTTTGCTTAGTATAAAATTCAGGGATCATATTTAGCAAGTTTTTAAGGGTCCAAGAATACAGCTAAGACTGTGGCGTAATGGGATTCTCTCGGCCTAGATTGTAATGATCCAGTCACATTCCGCGGCTTGGAGCTCTCGGCTTCTCGCCGGGAAGCCGCCGGCTGGGCTAATGGTCTCTCCGAGCCGATAATTGGGGCCATTAGCCAGCGCTTGCAGGTGCCCACCGTCAAATTATTTAGAAGCATCCACAGATTGAGTCATACTAACTAAAAGACACTTCTCTCTCTTCGTGTTTCTTTATTATACCTTGTGCCGTCATAAATCAAAACGTTGTAAAATTAAATAAGAGAAGTATTGATCTTCTCACGTTTTGACCAATCCATCTGCATTTGAGCTTCCATTTAAATCATAATAGAAATGTATCATAGATAATAAATTAAAAACTAAACACAGTCGAGTCTCGTCGACACAATTCGGTTCCCTGTCCTAAGGACATTACAGGATCTAATTACTCACTGCCCACATAAATTTTCCTATTTTAATAGCTACTGTTGGTAGCTATTAAAGCGGGGAGGTATCCTAAAATTCGCATTCGTATTATCAGTTTAAATCAGTATCGTCTTTGTGACTATTTTCTATCAGGTGGCGTTTGCTCGTCTGCCAGCTAGAGCATAAAAAAAATAATGTAACCATGCAAGCCCATCACTACTACTAGAATACATACAATGATGTGTTTGTTTATTTAGCATTGCAAACATACACTTTTCGAAAGAAAAATGACGACCGGATCCGAACCCACAACCTCCCAATTGTATGTCGTAAAGGAGCCTCTTTGAGCCGCACATACAATCCTTCCACCTCTTTTATTTTTTTACCTTTGGTTCGAAAGAAACACTGACACGATAAGAAGAAGAAGAGGCTGGGTCACTCCCACTAGACCTGATTTCAAGCTGCAGATTTTAAGCTGATTTGATTGAAGACCGAAGCGTGTTCTGTACTGGAAATCAGGATTATAAAATAAAATATAAACTGGAGTGAAACAAGCGTTCCTCCACTGGAATATGAGTCCTTTGCTGTCGCGACATCAAGAGTGCATTAATTAGGATTCAAAGTTGGTTCTCTGTAACGGAATACTTTGCTTTGCGAATACAAATTGTTCTTTCCACTTTTTTTGGATGTTTCTTTTCGATCCATTATTCATTTTGTCTGAATTAAAGTGCTTGAAACCGTTCCCTTGTGGGTGAATCCTATTGGAGTTTCTGAATTCGTCATCATTATCATCTGTATAGATCTCAAAGGTCCCCTTACAATGCCATGATGGAAGGTCTTTGGCGTTCACCATCCATCTATCTCGATTTGATTACAATACAATAAGTAGGTACACTAAATTAAACAGGCTATAATTATCTACCTCTGTTGGTGATTAATACATGAGTTTGGGGCATTTATACCATGGTCCTTTTTACGTCCATCTAACATCTACATAAATATTAGCATAACATCTCAACGCTCATATTTTATTTCCCTTTTGATATTGTAAGTAAGAATGTTTATTGCAAAGATTTAAGAGCCGAGGAGTATTTGAACCCGTGATCTTCCCCACCCCTTGTAAAGTGACACTAACACTACAAAACTAACACTGTAAAAACAATAAAAAAGCAAAATTTTTATGTTTGGTATGTAGCAAATAAAGCTAACCTAAGAAACCGCAACCCAAGAACAAGATGAAAATAGGAAACTTTCTCAGGAAAGACACCGCTCTGTATCAAGCCGGTGCGGCGTGTACAAGAGATGTGATCTAACAGCTGATACGCTATCAGTTGAGTTAGGTAGCACATTGTCACAAATGTCGGCGGTATCGCACATCCGTGATGAGGGAAACGTGTTTTCTAGTTTTAGAGATAAGCTTGTTAAACTGCTATTATGCTAGTTAAAAATAACTAGTAAATACAACAAAAATGCCCCTCCGGTAGTCTGATGATAAGCCTCAGACCACGATAACAGCAGTGCCCTAAAACCATAAGCGGTCAGAATTGACAGCTTTTTAACAAAAAAACTGCATTAAAATTGAAGCTACAATATACATTGAAGGTCACAGACAGGCAGACAAACAGACACACACAGATGCGCACGCTAAGGCTTGAAACTAACACACCCTTATTTTCGGTCTCATATTCAGGGGGCTAATTCTCGGGCCGATCTCGATCATTTTGCAATTTTATTTTATTGCTTCTTTTCACAACCCCGCACCTTTTCTACGTTTTCCGTATATCGTAGCTGTTGAGGCTTTTACGAAGTGGTGGTTGATGAATTACTCAAGGAAATCATCCATTCTCTCTTCGAAAAGAAGCAATAAAATAAAATTGCAAAATGGTCGAGATCGGCCCGAGAATTAGCCCCCTGATCATATCGTATTATGAGAGTATGTTTCCTTAACCAGTATAAACCTCCACTTCGTGCATTATTTTGAAATTCTTTCATTTTCTTTTCCAAGAATCGTCACCATCCAAATCTCAAAGGAACTCCTTCTATTTGGATATTTTCCTTCATAATAAGTTACCAAGGATTTTCCACACCAAGGACTTTTCACATTTCCATTTTCATACTAGGATTAGAAATTCATTGCCAGAGGAATATGAAGGAACTATTTCCTCCATGGTCACCCACAGTACTTGCACCTACAGTAGTCTATATTTTTGTATCTGTGTTGGTGATACCGATAGTTTTTGCTGTTTGTAACAATTCTTTACTTATTGCTACTCATATAAAAAAAATATCAACGTATGAAAAACATGTTGGCAACATATTACAAGCATGTTTTTTTTTGTCGGCAGTAAACCTTAACACCTTTTTATTTGCTGTAGCTATAAAATTTTCAGCCAATCAATGCCTTGCACCAATAAAAATCTGCTCTTCTAACACGAAACATGAGTAAGCACAGTAAAAGATCAGCCATCTTATAATGCAGAACTAACAATATTCCATATAAGGCGGGCCTATTTCTTGAAATTAGATGCGTGCTTGCCGCTTAACGATACTACTGTAGCAAAGCAATTTCGAATAATGTTCTCTATATACATATGCATGGTGTATGTGGATGTACGAATCTCCAAGGATTTAATGCAGGAGTAACTAACATAGAATTGTATCCCCATTTAATTGCGGACGTGGTCATAAATTTCAGTGTATTCATTTTGAAGGGTTCTTATTTATAGTAGAGAGCTTTTGCCTCAGGCATTATTCGCGTGGTACCTGGGTAAATAGTATAATGCTATTCTAAAATGTGATATATTCTAAACCTAGTGTCTACTACTAGTACAGAGAACTACTGGAAACTTTCGGAATGTGGTGCTGGCGGAGAATTGAGAAAATAAGTTGGAAGAAAAAGCTACGAAGGAAGAGGTCTTAGAGCGAGTAAAAGAGAATAGAGTTATACTTGAGACGATACCAAACCGAAGGGGAGTGTTTTTTTGACATCGCTCGTCTACGACACGACAGCTACATTAAGAACATAATTGAAGGAAAACGGGGAAGAGGAAGGCCAAGAATAAGTTACCTAAGCCAGATAAAAGAAAAGGTCGCTGTCATGTCGCATAAAGAAGTAAAGGAGTCCGCATTCGAAAACTCAATTGGAGAAAACTGCATCTAAACCACGACAAGAGCTAAGCTCTTAAATTTAAGAAGAAGTAAAAATAAATAAATAATGTGGACAATCCACACAACCTAGTACGTAGTAACCTAAGTAACTAGTTTTGTAAGATATGTAAGTGTGTATTGAAATATTTATAAGCCATTTTTACTGACTTACTACAAATTTTACAATTACTGTAACACAATGGTTCATAAATAAATATCAAATATCAAATTCAGACCAAGCAAAACTTTAACATCGCGGAAAAGGATGACGTACGCAAACTAAAAATGTGATAGGTATAACAACTCAACAGAACTATGAAAAAGAGGAAACTCATTTTCATAGTTTTATCATTGTTTGGTCATTGTGCAAAAATCATTCTTTACAATGTTATAAAATAATGCACTATGAATGTTGTGGCTTAGTTACACAAAAATAATCTTTGTAACATGACTCGTGAAGTGGCTCTTATTTTATCATGATTTGCGACACCACAACATGATAACAGATAATAAAAGGCAAAGTACGTCGTTATGACGTCAGCTATTCCTATGATAGCAAACCTACATAAAAGTATCGCTTTATTTGTTTGTGCTGTAGTAATAAAATTGTTCAAATATAATTTCTTTATTACTTATATTTTTTTTTATTAACACAATATTATGAACCATTATGTGAATAAAATAAAAACCACATATTCAAAGAACAATGGTATAGAAAAATTAATAATGAACTCTGTTTTGCATCTGTAAGTACTACAGGTAGAAAACAGAGTTCAGATCACCAACTGAAGGTAACTATAGATATAGAATATGGCACTTTGCGCAATCTTCTGAATCCCATTATTTTCCATAACTTACTACTAACTTATCCATTAATAAAAAGGCTCTTGAAAGGCTACTTGAAATGCTCTACCAATCCTCACACAATGCATTATGAACAAGTAGTAGATCAGCGTATAGAACGCGCGGAAGGGTCACCAAGCTAATTACCTACGAAGCCTTACTAGCAATGAAAAGCGTCACAATGACGTCACGAAAATAAAATAAGAGTGTAGTGTGTGCGATCAATCTGCGGATCTAATAGCGTCTGACCGACCGGCGCCGTTCAGGCGACGCACCAGACTTACTACGTAGGAGTCAGCGGTTATGAGGAGCAGTGGCGTACTAGGTATTGGGGCGAAGTCTTGAAAGTACTTCTTATTGACTGCATAACCTTACTCATCGTGGTTTTGGCACCTACATACGTGACGCAGCCAGGCTAACCACGGATGGACGGCAGCGTCACTGAGCGAGGCAAAAGCGTATATCTTGATTATATCAAGGCTACTCATTTTCATTCGTTTTTATATTGATGAATTGTTGTGCGTACTATTTATTTCTGTAATCAGATTCTCCATCGAAGAAAGTCCATTTAAAAAGAAGGAAAGGAAGTTTTCCGTTATACACATCGACCTAGTATCCTACCTATTCTAGAACTAAAATAATATGTTGAAATAGATTGCGTGGTTCAACTTTATTTTTCATTGCTTTAAAATATTTAGTAAACGTAAACTAAATTTTGGTTTTAGTACCCAAGTTTTTAGTACCAAAAATTTACCCCATGTTTGAAATTTGGACTCAATACGTGTATCCCTCATTTTAGCGGTTCAAGGCATTGTGCCAGCCAACCTCTCCTCCTCTCTTCCCCCGCCTACAGCCTTCCCCTATATATATATGTACATGGTATTCTATGAGCATGACATGACATATAAATTATTATGGTAATAATCTCGGTAAAAAAAGAACGGGCTGTGCAATTTCCTCATAATCATGTAGTCTATTATAAACTTTTCCCATACCTATTTCGGTTTCGGTGAGTTCATGCAACTCTTTGCAAATTGAAGGGATTCTTATTTGGAGTGTTTTATGAATATGTTACTCAGCCTTGATAAGCGAAAAGCAATAAATTATGCATCACTCGTAGTAATAAATACCAACTCCGTGTTGACGACATTTCATCTATAGCGCGACGGTAAGATACACTAACGAACATGATGAGAACGCTCCAGTTAGTAGCTAAGTTTATTCTTGCAACGAACGCATCCCAAGAGGTCCATAAAGCTTGCAAGAAAAGTCTGCAATCAAGTCTGGTGCAGCGCGAATGAATAAACACTCTTTTGGGAAAAATCTCTTCAGTTTCAACCCACCGCGCGCCGATCCCGTAACAACGCGTAGAAAGCATAAAGACCGTAAATGAATGTCTATCAAAGACCGGTTGTAATAAAATTAGTGTCAAGTATTTTTTCTGTGTACGGATCTCGGACATAAGTGCCGAGAACCGCACTTGCGGTACTCGCGGTACGTGCCGGCTTGTAGGGCTCACTCGCAAGCATCCCTGTGCATGCGCCGAAACAGTGACAGCGAGGCAATGTTGCGGTAGGTCAGGCCCGGACCGCATTCCAAATGCAGTGGCCAGTCGCCGGCGCACCCGCGCCGCCCGCGCCACGCCCGCGCCCGCGCCCGCACGCCGCTCTCACTAAATATAGCCTGTGTGAAGTGAACGAACGCGCCGTGCAAGCGTGGCCTCTTGCTACGGCGCATATAAGTGCGAATGATTGCTCAAATACGTACCCACTCTGATATGATTGCATACGAAAGCCATTACGGCCAATAAATGCCTCGTTTGAGCATATTCGGCTCATTTCGTGACCCGGAAATGCTACAAGATTTCGGCGTCGCGCGCATGTCGTAGCACTTTCGTAGCACTAGCGTAGATAGACGATCTACGGAAATAGTTTTGGTATTGGGAACTTTAATTTGCATATTTATGTTGTTTCTGCAGAATTCCTAACTGAGTTTACAAATTGGTATAGTTATTATGGGTATAAATTGGTATTGCACTGAAAAATATGACGATAAGACATTTAAATAATAAACAGATTTCGATTCAATCTTTCTTCCTGCAGCTGATGACCATATTAACTAGTATCAACAATAAAAAAAGGCCGCTGCATTCCATATTGTCACTGAAGGCGTCATACAAATCATTCTTCGCAGCGCCATAAAAAGTGGACGGTGGAATGGAACGAGTCTGGCGACATCAGTGCGGGCATTTATTTGCTTATCGGACATAATGCGCTAACCGTATATGATAACGGGACAATGAGTGTAAACTCGCCTGGCAGATACCTAGTACATTAGTGTACAGATACGCTTATCTTGTGTCAATACTCTTTTGTACCCAAGATACGGCAGTCTATTTGCCCTTAAGCATCAAGCGCATTCTTCTGTGTTGAATAACCCATTAAGTGCTGGTTCTAAGTTATCTGTAAAAAAACATAGAATGGCTCGCGTACCCCATTTATCTATCGACCATACGTTAGCGTTATCGTAACTGTTACGTAACGGATTCCTAATTATACTCAGAACTTTTGTTTTGCAAACTTTTCTGGTATTCAACTATGTGTAAGCCGCAAACAGATACTGTTCAACCTGTATTCAACGGTAAAACGAGTTTTAGCTACATGATTTGTTTTAATAAATTCTGTTAGATTGTTGAGGTGAATGACTGTACAAGTAGGTAAATGGAAAAAGTTAGGCAGGACATAAAATAATTTTCAAAAGGTAACATAAAAACGAAGAATAAGAGATAAGTATAACGTTAAAACAACTACATGCAGACCTATTTTGGAGTAAAACAAACTGGTAGTATTCAATAAGTAACAAGTAGAACTAAATGAGTTTTCATCGCAAACAAACAGATCGTTCAATTAGTTTTCTGTTATTTCAAAACAATAAATTAAATTGTTATCTATTGCCAACAGTTGTTAGATAAAACGGACGATGCTAATGAAAATCAAATAATGAACAATTTTATATGACCTTTGGTTTCAAGCTATTTGTAGCAATGTTTATTATTTGGGGTCGTGATACTTTGACGCCTAATGATTAGAATACTCTTACCTATATCTTCCTGTCCAAATATTTTTTACTAAGGATCTTTTCTCGACGACCGCATTCTATTCTCAACGATAAAAAATCAGTTTTCACCATAAATGGTATTTCCCCTTCTATCTGTGTGCGTAACTGAAAATTCGTTTTTTTTTATTTATACTAAGTTTACATTGCACTTTAAAGATAGCATTTTTATCTTGGATAATATTTGTCTAATCTTAAAAAAGATGGTGTCAAGTAATTTCAGAAGACTGAATGCATTTTCTCTTCAAAATGTCATTTTTCCGTCATCGTTGATACTTTTAAGGAAATTATTGTTTTGGTATGTTTATCTATTATTTATAACAAGTGTGATCTTTGTACAAAATTATACTCAATAAATTTATTTCGAACACATGGTTTAGTTTAGGTACTTACATAGTCCTTAGGTGTAGGTACGCCAGAATCACATAGGCCCTGTATAGACAGTAGTAGGTGGTAGGGTTGTAAGCAATAAATATTGCACCATCGGCTGTTCTGACGACGCACACTACGCTCTATGAAGACGAAATTAGCCGATGTGCAATATTTTTTGCCTACTACTGTGTAGAGGTGTAAAACTGTACAAGTTGGTTACTCAACGTGTAATATTTTAAAGGCACACGTAAGTACTTAAAACAGATAATTTATGCAGTACGTGTAAAGTCGCTTGGTTATCCAATTTGTGGAACAGGTTATAATGTAGTTGTCGATAAGTTGAAAGCTAACATACATATTTGTTCATTTTGAGCAGTGCCTAATTCAAACAAATTATTTTCAAGTTTCTTCAGTTGGAGTAAGCTCCAATATGTGATGCAACGCTTCGAGTCCCTGAAGTGTTTTAACATAATTGGCTTTACTTACAAGAAAATAGTGCTTGCAAAGTATTCCGAAAGTCTTGGGTTATTCAAATTTTGTCACTACCAAATATCGCCAAAAATTTGCGACATGAACGGAGTTGCTAAGGTATTTAAATTAGTTTTATACGAGTGTCTTGGCTTGACAATGTTAAAAGAAGCTGGGATTGTAGTGGTTCTATCATTAATAAGTTTTTTTAAAATATTTCTTTATCCGAAAAGAATAGTTTTAATTTAGGATGTCTGTGCTATATTTTTTAAATAGAGTAGTCATATATTTTCAATGAATTACCCAATGTAATGGTTTAATCTGTCCAAGGAATTGAAAAGACGCCTAGTTAGTCGTATGCTATTGTAAAGTAAATTTAAATATTTTATTATCTGGGTTTACGATATGGTTATCATTTATCATGCTTTCAGGGCATTTTTGTTGTTGTTATTAATCTGATGTATTATTTTCATTATGTAAGTATAATTCTGCAATATTTTCTTGTTAAATCTGTTCGAAGAAATAGCTGGCTAGAGGTATTTTATCAAACCGACCTTCACGCGCGCTGATTGATAAGAGATAACAGGTTGCGTTACATACTTTCTAGGTATAAGTATAGCTGAAGTACAAAACGCAATTTACATATTTTAAAAATTGTGTTCTGTAATAAATGTTTTCTAGGTAATTGTCACAAATAAAACGTGCTCTATTTCTTTCATTAAAAAACCCATGATTGCGTATTTGTACTGAATCTATTACACAGGTACACACATTACCATTTAGCACATTACGATTAGTGTGTATTTGTAGTTTTGTGGTTGAATTTTTAGAAATGCCTGTGTTCAGAATGAAATTAAATTTAAAATGATTTGACAAAGTAAAAAGTATTGCCAGTTTCAAGTATGGTTTGAGTTTAAATCAAATAAAACTCTGGTAATAGCTTAGGAGTAGGTAAGTACATCCTTTGTGACGAGCGGTAAATGACCGTAAAATCATGGAATTGTGATATCGTCTAGACTAGAGAGGAGGGCGAGGCGCGACCACGAGACATGCATTTTGCGCAACAGTGCAAGCCGCCGTCGCCGCCAGCGGGAAGTCAGCTGGCGCTGGACAGTCAGCCGCGAGGGACTGGCAATAACCTCGTACCACTTATTCACCCACACGCACTCCCAACTTGTTTCACATTACAGGCTGCACGTTCATAATCAAACCAAACTTCCTCATTCCATCCATGTTTTCCACGAACGCTCGTAACCCATCTTCGCTGAAAGCCGACACTGTTTATCAACACGGCCGCTCGCACTTGTAACAACGGTACAAATCCGCGAAATTAGCACCCTCGCGGGTAAGTGTCAAAGATAGATGATGTACGCATGCATGTCCATCCATCGGGAGACGTTTCGCGAGCGACTCGAAATAGATTGTGTCAAACGAAGTCAAGCGCTTGCATGCAGAGATTGAACGCACTCACCGTGCGTTCGTAGGTGATAGTCGCGCCGGCGATCAGCTGAGTCGTCAGCTGTAGAGGGCGAGATGCCGGTGTCACGCTGGTAGCTTGGCGCGCGAGAATGCGAAAGCTGCGACGGGGCAGGACTGCAGGCTCCGAGCTGCACTGGATGCGAGGGCACTGCACGCGGCTCTACGAGCTCCGGTCTCGAGCACGAGGAGGGCACACACACACGGACCGCGAACGAATGCGTCAGGCGTAGGCGATGTGCATCGCAGCTCTCGCGTGTCGGCGGCGAGAGTGTCGACTCGCGACTGAGAACCGCGCGGGGGGCTCCGCCGGCACCCGCGCCGCCCCTCGCCGCCCACTTCCTCCGATGAATGACAATAATGGAAGACGTTCAACTCGCCCGCAAGCCGAATAATATGAATCATTGCATTAGGGTGCAGCCCCGCCCGAGTCCAGCCCGCAAAACATCGGTTCCTGCATCATCAATACCGACGCGATAAATATTCATGAAACGCCAAGAAAAGCTCTGAAATTATGTCTCCGCTTCACGCGCTAACCATATGGGACTCGTGAATGGTAGCGGTAGTGCATGAAATGTCCTTATGTCTGATTTGATTGGCGGCGACGACGTCAGCTGCGTGCCGCGCTGCGTCAGCGTCAGCGTCATGAGGTCGCCGGGGCAAGCCGACGTCAGCGTGCAGAAGGTG
This sequence comes from Thera britannica, assembly GCA_939531255.2. Classification (NCBI taxonomy): domain Eukaryota; kingdom Metazoa; phylum Arthropoda; class Insecta; order Lepidoptera; family Geometridae; genus Thera; species Thera britannica. Next base: position 17,739,980 of record OW618039.2, read on the forward strand.
GAGCTAGCAATTAGCAGGTTCACATGGCATCCGATGGGCGCCGCACCGTGCTTGCGTTGCGACGCCACTAATCTTATCCGCGCTAATCTAATCCAGCGCGACGCCCTCTCTTGTGTTTTCTTCCAATTGTGTCCACTCGAGGTAAATTAGAGGTTTTCTCTCGAGAGTTCACAACAAACTCTGACGGGGTTCATTGTTCTTTTCGTTTAAATTGCTTTTGTTCAATCTTTCCTTGATAATGCAACTGATTAACTGGCATTAGCAGATGTTCTTCGTGATGTAGATAGCATTTTGTTTACGTCTCATCCGAGTTTTCCTTAGACTTTTTTATAAGTTGACAAAAGACAGGGAGAAGCTAAGTTGGGAGATTCGGAGAGAAAAAGTAAACGTATTGTAAGTCTAAGGTTACAGACACAATAGTGGGAGAGCACACAAACTGGCAAATGAGCAATCTTTATAAACATTATAATACTGAATAGCAGACTTAGTAAACATACTTCAGTGGTCGATAACCCTGCGTGCCTTTTCTTTGATGTCCCCAAGAAGTTGCGTTGAAAATAGTATTAAAATCCTTTTATATTGTACTAAATCGACTCACAACTAAAATCAGACATTACTGAGATCGCTCTGGCTCAGTGTCGCGATATAGTATGCGAAGTTTTTTTGTTTTGTTGGATCCTTAAAGTTCATCTGGTCTAGACCGGTTCGGACGCCCACACCGCACAGATTTCTGCATCTTGCAACCGACCCGCCGTACAAGTTACTTTATTTACGTTTTTATCCTTTTGTAATGCAATAAGATATTACCCTCTCCATCTCGTTAATAGTGAAACTATACATTAACTATAGTGAACGCCAAAATGTAAATTGTGAGAGATGATAGACAAGATTCGTTTTCTGTCATTTTGGGAAAATGCATAATTTTTCATTTTATTTGGTTTTGAGTTCTGTTGCGTAATTTTAACCAACATTACTTCAGGTCATAGCTAAAACATTGCTTAAAGTGGAATGAAAGTGTATTATGTTAATAATAATTTGAACGAAAATGTTTCAGATGGCTTTGAAGAAAACGCCACTGTTTTCTTCAAAACCAATGACGGCTGACTTGTCTAATGCCTGCCTTGATTAACAACTATTTTTATTTATGTAATATTGTTTCAGATGGTTTTGGGAAGAAACGGCCATCTTTCTTCCTATGCCAAGTAGGGCCGACTTTGACAGAAGACTGACGAGACGAATTGACGGAAAAGTATTTTATCTATGTAATATATTATCATTATTTATCATCATTCTCATTAAACTACTCGACACTGGCAAAATTGATCCGAAAAGGACAGATGCCATTCATTAAGAAGAAGAAGAAGAAGAAGGATATACTAGACACTAGCAAAATTGTGATAATGGACAGATGTCATTAATCAAGAAGAAGAAGATAATGCAAAGTATCGCATAGCAAATACATGAAGAACAGTCAGTACTAATAACAGTCAGAACGGCATTTAAATTAAGATCTAAAAACATAAAAGTCCTGGAACCCAAAAATGACATGCATTTTTGTATATTTTGTTGGTTTAATGATAAGTTGGGTATCCCACATTGTTTCAAAAATGTTTATTCACGTAAAGCAAGAGATAGAGTGGTTTCTATGTTTATTTATCAGTGACAAATGACATCATTAGTTTATCTTATCCATAGTAGGAACAAAACCAAACAAAATAAACAAAAGACGAAACCTGCTTCCCAATTATTATGATGGGCTGATGGAGAGAGCGCAGAATCGTTCTTCTTGGAAATATGAGGGAAGCCCTATGTCCAGCAGTGGAGTTCTTCAGGCTGATGCCAATGATAATAGTACCAAACTGCTGTTTATGTGAGAGCTCTACGCATCTAGGTATAGATAATGGAAACTCAAAGTTCTAAACGACGTTTCTTCAATCACTTTGGTTATGATTGTAATTATTATTTAATCTCACACAACTCAATGCACCGCAGCCACCATTATTATATCTTAAACCTTTAAACGAGAAAATCTTGTATATATATATATATATAATAATATATATATTTAGGATCTCAGAAACTGCACCAACAATTTTCACGAAATTTAGTATACAGGGGTTTTCGGGGGCGATAAATTGATCTAGATAGAATTCATTTTAAGAAAATGATTATTTCTTTCCGAATTAAATAATTAAACATAAACTGAATATGTGACTGCTCCTGCCATCTATTGACGATTGTGAGCAACTAACTGCAAGCATGTCCAGCAGATGGCGTGGTTCAGTAAGAATAAACCAGTAAAGATAATATTATGACTCTTATGATTTCTTAAAAATACAAATTAACGAAAAATAGTCCGAGCGAAGCTCGGTTACCAACTAGTATTCCCCAAATGCCTGACAGCGCGCCAAATACTTTTACATTGCATGACAGATGACCTTGAGCACAGATAATAAAGTCATAAAAAAGAGTGTGTCTTACATAGTAATACCCAACATAGAGCTCTAGATTGTGTTATCAATATTTGTCTTGGGGACGTTTCCGATCATACAAATAATATACCTCAATGCTTCCGATTTGCTTTCCATTTTAACCTTTGAACTTCACGTTTCCAGTGTCTGGTCTGGTGCCGTGAGCAGGAATGTTGTCATAATAAAGACGTCGGTTTCCAAAAGTTTGTAACCGCACGCGAGCCTCGAGTACAACATTCATAACATGTATTTCAGTGCTATGAACATGTTGAGGAAGATTGGCGACAGTGTTATTCGAGGTTTATGCGAGTTTTATGGAATAACACGCTTCGTTCTAAGTTATTGTTTTACAAGGAAAAGAAACATCGCTTTTATTAGATTTTACCTCGTCTGTTTTTAAATAAGGAATTATTTGTAAAAGTGATGGCAAAATTATTAATAGAGTCCGCGTAAGATAAGTCTGCGCGTGACAGATGACGGAAAACATAAATAAAATGGACTGGAATATATCATCCGATCCCAAACATGAATGCGAAGTCAAACTTGCGTTGCGATTAATGCAAGTTCATGTTTGTAATTGGGAGATTATTTCAAGCCAGTTTTTTTTTAATTTTCCACCATCTGGCACGCGCGTGGTTTATAGTACCAATATTCTCAATGTTCTTTTATATAGATTAGCCTGATTATGATGAATACTAGTTCAATTCCTTGGTGAAAGTTGTATTGGAGCGCTTTTAGTTTTTAATTATGTGGAAACTATGGTAAAAATCTACACGAAAACTTGGATATGGGTTAGTTACAACAACAAATATGATAGGTACACATCATGCATTCTCTACGTCCATTAAAAACTTACTGAAAAAGAACTTGTAAAAGAAGATAAGAAGAATCGGCGAAGTCAAAAGTTCAGAATAGCGCAATGAATAACTGAAAGGGTACACGAGGCGATCAAGACTTGTTAAATGTCAGTTATTGTCAAACACTTCACAATTTTATCAGCCTGTAAGACCGAGCCGTTTGATGTTTTCAAAGCTAGTTACCGCTACATAAAGTTCTTGTTGCTTTACAACCTCTTATTTATCAAGTACATTTCATATATTACTAGCAACCCGCCCATGCTTCGCACGGCTGGAAAAATTCGAAGACAACTCCACATTTTTCACTTTCTTTTTTCTAAATTACACGCGTGCCAAACCGCTAGTACTAAATATAGCTAGGTAGCATTCTACTGGTGAAATATTTTTTCAAATCGGACGAACAGTTTTTATTCGTTTCAACCATAAGAAATACAACGCTTTTTGCCACCTTAAAATATTAGCGTAGATGAAGATTGACGGTGAAGGAAAACATCGTGAGGAAACCGGCATGTTGTAGAGTCTAAAAAAATCGAAAATGTGTGTCAAGTTTACGCAAGGAGCCTCATTTTGAGGCACACTTAAAATCCTTTCACCTCACTGGTACCAGTGGTGGTTAATTTTTACAATATTTTTAGTGTAAGGCAAGGCGACAGCTTCTTATTATTAATATAAGATTTTTGGTTGCCCATTCAATATAGATAGCCTATACGCTCATATCGTTTATCAAATAATACAAATACATGAAAAAGCGAACCTTTTAAATCTTCTTTTATCAGCGACAAAAGTACCTAGTAGCGACAAGGTATGTGCGAAATAATAGACGCGAATTAGAAAATTTCCCGTAAAGGAGCTTAGATGCAATATGCGTATGCAGGTAAGCAACAAAGTGGCTCGTTTTAATCTACACGTGAATAGCGCTTGCTTTGTGAGCGTTAGCTTCTATTACGTAGAAAGCAGGTGACGCTGGTAGAATATTCTGGAACATCGTAGTTTTGTGCAAAAGGCGTGATTAAGTTCAAATCTTCGATTCAAATATTTTGTGTTGTTTTAGAACATTTTGGTATAGTTTGGTGTTCAAAACTTATTTTCTGATAAATCATGCTTTATTTTTGCGGATTAGTGACCCGACATGTAATTTTCCAGATGCTTACTAGTAAGTAATATTGGAAAGAAATGAATACAGAGATGATGGCCAATAGAGGAGAAAGGAAGAGAACATGTTGTACCAACCCCACATAAAGTGGGATAGGGGCACGAAGAATAATAAGAGATTGCTAGTATTATTAAGACTATTTGTGATTAATGATAATATTTATTTCATCAAGTTATCCAATCACCCTTAAATTATGCTAGAAGTGGTTCATAATTTCTACAAAAACCAACCTCAACCTCATTCATAATGCCGGACACTTTTTAACGGCTCGCTAAATCACTATCACTTTCATGTCAACAAATAGAGATGGCAACAGAATGATCGGTCTGCTAAGCTAAATTACTGCTGTAGGACTATTATGAATATACCCGTGGTATAGTGGCATCATGTACTCAATTTGTAGCGCGCTGGTGACGATTGCCAAAGAAATAATATAAATCAATGTTATTAGCCCGCTTTTTACCCCATTACTTACAAGCCTTTTACAAAAGATAATCATATTTTAAGCAACTGTCATCTCTTACCATCCGGTAATGTCAAAGAGTGACAGGGCGAACTTTAAGGGGTGCGTCACACACGTAACGCTTGTAAGTAAGGCCATTTCCCAACTAGGGCAATAACTGAAGTAAGTGAAAACCAGCTTTCATCGTGAAAGGGGCCTAACCGGGTTAAATAATGCCTTTATGTGAGCGCGCCGTTATGAACAATTAGTCGGTAAGTACTTTTGCTTGATAAACGTTACATTTAAAATATGCTATGAATTTTCATTTCATTCTACATTCTAATAATAAAAATAAATAGTTCGGACAGCCCACACAACACTATCTAGCCCCAAACTATGTAGAGCTTTTACTATGGGAACCAGATAACTGATATAATACTTGTATATTTTTTTTGTAAATACATGTTTAGAATAAATTATAACACCCAGACAGAGAACAAACATTTGCGTTCACCACACAAATATTTGTTTCTCATTGGGGATCGAACCCATGCAGCTTGTGCTATGGAAACCAGATAACTGATATAATACTTATTTTTTTTTCAATGCTTAAACATACTTATAATAAAATATAACAACCAGACTTCTATATTTGCACTCAGTGGGGATCGAACCCACGCCATCCAGCGCAGAAGGCATAGCTTCTACTAACTGAGCTGTAAATGCAGTTAAAATCAATTCTCAATTATGTAATACTTTCCTGTAACCCTAATAAGTAATATTTTTTTTGAATATTTTTTTGATTTTTATGACAGTCTTAAATTTCAGCTGGTTTTCACATAGAAATTATGTAATTAAAATTTTGGGTCTTATTTAAATTTTGTCATAGTAAAATATCCATCATTTATCTTGCCTAAATCCGGGTAGCATGCCGTTGTTGACATTACGTTCATTTCTCAAATCTTATTACCGTCTTTGTACAACTTTATCCAATAATAAATCTACGGGGTTCTTTTAGGGATCCGTGACAGCTAAAGGAAACATATGCCTCTCTCTCTTACAGTCTTTAACGACTACTTTAACGACTTTTGGGGTTAAGATATCAAACTGAGCCTAAATTAAATACTATCGTTTTATCAAAATATTGGAGGTATATAGTTGTGTAAACTTACGATTCTTACGTGACTTATAAATAGTGTATGTATAATATTGTTCCATAATAAGAGCATGACATTGTGCATCTGGAAAATTACAGCAAAATGATAAAGGGGTTGAAAAAACCCTTAAAAAGTCCAAGTCCTACTCAGACTTGTCCCATTCGTATTTTATTTATTTTTGGTAGAGTAAGCTTGCATGACTAATTTGGTGATGGTGGGCACGTTTTTTTTCGTCTAAGCTACTAAACTCTGCTTTTTATTTTTTTATTCATAGAGATTGAAATGAAAAATAATACCTAATATTTATTCAGGTAGCTTATCAATCTTAAAGCTGTTCAACGCTTGTGAGCTGTAATCTATAAAGTCTCATCATCCTCACTAAATCGATCAAAAGGACTTACATTTACTGCAGGTTTTAAAAAAATATGTATTGGCAAGGGCAGATAGACAGTATAGGTAGTCTAGTCTAGTCTGTCAAAAGTTTGAAAACACTTCCACATAAACATTTAGCTTAAATTATATGAAAGAAAATCTAGTAAACCCAGCGAGTGCGATAGCTAAACCACGAAATTGGATTTCACGATATAATCTGTAGCTGGTAGTGACAGGGCACACGAGCCGCCGCCAAACCCGGCAGGCTTCGCAAGGCTTGTCCACACACCAACGGACACAACACGATACCGAGACGTCACAAACACGACAATTTTTAAAACAAAAGACAGCTCATCTGTTGATGGCGAACGAGGTAGCCTTTTCGAAACTATGCATGTGTGTTAATTTTTCAATCCGACCACGGTTTTGTGGATTTAGGAATAGGTTATGGTTTGGTAAAGTCATTGTTTTTTTAGTAAGCATGGAATTTTTACTTTTCAAATACTTATGATTCACTAACAAGTAGGTATTTGATTTCATTTATCGACAAATCGATAAAAGAATAAGTTACTTCGAATAGGCTTAGTGATGTGAATCAGCCGTAATCATATCGCAAATGTGCATTTAGAGCTCACACATTTGCGAGGGCGAAATGAAAGCATCAAAAACACATTTTAAAATCCAGTAGATATTGTAAAACTAACAAGAAATGTCGTCGTCGCACCGCACCGTGCCGACCCGGTCCATTATACAAAGCCTTTACTCGTCTGGGTTTATTTTGTGCAAATACTCTTTTGCAGAACTAAAATTAGCGCAGCTGTCTTTTAGGTATCGAAGAAACGACGGAGAAGATTTACTTTCGGAATGGGGAAGATTTGTACGAATTGGAATCAGACTTACTGAGCCGGTTTCATGAGAGGTCGCATATCACATTGTGTCTAGATTTAAGAAGTCGGGGAGAAGCAAACGTCTTTTGCCAACCGGTTTTTTTTATTTCAAGTTGAAAACAAAGTCAAAACAATTTGTATTTGAAGAGATGCTAGAAGTTTATTAAAAAAAAATGTTATCTACTATTCCCTTAACCGGCTATCACTAAGCACTTGCAACGATTTTTATATCGTCCACTCGGCTCATAACTTTTTTACCGTTTCTGCTTCTTCTTATCGTGTCACTGGTTCTTTCGAACCAAGTGTGGTGAAAGGACCTTTCGTGCACGTGACAGATATTTTCGAACTACTAGGTTCTACTATTGCCGGCTTCCTCACGATGTTGTTTTTGACATTAAAAAACCTATTTCGTTTATGTACCAGTCTGCTTTCTTGATTGTTCTTGGCCCTTGTTTATCCATACTTCTTTGTTATTAGTGAAAACACCTTGATAATAAACAAGATTATGTCCTTATTGTACACAAAAGCCATTATTATTTTATTGACCTACCCAAATATAATCAAACTATCGAAATAGCCCACAAGCTCGTTTCGCATTTATTCCCTCGCAATTATTATGGGCCATTTAAAGGTCCCTGTTACACTTCCGAAATAAAATCAAAGTAAAGTGCGTAATGAAAACATAATGGCGAGAAGTTGGAGAAGTCCCTGAACGGTCGTGAACTTAAGCTGAAAGGTCTGTTCAGTTACTGAGGAACGGGTGCGATACGAAGCAGACCAACATTAATATAGTATATTTCATTACAAGTGCGGGAAGGCTGTCATTGCAAAGAGTTCCGACAAATGTCTACCCGAGCCGAAGGCGAGGGTTGACAGTCGGAACAAGTTGCAATGACGGTTCCGCACGTGTACTGAACGACTATTTTTAATACAGTTGCGAAAAAATTAAGCAATATAATAAAATAATAAAAATACCATTTGCTTTTTTCTCGTCTCTCCGCGCAATAAGTTCGTCGTATGTATGCATGTAGCGACTTTTTGACTTTTCCGGTAAAATATTCTCCGAAGCATTTTGTGCAATTATACTGAGTTCCGGTGGTGTTAATTCAAAAAAACTAGGGTCGAAATTACTCATTTTGTGCAACAAACAAATAAACTCGCAAAGAAAGTTTCTGAAAAATGGCGCCAACCGTAAAATATAAGCAGAGATTTTTTTTTTTCTTCACCCATTTTGGAAGGCAAAGGGAACTATACCCATACAGTCTTCAGTAGATTTTTTTTATTGATATGAATTGAAAATGAAATTTAATGAGATGAAATAAAATGAAACCTAACATAACTCATTCAATCAAATCATTAAATCTGCTAATGAAACAAATTAGTAGCTTCTTTTTAGAAATAAATAATAGTATTTGCATGAATCATAAAAACTTCGATGAATTTTTTTAGTAAAAACTTCATGGTTGGTTTTTCTTTTTAGACATTATTTTGACAGTTGGGAAAGAAAAAGCACTAGTGCGGGAATGGTAAAAAAAAAGCACGCGTGTGTAATAACCCACATCCCGAACGCTATACGTCCCTGCAATACGCCACTTTTTGAGCAACTGTATTAAAAAATAATATATTGGACAATCCACACGACACCAGTCCCAAATTAATCAGACCTTGTACTATGGGAACCAGATAACTGATATATTACTTAAATACATTTTATTTTGTAAATACATAAGTTCTTAGTATTCAATTTAACACCCAGACAGAGACCAAACATCTATGTTTACCACACAAATATTGCTCTCGGTGGAGTTTTTTGTGAGTTTTGACTCTCGATATTTCGGCACAGTTACAAGTACCATGATCACGGTGAACTGAAACGAGAAAAATAAATCTTATTGGCAGATTATATATATAGACTAGCGGACCCGACAGACGTTGTTCTGCATGATATTTCAAGAAATAATACAATTATTTGTGAATCTAAACGATCCAGGGTGCCACCTGAAACGCATACAAAAAAATTCACGTACAGTGTAATTATATAAATAAAAATATTCCTCACTCGCTCACAAAATTTAATCATGGTAAGTACCCCGTCGTTTTATAAAAATAGTGTTAAATTGGTTTCAAAAGTTATATCATTAAAATTGAGTATTTACTACGTTGAACCAGTATAACAAGAGCTCTTACATGCATCACATTCATTATCTGCCACAACTTGAGAGGTTCTGGAACTACTCCAGTCTATTATTTAAGCGTCTTTGTGGCAACATTCCGTCCCGGGTAAATAGTTTGCGATCTTCAAAGTTTCCAACTCCAGATTAACTGGAGATAAGAGATTAAACTAATGTCTACCTGGAAAGTTAACAAACATAGGAGATCATGAAATACCTTTCATATTTCTGTACCTTTTATGTTAGGAGCTTTATTGTCTTATAGGCTGAATGAACTATATCCAGCCTGTAAAGACAATAAAGTTCGTTGAAGTCAGAACAAAATATATACCTAGTTTATAGACAACTAGCTGATGCCCGCGACTTCGTCCGCGTGGATATTTGAGTTCTTTTTTTTTATTTTGATATGACCAACTGTAGTTACCATAGTTTTGAGCTTGTACGTTAGAGTGTATTTGAATTTGAAGGCAAGTGCTGTTGTTTTATTTTTCAGCAGTGTCTAATTTAAGTATGATAGATGTTTCCCGCAATTTTGTCTTAGTGGTTATCATCGGTTTTTTTGTACACCTTTGTGTGTATTCAAACCTGGTGACAGATGCCGCGGTAGCTGAATTTTTTTTTATGTTTTTTTGCGTATTTTGTAAAGCTCTTTTTCGTGATTTTGTTTAAGTGGCTAATTTGGGCTATCGTATTTGTTGGTGTATAATCGAAACTGGTTTTTTTAAATGACATGACCAACTGCTATTTACCATAGTTTTGAGCTTGTACTTTAGAGTGTATTTGAATTTAAAGGCATGTGCTATTATATTAGTTAGTTATATTGTAGCTGAATTTTTTCAGCGGTGCTTAGCTTCGCTATGATAGGTGTTTTCTGCGATTTTGTCTTAGTGATAATCTTGGGTTTTTTTGTTAACCTTTGTGTGTATTCAAACCTGGTGACAGATGCTGCGGTAGCTGAAATTTTTTAAATGTTTTTTTTTTGCGTATTTCGTAAAGCTCTTTTTCGTGATTTTATTTTAGTGGGTAATTTGGTCTATCGTATTTGTTGGTGTATAATCGAATCTGGTTTTGTTATTTTGACACGATCAAATGCTAGTTACCATAGTTTTGAGCTTGAACTTTAATAGTACATTGTTACCTGAGTGTTGAAAGTCACGTTTTTTGAGTTCCGAGACGGGTTTGGCGCCAGAGCATTAGGGACTTAAAAGACTTTCACCCGAGGTAAACACTGTGCTTTTCATTACGAATACAAGGAAAGTAAAAATAAAAACATGAAAGAAAAATTTGTGAAAATGAAGATTGAATTGCTGCCTTCCCGGTTTTTTTTTTCTTTTTCTCTGGCGGGCCTTCGGCTTCGGCTCACCAGCATTATTCAGCTATTATTTTCATTCTCATAATTTTAAAAATGGTAAATGTCAAATCTATGTTATTTTAAATAAATAGTTGAAGCTATATATTAATCAAGTAATTTAGAAGATATATTATTTATTTAATACTATCTTTATGTTATTTAAATTTAAATTTTACATTGCGCTATCTTATTAGACTTTTTAAACTTCTTACTGTTGTAATGGGTTTCCAACCTACTTGCTGAATAAAAAGTTGCAATTTGGTTCAACGACCTCCTTGCAGTCAGAAAGACTTTAGAAAGTTGGAAAATGGTTGAATAAAATAGAACTTGTTTTTTTTTATAATTTGACAGCTGTCAGTAGAAAGCGATTCTCCCTAGGGCTGAAAGTTTTACTTTCAATTAGGCCCCTCAGGCAACTTCAGACCTACTTACAGAGTATGAGTAATGAAAAGTGTATTTCAGCGGTGTTTAGTTTAAGTATGAAAGATGGTTCCCGCGATTTTGTCTAAGTGGTTATCATCGGTTTTTTTGTTAACCTTTATGTGTATTCAAACCTGGTGACAGATGCTGCGGTAGCGGAATTTTTTTAATGTTTTTTTTTGCATATTTTGTTATGCTTTATTTCGTGATTTTCTTTTAGTGGGTAATTTGGGCTATCGTATTCGTTGGTGTATAAACGAATCTGGTTTTTCATAGTTTCGAGCTTGTACTTTAGAGTGTATTTGAATTTGAAGGCGAGTGCTGTTGTAGCCGATTTTTTTCAGCGGTGTTTAGTTTAAGTATGATAGATGATTCCCGCAATTTTGTCTTAGTGGTTATCATAGTTTTTTTGAATTTTTTTTGTGTATTCAAACCAGGTGACAGATGCTGCGGTAGCTGGAAATTTTTTAATGTTTTTTTTGCGTATTTTGTAAAGAACTTTCGTGAATTTGTTGAAGTGGCTAATTTGGGCTATCGTATTCGTCGTTGGTGTATAATCGAATCTGTTTTTTTTATTTGACATGACCAACTGCTAGTTACCATAGATTTGAGCCTCCACTTTAGTGTATTTGAATTTTAAGGTGAGTGCTGTTGGAGCCGATTTTTTTCAACAGTGTTTAGTTTAAGTATGATAGATGTTTCCCGCGATTTTGTCGTAGTGGTTATCATCGGTTTGTTTGTGAACCTTTGTGTGTAATCGAACCTGGTGCCAGATAATGCGGTAGCTGAATTTTTTTAAATGTTTTTTTACGTATTTTGTAAAGCTATTTTTTGTGATTTTTCTTAAAATCATTTTCCGTTTTTTCTTATTTCAGGGAAATAATTTTCCTATCTTCTTTCTTGGCGCACCTCTGCTCTATTAGAGGAACACACCTTCTAAGTTTCATGATTCTAGGGCTAACGGTTTAGGCTGTGCGTTGATTTTTCTTTATACCATTTTTCCCCTTTTTCTCCTCTTCGGTAAATAATTTTCCATTTTCCTTTCTTAGCGGATGCCTACGTCTTAACATCTACCTGCATGCCAAATTTTTGCCCAATCCGTCCAGTGGTTTGGGCTGTGCGTTGATAGATCACTATGTCAGTCAGTCAGTCAGTCAGTCAGTCAGTCACCTTTGAGTTATATATATATAGATATATAGATTAGTGGCTAATTTGGGGTTTCGTATGCGTGTTGGTGTATAATCGAATCAATTTTTTTAATTTGACGTGACCAACTGTTGGTTACCATAGTTTTGAGCATGTACTTTAGAGTTTATTTGAATTTGAAGGCGAGTGCTGTTGTAGCCGATTTTTTTCAGCGGTGTTTAGCTTAAGTATGATAGATGATTCCCGCAATTTTGTCTAAGTGATTATCATTGTTTTTTTTGTAAACCTTTGTGTGTATTCAAACCTGGTGACAGATGCTGCGGTAGCTGAAAATTTTTTAATGGTTTTTTTTGCGTATTTTGTAAAGCAATTTTTTGTGATTTCTTGTTGTATTAGTGGCTAATTTAGGGTTTCGTATACGTGTTGGTGTATAATCGAAACAGATTTTTTTAATTTGACATGACCAGCTGGTTACCATAGTTTTGAGCATGTTCTTTAGCCATTTTTTGAAGCGGTGCGGTGTTTAGTTTCGGTATGATAGGTGTTTTCCGCGATTTTGTCGTAGTGGTTACGGTGGGGTTTATGTAAACTTTTGTGTGTATTCAAATTTGGTGACAGAAGCTGCGGTAGCAGATTTTTTTTTACTGTTTTTTTGCGTATTTTGTAAAGCAATTTTTTGTGATTTTTCTTTAAACCAGTTTTCCTTTTTTTCTCCTCTTCGGGAAAAAAAATTCCAAATTCCTTTCTTACTGCACCTTTACACTATAAGAGGAACATGCCCTCCAAGTTTCATGCTTCTAGGACTAACAGTTTAGGCTGGGCGTTGATTTTTCTTTAAACCATTTTTCCCTTTTTTCTCCTCTTTGGGAAAGAATTTTCCAATTTCCTTTCTTAGTACACCTCTACGCTATAAGAGGAACATACCCTCCAAGTTTCATGCTTCTAGGACTAACGGTTTAGGCTGTGCGTTGATTGTCAGTCAGTCAGTCAGTCAGTCAGTCAGTCAGTCAGTAACGAAAGAGTTTTATATATTTAGATTAGTGGCTAATTTGAGGTTTCGTATGCGTGTTGGTGTATAATCGTATCAGATTTTTTTAATTTGACATGACCAACTGCTAGTTACCATAGATTTGAGCTTGTACTTTAGAGTGTATTTGAATTTTAAGGTGAGTGCTGTTGGAGCCGATTTTTTTCAGCAGTGTTTAGTTTAAGTATGATAGATGTTTCCCGCGATTTTGTCGTAGTGGTTATCATCGGTTTGTTTGTGAACCTTTGTGTGTAATCGAACTTGGTGCCAGATGCTGCGGTAGCTGAACATTTTTAATGAGTTTTTTTTGCGTATAAAGCTATTTTTTGTGATTTTTCTTAAAATCATTTTCCGTTTTTTCTTCTTTTTGGGAAAGAATTTTCCTATTTTCTTTCTTAGTGCACCTCTGCTCTATTAGAGGAACACACCTTCTAAGTTTCATGCTTCTGGGGCTAACGGTTTAGGCTGTGCGTTGATTTTTTCTTTAAACCATTTTTCCCCGTTTTTCTCCTCTTTGGAAAATAATTTTCCATTTTCCTTTCTTAGCGGATGCCTACGTCATAACATCTACCTGCATGCCAAATTTTAGCCCGATCCGTCCAGTGGTTTGGGCTGTGCGTTGATAGATCACTATGTCAGTCAGTCACCTTTGAGTTTTATATATATAGATTAATATTTGACAATTAATTTTCATCCAAACCAGTCTAAACATCCGATTTTTTCAGGCATCATGCTTATAGTTCATAAGTTTAGAAAGCATAAGCATTAATAAATTGGTAAAAAAAATCGGTTGTCTGTAAAGTCGGTTTACTGACGATAGTTGAACGTGATAACGTCATAAGAAAATACTGATGGAATGGTTGCATTTTTCAAAAGAATTTTAATTAATATTTGTGACTCGCGGACTCGGACTCGGACTCGGACTCGGACTCGGACTCGGACTCGGACTCGGACTCGGACTCGGACTCGGACTCGGACTCGGACTCGGACTCGGACTCGGACTCGGACTCGGACTCGGACTCGGACTCGGACTCGGACTCGGACTCGGACTCGGACTCGGACTCGGACTCGGACTCGGACTCGGACTCGGACTCGGACTCGGACTCGGACTCGGACTCGGACTCGGACTCGGACTCGGACTCGGACTCGGACTCGGACTCGGACTCGGACTCGGACTCGGACTCGGACTCGGACTCGGACTCGGACTCGGACTCGGACTCGGACTCGGACTCGGACTCGGACTCGGACTCGGACTCGGACTCGGACTCGGACTCGGACTCGGACTCGGACTCGGACTCGGACTCGGACTCGGACTCGGACTCGGACTCGGACTCGGACTCGGACTCGGACTCGGACTCGGACTCGGACTCGGACTCGAACTCTCGGACCCGGACCCGGAACCCGACCGAACCCTTACCCTTACCCTCATTTACCCTTACCCATTACCCGACCCCGGCTCGGGCTCAGGTAAATGGAACGACGAAACGACGTAACGCCGCATGAGTCATGTTTTTTCGTGCGTGCAGCCGGCTCCATCGATTTATAAGACGTTATCACGTCAAAAAATATATACGTAGCTCATAATATAAGAATGTAGAATCACTCAACGGCGGCTAAGTCATGAAAACGGATACAAAAATATTTGACTATCGAAGCTACAAACATATAAAAAGACTCTGGTGAGTCTAACAACTGGGGTGCAAGGCTTCTTTGTCAACGAGACCCGTTTTCTATACTAATTACTAAGGCATCGGTACTAATAACCACAATGAGTCGAGTAGCTCAAGCGAAATGCACGTGTAAGGCGTAGTGGAAGAGTATTTTCCAAGTATCGCCTCCTGGAATCCTTCTTAGCAGGGTTGTCAAGGTTTTTAAATCTTTCTTATGTTGTTACGTAGCATAACCCTTGTTCTCTCTTGTACATGGTTACCAGTTTGACGGAACAGTAGCAAATCGAACTTCTTCTTCTTCTTATTGTGTCACTGGTTCTTTAGAACTAAGTGTGGTGAAAGAATTTTAAGTGCACTTCAAAAAGGCTCCTTTCGTGTCGAATCGAACTCAAAATATTCGAATACTTACTTATTTTTATTTATCACCGGAATTAAAAATAAACATTATTTTGATAATAACCGTTAAAACACAAGCGTTTTGGAGTAATAAGTGCATTTTATTCATGTGACCTCTACTTTTGTCTGAAGAAAAAAGGCTCTATAATTTTCTAGAATTTCCGTCATGGTTCTCGTAACAACCCTGTGCATGTGGTTTGTAGCGGTATCACAGAGAACGTGCCACTGGCTACCGACTTATAGAATGTCGAACACAAATACTCGGAGACCTATTGACTAGTCGAAACTAACTGACTATCCACTTAGTCGTGGTTTTTCACATGAATCAGCGCGCTGCCGCTTTCGCAACACACTCAAATTAGCTTCTTCTTCGTCGTGTCGATGAATCCCATATAGTATTTTTTGCTATGGGTATGAGTTTTTCCCAGAAATATTGTGTTTTCCGACAGTCAGATCTTTCAGTGTGCAGGTTTTACGGTACTCTGAGCAAGATAGCTGATGAGACATAGTCTCCAGGAATATAATAATACTCTCTACGAGAGCATAGTCTGCGGGGTTCCGCAATTGCAGTCCGCATGGTTGGAATATACTCCCATTTTACTAAATCATGCCTGCAGCGGCCCACCTTGCTCCGAAGTCTGTTCGGAGACTTCCAAGTTCACCATAGGAGTTAGTTATCTACTGGGAGTTTTACTGTTCCTGTGACATAGTCAATAGCAGACGGGTATTTTTTATAAAATTAGGTTTACATGAAACAACACCTCGAATAGACTACCAATGGTTATGCTTGTGTTTTTGTAAACTGGAAATGTAGCAGACGTATATGAACATCTCAATTGGCCACTAAAATAAGTGCAATGCAGTTACTTTTGTCTGCCAAAGTGCTCACATAGTCTGCATGCGGCCAGTAGGCTACCACAAGCTCTGTCTGACTCTGTCTCTGGTTTTGAGCCTGTGTGAGTGCTGTCTAAATAAATCCTACGTCGAAACGACACACACAGTTTACTACACTGGTGAGCAATCACACATAGACTCAAAACCAGAGCCAGAGACAGAGCTAGACAGAGTTTGTGGTAGGCCTGCAGTGCGACTTTCAATTAAAACTTTTAAAGTACAACAGTAGGATTTTTCATCAAAACAATGTAGTTTACTATTACTAAAATGACTAAGGATTTTTAAATACAGTAAAAGAAGTTGTTGTTTGTTTTAAAGAAAATAGTAGAGATTTCAAAACCTCAAGTTCACCAACACTCGTAAGCAATTCAAATGCAAAGCTGTGATGATGCTACCAAAAGTAACAAAACTAATCGCCTCATGACTTGATAACAGCAAAAGAGACCAGTCAACAAGAAAACTCATCACAGAAAGACACAAACACAAATGTTCACACTTTTATTTGTATGAGTATTTGCAGGCGACAGGGATCGCGTTGTAGACCTCGTAACAATACCAGTAGATACTCGAAGACACGAGTAAATAAATCTGGCAACGGATCGAAAGTCGAGCTCCAAACAAATTTAATGTTACATTACAATGCGGAGTCGAGAAAGGATTACGTAAACAGCCAGCGTTTTATGGAGACGCCTCGCTAAATCTTTTTAATGTGACACTCACAATGCTGTAATGTGTGTACCTACTTAGTTTTAACGTGAGAATATTAAATCTGGATGAACCTACTTTTCGTTGCATTTTGTTTTGCTTTAGACCAAATAAGCTGCTTAGACTTTTCCAAAAGTTATCAGTATGTAACTGAAAAAATAAAATAATTATGTATTACAAAAGCATTAGTAGTTTCAGTGAAACAGCATTGTATGTGTCTTTTCAAAACTATACTACACTATAACTTACTATTAAACTAAGCTTTGTATATTGCTTGCCATGTATCCTTATTCAACATTATAAATCTCGCACTACTTTATTTCTATTTTTATAAACCTTCATTTACAAAAAGATACGTAGAATTAATAAAAGTATTAACGCACTCAGTTATATACTAAACGCGAAAGTTTGTTTGTATGGATGGATGGATGGATGTTTGTTGCTCTTTCACTAAAAAACTACTGAATGGATTGTAATGAAACGTTACAATAATATAGCTTATACATCAGAATAACACATAGGCTACAATTTATAAAGATATTAACGGGAACGGGGCGAGCAAGGCCGCAGGCAGCTGCTAGTTTGATATAATGGAGCACGATAGTTATTTCAGTGTACACGTAATTTAAATCAGGATGACATAAAACTAATTTCAGAATAGCTAAATTGTTTATTGATGAAAGAAGCTTAACCAACCTGTTTGATTAAGTACAGGCAATCAAAGTCTTCATCCTAAACGTCGAGCAAGTACGAAAACTCAATGAAACTTGAGCAAAGACTGTTTATAATCAACAAAGCTATTGAGTCCTAACTGAGTTGCGAAGTTATGAGTTAGCTAGCTGGTAGCAACTGAAGCTTCGTCTTGGAGTAACTAACTCAGTTAGTATCTTGTATTGCATAGAGGTTGTACGAGCTAATCCGTTGAGACATTTTGATAATGCAATTTGTATAAGGTAACTATAAGATATAATGCGATATAATAAGATACGAGCTGGTGTGACCGAGCTTTGCTCTGTAATTTTTTGGTAAATTCTGTTTTTTAGAAATTATATTTAAATACGAATTACATACTGATGAAATGATGACTTATGAACAATAACTTTCAATCTTACTAACAATGCCATCTGCTGCACTAGCTTAACTAGTAGTAAGTTTATGTTTAAGTTGATTATCGATAAAGTTGAATGCTGAAAACCATAAAACGAGATTTTCTAAAAATTCTAGCTTGATCGATTTATCACCCCTGAAAACCCCTGTATACTTAATTTCATGAAAATCGTTGGAGCCGTTTCCGAGATTGTGATTAGATATTACAAGCTTTACTCGTTTAAAGGTATAAGATAAGATGAGAGAAGATTTTGATGTTATAAAATGCTAAATTTGGAAAATTTTAAAATGTTCCAACGTACAAACCAACTGACAGACAACTGATGAAAAAAAAAAATCATAGATAGTAGAGCTCTTATGTAGGGTTCGTCCGGGGAAGTACTACCACCATGCTTATTTCTGCCAAATAGCGCTGCTGTGTTTCGGTTGGAAGAGTGTTGGTGCCCGGTGAAATTACTGGCACATGAAGTAATCTAGGGCACGCTCTTCTCGAGCGTGACCTGTGAGGCAGTGCTTTATTATAGGCGATAATTACCACTTAACATGAGGTGGGCCATCTGTTTGTGAAACAACAAGTTGCATATAAAACAATTTCTGGTTTCTTTACAGGTTAAAGTAAAAATATGCGTGACTTTAAATCTTTTACATAATGCATGTTAAAAATGAAAAATACTAATATTCTGTAACCCGACTTACATCGGTGCTACGTCTGAAAGTTTAGTCATAATTTGTCTTAGCTTGTAACCAACTTTGGATTTATTACAAGAGCTTGCACGAGATTTACATTTAAATGTCCATTAGAAGTACCTAATAGAGCAATTGTGCCCAGATCTACATTGACTGTGGGTACGTACTTAATGTGTTTTCGAAGCAGCAGCACGCAACATTAGCATAGTAAATGACGTGCATGTGTACACGATTCTAGGAACGTCACTGGCCTCGATCTTGGACGCATTGCGATACCGATTATCTACTACTCTTGTAAAAAAAGTGTGCATTATGTCTCTTACTTTTACATTCGAAAGGGTTTTGAAGGCTCAAGCTAATGGTAGCTCTTTTGCGCGTCTGGGAAGTGCGATATCTTGTGTATTTCTGATTCTGAGTTACTAGCGTTTCGAGTTCCGGGTCCGAGATCGAATTCCAACACTAGGAATTGTCTAGATTCCAGAGGCTTTCTGTGCATAAGGTTGAAATTTGCTACTACCGCTATAACTATTTATACTCGTATGTAATCGCTACTTCAGCTTATTAATCATTTGATGTTCATTTTCATTCTTCTTTAAGAACTATTTTTTTGTTGCTTTGCTCTTTGATTGATCGTTTTGTTCCTAGCAGATTACCGATGCCATGGTGAGCCATGATGCTTACCTTGTGTACATCATACTAATTTATAATAGGGAAAAAAAATATATTTTGGATTTTAGTATGTTTTTAACAAATAAAATCAAAAACTAGTGATACGAATAAAAATAATGAATATATTTTTACTAGCGACCCGCACTTCGCTCAGGCTTATGATTTGTTAACCGATTTCAATAAAAAAGAAGGTTCTCAATTCGGTATTTTTTTTTTAATTTATGTAAGTAATCGCATAACTTTGTCCTGAGCCGATTAAAAAAACAATTGGTTCAGTAGTTTGGCCATGAAGTCGGTTTCTCAAGTTTAAAACTGATAATTTTGTGGAAAAAATAAGGGGAAAAATGTGACTTTACCTTGAATTTTGCCACTCGCGTGAAGCTGGGGCAGGTCGCTAGTTTACAACATAATACGGTGGCATATGTCGTGCAGCATGGCGGAAGGGAGTAAATGAGAAAATGATTCTAGGACGAGGCTACTTCCTGTGCAGCATGCCATCACACTCTCTATTCAATTTGAATAATATATGTACAAATTTTACAGCAGCATTTCGTAATATCCGTAGAATTATGAGATACTGAGTCTATTTGTTCGAAATCGATCTTAAATTGAGGCCATAGGAAGTTTAAAAGGATTGATCTTAGTGTTGCACCATTGAGTAAAACTTTTATAAAAATCAACACAAATGTACAAAGCTATAATAAAACTATCTCAAAAATGTTAGAGTCAAGGACAGATTATATCATCGCGCGCGATATCGTTATCAAACCGCATCGCGTCTATTTCTATTCCTGCAACGGTCAAGCAATCCACAATTATCCAACCAAATCAAGAATCACAATCAGTATTGTCCTGGTTATACGATCGCCAACTTTTCAATTAGTACGGGATGCGTTTATGTATCGTCCGATGGGGTCACTCAACCGCCTCTGAGCCCGTTACGTCAAGAATACCACAATTAGATCACATACTAGACTTGCAATGGCTAAACCAGACACCAATCGATGTTTTAGTACCGTTAAAACTAGCTTTTTGCATTGGCTAGGAGGCGCGGCAGCATTCCAATGATTTTCCTACGTGCCTTCTCGTAAACATTGAGTAGTTTGCCTCTTGGGAGTGTTTGAAGAAGATCTTATACCTACAAAAAGAGAGAGATAGCTTTGATGAAGATGGAATGGCCATGGTTTGTTGTTATTTGTCCAGAGTCTCTCTTTTCTACTGATCCACTAGAAAGAGTTCTTACAACAGATATTTATTTGTGGTATCTCAATTTAACCCAGAACTTCTCAACTAGACATTTGTAAACATCTTGTTAAAACCTCGGTTGCTCTCTAAAGCGTTATTTGAATGACTGTAATGTTAACGAGCAAAATTTAAAATGCAATTTAAAGTTTCACCACAAGCAAGTCGGTTCACATTCCCTTTGGCGAGTTTCTGTACTAACTGTTTGTGTCTGTGGTTCCGGCTATTCTAACTTACGTCGACGGAACACTGTTTTGGTTAGTTTCCGTAAATTGACTTGTTGAATAAAATAAAAAAATAAACACAATCAGCAATACAATGTTTTTGGTTTACTTTAATCAACTTTCATGCATTATAAAAGACATTACAATTAATATTGGAGATCGGGTTTTATAAAAGAAACATAACAAATAGCAAATGTATATAAGAAACATAACTTTACACGTAGTGCTTAGCTGTTCCAATCAGCATTCAGCAATTTTTAGTTTTGATTTCGGAACGAAGTGCCGACTTTCGCACTTTGCCGACTTTTTCAGTATTAAATACAAGTAATAGCGGGAGTGCCTACTTTAGGAAATTTCTATGTCATTAATCGTTTATTGACGTCTTTTATAGATTTTCGTATTTTATGAGTACTTTGTCAGCTATTATAAACTTCAATACTTCTGTAGGCCGTGCTCTGAGTGCATTATACTGTGTGTGTGACGTTTTGACGTAGGATTTATTTAGTCAAAACTAACACAGACTCAAAACCAGAACCACAGACAGACCCAGACAGAGCTCATGGTAGGCCTACTGAAAGCACGGTGCCGACTTTGGTACAATTGAAAAACATTATAACACCCAGACAGAGAACAAACAACGGCGATTACCGCTCAAATATTTGCTTTCGGTGAGGATTTCACCTGCGCCCTCCACACAGAAGGCCGAGCTACTACCAACTGAGCTATAAAGGATGTCAAGGATGAACTGTATTTGCAAAACAATGTCCAAAAATAGCTGCAAATCGAATCTACAAGACTGCAAGTGTCACTGACTTAAACCGAACCGGCAGACCGACGACCGACACCTTGTTATAACGAAAGGTAGGTACATAATAGCCGTATTGATATTGCTCCGGAGCAAACACGAGATGGGTTAGACTAGACAGAAATCTGGTAATCTTTTCAGACTATGTAATAGAAGAGCTCTTCGTGAAGGGCTAGTCCGGGGAAGTACTACCACCATGCCTTTTTCTGCCGTGATGCAGCATTGTGTTTCAAGGGTGGGTGCCGGTGAAATTACTGGCACGTGAGGCTGAACAGTTGTAAGCCTCTAAGTAAGTAAGAAGAGCAATGTGTACTTGAAAGAATTTCAATACTTATACTTTTTGCATAAGCGTTTTTAAAAGATAAAGGTTTCAAGCTAAAGGACTGATTTTGATATCTAGTTTTTCCACTTCGCGTAGGTATTTTTCGTTTGAACTTTTTCTGGTATTTATGGAGTGAGCTACTAAGATGGAAAATCAATGATAACGACGACTATGGTAGTAATAAATCCACTAATTGCAATGTTTAATGTATTGTGAACTTTTCTATACCTAACTATCAACTAAGATAATTAAGCCACTTGTATTACTTGGCGGTATCTTTTAACTGGATACCCAAATAATAAAACTGTCTTTCACAAAAGCCGGGTAACAAAACCCGCACCGTACCGTGCCCGTTCCGTTGAATAATGCATAGAACTTGAAACCCACTCACACAGTCAAACAGGAAGCTTAATCAAATTCAATCGAACGGTCTCATGCATAGGGTATTGCAATAAATAGTTGTTGATTACGCCAAGATAGAACGTCTGGGCTCGATGACGTCACGTCCTGTCCGTCCGTAATAGGTTAGGACATGGTTATGACGTAATTGGCGACGAGAATTCGAAGATAATACCTTTATGACTGGGAGAGTAGGCGGATAAATGTATGGGTTTACGGGGTATTAAATGGTAAAAATAAAAATCTCGCTCTACTCGGTTGCCCAGATTTCTTTAGGAAATAGTTTATTTGGTAATTTGGGCTGTGGAATGAATACTGAGTAAAGGATTTTATAGCTTTCTCGTGCCTATATTACTAAACGATTTTTCTTTCCAAACGAAGGTATTACGCAATCTATACTGGCTGCATGTTGTTGGCCGAGGTTAGACTAAAGAAATTTGGGTTTTCCAAAAACACGGTCTTGAAACATTGAAGGAGATAGAACACCATATCGAAGAGACGAGCCCAACATTGGATGATAAGAAGACTACAGAGAAGATGATGTACTTAGTACTCAAGTCCATCCATACCATATGGTATAAACTCAAGTTGGTTTGGTAACAGCACCTGAAGCTTCTTCCGATATATTTTCAAACCAAATACAGGATAAGGGTTACAGCATAAGAACCAGCCTGCTCCGAAGATTGAAGCACTTTGATAAAAAGATTGCTTACCGATTCCACGGGCGAACCCTGACACAAGCAAATTCTCAATTAATCAATCAACTCAGCCTTACAAAAATCTAAATTGCCTTATCCTTTCATTTTCTTTTCATAAACGAGTTGAAATAATCTTGACCAATTTCAAATGCTATTTCACGCCATGCAAATGCGAGCATCGAAAATAGCTCGAACTTTCAGCTATTTTGGGAAACTTGAACTTTGCGATTCAGCAGTTGCAGACATGCATCAGGCGTGTTCTTTTTATAAAACGCTTCAGAAATTAAATACAATAATATCGCAATTGAATACTAACTCAGAACACTAGTGGTCTAGTGGTAGCGGCCACACCTCGTGGGTTCAAATCCAGTCGTGTACCAATACATTTTTCTATCGATGTATGTGCACTATGCCAGTACTCTCAAACGGTAAATGAAAAGATCGTGAGGAAATCTTAGAATCTAAAATGTTCCAAAACATGCGTCGAGTACACGAAAGGAATCTCTCTGAGTTGCATTTGAAATCCTTTCACCACACTGCGATATGAAGAAGAAGAATAACACAATGCATAATATAGATGGGTAATTAAAACAAGATGTTTAAATACAGCCTTTTAAACACAATACATGATCTTATGCTTCTTAAAGTAAAAAAGTAAACAGGCCTTTCTATTGTAGATAATTTATATAGCGTCATGCGTCAGGGGCAACTGGTACACAAACCTTACTTAAGGAACGCTATAGTGCCCGTATTATGCTCTTTAATGCAGTATTAAACAATACCCTTTGGTACTTAAAAGTACACACTGACCTTACTTTAAGAACGCTATAGTGCCCGTAATATGCTCCTTAATGCAGTTGAAAACAATACCTCTCGGTACTTAAAATTGTATATTTTCTTAAAGTTCGTAAAACGCCACCCTCTCTGAACCTAATGGATAATGCCTAAAATCTAGGTTCCGTTTCGTTGGCAGCCCGCAGCCAAAAACATAATAGTAGTTAGTTATAATAATGTAGCTTAGGCTATACAGATAAGAAGTTATAGGACGGAGAGTGCAGTGTGCTCGTCTGGAGATCCAACACTCGATGTACCCTCGACTCTTCCACACGTAGCTTTTGTCTGCACCCCGCGCTATCTCGCCGATTTCCGAGATCAATCTGTGCCCAACTTGTAGGTACTTTATTACAACCTTCTATCTATCGACCACGAGTCACCTTCACAGTCAGATGTGGTTTCAACTCGCAAGGTAAGGAAAACTTTTTCAAATTACATTTCACTTGATATGCAAATATTTGTTTCTGTTTTTCCTCAAATTACTTTGTGACTGATCAGGTAATACATCAGCGGGGGTTTATAATGGACGTGACGACCTCTAAGACCTTTTTTAACATGAAACTATGAATGATTATCATGAGTATCGTATCTTGCACCTTGTCTATTAATATTTTGAGTAGACAATCAGCTTTCGTCTATAATATATCTAACGTCGTGTTGAAATAAATTATTACAACCTTCGCAAGATAACTTTACACTTGGATCATTTTGGGATGTCACATAGCTTTTTCATTTTAATAGTTTTCTGGTGTTATTTTGAGTTCTGTTGTGTAATGGTATTTTAACCAACATCACTTGAGGGACACAAAGTGTGAGCAGTTAGAATAAAAGTTTAATATGTGATATCCTGATTTTAACGAAAACGTTTCCGATAGTTTTTAAGAAAACCACCATCTTTTTCATTAAAACCAGTAACAGCCGACTTGTATATTGACTGACTTGACTAAAACCTATTTTATTTTTGAAATATTATCCTCAACCTCACTTGACACTGGCAAAATTGTTCCAAAATGGACATATGCCATGAAAAAGATCTTTGTATTGTCTGATGGCGAAAAACATGAAACAAATGGACTGGACATCTTGCGTTCACAAACATGAATGGAAATCAAAATTTCGATTAATGAAAGTCCATAGGTATGTATTATTGGGAGATTATTTTAAGTAAGTTTTTTGTAAACTTTTGGCCATCATGCTCGCGCGGACTCTATGCACGCTTATAAATAATTTACAGAAAATCACCCAACACCTAAACTAAACTAGAAAATCTGGCTTTTGCAATACCGAGCCAATGTAGGAAGAAATAAATACAGTCGATTACAATGTAACCGCAAGAGGTATGTTCGGCGGTCTGCATACCGGTTCGCGAACATTTAAATAAAAATGCAGTTTATTTTAAAACCGACTTCAAATAAAAAAGTGGAAGGTATTCAATTCTGCTGTATTTTTTTATATTTGTTATCGTATAACTTCCTCATTTATAAACCGATTTGAAAAAAACTTTTTTTATCTGAAAGGTGTATTACCTTATTGGTCCCATAGAAATTTCACTAAAATCGGTTCAGCAGTTTGGCCATGAAGTCGGCTTCTCAAGTTTATTAAACTTATATGATGTCAGATTGATTCAGGATTGGTTGACTTAACGATAAATAAAAACTTGACATTCAGTGCAAATAAGTTGGCGGCTGTTATCCCACGTGATAAAAATCTTCTCAAATTTCTCTTTTAAATCTTTGGAGAAGTCTAAAGAGGAAACTCCTATAAAAAGGGCAATTATGAACCCATGCACTTATTGCAGTAGCTAGTTTTAACTTCTACTTATGACGCTTTTCTCAAAATACAAGGATCACATACCAATGGTTGTTTAGTCAAGAAATAATCTGTCTAACTGAGCCTCGAATAAACCCCCACCTGCAAATATGCAAACAGTGCCGTGCACCGAGCACGTATCTAAGTTCCCCCGGTGGTTCGCAAGTAGCTGCAAACATCCCTGATGCAATGAGTTGGCCAGCACATTCAACACATGGGCAGGCTATTGTGCGGCGAACAATGAGCCGCATGACACTATGAGGACCGAGAACTTCAAGAGAACTTTAAAACTTGAATGAAAGTATTCCGTCCGCATTTTCTCGGCGCAATATAAAAGTTTCCACAGCTAAGTCTGCAATTACGAGCTGTCCCGTGCGGTTTTGATGGCAGTCGCAGCTTATTTCCCTTCAAACGCTAACTTGTCAATTGACGGCGAGTATTTAATTTATTTACATTATTAGTACCTAATGTAAAAAAGTGTCATTTCAATTATTTATTTAGCTTTCATCGTCATCATCATCAACCTATATTAGTCCACTGCTGGACGTAGGTCTCCCAAGACGCGCCACTGAGCCTGGTCTTCGGCTCTTCTCCTCCAGTGCTTGCCAGCTACATTTCGTAGATCGTCGCCCCGCCTTGCCGGAAGGCGTCCTACACTACGCTTACCTAAACGCGGTCTCTACTCTAGTATTCTTAGGTTATTTAGCTTTGCCGAAGCAAAACTATTCAAAAATAAATTATAGGCTCATTTGAGTGTTCCCCTCCAAGGAAATCTTTAGTAAAAGGCGAAAGATTTTAACGTGTTGAAGGGAAATAAGAGTCTTACTTTTCAATTACATTCATGTCATTTTTCTCGTAAAAATGTTAATTTTCGAGATGTCTCATGTTATATTTGACTATTTGCTACTAGTAACACTGATTACATTTTAAATCTGGTCTAGGTTTTACAAGATTAACTAAACTTTAAAGAGTTCTAGTCTTCAGTTCTTCAAGCAATTCAACCAATACACCGTTATTCGATTCCTATTCCATTTCGATGAGTTTAAGTAGGTAACTTAAATCACCTCGCATAAAGACCTTCGTGCCCGTCTGTATTGATGTGGAGGACATAAGACTGGCAAAGGATCAATTCTTTTATAATGTTGGTACCAATTAACTGTTATAAGGTACAAAACGATTGGACTACTGCCAAACAACTTGCAACTTGTTCGTTTATTTCAACATAATATATAAACAGTGTAGTTAACATTCTAAATAGCATATAATAATTAAGCTCTCCGATGAGAAAATATAATCAAGAATTTGATAAATTTTAATTTGGAAATGCAGTTGTGATAACAAAAAATAAATAACCCGGTAAATGTTTTAGAACTAGGTAGTAACAAAATACAAAATACAAAATAGTAGCAGCTTTACATATTTCAATAATTTCTTGTTATTGCTATTTCTCTGGTGAGCACTCACACAGACTCAAAACCAGAGCTAGAAAGAGATTGTGGTAGGCTTACTGGTTTGGTTATATTGGTAGACATCTTTATACCTTTACATCATAACACGGCATAATTAAGCCCCAATATCCACCATTCACGGTTCAGTAACCGCATTGTCTTAGATAGACTATTCATCTCATTCAATATCTACCAAAGTAGGTTCCTACATCACGGCAGTAAACAGCATTGGCCGTACGATATAATGAACCCATCTGCTGGTGACGTGACTCATGTGATGACATTGCTCTCAATTTTAGGGTCAAAACGGTTCGTCTGTCTGCTTAATTTACAGTCTAACGATGAATTACCGTCACGAATTCCAGTTTACTACAGTTTTCTGAAATAAAAATTCCTTTGAAAATAAACGTGTTCACAGGGTAGCCAAATGGCAAAAATAGAACCCTTATACAGGGTTATTCATTATTAGCTGCAAATACTCAGGAATTAGGTTCAACAAATAAAATAAAAAATATTTATGAAATGATTTTTTTTAAGTTTTGTTATGAAAATCCCGAGAAAATCGATAAAGGAATCATTGGCGCCTGACCTATTTTGACCTTTGATCCGTGCCCGCGCGCCGTGAGTGACACTCTGCGTTCAGTCACCGCCTGGGTGGGTCATCGTCCTGTTCTCCGTGGCAATCATTATGCAATAGCCGTAAATAAATTAATAAAAATAAAATTTTGATACAAAAACTTGAAAAAAATTTTGATAAAATTTTAAAAAAATAATTTAATAAATATTTTTTATTCTATTTGTTGAACCTAATTCCTGAGTATTTGCAGTTAATAATGAATAACCCTGTAGATTCGCCATATCTGTCTGTATGTCACAGCTACTTTTTTTCCGAAACTGTAAGAGCTTATACACTGTTGTAACTTGGTAAGTAGACGTATTCTGTGAAACGCATTAAAATTTTCACACAATAAATTTTGGGGGTCCCCATACTTAACTTTAGTCTTCAAAAATGATGTTGAAGTTTGCAATATTTTTTTTTTCTAAACTGAATAGTTTACGAGAGAAACTTCCACCAGTCGTAAAATTTGTGTCACCCCCCATGTGTGTAAATCGTAAACGGCAAATTACCTTTACGACTTAACTCAAATATTAAAAAAGAAATAACGACCTACAAGAACTTTTATATATATGTTACTTGCTGCTACTCGGACTGCGAATCGGACTCGTCCGTGAAGGGAACCCTTCACGGGCGGGTCCAATTCGCACTCGGCCGCTTTTTTAAATAAACGCTCGCTATAAATTCTCAGCTAAAAAATGGTGTATCTTGTCGTTGAATTGCCCTCACTTAATTGTGTAGAGAGAACTTCCTTTATAAAATCAAATGTGGAGAAAGGTTTCTACCGCTATTTTTATGAAACAACGGGATATTTACAATGATTAAATTTTGTTGAGTTGTTTTCCTATATTTCGGCACAGTTGCATGCACCATGATCACGGTTGAACACAACTCAACAAAATTTAATTTTAATCATGGTAAATATCCCGTTGTTTCATAAAAATAGTGTTAAAAACCATGATAGTTTCAAAAGGTTTCTACCAGTTCATCAATACAGCGTTTTCGTCACCACCATGTATGTATATAGTATATATTTTTGATCTCTCGCATCTCGCTCTCGCACTCGCTCGCTCTTCGGCAGTCTAGCACGAATAACCATTCCCATTGCTGGGCAAAGGCCTCTCCCAAAGACATCCACTTACCTCTTTCTCGAGCCTCCTTCCACCACCTCCTCTCAAAGGTGTCGATATCGTCCCAGCAGCCAAAAGGCCCTGGACCTATTTTATTTATTATATCCATCACGTTATGCGGAGTTTCCACTGAGCAATGAGCATACGAGATTACAACAATGTATTTTTAATGTATTCATAGAAGGCTCCGACATAATGAACCATACCTAGATGAATCAGGAGAGAAAAACCGTGGGTACTGAATTGCCGACACACGTAATATTATGTGGGAATACCACCGCGGTAGACACTTACTAATTTGTTTAGTTTTTGTAATAGAATTAGCATATTATCTCTACCTACTACACGAGCTAAATATTGCTTTTTGACTGAGAAATCCCTATATTAAAGGAGCTAAATTGCTATCTTCAGGGCACTTTTGGATTCAGATAACTTTTGACAGAAGAAAATGAGATCATGTTCTTGAAAGGTCGAGATAGTCTAAAGAGCTGCGGGATAAGTGAGTTATCCAAGTATTCAAATAAGTAATACCTATCTAAATAGGGTGGCAGAGCGACAATATTTACAAAAGACATCCCACTACAAAAGACCCATCCTCGCTGACACAATAGTTGAAGTTATAGAGATAAGATACTAAAAATGTCAAGCAGACAATTGCGGAAAAAAAAACAAACATGTAAACAAGCAAAATGAACAAGAAGAGCTCCTAAAAATTGGCAACACGCGTAGTATACAAAACAGCAGCACAGAATAGGATACAGTTTGCAACCCGTAGCAAGTTTGTCATAGTGATGTTGGCCGTTAGAAAATATAACCGCATTTACCGGTTTTCAACATTTTGAAGACAAGACAAAACA
Source organism: Thera britannica (assembly GCA_939531255.2). Lineage (NCBI taxonomy): Eukaryota > Metazoa > Arthropoda > Insecta > Lepidoptera > Geometridae > Thera > Thera britannica. Next base: position 17,769,946 of record OW618039.2, read on the forward strand.
AAAGCTATTTTACTTTTTTTTGTACAACTTAGCTGAATGGAACAAGCATATGGCCCACCTCATGTTTAGTAGTAGGTAAACAACGGCTAGAAAAAAGCAATGCCTCGTAGGTCACGTACGTCAGGAACGTGCCCTACAGATGTTCAGCCTCACGTGCCAGTAATTTCACCGGCACCCTTCAAACCGAAACACAACAATGCTGCTCTAAGGCAGATATTTTTGCTTACACAAATAATGTAGATTCGAATTGGTTAATGTATAAAATACATCGAATAACTTAAGATAAACAATATTGTAACTGTGAGTCTAAGATTAAATAAATAAACATAAACATATAGGCATGGTGGTAGTACTTCTCCAGACGAGCCCTTCCCAAAGAACTCTACTACTACTAAAACTTGTCAATCATTCGTCACTATACAGACTTTTCTTTCGCTAAGTAGCGTTTTCGCTTCGTGTTCCACTTGTATAAAGGCCAGGATCGATTGTCTAACTAATGAGTCTCAGTCGACATGAGACTGCACTTGGCGTGGCCACCTCCATTTGATGGATGACAAATCGCTTTTATATCCCGCGCATGTTCACGTCACTAAAATTGCCTACGACTTGCTGGTAAAATAAATATACTTTATTTGTACTAGCATAAGATGAGAGTGAATGTGAAAAACAATTAACCATTAGATGCTGGCAGTTCCGATGAGTATTGATAAAAGTGCAAAAAGGTTTATGTGTTATTCATTTTGAAGTTGATAAATCCGAAGACGTGGTACATGTAAATACCATCATATGACTTAAAATTATTTATCGTAATTATAGGGTAGTTTTGATTCCCATGAGAGTTCCCATTGGACTCAAAACTACCCTCGATAAGCAATGATTTTAAGATGTTTTGTGATCAAACAATCGCTTTGTTTTAGGGTTGATTAGTCTGGCTTTTTCGTCGAAACGAAGCCAATAATAATTAAATGCGAAAGTTTGACTTACTTGGATCTTTGTGGTACAAACATGCCGTAGCGACAGGACCGATTTGAAGAAAACTTGTAATAGATGTAGCTTGTAACCTGGCAAAATCGCTTTTTGTTTAAGGACCACCCGAGTTAAGCCACAGTTCTACTAGTATTAGTAGCTCTGAGTAGGCACTGCAAAGATTATACAGATGTTAACAGTACACCCAGTAATAAAAAAAAGTTGAGAGTAATAAAAAAAAGTTGAAGGTTGAAAAGACTATTGCCTTTTCAATTCCCAATGTCACCAAACACATAATCGTCAAAAGAAACGTTCGTACCCCGTTCTTACTTGAAATACTTTGTAGCTACTTCTTATTTGCCGCAGAGTACGCCACTTGCAGGGTTACGTTGGGGAACAATGCAGTTGAAATGCCGCGGCAAGGACTCCTTTACGTTTGACACAGATATCGCACAAAGGACACGTCACTTACAAACGCTTAAGTTTTATTGGACATTTTTATTTTTCATAAAATGAAAATACTTATTGTGCGCCGCGCTAAAGCCATGAAGAGTCTTACTAAAATAAACACTATAGAATAATTAGACTGCAATAACAGACTTTAAAGACCGAAAACTGAAATAATATGATCATGTAAAAAATAACAAAGTAAATTTTCCTAATTTGGACTTGTTGATTGGGACTTGTTTTAGCTAAAAACAGCAAGGCAAACGTTTTGGAAGAGCTCTAAGAAGATTGCATTTTTCAACACTAAAATGTCGAAGATAAGTCACCATCTAATGTGGGAACGAGCACTTTATCGATGTTGCCAATGTCGGCTTACTTGCCACAACTGTTCCCACCAGAACTTGTTTGCAACGGGCTTTATATCTCTTTAATGCAGTTCACGTCACGTTGAAAATAGAACATGCCTCAACTCACAGTTTTCGCGCAATATTTTTGAGTCAAATTGCGAGTGTTGTTATACTGTTGCGAAGAGGATGGTCGAATGAATATAAAAGCGATAGGTTGCCTACCCATAAACCTACGCAACCCAAAATGGCCGTGACAGTTCGTTTCTCTAATCACATTAGGTAAAGAGGAATTTAGAGAATGCTGTTAGGGCAGGCACCGCGAACTTCCTTAGATACCGAGTGCGGAATTCAATAAGGGACCGAAAACGAGAAGCGGGTTTTCTTAAAGTGAGAATTATACGTTGGAAAAACTACAACGGCTTGTAAAGTATAGGGATCTGCTACTGTAACTTTTCTTGGAGGATAAGGGAATTACTTACGACCGACAAGGGGAAAACAAAGTCAGAAAACAACAGAACTTGTTTTGTTTCATACCCTTTTGTTTTTTACTAAACGTATCTGCCATCGTTATGTAAAAAGCTTTTACATGAGTGTACTGTGGTGTATGCGTAGGTAGGTATGTGTAGGCTTGTTTGTTGACAGGGTACGTGGGAGGAAGGCAAAATGACACACAGCGCTTTAATTAGGGTGAAAGTACTTATATAAATGAGGGTCAATAACTTATGGTGTTAGAATACAATGTCAGAGGGAGGGCAGTACAAATAGTTATTTGTTATACAAGAGTGCAAAGCTGTTTTTTAACCGCGTGCTCAATTTTGATGACTGAGCAAGCGCAGGATTCTAAAGTTTAACCATCTTTGCACTCGAGTGCAACACGTAACTTTTCATCCCACCTCAGCAAGGAAATGACTAAATGCAAAAAAGAACATGGCGCGACTAAAAGTAACACACCAAGAAGGTTCCGAGTATGAGTTATTAACAAATTTAAAAAGGTTGTACGATAAATTCGGCACCATGTAGGTAGAAGTAAATAGGTTTAATGGTGTTTTGAATTCACAAATACACCAAGAAGGTTACGAGTGCGAGTTTTTAACAAAATAAAAAAAGTTGTATGATAAGTTCGGCACCATGGAGGTAGAAGTAAATAGGTTGCGTATTCACAAACTTATTGAACACGATATTCTAAATTTAAATTTACTTTATCCTCTAGCGGATAAAAACGGCTTTTCCAGTCAGAAATTAAACAGCAAAAACACACTTTCAGAGCTGGTGGGATGAAAAAGTTATTTTATTTGGAGCTAAGTGTAGTTTAAAATAGCAAATACCATTATTTGTTCAGATTTCATAAATATTTAAAACAAAGCACCGATTTCATTCTAGTTGGAACTGCCTACATGAAACTTCATAAAAAATTCTTTAAATCACAAAAACAGTGAAACTTGGCAACGCAACAAACATTAATGAACGAGACGACAATCACGTCTCGCTCGGAAGATTAATCGCAATAATATTAAACCGAGCATTGTCATTGTCGTCGCAAAACATTACAAAACCCTTGGATCGGTAAAAACTCTTGGAAGGGAGCGCAAAAACTGTGGAAACTCGAATTAAATAGTCGTATCTCTGTAGTGACAGTGCGAATCCATCAGCGGTCTCGATTGCAGCGATAACCGCTACCCCCTAACCTCCCCATCCCAGCCATCCCTCCCAAGCGAAAAATAAATCGTAATTTGATAGTTCCCTCTCTTGAAGCTTAGTCGACGACTGCTAGTGAACAAAATGTTAATGGAATCGAGATCATTTAGCAGCCGAAAAATCGCCTGTTCGTTTAAGATATTTTCTTTTATACTCTTCTCTTATTGGTATGACCGAAAATGTATAGCTTCTAGGATCAGTAGATTATGCTCTGCTGTATTTGCAAGTCAGTTATAGTCGCACTTACTCTACAGTTTGAGTTTTCAAATTAAATTGCTTTGTATTTATTTAATCACCATCATCCTACCCATCCTGCTCCATCATCGGCTACATCGTCACTTACCATCAAGGTGAGTTTGTAGCCAAAAAATGGTCTATACCATAAAAAAACAAACAAAAAATGATATTCTTACGTTCGTAAAAGATTGCGAAACACAGAAATCTTCAATCAGCCCTAGGTTTCCAATTACTCAGATGGAAAGCTGCTTTGACCGCCTACCAATGTATTTATTTTCTTATTACGAAACATAATTAATTTACTTATAGGTTGTCTGATGCACTCAATAAAGGCATCTATTCAATCTTGTGAGTACTTCAAAATCAGTTTAGTACCTACTCAATAATATTTGAAATAAATGGATGGACACTTCTTAAAAATTACAATAATTCTGGGTGAAATTCCTTTCCCTTCTAGCCCGAGTGCCTCCTACGCGGTTTTCTCGATCGATATAAAGCCTATAGATGCCTATAGTCTAGGCTTCCTATGTAATCTAGAATTCCTAGTGAGTAATGAATACTCTGTGTGAGTAATGAAACTGTGATGACATTGCAATGTGTGTTATATCACTTTTGTAGACGTTTTGCTTTGTACATTTTGATAACATCTGTGCACAATAGTGAAGAGGAACTGATTAATTGTGTGGTAACTAAACATAATAAATATTCGCTCAGTGTCAATTTATAAAATACCTACTTAAGAACGTTCATCCGTAAATTGATGATTTCAGACGGCCAATAAAACAATATGTGTAACTTGCACAGAAGATAATTTGACCTCATATTATTGGGAATGACCAAAACTTAATCATATGGGAAAAACATTTTCAAATGGTTGTATAGTTTTTTCATAAGATTCATCTGTTTTTCCTAAACTTTCGGTTGATGGTCTACGCAGATGCGATTCAATGATAAAACTATAAACGACAAACTTATAAAGTTTTCGTATAAAAAAGCTAATAACATTTTATTAGTTCTTAGTGGCAGAATAAACACGATTCCTGTAAGTTTTCATTCATGAAAAAAATAATCAAAGGAGTAATTTTTAGCCACTTTTGGAGATATTAGACGTGTTAGTTTATGATGAAATCCGAGGTATTTTTGTTATTTTTTTTGCCTAGTAAATGAAGAAGTGTTCGTTTTAAAACATATTTGATTTTTTTTTTATAACATGAATATTTATTTTACTATGAATTATTTCGTATTACTATATAATCGGCGCGGAATCAAGTCAACGCTCAGTGCCGGCCGAGGCCTTTCAGAGGTAGGACGTGCGTCGCTCCCGGTCGCTGCAAGCAAGCAGCAAGCCTCAAAAAAATGTATTGTAGCTTCACGAGTTTATAGCGCTACTGGGACGTTTTGATACTTTTTATTGTTTAACAAAACTTTGGTGAGTTTTTTTTTGTATATTAAAGTAATGGTGTTGCATTAACTTATTAACTTTAATTACCCCCGGTTTCTGGTACGCAAAAAATAGTTAATTATTTTTAATTTGTATTTCTTTTTAATTCAGGTTTCATTCTTTACTTTTATTTCAGATATGGCATAAAAAAGCCGCTTACAGGCTACATCACGTAAAAAAAGTAACGAGTACGTCACCAATTGCGAAAATTTGGTCAAGGCTAATGAAGCTAAAAGGTATGTTACCCAGGGGTTACTTTTTACAACGTAACATGTTATAGTCAATTCCCATTTTTATTAAACGTACACGGAGATAGAAGTAGTAATAATTTGCATTATGAAAATCATTATTGCTAACTTATCATAAAACATAACACGCCGAAAAAAAGGTCGAAATTAGCGGGTACTTTCAAATAGTCATCCAGTCCGCAAGTCCGCACGATACCAAAGCTAGTGTTCGAAGCACGGAGCCACTTGCACCGAGTTGATGAGCTATCTATGATTGTAAAGTAATCAATTAATTTTATAACACATTTGCTCGTAAAAGGTCTCTAATTTCACCGATTTCAATATCGTAATGTATGTCATTACGCACTAGTGCGGTAATGTAATGTAAAACGCACGGGTTGCTTTTTAATAAGGTATAACGTACGGTTTATCCAGATGCTAAATGTATGAAATGAAACTGAATGAAACCGAATGAAACTGCATGGAACCGAATGAAACTGAATAAAACCAAATGAAACTGCATGAAACCGAATGAAACCGAATGAACTTAATGAAACTGAATGAAACTGCATGAAACCGAATGAAACGGAATGAAACCGAATGATACCAAATGAAACTGAATGAAAATGAATGAATCTGAATAAAACCGAATGAAGCTGCATGAAACCGAATGAAACTGAATGAAGCTGAATGAAACTGAATAAAACCGAATGAAACCGAATGAAACTGAATGAAACCGTATGAAACTGCATGAAACCGAATGAAACTGAATGAAACCGAATGATACTGAATGAAAATGAATGAAACTGAATAAAACCGAATGAAACTGCATGAAACCGAATGAAACTGAATGAAACCGAATGAAACCGAATGAAACCGAATGAAACCGAATGAAACTGAATGATACCGAATGATACCGAATGAAAATGAATGAAACTGAATAAAACCGAATGAAACTGCATGAAACCGAATGAAACTGAATGAAACTGAATGAAGCTGAATGAAACTGAATAAAACTGAATGAAACTGAATTAAAATGAATGAAACCGAATGAAACTGAATGAAACGGGGTGAATTGGAATGAAATTAAATGAAATGACATTTACAATCTGCTATGTCATTTCATTTAATTTCAAATTCTCTAACTGCTTTAACAAGTGATAAACAATTTATTCGTTTAATTTTTATTTATTTCCTCGCAAATGTCTTGTAGCCCTCGCCTACGGCTCGGGCTTCAATAACGCCTCGGCTGTAATTTTCAACCTACCGCACTTATATCATAATGTACTATTGTTCGAAATACGTACATCAGTACCTACCTACTGCATATTTTATTGGGACCTATTGCATGCATTATATTATTTTTTTAATGATTTTATGTAGTTTCTTCTGAGTTCGCATTATGGTTTCGATTTCTGACCTATTCCTTGTTTATCATTGTTTTCTTTCAATTTATTATGGTTACAGGTGCTTCGTCGGATGGACTAATTGAAGATGATGGCATCACCGAAATAAAATGTCCTAGTCTGGCATTCGGATTAGAGGCAGATATCGCTATTAACCAAAAAAATGTTATTCTGGTAAATAGATGTATCCGTGAATCGACGCCATGACTGGTTTTATCAAATACAAGGGCAGCTGCACGTAACGAATAGAAATTACTGTCTATTTGCTGTGTGGGCAGGCAAAAATTTTAAAATAAAGACAGAAAAAATAATTAGGGACGATACATTTTGGAGCGAGAACATGGAGCATCGGCTAGTCAGTTTTTAAAATAAATTTCTATTACCCGAAGTTGTTGATCCCCGAAAAGCTAAGTCCATGAAACTTAGAGACGATAAATATTGAAATTGTATTTTACACGAAATTATTTTGATTTATTTTAACATACCTGCCCGTTTTTGCGTAAGTAGGTACTCATTCAACAAAATGTTGTACCTACTTACGAAAAATGAATACATTCCCTACTAAGAGCTGGTAAAGTATCAAGGTGATTCATTCAATGCGGCGCATGATACGCGCTCCAACACAGACGGCTGTGTGCGTGCTAGGTGTAACTGTATAGCTAGGTGAGTATATTTACCCAAACTTGAGTCACGACGCTCGGGATAAACGCTCTTAATTGAATTTAAAGTTGGCAGAAATCTACGCTATTGTAGTTGGCTAATACAAGACTAATACGTAATTCGTCCGACCGTTCAAGTGTGACAATAAAGTAATTTTATATTGAATAGGGTCAAATAATAACCTACTTGAAAATGAAAAAAAAAATCGGTTGTCTGTAAAGTCGGTTTACTGACGATAGTTGAACGTGACAACGTCATACAGCTGTCCACGCGGACGCATAGCTCACTCAAGTAGGAGAGAGACAGATGTCGAACGCTGCCGAACGCGGAGGCCGATTGTGCCTCTTTGTCGCTCGTTCCGCGCTCTCGCTTGCACTTCAAGCCTTAAATGAAACGCCTCAGAGCGAGGTAACGCCGCATGAGTCATGTTTTTTCGTGCGTGCAGCCGGCTCCATCGAATTATAAGACGTTGTCACGTCAAAAAGGTGTGCTCCTTGTACTCACGTAATCGCATGCAAAAATTTGGAAAAATTGGCATCATTGGCTACCAAAATTGAGGTCAGAAGATTTTTTACATTAAGCATTTTTTTGTGCAAGTGCGTTTTTTGTGCACCGCGGTAGTACATACATGTCGCGATCGCGAGTAACTACAAATTTATAGGTGAATCAAGGGTAGTCTATCACTTGCAATGATTACTTTCCAAAGTGTTAACCGCACCAAAGTGGTAAATTCAAAGTTAACTGATAACTATAAAACGCTACAACTATCTACAAATTAGTTCGGGCGCCTCGAACTCCGTCGCTACAAGCGATTTAGCTTGTTAAACTTAAACTGCCTATCTACTGTAATAAATCTTTATAGATTGAGCTTTATACACCCTGTTTAACATCTATCCTCTATCTTTTACAATGTACTCATATGCTACTGACTGACGCACAGAATAAATAAACCAGAAGCTCTAGAAAATGAAATTTGGAGAGCAGGAGGCTCACCCTGAAAGGATGCAGAAGATACTGAAGTTTGTATGCCAACACTTCATGCGAGAAGTCGTACGGGAGTGAAATCTGGTATGACGTTTGGAATAGACCATAGAGATAGTAGTATTATATAAAACTATAGACTGTAGATAAAACAATGAATTCGCGATCATTTAAACCCAGGCTACGATTTTTTTTTGTTTGCAGATGAGAACAAGCCACTGAACATTTTGGCGAGGACTCGTACGCAGAAATATTTAAACAAAACCTACAAAACTCTCCCCAAATTAAGAAAAGCAACAAATAATGTACCTATTAATATTAGCTATTCGGTTCCCATAGTTTATACTATGGGAACCGAATAGCTAATATAATACATTATTTGTTTTGTAAATACATACTTAGAATACAATATAACACCCAGACAGAGAACAAACATCTGCGTTTACCACACATATTCTCGGTGGTGATCGAGCCCACGACCTACGGCGCAGAAGGTTTCCAAGTGAGCGATTTTGAGAGATTTGGTATAACTTCCCACTTTCTCGATAGGATACCTATGACGTCATTCCGTTGCAGTGATAAAGCTAGCCCACAAAATATATGGAACTACGTCACAGATAAGTCACTCGCTGATATAGAATGAATAAGTTGCAAACTAAATAAAGGAAGAACATGGTAAATATCTGTATTACCATGTTCTTCCTACTGTGAAATATACAGAGCATAGTCGCTTATCGCAATGATATTTCACTGTACAGTGAACTAGTAATCTCGATAAGTAAGTTGCAAGGTATCAGTTTATTTGCCCCGGTTATAGGTTCGATGGCATTGGTTCGTTATCATATAAAAAAGAATAGCAAGGGTGACTCGAAAAAAAAGATTACTAATTCCTGTTACAGTAAACAACATTTTCAAAAATGTGGAAATGTGCGGGTTTTATTCACTTGGTACAATAGGACTGTTTAAGGCCTGCGCACATCTAGGCGATGGCGATGGCGATCAGCTGAAACGCTGTAAATTATTACAGCGTTATTTGACAGCGTTTCAGCTGATCGCTAACGCCTAGGTGTGCGCAGGCATCGTAAAATATACAAATTTGACATTCCATACATGTCTATGTCCGGTACATGTATCTAGTATTTTTTTCAGAAAAACTTATAGTTTATGTGAAAATTCGATTGAGTTTCTGAGACGAGTACCTACCTACCTCCTAAATAGTTAGACTATTGTCTACATTTTAATATTAAATAAAAAAAAATTAAAGCATTTGATTTTCCTAATCATAATAATGAATTATGATTACGTTATTATTCCAACCAATCCGTCTATAATTGTATTCAAGTTTACAGATTAAGTTACACGCGCCCACAGAGCCTTGACCCTGACGACCAGACATCGGCCGGCGCCCTCGGAACAAATAAATACTGACACAGCCTATTTACATGCTGAGCTGTAACGAGCTTGGATGAAAAAGTTGAATCTAGCAGGATAATCGAATGAAAATAAATGAAATTGATCTGTTTTATATTTTAGATTAGTAGGTTTTTATTTCCCGTGACTTATAGAACTTTTTTTGGGTGTGAGGCATATTTTTTCAATTTCTAGAGGTACCTAAGTGCTTGGTAATTTACCTTACTACCGAAGATATCATAAACACTTTGAAAAAATGCAAAATGAAACTCAATTTGATAGCTAGTTCAACTTTAGTTTCTCTCTCTCTCTCTCTGGAGCGTTACTTTTTCAATATGCCAAAAAGGTTGCTTCCGAGACAGGACATGCTCAGACGTCTACGTGAACCAATAATACACAATTACACATTCCATCTTAATCTTATCGTTTGCTATAATAAAAATATAATTCTAGCTACGGAAAGCAATTTCTCCTCAATGATGTTTGTCCAAGCCAATGTAACGAGTCTCTTTAATTTGATTGAACTTTGTGGGGACTTGAGTGTTCTACTGTTTGTTAGCTGAAGGAAAGTTTTGTTATGATCATTTTCCGTTTACTTGGCCTCTCTGAGACAAATATTGTGAGTTCTACGTTCTGTATTAGGCCTGATATAATTATTATTTCTACGTGTCGTATCACTACATATTTGATGCTCAACTTGATTTATAGAACCACAACCAATATTTTCCTGTAACATTGGCGAATATTCTTTTCATGGTTGGCATTTTACCAAGATATTTTTTATTCCACTACAGTCCGATGTAGGTAGGGGGCAATCAATACCGTAGCGTAGATAAACAATAGTTCTAGTGCTGTTCAGAAATTCTTTGGCATATAACTCTTTTGTTGTATAACAAGAAATATTTGGTAAGAGATTTCTTGATTTGGGTGCGTTGCGTCAGTGAGCCTAGTTCGAGTAGCTCCAATTTTATTTGATCTGGTTCGAACAAAATCAAAATGGCCAAATATCGTACAAGAGTCGAAACCAAAGATGTGGTCTGACAGTGGTGTGGTAAAGGCTTACTTAAACTTAGGATAATTTCAATATTATTTTATAGAATTAGGGAATTTCGCTGTGTTGTTATAAATTGCTGCCCAATTTCTACAAACCTGCACCTACTAATTTGCATCTTAGTATACTGCGGGTAATGAGTGCGACTTATTTTTAATATTATAAGATCTTTTGTACACATCACCATTGAAGCAAATAAATGATTTATGATTTTACTGCAACACCTTTATAAACTTAAGAACCTACCTAAAGTTTTCGTAACATATTATTGTTTTTCAAACCACTCTATGTCGGCTATGATACTAAATCCAAGGCAGTAAACACATTTATCAAAATAAAACCTTTCGTTCTTGAATTGTGCATGGGTACATCTAATATGGAAGCGGTATTTGACAGCGTTTCACTGATCGCCACCGCAGAACGTTAAGATGTACGCAAGGTATTAGATACTTATAGTTTACCTACAGCTTGAGCTTTTCTCAGAACACTTTTTTAAATAGTGCATTTTATAATAATGATACGTCAAAGTAAAGGGAAGCAATAATGTACGACCCGTTATTGCACAGCATGATAATGTACAGCAGGTTAATGTACACACCGTTATTACGATGCCAGGGTTTGGATTAACGGGGCGTACAATAAAAGGTCGCGAAATAACATGCTGTACAATGTCGTCACGTGTTGTTATTGTACGCACCGTTATTACGATGCCAGTTAAGCCTCGTGCACACTGTAGCAATTCAATATTGATTTTTGCTGTTTTGTTCAGGCAGCGGATACTTGTACTTGTCCTTGGGACTTTATAGGGCGGATCCGACTTGGTTAGGTTAGGTTATGTTAGAACATATAAATAACGCACAAGGCGAGCGAGCAAAGCGAGCGTGCCGCGGCAGCGGCCGCCGCAGTGCCAGAAAATGTTTTTTTACATTTACCCCAAAGGAGTTATTCTCTTATGGAGCAGTATCAATTGCCTACAAAAAATAAGAAATAATTGAATTGCCTCAGTGTGCACGGGCCCTAATGGCATCCAATTAACATGCTGTACAATAACATCACGTGTCAATTTTGTGCACCCAGTTAATTCGCAGCCAGTTATTGTACGGCAGGTTAAAACGAACCCAAAAAACGAAAAAAGGTTTCGTTTTAACATGGTGTACAATAACATGCTGTACAATAACTGGACGTACATTAACCGGACCCAAAGTAAATACCACCAGTTCACCAGTTTGGTGGAGTTATTCAAGAATCTAAACCATGAAATGTTATAGGAATGTAAATAACTACATAGGCTTTTATGACATAAAATAGTCCTACTCAGAATTAGATGCTGTGCCAAGCCCATAAACCTAACCGCGTTATTAAAACCTGCGGCTAACCACCGGCTTTCCTACTGTAATAAGTAATACTGTTATAAATTAATTATAGAGGCGTCATTACGTCAGCGCTGAATGACGTCATGTTTATGATTAATTAATGCTTAGTGACCAACTGCTTGAGCTAATTAGGAACGTAATACATACTTATAAACCATGATTAAGTATGGCTTAAAATAAGCCTGCTAAAAATAAGTACTGTTTGTCACTAAACTAAAATGTTGGAAAGAAATTACAATAGTTTAAGAATGTTTTATCTTCGGACAGTTTTTTTAAGAAAAGCTGAAAAACAATACTGTCTTAGTAAGTAAAGGTAGGTGAAGTACTATTGAAATGGTAGGTAAACCAATTTGTAGGTAAACACAATAGGTACTGAAGCCTTGTAAACTTTTGTCTGTTGTCTGTAATTAATATTTATTGTTTTTCTAAGGATTTCTGGAACCTTTTGAAATCCCAAAAGTGACGAACCCCAAGTTTTTTAAGCTTTTCCTACAAAACGGGACAAAAACATGATATAGCGAAAAGATAAGAATAGAATGAACATTTTATAGATTTCAGAGCTTTTATTATTATTTTATTTACTATTTTTTTCATAAAAGAGAAAATCCTATTTCCTACTAATATAATAAACGCGAAAGTTTGTAAGTATGGATGGATGGATGTTTGTTACTCTTTCACGTAAAGACTATTGAATGGATTTTAATGAAACTTTACAATATATAGGTTATACATCAGAATAACACTACAATGCAATTTATAAAGATATTGTAACGGAGAACGGATGTAAGTAACGGGAACGGGACGAGCAAAGCCGCGGGCGGCCGCTTGTTACGTATATAACCATTAACGTAATAGGTACTATTGAATGACGTCTATGTAAAAAATGGCTAGCGAAAACTAAAGTGATACCATAAAATGTCCGATTTATTCTCGCAAAGGCATCAATCATGGGCATTACTCATACTCGTTCCTAATGTAAGTTAGTATTCTCCATAACTTTTATACTAATGGACAAGAGGAAGCAGTTTTCTTTATACTTACATGATTTTAGGTACTGAAAATACCTGAAACTTTTCCCATTTTTGATAGTATTTTCGCAACTGACATCGTAACGACCTATCCAACGAAAAACATTTTTTTAATACCATTATCACACAAAAATGGAAGGACGCAAAATTATTTTCCGTGCCATCGGTATACTGACTGGTTGGACACAATATTTCATTTCATTTCAAAATTCTTTCACTCTAGAAAGCAATTTTATCATCCTTTCTTATAAAATAAATAAATACTTATGCAAAATAAAAAATACTTTCGATAAAAATGTACCGGCTAAAGGGGGATTACATAGAGAAGTGTGCATGACCTACCTGATGTTAAGCATATGACCAACCTGATGTTAAGTGGTCCATCACCTACTCGTATAACTAAGCATTGTCTCGTAGGTCACACACGTCATGACTCAGGAGGCCCTATGATGCACTGCCCTGCGTTCATCAACTTGAGGCATGCAGATAATCAGCCTCACGTGCCAGTAATTTCACCAGCACCCACATCCTTCAAACGGAAACACAGCAATGCTGCTTAACGGCAGAATTAGGCGTGGTAGTACTTCCCCGGACGAGCCCTTCACAAAGAGCTCTACTAGAGCTCTAGAGCTTATGCGTACCTATAACGTTCTTAATTCCATGGAATTTCAAACACACCACAAAGGATCACAGTAGTTACCTAATGCGATTATAATTTCAGACGAGTACTTCATGACGTCAGTAAATCTATTCTCCGAGAGATTCACGAACACAATGCAACGTGAGGGAGAATGCAATAGTTTGCCCTTAACCTTTCAAATGCGTGGGCGAACGGGTGGTAGGAAGCGTTGTGCTGTGGTAGGCTTTAGCAACATTTATCCGGCTTTTCAGACATTTCGATACACTAAATGTTGTCTGAAACAAATGAACAGTAATAATAAAAAAAAAAGCTTTATTTAACTTACACAAAAAAAACTAATCCTAACTATTAATTATTTATTATATAGTACATTATTGCAAAGGCAGCGAAATAGGCAATTGCAGGTCGAGTATGAGTTTGAGTTCAATGATACGAGACAGGCAATTGCCATTTCGGCCGAGGCATATTTAAGCTTATCTAAAAAAAATGCAAGGAAATAAAAAAGGGTCTTTTACATAATAAATTATTTTTTTATTAACCAAATAACAACGAACTCCGCTTTACCGCCATTTTTTTTTTATTTTACAGTTTGTGCTGAAAGGTAAACGCATCTATGCTATGGCTATACAGCCACGAGAACGCAATGTGTACGATAGATGAAAGAGTTCTAAATTCAAACAGCACACCGTTTCAAACAACATTGCCGGAGCGAGAACGCGCCGGGCAGTGATTTTGGTTTTTCAGTCTACGTAAATATGATACTTCGCGTGTTCTATGTTCAAAAGTAATGACAATATTTCCGCGCATGTTTAAGAAAAGAGGTTTTATATTTATATTATAGGCGAGAAATATTGAACCGGCCAGTACTTTCACCAAGTCAGTTGATTGAGTGAGTGAATGATTCAAGTGAACTTACGTGAATTGTGAGTCCGGCTTTATGAACCTCGCGCCAGCTCTTATGGTGGGTAGGGGGGTGGCCTACGGCGGTGTTTAACGAGATCGCTTTTAATGTAACTCCATGGCATATTCAGTTTTATTGTTCGATTCGATGCATGCAGCGTCTGTTATTGAAAACGTTTATTTTTTTCAACGGGGGTTCGAGATGAAACGATCGATGGTCAGCGTTGATGAGAGGCATTATATCCGTATCTATCCAAAAAAGTTGGTGTTCGAATAACTCGAGCATCCAATAAATTCATACAGTCAATTACGTTCATAATCATCAACATTAACAGCCTGAAACAGCGGCATTTTTGTGTTTCGATTTGAAGAATGTAGTTTTTTTTATTTTTTATACAACCAAGTTGACAAACAAGCATACGGCCCACCTGATGGGAAGCGGTTACCGTAGCCTATGGACACCTGCAATACCAGAGGCATCACAAGCGCGTTGCCGACCCTTGAAAACTTGTAAAACGCCCTTTTTGAAGAACCCCATGCTAGGCCATGCATACCATGCATATGCTAGATGCCGGTGAGATTACTGGCAGTGCATCTTAGGGCACGTTCCTGACGTGAGTGACCTTCGAGGCCATTGCCTAGCTTTGATATAGGCGATGTTACCACTTAATATCAGATGGGCCATGTGCTTGTTTCATCCGCTTATTCCTTGCAGATAACTGGCGTCACATAACCACAGTGATCTGCGAAGTTTTTTTCTCAGAGATGGTTTATTCAAAGAAAATTATCATCGTTAACTGACTGACCAAATATTCCTCAGAGATAATTATTTGAAAGGAATTTGTTTCTCGAAAGATCAGCCAGTACCCGAAGTCGGAGTTTTGCTACAAAATTTCGTTACCAAATGTTGTTTTCGTTTCGCCTATTTGTCTCTCTCTATTGTATGGAGAAAATATGAACGGCAAAAATACGTTACGTAGTTAGAGTTTTTGTCTCATCTTTTCTCCATACAATAGACAGAGACAAATAGGCAAAACGAAAACAACATTTGGTAACGAAATGTTGTAAATGCACTGGGACTTCGGGCTCTGTTGTATAAAAAAAACTCTAGCCTAAGCTCGCTATTAGTAGCAGTTACTAACAAACAAGTGTGTTGCGAGTCCTGTGAAACCCTATGCTATCAAATGCACGGTCTATTGTGATTCAAATGTCATTGGCTGAATGTAGAATGCGAGTTGCGAGTTATTTGATCACCACCTTTTTTAGTTAATCACAAGCATTTTTCTATCAAAAGCCTGGTGATAGAATATCAAATTGTAGGGCTGCCACTCGCTGTGGAATCTATTCGTTCTGAAAACAACTTCAAACAACAAACAGGTAAAGTTACACAACAAAAGGAAAGGATTCATTTTTACATGAAAAAAGATTAAAGAAACATAAATCCAAAACTTACATAAACGGTACTTTTCCAACTTGATAAAATTCAATAAAATTGTGAAAATATACGGAGGCTTATTCGAAAATCTATATTATAAACGAGGCGCCTCTTCTCTTTGACTCGCTCGACTCGCGATTTCGGAAACTTCAAGGCCTACAAGGGGTTTGAAAATTGACAAAGGCGCTCGAGAGTAGTAGGTAACGATTTTCGAAAATTCACACTCAACACACTTCTTCTTCTTATCGTGTCACTGGTGCCGGCGCAAAGGATTTTAGAGACAAACATCGTTGTTGATTATTGTGTGTGCAACCTTATTTTAGAGTTGACACACAACTGGGGGTTTGCCTTTTAGAGAAATTCGCGCGAACGAACCCACAGGCAGATAGCATTCATAAACTAATGAACAAACAGTCGCTGCTGACATCGCCATCCGACACACGGACACCGTCACTCACTGCAATAATTATTCCAGCAAACATGGCGCGGAAAATTAAATACCTAAACATTATATCGAATTCATGTCACTTCTCATAACGGATGGATGTGGCGTATTTAAATGTGTTTTTTAATTATGATCATCAGCCAGCCAGTAGGCCTACCACAAGCTCTGTCTGGCTCTGGTTTTGAGTCTGTATGAACGTTGGCTAAATAAATCCTACTTCCCATCATACTACTTATTTATAGAAAAGTAGGTATTATCGATAATACTTAAATTTATTTAAAATTATGTTTTCAAGTGCACCCAGCCAATCTTCCATACTTTTTATTTTTAATTCCTCTCCATCCAAAGGTTGTCTGGAAGAAATCGCTTTATAGCGATAAGACCGCCCATTGTACATTTAGATAATAGTATTTATGTGTCAAATTCTCTTTTATTAGTTTGTAAGGTGTACAATAAAGAGTTTTCTATCTATCTATCTACGCCATCCATAGGCTTCCTCAAGAATCTTGAGAAGAAGGGGTACATAGTACATAAAATATATTTAGAGAAATGTTTTTTCTCTGACTGGCGTCCCAGCTCAGTTGGTAGTAGCTCTGCCTTCTGCGCCCTTCATGGATTCGATCCCCACCGAGAACAACTTGGCTTGGTGAACGCAGATGTTTGTTTTCTGTCTGGGTTTTATATTGCATTCTGAGTAATAGCATGTATTTACAAAAAAAATGTGTCTATTCAGCTATCTGGTTCTCATAGTACAAGCTCTGCTTAATTTGGGACTAGATAGTGTTGTGTGGTTTTTTTTTTTTTTATTACTATTCGGAATTAATTGATACTGGATAACACTAAACTCTCCCTCAACAACATGCAGTTGAGGACCTTGTGATAGTGTTGTGTGGATTGTCCACAGTATTTTTTATTAATTTCTAAAGCCTCAGCTTATTATTGAGAAACGGCATTTATATACCTACCTAGCTCCTGTATCATTGACTAATGACATTGGAATCAAGTGCATTGCACTTTGATGCAAATAGATGTCTATACGTGTTTATGTAGGTATGTATGTGTTTGAAGTTTGATAAGTAGGTACGTATGTAAACAATGCACAATCAGGCGCAGCGATAAAATTATTCATAGGTACCTTTATTATGTTATAAAATGAATATTAAAAAGAGTTCATAAAATTAAAATCGTACTATTGAAATTTATTTTGAAAATTCATAAAATTTCAGCAAATTAGTAGGTCTTAAACCACGGATAACAATAATATTTTAGGCACGTATATTTTATCAAAGGGCGTGGTCTATATCGGCAGTAATAAAACTTAGAAAAAATAACATAAAAAGTTATTTTATTACACTTAAAAAATCCGTCACAATTAAATTGCTAAAAAAAAGTAATAAAAATAATAAACTTTAAGCTGCTCAAAACAAAGATTCTACAAATATGGATGAATATATAATAAGCATTATTTTTAAATCTTCTTCTCATCGTGACACTGGTTCTTTCGAAGTGTGGTGATAGGATTTTAAGTGTGCCTCAAAAAAGCTTCTTTCGTGCCCATTTTTATAAATACAAAAGATTGAAGTTTTAAATCAAAGAGCGGCCACCGCTTCCAAGCAAATCGAAGCAGATCAATCAAAGGTCTCCGATAAAGAAATTTTAATCACTAATTGGCAAAAGTAATCGAACATGACAAGATCGAATAAGCGCAACTCGAATTCGCCACGAAATGAACTCGTGTTTAATACAAAATGAACCGAGAGCGAGTTCAAGGTAACATTATATAGAAAAACAAAAGGATTCCGGTTTACAAACGGCAAAAATATTTATCATTGTCATGGTTCTAAGCCACTTTCCTGTTATATTCTAAAAATAAGACCGTTGACGGAATACATTTAGCTAAGTATGAGTCAGGTTCAAACAATGTTTAATCGATATTGATCGATTACCAAACATAATGACGTGATCTATGTGTATTTACTCGTGTATTTTTACATACATATGTCATCATAATCATTAACAGTCTAAAAAAGTTCTCCTGGACATAGGCCTTCCTTAAACAATACTAGATCAGAACGATTCTTAGCCTTCTCCATCCGCAGACTTCCCCGTATAGTCTCATCTTATAAATCCCATAAAGCTCATAATGGGACCATACAAACATACCCTCTACAAAATTACAGAGTATAGGCACTGTACGCAAGAAGAAGCTGTTTTTTTATACAACTAGCTGATATACAATGCTGCTTCACGGCAGAAATAGGCATCGTGGTAATACTTCCTCGGACGACCTAACCTGGAGTTAGTTACCTAATAGCCTTGTCGCTGAAAAAAATGTGTTCGTGGCAACCTTGAGATCAAGATAATAGCTAACAAAACATGCAAACAAACAAACACATTGAACATGCTTCGGTGCAAATGATGCATTATTTCTAACGAACTTACCTGCTTATTATGTTTTCGTATTATGGTCGTTCTATGCGTGGAGGAGTAAAAGATAAAGGACCTCTTTTGGCACGCAACCTCTTTCGGAAATATTTTAAAAAGTTTGCAAGACGTTCTAGATGGCGCTAGTGAGTGTGGTAGGTACGGGTACGATTCAAATAGGAAATTTGTTTCCGGTCAAGACCCTACGCCATCTAGGAATCCATTGGGATAATTTTCAGAAGGGTGCCCTGTTCATATACTGTACTCTATTTAGCTGGCCAGCGCTGAAAAAAGATCTTCATTCTTCATCATGGTTGATGGTAAGAGTGCCATTAGGGTAGATTTTTCGAGTTATTCCTGTTCACTACCAAATTATTTTGCAGTCTTCCTAGTTTAGAGTTCAGCATAACCTTGAATTAAGTGTAGACGTAGCTCAGAACTAGTCTTGAGTTTTTTCTATAAAAAGGCTCAAGACTAGCAGAAAAATAATTTCAATAAAAATCTTCTGAGAATATCGACGCATGCGTGCCACAGTGCAGTTCACAAACATTCATTATAGGAAAAAAAGTGCAATTTACGAAAATGAGAACTAATATTATGTACTAGATCATAAGTAGATCTTACTCGAATCTATAAAGGATCTAGTACCTTCTCGACCCAAACAGAGAATTTGTTGAAAATTTATCATACTAGGTGCTTAAGTATACGATGTTAATGACAACTTGATACTTTAACCCCTGTCATTTCTTATTATAAATCCTTGCTCTTCTCAGTTAGTTATACCCTTGTTCATTATGTTTGACAGGCGGGCTTAACCATGTCACGCTATTAAAAAAAATATTCCATCTTTTATTTTTGATAAAATAAACTAGAGACGGAAATATTAGTACCTATAAAGGCCTGCACTGTCAAATATGACAGCGATAATGTGACAGCGTTTCAGCTGATCGCTATCGCCATTGCCTAGATGTGCGCAAGTCTTTACAGATAACGTTGCTTTGAGATGGTTAAACCCGTTTTAGGTACCTATATTTGCCGATTAATAAGTAAAAAACACCGAAACACAAACATAGATGGTTGACTTACGTAGTTGGTCCTGAAGTGCACCCGCTCTTGGTATGGATAAATATCTTTCCGAGGATCGGTAGGCCGGGTCTAAAACCAAATAAAAATAACCTCAAACTCAATCAAAGTTAGTGGCATTGCTTGCTTGGTCAATCTTAACCATCAATTAAAAAAGTAAGGCGATTTTTGACGCCACCCAAGCGGCCAAGTTTGATAGATATACGAAATTTCGTTTTGGGTGTGTTGTGTTGCTATTTGGCCAAGAAAATCTCTATGTACCTAGGGTAAACTATACTATTCTTGGCACCCCCCCCAATGATTGGCACTCTAGCATAAAAACCCATGAAATAAGAGTTTCGAACAATTTTTTTTTAAGTGACAATAATTTATTTTGGTAGTATATTTAATTTTCTTAAAGGTAACATTCATTTTATGCTTAGAATGTCCGCCATCCAAACTTTTCACCCAATCCTAACTTTTTTTATAACTTTTTACTCGGTTGTCTCATCCTTGCTTTATACATGTTTGGAAACAGCTGTGAAAGGAATATGGCGGACATTCTAAGCATAAAATGAATGTTACCTTTATGAAAATTAAATATACTACCAAAATAAATTAATGTCACTTAAAAAAATTGCACGAAACTCTTTATTTCATGGGTTTTATGTTAAAGTGCCAATCATTGGGGGGGTGCCAAGAATAGTATGGTTTACCCTACAACTAATCGAAGTAGAATTTAAGAAAAATTACATTTCAAACTGAACTCTACATTGCTAAGCTGTGTTTAAAATTGGTGTACCTGGCCTGGGCTCCATAGTTCTATGAAACATCTCATTTAACTATTGACCTGAGAAACAATGTAACAGTGTTGGTTAATCTGAAAAATTCCACATTTGCTAGACTGTCTCATATACGATGTATCGGACAGTCAAGCATTGACCCTTGCATTGTGCAGTTGCACAAGATATAACCTTAGAAAGAACACAAACGATGAAGTGAATGCAGTCATTTTATACAAAACTTATTAAAAAGTCAATTTTCAAACTTTGTCCCAAGAAGAAGAACAATGCGTAAAACCCAGGGTTATCTTTTTGTGACCAATAGTTCAATAGCCGCAATAAATAAACCAGGGATTTTATCTGTTGTCGAAACAGTTATTCTTCATTTTGAGAATAAAACTTGGACCAGTCAGTGAATTGTTAATAACATCCTCTTTGAAATGGCAGTTCTGAAAATTGGTTAAAAGTTTTCTCGTAAAAGACATAAAACTTTCAAGACAAGTAAAGTTAACTTTTTAGTGACAAAAACTATAACCAATGCGGATATACTTATCAGCAGATAGCTTATAATTTTTTATGAAGGAAAAAAACGTACCTACTAAATCAAGCGAGTGTTAGATTTACACATAACTTCCAACGAGAAAAACCCCACCAACAAATGCAGTTCACGTAGATAAATGAACGTGAGTAGGTATACCCTGTAAAAAAACTAGATTCATTTTTCATTAGCATTCAAAACATACAAACTTAATTATCTGCGTAGCAGCCAAAAACATGCGGATGGCGTAGATGTTAAAGTTTCGCTAGCATAATTTGGATATGGAACCATAAAATCAGTCTACGACGCGGTGGTCAAGCATAGAAACTTCAAACTTCATCGTACAAACCGTACAAACGGCGAATAACATTATGCCAAAGTGAAGTAGCGCAATTAGTTTTCCCCAACATAATATTTTTGCACAAAAGAGCCTTTTGCTTTCCAGTAGCAAGCTCTGATAAGTTTCTTGCTCTGAAAAAACCAAAGGCTTCCATTTTGCTTGCATTTTTCTAAGTAGCATTCATTCAAAGAAATTTAATATTCTCTTTATTGGAATACTTCTTACAACCAAGATTTGTGATTGCTATGATTGGTTTGAAAGAAAAATTAATTTGAAGAGCCACCGAGCAGAAAAAACTACATTTTATAAAACCTTTCCATTAAGAAATGATGAATGGTGAATGAGTACCTACTTAGGTTCCAGAAAAGAAATTCAGAGAAAAATTCAGAAAACTGCTATCAAGTTTCTGCCTGTATGTATGCCTGATCCTAAAGTGTATCGATTTCGTTAGTTGCATTTGTATTTGTATAAGGCTTCGTGTACTGTAGGTATTTAAAGGCTATTTGTTTACTATTATCATCAAATAACGTCCTAGGGCACGTTTTGATTGCATTGTAGCACTGACCAAATAATCAATATTTGATCAAAGGTACTCACTACCCATGCACTCGGTTTTATCCCCCCCAGACGAGATCAGGGCCCATACCACCCTAACCCTCCCTTTCAGACGTAATTTAATATTGTTCTAGCGACGCTCTATCACCCTTAAAGCACAATATAATACGCGATTAATAACAGTGAGTAGGCAAGGAAGAAGACGAGACAGGAGCATGTATCATGGAGAATGTACTTTTTTCTTTAGTGTTTTTTCAGCTTGTAAAAGTCCGCTGCAAGAAATCCTCTATAGAATTGTTTTTGGGCAACTCGTACAATTCCTTATTTATTCAACAACGATATCGATAGTCCTTATTCGTTAATAGACCAAGGATTCTGCAGTTTTTTTATTACTTGCTTGCGAAGTTGCTTTGATGTACCAAGTGGGAACCATTTTGTCGTCAGAAGAGGTTTTATGCATAGTTTTGCTACATTTGTTACAAAAATTATCTGGATTATTTATTTCCACATTATCTTGTTTGAATACTCTGTGGCACGTATGACCAAGGGTTGTGTAGTTTAATTTTTTAAATTACTTGCGTGCAAAGTTGCTTTGATGGAATAAGTTTAGTTGGAATCCCATTTGTGCCAATTTTTTCGTAAAATGGGGTTTTCTACATATTTTTGCCACATTTACATAAATTATCTTGATTACTTTCTTCCACATTATCCTGTTTCTAATACTCTGTGGCACGTATGACGTGTCGAATCGATCGATGGAGAGAGAGAGCGTAGGGTAAGTACCGTTTAAGTAACATGGCAGGCGCTCATCGGCAAACACATAAAGTATGTTTGCACCTTAAATGGAAAGCGAAAATCATGTTTGCTTTATAGCTTTGCAATTACAAAGTCACTACTCTGTCAGGCCTTGAAGAGTTATAGGAATGTATTAAAAAGTATTAAATAAACGTGCGTTTTGTACAGTCGTTTAATGTGTAGTAGGGATTCAAAACAATTCGTAGGTTACATAGGACTTAAACAACATCAAATCTGTGCAATACTATACTCTATCTGAAAACATGTCATATGTTTTTAGATAGAGTATAGTATTGCACAGATTTAATAATAATATGTACCAGTTTTGTTTCTCCAATTCACAAGATCCAACAAGTAGGATTTAGGTAATTTTAGTTTTTTGACGAAAAAATATATAGCTTATTCACACGAACATTTTCGAGTCTACACTATGTTTCGTTTGAAGGGTTTTTTCATCACAGTTTTAAAACTTGTTTTTCTTCCACTCATGTCTGAAATCTTCATTATGAAATGTAAGTAGAAAAGAGAAGCTCAAAATTGAAAGCTTACAAACATTTCGGTCGGAAGCCGATTAGTTCGTTTGTGCCCCCGGTACTTAGGTACTTGTTTGTTGTTCTTAATGAGCACTGCCAGCCAACTTCAGCTTGTTCTCGCCTCAATTAAGACTAAAAACATGACCGAGTGTCGTCGTTGATGAAGCGGTGCTTAACAAAGCACAGTACACATGTTTGGGCGTTTACTACTACGTGAATCTTGAAAGACTTACACTAGTAGGTATATTTCGATAAACATTCATAATTATTTCATGAAAAATGTTATAGAACAATATCTTGACCTGATGACGTGTCACCTCACAAAGCAAGCGTCAAAGATTATAACCCAGATAATAAATTTGAACGCAAATTCGACATTCAGTACGTAAGTAAGTTTGTATGAGCCAGTAGCCATTTCTGATGATAGAGTTTTTCCGCCGGTCATAGGCCTCTGCCGTGGCTTAACGACCGCTTAGAATCAGGTTACCGAGAGGTTAACGACGAAAACCGACAGGTTACGTTGAAATTATGAAACCATTATGCACGCATATTTTGTAACTACCAAAAAAAAACATAATGTTGGCAAATGGGCAAATTCATCATCCGCTCTTGGTGTGCGGACTGGTTTCCGCAAGTAGGCCACCGGCGGGTCCTTTTTGCGTGACGCTTGACACGTGTTATTAGAACTTTTTATAGGTTCTACGACACGCCGGTTTCCTCACGATGTTTTCCTTCACCGTTTGAGAGTACAGGCATAGTGCACATCCATTTTTAGCCAAAAACGGAACCGGCCGGTGGTTTTATCATTAAAAGCCTATCCTGAAATAATGGAAGTATTCAACTACTACTCCAGACATTGATTATGATGATGACGGCAAATGTAATCTAAAACTGAGCCAAAGCAGAGAAAACTACTCATGTTTCCTTCTCTCGAAAGAGATACGCCTAGACATTTTAAAGTTCTGATTAATTTGTTGTCAGAACTTTGATTAGATTCAAAACCAAGTCTAGCCAACTTTTAGTTTTTGAGTTCGCATCGCAGCCTCCTAGACGTTTTAAAGGTCTTTGCACCTTCGCACGTGCAAATAAACGTAGCCATTAGTTGTAATTGCTTGTAATACCTACACAAGATGTGTTTAGTTAATGTAAATGGTATTTAAGTGTTGTTTAAGCTACAACTACTACCACTAAGTAATGAAAAACTAATTATTGAATTCCCTTTACGTAATGGTCTTCTTTTGTTTATGGAAGAGATCATTGACATACAAAACCTCACTTATCTGTTTGAAAATAAATCAGTTTGAAGTCTAGACGCAGGTCATTTGTTTCAAAATTATATATTTTTATTATGACTTCCATTATAATGAAAAACTAAAATGCACCTCAAGGCATTATGTGATTTTGAACAGATTTGTTATAAGTACGATTTAAACAGGAAATGCATGTATCCGTAAGTATCAGTTCATCGAACGAAAGAAAACTTTTGGTTGTCAACGATTACGCCATCTAGGAATCCATTGAGAAGCACTTTTTAATGTATCAGTAGATTATTTTTATTGCAGTCTTCTTATCCAGAGGCGTCCACAAAATAATTAAGTGATTGATATCTAGAATATGCGTTAAGTATTTTTTATACTATTAGCTGATAATAAATATCAAACATATGGCCCACCTTGTGTTAAGTGGTAACTATCGCCTATAACAAAGCATTGCCTCGCAGGTCACGCACGATATGAACGTGCGTGAGTGGATTTTTAATCTCATTTTTTTTCTGGTGAATCCTGGGCTATAACTTTTCATAGTAGTTTTTCAGGTTATAGGCACCTACTTATTTATTTACTGTCAAATCTACCATTTGCTATTCGCACAGAAATATGAAAATCGTTTACAAAGTTTTGGAAAATAAGCAAAGTGAAAGTCTAGACGAGGGGGGACGTCGTTTTCTTTATTTCATGTTTATTTTATGGAAATCAAATGGTGCAATTTTACAAGGTTAAAGGCTAAGGGTAGATTAGTAAATTGACTTTTAAGAGATAATAAAACTTATTAAACAATAAACTATTTATCATTTTAGAAGCTTTGCGCATTTCAGTTTAAGAATATAAAATTCATAGATGCACGATTGGATGGAAACCCACAATCTTTAGGTGCTGGCCCCAGACTACTGGTCTGATTCTAAAACCGATCCGATCCATTTCACTTATGCCCCTATATTAGGGACGCTTTAATAACTGGGACAGGACAAATTCCTAACATTCTATAACAAATACATCACTATTTAATTCAATAATCTTTATCCAAAGTATCCCTTACAAAAACTACTATATCTATAATACCCCAAAGTTTCCAAAAGTTTCGGTCGATAGCTTTCAGGGTATTACAAAAAAAGCTTGTTCGTAAAAGAGGCATGTCCAACCGAAACTTGAAACATTAAAAATAACTTCCACCATTACGGATCTAAACAAAAAACACTCGATTGTATTCAAAGTTGGAAAAGTTGCGTTCCCGAACAACTGTGCAAGGAAAATCTTTTCATCCCGATGGAAAGAAGAAAAGGTACATGTGATTTATGTGAAGCCTTTTGTTGCGGCAGTGCGATTGAAAAGGTATTTCAAGAGAGGTACCTTAGCATAAATAAATATCTAGCCTGTTTTATATTACTTTAAAAACCGGAAGGATTTTTAGTTTGATAGCTACGATTTCTTCGTTACGTCTGATCTTTGTCCAGACCTAGGTTTATTTAAAACTTTTGTAATAATCTGTGGTAAACGGTTTTGGTACCACAATTAATAAAATGTATATATACAGGGTTATTCATTATTAGCTGCAAATACTCAGGAATTAGGTTCAACAATAAAAATAAAAAATATTTATGAAATGATTTTTTTTAAGTTTTGTTATGAAAATCCCGAGAAAATCGATGAAGAAATCATTGGCGCCTGACCTATTTTGACCTTTGATCCGCGCCCGCGCGCCGTGAGTGACACTCTGCGTTCAGTCACCGCCTGGGTGGGTCATCAACCTGTTCTCCATGGCAATCATTATGCAATAGCCGTAAAGAAATTAATAAAAATAAAATTTTGATACAAAAACTTGAAAAATTTTTTGATCAAATTTAAAAAAAATAATTTCATAAATATTTTTTATTCTATTTGTTGAACCTAATTCCTGAGTATTTGCAGTTAATAATGAATAACCCTGTATTTTACACTTTAGCCAAATGTATTGTGATACTGTTTGTTTACCCAAATAAAATGAAGAAAAAAAATACACAATCAAAATGTTCATTTTAGGTCAAGAGCGTGATACGATTTCCTATACCTTTTTGGATCCATTAAATACGCAAATGTTTTCACAATCCTATGGACCCATTTCTAGTACACGAATCAATAAAATGTATATTAAGTGACCCTTCCGTCTGGCTTCACGGGGACATTGCTCCTTGAATCGTGAGATGTATTTCGACTCAACTGGGCACATAGAATAGCAGTTAGTTCTAGGGCCGTATTCAGAAATAATGCCTAAGTCTGAGGCGAACCTCAAGTATAGAGTTTTTGTCACTTTTTAATGGAGAGCTGTCAAAATATTTATGCTTGAGGCTCCACTCAAACTCATACACGTAAGACTAGGCAGACTACTTAGTAGGGGTGGTAGGGTCTTGGTACTATAGCCTGCTTCGAAAGGAGCGAAAAGGAAAAAAAAAAACAAACTCATGCAATGTTTTTGCATACGGCCCTTAGTTTTGTGTATGCATAGATTTGTAGACCAATAATGTGCCTGAAACCTATAGTCAGCAACAAAAGTTATTTATTGGTCATGATTTCAAAAGGGTTTTATGAATGACAAAGACGTTTTAAAGTGATGAAGCTTTATCTTCTAAGTCAAACTTTGAAATATCTGTTCTTATAGCATTCTACCTATGCATGTCTTCATTCATAAGGCTATATTTATGCTCTTCATGTATCTCCTTTCAGTCTCATATTATATTATTAAAGTGGGTAGAGTATAGGTTCAGGACTCTTTGTTTAAATAATATATTCCTTGTGTTATTAAGTCCGACTAATTTTAGGTCAGCTACTACCTGTTTTTCTGCAACACAGTGTAAACTAACGCAGGAAACAGTGGTACTACACTAAGTTACTGTCATGTAACATTGTTTGAAATAAAGATTTTGTATTTGTATTTTGTATATTGATGAAAATAATATCATCAAAGACATCTTAGCTGAGTTGCACTTGTTAACATAAACCTACTGTATTATAGAGTTCACACAGAGAAGAATACAAAAGTTCCTCGCAGAAAATCAAAGGCTTTGTGGAACAGTCCGATTCCGACGCTACAAGTGATAAAACGTTATAGCTGAAGGCTCATCCCATTAAATAAGATTAATGTATTATTTAAACACGCGTCAGGGATGTAAGACGTGCGTAACGATATCAAAATGTGTGTGTAATATTAATATGTATGTGATGATTATAATAGAGGTAGCCCCAACCTTACTAAGATAGGGTAGTTGCTCGTATTTTTAGAAATTACAATGTTTTTTGCATTGAAATAGGATAAGGAGACCATTTAGTCTCAGAAAAATAAACTAAAAAATACTAGGGGTCGTAGTTTGGATAGTTCCCTTATATATCTGATAAGCTATAAATAAATCGTTTGCAAGTTTGATAGCTGAACTGTTTCATGCGGATATTGTCAACCTGCAAAAACAAACAAATGTATCAAGTGCTTGTAATACTTGTAACCTAAAACCCTTTTTGTTCTGCAAAAAAATGTTTCATCACTCCATCTCGTAAGGTGTATTTTTGCTCTTCGATATTATGAGTGCACAAGCCGCTCGAGGATAAAGTAAAATTGAATTTAGAACATCGTGTGCACTAAGTTTGTGAATTCAAAACATCATTAAACCTACTTACTTCTACCTTCACGGTGCCAAATTTATCATGCAACCTTTTTTAGCTTGTTAAAAACTCAGACTCGGGACTTTTTTGTGCATTGCTTTTTTTAATTTGCTTTACGCGCGTCATTTTCTTTTTTTAAATTCGTCAGATTTGGTTATTTTCTTGCTGAGGTGGGATGAAAGTTGCCAAAGTTTCGTCTTGCACTCAGTCAGTAAACCATTTTTTTTATTAAATAATTTGAATAAATGCAAGGGGTTCTTTAAAAACTTCTGCTCAGTTAAATAAATACAAAAACCCCCGGTAAGAGATAATGGTAGGTATCTAATTTCATCAAAACTAATAAAGCATTAATCCCTGCAAATACTCTAGTAATTATAAAATACGTACGTATGAATTCATTAACTAAGTAGCAAGATTTATCCCGGCACCAGAGCGGTTCGTTAATTAAACCGTCCGTCCAACGCTGCGGTAAAGATAAGTAAGCTCTAGCAGAACTGACCATAGTGTTAAGATAATCAGTAGCTCAACTATTGCTGTCAGAAGCTGTTGAGCTAAAAATCTGTCTAACGATAATTATGATGAACATGCCTTATTGAAATGCACGAGTATTTATGCCCCAATACTCAACTGATCTGGAGCCTAATTCTCGGGCCGACCGATCATTTTGCAATTTTATTTTATTGCTTCTTTTCGAAGAGAGAATGGATGATTTCCTTGAGTAATTCATCGACGACCTCATCGTAGAAGCCTCGACAGCTACGATATACGGAAAACGTAGAAAAAGTGCGGGGTTGAGCAATGCCAATGTGTATTTAGGGAACATTGAAAATCTCGGTCTGCCCAAGAATTAGGCTCATGTGATATTGTTTTTCTGTCACAACGTGCGTTCTAGGAACTTATTGGAATCTCAAATTGCTCAAAAACGTCCAAAATACTAACGAGTTCAATAAATTTGAGTTACCAACTGTATACATTGTGTCTACGTGGTTTCTGTGGCTCAGTTTAAAATGGTTTCGCATTGCTTAGGTCCACAATAAATAAAAAGCCCCGTCATCGTCTGTAAGTGAAGGGAGGGAGGAAATACTAATGAGTTTTTTTCATATTGACGGACTCATCCGTCTTCTCTCGAGCAGCGTAGTGTAAATGTTTATTGCAGTTTTATTACTGCTAGTGTATAATACTATGTCCTTGCTACGGTGTTCTTTGGTAAAAGGTTAAAGTTGAAGATTTTTGCTGGAGAAAAATTGTTGCTTGTGGATTAAAATTCTTCTTGCATATTTATATTTAATCTTCTCTATAAGTAAATAAAATGAATTCTTTTGAATAAATTATAATGCTCAAACAAAATTAGCACATACCTGGTAAGTACTCACCCACAGTACCTACATTATACATTTCACAAGAGTTACATCCCCTAAAAGAACTAGTCTTTTTGAACTCTCCCCGACGGCGATTTTTCTCTCAAATAAACGATGTTTACTAATTGGCTGTGTCTGCCCGTGTTTGAACCAGATTCATGTTTCATAATATACCCTAGGCGTGCATCAAAGGGTGCGAGAGAGTGCCTACATTGAAAACTCAGAGTAATAGCTCGCGGACTATGAACAGTGCGAAATAGCTAGCCACGTGGCGCTACACGTTATTTTTTATTTACATCCGTCTCAATGGTATAACGTCAGAAGGTCACAGTTTGAGTCAGGTTTTTTTATTCAGACCTTGAGAACTTGAAGGTTAATGTTAATAAATGTATTAGTTTGCCCTCCATGACTCAAACTGTCCAGTACTATAAGGCTCAGCGGTGAGCCCCGTGGCTTGAAATGGGATGAACTGAATGGAAAAATTCGATTTGACGTAATGTCTCAAATATTACCGGGCTTTTTTTGAACATTGAAATTTCAGTTTTTACAAAACAAAGGCAATTTTGAGAAGCCAGAGAAAATCTACCCCTTGAAAAGCTAGAATGCCAACCGAACGTCGCGCATGATGAAACGAGTATTTTCTTTTATTTGTTTTGTATAATATCGAACAATCCCCTCTTCCCTATACCAAAGCTTGTTGTTCATACCTACAATAAATTTAATGTTGAGTCTGTACCCTAACGTAAGGCTCGCTGTTCATACCTGCAGCAGTTATGACATATTTATTTATAGACATAAGTTAATTTGTTACTCTGTCTAGGCTTTCCACCCTCTGATGGACGTTGTTAGTGGACGCATCCGCGAAGTAATTTGATTGATTTGACAATATTAAAGCTATGATATTTTGGTAAAAGCTTTAGCATCCACGATTATTAAGTGCAAAATTAATATTGTGTTTTTAATGCAATATGCCATCAGTGCTTATTTATACCATGTAATTAAGTCACGTGGTTCAAAACTACAGTAGCAGGCAACAAATATTACACATCGGCTAATTTCGGCTTCATAGAGCGTAGTGTGCGGCAGAAAGAGGTAGCAAAGCCGAAAGCAGAAAAGCCAATGTGAAATATTTATTGCCTACAACCGTTCTAGGTATTTACCAATATGTGACGTAACATACTTGAGTCGTATTCGCGAAAGGTATTTCTGCTAATTTGGATGTAACGGGAAGGATGTGAAAAAAAAACAGTATTAAAAGTATTTAATACTGTACTAATTCGAAGGGAACGTTATAATGTGCAATAAATCACCAAGTGACCTTTGGAAAGCTCGTAGGCGTTCTATTGAAACCCACGCGTCCTGTATTCTGCATTATTCAGAATCCGTAAGTAAAAATATTTTCAGAACTGCTTTGATTATTTTCCTACGAAAAGGTGGTAAAAAAATAGGGATATTTTGTCTGTATCTACTGAATATCAGTTTGTAAACGTGGAAAGTATTACAAGCGTATAACGAACTTGTCTAGTAGATACCGGTGTTATGGCTTGCCCGAACACTGACCGTCCGACAGGCGTGTTTACTTTTTACGGTTTGTTTACCTCCAAGAAATATCGAGGACGTTGAAGTCATGTTATCATAATACAAACACACTTGATACGCTGAAATAAAGCTTAAAAAAACCCGCAGCGTCTACAAGTGTTTATTTACATTACCGTTTCCATTAGAAACGGATTCATACAACCGGCATTATACAGGTAATACAATCAAGGTGAGCGTACAATCAGTGTAGCGCTGAGAGGTTTCAGGCGCCGGGTCGGTGCTACGCTCGTAGCCATATGTTCAGCACGCGGTCGCGATCGATAGGCGGCATGCACTCACCGTGGTCATCTTGAAGTTCAGCTTCCGCTGCAGCGCAGTCTCGAAATGCAGCGCCATATTTACTCACCAATCAACGGATAGCGTACTCAAGAGTTCGTTTACGCACTTTATCACGTACTTCAATGAACCGGCTTCGCGTAACAGGTTCGCGTGTGACGTACGATGGCTCAGCGTGGCAGTTCGCGTATTCACGCGGCCATATTAGCCGCCTGTCAGACAGTTTCAGTTTTCCGCCGCAGGGGCGCCACAGGCGGCTGCGCGTTACACAGCGCGAGGCGAGGGTTGGAAGGTTTTAGTGGTGTAACTACTTTTACCGGCACTGATTTATAGTAAAACTTGTAATTGAGTTAAAAGTTACACTTTCGTGACATATTGCTGGGTTTATTTTAATATTGCTCCAGCATTTATGTCGGCATGGAGATACTCACATTGTACTAAATTTATAGGAGTGCGTTCTCTTTCCTTATTTTATAGAGAGAAAAAGTTTTGCTTTAAGCGCTTCAACTCCGTGCTTAGTTTAGGGACTAAAACACTTGCAGGTGACATATAGCGATACAGGCAATGGTGTCATCAAGAAGCGCGTTTCATAATTTATTTCCCAGTAAATTTTATTCGTTTGTTATTTGACAATGATAAAATATTGCAAATCTCCCAATAATAAACAGCTAGTCTGCAATCAAACGTCACACACACTCCGCCCCATGTCAAGTGTGACCGCCACCGCCAGGCGTTATTATTACGGACAATAATATTATTCTGGGATTCGTTTTATTACATTTTTAGAAGCAGAATATTTTTTGATTTTGTTAACTATGAATTGCGGTGGACTGTACTTTATTTGTTAATGCGTATCTTCGTATAAACTAGGAAAGTACAGTCCACGGCAATTCATAGTTTTACAAAATATGTGGCTTTTTCATATTAAAAATATTATAAAGACGGGAAGTATTTGTAACTTTGTGTGTTACAGAAACACGACAATCTTCTACAGAATCGAGATACATCTCTTTGTATCTTTCTTTTCCTTGTTTTCTATAGGTTTATATGTGCTTATGAAGAATGCTACCTAATAATTCTTAATATTGTACTTCAAGTGGAAAAGTACCTTCAAGGAATAATTTCATCAAAACAGACAATTTTTACTCTGTATTATTATGTACAGTGGGATACACCTCAAGTTACATAAAAACAAAGAAAAATGATGCTTACTGCAAGGACATAAGAGCTAGCAGTGTATAGTCTGATGCGTATCCTTGTGTACGACTGTTAGGTCACAATTAAATAAAATCTTCTTCAAAAATCAAAAATCAGCTAAGGGACAGTTAAGGTAAAATAAACAACATATTGGAATATTACTAACGGTGGAATTTTAGATTCGTTTCTTTATTGGCGCGAGTAATTTCATTCACACGTGACAAATCACAGAGCCCAGTGAAGCGCAGACTAACAAAGTCGCCAAGTGCGAATAAATCCTTGCAATTACGGGAACTTTATAACCAAGTGAAACATTAATGAACGAATCGCGTTAGATAGAGTGGGGTGTGGGCAAACAATTCAATCAACGGTTCGAGTGTGTCATTTGCTGGTGCAAGTTCGGGAATCGTTTGAATGCTGGCGGAAAGCTCTGAAGAAAACTCACGTATTGTATCCTTAGCATAAATAATTTTTCGTAGTTTGAAGGGAAGCGCTGGAGGTCGAGATATACAGAATCTCTCGTCCGACCCCCAACACACCATACCTACCTTTAGGTTTGAGTGCCTAATAGCGATAAGTGATAATGTTGTTTTTGAAGCTCGTTTGTACTTGAATGTATTTTTGTGAAATAAATAATTTGATTTGATTGATTTCAAAACATGGCGCAAACGGAAAGCAGATTCTATACCCACTACGCTAGCGCTACGCCGTAGAGTGCTACGCTGTAAATGAGAAAATAATATACAACTAGTTTGGCAGACTTTTAAGTTGGAAAACATGTTAGGATCAAAAAATATTTTTGCTAAACTGTGTGCAATCGGATTGCAAACAAGATACAGGATAGTTGCCCCCTTCCCCCTCACGGGGTGCAGACAAAACTACATATTTTATGATCAATTTATTAAATCTTTTTTGAAAACAAATGAATAGCAAATCTTCTCACATTTTGCTTATAGGTTTATTGAGTATAACTCGCTTATCGCTATAACACGGGCGGCGGAAAACCCATCGAATCAGTTCGTGTCGTGCGGCGACATAGTTTACGCCATGTCTGTGTGAATGCAAACGGAAACTCTTCGGCTCCACTCCGGCCTGACTTGTGGAAGCGATAAGTACGGAGTAAGTACTGCCGAACTGCTACAGTCTCGTTATTTTAAGCTATGGCTTTGCATTGAATATGGTGGAATAAATTGGTGCTACCCGCATTTCTTTCGTTATATTTTTTTAGATATTGACGTGTCATCGTCAATATCTAAAAAATATAACATCGTCGTGAAATAAAATAATAATATTTCCAACAATCTCATGCATTGGTATGCATAAATTGTTTGCGTTACATTATTCGGTGAGGAATCTAAAGATTGCTTCTGGCTTAGAATATTGCTAACAATATTCCGAAATCCAATAGATACCAAAACATCCTCACCCGTTTGATTCGGTAAATTCTGGTTTGATCCGGTATTACGGCACCTGCGCCGCGGTTGGCACAATTAAACCGGCACGAACCAATCCCGTGTTATCTAACCTAATCCAATAGTTTACAATGTTTAAAGCGAGCTGTCCACTGCGTTTATTGATTGCAAAAACATCTGTCAAAAGATAAGCTGTGCTTCAACTAGTGCCATCTCTTACAAATGGCTGATGATAAAAAGTGACAGGGTAAGTTTAAAGAAACATCGACGATCGGATATGTTTTAGCTAAAAGATGTGTTCAGTGCTCTGATGGCCGTCCTGTAACAATCTGTTATTTTATTTTGCATCTATTGTAGATGATATAGAGTCACAGAGTTGTTTACTCTTCTCTTGGCCCTTCTAACGAGACGCTATAGTGCCTGGGACAGAATTTTAGATGGGACATGCTTGCCCAGCACCTATACGATCTTGCCAGTTTAGCTGCTGACCAAATCCACAGAAAATACTGTTTTTGTTACTTTATTTTTTTATTATAGGGAAACCATTGCCTCGACGCTTTTTTTCTTTTTAGTATGGGTCTGAAAAAGCTTAAACTGAGGTAATTTGTTCAAAACTAAGAGGCTAATGAGGTATGCATAGGGGTACATGCTAACGGACACAGAAACTCTTTTAAAGTTTCTAGAAGGCTGCATCACCAAATAAGGAAAATCTACAGTGACTATAACTTATATTTATCAAATATTGACAAAATTCACATATTATTTATATTTTTATAACTTATATTCACAGCTCAAACGATTGAAACTACTTTGCGACAGTTAGTCGGGAAGTACCAAACCGGGCGTGAAATACGCTTAAAAGCTACGCTTCAGTGGATAGCAAGTTTAATGCTAGTTATAGGTAATAGTGAAGTCCTACACTTTAATGTGTAGGTTGACAATACCTACACGTACAATTTATGTTATATTTTTTTTTACTTATGTTAATTATAGATAGTAAAAGCTA
Organism: Thera britannica; assembly: GCA_939531255.2. Taxonomy (NCBI): domain Eukaryota; kingdom Metazoa; phylum Arthropoda; class Insecta; order Lepidoptera; family Geometridae; genus Thera; species Thera britannica. The sequence goes on from OW618039.2 coordinate 17,805,416, forward strand.
AGTTTGAAGAACTGAAGGCCTACCACAAGCTCTATCTGGCTCTGTCTCTACCTCTAGTTTTGAGTCTGTGTGAGTGTTGACTAACTAAATCCCTAGGTCGAAACGTCACACTGGTGAGCACTCACATAGACTGAAAACCAGAGCCAGACAGAGCTTGTGGTAGGTCTACTGATCAGACTTTTTAACATTTTTATTGACCTACGATGGTAATAGGCACTACTCAGTTAGCAGCCTAGCCGAGGGGAACGATAATGTATTGCAACTTACGAACTTGTAAATTGTATGCAAGTCCAACTTTAAAGATTTATACACTTCCAAATTGCTTTTACTTACGTTAAAATGATTCATTTTCCAACGAGCGATACTTACTGGCAGCGATTGGTAACATAATAGGGACTAAACTAAACTAATGGCTAAGGGAGTTTTCAAATATTTAAAAGGTCAGCAACGCGCGAGTGATGCCTCTGGTGTTGCAAGCATCCATAGGCTACGGTAACCGCTTTCCATCAGGTATTGGGTCGTATGCTTGTTTGTTAACTCAGTTGTATAAAAATAATAATTAAAAAAAACTGTTGATACATTGCATATTCTTCCTCGTCTTATCGTGTCTATTCAACTGGCTATTTCAAACCAGTAAGTTGAAAGAATTTTTATCGCGCTTCAGAGAGGCTTCTTTCGTGCATTCGATACATGTTTTCGATCTTTTTAGATTCTATGACTTGCCGGTTTCTTACGATGTTTTCCACTGACATACTGCACATATTTTTTTTCTACAGAAAAACTCATTGGTACACGACTGGATTTGGACCCACGACCTTAGGATCGCAAGGCGGGGCAACTACCAATCATCAGTGCGTTCTATTTCTATTGCATTTACGTATGATCCTTGAGAATATTAAAAAAGGTCAATGGCACACCAAATTAATTTATTTACCACAATATTTATTTATTTGCTGCCTCTTCTTTCTTAGTTTGGTCACGTGGAACTGGCACCTATTAGATTCACCTATCTTTCAGAGGTTTATAGGTCTGATATGAATAAATGCATTTTGTCTGTTTTTTACTTAATATTTACTACGAACATAAATCTTTTATTTCAGAGTACAAAAGCTAAGCATTTGTTTTTAAGAGCACAAACGTACGAAATCATAAGGATAACTTAACAAAGACGTAAATCTTGATTAAAGAAATGCTCACCAAACCGCGGAATGAACAATACACACTCGTGGCCCTTCATTCAACAACAAATTTTCCCCACTAGCGGCTGGGTTTACTATAAGCTATAGATACCATGTGTATACTCGTCATGTCAGGCACTTTTTAACGGCACGCTAAAAGTTCCCTGTCACTGTCGTTTCATGTCTACAAATAGATAGTAACAACAAATCGACTTTATCGGTCTTTTAAGATAAATGACTGTTATAAATAATATAGTAAGTATTTAACAAGAAAAAAGACACTCAAACATTTAGACTTCCGATCCGAGCCTACACTGATACATTTCTTAGGTTCAAAAGTCAAAAAGTAATATTCTATGTAGTAAATAACGAAAAACGGGATATATCATGTAATCAATTCTAAGAATATTAGAACCGAATATTAACCATACAGCATTATTTTAAGTTACCTTAAGTTGTATTTTTAGTGAAATGTTATTATTTCTTAAGACAATAAATATTCTTTAAGCCGAATATCTGCAAATTGACTTTCTGATAGTGAATTAGATAGAAAAAGTTACTAAAAAAGAAAAAAGATTTTGGATATTCAGCCACCACCCTTCTATGCTGTATAGTTCTATGGCAGTAGTTGCTCATTCGGAAGAAATGAAAGTCCCCTGTCTGGCCTACTCTTTTGTCAGGAGCGCGTTTGTTCGTTGGCCATTCCACTAATTGCGACCACCTAGCATTGTCTCCGCAAATTAGATTGAATCTCTGAATTCATCTCGTTAAATCTGAATAAACATCAGCTTTCTATAAACGGGGTTCTTTAAGGAAAACTGAGTAATTAGATACTTATTTATATTCAAAAGACTGTAAATGAGAACGATAAATAGGGGAGGGTGTTCATTTCACGTGAAACTGATGCCTTATACTCACTTAGCATAAAGACATTTCATAGCGATTCTTGTGATTGTTGTTGAACCTTTTGACATCGACTTATACCTTAACCTCAGCATCATTGATATAGAAGTTGACCTGTTTTTTTGACGTGATTACGTGACCTGTCTTATAATTCAATGGAGCCGGCTGCACACACGAAAAAACATGACGCCATGCGGTGTTACCTCTCTCTGAGGCGTTCTATTTAAGGCTTGAAGTGAAAGCGAGAGCGCGGAACGAGCGATAACGAGGCACAATCGGCCTCCGCGTTCGGCAGCGTTCGACATCTCTCTCTCCTACTTGAGTGAGCGATGCGTCCGCGTGGACAGCTGTATGACTTTGGCACGTTCAACTATCGTCAGTAAGCCGACTTTACAGACAACCCATTTTTAGGGTTCCGTAGCCAAATGGCAAAAACGGAACCCTTATAGATTCGTCATGTCTGTCTGTCTGTCTGTCTGTCTGTCCGTCCGTATGTCACAGCCATTTTTCTCCGAAACCGTAAGAGCTAGACTAATGAAACTTGGCAAGTAGATGTATTCTGTGAACCGCATTAAGATTTTTACACAAAAATAGAAAAAAAACTATAAATTTTGGGGGTCCCCATACTTGAAACTGAAACTCAAAATTTTTTTTTTATCGAACCCATGCATGTGGGGTATCTATGAATAGGTCTCCAAAAATGATGTTGGGGTTTCTAATATCGTTTTTTTCTAAACTTAATAGTTTGCGCGAGAGACACTTCCAAAGTGGAAAAAAGTTGGTTGGAGTTTAAGAAGTTAGAGGGGGGGCCCTCTAACTTCTTAAATAAGAGAAAGATAAGACTAAAAAAAATATATGTTGTACATTACTATGCAAACTTTCAACGATATTTGGTTTGAACGAGATCTAGTCAGTAGTTTGTTTTTTTATACGTCATAAATCGTAAACCGCAATTTACCTTTCGACGAACTACAAGAACCTTTATATTATGTTACTTGATGCTACGGAACCCTTTATGGGCGAGTCCGACTCGCACTTGGCTGCTTTTATTAAAATTATAACCAAATATAATTTGCACACAAAAAATATTTTTGGATGTGATGGTAATAACACGGTCACAGGGTCGATACAAAGACTGTATTGTTTTGTCTGTCAGTATTAGCCAATTAGTTTAATACCTATTGCGGTGATAAACTTAAGCGTTCTCTCAATTATGTAGTACTAAAAGTACTTATAACTATTCATTAGAAAGTAACGTAAGTATCTAACATAGAAGCAAACAAGACCCAGACAGCAATAAATGTCAACTCTTCACAAACGAATCCACAATCAAAAAGCATATTTTCAAATACAGACGGAATACTTGATCCCCTCGATCTGCAAACATACTCGTACCTATTATAAATACGGCTACAAAATGTTTCGTCGACCTTTCACGTCGTATTTATAAACGTAGGTAATATACAAGTATATTTCGTCTCGTCTCGAATGTTTACAGAGTTGTATGCATGGGGTAACAAGGCATTTCACATTCTCAAAACTGTCTGACGCTGAGACTTGCATATCTCTTACTTACGTACTTACTACTTCTACTAACTTGGACTACCTAACTTGATAATTTATAAACGTTGATTCAACTTATCGTTCGTTCGTTGTTTTTTTTTTTTTTTTAGCTTAGCTGTAAATATTTAAATGTCTATCTTCTAGGCCATCTTTCAAATTTTTAATAAGACTACAGAAATCTAGTGCTCTTTTATCGGGCGAGTCTCTCGTTTAAAATAAAGACTAGCGCTCGCAATTCTAATATAGAAAGTTTTTTTTGCTCTCGATTCAATATTTCACTGTCATAGAAAAACATGAATTTACCCTCTTGCTTTACGATCTACTGTTAACCGCTGAATTTTTCCTCGAACTTATGTGCGACAAACTTTTGCACTTACAGGTCAAGACTGAATTTATTTACGAGTGTAAAATATGGTTACTACAGCCTCCCCTCGAACAAGTGAACCGCGCGAGCCAAAATAATCCAAATGCAACTACGTATGCTGCATTTCGATAGGCAAAAGAGTGCCGTTTGAACTAGGTATCGAAGATTTAACGGTGACTGAACGAACTATTTGTGATGGTGAAATTTGAATTGTTTATTTTTTAGTTCGCCGCGTTAACTAAAGAAAGTAAACTTAGATATCGGCGCTTATTTATACACATTTAGACAATGGCGATGGAGATCAGTGAAACGCTGTCAAATATCGCTGTCATATTTATTAATGTTTAATAATGCTTATAATAATCGCAGCTTATCAAAATCATGATGTTTTTGTTTTAAGCCCATTGAGGTTCGCGCTTGATCGCCATATAAACAGCAACATATTTGCCAGCGTTTCACTGATCGCCATCGCAGATAGCTTAGATGTGCGCAAGGCTTACAAAAGAAAGGTATACGATCGTCAACAATTAATTGTGGAGTGGTAATAGCATCGCCAAGCGATATTAGCTGTTCTTATTGTTCTATAGCAAGTTTAATTAAACAGTAATAACTTGTATTTATCATTTCTTCTTTTTAACCAACTTAAACCAAGCAGGAGATTCTCTATTGTACTGTTCTTTTTATATAAAGTATTTTCAACCTTACAAACAAGATTTTATTCATTTCTCCGAGCTATCAGCGGTATTGTCAGCCACAAAGAATACCTCTCAGGTAGTTAACCGGAATTGAATCGTTTGTAAAAGTTCATTTCATTACAAAGTGTTCGTTCAAGCGGAATCAATCGGTAAATTGCTCCTCAGAGGCAATTAATAATCAGAATTCTAATAGAGCAGACCATACTTAGTGGAACTTAGTCAGAGGATATAATTTGTATATTTTTTATATAGGTAGTTACTTAACTATAGCGGATTAATTCCAGCTTAGCTCTTGGTTAATTGTACCAGGAAATACCGTTTTCTCAAACGTGTATGGAATATAGTAATTATTTTCGAAAAAGGAACACACCAAGTATCGAATTTGCGGTTAAAGAAAATCAAATCCAATGCAGGAGCGTTTTTTTGAATTTGGAACAATACTACTTATTAAAATACTCTTTCGTCGGATCTCTTTTAACATTCTTGGCATGCTTAGACTCTTTGCTTAGTACAAATTGCGTTCACGTGGTTAAAGCTTCGAGGAATTAGAAATCCTCCAATTTCGGCACAGATGATAAATAAATAAATGCAGCAGAGCTGTAATTTCGTCTTGATTTGTTATTTACATACCCTACTTAATAAATATAAATTTAATAAATGAAATGAGATAAATTCAATAGATAATTAAAAAAGAAAAACCTGCTTCCAGCGAAGTCAAAAGAAAAATACATGAATGTAGGTATTAGTATGTTTTATTTGCTTGCATTCTTTTGATGCCTCGGTGGAATGGGCAGTTGCCTGTATTAATGAAGTCCTTGCCTACGACTTGGCCTTCAAACTCATACTCCACCGGCAATTGCCTATTTCACGGCCTTTACAAATAATCTTATCTTATACCTTTAAACGAGAAAATCTTGTATATATATATGTATATATATATATATATTTAGGATCTCGGAAACTGAGCCAACGATTTTCATGAAATTTAGTATACAGGGGTTTTCGGGGACGATAAAACGATCTAGCTAGGATTCATTTTTAGAAAATATCGGCGTTCGGAGTTACGAACAAACTACTTTATCGTAATATCATTACTCCTAGCGACATCTATTGCTCAGAAGCAAAAACTAAGCTCTATGAGAACCTGAGAACTCACAGAGAACGCCATCTTTGAGAGTTTTGGAACTAAATGACTACATAAACACTCTTTAGACAAGTTCCGGAAGTTTCCATCTCATTGCACTCGTGATTTTTTTTTAAATAACCATTTCTTATTTTTTTTATTATTATGTAGTATGTTAGTAAGATCGAAAAATATGATTTCATCATTCACACGTTATTAAAAAATACCGAGCGAAGCTCGGTCACAAACTGCTAGTGTACTATTAAGTTTTAAGCTTGGAACAGAAAACTAAAAACTACTTAGACTTTAGGAACTCATTTGAGCATGTTATTCATAGAAGTATATCGCGAAAATACACACAAATGAATATTTTTACGAGTTTCGAACAACCGGGTATTGGACACGAAGTTTCGTTACTCGGGGCTATTCGAACACTTCACGCCAATATTTGTGAAAATACTCCACCACCCTAACTTTTAAGGAGACTCTTGGAAATTCCTTTTTCGTAAATCTATTTAACTTGGTGAGCGGGTGAACCTGTTTGCTAATACTTTGCGTATTACCACACGTCTTGAATATAGAAGTTGTTTTACGAAGTGGTGTAAGTAATCAATTTACTGGGTACTAAGTTGGCGCTCTCTCTCGTATCTTGGCGTTTTTAAATGGTTCCCGCTGTATTCTGTGATACATAAAACATACATCCTGGACCTAACAAAGTTTAAATAACGCCCATAGGGTAGTTTGAATTAAAAATAAATTTAGTTTTGATACTATTTAATCCACTCAGCTTGTTTGATGGTGGGCTTGATATCACTACAAAAAATCCAATGCAAAGTTGCTACAAAAACTATATTGCGAGCAAGCTTTTTTCAAACAGCAAGTCGCACTATCTGAGCCGATAGCAGAAAGAGAATTTATCAACATTTAAAAGCAATAGGAACAGTTTTGAACAAAACTAAGTGCACGAAGTTGTAGAGCGGATTTACCGGAAGCGTCGACAGCCGCCGTCGTTTCAGGATCGCAACACGCTTTCATTCATCCCGGAGTTACGCCTTTTCAACACTCGGCTGGTTTTACGCGGAAACTCTACACGAGGCATCAGCCTCTACCAAAACATCCATCTCTCTCTCACCAACCCACAACCACCGCTGGAACGAAAAGAGAGAACAAAATCAATACCGTCTGGAACACGCCCACCGGCTCAACTCCGTAACTGCGCTTCCTAGCTAGAAATTCAATAAAATAAAACTGGGTAAAAATCATTAAAATTGCGTGTCGACGCTACGAGAAGCTATCACTGAGGCAGAGCGTTGCTTCTTATAAATGCAAGGCGCCGACTGTCAGCGGTGCGACGGTATCGTAGCACATGTTCCGCACGTGGCGGGTCACGTTACAATGTTTACCTGCGACCGCCTGTCGGTCAGGTGAGATCCGAAGCTCCCTACTATCTATAGATAGATCCGCCACCCCACCAGCTGACTCCCGAACGCGTATTACGAGAGAATACACTACTGTCCCCGGATATTTTCTTTTAGACGGTCTCGCTAAGTTGTTTGCAGTCTCGCAAAGTATACAGCCTTAAAATGTAATCTTGTCTCCGTCATGATACCCATATTCAGAGTGCGTCAGAAGAGAGCCCGCGGCTACGGTTTGCATTTATAACAGGATCGACGACAGGCAGCAACATTTTATATTTTCGTGCCATAAATATGGAACTGAATACGCTGGAATATACAACATATTCATGCAAACTTATCTGGAACTATGCATAAGTAAGCAGGAACAAAAATAGGCGCATATTTCCGGAAAAAATAAAACTTAGTCCATGATTCTTTATTTCCTGCGTAACGTTTTCGTGCTCTTCGCAATTTTCCTTGCTCGTATGAAATCTGTTTTATTTTGTGGTAGACATTCTTATATTCTTTTGTAATGTTGGATACGGATTCAATTACTTATTTTATCTACTTCGTGTATTTTTTTGACTAATTTATTTTATTATTTGAAGCTTACTTTTTGCGATGGTTGTTTTGACTATCTTTGATTTCGAAGCGAGAAAATGATTTCATTAGAAAAAAATTAACCGTAATTAGGGCTAGTTTCATGGATTGCTAATCGACAAATTAAACACTGACAGCTGTTTAACTCGAATCATTTGCTAAGTAAAAACTGATTATTTTCAGTATTTAATTTATTGATTATCAATCCGTGAACCAGCTCTAAGTAGTTTGTAGTATATTATGGCAAACTGTGTAGGCCTACCACAAGCTCTGTCTGGCTTTGGTTTTGAGTCTGTGTGAGTGCTCACCAGTGTATTATACTGTGTGTATGACGTTTCGACACTCACACGTTCCAAAATCAGAGCCAGACAGAGCTTGTGGTAGGTACACTGACTGGTTCGAACTATAAGGACCTATTATTGACAGCAAAAATTTATATATTTATGTTGTTATAATTTGTCGACTTTCTCTAAACCAAACACAATTTATTTTTTAAAATAAAAACGTTAAACGTATCTGAAGAATGAATGGTCGTTCGAGGCACATGATTTATCTTGAAATCCAGGATTTGTCAAACACAGGTGGACTTGGAGCTGGAATAGACGTCGGTAATCCACGTGTACTTTTAAAAGAAACTTTCAAAGTTTTATCGGGGTAGTTTCAGGGCTTAGAAGTTAAGCCCGTCACATACGTAGATATAATATGCCCTGCGATAATATAAATTACGGTGCACGAATGGAGCCTCTAAGGCGTACTTGAAATCCTTTCACCACACTGGCTTAAAAGAACCAGTGACACGATAATAATAAGTCCATCAAAGTACAAAAGTCATCTTTTTACAGAAAACTACCCACATTTGATAGCATTCCTATCAAAATAATGAAACAATTAAAAATAACACAAAGTGAACCCGATACGAAGCACAAATAAATATGAAACTATCTGCGTTACAGGCATACTAATAAGTTGGAAATCGGGTTTGCTCATTAATTCTCTTTCTCTGAGTTCTATGCACAAGTTCAGTAGGCCTACAACAAGCTCTGTCTGGCTCTGTCTCTGGCTTTAGTTTTGAGTCTGTGTGAGTGTTCACCGGTGTATTATTCTGTGTGTGGGATGTTTCGACGTAGGATTTAATTTGACAGTACTCACACAGACTCAAAACCAGAGCCAGAGACAGCCAGACAGAGCTTGTGGTAGACATGCAGGCCTGCTGAAGTTGCAGTAAAGCGCATACTTGTAGAGATTGGTATTCATTTGTAATTCGTAGATCTCTGAATGAGAAGGTAAAAAGCCAGCCTTTTAAAATTAAATAAATATTGTGGACAAGTCACACAACACTATCTAGCCCCAAATTAAGCAGAGCTTGTACTAGGAACCAGGTAGCTGATATAATACGTAAATGAAATAGGCATCGATAAAAATAAACTAAGAAAAGGTACAGCACTATAATAACTTGGCCAGTTTTATAGCTCTGCACCAACGCGGGGCATTTAAAGTGATTTGTTCCGTTTGCGAACGGCATAATTGCCTCATTTTGTTGAGTTGAAACTTGAGACTGTTGCAAAATATTCAGTTCAATTTGGACGTCTTCTACTTCGAACCTAGACTACAAACTTTTAATCGGACGATCGTTTAGCTGCCCTTACATTACGATCACAATTGTTTTGGCCTTATCAGTCTGTATATTCACGGCACCTACTCTTCAAACTGGAACACAGCACTACTGCTTGACGTAGACATTGTTATCGGAGAAAGTTGTGACTTTATGCTAATTATCCAATGCTTTTACAAATTTTGAGTAAATGATGAGTATCATATCAATATCAAATTACTATATTTTTTAATACTAACCAAGATATTTTGTGCTTTCGCTTTGATCCTTCAATAGAAAGTATTTTTTTAACGTCACAAAACATGATACACAATCAGTATGATGTGACAAAAATACAGCATTCGGGTCTTTCAGTCTTTGACAAATGACCGAGAGCTTTATACTCATCCATGAAATCTACATACTGGGTAATAAAACTCAAAAGCTACTTGTATTCTTTTTAAAAGAAAGTCTTGAACCCCCCCTCAAAGTTTCGAATTTCTAACAAGCGTTGAGCGTTGCATCTGTTGTTATAACAGAGGATACAATTGTCGACCTTATCGCCATAGAAACAATAATCTTATTAAAAGGTGTGACGGAAAATCTTGAGTAATCGAAGCCGCTTTTCAGAAACCTTATAGCTTTATAGCTTACCTACTGTATCCTTCAGAATTTTTATTTATGTAGCCGCTAAAGGTATTTTGAAACATAGGTATTTTCTTTGCGTGATAAGCTTGTTGATTAAAAAAACTCAAAGCTATCATTACGGTGAATCAGTAGTAGTAGTTCTTTTTGAAGGGCTTGTCCGGGGAAGTACCATCATGCCTATATCTGCCGTGAAGCAGCATTGCTGTGTTTCGGTTTGAATGGTGTGTGTGGGTGCCTTAGAACATAACTAGCACGTGAGGCTGAACATGTGCATGCCTCAAGTTTATGGACATCGTAGGGCACGTTCCTGGCGTGCGTGACCTACAAGGCAATGCTTTTTTATACAGACAATCTTATCTTTTAGATAAGATTGTCTGTATAAAATTTACATACATAATTTTAAACGATGGTAAATCGACTAGCCTTCTGAAAATATCTGTTTTATCAACAAGCAACTTCTTTTAATGTTATTGCTATCGCTATTGCTTATTGTTAGATAATCTCCCCGCTGTTTCCCATTTACACAGGAACTCACATAATTAAAATTCGCGCAGTCATTAATTATTAAGCATGGTATGAACATCTTTAGCGGCGGGCCGACACGGTGTGCAATAAATGGGCCCGGGCTTATATTCGGGGGACAGGAGGCGCGTGCCTTGAATACGTTACTGGTATCGTAAATGGTAAAGTTGAAACAGTAGTGCATCTTCAGGAGTCTAGGTAAGATCCACTTTCGGTTTGCGATACACGCTATTATGAAAAGACATATACCCACGCCAAGAAATTTTATTTTTTTGAAAAGAGCTTCTTTGAAAACCGTTTTACCACACCGGTTTGTCAATTTTGGTGGCACGAAGTTTGAAAGGTTTAGTGACCAAAAGTACAACTCTTGTTTTTTTAGCTTTCAACGAGGGACAAGAACCTAAATGATGGCTGAGGCTAATAATTTTGTTAATAAAAAATCGGTTGTCTGTAAAGTCGGTTTACTGACGATAGTTGAACGTGATAACGTCATAAGAAAATACTCGCGGACTCGCGGACTCGGACTCGGACTCGGACTCGGACTCGGACTCGAACTCTCGGACCCGGACCCGGAACCCGACCGAACCCTTACCCTTACCCTCATTTACCCTTACCCTCATTTACCCTTACCCTCATTCACCCTTACCCTCATTTACCCTTACCCATTACCCGACCCGGGCTCGGGCTCAGGTAAATGGAACGACGAAACGACGAAACGACGTAACGACGCATGAGTCATGTTTTTTCGTGCGTGCAGCCGGCTCCATCGATTTATAAGACGTTATCACGTCAAAATGGAGTAAAACCTATTTCTGCTGGGCCCACCAAGTGGGATGGGGTACGGCCAAAAAGTATAGTGAGTTGTTTGCACACCACATAGAACGGACACAGACGGCAAAATATTGTGAAAAATACAATGAGTTGTCTTATTGCTGAGAAATAAAGATAGAAGAAGGTTCTAGAAAGTGGCAAGGATTTATTCTGAGTACCGAAGTAGAATGGGTTATTACTTGAGAGCCTGTTGTACGTTTCTACGCACGTAGCACTTACGCAGCGTTCGTAGCATATACGCGTAGCGTTTGTAACACACGCGTGACGTATCTCAATAATTTTGAGGTTTACACAAATGGGCTGTATTTGTACTGCAAGTCAGCTGCAAAATAGCTGTTTTGGTGCAGTTGCATCCACTGCACAATAATCACATTAAAACTGCTGTTTAATAGTTGTAATATACCAGTCCAATGTTTTCTTAGAGGCAAAGATCGGTTACTGTTCTTATAAGTACTATGGTTTGCCGTAGAAGCCAGCGATCCCGTCTACATAAAGATTTATACCCATCTGTAACTGAGAAGGCTACGCGACACTTTTTCCCAATTATGAGGTGTAAGCGCCCCATTTATTAACATCTCGTCAAGAAATCACGAACCTTACGTTTTTCCGGTACCCGGAAGGGACCTGGTAGTTTGTTCCTCACTTTCTTAGGAAGTTTTAATTACTAGAAGCCAATCTGCGTCGAAAGTTGAGTCTTTGGCTCATCGAGAGATTGATGTTGAAGAAATCTGGTCAGTATAGCATATAATTTTTTGTTAAGTATTATTTTATAAAAAATCCAAACAATAAAACCTTACAAGTATTCACATTTAAAGAACCTGGAATGATTCCGCATTTCGCATTTTTTTCTTGAGTTTGAAACTGCAACAATTTTTAATATCACACTAAAACGTTTTTAAGTGCGGCATTACCGCTGTACTTTGTAATTGCGCCCATCTGCTGTTATTACAAAACGGTTTACTTTCTGCTTTAAAAGTGCTGGGATACCTTTACCTGTAGCAAAAACACAAGTACTTTTATGTAGGATTCGTAGGACAGGGAACTTTTTTTATTGTAGTACCTATCTTATTCTGTTACAAAAATTACGTTACAAAAATTACGTTCTTCTATTTAAAACGATTTTTGGCTCCAGTTGTACACATCATTATAAATATAATTATATTGATAAATAAGTTTATTGTTTTTAAATCTTTCAAAAGGTCAAAGTATGCGAGCGAGAAGTAGTTTCACGTTTTCAGCATCTAAAATTAAAAAACAGTTTAAGACACTTTAAAAAATGACGTTAGACGCAAGGTTTCGAACAAAAATGGCAAGAAATAAAACAAACTTTACCACATCCGTGTATTGGATGCAGAGTAGGGTCACCATTATTACAAGAAACAAACTGGTATACAGCGCCACTAACATAATAATTAATGATCGACCATAAAGGAACTAATATCGTCATTTCATTTCATTTCATTGCTCGTTATGTTTTGTTTCACAATTTTTAATACTGGCGCCAATCTCGTCTGAACGGATAATTAAGGGCACTGAATTAAACACTTCAGAGCTACTATGAAATCTGAGTACCTAAAAAAACGGGCCTTTGCATCTATTGCAGATGAGTCCCGAGACGGGTTTGGCGCCAGAGCGTTAGCGAGGGCGCCAATGGAGCTTGAGGAACTTAAAAGACTTTCACCCGAGGTAAACACTGTGTTTTTCATTACGAATACAAGGAAAGTAAAAATAAAAACATGAAAGAAAAATTTGTGAAAATGAAGATTGAATTGCCGCCTTCCCGGTTTTTTTTTTCTTTTTCTCTGGCGGGCCTTCGGCTTCGGCTCGCCAGCATTATTCAGCCATTATTTTCATTCTCATAATTTAAAAAATGGTAAATGTCAAATCTATGTTATTTTAAATAAATAGTTGAAGCTATATATTAATCAAGTAATTTAGAAGATATATTATTTATTTAATACTATCTTTATGTTATTTAAATTTAAATTTTACATTGCGCTATCTTATTAGACTTTTTAAACTCCTTACTGTTGTAATGGGTTTCCAACCTACTTGCTGAATAAAAAGTTGGAATTTGGTTCAACGACCTCCTTGCAGTTAGAAAGACTTTAGAAAGTTGGAACATGGTTGAATAAAATAGAACTTGTTTTTTTTTATAATTTGACAGCTGTCAGTAGAAAGCGATTCTCCCTAGGGCTGAAAGTTTTACTTTCAATTAGGCCCCTCAGGCAACTTCAGACCTACTTTCAGAGTATGAGTAATGAAAAATTAATTACTAACAAAAATTTAAATATTTTTGTAAGTTTTTGTATGATCTTTTATGAGTCTAGTTTTCTTCAGCTAAAATATAAAAAAGGTCTTATACTATTGTAGTTCCAAATTATGGTAATATCTCGAGTGACCGAACAGGTGGAATTAGAACCCACGATTGTCGTCTGGGAACGCGTTCCGCTTAGCGATACCTTCACTCAATATATGAAATTATTAGAATGTTGTCACGGTTTTAATAAACCTCATTTGCTAGTAGGATTGGGTAAACAGCATGGAACCAAATGAATATTGAATTCAATTCAAATCAAATCAAAATATTTATTGGGGAATCAAGTAACACAGGGGAGTATAAACAGAAGGGTACGATGATAGCCACAATAGTTATAAAAACTGTGACGCAGCTATCAACGCCCATCTCATAGACCTGAATGTTGTTTCTCATAAACAATTAGGTATTTAACATTTAGATAAAAACAATTACTAAGAAGTAATTTAACATTTGTAAAATATTTACACGATTTAATGGTGACCCTACATAAGGTTGTGTGAAGCATGTCCGGAACTTTGCTGTATGTTTGTAATGTACCACCCTACCGCGCAACTTTCTTGCAAAACTCATAGGTGCAGGAACGTCTCGAATTTTCTTTGCTATTAAAATGCTTTATTGGCGTAATATGCGCTATTTTACGCCATTTTACGGCAGGTGATAATGTGCGCCGTGAATAAGCGAGCGATCGAGTTAAGAATTCCTAAGTTTCACGCTACGTAGTTGCATTTTCGGCTTCCATAAGTTCTAAACTTTAACTTGCAAAGCTCAAAATCTTTTGATTAGAACCTCGGTAGCACTCATGCTTAGGGTCTTTATGCGGGTCTTCTTTTACATGTTTTGTTCACAGAATTAGCATTCAAAACACAATTTTTTTCGCTTACATTTAGACGCAAAAACGTTGAATAGTTATATTCACTCGGAGAAAGTAATAAACGTAAAAGTATAAACCGCTTGTCATGGAGCATTCGCCGTATGCGTAGATAATAAAAATTAATACAATGCACCGCAACTCGTATTCATTTCAAACTCATGAACAATGTAAAAACGGTACGGTGGAGTCTCTGTAGCCTTAATATCCGCTGTTTCAGACTCGTAACCGGCTAACAATATTGCATTGCGTACGCCACGCGCTAGTTCCGTACTTATCGCAAAAGTTTCAGCCGCCGGCTCGAGGGGGCGGCGTGGGGACGCCCGCTGCACTATCGATCGCGTCTGCTGCATGTTGCAACTCGCTGTCTTCCGCAGATCACTCCTTATCGGAGGCCCAAGTCCCCGCTCCAAGGCTTTGGACCCGCTCCACATGTGGACGACGAGACGGCATCACACGCAGCCCGCCGGCAGACGTATCGAAGCGTACACTCTCGCTTCACAGATCTAAGCTTATTTATTGAAAATCGTCTACTGTTATGTCTCGGCTCAGCGTTTGTCACCAGACAGATCGTCGCCAGATTTATTAGAACATAAAAGAAATGCAGTTGCACATATTTTATTACTGGAAATGGTTGGTTTATGTGGTTTAGGAGCCAGGTTTTAAGCTAAAGTGTTTTCATAAATAAAACTCACTGCAAATAAGAAGAACTCTCAAAGCGACGAGAAACTTAGTTCAAAACTGTCGACACCGCGTTCCTTGACGCGCTAAATTCATTATAGTGGGGTGGTTTATTA
The DNA here is from genome assembly GCA_939531255.2 of Thera britannica. Lineage (NCBI taxonomy): Eukaryota > Metazoa > Arthropoda > Insecta > Lepidoptera > Geometridae > Thera > Thera britannica. The sequence continues at coordinate 17,820,816 of OW618039.2, forward strand.
TAAGGGATGGTATAGAGGTATAAGCAACAACGTTGCCGCGGGTAGGTATCTATGAAATTTATAACGAAGGACCGAGTCGAAAGTTGCGAGCGTTGAAAATATTGTAAGCTGCACTCGTTTGGGGCAAATTAAATGAAAAACGAAGTTTCACCGCGCGGCCAACAAAGTTGGCCACTCAAGTTTGCAGCAGTGGAGAGGCTCGCATACAGGCCGTTGTACCACAGGCTGTATATAGCTATAAGCACTAGGTAGGTATAGCTAGGTAGTAAGTAGAAGGAAACGACCGACGTCTAAATTGAACGGATGGCCCTCGGGATTAGTATCGTGTTGGATAATACTTTTATTATAAAGACCTGCACCCACACACTCATGACTGAGGAGAATTTAATATGAACTTTCTAAAAGAAAAAAAGTTTTCTTGACTACTTTTCTTCCTGCAAAATATTATCATACTACAATAAACTTTTCTAATATGAGAGACCCCGTACCATATTGGTTGTTTATTTGTGCATACTTATCAGATATAGCAATAATTAATTGTTCTGGCGGAAATAGGAGAGGCTTTTGCCCAGTAATTGGGACATTAAGTATAATAATAAACTGTGATTAATTTGTACATATTCTTATACATAGGGTGTAAATGTATAATGTTGACTGCATAGTATACATGTACCGTGCTTTGGTATAATAGCTATTCTCGAAGCTACTGAGTGGATGCACAAATAACTTGTTTATCGATACGATAACGATTAACGATACGTTAACCGTATAACAGGCACGCTCGTAGCACCTTTATATAGGATCACAAACACGATGCCTGAGAGATAAGTAACGAACGCAAACAGGGTGTCTCGCTAGATAGTGCCGCTTAGTAAACTTCTATATACAGGGCGTCCCGCGGATATGCCACACAAAAGTACCTTGTAAATTGTAGATGGAACATTTTACTAAAAGAAGACATTATTTGAATTTGTAAACAAGTTAAACTGCATTCATAGATATTTAAATAATTACATGGTTAAACCGGGAATTGAACCCGTTACACGAGAAAAATAATCATCTTGTAGCTTTATCATACCAATCGAAATGCTTCACCTCGAGGATTATTTTTTGCTAAATAAAGTAGTGTCAGAAATAAAAGGAAGACCAACGTATGGAAAACAGTTTTTTTTACCTGGAAATGTATTGAAGAGTCGTAACATCCAGTAGAATTCTTCAGACTAATAACCTCCATACAAAAATAGAATTGAAAATATACCAAAACATTAGCATAATAACTCGTGTTGCCTTGGCCTTTTTCATAAAATATCCAAGTCAATACTATAACTTGCAAAGGCCAAAACAAAAACGCATAGATTATGGTTCTTATAGTGATAAAATGGGCAACCGAGAGGTCGAGAGCCCCTGGCTTACTTCCAAAGAGCGCAGTAGTATAGAAAACCTTTTCCGGCGCCTGTTTCCGGTGCAAACTGGTAAAAACTCAAGGATACCATAAAAACAGAAGATTTTCATAGCTTTCATCAAGGTTTCTCTACCGCAAGTCTCTAGAAATATTAAAATAACTTTCTTACTCTGAAACTGTCGCTAATAATCCCAACTTAATTCATATACAGGGTGGTACAAAACCCGTAAAGCCGAAAGGAGGTTTAATGGGCCTTATAACGAATCCATTTACAATATTTAAGAACCAAAAATATAAAAATATTATTATTTTATCATTTATGAATGAACAATATAAAAATTATTAAAGTAGACAATTATTAGTTAAAATAGGTACGTAGACCTTTCTGTTAAATAATTGGGTTCCCTGACATGACAGCTTACTAGGGGCGACAATTATTTTTTATATATATTTTTTATGTAACACGTTTTATACCTAGTGTAGAAGACGAAATCTTAGTAGGAGAAGGATTGAACTTCTTCAGGAAATGCCAATTATTTTCAAACCGGCTTGATACGCAAATGCGACCAAGCCCTGTGGTATTTGTCGCTTGTATCGATTTGACTCACTGAAACTGTAATTTTGGGTGACGACGCGACGACGGTATAATTACGTTTACTTTATAGTATGAAACGGCAGTAAAATGTGACGCAAATAGTCTTCTCCATATTAAATTACTGTAGCTAGGTAACAATTTCAACTCAAGAGACTGAAATTAGTTGGCGCCAATTTCACTTACAACAGCAACAGCTTTGTTCGTATATATTGAGCCTTATTTAATAAGATGAAGGTCGATTAGGCGCTTAATCTACGTAGATTAAGTGCCTATTGGCGTATTGAATCTCGTATATAATGATTATTGTCACTATCCTACTTTAAAAAATCATCAGAAAAAGCCAAAAAGTCAAAAACTTATTTATTCAGTAGTATCATAAGGATCACTTTGAAACGTCTTAAAGCTAGGTGAGTCTAGGTGCCAGTTCCACTTGACCAAGCCTAGAAGAAAAGAACAGGCAACAAACTACGGCTTGGGTCCAACAGTTTTTTTATATGATCCTTTTATAAATCAAAAATAATAATCAGACACCTATTGATATCAGCAGGGCTACCACGAGCTCCATATGGTTATGGCTATGGCTGTCAAATTGTGTATTATGTAGATGGGCTGACCCACACATTTATTTTCTTCTTATGTTTGAATGTGTTGACGCTGTTGACACAATTTTGACAGCCATAACCATAACCATATGAAGCTCATGGTAGGCCAGCAGGATCTAAAAAAATAATTTAAGTAAGACAGAAATGAAGATCATGAAAATTATTGCTACAGACCAAATAAAATAAATTACCACAGAAGTGCAGCACGATAGCCATGGCTAAGATTTCTCTTAATTAGTTTAACTTTGCAACAGTACAAATTAATCGTTGACAATAAATTCACATAATTGTGATAATTATGGAAGAGTTTGTCGCAATTAGCGTCTGTCGGAGGGTGCTCCTCACGAGAGCATCTGGCGAGCCTCCAACGTGCCTCTCCTTAGCACTGGGGAGTTCCATCGCTAAGGCTGCTTTCACACGTGAGAAACCAAACATCCTGAAAAAAATATTCTGCCGCTACCAAAAAGTTCAAAAACTGCACGAAACGACTCTCCTTGAGACACTTAAACTCTTTCACCGCACTTATTTGAAATAATTAGTAACATGACAGGAAGAAGAAGGAGTAGTAACGGCGTTTTAAGGTTGGTAAGGTTCACGAGGACACCAGATGGACCGAAGACATTGTTAAGATTGCGGAAAGTCGATGATGGCAAGGGCTCAGAATCGTTTATCCTGCAAATGTGTAGGGGAGGCCTATGTCCGTCAGTAAACTTCTTCAGGCTGATGGTGATAATGATGAAGGACACAATTCACACGTGCGCTAGTCCTGTCTCACAATGACGATTCGCGTTGAGAAATTTGAAACGATAAATTTCTACCGCAGTTTTAAGTTAAGCTCCAGCTCAAATTAAAAAAAAATGTTCTCGAACGGAAAATGGTATCTATAGGAATAGCTATAATAAATATACCTACCGATATCATAAAACGTATGTAGGTACGTAAAGGCTTGCTTGGTTGCCTTATCATAATATTTTCTGTCTTCCAAAATTGAAACTCGTGTTGAAATAATATTTTTTTTGAAGGAGGAAACAGTTTAAAAACGCCATGGTTAGAGCCGTACGCTTTTTGTCTAACTGGAATTTATTTATAAGACGTTTCTAAACGATTCTTGACATTGTAAGAGCTATTAAAACCTCGACTTTCATCATAATGCTGGGACTATGTGAATCATGATGATGAAGCAAGCAAGCTCTGATACAATAAGCTGCATAGAGTACAATTGGAGTAAAACTATGATCAGTAAAACCTAAGTACACGAAAGGAGCCTGTTTGAGGCACACTCAAAATCCTTTCACCACACTTGGTTTGAAAGAAACAGTGACATGATAAGAAGAAAAAGAAGAAGAGCCTTGCGTACGTCGCGATCACCTGCAATAGATCGCTTAGATGTGCAAAGCATAAGTAAAAATGTCACGCTTCGATCACAAATAACCTACGAGTATCAAAATCAAAAGTGTATTTATTCAGTAGGATTACAAGAATCAATTTGAATCAGTGATCAAAGGTTGACACCTATTGTCGACTGGCCTCTAGCTCAGTTGGTAGTAGCTCTGCCTTCTGCGCCGCAGGTCGTGGGTTCGATCCCCACCGAGGACAAATATTTGTGTGGTGAACATAAATGTTTGTTCTCTGTCTGGGTGTTATATTGTATTCTAAGTATGTATTTACAAAAAAAAAAATGTATTCAAGTATTATATCAGCTATCCGGTTCCCATATTACAAGCTCTGCTTAGTTTGGGGCTGGGTAGTGTTGTGTGAATTGTCCACAATATTTATTATTTATTATTTATTGTACACCGTAATGTAAAAAAAATATAGAAAAGGCACTGTGGGTGGCATTTAGTGGCTGATTGCATTCAGGCAGTTAGATGTAAGTGGGTATGCATGTAACTATGTGGAGACAGTGTGTTGGCTTACATCCAACGTCAAACCTTTGGATACAGATTTGAGCATGATATTCTACCAGGATGTAGCTAATGTGAAGTTACCACAAATGGGGAAGCTAAAGACTAGAAACTTGGCTTAGTATTTGGACTATACTTTGGAGACTACGCACTCATAATATTATTTGCTAAGCTAATAGAAAATACATAAAGTTTCATATTTACTTTTTAGTTTTCTGTACAAAGTTTGGATTAACGGAACACACTCTGATACCTTCTTTGAGCAAGGTCTGAACTAAGCCATAAAGCCTACTCGAGCCAGAAAGTTGCAACTTTTAATAAATAAAGCTGGTTTATTTAGGTTACTTTATTATATTTATAGACTGTGCTACTACTGAGAAAAAACTAGAAACAACTTCCACGGTTTCCATGAAGTAGGCCATTACAACCTACAACTAACTAAGTAGGTACTTAGTTGGTTTGAAGAACATTTTTGTTCGAGTCAGTTCAAGTAATTTTAAATTCAAAATAGTTTATTTCAGTAAAGAGATGACGGCTGACAGAGGGAAATGGAGGAAGAAGACATGTTGTGCCGACTCCACATAAAGTGGGATAAGGGCAGGAAGAAGAAGAAGAAGAAGAGTTTATTTCAGTAAACTTAATCTAAGGTACATATCATGGGTTTGGGACCCTCTTTTGAGTATGGAAATACCTGTGTTAGAGTGTCTCGCTCTTCCTTAGTATATTTTATCATGATTTAAACGATTTTTTAAAACCAATATCCATCCAATACGCTTCCGTTCGGCACTGATTTGGATCAGTTGAACGATCTCTAGATCATTTGCAACGGCCTGCAGATAGCTCGACTATTCCGTGAATATCTACTTGTATTAACTATAATTTTCTTTGTAAAAGAATAAAGCATTTACTTAAATAAAATTATTTAAAGTACTGAGGTAGTTTTTAAAAGTATCAAGCCACAGTAAAAACGCACTGACACTCACTGTAAAAGTCTTTATTGTCTATAGTAATATTGAGAAGCTCTCTCTAGTTCCACAAAAGCCTCCATTTTATTTGGTCTATAAAGGATGGTGGCTCATCCCACTTTAGTAGAAGAACACTTGACCGCAACAGATGGCTTCGCTCGCTTTCTATACCTATAGTATAGGATCCCTAGAAGAAGGACCTTCACCGAGCTGGTTATTTAATGAAACGTATTTTATATTTAATTAAACATGCCAATAAATATATTCTATATGGGTCGCCTATCAAATTTCAGTCCAGGATATGATTAATTAATAATAAAAAAAAAATGTTTTTTTAACTTTCCACCGGTTTGTTTATTAGACAAATTCTATACCAATCGAAAGTATAGACCCCATAGAATATGCAAACGTTAGGTTACCTATTTTTTTCCGGTCACAACTCTCGGGTAGCCAGGTATAAACAGGAAAATCGATACTAGCATTTTGCACCATTTCTTCTTGGGATCTTAGACTACTATATCCATCTCTAAAAGGATGTAGGTATAGGTTAGCTGTAGTATGAAAGCAGTACCACCCAATCCACTTTAACACAATGGTTAACTGTAAGAAAATGCTAATTAGCATTAAGTTCGCCTCTGCACTGTTTTTTTTTGTGAAATTAAGTATTATCTAATCCCATCTAAAGCTGGAGTATTGTAATTTGAAGGCTTTTCATTGAAACAATAATCAGAAACTTTTATAATTATTATTCTTCAATTGCCACTTAATAAAAATTTAATAATAATTTGTTCTCCTGAGAAATAACATAGTAATAAATAAATATTTTCTCTCATAATTAGAATATAGGCCTCCTGAATAGAAGTAATTACGAGTAGAAGTTTTAAAACAAAACTCATCTTAGTAAGAACCGTCTTTAAAAAGTATTTGTAAGGTGTATTTTAATTAAAGAGCAGATTGTAATGTTATGAAAGATTCCCAAGAGCGCTGTAACTCTAAACTTCCAAAGCAATCCCAAAGCCTCCACTCCGTATACGATTATAGATATGTAGCGACTCCCCCGCTCTGCAACAGGCATAAGCTGCTCAGTATTAATATTCCCTCGCCGATACTCTCGGTATTCCGATTTCGCAATCTCGAGCTCAATTCGAAAAATTGTATGAATACAAACGATATGAAAACGAGATCGTCCATATCTTCACACTTTGGTTCAGAGGCAATGAGACGTGAGCGTTCCAAGGCACGCAGTCGGTTGGCAGGCGGCTGCATTTCCTAACGCATCACCCGTTCAATATCCGAGAGGATTGTTTGTAGAACCTACCCTCTCCCCCCTTCGCACCCCCCTCCTGCCGATACCACCGCCTCTAATGGAGCACGGTGTCTAGTTTTAGAAATAGACTCCCGACAAAATTAAATTCCCAAGAATGGAACTTGAAAGTAATCTTAACTTTCCGTATTGCGTGTGGGTGAAGAAGTTCAATTATTTGGTAACTTTATTGCTTAAGAGTTTTGCCGTTGATTTATTTTATACGCCTGATTGGCGAAAAGTTTGTTTTTATCGTCTAAAATTAGCCAAGTACCCAAGTAAACAATTCTCGTTATCTAAATAATAGCGTAGCGAGGTTCCGGTTCTGACTAAGGCCTTCATTGGGCATGAATGATGCTATAAGGTGGTCTAAATACGCCAACACCAGACTTATTAAGCCACTAAAGCTCTGCTAGGAGACGAGACTGATGTGAGATCAGTGAATTCGTTAATTATGAGTTACTATCAAATAGAAAAAAGCAGCCAAGTGCGAGTCGGACTCGCCCATGAAGGGTTCCGTAGCATCAAGTAACATAATATAAAGGTTCTTTTGGTTCGTCGAAAGGTAAATTGCGGTTTACGATTTATGACGTATAAAAAAAAAACTACTGACTAGATCTCGTTCAAACCAAATATCGTTGGAAGTTTGCATAATAATGTACAACATATACTTGTTTTAGTTTTATCATTTTCTTATTTTAGAAGTTAGAGGGGGGGGACCAACTTTTTACCACTTTGGAAGTGTCTCTCGCGCAAACTTCAGTTTAGAAAAAAACGATATTAGAAACCTCAACATCATTTTTAAAGACCTATTCATAGATACGCCACACGAATAGATTTGATGAAAAAAAAAATTTTGAGGTTCAGTTTCCAGTATGGGGACCCCAAAAAATTATAGTTTTTTTTCTATTTTAATCATAATGCGGTTCACAGAATACATCTACTCGCAAAGTTTCATCGATCTAGCTCTTACGGTTTCGGAGAAAAATGGCTGTGACACGGACGGACAGACAGACAGACATGACGAATCTATAAGGGTTCCGTTTTTGCCATTTGGCTACGGAACCCTAAAATGGCTTTGCAAGATTTACATGTATTAATTCTCTATAAAAAAGCACTATTGTGAAATACCTAATATGCGAGAGTGGAAAGCTGGGAAAAGCGTATAAGAATTCTCAGCTACTGTAAGTTCTTACGTGTTGAAGATTAGGATTCCTTAGATATTTACGAATGAAAACACGGAAGACTTCTTGGCGTGGTCATTTTGAGTTTTGAAGCTATTTCTAATGGGACGCTATTACCAATCAAATTATCGCAGGGTACATTCACGTGCAAACACGTGCGTTTTAAACACCAGAAACATTACAGTCACCGCCTTTTTGAGAACCAAATCTTTAAATATAATCTCTGTCCAAGGAGGTTTACCTACTCCGCCTTATCGCCGCTGTAACTTATTTGGGCAGGCTTAGTTAATACTACAAAGTATCTTGCCGGTATCCGCAACCTACGCTACGTAAATATTATGAAGCTTTTCTGAGGAAAAGTATTTTTAAAAGCTGTGAGGATAAATTTAGCTATCAAATTAATATTGGTTTTAACAGGTTCACAGTTCATATAGCATTGTAAAGAGCGGAGTGCCGACTTTCGCACTTTGCCGATTTTTTCAGTATTCAATACCACTAGCTCTGTCAGGCTCTGTCTCTGATTTTGAGTGTGCTGTTTAAATAACTCCTACGTCAAAACATCACACACACAGCATAATATACTGGTATGCACACACACAGACTCAAAACCAAAGGCAGAGACAGCCAGCCAGAGCTTGTGGTAGGTCTACAGGTAATAGAGGAGTGCCAACTTTAGGCTATGTAATTAATCGCTTATCAACGGCTTTCGCATACTGTCGACTTTTTTATCTTCATGCAAATAATTAGCGTTTTGACGACTATTAAATTAAGTCTAGTAAGACAACTTTCTGAAATGAAATAAAATAATTATAAGTTTAAAAAACTTGAGAAACCGACTTCATTGTCAAACGGCTAAACCGATTTTAATCAAATTTGTTTGGGACAATCTGGACGTAAGAATAACCTTCCAAATAAAAAATAATTTTCTAAATCGGTTCATAAATGACGGAGGCATGCAGTTACAAACATTAAAAAAATTATTTTCAAAAAATGGCAACACCGATTTTAATAAAATTAAAATGGGACCAATCTGGAAGCAGTACCTTTCAGATAAAAAACAATTTTCAAATCGGCTCACAAATGACGAAGTTATGCGGTAACAAACATAAAAAAAAAAAATACAACCGAACTGAGAACCTCCTCCTTTTTGATTGGAAGTCGGTTAAAAAAAGACAACAATGTCGGAAATAATCGGTTGGGTGTGTTGAGAAATGATAAAGGTAATCGCGATAAATACCCATTTCTTCCATAAAATTTTGAAATAATCATCTTAGTCAGCTTTGACATTTTAAGCTGGTAACATTCAAGCACCTTACTATGTAACGGTGAATATTCCTGACTTTATTTTCATTCGTAGTGTCCTTGTGCTACTTTAGCTTATTTATTAGACTGAGGTATGTTACTGGAAAGGTAAGTGCTATAATCCTTGAGTCCTTGAGCTACTAGTAGAAAGGCTACAAGGGACGCAATCCACCCCCCATCAAAGCTCTCGCCGGTGCAGATTAATCCGGCTCGAAGGACTAAGTCCTTAACAGTTAGTTCCATTTCAGTTTCACTACCTACAACGAGTCTAGAGCATTCTATATGTAGTTGTAAGTAAACTATATCTATGGTTGTAAGGGATGAGCTGATATACATGGTATACAGGGTGGAATGTTGTAATGCCACCTGGAGGGAAAGTACACTTAATACTGCAGGTAGAAAATTTTACTCAAAAGAAACATTTCTTTATTTTTGAATAGAAAGCAAACTGCATTCAAAGATTTTCGAAAATTCTCTTCTCCCACACCCGGGAATCGAACCGGCTAAAATCTGAAAAAATTATACCCTGTACTTTTATTGCATTGATCGTTAGGGTCAATTATAAGGATGAAATCTCTCTAACAAACATGATAAATTAATTGAATGCAGTTTGCTTTCTATTCAAAAATAAAGGAATGTTTCCTTTGAGTAAAATTTTCTATCTGCAGTATTAAGAGTACTTTTCCTCCAGGTGGCATTACAAAATTCCACCCTGTATACTAACGTACTTATCGTGTCATATACAGTATAGTGAATGGATTTTTAGTGCGCCTAAAAGAGGCTCCTTTCGTGTAGTTGACATGATTTCGAGCTTATTCAGTTCTATACGACATGAAAGTTTCCTTATGATGTTTTCCTTCACCTTTAGAGTACAGGTATAGTTAACATATTTTTTTGGAAAGAAAACGCATTGGTAATTGGTACACGACTGGCTTTGAACCTACGACATTAGGATCGGAAGGCGGGGCCGCTACCACTAGGCCACCAGTGCACTCCTCCTACTCCTAACTTTTTACCTACTCCTTAAATATTTATCGCGGTATTAATGAAATTATGAAGGCCCGGTTTAACTTGTGTTTATCTGGCAGGGGTCAGCATAAATCGGTTATAAGCTTGATCCTCAATAGCATTTTTGTCGGTAAAAATACTTTTTATATTCTTTTCTCGCATTTTTCATTTTATTTTTGTTTTGTATCTCTTTTAAATATGTAGGTATGACTTAGGTTCCTGGCATATTTTTATTGTACAACTAGCGGCCGCCCGCGGCTTTGCTCGCCCCGTTTTCGTTACATCCGTTCTCCGTTACAATATCTTTATAAATTGTAGCCTATGTGTTATTCTGATGTATAAGCTATATTATTGTAAAAGTTTCATCAAAATCCATTCAGTAGTTTTTACGTGAAAGTATAACAAACATCCTTCAATCCATTCATACTTACAAACATTCGCGTTTATAATATTATAGTAGGATAATCTCTATAACCAGTGAATTTAAATGAGAATTCCTTGGCCCAACTAATTTTGCGGACAACAAACACGCTACGAGATTCGTAGCTTCGTAGCTCATTTCGTAGCAAGTTTGTGTTGGGATGTACTCATGAGATTGTAGCACCGTGAAATGTGTAGGACTTTGTTTTATAGCTAGATAAAATATAGTTATTTTCATTACAAACTTTACATTCTTAGTAGGATTATTATTCTCAAGTATGCTTCAAGTTGTTGGACACAGGGCAATGCATCGTAATTCGTAGGGCACGTTCCTGACTTGACCTGCGAGGAAATGCTTTGTTATAGACGAATGGTTACCACTTAACATCAGGTGGGCCATGTGGTAGATCAAAAAAAAGATGCATGGTCTATGTGAAGATTGACATAAAGGTACATAAATTTATACTACCTGGCCGATGCACACGTATGGTATATACTCAAAGTTCCCAATACCATCCAAGGTAGGGACAGCAAGGCTACGTCTGACGTTCCGGAAGTAGAGGTGCAACTTAATCGGAAGTTGCGACCGAAGACGACTCCGACTTTGATCTTCCGGTGATACGGTCAGACACATTAGCTTATTAACAAATCACACTATTGGTATTTAGAAAGTTAGTGATTCTTATGTTTCTTCTTGTTTTGTCACTGATGTTTGAGTTCTATGAGTGGTATGTTTGATGCCACTCATCTACGTAACGACTGACTTGATATGACTGATAATAAAAATTAGGAGAATTCCTTAGAACCTATCTCTGCTTAGTTTGGGGCTAGATAGTGTTGTGTGGATTGTCTATAATATTTATTTTTTCCTAACCTCTATTTCTATTTTTTTATATGGTACCTAGCTTCTAGTAGCAGTCAACAGCAGAAGAAAATATGACGCCAAATATTAATTTCTTTTCGAATGATTAAAATTCATAATTCGAAATGTTAACCTTCTGTAGCTAACTGTACCTACGCTCGCGTACAACGTACATGACTAGTGCCACAGGAGCTCACTCCAGACATGTCATAGTGCGGGGGCCGGCAGTCAGTTTGCCCATCGAATTGATTCAAAGATGAGACCTTATGGCAGCAGGATTCCCAATATAGGTAGCGGCACATAACTCTAGCGCTGACCGTTATTGCGCAGAAGTCAAAAATAAGGTAACTGAGGGGAGCTCGCGGTATGAAGGGCGGGCGTGCGTAGCGCTGATTGGCTCTCCGGTCGCACTCCGCTCTACGTACTAATAGGACACTCTGCACACATCCAGTGTGCGTGACATGGCACACTACGACGCATGCGCAGCGCGTATCGCTCACTGCTAGAGTTATGTGCTGCTAGTTAAACCCGTTTTATCCATAGGTATAATAATGCATAGCGATCGTAAGTTTAAAATGTGCTAGGACAGCTAAGTGCTGCTGATCAACCAGTTTTTTTTTGTAAAATCTCGTAAGTACTAAAAACATTTTAATTTCTAGTTTAAAAAATTGAGTGAAGATGAAATTGTAAATGTTTTGGACAGCAAAAAAAAACATCGAAAGTACAAAAAGTTTTAGTACTTTCGAAGATTTTTTTCTGACTGATTTGGAATTAGCATCACTTAGCGATCCTGTTGCCGTAGGTCACATCTTTGTATCAATTCAATAGGTTTTGGCTGTCGGCTCTCGTACTATAATACTTACCTACTTGTATCTCGACAAACGTTACTTGGGGAACTACACAAGTTATGCAAGCGATTTGAGAACTGTCGCCTGATATGGAATACGTGTTTGTGTATGTTACTGTGCGTTTCCATCACAAAATATCAACATTAAAGTGTTTGGAATTTGTCAATGAAACAAATCGTTCTTTTTTTTATTGGGTTTGCGTATTCACTGCAGAAACATACGATTTGCATGTTTGCCAATTTCGTAAGAACTTTTGTGACAGTGGAAACGCTAGTCGGATTTTTATAGAAAACAGTTCGTATCCACTGTAGCTAAATGTTATTCTGTATTATGAAAAATTTTAAACGATATATTCTGTCTGGCCATTAGGTATTTGGCAAAAGTTACTTCATGATTGCGTTATAAAAAAACATTTTAAAAATAATTAAATATCTTTAGTGTTTCTGGCAAGTGAAATATAGGTACCTATGTGAAGTGTATTTGCAGGATAATTAAAATTATAATTAAGTTGTTGGATTTCGTAGTTTCTGTCAACAGTTTGATGAATTCTAAATATTTGGAAATCAATTTTAGTATTTTCATTTCTAGTACACTTCATTGGTAGAAATTACATTGAAATTAGATGTAGTGCGGCCAGAAAGTACCTACCACACGATGATTTGGAATTTGATCGGTTACCGGATTTTGATCAAAAAGACCGTCACTATGGCGTACCAATAGGCCTACAAAAACTAATAAATGCTACTATTTTGCGTAGATGTTTGGGTAAGGAGTGGAAACGAACGCTTGTATGAACTCGTGTTTTTTTAAACCGGGTGATGGGACAAGCATATTGCCCATCTGATGCTAAGTGGTAACCGTCCTGGAGGCCCTATTGTACTTGTCTAACATAGTTATAATTAGTACTAAGCTCTTACTACAGTTTACTTAAAATCTAGACTTTTTCAAAGATACTAAATATTGTTAATATACCTACGGGCTAATTTTCTGACTAATTAAAACTTTTATTTACGGCCTGTTTAATATAGCTACAGTAAAAGAGTAATAGGTTAATAAGAACCTTGCCTTCATATTGTAATTATAATTTGATCACCTTTTCTGAGGTACCTACCTATTAATAAATAAATTTAAAGCCCATTTATTTTCCTATTAAAACCCAAAAAAAAACTGTTAATATAATATCACTGCTATATTTTATACTACATCGTCTTCGTTCACTGAGGGGAACCCCGCTTAAGCTAAAGGCCTCCTCCAGCTTATGCCATTCTTCTCTATCCACGGTTAGGGGCATTCATTGCTTTCCTGCTGTTTCAACTAAGTAGTTTGTCTATCCAGCGTTTTCTAGGCTTCTTTAGTATTATATACAAGTTCAAAATAATCTCTATACAGCTGGAAAGGTCTTAAAGCTCTATGTGGGTCTAGCTAACTTAGGTTCGTAAACATACAAATTGTTTTTTCCACAAAATGGCGATGAGAGTAAAATTGAACACTAAAATAACTGTGGTTAGTTTTTATATTGGTCTTTATTTACTCGCTTTTTTATTGGTCTTTTAGCATTCAATTTGTATAGATACTGAACCACCATAATAAAATAAGCTCTCTATTTTCAACACTCTAAACTGAAACTCGTTTCATGCGTTCGGTTTTAAAACAAAGCTTAAACCGTCTCAGGTAGAGTTGGGTCATCTAAATCCTGATACAGATACCTACACGTACTTTATTCTAGTTCGATCGTTCAAATACATTTTCAACGTGTAGCTATTCCGTTTGCGGGAAGACTTTAATGACCCGTAGAATCGTTTTTATGATGTTTACTTTGATCAGAGAACAGCATCTAAACGTCTTTTATGACGCAATAACGTAGTATTCGACAGAATATTGGAAGTTCCCCGTGGCCTATTACGCCGACATCTTTGTGGAACAATGTAAAGTTCCTTCCATAAATAAATGTATGGTTGCTACCTATTGGTACACGCATAGGTACCTAGTTCTTGATTCCACATGCAACTTAAAACTATCCACTTTCTGGTATTTTATACTAAGAGCGCACAGCATCTAAGACATAATTAAACACCTCAACATTAGTTGAGGCTAGGTACCGTAGCTTACTGTCTACTTAACATTTAAGTTTAGCTTTAAGAGTTACAAGAAAATTGAACTATTTAATAAGGAAATAAATTATGTTTATGTTATGTTTGTGTATTTTGTAAGTTAGTACTTATCGATAATCAAGAGTCAATATTTTAAAGTGTCCCAGACTTGCCTTTGGCAACAAACAAATTATTCACTGGCGAGCCCGCAGATCGCATCATAAATTAAGTTTTGTTTGACACAGCTTACGTTGGTTCATCATACATACTTGCTACGTCTTCGTAGGCCCGCTACGCGTTACGCTTTAGTTTCCTATACTCAAGCCTAATTGCATGTTTCTACGAATTTAAATCATGATGCGCGGCATTTGTTTTTTGAAAAGCACTCCTAGTCAGAGTCAAAGTTTTTAGCACATTAGGTAGGTACCTTTTTCAGATGCCATTAAATTATTTAGAAAAGAACAAACTTATTTAATTTATTCAAATTATATTTCTTATTATTTTTCTCCATAAACACGAGTTTCTTGAAAAATACCTAATAAAAACTCGGATTCAGGCGCCCGATGTAAATACCGTTAGAAATTCATGGAACATCCAGCATCCTAATCCTAGTAGCAAGATGGGATCACAGACTAGGTAGGTAAGTCTGTGATACCATCTTGCTGTTCGCGCAGGAGGAATTATCATGAACTCCGTGGGAATGTCGCAAGCAACCCACAACGCCACCTGAACCACCGCTTTGAAAGCGATGGTTCATTTAATGAATATCATTGATATAAAGTTTACAACTCAGGTGGTTGCGGGTGGTCCGCGTCCATGTCCATACGTCCATGTGAATATCAATAGTTCGCAACAACTTCATGCTCCAAATGTAAATGGGTAATGGAACGTATGTATGTACTCGTAACCGTCAAAAAGCATCATCCAATCCGTCATTTTCTTTGCATGTGTCAATGTCAACAAAGTTTATATTTTGCTTTTTTTTTGTAGGTTAGAAAACTTAATTATAGAATTAAAATCCTAAAACCCGAGCGAAATAGATTAAATCAAACCAAGAAACATTTTGTTCGAATAACTCCTTCATCCTAACCCTAAATTGCGGACCAAAGTAATAATAAATGGAAGATACTACAGCTGAGAAACGACCACAGTTTGGCAACAGATTTCTGGAGAATGTTGACCAAGTCTTCAAACATAATGCGTGGTACTTTATTCAATAATTTTCTCAGGGAATTTAAGAGGTTCAGATGCAGCAATGACGTTAATATATCAAACTTAGAAGTAACTCGCCATAGGAAAAAGCCGGCGGGAGGGTCTCGATACCTGACCGATAAAAATCAGATGTTTCTGTTCAATGCCTGGTACATAACCTATATCATAGGATAATTTCAAATAAGTTGCTGAAATTTAAAGTAAAAGAATGTGTTTTTTCAGGGATAATGTCCAATGGGATGAAGAGCAAGAAAGAGTTGCTAAAGAAAAAGTGGAACAGAATTCACAGGTGACTTTTTCTGAAGACCACCTAAAATCATTAGAAAATGATGCAGATAAACACTGGGATGCATTTTATGATATTCATCAAAACAGGTAATCAGTAACAGCCTATTATTGAAAGAAAACAGTAATTTAGATGAGGTTTTACTTAGGTACTGTATTCAACTATTTTTCAAATTTTTTCAGGTTCTTCAAAGACAGACATTGGCTTTTCACTGAATTTCCTGAACTGGCCCCAGACTACATAGCAGCTCCAGAGAGAGTATACCCAAAGGGAGATAATAATGTGTCACACAGTGAATCGGCAGACCTGCTATCTGATACTAAAACTGTGAATAGCAATGAACTAACTGTAAATAGCAATGAACTAACTGTGAATAGCAATGAACTAACTGTGAATAGTAATGAACTAACTGTAAATAGCAATGAACTAACTATGAATAGCAATGAACTAACTGCAACAGATTCTAAACAAACCATCTTTGAAATTGGCTGTGGAGTGGGAAACACAATTTTCCCAATTCTTCAATACAGCCGAGACCCCAACCTTTTTATCTATGGCTGTGACTTCTCTTCAAAAGCCATTGAGATCATGAGGCAAAGTGAGCTGTATGACACGAAGAGGTGCAGTGTGTTTGTTTTGGACGCTACTCAGAATGAATGGAATGTACCGTTTGAAGAGGATTCTTTGGATATTATTGTCTTGATATTTGTGCTGTCTGCTATTGACCCTACCAAGTAAGAAACATCCACTTTTTAACCAACTTCAAATATAAAAGAGGTTCTCAATTCGGTTGTATGTTTGTTATCGCATAACTTCGTCATTTATGATTGGAAAAAAAATGAATATATCTGGAAGGTATACTTCCAAATTGGTCCCTTAAAAGTGTTAACAATTTGCAATGACAGACAGTGTGTTGTGTTTGATGAGAAGAATAATCAATAATAAATAAATAAATATGACAAACAATCCACACAGCACTATCTAGCCCCAAACTAAGCAGAGCTTGTACTATGGGAACCTGATAGCTGATATAATACATAACATATTTTTATTTTGAAAATACATACTTAGAATACAATGTAATACCCAGACAGAGAACAAACATCTGTGTTCACCACACAAATATTTGATCTCGGTGGGTAGCTGTCTGCTATTGACCCTACCAAGTAAGAAACATCCACTTTTTAACCAACTTCAAATATAAAAGAGGTTCTCAATTCGGTTGTATGTTTGTTATCGCATAACTTCGTCATTTATGATTGGAAAAAAAATGAATATATCTGGAAGGTATACTTCCAAATTGGTCCCTTAAAAGTGTTAACAATTTGCAATGACAGACAGTGTGTTGTGTTTGATGAGAAGAATAATCAATAATAAATAAATAAATATGACAAACAATCCACACAGCACTATCTAGCCCCAAACTAAGCAGAGCTTGTACTATGGGAACCTGATAGCTGATATAATACATAACATATTTTTATTTTGAAAATACATACTTAGAATACAATGTAATACCCAGACAGAGAACAAACATCTGTGTTCACCACACAAATATTTGTTCTTGGTGGGGATCAAACCTACGACCTACGTCTCAGAAGGCAGAGCTACTACCAACTGAGAGGCCTGTTCCAACAGTAAACATGATAGCATTTAACTTATATTTTCTTTCTTTATTCATAAATTCCAGAATGCCTTTAGTGATCAGCAAGATGCACAAGTACCTCAAACCTGGAGGCCTACTGGTGTTCAGAGATTATGGAAAATATGACCTGGCTCAACTACGCTTCAAGAAAGGCAGGTGTATATCAGACAACTTCTACGCTCGAGGGGATAACACCAGAGTATATTTCTTCACCCAAGAAGAAATATCTCAGCTATTCAAAAATGCAGGGTTTTTGGAAGAGCAAAACTTGATTGACAGAAGGTTACAAGTGAATAGGGGTAAAATGATTACTATGTACAGGGTTTGGATACAAGCAAAATATAGAAAACCATTATAGAAATGATAACTAAGGTTTTTTGTTTTTTTAGATCAACAGCAATCTCCCCTTAGCTACTAAAGAAATAGAGCAATATCTAGTGGTAGTGCCTTCCGATCCTAAGGTCGTAGTTTCGAATCCGGTTTTCCAACAATTAGGTAGTTTTTCTGCCTAAAAATGTAATGTGCACTATGCCAGTACTCACAAACGATGAAGGTAGACATGGTGAGGAAACCATCATGTCGTAAAACGTACTAAGTTCTAAAACATGTGTCGAGGTCACGCAAAAAGAGCCCGTCAGCGGCCTACTTGCGAAAATCAGCCTGCTCACACAAGAATGGACCTTCCATTCCAGCTACTAAAGTATAAAGCAGTGTGATCTGATCATCAGTATTCAATAAATTCAGCTGTTATTTCGTTTAAATCATTGAGATAGATAGCTAAGTTTGTACCAGTACCTAAACCAGGCAAGGCTATACAATGTATAGTAAGCAAGGTTACCTTGTACGCATTAACTACATGGGTTTTGTGTACATAGGTAGATACATCTATGGTTTAGGAAGAAACGTTATCTTATCTGTTATTTTCTTTTTTATTAGTTAGTACCAGGGAAATGGGTTAGTACTACTACTTCACTCATATACCTCTGTCTCATATATATGTCATAGGTAAACATAGGTAAGGTACACTGTACCTCCTACGTCGGCGTCGTGAAAATCGTGAGTAGGATATTAGCACCAATAAGACATACCTAGGCAGCTGACTGTACCTAACCATGCATCTAATATAATACCTATCAGGCCTCTTTATCCTACGTAAGTAGCCCACTACGTTAAAGGTAACCACATAATTTGCATGACAAGATACTTCTCGTCGAAGTTTCGAAGTGAAAAGAGGTTTCGGACAGGGAAATGAGGTGTCCTTATAACAAGAAGTGTAGTTAGACATAAATAAATATTATAGATCCGACAATCTACACAACACTAATCTAGTCCCAAACTAAATAGCAGCAGTACATATAGAGCTTCTTGTGAAGGGCTCTTCCAGAACTACTATCACCATGTCTCTGCCGCCAATCAGTTTGGCTGTTTTTGTGTGAATGCCAGCGCCGGTGTACGAGGTGAAAAGTTAATGGACGCAGGGATCATTCATAAACAGACTTAGGAAAATCTTTAGTTTTGAGAATAGGCTATTTTATAATATTAGAATCTGTTCTATTCGTCCCTGGCTCTAACAGCCGGAAGTCAAAACAACCAGACTGCACAAACATGCATTACTCATGGCTTTTAACACAATTTTCATGAAACAACGGGATATTTACCATGATTAAATTTCAACCGTGATCATGGTGCATGCAACTGTGCCGAAATATCGGAAGTCAACTCATAAAAATTTAATCATGGTAAATATCCCGTTGTTTCATAAAAATAATGCATTATGGCCCGAACACACCTAGTTCGCTGGCGGTAGCGATCAGTGAAACGGTGTCAAATATCGCTGTCAGATTTGAGATTTGACAGCGAATATTTGACAGCGTTTCACTGTTCGCTACCGCCAGCGAACTAGGTGTGTTCGAGCCTTTACTCATTTATTCACACGAATGTTTGCCCTCTGTGAGGATCGAACCCACAGCATTGCAGCGCCATATGGAACCTAAGTCATGTTAGCTGTTAAAAAAATGGCAAGAGTATAAATTCTGCAATGTACTGCCAGTACGTTTGTTTGGAAACCCCTGCGTGTTGTAATAAAATATGAACATAATATTTTATGGAAAAAAATATTTTATTTAAAAACTTTTATATAAGTTTTAGTATCAAGACAACAACCGCTCTGGTAATTTCAATAAGTATACAAATCAAAGTAAATTGGTGGATATTACGATTCAGTTTCAAAATGACCTAATTATTTAACAATTAATGGCAGTAGGTTTCATAGTTAAAATGTAGGATAAATATTACTTATGTCACTGTGTAAAACATATGAATTATTTTAATGATTAACATTTATGTATTTTTGCAATTGTAGTAAGTAGATATTGTTTAAAAATTATTTGTTCAAGCAGTGCCCAAAAGAACATAACACGGTATGTAACTATTTTTATGAAACTGAATTAATTATATCGAAAAATTATTTGATTAGATATTTAAATAATTATGAACTCATTTCGACTCTCTTTTGTCTCTATATAAAACTACATACAAACTAAATATTATTACATATAAATTTGAGCCTAATTATGTGCTTTTTAGTGACATTAACATGATGTAGTATACCAATAATTCCTAGTGCATTGTGTGCGACAACATTTTCTAACACATTTTTATTATTTCTTCTTACAGCAAATTAAGTACGTAGTCATGTAAATGTTAAGCCCAACACTCGAATAGGTTCATGTAGATAAGATGAAAAGAGTTTTTGTACATAAAGAATGAATATATAAATGAGGAAATCAGTCTGAGAACATGCGGCTTCTGATTGAAACTATACGTATCAGATTTATCCTATTGCGGTTTTAGCAGGTATAAATTAAATAGGTACCATTCACTTACATTATGACAGATATATTATCATAATTATGTGCATGGTACCTATGTATGTTTTCAATCAAACGGTGGAACACATTTGCTAGAATATGGATGGATACTAACCTACTTAGGTATTATTTAAATAGAAGTCAGAATCAAAATATACCTATTATAAAGATTTTTATAATGTCCCAAAAGTTAAGAGCCGAGCGGGATTTGAACCCGCGACCTTCCTACCTATACCTATTATACACCGACTTACAATGACAATGCTGATGATTTTTGTGACGAAAATTATGACCATGTAATATAATCTTATAATGCTATAGGTGGCTACATGCAAACGTTGAGCTTAACATAGACACTCTTTCTATGCAAAATATGCTAGTTTAGCCTAATTATAAATTCATAATGTTATATTGTGAGTGTAGAGAGCTTAATTGAATAAATTACAAATAATTTATAAAAAGTAGGATATGTATTTAAAGATTATTGCATTGTTTTATTACATACATACTTATCTAGTCAAAAATATTATCAGGTAGCAAATAATTTTAGTGTAAAAGTATGGCACAGGTAATTGTGATGTTATTTTGTTCCGTAAGTATCGACAAATTTATCAGTTTTATCCTTTTGATAATTATTACCTATTAGTGGCCAACTCTATACTTAGTGGAGTTTTTAGGCCATCCAAAGGCATTCATCGTGGCTTGAAGACATTGCCATATTTACGAGCACGCCGTATTTTTAGTTATTACATATGTACATAAATACACATTTCAGTAAATTATACCTAATGCTTTAAATTTACTAAGATTCTATACCCATAATGATTTTTTTTTAACCATTCTTGGATATACATTCTAGATTTTTTCCTGTATTCATTTTAAAATTACTCAAGTCACTAAAGCATAATAAAATAAGTAATTACAATAACATTATAGAAAAATATATTTACAATTAGGTATTTCTTTGTCAAAATAAATAAAATGTAAAAATAAATGCACCAAGTTCCAAGTGCTTATTATGAAATGTTGGTAGAATATTCTTAGCTGATATTGTTTTGTTACTTCTATACCACCAACAAACTAAAATAATAATTTGATAGTACATCTTTTTTAAGTTAATGCATACATTGATTACGTACTTAGTATCACATACATAAGTTTGAGAAGTAGAAATGCAGGCCAGTTCAGTTCATATTTTTTAAATAGGAAGATATAAATAATTTACTTAGTGGACTGGATTTACATAGGTATCTAAACAAATGGACAGGAGATTATCTTCTAAAAAACCGGTAGAAGCTTAGTAAAATTGTAACCAGTAGCAATCATTTCATTATTTCACAACAGCAATTTATCTATGGTCTAAAACATAATTTTGTGTTATTTTAAAAAGCTATTCACATGGAATTCTGTACTACATACACTATTCTGCTACAAAGAGTGTTAATTTCAACTGTAAGGATTATTAATTTTCAACAATAACGTCATATTAACTACTATAACATTTTAGTCTAGAAACCAAGTTATTGTACATACTATTGCACCTATCTATGTACAGTCGACAACATAAGATTCACTAAGTTTCTAACATCTTCCATAAAATTTTGAAATAAAATGTGTTTAGTTAATGTACTACATATTTGTTGAAACAACATAGTTGTTACAATACGTACTAAATTAGTACCTACACTGTATTCTACATGTATGCCCAAATTGCATGGTTCATTATGAAATGCATTTTATCCCACACCCAATAAATTCTCATTCAACACTGTAATTTCACATTCAGTCACATCAATAATGTTTTAAAAAGTTTCAACAATATTCTTTTCTTAAAATTAGCACCTTAATAAATTTAAGACCAACGTCACGACACTTAGCTACCGACATAATTTATTATTTATCACATTTAAATTGCACATCCAGAAACCACTGGACTGATCAGATTGTACTTTAAAACACTTATGCGTTATTTACCATATCACTTAAAAATGTTCATGGATGCATATTTTGCAGAAAACCACGTGATTTTCCGTGGATTGGGCACTATCCACCAGTCCCATTAAAATATTGAGCATGTTTGGTGTATGGAGCTGCAATATGGTAAGGTGGGGGCTGTCCTCGTCCATAAACCGGCTCGGCCAGACCATTGGGGCTGGTTCGCTGGCTGATCACACTCGGAGCGTTCGAGGACGACGCGGGAATAGCCTCATACAAGTCATACATATTTTGACTAGTAGGGGAATGCACATGCATGTGACCATAGCTACCGTCATCTGAAATGAGAGGTGTATTTGTCATCCTATATGGATTCGTGGAGTCCGTGTGGCCCGTCGGAGAATACAAATCCGGAGACTGTGAGGCCGCCACATACGTAGGGCTCGAAGCTGCCATGCCGTACATGTTAGCATTTGGCGAGGCTGACTGGTGAGTTGGTCCTTGGTAATCGTGGCACTCCGCACTTCGTCCAGGGTACATGTTGTTATAGTTACTGAGATTTGGCATCGTACTGGAGCTGACCACTTGACTCACAGTATGAACTCTTGGGCTCGGTAAGTCTCGGCTAACATGCGTGTGATACCCATATGGTTCATAATTCCTCTGGCTATACATTTTTTCTTTAGCGCGAGCATATGTTTCACTCCCATACCCACTTTCATGATAACTACTATCTGATACAGAGTGGCAGATGTGATCTTTCCTTGGATACATTGGTTCAAAGGTCGGAATTTTGTCCATCACAGGTCTTGCATTGTAAGATTCGCTGAAATGTGGGGCCAAGGTGTCATTGTTGATATGCCTGTCTTGGGAGCTTAAACTAAGTCTTTGTAGATGATTACGAGTGTCTTCCAAACTACCTCTGTAGCTGTTCTCAATAGGAATTTGGTATGTTTGACATTCTAGGCGAGCGGGGTAAACACTCTGGGGCATTTGTTGTATAGGTGTCATTCTATCAACTTCCTGTCTTGACGAATATACTTTATCGTTTTGTTTCATGCTTAGTTGTCTCAGTGGTGAATTAAAACCGTCAATTTGTTCATCTTTAAAATCTTCCGTTCCACCATTTGTGTCAGAGTACAGACCATGTTCTACACTCCTGTATGTTTTGTTCGGCTCATACGTAAGATCTAATGGTTTGTCATAGGTGTTCTCAGTCGGTAAATTATCATAAACAGATACTTTCATGGGATCTTGATTGGCTTCTTCAGTGTTTTCCTTTGTGGGATTATCTAATTCTAATTTGTTATCCGATGCAAACCTTTGTTGAAAAGTTGGGGTAATTTTTGCTGCCTTTATAAGTACTGCATTTTGCATTGCTGCAACATCCTGTGCACCATCTTTATGTATATTCCTTGCATGTTTAGCTAATGCTCTTAGTTCTTTTGGATAAGGTGTTGGGGCTCGCTTCAACTGGCTGGATTTTTCCGGCATTTTTGGAGCAGCTTTCATATCAACAAAGCTTATATGGCGTGGAGCAGTTTGACTCTCTATGTTCTCAGATTTCTCTATCTCAGTTTTTGTCTCAATAGGATTCAAAGGCACTTGGGGGAAGAGGAAACAAGTGAGGACTTGCTCATATGTGTGAGGGTCTACTTCAGAATGCATAGGCACTAAGGGTTTGCTTTGATTCTCCGACAACCAGAGAGCTACCAAGTTCTCACAATTTAACAAGGACTGGGGTAAACAGCTCAGTGTGTTTCGCACCAAATTTAGTACTTTAAGGGAGCTTAAATGTCCGATTTCGGGTGGAATTTTGATCAATTTGTTGGCTCGGAGTGATAACACTGATAACTTAGTGCAGCTCCCTATCTCAGGTGGGACAAATCTCAACATATTTTCATCCACATTCAGGTACTGTAATTTTCTTAGGAGTCCAATGGAGGAAGGGATTTTATCCAGGTAGTTGCTCATTAGCATGAACTCTTCAAGGTTTGCCAGTTGGCCTATGCTTTCCGGTAAAGAATATAACTTATTATTATCTAATTTTAATGTTGTTAGGTTGCTCAACTGCCCGATTGTATCTGGGAGCTGAGTCAGATTGTTCAAAGACAGACTTATATCCACCAGTTTGGAGCAATATCCAATTTCAGGTGCAATTTCTTCAATCATGTTATTGCTTGCTTCTAGATGTATCAGACATTCTAATGGCTTAATGACATTAGTTATACTAGTTAAGCTATTGCTGTCAATCCACAGTTCCTTTAGCTTTGTAAATCTTCCAATAACTTCTGGAAACTGTTGAAAGTCATTTTGGCCTATATCCAATCTTAGTAACTCAGTCGACCTTGACAGTGATTTAGGTAAAATCATCAAATAGTTATCTCTCAGTTCTAGTATACGTAGGTTTGCTAGCCGCCCAAAGTTTCCAGGTAAATATTCAAGGTATGTGTCGTTGAGATACAGTTCTTGGAGTGCAGTCAAGTTTGTTATGGCATCAGGTAGTTTTTCTAATGGGTTCACACTTAGATCTAAAAACATTAAATACTTCAAAGCTTTCATCGTCTCAGGTATTGATGTCAGAGAGTTTCTGCTGATGTTCAGATGTTGAAGATTCGAGAGAGAAGATATGGCGGCCGGCATTGCCGCCACTTCGTTGTCGCAGAGATCTAGGTACTTCAGTCCATGACACATGAATAGTTGTCTCGGAAGTTCTGAGATTCTATTGCTCTGACAGTGAAGCATTTCCAAAGTTCTTTCGTAAACAAACACATCGTTGGGAACGTCCACTAAGGACTGATGCGCGTAATGCAGTTCCACCACATCCTCCGCTCCAGGCCTCACGCAGCACAAGAAGTCGAAAGGCATCTTGGCAGATGTGTTCAAAGCTTTTTCCAATACCACGAGATAATCACTATTTTTTGTAACAAGCACATCACGTAAGATCCTTTACTAGGACGATGTTGATTTCGTTCCAAAGTTATTAGAGTTATGTTTGAAAGGGTCCTCAGTCAAACGCAACATATTATTTAGTGAAAATACAAACAAAACATTAAAAATTACTCCAACCGAGTGAATCACTCAAACAAAATGTTAACCCTCCTCCTTCCCCGTCCGTACCAAAGCTCGTAATTTTTTTTTTTTTTGACAGCAGCTGCTAATGTGTGATAATAATAGAAGATACAAGCAAAAAAGGACCTTAAAAGAAAGGTAATAGAAACTCAATTTCGCCCGCCGCTAGTAATTATTTTTAATCGATTCGCTACTTGTCACTGTCAGATTTGTGTCACACTACCATAAAAACATAATTCGGTTCTGTGGTTTTTAAAATTACATTCTCGAAAGGTTCACTGCTCCTTCGATCGTTTGAGCCACAGAGCAGCCAACACGCTTTTGCTTACGCAAGAGCGCGGGTGGGCTGACAGACTATCTGTCAGCAGGATAATAATCTGTAGGCTGTCTGACTGAGACGCGTGGTGCAGGTTTGATTTCCGTGGTGTCTACCTAGCTAAATTGAGTGTTTAGCCAATAGTTTTACTCGCAAATGGCACTTTTTCATTGGAGTTCGATAAATTAGTGATGTAGAAAAAGTGACATGCCAGTCTTGTCATAGTTACTTGTTCGAGTATTCCTAAAAGCTATAAACTATCGTATCCCCACCCCGAATAGGCTTTTTAACTAAGCCACTAGCAGTTAGAAGAGTTATTTGAGATACTGTTACTATGAGAAGGAATTGATCCTTCGATCGGTATTTTATTGATAGGAACGTTTCTTCATAATTAGTTAAAGTTAGTAGACAACTTCCTAACTGGGAAACTGTGGAAATACAGGTAAAAAGTATGTAAGTAGTTAGATTACATGTAAATGTAAAAATAATTTAATATATTTTTTATTTACAGTACCTACCCTATATTTTTTATTTACAATTATTTATCTTTTTATCATTAGGAGGAATGTTTCATGGGAAATAAGCAGATACCGGTGTGGCCCTGTAAGTGGTGCTACGAGAAGTTTTCTTTTCTCTGTAATCAACTCTAGGAAGATTTACATTCTCTTTTCCTGCGGTGCCATGGTCTTCGCCTGGTTTTAGTTTTCCAGCTGAAATTCAAAATATGAATATTATATCTTATCTTATCTGACTGATTCTGCTGACGTAACCATCAGATGGGCCGTAAACCCGTTTGTCTATCATTTGCATAAAAAAAAACGTAAGAGATCAATCATTAACCGACTTCAAATGAAAAAGGAGGTTCTCAATTCGGTTGTATTTTTTTTAAGTTTGTTATCGCTTATCAGCGTCATTTAAAAATCGATTAAAATAAAACATTTTATCGGAAAAGTAATACTTCCAGATTGATCCCTTTGTTTTATCAAAATTAGTTTGGCCATGCACTTGGTACCTATCTAAAGCTTTTTAGAAACCTACAACTTTTTTACGTAATATTATGGTATGCCATGAGAAATATTCTTACAAAATACAATATTTCCATTACACATCCTGGATGATGGAAGTAAGATAGATACACATAATAATATTCAAACAAAATAAAAATGATTCGTTTCTGTCAGCGCCATCTAGAAATCGATTGGCAAGCAATTTTTTTCAAGCAAGACTCTTCCTTATTAATTTACAATTTTTTTGAAGCACCTTTTTTGTGAACATTTTGATTGCTACTAGATGCAGGCTGCAAATACTTTGGATCCAATCCAATTTTGCCATTGTCTTCTCTATCTGGTCCAGGGCTTTCTTCTATATTGGATCTAGAATAGACAACGAAAATTATAATCTTAATTTTTCATACTACTGCAAGTATTAAACAAATATTGTGGAAAATCCACACAACACTATCTAGCCCCGAATTAAGCAAACTTGTACCATGGGAACTAAATAGCTGATAATATAATAAAATACAATGTAACCAACAGATAACAAAAGTATCTGCGTTCACCACCCAAATATTTGTTATCTGTGGTGAGGGGTTCGATCCCGCCACCTACAGTAGAAGGAGATATAGAAGAAATAGAGTTACAATACTACCAACTGCGCTGAGAACTCAATCAAAACCATGCATGGGTTAAACCAGTTAATAGCAGTAGTTTTTTTTATGAGAGTTTTCCCATGTCCAAAGGATCGGATGGCGGGTCTACTAGGCCACCAGTAGTAGTAGTAAAGTACTAACAGACATAGTTATGTTATTTAAAAATCATTGCCTTTGTTAACCCTGTCACTGTTTCTCATAAGCCAGTGGCAAGAGATGGCAATAGTCTAAGTACTATATATCTCTTGACAGATTATTTTAACTTACACTTTGGAAGTTTCATAGAAATCAATAGATTCGTCAGAAACGCCATGAGATGATTGTGTATTGTTTTTGGACAAGAAGTAGGGCGTCGAACTAGTTGCCGTTTGTATGCCGTTACGTTTACTGTGAGGTATATCTGTTGGCGGGCAATTGTCTTCCAACTTCTTGTGGAGCCATTGGATTACTGAAAAAAAAAACAATATATTACGTCAAACTCGTGCGTTTTGAAACGTTTTAAAAAAAGCACGTGTCCTTGACAAATTAGAAAATGCATTTTATTGCTGGGCGGATCAATTTAAAGAACGAAAAAGTTGCCTACACATACAGCGCCATCTAGGATTCAACTTAGAAACAGTTTTGTTTAGTTAGTCGTTTTGTTTGTTTAGTCTCAGTGTTGTTGCCTCATCGAATATCGTAGCGTCGTGTTGGAGTATCATCATCAACATCATCCACAGCCCGACTTCACCCACTGCTGGCTATAGAGGTTCCTTAGTTTGTGCCATCAATAGGGTAGCACTCATCATAAAATATTTTTCTACTTCGGCCGGCTACATAAAAATCTAATTAAAATTTATCATATTCAGACACCCAGGCATATCGCGCTATGTTGGTATAGTCCCCGAATGACGCCTACAATACAATGAATAAAAAAGTCGGTAATTTTTATGCTCTGGTGGATATTAGAAATAACTTATGTATGACAGATAAATAATGTAATTACCCATGTTATTATTTTTTATAGTTTCATCCCTTTCTTTAAGAGCATTCTCATTGCTTTCATATTTCTCTTTTAAAATGTCTAATTCATTCATTAATTTATCTGTTTGTAAGTTTGAGGCGCTAATTCTAGTTCTTAGCTCCTCCATTTCTTTGACTTTTCTCTCTATTACTTTTTCTTGTTCTAATGCTATTGCTGTTCTGCAAAGAAGCTGAAACAAAATTAAAAATAATTCTAAATTACCGTTGCTTAGAGCAGTATTTAAAATACGAGTTTGAGTTTATACTTTCCATTTCAAAAACGTTTCTTTCTTGGCGCTTTTTGATGTTTAGCAATATATTATGGATTTTTTTACCTTTTCTTTATTTTCAATCAAATCAGCATTTTGTTTTGAGATTATCTGATTAGCTTTTAACAGCTGTACTGACGTGGACTGAACAGCATCCGTGTTTTTGTTGATTATAGCTTCAGTAAGTGCCAGTTTTTCTTCTAAATTTATCTAGAAAATAATAAATGTAGCATTGAAGACTTGGAAAAATACTAAAGTAGCAATATTTATAACAAACCTTATGTACCTTTTCTTTTCTAATTGTTTGCAAAGAATTTTCTAATTCTTTTATGGTATCAGAGTTCTCTTTCACTATCTGGAAAATAATATTTTAGATCATGAAAACAATACAAAAAAATAAATGTTTTTATTACATGATCCGAAAATGAGACAATTGTTTATTTAGTTGAATTCATAGACAAGTTTCTATAAACGTTTATTCTATTCTATTCTTATATTTTTAACACTAATTCATTAATTAGTGAATATGAAGAATTAATAGTGTTTGAGTATTCATAAAAGTAATGTATGATTTACCTTATCTAAATAGGTACATCTAGAATGTTGTTGGCTGCACTGTTTCTCCTTATCAGCAACATCTCTTTCAAGAGATATATTCTTAGCTTTTAATGTGGCCACTTCTATGTGAGTTTTTTGAACTTCTGTCTCTAACAAGTTGAGACGGTGGGATTTTTCACTATAAAATAAAAACTATGTTAATTTTAGAAAAGTAGGGATAATGGCAGACATATTAACTAACCTTATTTCTACGTTATTACCATATTTGATTCTCCAATTGTGAAATATTGTCTTTCAACTGTCTATTGTAAGAATTAATTTCGTCAATTTGTTTGTCTTTATTATTTAATGTTTCTTGAAAGTCACCAACTTGATTTTTCATGTTTGTATCTGTACTCTTTTTCCACTGCAATCTTTCCTGTAAAAAATATGATGATTTTATAGAATGAAAGCAAAAAATATGAAAATTAAAAGTTTGCTCATATACTTAAAGCTTTATGTATAGATGATAACTTTATATTTACCAATTCTAATCTTTCTCTTTCCTGTTTCAAGGATTCTTGAAACTCCATTTCTCTTCTCTTTTTATCTTCCTCCATTTTGGTGATGACATGTGATAAATCCTGTATCTTTCTCTCCATGTTCATGCATTTGTCATTTAGAAGAGTTTCATTACTCATTGCTGAGCTTTTCAAAGCTGATAGTGTTTTCTATAATAAAAAAAATCATAATATTTATTAATGACAAGAATAAAAATTCTATTTTCAAAATCTATATAATCCTACAAATATTATAAATTCGTAAGTTCCGATGTTTGGATGGATAGACCGAGCGGTCGTTAGTCTATACTAATATTATAAAGAGGAAAGATTTGTATTTTTGTGTCTATGTTTGTATTAAATAAACTCAAAAACTGTGCCGATTTAAAAAATTCTTTCACCATTGGAAAGCTACATTCACCCTGAGTAACAGAAGTAACATTTATGTGTTTAAATAATAAATGTCCGCCCGTGCGAAACCAGGACAGGTTGCTAGTTTAAAATAAAGTTATATTAAAAGTGGCTAGTATAAAGTTCTTATTTATCCTACATTTTCTGCACCATCAGTACCCCAAGTCCCACTGCAATTCCAACATTTCGTTACCAAATGTTGTTTTCGTTTCGCCTATTTGTCTCTGTCTATTGTATGGAGAAAAGATGAGACAACAACTCTAACTACGTAATGTATTTTTGCCGTCTCATATTTTCTCCATACAATTGATAGAGACAAATAGGCGAAACGAAAACTACATTTGGTAACGAAATGTGGTTGCCAAACTCCGACTTCGAGTACTGATATTAAGATACTTACTTTTAAATGGTTTATGGTATCAGCCATGTGTTGTTTGATATCAGCGTCAGTAGCTGGCCCAGTCCGCAGTGACAAGTGCACCAGTCTTTTGAACTCATTGTGCTCTACCACTTCGAAAAAGTACTGGACTGGGTTTGTTTGCTGCATTATTAGAAACCTATAAACGTAAAATAGCAATCTATATTATGATGTTCTATCACACCTAGGGATTTCAGCTGTGGTGACCAGGGCAACCCCTGGTCTTTGTATTAAATTTGATTATAGAGTCTGTTCTAGATCATTCAAATTTAATTGTTTTTGGAAAAAAATAAAAAAAAAATCTGTTATAGAGAGCATTATATTCTAGAACATTTTGGGAAAATCTACAAAAATTTTTGTGATAGAAAAGCATAGACATAGAAAAGCCCCTGTGTCCGAAAAGGATAGACATAGATTTCAAAACTTTTGCCCCACCAGTTCAATCCAAACTCCCCTAATCACAGCAGGAGACCAAGGGGTACCTACCACCACAACGGGGAGTAAACACCAGTTGATAGTAATTGTGAAACCCTGTATGTATAAACACACACTCGCTTTTTAAATATATGTATTAATTTAATGTTTGCCGGGTTGAGTCACAACACAAGCAGGCTTGTCATTCCATCATGACAGTACTTACATGTTGTTTGAAGCACATTGCTGCAATAATCTCACAAGTTGTGAGGGAAAGTTATCAAAGTCAACCAACAAGCCTTGCTGCTTCTTCAAGTCTTCATAGTCAATGCGGGTAATGGTCAACACACAGAGAAATTGGGGATTATCTTCATCTGATAGAGATATTTTCTAAAACAAGTAAAAAAAAATTAAACTTTTGTTGAAGTTGTTATAACTATTGGCTTCTCATGGTCAAACTTACTAGGCTGAGTCTATTAATACAGGTACTGTACGAACAATTTATAATTATTAATACGGTTACCGTACGAACAATTTATAATTATTAATACGGGTACTGCGGGGGAAGGGGGGGGGGCACCATTCTTGAAATTAAGTAGGTATAAAAAAAAACCTAACAACCTACTGTTACTTTTGTGACTTATGTCGGAGTGCTCCAAGTTTGTATCTGGATTTTTAAAACACTTTACAGTCGCATAAAAGGCGTAGTAAAGTTAAAATTTGGGTTGGCTTTAGTATTGTTAGGGAGGAGGAGGGACGAGGGAGGGGTCCTCTCTGCACTGACATGCACCATTCTTGAAATTAAGTAGGTATAAAAAAAAAAACCTAACAACCTACTGTTACTTTTGTGACTTAAGTCGGGGTGCCCCGAGTTTGAATAATATCCGTACGAATAAATATAATTTATTCATCCAGCACCCATACAAATAGTCACTTCCAACTTACTAACCAAAGCACCATACAGCTAGCAACAAGAAATATCTTACCAAAGTATCACATTCAAACAATTTGTCCACTGAAACAGTAATGTCTCTCTTGTTGTCCTCAAAGCCCCGTTTGAATGTAACGTAATATTTTCCTTTGTGAAAAGTTTTACAAGCCATAATTTTAAGTAACAAGAAACTGACTGTGAGCTGTGACTGGATCCAGTAGTTTATAACTTAACCGCCCCGAACGTTAGAAACATCAACAACAACAATACAAAATATTCAAAATACACAAAACCAAACCACGGGCATCAAATTCCACACAGAATCAAATCAAACAAACAAAACATGTTTTTTTTTTTTTTTTTTTTTTTTTTCGCTCCTTTCGAAGCAGGCTATAGTACTAAGACCATACCGCAACAAAACATGAATGAAATTGAATGAACTATCGAATAAAAAAACCCTAGCCGTAGATCACGCGTAGATCTAATAATACTTTCTCCAAGGTCCAAGGCAAAGTTTGTTTAACGTATGTTTTTGAAATACATTGCGGGTTTTGTATGAGCCGATTTTTTTTTTTTGTTTAGTTTTCAGTAGTGATTCTAATGATGAATTAATAGATCCAAGGAAGAAGATAATGCCGCTGTTATGGGTGTTTGCTAGAATGACTAAATTGATTGATTGCTCTTGCTTGAGTTTTATTATTCTATGGTAGTGTATTATTTTCCCGCCGCGCCGTGTCGTTGTCCGTGAATGAATGAATGCTAAGAAAATGAAAGTGCAAGTTCAAGTTTGAACGTGATATTCTATTCTTCCCAGTTATTTACTATTTCGACAAATAGTTGTTACATTATCTAGAAAATATGTGGAACGGTAAGTACCATCTAATAAAACCGATTTCATAGTTGGTAATCAAATAATTAACGTGGGAATCAAAATTGCAGACCAGTCGGCGGTAGGCGGTGGATTCTTCAACTCAGGAAACCAGTTTGGCAATGCGAATACCCCAAATCAACCACAAAAAACTGTAAGAACATCTTATCTAATAATCAAGTCCAACACCATCTCATTTCAACAATTCTGTTCTGTTATAAAACATCTTATTCTTTCAGGGAAGACGATCCTCTCGAACCGCACCGATCGTGATCAAACAAGCTTTGCACAGTGGAGATGATGGTGTTAAAATATGGGGAACCGAAATCCAAATTGTAAATATTGTGGCCCGTGTAAAGAATATAAGAGTGCAAAGCACTAAAATCACTTACACAGTACAGGATATTACCGGGAGAATGAGGGCTGTTCATTGGTTGGACCAGGAAGCTATGGATGAAGATGTAAGACCTCAAGAACTAATAATAATCTATACATATTAAAATGAATCCCTTTTCCCCTGGTCACACCATCACATATGAATGGTTGGACCGAATTGGCTGAAATTTTGTGGCTGGCTCTCCTGGCCTAGTACCAGGAGACGAGCATTGAATACTTAAAGGGCTAACTCGAAACTTAAAGGGAAGGGAAGGCAAAGGCACATGTTGCCCCTAGTTAAAATTAATAAAAACAGTTCTATAATCAATATTGTATTCCTGGCATTAACTTGTTTGTTTACACCTGTTTAACTTAATATGTATTTCAGGATAAATCTGTACCAAAAGTTGAAGTGAACAACTATGTTCAAATCTATGGAAATGTGAAAACTAATAAAGGCAAGAAAGTACTGATGGCATTCAAGATTATACCGATCACAGATGTAAATGCTATAACATTCCACTACCTACAGTGTATCAACAATAAGGTCAAAATGGAAGCAGAGTCCAAAAAAGTAGGTGTTTACTTTGAGAATGATTTTGTGACATATTGGTCTTAGCGAATTGTCTCTACTAATATAGAGTGCTCAAATATTAGACTGATATGTGACTTGCTAGGCCAGTAGACATTGGGCTGATCATGATGACTATTTTGTAAAACCAGCTATGTACTTGTATTATATTTGACCCATTATTTTTTGATTATAACTATCTGTTGCCATACTAGTTTAACAAAGAGATAGTGAAAAGTTCCTACACTATTTCATGTTTATTACGTTAATATTCAGTCTTGTTGCAATCAATCAATCAGTCATTTATTTGCAAGTAAGAAATTTGCAATCATTCCTTATCAGAGATAAGTTTTGTTTTATATTCATCATCATCATCAGTCTGAAGAAGTCCACTACTGGACATAGGCCTCCCCTACACATTTTCAGGAAGAACGATTCTGAGCCCTTTCCATCCATCGACTTCCCGCGATCTTAACAATGTCGTCGGTCCATCTGGTGGGTGGGCGCCCTACGCTTCGTCTTCCGGTTCGTGGTGGCCATTCGAGAACCTTTATTCCCCAATCAAACTCAAACTCAAACTCAAAAATTTTTTATTCAGTACGATGCAAGAATCACTTTGAAACGTCTTAAAGCTAGGTGAGTCTAGGTGGTTGTTGGTTCTTCGAGCTATATGGCTTTTATATTACAATCAAAGATCTTATTAATGTCATAACCGACAGATGTGATTAGGTTGAGATTCTCACCCTACAGTAATGAGCCTGTATGTTTTATTGATGCTTTTATCGTTTAAATGTATTGTGATTCCAGGAAAAAGTGGCTGACATCACCAATCCAACATTCAATGGTGGACTTCCAGCTAACTCCATGCTGGGTATGAACGACACTGCTTCAGTGAATGGGCTGAACTCCCGTCAAATGCTAGTGTTTAACCTCATCAGAGCTTCAACTAAGGAACAGGGCATCAGCAAACAGGACATGTATGCTACTTTGAAGGATAGGATGCCTCAAGTGGAGTTTGAGTAAGTTCTAAACATAAGATTGTAAAATATGAAAATGCCAGCCTTATCATTCCCCTGCACTCATCAGTTAGTCAGCACAACTGGTTTCCTTCCACTCTTTATCATTTGTCATCTCAATGCTCACCTTTCATACTCATTTTACTTTAGTGTAGATAATATTTTTTAATAACTTCTTATTACATCCTAATAATATAGTAGACACGAAATTACTCTTTCACGTAAAAACTACTCAATGGATTTTAATGAAACTTTTCAATAATACATATAGCTTATACATCAGAATAAGGCTACATTTTCTTCTTCTAAAGATATTGTAAGGGGAACGGGGCGAGCGACCGCGGGCGGCGGCTAGTAATGTATATATTTTAATGTTCAGAACTCTACATTCTGAGAAAAAGTGAAAATTAAAAAGGAAACAGGAAATAAGAGCGGGATCTAAAAGCTCATTACAGGAATAATGTTCTCAACTTCTTTGTTTTTGTTGCAGTACTGTCCTGGAATGGATGTGTGGAGAGGGTCACATCTACTCAACAATTGATGAAGAACATTTCCGTGCAACTGATGCCTTTTAAACCACAAACTGATTCTGATTTGTCAAACTAAAGTTATGCTAGCAGGCTGGCACTGTATTTTAAGATAAAACTTACATGTAATCAGTTATTTTCATAAATAAAAAAATGTTAAAATAAAATAAACCATCTTTGTTTATAGGACTTTTACAAATGACATGCACACTACAAATTAAAGTACTTTTCAATATTTACATACATATTTATGATAAATGCATCAAAATTATTATTAAAATCAGATCTTATAACTCATCCCTAATAGCTTTATTCTTCACATCTGGGTTCTTTCCTGGATAAGTCTGACTTTCCAATTGGACTTCCTTCAACTCGTCTTGTTCCAAAAGGTATGCTTTGGCTTCCCACGCTTGAGACCCCTCTTTGAACATGAATATTGCTCTATCATCATCAATCAGGTATCTGCAATATAACAAAATCAATAATGACATCTAGAGCACTAGATCTAGATACAGGCATTTTCCTTTGTCTATGATACAGGAGAGTGATGCTACTCTAGTTTCACTTCTAAGTTTTTCTTTAAACAACACTAGCCCCAAACTAAGCAGAGCTTGAACTTTGGGAACCAGATAGCTGATACAGTAGAGAGCACTGGTGGTCTAGTGGTAGTGGCCCCGCCTTCCGATCCGAAGGTCGTGGGTTCAAATCCACTCTTGTACCAATGAGTTTTTCTGTCGAAAAATTTATGTGCACTATGCCAGTACTCTCAAAACGGTGAAGGAAAACATCGTGAGGAAACCGGCGTGTTGTAGAACCTAAAAAAGTTCGAGCAACACGTGTCAAGGGTCACGCAAAAAGGGCCCACCAGCGGCCTACTTGCGGAAAAACCTGCCCGCACATCAAGTGCGCATGATAAAACTTGATAAAAATAGCTGATACAGTGCTTATATTTTTTTTGTAAATACAATGACATCCTTAGAATACAATATAACACCCAGACAGAACAAACATCTGCGTTTACCACACAAATGTTTGTTGTAGGTGGGGATCGAACCCACACCCTCCAGCGGCGAAAGCTGAGCTATGAGGGTGTCACTTTATGTCCAGAATGGTTGTACCTACTTGCAAACAGAGAGAGATGACAAAGCAACCTGTTACCTACAAAATAATAACTACTGGATTATGTCAAGCGTAAGAAGTCCCTACTTCCTTAGGAATCTTGAAGGATCTTGAATACTAAGGGATCCTTCCAATAGCTTTTCTTTCTCTTTAAATCAACCTTTGTTCTATTTTTCCTGTTGGCCAAAAACAGTGACTATGTCAAAAAATTGAGTAACTTATACCTTTCTGCCTGTATATGATTGCTCCATAGCCCCGTTGCCCAAATTTTAGTAAGCTCTTCCGTTCTTGCTCTTTTAGGCTTGTTAGCAACAGTAACAAACATCATGAGTGTCTGTCCTTTTTTAGCTGCTTGTAGAACAGCTTCCGGGTTAGACATATCCATTTTACTCATGTCAATGGACGGCGGCTTTCGTAGATGCTCTGGCAACTCATCATCAGGTAGTGGTTCTTCACCTTCTTCCCATTGGTCCAACAACCTGTAAACATAAATTGAAAAACATTTAACTACTAGGCACCTTAGCTATCTTTATTGCAAATTGAGTACCCAACTAGATAATATAGATAGAGCAGATGTTACTGTGAACTTGAATTGAAGAGGTCAGTCAATACAAACTGATATCGCAACTATAGGTGAGGAAAAATTTAATCATCATCATCATTTCGGCCCGGTATCACCCACTGCTGGGTATAGGCCTTCTTCATATTTTGCCAGCCTCCCCTGTCCTGCTAAAATGTAATAACCTGCTTATTTTAGATAGCTTAGGAATGAGATGGATATAAATAAAGGAACGAGTACGAAATGCAAATTACATCTGTAAACTGACCTTTCCATGTCAGCATCGCTGTAATCACGTATATCTTTCTTGGCCCAATCCGGCTTATCTTTCCCTTCACCTTTCGTGGCACATATTGTAGCTGAACAATAAACGAGGACAATCACATACAAGAGTTTTGCCATGTTTAAATTATAAATTTTCTGTGAAATAACTTTCGAATCGTAAACACGAAAAGAACAAACCGTGAACCAGGCCGTGAACAACAGACAAACAATCTCTTTCTTTTTTTTCTTCTTCTTTTATTTATTGGCATTGGCATCTGTCTGATCTTTTTTTTTTATTTTGTGCTGGCTTGGATACAAAGTCATTCCGCCAAGTTTTTGTTTTTTCATGATCTGTATCCACTCCTCATCTCGGTCAACTCTGTCTTCTCACACTACTCGACATTGGCAAAATTGATCCAAAACGGGTAGAGAAGAAGAAAAAGAGCATGCTGACCCCACCTGACACTGGACCAAGGATCTTGTCCCTGCACTGGACCCATGAAGTGGGACAAGGCTTGGAGGAATTAGCAATGGAGATGTCAAGGCAGGGCTTTCCCCTCTGCCGATCATATAGCGATCTCGATCATATCCTTTAAATAAAACTGTTTTACTCGCAACCGCAGCCATTGTGTGTCGTTTCATGTCGCGAAGTGGAGCTCCGTGAAAATGGTGAATTGCATGGTAGTTTCTTGTAAAAGACGATCAGAGACATCAAACTTCCGGGAACATGGTATTTCCTACCACAAGGGAGTATTATTTTGTCAATTGTGTTTGTAATTTTGTAGAATTTAAGTTCAAAAGAAATACCGGTTGCGACAGATTAGCGACAGTATTACGACACCATTGTCAAAGAATAAACCTTGGTAGAAGGCATAGTGTTGGGAAAAGTTGAATGAAATTGATGAATGA